>OX940894.1:24096091-26496091 GCA_954871355.1 Cabera pusaria
GTACCTCCCTTAAAAAATTAATTGTAAAGTATTTGTTGTTAAATCCCCATAGTAAAATACTTCGTGAAAATGTTAAGTATCTACCTATAATGGTTAAGGAGATACAGCCCTGTGAAATGCGAACAGACGCATGTACAGACGGAGAGACAAACGGAGAGCGAATTCTCAGTATTATGGTTCCTTTGGTACCATTTGGGTACCCTAAAAACAGATTTATTCTAGGTTGTAGGAACATTCTTAATAAACCTATAACCTCAAGAGATTAAACTTCAACAACATACATGGTGTATTCAATGCGTGGACAGTGAGGTTCTATACCACCACCCTTTAACTCGTAGTTAACTTGATCCAGAGTTATAAACAAAAACCGTACACATTTTATCAAACCCAAAACTTCAAAAGAGCTGTGTAAGTATACATATTTTTTTTAATGATAAAACGTAACAGGACAAGCACGACGCTCGCCTGATGGTAAGCGATGACGTCTACCTATTACAGATATAGCGCCATGCAAAATTCTGGATAGCTAAAATTTTGCATGCGCCTGTTACCTCGAGACAAAGATGATAATTCCCGCATGCCCTGTAATTTCAATGTCTACAAAGATAATTTATTATACTTATTCATATATTTTATTTATAAGGACATACATTAACTTTTCGACGTGAACAAAACTTCCCTGATAGCTAGGTTACATCGTAGGTCCTAAGTTCGTCTAACAAAGACGGTCCCTAACTCCCACGTCTCATTTCTATATTCCGTCTTCTTTGTTGTGTTTAACTCCCGACGCAAAAAGTAGGGTTAAAAGTGTTATTTATTTATTTATTTAATATCAATTAGAACGGCGTTAGCCAATTACACTAATCAATGAATATCGTTTACAATAATAAGATATCATACAAATTACATTATTATGTCAACAATTGTCAAAATAAGAATAAAATGTATACATTCATAATCACTATATCTACATAAAATCAATCAATTATTATTGTCACAAAACTCCAGACATTGTGCAATTATTGCCTTCCATTCATCCGCTAGTAAATCACAATCAGGGTTCAAATCCAGGAGAGCATTAAGCGCCACCAGTGTGCGCGGGATGGGGGACCTAGCGCCTGCAACTGTGCGATGTGCTGGTATCGAAAACAATCGGTGCTTTCGCATACGGCAATAATTATTGGGGACATGGAATTGAAGATATTATACGTTTGACGTGTCGTGTGTATCTGTGTATGTGTGTGTCTGTCTGTGGCATCGTAGCGCCCAAACGGGTGAACCAATTTTGATTAAGTTTTTTATATTTGATTGGTGTCTTCATCGAAAGTGTTCTTAGCTTTGTTTAATGAAAATTCGTTTAGCCGTTTAAATATTATCAGCTCTTTTTTGGTTGATGAGACTACGATAGCAACTTTCGTAGCCCTTTGACCGCGGACGTCAAATAAAATTTAATTGCCCCTTTCTGCACACTACTTACTCGCCACTCTGCCGCCGTCTTATCTGCTTAGTTAGTTTAAATTAGTCAAGTAGGCGACCGAGTTGAGTAGCGAGAGTAAAAAGCAGGCGAACTCGATCACCGTAAACGAAAGGGCAAGTCAACTAGGCCGAGTACTGAGCGCGTCGAGTGGTCTCGCACGGAGCATAATGACTCGGAGTTGTTTGCCTACCACCTATTTTATACATTTCACAAACTGGACCCAATAGTTTTACCAGAGGGCCAATTACTTACTAACGTAAATGGTAAAAGGCGTGTCTAGTAATGCCCGAGTTACTGGGCCCAGTTTGGAAGGCCAAGCTACTTGACTAATGTAAACTAACTACGCTTTTTACACTTGAAACACATTTAATGTTTGTGTGTATGCTCAGATTGCGTGACAGAGATTGTTTGTTATATTTGATTAAATTACCGCTTGTTTCACAGAACTAGGTTGTTGTTGTTTTTCAACCGACTTCCAAAAAGTAGGTTCTTAATTCGTCTGTATTTTTATTTTTTATTTTTTTTTATAATGTATGTCACGCTATTACTCCGTCATTTGTGAACCGATTCGAATGATTATTTTTGTAATCGGTAGGGTACGTTTCCGAAGTAGTCCCATTGTAATTTCATCGTGATATGATTAGTATCTCCAGAGATATGATGATAAACGTCTCAAACTTGATTCTGAAACTGACTCGCGGGGCATAGAAGTCGGTTGTTTTAGTTTTTAAACTATCTTAATTATTGACATTAATATTCTCGTTAGACGAAGAGTTATTCTATGAACATATTTCGACATAATTTAAAGTGGTGGAGGCTTAAGTAAGATCTAGGCGCACATACCTTGGAAGGTCTTGATTTTTTTAGGATTTACATTACGAGGTCATTTAAATAAACAAAACACTTTAATGTTCATAATTTTTATATTTATATAAATATTACATAAATTTTAAATTTTTATTAAAAATGTTATCATAATGTGACATTGTTTTGTGACAAAGAGAAGAGTACTAATAAGCATAAACAACAGTAAACACTACCCACATTAATTGCATCTTTAACCGACTTCCAAAAAAGAGTTGGGTCTCTATTCGTCTGTATTTATAGTTCGCCGATTACTCCCCCAATGATTAAATTATTTGAACGATTCATTTTTCATAGATAAGGTTTATTTTCAAGGCGGTTTTGTTTAAATTTTATCAAGATCTGATAAGTATCTCCAGAGATATGACGATAAACGTCTCGAACCTGCTACTGAAACTGACTCGCATGGCTTGGTAGTCGGTATTTTTTAGTTTTGAATTTGTCTACATTATAATCTATAATAAATAACAAGTGATATTTGAAAAACGTATGTTCCCAAGGTACATGGAAATTTTAATATTATAAACATAAACAGGAAAATGGGATCTCTCGGAAATGCGTTATATTTATTTAATTTTTACTATACCTTCTATAGAACAAAGTCTGTCAGGTCAGCTAGTATAAAATAACAGAACGTAGTATCATCGATTTTTATGAAGTCGATGCGTAGTATAATAACAAATACAATCAAAGGCCAGCTGCTGTCGAGTCCGCTCCTGGAATATATAAATAAGTTATTGTAAGACTGTCTCCATCTCTTTTGTATTATGTGAGGTAATAGAACAAACACAATGCTCGCCTGATGGTAAGCTACCACTTCTGCCTCTAACAGAAACTGCGGCACGCAAAACTTTTTATTGACAGAATTTTGCGCTGCGTCCGCAAAACTTTGAGACAATTTTTTTTAGTATAGTATTTGCTAGCGTTTGACCACAATCTCACCTATTGGTAAGGATGAGAAGGTCGAGGATGGTAGCACGCTAGGCCTAGATGTGAACTGGCTCTCAAGGATAGCTGCCGGAACACATTAGATTTTTTTGTTTTTGCTTTGGTTTGGCGACAGATCTTCTGATATGAAGGTGGTAGTAGGCCAAGCGGACACTAGATAGTATCTTACCGCCATGCGAGGATTGGGAGTTTCTTAACGATGATTTCCTTCACCGGAGGGCCACTGTGAAATGCGCACTTTTCGCTAGAAAAATCTATTGGTGCACGACGGGGATTGAGCTCGGTACATCTGGCGTCAAACCAACGGTTCTCCCACTACACCACTTAGCCCTCAAAAAACAATTAGATGTTGAGTCTCATATGACCGTAATTACACTGGAAATTATGTGCTTCAAACGGAAAAACATTTAATTTCATTTCTGTGGTGGTACCGCCCTAGGCGGACTAGCAGAAGTCCTACCACTAAGCAATACTACTACTACTAAATTATCTACAGCTGATAATCCGCCGTTGGTTGGTATTTTATACATACGATGTGTTACATGTTGCATTACCTTACTCTGCGGTACAGTCGTACAGAGCCTCGCCTACCGTGGAGTACCCCCGGCTAAAACTGAAGTACTTGAGTCTCCTCAGCTCAGTGCTGGTGTATGACATCAATGGAGGCTCTCCTCTCCTTCCCACTTTCAGTGTGTGTGAAATAATAATAACATCAATTCGCATTACAATATCTAGATTATTATTTGGAGGTACTTGTTACCTGCCTGCGTCCGTAGACCTTAACACGTGATCCCTGGTTGGTATATACGGGTGACTGGTGGTCAAACTACCCACTGAACAAAGACGAGTTGTCAATCAGTTCGCCGAGTTCAGACATGATGTTTGGAGTCAGACAGTCTGAAAGACAGGTTATGATGAGATGTTAACTTTAAGAGAATCGCTTGTTAGACACTTGTGACGACCAAACTTTGATAACACAATGTTTTAGGTGCCATTATGTTTGATATAGACGATGGCGGATATCTTGCGCAGGACCTGTGATTGTCTCACGTTATGATATCTCACAACTGTCTCGGTGATATTACAAAATGTGTGAGACTTAACAGCTTGATGTCTCAGTACTTATAGTATAGTACATATATAGCACTGGCAGGTTGTTAGACAAGGACACACTCCCATCTAAGTTCCTTTCGTTAGGGCCGTTTTGATATACATAGTAATTACAACCTTATGTTTAGTGAGAGCATACGGATTAAATTGAATTTGTAAAAACATCTGCAGTGCACGACCCATATATTGTAAATCCCTGTCTCAAACAGAAATGCTGTGACACGCGAAACTCTGCGTCAACCTACTGCACCTATTACTTTGACACATTGAAATTATTTGAGATGTTAGCTCTCGTATTCAAGAACAATACTTTGAGGTTTGTTAGTGGCCAAACGAATAAACAAATTTAGATTTAATCGTTTTTAATCAAGTGTTTATAGCTTTGATTCGTGAAAATCCGTTCAGCCGTTTTAAGACTTTTCGTTTGTTTTAAGCTTTTTTTCTAGTTGATGACGCTAGATTATATTATTATGTTTCTTGAAGTGTTACACACATTCTATATTCGTGGCTTAATTGGTCAGAGCACCTGGGCTTGTTTCCCAAGGGGGTGCGGGTTCGGATCCCGTCGGTACGATGAGATTTTGGATTGTGGTAAACTTACTAACTCAGTTAAATTTTATTAAAATAACTTCACATAACCTCGATGTTATTTGCTCAATATTTTATCACAGAGCGAATCTGAACTTACAAGCTTTATTTAGTAGGTAATAAGTGAATTCTTACTCTACAAATACGCGTCATTTAGTTTACACACACGTAATTATACTCTCATTCGGTACACGTACGAAGTTCCCGAACCATTAGCCGATTAGTTCACTTAGAACTTACTAGAGACTTGCTTATTGTCATTAGTGAAGTACACACCACGTACAGTTAATACAATACAAAATAGACCCAATTTCCACAAGGTTAGAGTTTTAGTAAGACGCCGGGTTGAGATTGTCAGAGTTAGTGAGCTGTGTAACCACAAAAACAGGTGTTTAGATTTAGTTAGAAAATGTCGTCGTTTACCGGTGGCAACTGGAAAGTTGTAGAACTTAGCTCATTTTGAAATGAACGTCGGATTACATACATACACCGTACTGAATATTGAGTTGAAAACAGAAAAATAAAATCATGTAAATATATTTCATTCGTGACGTTAGACATTCTTTTAACTTCAAGATATGTAGCTAATATTTTTTACAAAATATTTTACAGTATTTGTTGGATTTTTATTTCAATCAGTACTTTTCACAAAATACACATTATAACCTTATTAAAGGACCTTTTTTCAAAAACTCTTCTTTACATTACATATAGGTACTTAGTAGATAATTTTCATGTTCCTATGCTATGACCCATACTTAAAAAAATGAACCTATTTAGTTTTCTTTTACCACTCAGAAGTATGTATATAACTATATTGCAACGAAACCGTTAATTCATTTCAGGTAAACATAATTCTTATCTGACTATATCTTAAATTATTTAGCTTTAAAAAAAAACAAACGAAAACATAAAACAAAACATTTTCCATCTATAGTTTTACCTCACCAATAACAAATAATTATAATGATAGCAAGTCTCGCAATACCATTGAATCCAATCGTATTCTATAATAAGAACACTGAAATGAAATATAATATTGATAAATTATTGCAAAATAATTTAAGAAAATTGGGTCCATAAAGCCAAGGCTTCATTAAAATGGCATATTGTCTAACTTGAAGCAAATTGATTAAAGAAATAAAAGTTCTAATATTTTGTGATAAAGTTGCTTATTGTTTGTGGATAATACAATGAAATCAATTTGAAATTTCACTCAGTCTCGAATAGAAGTGATAATTCATGCATTGCTAATTGTAGGCGACAATGCGAAAATACAAACGGAAATCGAAATGGGTGGCCGAAAGCAGATTTAAGTAATGATACTAAAACGATAATAAAGCGTTTGGAACTTATTAATTACAGACACCGTGTAGTCTATAGAAAGTTACATCAATATAGGCAATGCATGTAACTTAAAGCCTTACAAACTTACTTTATCCTGACCAGTAGTTCACACCACCGCGTCCTGCGATCTGCGGGCGCGATCTCAGTACTTTTTAATTGTTTTCTGATCGCGTTTGGTGTAAACCAGTCGGAGATACTACTACGTTATCCGATCGTCGCCTAAATCGCGTACGCAGGACACTGCGGTGTGTCCGTTACCGACCTTTACTAGACATTAGACCCATATAAAAAACAAATGAGGTGCATATTTTAATTTTTCTACATACATTACAGAGTTTTATTTTGAAATTAATTGCCCTGTATCTATCATTACTATACGCAAGTAATTAGATATTTTGATTGTCGTTTGCAAAATAGAGAGGTTTATCTCTTTATTTCATCCGGTAAACCCAAATGCCTTATTTACAGCTTTCGATCAACAAACTATTATGCAGTTCAAATACTTAATGCTTTAAAGTAACACCATAGAAAAGATAAAAATACTACGTATAGAACGGACACTCTGTTCCCCCCACCAATTCCGGGCTTCCTCACCCCGCCACCGCTCTGGAGCTGTCGAGGAGCTGCGCTGAACAAGGACGCCACACGCGTACGACTATAGAACAATTACTACTCACGGAGAGAAGAACATCCACTTCATACATTTATGTTGGGACTATTAGACACTGGAGGTTCAAATTTACGTAGGTTCTTATTACGTAGGTATATAATAAACCCTTAATTATATTAGTATACCTACCAACATATTCGTATTTTAGAATTCATTTTATTAAATGAAACAACGATATATATACTCGTGCGTAAATAACGCTTAATTTGTAATATATTAAAAAAAAACTTTCACGTTTAAACGTAGTATTTATATTCTCTTTACTTGATGTCGCTCTAACGTGCGAGCAAGACACACAACATTGTTTCGTACAGCTCTGGCTGGCCGCCCAACACTGAATAAAAAATAGTTACTGTGGTGCAGTTTGTTCTATGCAAGTCGACTGGACCTGGAGATGATGGTTTACGAAATAGCGACTAATATTTATAGTGTTAATTTTTGGGTAAGTGTATATAAATATTCATACGGTCAGTACGTACTACGTATGTACGAAGTAACTATTATATAATCTGTGATACGGTGATTACGGGCGACAACCTTAGACATCACGCACACAAATGCACGTATAGAAAAACGACCCGTGTGTAGTGTCTGTGTCGGTGTCACAGTGTCGGTCGTTAAAACGCTAGTTTGTATGGAGATTTAGCGAGTGTCCGGGGTGTGGTAACACACCTAAAAAAAATAACACAACAAGATCGTTTAAAAACCTAAAAAGAACCGAGTTCAATGCCGCGCTATTAATTTTCAGTATCAATTTTGAAGTGTTTATCTCCATATCTCTGGAGATACTTATCAAACCTCGATAAAGTTGCCATGTGACCACATTTGCGATATCTCCTTTCTAACAAAAAAATAGTAATCAAAATCGGTTCATAAACGACGAATCCGCGAACAAACATAAAAAAACATATATACGGTCGAATTGAGAAACCTCCTCCTTTTATTGAAGTCGGTTAAAAAAGAATTAATTAATTAATTATTATTCATTTATTATATTATTTATTTATTATTTAAAACAGTCATTAATTTTTGAGTCTCACCAAATTTTTTTTTGTATCGTATAAGCTAGCGTTTGACCACTATCTCGCACACCTCTACACCCTACACCTACTACTACACCTCTAGTAAGCGATGATGTAGTCGAACATGGTGAACACGCTAGGCCTACGCTAGACTCTCAAGGGCTTTGTGCTGCCGGAACACCCCGTAAGTTTATGGCGGCAGATTTTCTCCTTGATGGTGGTAAGATCTCTAAGTAACGTGGAACAACGATATAATATTCTCTTAGCATCAGACATCGATATAACAATTATGCTCCTATCACCTGATATAGAAAAGTAAAGAATATATAGCTGAAGTATCGTTCTAATATCGTGCCTCAGAATCGATCCTTATTTCGTCTCGTCCGAAAATATTTTACAATTCAATAGCTCGTCCTGTCGTTAATTGGACTGTTTTAATGAATATCAATGGAGCGTCGCGCCTTCGGCTTCGCGTTAATGTTACAGTTTATTTTTGATGGCCATTCGACGTTTACCATTCACCGTTCATTATTTAACCTGGCCGTTTAAATTTACATTTTGTAATTAGGGGAGGGGGGAGGTGTTACTCGTATGACTAGGACAGTAAGTAGACCCTATAGGATGCATTAAAGAGTGAAATTCCAGTTGATGGAAAATGGAAAGTCTGTTTGAATTCAGACTTAAATGTTTTGTTATACTAATCATTTATTTACTTAAATTTAGTTACATAAAGTTAGTTTATAAAAATATGTAAAAAAAATATTATTTATATTGCGGACAGACAACCGTTTAATAAAAAAATCTTGACAACTGTTCTAAGTAATATGAGCTACGAAAATATCAAAACAACCATAACAATGAAATGAAATGAAATGAAATGCATTTATTCAGCTACACACTAAAAAAACGTAGGTATTTAAATAAAAACAAAAACTTAAACCTAGTAGTATATAAAACAAAAAATCATAAATAATAAAACTTAAGCTATTTGTGTGTGTGTGCTGAACAGGAGTATCTCAGCACATATGTTCAGGTTTTAACCGGAACGCTGATTTTCAGATGGACCTAAGCGGATTGGACACGAAGTAAATTACAAAAATAAATAATATTACAGAAACATACATTCAATCAAAACACATTTCAATAAATATATAAATAATTAAAATAGATACAATTCGATACAAAAATATACTTTTTCTTAAAAATTGGCGCACAGGTCATTGTCACATTATTATATATGATATATATATGCTGTCATTGTCACATTATATTATATGCCTGTCACTGTCAGATCAGATCTTAGACATGACGGTGAGACATTTTCAACAAGAGAAAATTGTAAACAAAAAACCACGTAAAAAGTTAAAAACTGTAAAAAGAGTTCGTACTAACATAATACCCTAAGCTAACTTGTAATGAGAGAACAACGATCGAGAACTGGAACTTCACATATTATTATGATTGATGTAAAACTAGCAATCTAAACTAGAAATCAATTCAGTGGTTACACACGCTTAATGGTAAGCGATGACGTATGTTTTTTTTTAACAAATACTGGGCCACGTAAAACTTATATATCTAATACTATAAGAATCTTTGTCCTGACATACTGACTCACTGACAGACAACGCACAGCCTAAACCGCTGGTCGTAGAGACTTGAAATTTGGAGGGTTTATTTGTCTTAGTACGTAGGGGTGTACTAAGAAAGGATTTTTCAAAATTCACCCCTTAAGGGGATGAAACGGGGGTTCAAAGTTTGTATGGAGAAACAAGATTAGATAGTCTTTTCTATCCGAAACTTCACACAAGTGCTTCAGTACAAAAATAAGTAAATACGTGTTTCAGGTTTTTTTGAAATTCCACCCCTAAGAGGGTGAAATGGGGTAACAAAGTCTGAAAATCAATATTTTTTCAGATTGCGCTGAAATTTGGCATGCAGATAGTTATTACGACGTTAGTTCCCTCTGAGAAAGGATTTTTCAACATTCACCCCTAAAGGGGATAAAACGGGGGTTCAAAGTTTGTATGGAATAACAAGATTAGATAGTCTTTTCTATTCGAAACTTCACAAAAGTGCTTCAGTAAAAAAATAAGTAAATACGTGTTTCAAGTTTTCTTGAAATCCCCCCCCTAAGAGGGTGCAATGGGTTAACAAAGTGTGAAAATCAATATTGTTTCGGAGTGGGCTGAAATTTGGCATGCAGATAGTTATTACGACGATAGTTCCCTCTGAGAAAGGATTTTCCGATATTAACCCCTGAAGAGGATGAAACGGGGGTTCAAAGTTTGTAAGGAAAAACAAGATCAGATAGTATTTTCTATTCGAAACTTCATACAAGTGCTTCAGTAAAAAAATAAGTAAATACGTGTTTCATGTTTTTTGAAATTCCACCCCTAAGAGGGTGAAATGGGGTAACAAAGTGTGGAAATCACTATTGTTTCGGATTCCGCTGAAATTTGGCATGCAGATTTAAAATTATTTAAATGCAAAGTTATTACGAGTATATAATTATTATATAATTTTTTAAATGCAGAGTTAATTTGACTTATGTATCCGCTAAGAAATAATTTTTCAAAATACACTCTTTAAGGGGATGAAGCGGGGTTTCAAAGTTTGGATAGTCGTTTTATTCGACATTTCACACAAGTACTTCTGTAAATAAATAAGTAAATACGAGTTTCAGACTTTTTCAAAATGCCACCTTAAGTCTAAAAATCAATATTGTTTCGGATTGCGCTGAAATTCAGAATGCAGATAATTATTATGACGTAGGTATAGGTATCCGCTCAGAAATTATTTTCTGAAAATTCCTCCCGGATACGGAACGGGGATTCAAAGTTTGTATGGCGAAACAAGATGGGATAAAGTACGTGTTGTAGGATTTTTCGAAATGGGGTAGGTAACAAAGTCTGTAAATTTAGGTTTTTAGGGTTTAATAAATATGAATCCCGATTTGCCTTAGTCACGCGATAACATGAAAACGGGTGAACCGATTCGGCTAATTTTTATTTGATGTGTTTAATGTTAGAATCGTTTTTACAAAAGAAAAGTTTCAAGTAAATAAAAGAAGGTTTTAACGCGGGCGAAGCCGCGGGCCACTTCTAATTTAATATATAACTGCACAGATATTACCAGTACGTCACGGCCAGTATTTTCACTTGACACTTTTGATTCCATGGGTAAGTATCTCTTCTATCGTTAAGAAACCTCCAACCCCCGCATGATGGTAGGACACTATCTAGTGTCCGCCTGGCCAGCTACCACCCTCAAGTTAGAAAATCTGTCGCCAAACATCTAATGTGTTCCGGCAGCTATCCTTGTGAGCCAGTTCCCATTCTAGGCCTAGCGTGTTACCATTCTTGACCGCATCATTACTTAACAACAGGTGAGATAGTGGTCAAACGCTAGTCTATATGATATTAAAAAAAAGTCTACTAAGCCCATAAAGAATCTTTCAGTGAAATTTCAGCTTAGTATTGCCGAAATATCGTGATATACATATTAGTAATTCGTATCTCACTTGAATGAAAATAGACAGATTCCTATCTGTTTTCCTCTCCAAACTCATAGGATACAATAATATCCCCATCAAACACCAATCAACTATAATATGCCAAAACAAAACAAATTGGCGTACCTCCCTCCAGACAACTTCCTTCCGGCACTTACTCGCTAATAACCAATCACTTTCGGTTGATTTTCACACCTTCATTTCCGGAAACACTCGACACAACTATACCGGTAATGCATTGTAGCAGGAGGTGGAGAACGGCTATGACAATGTACTTTAAAAACAGTACGTTAACTTGGTATTTCGCTAACTAAATCGGTAAAACTGACTTCAAATGCTGCGCTACTCATTTTCTGTGGCATATTTGAGGTGTTCTCCATATTTTTGGAGATTATAGTGGTAGTCAAATATTATGTTTCTTTGAAGTGTCACACACTTTATATATTTGTAAATTGTTAAACACAATCCAACATTTCATCGTACCGACGGGACTCGAACCCGCACCCCCCGGATTACACGTCCAGGTGCTCTGCCAATTAAGCCACGGTTCGATCCATCGATACGACGAAATTAGTGGATTGCATTTGTTAATTATGCATTGGTGGCGCCATCTATGACTTCTTATTACGTAAGTTAATCATTCGGAAGAAATCATTACAGTTTTCAAATCCGACGAGAGATGTTGCACTGCGTAAATCAAATATTATTTTTCTTTGAAGTGTCACACACTTTATATTTTTGTAAATTGTTAAACGCAATCCAAAATTTCATCGTACCGACGGGACTCGAACCCGCACCCCCCAGATTACACGTCCAGGTGCTCTGCCAATTAAGCCACGGTTCGATCCATCGATACGACGAAATTAGTGGATTGCATTTGTTAACCCAATTATGCATTGGTGGCGCCATCTATGACTACTTGTTACGTAAGTTAATCATTCGGAAGAAATTATTACAGTTTTCAAATCCGACGAGAGATGTTCCACTGCGTAAATCAAATATTATGTTTCTTTGAAGTGTCACACACTTTATATTTTTGTAAATTGTTAAACACAATCCAAAATTTCATCGTACCGACGGGACTCAAACCCGCACCCCCCGGATTACACGTCCAGGTGCTCTGCCAATTAAGCCACGGTTCGATCCATCGATACGACGAAATTACTGGATTGCATTTGTTAACCCAATTATGCATTGGTGGCGCCATCTATGACTACTTGTTACGTAAGTTAATCATTCGGAATAAATCATTACAGTTTTCAAATCCGACGAGAGATGTTCCACTGCGTAAATCAAATATTATGTTTCTTTGAAGTGTCACACACTTTATATTTTTGTAAATTGTTAAACACAATCCAAAATTTTATCGTACCGACGGGACTCGAACCCGCACCCCCCGGATTACACGTCCAGGTGCTCTGCCAAATATAATGGTAGTGGTGAAGATTGTAGTGGTAGGACTTCTGCTAGTCCGCCTGGGGCGGTACCACCACTTTCCAAATAAATGTTCAGCCGTGAAATGGGAATGTTTTTCGGTTGAAATGGCAAGGTGTCCAGTGAAATTACAGGGGCATGTGAGACTCGACATCTTTATGTCTCGAGGTAACAGGCGCAGTGCAGTTCCAGAATTGTGCATGCCGCTGTATCTGTAATAGGTAGACGTCATCGTTTACCATCAGGCGAGCGTCGTGCTCGTCCTGTTACCTTATATCATAAAAAATATACTCAACAGATATCGATGAATTTACATTGAACATACTCTTTTGAAAAGTTTGAAAAATTTGAAAAACAATTTGAAAATTGTTCAACAATTTACTCCTTAGGCTCAATGCACACTGAATTTTCAGCGACGCGACGCGACAAGAAGATCAGTTTTAAAAACAAGACATTATTAACCTTAATAACAAGGTGTGGTGAAGCGTCGCGCTGGCTCGAGCAGTATCGCGTGGTTCATTCTATCAAGCGTTTCTATATCTTGTAACATTGTTCATAAGGTTTATAATACCTTGTTATTAAAACTGATCGTCTCGTCGTATCGCGTCACTGCCAATTCAGTGTGCACGGAGCCTTACGCGCTATAAGAAATATACTTTCAAAATTATCGTCCCAATCTTCATAACTGACTTCAAAGTAACATATCGCAACAGGCAGTCTTCTCAAAGACCAATATAGGCCAGATAAAGGCCCCCATTATTTTTGTGATTAGAGTTCCGTTATCTCCTCAGGAAGGCGCGGACTAATCTCCCAATAGTGGAGATTATAGATGATATCGGTAATAGCCTGCTCGTGTCGATAGAGACGTCGGTAAATTGGTTTTATAACGCCGGGATAATGATTGCTAGCTGTACTTTGAGATAAAGTAAATAGGATGAGGCAAAAATATATTAGGCTCCTTAGTCTTATATCTTTTTTGCCATGAGTAAAAGTGATCGATCTTTTTTTGTGTCTAGAAATGTACTTAATTCATATTTTATTAGTATTTGGTATTCAATATAACAATGTGGTACTTTTACGTGTCAAAGAGATGTGGAATGGATAACTTAATATTGACATCAAAATCATCGACTTGTTGTCATCAACTTTTCCTACTTTCTACTAATATTATAAATACGAAATATTATTAAAACATACAAATTTTAAGATATTTGATAACGAAGCTTCTGCATCTAGTTCTAACATCGCGGAAAATATCGTTTGCGCGATGCAGGATCTCATACAATTAGACAATATTTACAAGGAGATTGGTATTTCTCTGCGGGATCGAATCCAGAACGAAGTAATTCGCCAGAGAACTAAAGTTATCGACATAGCTCAACGGATTAGTAAGCTGAAGTGGCAGTGGGCTGGTCATATCTGCCGCAGGACTGATAACTGTTGGGGTAGACTTGTCCTAGAGTGGAGACCGCGAATCGACAAACGTAGCGTATAATACCGGCTGATAATGATGATGATGATGACACTTTTAAACGCGGGCGGAGCCGTGGGGCACAGATAGTTAGTTTATGAAATTTAAAATTTTTGTTTCATTCAAAATCACTGAAGATTACACTACTGGCATATCTTTTTGATAACGGATTTCTATTCTAATAAAAAATCAGATGCTGCAAACTTTCAAGCTATACCAAAGAGTGCCCTGCACGTCTTATAGCCAGGAAATATAATATAAAATGCAGTAGGGCAGCTCCAAAGCCAGAACAAAGGCACAAAGCTCCGACCACAAGAATGCCGAATGCTGTGAAAGCATTTCTTTACGAAACATATTAAATACTTGCCGGATACTGTTAGGAACATGTTAGGAGGCATTCAATTCTATGTACTGAGTTAAACGAAGGGCAGTGATGTGGAACTAATTGATTTTACGTGGTAATTGAGTACTTATTTTTATTTGACTGCTCAAAGGATGGTAATGTTTAGCGAGTGTATGTATGTTTCTAGGTATATGCCCCATAACTAAATCGTGTACACGGTCGTATTGGTTTGCAAGGAGTCGTTATAAGGTCGGCTTTGTATTTCTAGTCACATAATGGTATGGTAAGTATATATATATATAGTATATGGTAATTTTTGTTGGTATGGTATGGTATATTTTTTTGGTAAAAGAAAAATACTTGAAATGCCGTGCTAGTCGTTTTCAGTACCAAGTTTCAGGTGTTTATCTTTATATCTATGGAGGTACTCATCAAATCTCGATGATTTTTTTTTTATGGATAAAGGTAACAGGACAAGTACGATGCTCGCCTGATGCTAAGCGATGACGTCTACCTATAACAGATACAGCGGCATGCAAAATTTTGGATTGCCAGAATTTTGCATGTCACTGTACTGCGCCTGTTACCTTGAGACATAAAGATGTCGAGTTTCACATGCCCTGTAATTTCACTGGACACCTTGCCATTTCAACCGAAAAACATTCCTATTTCACAGCTGAAAATTAATTGGAAAAGTGGTGGTCCCGCCCCAGGTGGACTAGCGGAATTCCTACCACTACATAAATAACAATGGGACTAAACGGACAGTATTCTATTTAAAAAATATCCAAATCGGTTAGTAAAATAAGGAGTTCTGTGGTATTACAAACATAGATCGTTTAAAAAACTAAAATAACCGACTTCAAATGCCGCGCTATCAATTTTCAGTACCAAGTTTGTTGTGCTTATCTCCATATCTTTGGAGATACTTGTTAGAACTCGATGAAATTACCATCGTACTAACACTGGAATATTTCTTTCCAACAAAAAAAAAATCATCAAAATCGGTTCATAAACGACACGACGAATTATCCGCGAACAAACATAAAACATATATATATATACGGTCGAATTGAGTAACGTCCTTTTTTGCAAGTCGGTTAAAAACAAATAAATTTAGGGATCCGTAGTCCTGACAAGGAACCCTTATAGTTTCATCATGTCCGTCTGTCTGTCTGTCTGAGGTTTTGCTAAGAGACCATTAATACTAGAAAGCTGTAATTTTGTGTAGGGGTATGTATATACATTTTTGTGCCAGTACGGCGTCCCCCCCCCCCTCTAAAAGCTAAACTGCTGGCTTGAAAAATCTGGAAAAATTCGTGATAATAGCACATTTCATGAACTTTAAAGAAAAAGTATAGCGGTTGAGTTAACTTTATTAATTTAGCAGTAATAGTCGTTAAACTTGGGTGTTGGATAATTTTGTACCTAAAACAAAATCCTTAGAATAAATCCTTTAAAGTGACAAAGACGGAGTACCTAGTTGCTTGTTTATAACGGGTAAAGACTTGCATTGAATAACAGGCTGCTACGGAACCCTACACTGCGCGTGGCCTGACACGCACTTGGCCGGTTATTTATTAAAGTCTCTTGAAATGGCAAAACCTACTTTGACATCATATAGCTTACAACCATGGATGGAATATTAAGCGGATGTGGCATTTAAATAACAATAATAATATGAGAAGGATAAAACTATTCAATCACTGGTATGAGAGAGCGAGATGAACAACAATTTTTTATCCTTTACCTGCGTATGCGATTATACTGGCTCCAGCAATGTATAGAGCCAGTTTCTAGTGCACCTATTGGCTCTCACCCGCTGTCCATGTATAACCCGACCAAATTACGTTGATCATTTTATCTTATAGCTGGCATATGTATCACTTGTTCATCGTTTTAGTCGGGTTATATCTCTATAGCTATTTCATTCGCATACGCTAATGTTCTCTCTACATATATATACTTTCTCTATGCTTACAACCAGAGGACAATCAAGACGCTGCCAGTTATACTTTGTTTGTCAAATTATGATAAAAAGTTAAGGTACGAACACACCGCGGCGCCCTGCGATCTGCGGGTGCGATCTCAGTACTTTTCAATGGTTTTTGATCACGTTTGGTGTGAACCAGTCGGTACAAATACTACTGCGCTATCTGATCGCCGCCTAGATCGCGCACGGAGGACGCTACGGTGTGTCCTTACCTTTATGAGGGAAATGAAATACAACATCGACATGATTGCTACATCCACAGTCGAATTACCTACTAGTACATTGCTATCACATAATTACCTACTAGTACATTGCTATTACATAATTACCTACTAGTACATTGCTATTACATAATTACCTACTAGTACATTGCTATTACATAATTACCTACTAGTACATTGCTATCACATAATTACCTACTAGTACATTGCTATTACATAATTACCTACTAGTAAATTGCTATTACATAATTACCTACTAGTACATTGCTATAACATAATTACCTACTAGTACATTGGTACTACATAATTACCTACTAGTACATTGCTATTACATAATTACCTACTAGTACATTGCTATTACATAATTACCTACTAGTACATTGCTATTACATAATTACCTACTAGTACATTGCTATTACATAATTACCTACTAGTAAATTGCTATCGCATAATTCACTACTAGTACATTGCTATTACATAATTACCTACTAGTACATTGCTATTACATAAGTACCTACAAGTACATTGCCATTACATAATCACCTACTAGTACATTGCTACTACATAATTACCTACTAGTACATTGCTATTACATAATTACTTACTAGTACATTGCTATTACATAATTACCTACTAGTAAATTGCTACTACATAATTACCTATTAGTACATTGCTATTACATAATTACCTACTAGTACATTGCTATTACATAATTACCTACTAGTACATTGCTATTACATAATTACCTACTAGTACATTGCTATTACATAATTACCTACTAGTACATTGCTATCACATAATTAACTACTAGTACATTGCTATTACATAATTACCTACTAGTACATTGCTATTACATAATTACCTACTAGTACATTGGTACTACATAATTACCTACTAGTACATTGCTATTACATAATTACCTACTAGTACATTGGTACTACATAATTACCTACTAGTACATTGCTATTACATAATTACCTACTAGTACATTGGTACTACATAATTACCTACTAGTACATTGCTATCACATAATTAACTACTAGTACATTGCTATTACATAATTACCTACTAGTACATTGCTATTACATAATTACCTACTAGTACATTGCTATTACATAATTACCTACTAGTACATTGCTATCACATAATTAACTACTAGTACATTGCTATTACATAATTACCTACTAGTACATTGCTATTACATAATTACCTACTAGTACATTGCTATTACATAATTACCTACTAGTACATTGGTACTACATAATTACCTACTAGTACATTGCTATTACATAATTACCTACTAGTACATTGGTACTACATTATTACCTACTAGTACATTGCTATTACATAATTACCTACTAGTACATTGGTACTACATAATTACCTACTAGTACATTGCTATCACATAATTAACTACTAGTACATTGCTATTACATAATTACCTACTAGTACATTGCTATTACATAATTACCTACTAGTACATTGCTATTACATAATTACCTACTAGTACATTGCTATTACATAATTACCTACTAGTACATTGGTACTACATAATTACCTACTAGTACATTGCTATCACATAATTAACTACTAGTACATTGCTATTACATAATTACCTACTAGTACATTGCTATCACATAATTAACTACTAGTACATTGCTATTACATAATTACCTACTAGTACATTGCTATTACATAATTACCTACTAGTACATTGCTATTACATAATTACCTGCTAGTACATTGCTATCACATAATTAACTACTAGTACATTGCTATTACATAATTACCTACTAGTACATTGCTATTACATAATTACCTACTAGTACATTGCTATTACATAATTACCTACTAGTACATTGCTATTACATAATTACCTACTAGTACATTGCTATTACATAATTACCTACTAGTACATTGCTATTACATAATTACCTACTAGTACATTGCTATCACATAATTAACTACTAGTACATTGCTATTACATAATTACCTACTAGTACATTGCTATTACATAATTACCTACTAGTACATTGCTATTACATAATTACCTACTAGTACATTGCTATTACATAATTACCTACTAGTACATTGCTATCACATAATTAACTACTAGTACATTGCTATTACATAATTACCTACTAGTACATTGCTATTACATAATTACCTACTAGTACATTGCTATTACATAATTACCTACTAGTACATTGCTATCACATAATTAACTACTAGTACATTGCTATTACATAATTACCTACTAGTACATTGCTATTACATAATTACCTACTAGTACATTGCTATTACATAATTACCTACTAGTACATTGCTATTACATAATTACCTACTAGTACATTGCTATCACATAATTACCTACTAGTACATTGCTATTACATAATTACCTACTAGTACATTGCTATTACATAATTACCTACTAGTACATTGCTATTACATAATTACCTACTAGTACATTGCTATCACATAATTACCTACTAGTACATTGCTATTACATAATTACCTACTAGTACATTGCTATTACATAATTACCTACTAGTACATTGCTATTACGTAATTACCTACTAGTACATTGCTATTACATAATTACCTACTAGTACATTGCTATTACATAATTTCAGTGCCACTCAAACTTATTAGATTCTGGGCGACATTATTAATCTGACATCACAGTAGATTTTCTGAGATTAATAATTTTCCGTCTTCTTTGAGATTCAGTTTAAGTTCATATTATGTGTTGGGGGAAATACCTCAGAACTTTGCTTTCTAATGCCACTTTGATGTAGATGGTCTGTTTTCGTCTTTTGCCTTCATGCATGTTGATATGGTATGTTGTAGCCGTGACTAGAACGACCCATCGAACAAAGTCACATCGTCAATTAGTTCGCTGAGTTTGAGCACGATGTTTGTCGTAAGCCTGTTTGGGAGACGAGTTGGGATCGTTACTATATGTGGGTTGAATTGTCGATAGGTAGTAGGAGCATATTATATCGATGTTCCGCCTGACTTGCTACCAAAAAGTAGCCATCAACCACCATCAATGCGAAATTCTGCCGCCATAACCTTACGATGTTTCGGCAGCACACATCATTTGAGAGTCGAGTTTTCGACCAAATCATCGCTTAGCTCCAGGCGAGCAAACGCTAGCCAATAAGATATACTCAGGTAAAAATAATAATAATATTATTTTTATATTATTAATCACATTAGAGTCAGTTGTCCTTCGCCTCATCTACTTCTATCATTCGTAGGATTTCTTTGTCTATTTATCATTGCCCCAGTCGAGCAGTTCAGTCCGGTACGACCACACCGCGGCGTCCTGCGTGCGCGATCTAGGCGGCGATTAGATAGCGCAGTGGTATTTGTACCTACTGTTTCACATCAAACGCGATCTACAGCGATCAGAAAACGATTGAAAATTCAGATCGCGAACGCGCATGCGGACGCAGGTCGCCGCGGTGTGGTCGTACCTTTAGAATTGAGACCAGCCGCTGTAAAATATATATCACTAGAAACTTTATCCCCTAAGGGTGTAATGTATAAAGTTCGGACAGATGTTACACGATTTATATGTTTTAACAATATGTATCCATTAAAAAAACAAACAAACCTTTCGTCAACAGAGGTATGCTAAAGGTGAAAACACTTAACAAAATCGACTCTCCGAGAGCATGTTAAGCCGCTCTCGGCGAACTTGCTGTGATTTCTGGCCTGATGCGTTATTCATGACTCTGATGCATCAGGCGGCGTTGAAAAGTTTCAACTTAAGCGTATAAATAATTTAAGATGTGGGAGTTTACAGGGTAATTAGGTTAAGACACACTGTATCTGCAGCTAGAATGTAAAAAGTTTGAATAAACATAATAACTAAAATAGTTTATAATGTAAGATCATTTAAAAAACGAAATAAACTGGCCAAGTGCAAGTCGGACTCGCACTCGTAGGGTTCCGTACCACACAACAGTATTTTATAAGATTGAGCAAAAAATACCACTATCATTTTTCGCCAGCAAAAAATAATAATTAATAAACATTTTATTTCTTATAACGCCATCTAACGTCTAAGAAAGGTGTTAGCGATCGACATTTAAATATAGCGCCATTTATGGGACGTTTACCTTACTATGAAATGCCGAAAAAAACACGTTTCTTGTATGGGGACCGTCTATTTTTAACTTTATTCTGTTTTTAGTATTTGTTGTTATAGCGGCAACAGAAATACATCATCTGTGAAAATTTCAACTATCTATCTATCACGGTTCATGAGATACAGCCTGGTGACAGATGGACAGACAGACAGACATACAGACAGACAGACAGACAGACAGACAGACAGACAGACAGACAGACGGACAGCGGAGTCTTAGTAATAGGGTCCCGTTTTACCCTTTGGGTACGGAACCCTAAAAACCTTGAAATGCCGCTCTAGTTTTTAGTAGCAAATTTGAGGTGTTTATCTCCATATCTCTGGAGATATTCATAAGATCCCGATGAATTTACAATGGGACCATACCAGGATTATATGTGCATTTTCCCTTTTATTTTTTTTAAATTCGGTCCACAATTGACAGAAATGTCTTTAACACACATAAGAAATACATACTGATGTAATGAGAACGGAACTTGAAGTCGGTAAAAAAAAACAAAAAAACTGACTTCACATGCCGCACGAGTCAGTTTCAGTAGCAAGTTTGAGATGTGTATTATTATAAATATCTCAACGAATCGTATATAAAAACCACCGACGAGATATATCTCGAATAAAATGTAAATCTCGAATAAAAAAATAATCATTTGAATCGGTTCACAATTGGCGGAGGGATTGGACAAATATACGAAGTGACGGCAAAAAACTCGGTGTGCTTAATAAAGTCAAAGAGTACTTCATGCCGAACCACAGCTTCATATGGAGTACTGTTCTCATCTATGTAGTGGTGCACCGAAGTGCCAATTGCAACCACTTGACTCCCTTCAAAGAAGTTAGACTTATCAGCGATCCTAAGCTGACTCAAGGTACGACCACACCGCGGCATCTAGGGTGCGCGATCTAGGCGGTGATCAGATAGCGCAGTAGTATTTGTACCGACTGGTTCATACCAAATACGATCTACGGCGATCAGAAAATGATTGAAAATCAGATCGCGAACGCGGACGAAGGACGCCGCGGTATGGAGGTACCTTAATAAATTGGTAAGTACCGCTAAGTATTCGTCGCGATATCGGGTCCTTTAGCTTGTTCTATCGATATTACTACGAGGAATGCTCTGAAGAACTCTTTAATAAATACCGCCATCCCGTTTCTACAATCGTAATTCCCGCTATCGTTAGAAAGCCCATCCAACACATTATATATACTTGGTCTTCACATACAACTGGATTTAATTTTTTCTTTGTAGAGTGTTGTCCATGGACTTGTATGTTAGGAATGAGCTGCCAACAAACATTTTCCCAGATTGGTCACTTACATTTAATCAATATCTGACCAGATGGGCAATATCAATAAAAAATATATTAAGAAAAATACCACAATTTTTGCAACTGAAAATGCCTCGCGCGGCGTGTGTCCCTTTTAAAGTTTTTAAAGGCCATTATTTTTTATTCGTTTCGTTTGGTACTATTGCGGATTCCCAGTGTTAAAATTTCATTGGAAAAACAAATATGTTTCACAGTAGAGTGTACCTACGTATGTCCGTCACCGCGTGAATAATTAATTTGTAGCACGTCCAACGCCATTTGGATTTTTTTTCACAGTAGCAAAATGAATTTAATTTTGGGTGTTAATTACTTTTTGTATTTTATCGCCCATACAAAACTTTCAGGCTCCATTAAAAAGGGTGTTAACATTTATTAATATAATTTTATTTATTGTGACAACAAAGACATTTTGAACGAGACTAACCTTTAATTATGAACTAAAATGACTCTTTCATTTTGGGAGCTGTATAATAAATATCAAATGATAAAAACGCCGGACCAGTTACCAGACTAGGTATTCAAATGTGTATAAACAAAAAAAATAATATAGATTAAAAAATTAATACTCAATATTTTTGTTGATGACTTGATGTCCTCTACATGGTGCCATATTCTGTGTAAGGTAAGGTCACATAGCCTTTAATCAGCGGACAATTAAGTCGCTTCCAATGATACCTCATTTGTCAAATTATGATATGAGTTTAGAAGTTATGAGGGAACACAGTTGAACATAACATAAATACATTTACACCGGTCAGCCACATAATTCTCATGTAGTCGGGTATAAATTATAGAACTCACGCGATACCCGACAGTACAATATTATCTTTTTCAACATACAAACTTAGTTTCAATTAAGTATAATCTTCCCTAACACTAGCCAACGGATCCAATTCAAACATCTAAATAGCCCAAAGTGCATACATCGAGTGCATGGGGAGCTATTCCCGGACGAATCTAATAACAGTTACTGCCGAATAGCCCCCCATAAAAACGTATTGCATCCCTGCGGTTTTCAATTCACATTAAGCTAGCCGCACAGACTAAGCGATTGTCAAACATTGAAGTTTTACACTGGTATATTTTTGAACATTTACTTCGTGGATGTTTTATTCTGTGGCAAACATGAAAATGGTCGATAAAGCGGGCACAATAATATCGTATTTTGAATGCAATATTGTTGCTAATGTATTAATGGATTCATTCAACTCAGCTCAGTTTTATTAACATTGCCAGTGTGTTGGGGTGAATTATTGTTGGTAAAGTAATCAAAACAGCAGATGTCTGTGGTTCTCAAGGTAGAGAGTAGAAAAAAGAAGGTAAGTAGAGAGTTGGTGTGTTGATGAGTTTTATAAGGCCTATTCACTTTTTCACGTTTCTTTTTACAATTTCACAATTGCACCTTCTTCTTTTCTGAGGACCTAGTGGCGCCGTGGGAGAATGATCAGCTTTGACACTAAAGGAAGCAGGTTCAAATCCCCACTGTGAAAAAAAATTATGTGCTAATTTCACAGTGCCCCTACTCTAGTGTCCGTCTGACCGGACCGGTCAGTTTCCGCTCTAAAGTTAGAAAATCTGTCGCCAAACATAAATAATGTGTTCCGGTAGCTATCCTTGAGGGCTTGTTCCCATTCTAAGCCTAGCGTGCTACTATCCTCGAAAGCATTATCACTTACGAACATGTGAGATAGTGGTCAAATTTTAGCCTATACGATTTTATTTATTTATTTATTTATTCATGCAAACCATATAAAAGTGTCCTTATTATAAGTATACTATTTACATGGACCCTGTAACTAGGGAATGGTATTTATAATAAACCTTGACATGACAGGTTTATCAGGTATCTAAGTAATAAGTAAGTATATAATTATTAAAAAATAGTGTACATATTAACTTCTATTCTATTACTTAATTAGATTACTTAATACTAATTAGGAACTATTTTTCAGAACTAAATATGACATTTACTTATTATTTAGTACTTATTAGTTAAGTATCTATTTACAATGCTCCCGTAAATAGAGATACGAACATATTATTTTTATTTCTTTAGGTATGTTACTTTACATTATCGTTCAAGAAATCGTCTGTAGTGTAATATGATTTTAGGATTAGAAATGTTTTTAGTTTATTTTTAAAGGATTTATGTTTGGTTTCATTTTTTATGTCTATGGGTATTTTGTTATAAAGTTGTATTATCATATATTCTGGGCCTTTTCTTACAATTTCTAGCTTGGGCTCTGGCAATCTAAGGAGATGATTTCTTCGAGAGTTTTTATCATATTCGAATAATTGTGGATGTTTTTTACGAATTTTGCTGCTTCGAGTATGTAAATACATGGCAGTGTTAATATTTTTTGATCGACAAAGAAGGGTCTGCAACTGGTACGTTGTCGGATGTTGTATATTATGCGCATGCGTTTCTTCTGCATAATAAACAATTGGTCGGCATCAGTACAAAAAAGTTTAAAAAATAATTCTAGAAATCAGTGTGAATATGGCATACCCAAATATAGCTAAGCAGTCATTTACACCATTTAGCTCGCTTGCATACCCAGAATACAATTTAAACCACCCAAAGATAATCTAGAGAGAAAGGCTTTGACTTTTATATACTAACTTACATTATGCAACGATGTTTTTATCACGCTAATTTTGTAATTAGTTGGTCATCATCATAATCAGCCGGAATTAGTCGACTCTCTCAAGAGTTTGTTTATTGAGCGAGCGAGCGTTGCCAGCGACGCGTCTCAGTTTCGACGCCAGAAATGCTTTTGTCCGGATGTTTGTCTGTCTGTCTGTTCTCGCCTACAAGTTGCATTTTTCAACCGATTAAAAAAAAAAAATTATATAGGCTAGCGTTTGACCACTATCTCACGTGTTGGTAAGTGATGATGGGGTCGAGAATGGTAGCACGCTAGGCCTAGAATAGGAATTGGCTCTCAAGGATAGCTGCCGGAACACATTAGATATTTTAGCGACAGATTTTCTAACTTGAGGGTGGTAGCTGGCCAGGCGGTCACTAGATAGTGTCCTACCACCACGCTACCACCATGATTTTGACGAAAATTGGCACACGAGTTCCTAGATTTCTTTCAGATTTGTGTCGACGCATTTTTTTGATCGGGGGGAAAATAGGGGGTAAATGGGAGAAGTTTGATGTAGCGTTTTTTTACCCACGGATTTCAGTCAAATTGGAAAGGAACACTAACCTTCGCACCGTGGCTTAATTGGCAAAGCACCGGAACATGTCATACCGGAGGTTGCGGGTTCAAGTCCCGTCGGTACGATGAAATTTTGGATTGTGTTTAACAATTTAGAAAAATATAAAGTGTGTAACACTTCAAAGAAACATAATGTAACGAACACTAAGTACTTCATTCTACACAAGAAGTTGTGAAAAAAAATTCAAAAAGTGGGAGTGGAGAGGGGAAAAGGGGGGAAGTTTGCTGTAGCGTCATCTATCGACTTATCATCGGATTTCAATCAAATTTGAGAGGCACACTAAGGAATTCATTCTACAAATGTTGTTGCAAAAAAAAATCCAAGAAGGGGGAGTGGAGGCGAGAAAGGGGGTTGTTTGCTGTAGCGTTATATATGGTCGAATTTCAATTTTTATAAGGGTATGATTATATTTTTATAAGGTCTACTGATCTCACAGAACTACTATTTTACCTATAGATGTTTAATTCAGAGTTTTTTTTAACAAAATTATTACTCAGATTCAACAAAATTGTAAAGTTCCTATAAAAATAGAAGTATCTACCGTTAGTTTTAGTTCCCGCGACCAATCGTTACTCGGCAGCTAGATTAATACATTTCTCATGAATCCCACCGTCACACGTCACGCGTCCGATTTTGCACGGCGTCCATTATTTCGTGAACAGTGGCACGGATATTTCGAACTTTTAATTTGAGAGATTGGGTTATTCCATTTGACGTGAAATTGTTAAATCAAAATTATATTTTCTACCAACTTCTAAAAAGGAGGAGTTCTGAAGTTCTCAATGTCAGTATGATTTATTTTGTTTCTTTGTTACGCAATTACTCCGTCAATTATAAACTTTTTCAATAGGTAGGGTAACCTCAAAGGTCAACGTATTCAAATTTTATGACGCTTTGATAAGTACCTCCAGAGATATGGTGATAATCATCTCAAACTTGCTACAACAACTGACTCGGGTGGCATGTGCTCGGCTTTTAGTTTTTAAACTATCTTAGTTAATTAAAATTTTATTGAAACCTTTTTATTTGCTATATAAATCTAATGAAACATACGACTTCTGCTAGCGCACTAATACCAGCGCAAAGAAGTAAAACACAATTAAAATTTGAGCTAGTGAAACAATCTCTCGACGAGTATCTCTGAAGGATCGAATTCGAAATAAAGTCATCCGACAGAGAAACAAAGTTATCGACATAGCTCAAAGGATAAGCAAGCTGAAGCTGCAGTGGGCTGGTCACATCTGTCCCAGAACCGATAACCGTTGGGGTAGACGTGTTCTTTAGTGGAGACCACGGCTCGGTAAACGAAGCGTAGGATGCCCTCCAGCTAGGTGTAGCGATGATATACGCAAGCTGGCTGGCAGCGGTTGGAAACGAGGAGCTGAAGATCGAGCTCAGTGGCGTGCAAATAGGAAAGGCCTATGTCCAGCAGTATACGAATTACTGGCTGTTAATGATGAAACGATCTTGATTGTATTTGATCTCGATTTGATAACAAACACTGCTTAGTGTGGATACAGGATCAAATCCTATCAACGGCTTACACTAGGTTATAATTTTGATATACCCAGTGTCACTCTCACAAATCTAACAACACCTCTCAAGCTTAAATTCATCAAAAGCCGTTTATACTACAGAGTGTTCCAAAAATATATAAACATACACTCGAAAAACATAGCCCTCTTTCGGAAGAAGTCGGGTAAAAGGCATACAGCAATGAGCATCAAGCAATTCGGCAATCGATGTCACGTCCCTACGTCAAGTTCATATCTGAGTTATTATTCCGTCCACGCCACATAACGTCGTAACCGTGCATTACATATGCCTCACGGAGCCGAATAAAACTTCATTTACTACTGCCACCTACGAGTATCTCTCGAAGAAAGTAGGTTTATTTTAACCTTAGTAGATTTATTGTTAGCTCATAATGTTGTAGGTTACTTATTGGTTTTGAAGGTTAGTGCTTTATTGGACGTGTGCCTTAAAAGTATTCTCAATACTAATCTAACAGCTAGAGGTTTCTCAATTCGACCGTATATATATATTTTTATGTTTGTTCGCGGATAACTTCGTCGTTTATGAACCGATTTTGATTATTCTTTTTTTGTTCAAAAGGAGATGTCATAAGTGTGGTACCATAGTAATTTTATCGAGGTCTGATAAGTATCTCCAGAGATATTGAGATAAACATCTCAAATTTGGTACTGAAAATGAATAGCACGGCATTGAAGTCGGTTCTTTTTTAGTTTTTAAACGATATTATTAAAGACTACTGTTTGCACATTACTACTAGTCTTGTTAACTCCTCCAACTAAGCTAATAGTGGAGTGCCGTAAGACGTAAATTGGTAAAACCTCGGAATCCAGGGCCAGTCAATGAATCTTTATAAAAACTGTTGGACTGCATTGCTATAAGCTCAAATAAAAATTTTAAAAATAATAAAAAATTAAGACCGGCTAAAAAAAATGTTTAAACATTTTTTTATGTATTGTTAGAAACACAATTCAAAAGTTTCTATGAAGATTCATTGACTGGCCCTGGATTCCGAGGTATAAACCTTACGGCACTCCACTATAAATATGCTTGTGACTGGAGTCGGTTCACGTCAATAGTAAACGTTGGGATCAAACTCACGACCTCTCGTTCGCTAGGCCGACCGACGCCTTAGCCATTGGGGTATTGCCGCCCAAATTATATTCACACGATTTAGAACTTCTTCCTTTATGACGTCGCTCGAAAATCAATTCGTGTGCAAAATTGTATTCTTTCAGATTGCAGATCTACTAAGTCAGTTATGGTAATCAGTACTTGTGAAACAAAGCTTTGCGTTATGAGTCCCTGGTACTTTCTTTCTGATCTGTGAGTCAGATACTCGACTTGACAAAGCCAGTTCTATTCCGCGTGATAATTAGGTGCCTTATAGTAATCACTAGTATTTTCTACCTACTTACCAAAGTTTAACAGGTGTAATGGCTGAAAAACAATTTTGTTTTGGAGGAGGCAATGAGAAAAACTTAGCTAGCTATAGCTCTAACCAAGAGCGGCTACTATTACAGCGACTAGTTATTTGCGATTGGTACTGACTACTGACGCACTTAAAAAGCTCCTAAAAATCCTTAAAAAACAGATCCGCACTTACGGACACTTAGCCAAGGACCAAGGTACCCTTGGCCTTGCTAAGTGTCCGCCTAACCACCTAACCATAACTTTCACTAGCAATAAATATTAAGAGTATTTTACGAACACACCTCAGAATACTTTTTCAGATAAAAATCAGAGTGTAAAGCACACAGGACGCAATGTTGCGGCTGTAAATCGTGGATACAAGCAGAGAATCCTTTTTACGAGATTTACCGACGGGATTCCGGGTCGGCCCTGCTACGCCTGCTTGGATTCGGCACGGGCCAAGTTGTGGGACACGAGCTATTTTATTACAATGAAACTTTTTAACCATCGTCTCAAATGTTAGGCCATCTACTGCTAGTCGCATTACAGCCGGCCGCGGAGTAGGGGAGTAACTATTATATAATCTGTGGTAGGGGTAAAGTGACAGCAAAGGCCAATATGGCGGCGACAACGGCTCGCATCGACCGTGAAGCATCTATATATTCTTATATTATCTACTATTTCTGACTTTACATTATATTCCCATTTTTAATTAAAAACGCGATTTAAATACCCGAAATCAAATTATTTTCCGAAAATGTTCAGTTAAGTGCCTTCGTTCCGAAAAAACTTATTTTTTGTGGTATGTTTTCTGCAATAAGACTTCAAAGGTACGGACACACCGCAGCGTCCTGCATGCGCGATCTAGGCGGCGATCAGATAGCGCAATAGTATTTTTACCGACTGGTTCACACCAAACGCGATCAGAAAACAATTGAAAAGTACTTAGATCGCTCCCGCAGGACGCAGGACGCCGCGGTGTGTCCGTACTTTAAGTTATTCATCCGTTCAAGCAGTAATGGACAAATTGATTATTAGGCACTTGGTGCATGGGCTCTTTTCCGCAACTAGGCCTTACATCGACTGTTTTTGCGTGTGGGTGATTACTAAGGCAATAGTAATCGTAGACTTTGGAATTCGCTATGTCGTTTACGTATGAGAGATTTGCGTGTCATTTCTCGTGTCAAAAATAATTTAGGATCGTGTACAAAATGAAAAAAAAAACAACCGACTTCCAAAAAGGAGGAGGTTTTCAATTCATCTATATGTTTTTTAGGGTTCCGTACCCGAAGGGTAAAAAGGGACCCTATTGGTCTGTCTGTCTGTCTGTCCGTCTGTCACCAGGCTGTATCACATGAACCGTGATAGTTAGACTGTTGAAATTTTCACAGATGATGTATTTCTGTTGCAGCTATAACAACAAATACTAAAAACAGAATAAAGTTTTAAATGATAAGGGGTCCCCATACAAGAAACGATTTTTTTGGAATTTCAATATAACGCCATCTATGAACGCTTAGGTAAACGTCCATAGATGGCGTTATATTGAAATGCCGATTCCTAACACATTTGTATTCACTTGCACTTAGATAGCTTTTAGAATTAGACGTTAGATGGCGCTATAAGAAATAAGCACGCGGCTCAACTGTTTTGATATAATGTTTATTAAATATTATGTTTATCTAGCGAAAAGTGATAGTGGTATTTTTTTCTCGATCTTATAAAATACTGTAGTGTGGTACGGAACCCTACGAGTGCAAGTCCGACTTGCACTTGGCCAGTTTTATTTATATGTATGTTACGCGATTACTCCGTCAATTGTCAACCGATTCGAAAGATTATTTTTATTTGGTAGGGTAAATTGCCAAGGTGGTTGTAATTTCATTCAGATCTCATACGTATCTCCAGAGATATGACGATAAACGTCTCACTAACTGCCGAAATTGACTTGCGCGGCATGGATGTCCCGTTTTTAGTTTTTAAACTAATTTAATTATAGTACTAAGTTTGAAGTGTTTATCCTCGTATCTCTGGATATATACTTTTCAGATCTTGATGAAATTACAATGAGACCAAACGGAAAGCATACTTGGCTACGGCTACTACATAGAAGTACGGCTTTTAGTTTCCTATAACTTAGTCCACACCGCACCGAAGGTCTCAAAGTCCAAAGGCGAGGCAGGAACAAAGGTACATAATAATATCCCGGTTCTTACGGCCTGTCCCACGGCGGAAATGTTCGGACGGCAGCTAATAATGTCGTCAGAGCTTCGTGCGGGTTCTGGATTGAGTTGTCAAACATGATTTTTTATCTTGGGTGGATCTTGTCTTGTCTTTAAATTTGCACTAAAGGTTATGACCCGTTGCAATCCGTCACTGCTTATTAACAACCTATGTATTACCACATGTATTACGTTGGTTTGCTAAGAAGTGTTAAAAAGACAGAATTAAAAAATAAGGGTAAGAAACGGCATTCTTGTGAAACACGTACACGTAAAACGAGAGGTTATCTCATCACTAGTTCAAGCAAACAGTTCAAACTTTGAACTAGTGACAATATTTGTAATTCCATCCTCACTCACCGGGCGTTATTCCGTTTTTAAGTTGTCCGAGAGCCACTCACAACTTTGTATAAGCTAATTGGATTCTAGCAGATCTTTGGTACAATGGCGTGATTGTCCCTCTAGATCTATGTTTGTTAACTCAGAACTCGATTTATTGAGACAATTACTCGTACCTCAAAATTGCTGAATATTACTAGGGCGGCATGTGAAGTAGGTCATTAAGTTTTTTAAACGATCTGAAATTACTTAGTCTAGACTTTTGCTTATATTGCTAGAGGTTACTTCTGACTGACAGCACTGTCGTTACTGATCTCAGTTTTCAGCAATTACCACCAATGACAGTTCCGTACCAGTAGGTATTAAAGAGTAAAGCGGGAAGCACCCATTCATCATTATTACTGCCAGCAGATTAGTCCAGTATAAACCTTCACCCGGTCACTGGATAGTTCTTAACGAGGTGTAAGGCTCTGTGTACACTCTAATATTTGATAAAATCTATTGTTATATGTATACAGGATGTGGCGTAAATAGTAGTCAAGCCGTTACCTGTGGGTGGAGGGCTTCACGACTGATCAGAAAATTAAAATTTGTGTTCAGTAAAAGTATCATGGTTTTCGAGTTATTGACCATTTTCAAAATGTCATAATAATTACACCCGTAAAACCGTGGGGCATAGCTATGCCCCACGGTTTACTTGCGTAGACATCATTTCCTTCGGAATATTGGGATCAAAAGTACCCTACGTATTATTTAAGGGTAGTAGGTCTAGGCTATCTACATACCACATTTCAGCTCAATCAGATCAGTAGTTTCATCGCGAAGCAGTAACTAACATACAAACGTTCGCCTTTATAATATTATACGTACACCAAGGGTTTAGTAGCCTATATGTTTATCCTTATGCTATAAAGTATCTCCTTGTTAAATTTTAGTAAGACCGGATCGTCCGTTTAGGCGTGATTAGGTAACAAACAGACAGAGTGACAGAGTAGCAAACGTTTTTATAATATTAATATGGAAGTATGGACGTATGGATACCATACATTTTTTTTAATCAAGAAATCAACAACATAGTGAGATTGTTCTCAATCCGCTAGACAGCTGTTACGGAGACTTGTCTTCATATCTTTGGAGATACTTATTAGATCTCGATGAATTTTACCATGGCAGCACAAAGTATACTCTCTCAAAAAAAAAAAAAAAGAATTTATAAAGTTAGTTAATAAATGACGGAGTTATGAAGTGACAAAATTTGATGGCATTTAGTAAAGCATTTCTGTTGTTTGTCTCTAAAACTCATCATCAGATCTTTACAAAATCTATATGGGACCAATTGGAAATAAATTACATTTGAACAAAAAAAAATCCATTCAGTTAAATAATGACGGAGTTCTGAGGTAACAAAATTTACTGGTAATTATTGAAGAGTTATGTTGTCTGTCTCTGAAACTCATCATCAGATCTTTTTTCTTTTATCGTAAAAGGTAACAGGACAAGCACAACGCTCGCCTGATGGTAAGCGATGACGTCTACCTATTAAAGATACAGCGGAATGCCTCAGGCGGACTAGCAGAAGTCCTACCACTACAAAGTCTTTTACAAAGTTTATAAAAGGACCATATTAGAATAAAACTCTTTAAAACAAAGAAATAATTTTGCAAATCCGTCTATAATGACGGAGATATGCCCGAACATACATAAAAAAATAGTTCCTCCCGAGTTGAGAACCTCTTCTTTATTTTTGAAGTCGGTTAAAAATGAAAATCATCGAGAATGGTTCACAAATTATTTGGTTTTCAAGTCACAAGTGAATGGGTATCTTCTAGCCAAGCGTGCTGCATCGTTCGTTCGCTTCGTCGTCAAGCGTGTTACTATGTAAACGGAGTAAAGAAGTCAATAACACTTGCCTCGAACAAAGCAAACCAAATACCCAAACGAGTAGTACCCAACAGTATGCTCCCCCCTTACCAGCTCATCTTTAATCGACGCCGACAGCTCGGCGCTAATGAGAAAAATAATGACGGCCCCGTCACAGGCCGCCTTAATCAGCACCTGGCCTCTGTGGCGGGTTCACCTCTCTTTTTGGATTCAATGCTTTTTCTATCAGTTTTTTTTAGCTATAGTTTTATAGTTATACTAGCAGCCCGCCCCGGATTCGCACGGGTGAAATTGATACATAATATTGGACGGTCTGTTAGCGTAAAGGATAGTTACCTTGACTTCTAACCCGACGGTCGCTAGTTATAGTTTTAGCTATATACCAATTGATTTTCTCGAGTTTCTATGTGCATTCATGAATCATGGGTGTTCGTACACAGGTAGTGCGATCATTAAATCAATGTTCTGCCTCACTTGCTACCAAAAAGTAGCTTACCACCATCAAGGAAAAAATCTGCCGACATAATCTTACGGTATTCCAGCAGCACAGCTCTCGGAGTCATTCCATTCTAGGCCTAGCGTGCTCGCCATCCTCGACCACATCTCATTATCAATACCAATATGATAAATGCAAAACTCAGCTTGTATATTTGTTTGTTTGGGACTTCTTCACGGTCAAGAGGATGGACCGATTTGGCAGAAATTTTGCACAGGGATAGGAGGTAACTACTTATTCATAGGTAAGACCATAAGATACTTTTTAACGCGGGCAAAGTCGCGGGACTCACCTAGTTTTATAAGATAAATCAATTTAATGTCAATATCAATATGATTTAAATCGGCTGGGATCTACAGAAATAGCTAAGGTAATTGTTAAGGTAATTGTAAGGTAATAAATGTTTACGCAGTAACAATTGTCTAATCTGGGGTTTCGCTGCAAATACTTTATTATTTTTCGACGCGCATAATTTTAAATCTGTGATATCTTCTAAAGTTTTCATTTAAATTATTTATTGTAAAGGACAATTTTAATCTATTATATGTCAGCAAGGTAATTAATGTAATTATATGGATAAACATTACTACTGTATTGTAGAAAATAGCCTTGGAAGCTATGTAATGTTTCTTTACATTAACCTCAAGAGATAGACATATGCTATCGTGGATTTTTTATAGGTCTTACTAAGTTCTATAAATATTCTATTGACTCTTTCCTTATATCTATTTTCGTTTAAGCAGCGTCGCGTTTTAGGTTGCAAAATAGGACTCCACGAATGTACCTATGATTTAAACCAGATAATATATAGCTTATTTTCATTCTGAAAGTCAATTCTATATATTATCAGTAAAAGAGTAAAAAAAATCATATTTTTTTTTACAAAAAGTAGGCAAAGTTAATATCCTCATGCTGTAAAGTTTCTCCTTAGATCGGATCATCCGTTTAGATGTGATTGGGTAACAAACGGACAGAGTGACAAAGTTACAAACGTTTTTACAAGCTTTTATTTAACTTGCAATGTATGTATGTATGTATGTATGTATGTCTCTATGTATGTTCGGGTGGAATCTTGGAAGCTAAATTAGACCCACTTCTCGATGTCCGATTGGACTCAAATTTGGTGTACTTATGTATCTTCGGTGACAATACAATAATATGGTAACATGGAGCTGGTCTGATGATGGAGACGGAAGGTGGCTACGGCATCTCCATGATAAAACAACATAAACCCACCGAGTTTGGGTTCGATTGATTTGTCTTGAAGAGAACTTTTCACCTAGATGATATCCAGGGTCTAATGATGAAGCTGGAAGGTGGCCACGGCATCTCTGTGATAAATCTATATAACCCTACCGAGTTTGGGCTCAATTGATTCGTCTTGAAGAGAACTTTTCGTCTAGATAATATCCAGGGTCTGATGATGAAGCAGGAAGGTGGCCACGGCATCTCTGTGATAAATCAACGTAACTCTACCGAGTTTGGGCTCAAATGATTCGTCTTGAGGAGCACTTTACACTTAAATGATATCCAGGATCTGATGATGAAGCTGTAAGGTGGCCATGGCATTTCTGTTATAAAGCAACATAGCCCCACCGAGTCGATTGATTTTCCTTGAAGAGCACTTTACCCAAAATTACATCAAATATCCGTGGAATATTTTAAAACATCATGCCTTCTCTTAAATACTTAAGTAGTAGGTAGGTAGTCGGTATCTATACCTACCTACTAAAAAGTTAAAAATAAATTATTCGTAAAAAATATTTTTAAAAACAAGATTTTATCTGGGACAATGAACTAAAATGTTAAAAATAAATTCTAGTAAGTATTTGGCGTGTAGGTACTTACCTATATTTTTAAAAGCTTGAGGCACTGAAGTATAGTAATTACCTAGCCTGAAAAACGAGTAGTGCTTCAAGCTTTTAAGAATATAGGTAAGTATCTACACGCCAAATACTTACTAGAATTTATTTTTAACATTTTAGTTCATTGTCCCAGATAAAAGCTTGTTTTAAAAAATATTTTTTACTTATAATTTATTATAATATTAGTCTGGATTTTCAGACGTCCCGTTGGCGTAAATAACAGATAGCTTGCCTTCAAATCGGGACGTCACCTCTTTCAAATCGTAGCTGTCAACAACGGATTACATATTACATGTGCATGGGTGTACGTCTACAAGTAGTAAGTGCATTATTTAGATGTTCTGCCCGACTTACTACCAAAAAAGGTTGCTTATCAAGAAGAAAATCTGCCGCCGTAACCTTACGGTGTTCCGGCAGCATACAGTCACAGTCACAGAGTCAGACCATTCTAGGCTTAGCGTGTTCACCAGCTTCGACTACATCATCACTTAGTTACAAGGCGAATGATTTTTCTTCTAGTGAGGTTTTTCAGCCGGCTTCCAAAAGGGAGGAGGTTCTCAATTGGTCTGGATGTTTTTTTGTATGTTACGCGATTACTCCGTCAATTGTGACTCGATTCGAATGATTCTTTTTTTAATCGGTAGGGTAAATTTTCCAGGTAGTCCCATTGTAATTTCATCGAGATTTGATAAATATTTCCAGAGATATGACGATAAACGTCTCATACTTGCTACTGAAACTGACTCGCAGGGTATGGAAGTCGGTTGTATTAGTTTTGAAACTATCTTAATTAGGGTACAAGAAAATGGCCAAGGTTACTAGAATTGATAAAACCATAGTTCCTCTTAAGTGCTTGGTACATTTTTTTTTAACTAGTATTTGACTTGCGTTTGATCACTATCTCAACTCAAGTGGCGATTTGATCGAAGATGGTCTAACTTAGAATGGCAGCTGGCTCCCAAGGACAGCTGTTGGAGCTCACCATATCTTAGTGACAGATTTTCCAATTTGAGGGTGCGAGGTAGCTGACCAGGCGGATACTGCACAAGTCCCTACTACAACAATCTGCTTGAAATAAGGTTGCTCTGTTGGGCAAGATTGTTTCCTGCCAGTTTACTAAGCTCTTTCGGTTCCAAATACGAGGTGGTGTAAGTACATACTACGAACTGTAAGTAAATGTCCAGTAGGTTCTTAACGATGACGTCGGTCGACCTTTAACATAAAATAACATGGAAAAAACTGTTATGTATATTTTTTTAAATGAAAGCTTACTAGCAATTAGTAATGTAGGTTGCACACTAAGCTAAATCACAGAATAATGGCTAAATATGCTTGTGTCTGGAGTGGGTTCACGTCAATAGTGCAATGATGGTACGGCCGACGCCTTAGACATTGGGTTATTGCCGCTTTGTTACGCTACAAAGCTAAGCTAATTAAATCTACACAAGTAATAACAAAAGTTACTGCAACCACAGAATATCTAATAGTACAAGTTTCAACGAAAACAATCCTAAAGTCAACCTCCTAGACTTTCCAGTTATTGAATAAACAAATATAAAAGGTCGTCCGTATATCACGGCAGTTCACAAAACTTTCACTTTTATCGCCATCCACGTCGTTGCCCAGAAATCTATCCCAAAAACATCACAAAACTTCGTACCGATTGACAGTTTTATATCCAAACTGCGATAAACCCAGCACAAAGGTCACGGCACATAAACTGTGATCTGAAAATAGGGACACAAACTAGAAACATGCGAAGATGTGTTAGTTTTAGGATTCCGTACCTCTAGCGGAACAAAAAAAAACCTTAAAGGATAACTTATTCGTTATGTACAAGTATAATTATCAATGTATGTATTCTTATGACGTTTTAATGACAAAGTTGTTTTTTTTAACCAGAAATGCAATAATTACGTTTTATGAAACAGATTTTATTTTGCAATATATAACCTCGGTAGGTGATAAATTTTAGTGATTGTCGTTTTTAACCCTCAACACAAAAAGAGAAGTATTATAAAGTTGACCTGTATATCAGTGTGTATGTGTTGACTGATGAGATAAATATTTCTAATTCGCCTTTTGTTCACTATCGTGCAATCATATAAATGACTACTGTACACAGCTAAAGACCAGCATGTTCGATAGATAAAAAACTTAGAAGGACCTCACAATGAAAAAAAAGTTTTGCTAAAACAATAACGTTCAAAAGTTCAGTCAGATTTACCGTGAAATGATCGAGCCTTAGTTACAGAATATATATGAGTTAGTATAAACAGTTATTAGAACAGCAGTGAGTAGTCAAAATCAACATTATCAGCTTCTAACGATTGTTTCAGTATGAGTTAATAGCTTTGATTTTTTAAGAGACTTTAGAATGACTCCTTTTGTTTTCAATAAAGTTGCCTAAATACTGGTAATCTAAAGATTTAACTTCGCCAGTTACTCAACCTTAAAAAATAGTGTGTGCTTAAGACCACAAAGAAGTGAACATTTCATGAAGCCGAGGTTAAAATAATAATGCGAAATTCCTTTAATCGACTCGGACCGACTTTACCCGAACTGTCATTACATAGCTGAGCGTACCGGCTCAGTCTCGACATAGCTCAAAGGATTAGCAAGCTGAAGTGGCAGTGGGCTGGTCACATCTGTACCGCATATATATATGGACATATCTGTACTTGCACCTGCAACCGATAACCGTTGAGGTAGACGAGTTCTAGAGTGAAGACCACGGCTCAGCAAACGTAGTGCAGGACGGTAGTAACTATTATATAATCTGTGGCAGGACGCCCTCCAGCTAGATAGAATGATGATATATGCAAGCTGGCTGGCAGCGGTTAAAAAGAAAGAGCTCAGTAGCGTGCAATACGTGAGCCATATGTCCAAGATAGGCTGATTATGATGAACCAACGACGTTGTACTATGTATATTAAATCTATGTGATGAACGGTTCAGTCTCATTTAAAACCCTCAAAATAAATCTACAACATACAAAATAATACAATAAAAGACCGTCATCAGTTATCAAATATCAGAAATCTATGGAAATTCTTACAGATTCGAGTTAAGTAAAGTAACCCCGCTAGCTTTAGATTTAGGTTAATCAACGATTAGTTGATAATTTGTTCAATTAGAGCTGTCAAACGTTCAGTTTGCAGCTCACTTCGGTCGGGAAATGTTTATTGGATAATGAAGTGGGTTTACGTCTAATTTCTGCGGTAAATAGACGGGAGTTATACGAAGAGGCAGGAATGGGGGAAGTATCTGTTATATCTATGTCAATAATAATATATACTCAGGGAAACTAGGCTTTCATCGGTTCTTGATAGAGTCCTCAAAAGCTTATTTGGAATTTATTTGACGGATAAACTACAACTAAGCGGCAATAGCCCAATGGCTAAGGCATCGGCCTGGTGATCGAGAGGTCGTGAGTTCGATCCCCGCCCATTGCACTATTGACTGTAACCCACGTCAGAGAAAAAGATATTTAGCTTAGTTGTAGGGGTTAACAAGACTACTAGTAGTGTGCAATCCACACTGCTAGTAAGTAAAAAAAATTAGAGCTAACTTCACTTGTTCCTGACAAAGTTTAAGATAATTGAACCTAACAGTCATATAAAAGTAGGTTATAAAAGTCCGATTATTATCACTCCAACTTAGATACTATAACATAATCTAGTTTCTAGGCCTAGCGTGTTCACTATCTTCGACCATATCGTCCGATTACTAGTAGGAGAGATAGTGGTCAAACGCTAGCTTATCAGCTATAAATAAAAACCGGCCAAGTCGAGTTGGACTCGCCTACCAAGGCTTCGGTACTAACGTTGGTTGGTACCAATTAAGCTAGACCTCTAAATTGTATGAGCGCTCATATAACTCAAAAGTCTATCTTAATTGGCCTTAACTATGTATGTATGGAGACACCGATTAATTTTCAACTTTTTGTACTTTTTCCTTTATTTGTGCTATAAGGCCTTGCTTCTTGCCAAATTGCATGATTCTAGGTCAACGGGAAATACCCTATAGGTTTTTGATCCAAAACCTATAGGGTACTTCCGGTTGACCTAGAATTGTCAATTTTGTTTAAAAGCAAGGTCTTACAGCACAAGTAAAGGAAAAATACCGAAAAATAAAAAAATGTTGAAAATTAAGGTAAATTTTGGCACTTACAAGTTTTCGCGACACACGGACAGACAGAGAGACAGACGGACAGAGGGACAAGAAAGTGATCTTATAAGGCTTCCTTTTTTTACCTTTTGAGGTACGGGACCCTAAAAAGGTAAATTGAATTTACAATTAATAACAACAAATTATTGTTTAGCTTGCACCCCTTGTATCGACCTATAACTAGGTATATTAACTATCTTTGCTTTTTCTTTTTATATCTTATAGGCCACTATCTCACCTGTTGGTAAGTGATGATGCGGTCTAAGTTAGTAAGCACGCTAGGCCTAGAATAGGAACTGGCTCTCAAGGATAGCTGCCGGAACACATTAGATGTTTTGGCGACAGATTTTCTAACTTGAGGGTGTTAGCTGGCCAGGCGGACACTAGATAGTGTCCTACCACCATGCAAGTGCTTTTCTATATATTTGAAAATGAAAGTGAAATATTTGCATCTAAACATTATTTTACTCACATATCATGAAAGCGGACTTCATCCTATAAATCTTCGTTCACTTTAAGGAAAACGAACATCTCTTAGTAATTAAATTGTGAATACGTCGCAATATTTCAGGGCCTATATTATAACATAAAAGTTATTCATTTATTTATCCTATTAATATTAATACTATGTATCATTGGAGTTACTTAATTTATAACCCTTACTGATTAGCATTATTACGTATTATTACTTGTTATTATCATAAGTATTACATTACATTTAAGTAGTTAGTTGAATAGTAATACTACACCTAGTTATAGTAAGGACGTTGGTGTTATTTAAGCTAAGTTACTGTAATTACTGTAATAAATAATAATTAATTGTATTAAATTGTAATTTCGATTGATATTACCTTAGACCTATAATAATTAAAAGCACTTCATATGTAAACCTATTATCATCATAACCAGCCGGTATCAGTTCACTGCTGGATATAGGCCTCTCCTAAGACTTAAAATATAAAAACTATAAACCTATGTATTCTAAAATAAACACATCATAAATATTATGTGTACAGTTGAAATTTTAAGATAGTTGATGACAAAACAAGTGCATGGCGAAAAATAACGTTTGCGCGATGCAGGTTTACATGCATTTAGGCAATATTTACAAGGACAAGGAAAACTGAGCTATTTATTCCATCGTTATATGCCATATAGATGATTATAAAAGTAAGGTTGGTGAGTATAGATGGACAGATGGATGATTTTTACTCTTTCACACAAAAACGATAACCACAAATAATAATAATTAAGATAGTTTAAACACTAAACCAACCAACTTCCATGCAGCGCGAGTCAGTTTCAGTAGCACGTTTGAGACGTTTATCGTCATATCTTTGGAGATATTTATCAGATCTTGATGAAATTACAATGAAACTACCTTGAAAATGTAACCTACCAAATAAAAAAAAATCATTTGAATCGGTTCACAATCGACGCTGTAATCGCGTAACATACATACAAAAAACATACAAAAGAATTGAGAATCTCCTCCTTTTTACAAGCTTTTATTTAATTTGTATGTATGTATGTATGTATGTAACTATGCATGTTCGGGTGGGATCCTTGAAAAACTCTAAATTAAACCCACTTCCCGATGTCCGATTGGACTCAAATTTGGTGTACTTATGTATCTTTGGTGACAATACAATGATATGGTAGAATGGAGCCGGATTGATGATGGAGACGGAAGGTGGCCACGGCATCTCTGTGATATATCAACATAACCCTACCGAGTTTAGGCTCGATTGATTCGTGTTGAAGAGAACTTTTCACCTAGATGATATCCAGGGTCTGGTGATGAAGCTGGAAGGTGGCCACGGCATCTCTGTGATAAAATAACGTAACCCCAGTGAATTTGGGCTCAAATGATTCGTCTTGAGGAGCACTTTACACCAAGATGATATCCAGGGTCTGATGATGAAGCTGGAAGGTGGCCACGGCATCTCTGTGATATATCAACATAACCCTACCGAGTTTGGGCTCGATTGATTCGTGTTGAAGAGAACTTTTCACCTAGATGATATCCAGGGTCTGATGATGAAGCTGGAAGGTGGCCACGGCATTTTTGTGATAAATCAACATAACCCTACCGAGTTTGGGCTCGATTGATTTGTCTTGAAGAGAACTTTACACCTAGATAATATCCAGGGTCTGATGATGAAGCTGGAAGGTGGCCACAGCATTTCTGTGATAAATCAACGTAACTCTACCGAGTTTGGTCACGATTGATTCGTCTTGAAGATAACTTTACACCTAGATGATATTTAGCGACTGGTGATGAAGCTGGAAGGTGGCCACGGCATCTCTGTGATAAAATAACGTAACCCCAGTGAATTTGGGCTCAAATGATTCGTCTTGAGGAGCACTTTACACTTAAATGATAGCCAGGATCCGATGACGAAGCTGTAAGGGGGCCATGGTATTTCTGTTATAAAACAACATAGCCCCACCGAGTCGATTGAATTTCCGCGAAGAGCACTTTACCCATAATCACATCAAATATCCGTGGAATATTTTAAGACATCATGCCTTCTCTTAAATACTTAGGTAGTAGGTAGGTAGTAGGTAGGTAGTCGGTATCTATACCTACCTACTAAAAAGTTCAAAATAAATTATATGTAAAAAATATTTTTTTAAACAAGCTTTTATCTGGGACAATGAACTAAAATGTTAAAAATAAATTCTAGTAAGTATTTGGCGTGTTGGTACTTACCTATATTTTTTAAAAGCTTGAGGCACTGAAGTATTGTAATTACCTAGCCTGAAAAACGGGTAGTGCTTCAAGCTTTTAAGAATATAGGTAAGTAACTACACGCCAAATACTTACTAGAATTTATTTTTAACATTTTAGTTCATTGTCCCAGATAAAAGCTTGTTTATAAAAATATTTTTTATTTATATTTTATTAGTAGTCCGTTGAAAACGTAATACAATTAATAATATACATTTCACAAAGTTTATTTCTTCACGGTATAACCATTAGGAAAAAGAAACTTCATATTAAACAAAGAAAATCTTTTGACATATCCACAGGCTACTTAGTGCTTAGGTGGTATTCAACCAAACCTTAAATACCTACATTAGTGCCCGCCACTCGCAAAACTAAAATATATTCAACCGTTCCAGCCAAGAGTCACGAAAAAGGTTTATTTCCTCTAAATTCTGAAATTTATTACGTCGCGACAGTATCGCTTGGCGTCAATCCATTACTGTATTTGCTTAGATAGCTGGTTGTTGGACGGCTGGCGGGAACGGTAATGGATTTCTGACGTTGAAATGAATGATAGATCGCCGTTTGATGCATTACCTGTGGACATGGTTGGTGCATTACTGATTTACTGACGAGGTGGTAGAGGGCAAGGGGGTAGGGGAGAAAAGTAGTTACAGGTTAACAACGTCTACTTATTTACGCTGGTCATATCTGCCGCAGGACTGATAACCGTTGGGGTGCGGGTCGGAACACCTCCTCGTGATGTACCCTGGGTATCGACCGAAAACTTTTCCCAGTCAACTGGGTTAAGTTGTCGACCGATAGCGAAGTTTCGACGTGATGGGCTTCTCCGCGTGTCCTTCTGATATTTAGCAGAGGGCACAGTGTGACGGGGCAGGCTCAGTGGTGGGAGCCGCCCGGTGGTGGGTCTGAGCACAATGCTCGGACTTAGTGGCGGGGCCGGTAACGGCTGCAAGAGGGCTGCTCGCATGCTTTCGTCATGCGAGCCGGACGATGGACGGTGTGCGAGTATGGGTAGTTGCCCTTCGCACACCTGTCATGTGAGGGATGGAGGGTGTGGTGAGTTTGGGGAGAAGACGAACCACACTCCTCTAAGGCTGTGGGTCCGATTTACTCGTGCCGAGAGGTGGGGCTGGTGACGGTCGTTGAGTGGGGTCTCACATGCCATTGGCACTGGTATGCGAGTCGAACAGCGGACGGTCTGCGTGTAGGGGTATTTGCTCTTCGCACAACTGTCATCAGAGGGACGGAGGGTGTGGTAAGTTTGACGAGAAGATGAGCCACACTCCTCTGTCATTGTGGGGTAACTGTTGGAGAGTCGGGGGACTCTCCAACGGCATGCACACCCCACATGACGGTTGAGGGTTGACCTTGGTGAGCAAGGTCAGCCCTCTGCAGCGGCAGAGGCCCATTTGGGTCTGCCACCGGGGCAAGTTGGTGAATGTCAGCGCGACCCTATCTTGCCCCACCACGGTGTATGACGGCTCACCCCAGGTTTTTAGTACGGTATCCTGCTTTTAGGCAGCGAGTCCCACATAATCATTTCGCTCCCCCGGGCGAAGTGGTATCCATAAAGGATTTTCCTGGGTCAATAAAAAAAAAAAAAGGACTGATAACCGTTGGGGTAGACTTGTCTTTGAGTGGAGACCGCGAATCGGCAAACGTAGCGTAGGACGTCCTGTGACCAGGTGGAGCGACGACATACGCAAAGCGGTGGGCAGTGACTGGAAAAGATGAGCCGAAGATCGGGCTCAGTGGCGCATCTTGGGAGAGGCCTACGTCCAGTTGTTGACAGACACCGGCTTAAATGATGATGTGATGACTTATTTACATTAACCGACTTGGAAAATCTATTTTTGAGGATTCTCGTTGGAATATATTATTTTTATATATGTTCCCTAATTTCTCAAAAACGCTTATGACCGTTCTAGAAAATTCTTCTTTTGTCTGAAAGGCTATACTTTCCAGGTGGTCCCGTTTAAATTTCATAGAGATCTGATGAATATCTCGTCAGATATATGGTGATAAACACCTGGAAAAGAAGATTGGGCTCAGTGGCGTATTTTGGGAGAGGCCTACGTCCTGCAGTGGATTTACACCGGCCGATTATGATGATTATGATGTTATATTTTTCCTCAGTAAGATTAGTAAGTACTATAATAATAGTACTTACTAATCTTACTAACTCAGAATTCCGTCGTAAGCTCAAGTGGCTGCCTATTCGTCTTCGCCGGAATACACACATTCTGTCACTCCTTTATAATATTTTATTTAATCCCACTTCTCCTAGCTATCTAAAAGCACTCTTCGAATTTCTTCACACCACTAACTCCCTTTCGCTAAGGTCATCAGAGAATCTAATGCTTTCTATTCCTACTCATTGCAGCACTTTCTATGATAAGTCGTTTGCTGTTCAAGCTGTCAGACTCTGGAATGCGCTTCCTTTAGAGATAAAACAATCACAAACTATATATACATTCAAGGAACGCGTTAAGTCGTATTATCTTGGTTAGTTATATTACATACGTTTGTTATATACACTCCTAATAATATGTTATATATATGTATATCCATATATATATTATATATATATATATATATATATGTATTATTTAATTTATTATGTATATGTATCAAAGTAATTATTATTATTTTCTTTGTATTAATTTAGTATCCTTTAATAGCTTATGTCTTATTTACTTATACACTGTACACCGCCGTATCTATTTACATATTTCTCCATCTAAAGGTTGTCTGGAAGAGATCGCTTTCAGCGATAAGACCGCCTGTTGTTACACTATTATAATTAGTTGTTAAGTAATACTCTGTTTCTTTTAATAAGGTGTTCAATAAAGTGTTTCTATCTATCTATCTATCTAAATATAATATATAATAATATAGGATACAGTTGCGTTAAATTATGTACTGAATAATTAGAACACATAGAACAAACAAACATAGTAGGAATATTTTAAGAATAATGAATAATGAATGAAATAATAATCAGAAATAATGAACTTAATACCTACCAATTAAAGTTCTGTAGATTTGCCGATTATTCGTTTTCCGGTCACAGTTGTAAACCGATTCAAATGACTATTTTTTCACGAGGGTACATCTTCACAGTGGTCACATTGCAAATTTCATAGAGATCTAAAGAGTATCTCTCGTTCAGAGTTGTCAGTTGTCTTACTACTGTCGTCCACTTCCTGCAAGCACGACCACCACCACCTTCAGTCACTTCGTCACTTAACATCAAGTGATCAAGAGCTTGTCTGTCTGGAATAAAAATGAAAGAGAAGAGAACACAGAAGAAAAAATAATAATGTAATATTAACAAAATTTAGGTTATCAAGGTTTTTGAAAAAAATATACTTATGTAAATTATTTTTCGTAGTTTTATAAATACAATTATAAATAGTATAAAGCAAAGTTGCGCCCGCTGTCTGTACGCTTAGATCTTTTAAACTACGCAACAGATTTTAATGCGGTTTTCATCAATAGATAGAGTGATTCAAGAGGAATGTTTATGAATACGATTAAACGTGGGAAAAGCCACGGGGCGCAGCTAGTATATTTATAAATAAAGCACAATCTCTGACTAATTAGAGACACATCAATAAATATATCTATGCCCCTTCTGTTTTAATTAACAGCAAGGTAATCCACAAAACCCAACAGAAAGCTCTGTCAAAGAATATTAATATTTTAATATCCATGCAGAGGTGTTAATGTGGGAAAAAGGAAAAAATATAGACTTACCGGCTCTATGGTAGTAAATTAACTTCTCTTTTATGCGGAAATACATAGTCTTTGGGAATTTGTTGGGAAAACCATGATATCGTTAATGAAAAAACGAAGAGGTGGGAATTCGTGGACAGGATTTTGATTGCAATAATATCTTCTTACTTGTCAATATTTTTATACAAATTGATTCAATTTTTACAATCACGAACATCATGAACACACCATTTTATAATTCATCATCATCATCATTGACAGCTCATTTCCGCCCACTGCAGGGCATAGGCCTCCTCCCTCTTACGTCACTCATCCCTGTTTTGAGCTACTCTTAGCCAGGTCCTACCTGCGTACTTTTCGATGTCGTCGACCCACCTCTGTATTGGTCTGCCGCGGCTTCGTTTTCCTACACGAGGTCACCATTTTGTTAGGGACTTACTCCACCTGCCATCACCACATCTTGCAACGTGTCCAGCCCACTGCCATTTCAGTTTAGTTATAATGGATCCGATGTCTACCACCTTGGTTCTCTTTCTTATCTCCGTATTTCGAACTTTATCGCTTAACGTGATGCCTAACATGGCACGTTCCATGACCCGTTGTGCGACTTGCATCTTGTGCACAGTTTCCTTGGTGAGCGTCCATGTTTCTGCACCATACGTCATTGTGGGTAAAACACATTGGTTGAACAGACGGGTTTTCATTTTATAATTACAAATGTATAAATATATACCACAGGGTAGGAGCATATTATATCGATGTTCCGCCTGACTAAAAAGTAGCTAAAAGTGTAGCTTACCACCATCAAGGAGAAATTATGCCGTCGTAACCTTACGGTGTTCCAGCAGCATATAGCCCTTGAGAGTCAGAGTATTCTAGGCCTAGCAAGTTCACCATCTTCAACCACATCATGGCTTACCACCAGGCGAGATAGTGGTTTTTACAAAATAAAACAAAACGCTCGTTTTTTTATCGACTTCAAGAGAAGGAGGTTCTCAGTTCAACATGTATGTTGTTCCTTTTTTCAAATGTATGTTCATCGATTTCTCTGTCTATTGAGGACCGACTTTCACAATTTTTTTTTTATTCAAAGAGCGTACTCTTGCTGTGGTTCCATTGTAAATTCATCGAAATCTGATGAGTATATCCAAAGATATGGAGATAAACATCCCAAATTCAAAATTCCTACTAAAAACGACTAGCGCGGCATTTGATTTGATTCATGTTAGTTTTGTAAACGATCTTAAATTATGGGTAGTCAGGTATTAAACGCAAAATATTCTCACTAAATTATGGGTAGTCAGGTATTAAACGCGAAATATTCTCGCTAAATTATGGGTAGTCAGGTATTAAACGCGAAATATTCTCGCTAAATTATGGGTAGTCAGGTATTACACGCCGAATTTCCGAAACACCGGTAGATTCAACAGCCATTCAGTTTCCCCCTTTTGTCCGCAGATTTTCTTTCTAGGCTTGCCATTTTTATTTTTATTTAAACAATATTATGCAGCTGACAGACGGACGATCAGTTCCATTTGGATCATGATAAGTACTGTGATCGGTATGCGTTTCGCTATGTTGTGTTTCACTATTTAACTTTTTTTATTTTTTTTATATAAAAATTGTCTGAAGTACTGAAACACGCAGTTACATGTATGGTTGGTTTTAACTTACTTTAATTTTTTTTTAATATTCTGAAGTAAACGATTGGATGACAGCTGAATGGTTCATTTTTTTTTTCTAATTCAAAGCGTTAAATTCTGCTTTTGCTATGTTTACTTGATAATTGGTTATGATTTATTTTATGATTTATGATTTTGACGTGTATATGTACGTATATTTATACTGCCTACATACTGAATAAATGCTTTGATTCTTTGATTCTTCTTCTTTGATTCTTTGACGCGAAATATTCTCGCTAAATTATGGGTAGTCAGGTATTAAACGCAAAATATTCTCGATAAAATTTTGCAAATAAAAATATATATCAGTTGCCTTCTCCATCAGGTATCATTTTCATATCTCCTACTAAGCAGGGCTCATATCTAAGGCAGCGACGATGCCGGGAATTCATTACTTTCTCATTAAAGAGTAACGTTGCACCTCGCGGCTTTCATGAAATCTGTTCCAGCAAAATATGGCTTAGTTTGATATATAGCTAAATAAAATGGAAAATAGGAATAGGTGTGGTGTAGCTTTGCTTTACAACGAATATGTTCTCTTGCAATCATGCTAATGCATGAGTGTGTTATTTCATACTTGGACTTAACCCTAAAATCGCAAGGAAGAATTTTTATTTTTACCCGTAAGGAAACATTTTGTACATCTAATGATAAGTAAAGATGTAGTCAACGTTACACTTTTGGCCAATTAGAAGAAGGCTTGCTCATTAAGGTGGAGCGATTTTCATAGAAAAGTATAAAAAGCATAAAATGCATAATTATACTGTGGAGCTAAAACTCAATTGACAACAGTAAAATTATTAAAGTAAATCAGTAGTATAGACTCTCTACATAGTTATGTAGCTTCGAGAGTGAATCACAGACGTTTTGAGGTCAAGAAGGGGCCGTTACTTTAGCGAAGTGGAAATGAGAAATGTCAAACGCGGAAGACAGTCGTATAAACTATTTGGCAGTTGAGATAACGGGTTGAGACCAAGAAGGTTAAAGTCAGTTTAACCTTTTTGGTTGAGACAGTTACGCTATGTGGTTTAAACAAATGTCAGTTATCCAGCGTGACCGCCATCTTTCACAAGTAGGATGCTTTTGACCATATTCTCACTTTACATCAGATGCAACACCGTTTTATTGTATTAAACGCGACAGTGCACTCCGGCCCGATAGAGACTAACCTTGAACGGAGTTTGTCCCTTTTTAGGGTTCCGTACCCAAAGGGTAAACGGGACCCTATTACTATGACTCCGCTGTCTGTCTGTCTGTCTGTCTGTCCGTCTGTCACCAGGCTGTATCTCATGAAACGTGATAGTTAGACAGTTGAAATTTTCACAGATGATGTATTTCTGTTGCCGCTATAACAGTAAATACTAAAAACAGAATAAAGTTAAAGATAATTGAGGGTCCCCATACAAGAAACGTGTTTTTTTCGGCATTTCACGCCGTCTATGAACGCTTAGTTAGGTAAAAGTCCCATAGATGGCGTTATATTGAAATGTCGATCCCTAACACCTTTATTAGACGTTAGATGGCGTTATAAGAAAAAAGTGTTTATTAATTATTATTTTTTGCTGGCGAAAAATGATAGTAGTATTCTTTGCTCGATCTTATAAAATACTGTAGTGTGGTACGGAACCCTACGAGTGCGAGTCCGACTTGCACTTGGTCAGTTTATTACTCTCTTCTAGGTGACGTGAGCGCTATGACACTGTCATACGAATTTAAGACATATTTTGGTATAAAATCTTCTATTCAGCATCGCAGTAAGTTAGCTTTGATTATTAAAGTAAATAATCAAATTTTTGATTATTTACTTTAGCAGACAATCAGCTGATGAATAAGTTGTCTGCTGTAATCGCGAATCCTCCAATATCCGTGCTAGTGAGAGGCGAATATTTTAATTTTTATAATGTGCGCGCGAAGTGTGATACGAGAGTGACAGAAAAGTTTTATTTACTATGTAACGTATTAGAGCGTCCATACATTTTGTGCTTAGTTGGTATATCTAATATCTTAAAAACAAAATGATTACATGTCTCGAAATGTGTTAACGCTTTTACTATTATATTAGGATTCGATATTCTAATTGGGGTGTCCGAGGTCTTGCGCTTATTATGTTACACGTTGTATATAATGTACTATACATATAGTATAGTACATATATAGCACTGGCAGGTTGTTAGACAAGGACACACACCCACCTAGGTTCGTTTCATTGGGGCCATTTTGATGTACATAGCAATTACAACCTTATGTTTAGAGCATACGAATTAAATTGAATTTGAAATAACATCTGCTGTGCACGATCCTTATTAAGGGCCAGTTTACTCGGGTTTTGATCGCGTTAAAATGAAGATATCTGACAGATTTCTGACAAAGCCTCACTGTAATTTCACTGGAAACATTACCATTCAAACCAAAAACATTCCTATTTCACGACCAAATAATTAAAAAAGTGATGATAGCGCCTTAAGGCGGACTAGCATAAGTCCTACCACATGAACTTCTTTTGATCATCCAGCGGGAATAACCAGTGCCTATTGCAATAATTTTTCCATACTCTTTATTACATAGTATAAAACAAAGTTGCTCTCGCTGTCTGCACGCTTAGATCTTTTAAACTACGCCACGGATTTTAATGCAGTTTTCAGCAATAGATAGAATGATTCAAGAAGAGGGTTTATAACTAGTATTAAATGCGGGCAAAGCCGCGGGGTGCAGCTAGTAGACTATAATTAAATCCTAAAAAATCACGTAAATAAAATAAAATACCGTTGCATAAGTAACAAAACGTCGGACAAAGTTCCGCTGCGGTAAATACCAATTAATTGTAAGGCCAACTTTAGTCCCCGGTGCATCGTGGAAACTCGTCCCCGTGTTTAAACAGAGGAATATGTTAATTAATAAACCGAAAGTAACTTACAATGGATGTTTACTGTTCATTTTCATCATTTCTATTGGATCTCTGTTTAAAAGTTGGTTTCGAAATGAAATGTATTAACAATACATATTTTATGTACGATCACGCCTTTTTCCCGTTGGGGTTGACAGAGACTACCTACTTCTTTCCACATGCTACGATCCTGACTTATGAAAGTGGACGAACCGTATCTCTTTCGCTTCGTCCACTTTCATGAGCGCTTTCATACATGCTCGCCGGTTATAGACTGACTGTGCTATAACCACAGTCAGTCTATAACCGGCGGTACTTTTGACTTGGCCTTTCTTTAAAACGTCTCCGATCTAGTCGTGATACGTTCGTACAACGTAAATCGTGAGTATTAACTTACTAATTATAGTTTGATAGATGTATCCGAAACCGAAAAGCTGGTGCTTACCTCGGGCAACGAATTAGTCTTGCCATTCAAAGAGGTAATGTCGCCAGCTTTTTGGGTACCTTACCAGCGAACAATGACCTTAATTCAGTTTTTTATTTGTAGATTTTATATAGTATGCATTATAGTTTTAGGAGTAGTTTATATTGTATAATGTATAGTTTTAAACTAATTTTATTTGTTTTCAAAATAAATAATTTCACGTTATTTGTGTTTATTATAAGAAGTTAATGTTTTAAATATGACATAATTATTATATAAATAATTAACTTAAATAAGTATTTTAGTTATTTTATTATTATAAACTTCCACTACTTCCTATCCTATCCTACTAGTCTTGCAGGCCTAGCGTGTTCACTATCTTTGACCACATCATCGTTTACCACCAGGCGCGATAGTAGTCAAACGCTGGCCAAAAAAACCAAGACACTGTATTTATAAAATAATAAACAAGTACAACGAAACTAACCCCTTAAATTAAACAGTAACCGAGACGTCCCTTCATCCCTTAAGCACCATTTCCACAAACCGATTTCATTACCCCGCGTATTAAAGTCTAGACCTGCGGTCAGTTCACTTTTACGGCAGTTATAAAGGCAATCCGGGATTTAATACTTTTAATCAGGGGGTTCATTAAGTGTATAGGGGCTGTAAACTGGACGGACTATTATTGTTTACTGCCTATGAGCGTCGGTTAGCTGTTTATTAGGTTTGAAGAGTTACAAAGAAAATTACAGTTGCGTAGTGACCTGAATTAAAGATGAGCTTTTTGAGGGGCCCGGTGGCGTAATCGGGGGAACGGTTGGCTTTGATGCCAGAAGTGACGAGTTCAAACCTCCGTGCACCAATGGATTTTTCTATCTAAACATTTATGTGCGCTTTTCACAGTGGCCCTCCGGTGAAGAAAAAACATCTTTAAGAAACCAACAACCCATGTATATAGCAATATAACCCATATATATATATATATATATATATATATAACCCATAGCATGGTATATATCATCTGGAGTTATTTTAATTAAATTACTCTAAAATGAAAACAACAGTTTATTACCAACTTCAAAAAAAGAAGAGGTTTTCAATTCGACTGTATTTTTTAAATATTTGTTAACTCAGAGCTCCGTCATTTATTTATCGATTTGGAAAAAGAAATATTTGTTTGTTAGAGAGAAAGTATGTATTCCATTTGGTCCAATAATAATATGGAGATAAACACCTCGAACTTAGTACTAAGTTGAAGTCAGTTTTATTTAAACGAATATTTTGTAAAATTATTTGGCTATCCAATCCAATTATAATAATGTTACCAGTAATAGGTAACCTTCCCTTGATTTCCTGTTTTTTTTTTACCTTTTAAGTTAAACGACATGCAATGCATGCAAACTATGGAAATAATACTTCTGCCGCTAACATAATAATTAAGATAAAATATATATAACTAGCAGCCCACCCCGGCTTCGCACGGGTAGAACATATATGCCTACAAAATTTGCATCAGTTTGTTGCATCGAATATAAAATTTTAACATATTTAACAATCATCGTCATATTTCAACCAATTTATACAAAACCTTAACGAATTATGCACTTAAACCTTCCTCATAAACACTCTGGCTATTGGTAAAAACCGCATGATAATCCGTTCAGTAGCTATTGAGATTATTGCGAACAGATAGACAGACGCAGTGATGGACTTTGTTTTATAATACTTACGTAGTGATATTGGACGGCCCTTTGGCGTAAAGGATAGTTACCCTGATTCTGACCCGAGGGTCGTTGGTTCTAATCCTAGCTATATACCTACCAATGAAAGTTTTATGTGCATTCATGAATCATGGGTTTTCGTGGAATCATTAAATCTACCAATAATTAAGATACTTTAAATACTAAAACAACTGACTTCAATGCCCTGCGAGTCAATTTCAGTAGCAAGTTTGAGACGTTTATCGTCATATCTCTGGAGATACTTATCACATCTCGATGAAATTATCCCTCTGACCGCGCCCTGCCTCTTAATAATGCGGTCTTAATTAAGAAACTGGGAAGGAACCCTAGTATTACACGCTGAGGTATCCCCGTTCCCCGCTATAAAATGACGATAGCCTTAAATAACATATAAATAATCGTAACAATATTGTGTGGGTTCATTAGGACGCCATGACGTTTCAGGGGAAAGTGGATCACCCTGATCGCCGACGTACAACCTGGGACCCTGGCGAGGTAGACCAGACACGCCCGTCATCTACATCCATCCCGGACGACCTCTCCGCTATGCCTGCCTACCCCTAAGGGTTGTATAATAATAACCTGACCCCGTCAGCTTGTGCTCAGGTACTATCCTATATATTTAACCCGGGAAGTGCTGCTTTACATGCATCTCTGCACCCCGGGCCACGCCTAATGGACTTACTCATTTGAATCTTCCTCGGGTACATCGGGTGATCATATCATCCTTTAATTGTCACTCATCATCGTGAGAACTCCAAGGGAGATTCTTTCATCGCCGCTCATCGGGCACGCCCATTACATCGCCCTTTCAATCTAATAGTAGAGAACGGTACGGAGTATGGTATGGTACGGAGTACTTTAAATCATTTTCATCATCATATCGCGTCATCGCTTGCCCTTCAGGCATGGTAAACATTGTGGGCATGACGGTTAATTATTTATAACTCGACTGGGCGAATCATGTAGTTGTATGTACATCATATCCAAATATTATAGTTCTGATTGAAAAAGGTAATAAAATTAAGCTCGGTATAGACGGACGATTTCAACCTATCCTAGTTTGAGAGGCAGTTCATGTGTTCTGTTGTCTACAGGTATTAATACTGCCTAATATTGTGGTCTTCAACCTTCCAACTTTATGATTAGTTATAAGAATTTGTTTGTAAACTTACCGCTGGTGATTCTCAACCTCAGTGGAGGCCTTGGGGGTTCTTTCCATCGAGACTCCCAAAGACTTCAAAATTTACAGGGAGGTGACTTACCGACCCAGAAGGCAGGTCTAAGCAAGGGATTGAGTTTAATTTTAAGTGGTGGCGGTGCATAAACCTTCCTTAACTGGTGGCGGGTAAATATAAGTTTCATTATTTTTTGTTTGTTTTATATAACGCCCAATAAAAAGTCTTGTATGGAATTTTGTTGTTTTTATTTTTTTACTTTATTTTCAATCAGGAACGTTCATTAGACAACTACGAACCCTTAATCATACGTTAACCCCAAATACACGGGGATAACGCTACAGGTTAATAACCAAAATCAACGTGAAGAAAGATGTAAAAACATTATTCAAGGTCATATGTTTTAGTCTTCAAAAGTATATGCAATAGCAACCTCCATTGTGTACCTTTAATCTTCTTGGGACTCTTCTTCTAAAACCAGTACATTCTCCTATGTTTGAGATATTTATCTCCATATCTCTGAAGATACTAATCAGATCTCGATAAAATTAAAATGGGACCACCTCGGAAACGTACCCTACCTATTAAAAAATAATCATTTGAATCCGTTCACAATTGACGGAGTAATCGCGTAACATACACACAAAAAAAACATACAGACGAATTGAGAACCTCCTCCTTTTTTGTGAAGTTGGTTAAAAATAATAAAACTTTTTTATTTAACCTTAATAACGAAATTCTGAAACTACTCTTACCTAAGTATATATTTTTGTAATTGTTTTGAGTTTTTAACTAAACATAATAACTAAGTTCTTATACTTATGTAAGTATGTATACCTAAATATATATATATATATATATTTGAAGTGTGCTAGTAAGTGTCTGTGTGTGTCTTCATTTCTATGGAGATTCCGAGTTTAATATAGGACCTTCATGAAATGTATATTATTATAGAACAACCTGCAGGCTGCAGATAGCTGTTTTATACGCATAGGCGTATAAAACAATAGAACATTCTCATTGTTAATATTTAGGAAGAAATCATGGAACATTAATCGCCGCCATATGGCCACCATCTTCGCCAAACGTCATGTCATGTCAAAAAATATTAAGTATGCTCAAAAACGTTGAACCCTCACAAGTCTTTGCCCGGTAGAACATTCCTGTAAAGACAAATTAATTCTTCCCTCCATTGTTTCTATCTCGCTTACAGTTACCGTAAGAATATCTGTCAAAAACCAAAATCAACGAGAAGAAAGATGTAAAAACATTATTCAAGGTCATATTTTTTTAGTTTTCCAAAAGTGTATTCAAAAGTATATGCAATAGTAACCTCCATTGTGTTTAATCTTCTTGGGACTCTTCTTCTAAAACCATTACATTCTCCTATGTTTGAGGCATTTATTGTTTGTATTTATTTGAGGTCTCCGTGTCTCTGGAGATACTAATCAAATCTCGATGAAATTACAATGGGACCACCTCGGAAACGTATCCTACCTATTTAAAAAATAATCATTTGAATCCGTTCACAATTGACAGAGTAATCGCGTAACATACACACAAAAAAAAACATGCAAACGAATTGAGAACCTCCTGCTTTTTTGTGAAGTCGGTTAAAAAGCAAATGATAAGGGCGCACTTACAGCAGACCTTGATTTTTTGTAGAAACAAATTTTGCTCTAGAAGCATTTTCCAGGAAACGGGGGAATACATTTGTATGAAAAAGTGCACCCCGCGTTCCACTCTTAAGCGTAGACCGCATTTGCATCATATTATACTTTTGAGCCTAAGTTTTTCTGTCTCCTGTTATATCTCTTCTAAGAAAAATTATAATTTTATTACAGACCAGTGACTTAGGTTTCAATAAAAGAATAAGTTACCGAGGGCTGCTTAAACAATAAAAATGTCTAACACAAAGTAAATATATACTCATTTTTTTAGGGTCCCGTATTTGTGCAAAGAATCTTTGAAGAGTAACAAATAAAAATAAAAAAACACAGGCCATAATTTATTATATACTACTCGTAATTCTGAAAACAAACTTTTTTAAATAATAATAAACATTCACCGACTGCTAGAAGTATTACTTTTTTAAAGACAATTCCCCGTACTAAGACATTCCTGTAGCAATTGCAGAAAAGCTGTTGTCAAAGAATATTTTGTTTTTCCACTTGAAGGTGGTAGCACGTAGTCATCGATATAAAAAGGTAGATGCGGTACTCACTCTCATGCCACATAAACGTAATGGAACTAGAAACAACTTTTCTAACTTGAGGGTGGTAGCTGGCCAGGCGGACACTAGATAGTGTCCTACCACCATGCGGTGGGGTTGTTGGTTTCTTAACGATGTTTTCCTTCACCGGAGGGCAACTGTGAGAAGCGCACATTAATTTTTCGATAGAAAAATCCATTGGTGCACGTCGGTTTTAACTCGGTACCACGGCATCAAAGCCGACCGTTCTCCCGATTACGCCACCTCATGAAAAGACGAATTTCTAATGTCGTGCTTGATGAGCATGAAGAACAGACGAAGGCAGTGTAGCTAATTGTTTAAATTGATCTGTGATAATTGCACATGTGAATCTGTACGTGCTACACAAACACCAGTTCGATTGTGACTAAGGTGAAATTAGGTTCGCACGTAGTATTGCTTTTCTCTTTGATAACAGCTAGCCAGATAGATGCTGGCCAGTGCCCTACAACCATGCATTTTGGTTCTGAGTAAGTAATAATAGCTACGGAACCCTACTTTTTAGAACGAGACAACCTTATAACCGTTTATTTATAATGTCCTACTTTCGCTCAGAGAAACATGAAAGTATCCCTAGAAAATAAACATCCATTAACATTTCTCGGAAGAACTTTATTTCTCTGACCGGTGGATTTCTGGTAATTGTTCTTATTATATCAAGCTTCGAACATTATTAAAAACAGGACACGATTAATTAAATCTATCTTAAGGCATAACTGTGTATCTACTGGAACCATCAACTTTAACAAGTAAAAAAAAATTGTTAAAATATGATAGTATTGAAAATTCTATTACTAATGAAAATTTGCGCTATATAAATTATTTCCAATTATCGGGTGCATGCAAGCAAAGTCACGAGCAACAGCTAACAAACAATATATATATATATGTTTATATATATATTTGAAGTGTGCTAGTGAGTGTCTGAGTGTCTTCATTTCTATGGAGATTCCGAGTTTAATAAAGGACCTTCATGAAATGTATATTATTATAGAACAACCTGCAGGCTGCAGCTATGCGTATAAAACAATAGAACATTCTCATTGTTTATATTTAGGACGAAATCATAGAATTGCACAAGAAAATGCACAAGTCCCAACACTCCTAAAACAAATGATAATAATAAATATGTCGGAGTTTGAGGTAATACACCATGAAAGTCAGTCAAAAAAAATTATTTGTAAACAGCTGATTAAAAAAAGTTTCATATTTTAACGACGCCGTAATCCAGAATACAATAAAAATTAACCTCACGCTATCCCCAGTTTTAACCTACGACTAAATGCTTAATGGCATATAAATTCTGTTTTATTAGTAACTAAAGTCGTTCATTAGTTAAGTTTTACCTATGTGTTTGAATGATAAAGTGTGGATATCTTAACATTAAGACCGACATATGGCGGTATGACCGACAAATGGCGGTATAACCATTTCAAAATTATGGCGTAGCTAAATACTACAGGCCGGTGACGGGCAGCAGCGTCACCGGTGCGAGAAGCTACGTCCTGCGATCGCCAACACGCCTGCCCAGCGTGGCGATTAGGGCATAATCATGGAAAGTCACAATAAGCCGCGGCCCCCAGTTCCCGGCCGCCCTGCTATTCCTGACCACGGTGGCGGTCATGGTAACGGCAGGGCAGGGGGTGCTAAGAATCCCCGGGTTACGGTAGGCCGCCAAAAGAAACTGACCCTCGCTACGTTTAATGGACGCACGATTCGGCTGGATGAGCATCTGATGCAGCTGGAGGAGGAGCTGGGTCACATAAGATGGCACATTCTGGGGTGATATGAAGTCCGAAGACAGGGAGAGGACACCATAACTCTAGAATCAGGCCATCTTATGTATTACAGAGAAGGTGACCAGCCATCCCAAGGCGGCGTCGGGTTTCTGGTCAACAAGGCTCTCAGTGACAACGTTGTAGAAATCTCCAGTGTGTCGACCAGGGTTGCGTACCTTATAATAAGGTTAACCAAGAGGTACAGCCTCAAGGTTATCCAGGTCTACGCACCGACCTCGGCACACTTGGATGAAGAGGTGGAAAGTATGTACGAAGACATCTCCAGAGCCTTACATACCACCGCTAAGGCTCACTACAACGTTGTCATGGGAGACTTTAACGCCAAAGTGGGAGTACAGACCTGCAGTGAATCGACTCTAGGACCACACGGATTTGGGAGTAGGAATCACAGGGAGCAAATGCTCGTCAATTTCCTCGAGAAAGAGGGGCGTTTCTTGATGAACTCGTTCTTCAAGAAAAAGCCCCAAAGGAAGTGGACGTGGCAAAGCCCCGACACTGTGACTAAAAACTTGATTGACTTCATCATTACGGACAAACGGCGCATATTCAGAGACGTCTCTGTGATCACTAGGTTCAATACTGGAAGTGATCACCGACTTGTGCGAGGCTCTCTGGATATCGACTTCAAAGCCGAGAGATTCCGATTGATGAAGTCCACGCTCCGACCAAACCTACTCCAAACCGTTGTTGGGTCTGAAACATTCCAATTAAAATTGGAAAATCGATTCGCTGCCTTGGAAACCACAGATGACGTAGACCAGAAACTTGAAGAAGTGGTGGAAATCCTCAGGAAAGAAAGGACGAAGTATTGCGAGAGCAAGCGTACGGGCAAAAAGTCCAAGCTTTCGGCAGAAACACTTCAACTAATGGAAGAGAGACGAACAGACCCATTGTCAGCTTTGTCAATTAACCAGGTGCGCAACAAAACTATTAAGAAGCTGGCACGACGCGACCTCCGATCCTCTAACACGCTCTTGATTACAGAATCAATTGAGCAGAATCGGGGGTCGAAAGTGTTCGTCCAGCCTCTAGGTAGAAGCCACCTCACAAAGCTGACAACATCAACGGGGAACGTCGTCGCATCCAAGCCGGAGATTCTGTCGGAAGTTGAAGACTTCTACAGCAAGCTCTACGCATCGCATGCTTCAAGGCCCGAACTGAGGATTGCAGAGCCACCTTAACCCGCCACTTCACAGAAGACCTGCCCGAAGTCAGCCGAGATGAGATCGTGATGGCCCTTAGACAGCTCAAAAATGGAAAATCCCCAGGTGAGGACGGAATAACAACGGAGCTTCTAAAAGCTGGAGGAGCTCCAGCTGTAAGCCAGCTCCAACAGCTCTTCAATTCTGTTCTCTTCACTGGTAGAACTCCACAGGCATGGAACAGAAGCATGGTGGTTTTGTTTTTTCAAAAAAGGAGATAAAACCCTATTGAAAAACTACCGCCCGATTTCGCTTCTGAGCCATGTCTACAAGCTGTTTTCAAGGGTCATCACGAACCGTCTTGCGCGAAGACTCGACGAGTTTCAACCTCCGGAACAGGCCGGGTTTCGAAGTGGTTACGGCACCATAGACCACATCCACACGGTGCGGCAGATTGTACAGAAGACCGAAGAGTACAATCGGCCCCTGTGCTTAGCATTTGTGGACTATGAGAAGGCCTTCGACTCAATCGAAACCTAGTCGGTTCTTGAGTCCTTGCAGCGTTGCCAAGTCGACTGGCGATATATCGAAGTGATGAAATGTCTATATAATGCCGCAACGATGTCAGTACAAGTACAGAACCAGCGTATTAAACATATTCACCTGCGTCGAGGAGTGAGACAGGGGGACGTCATATCCCCGAAACTGTTCACTAATGCCTTAGAGTATATGTTTAAGACGCTGGACTGGAAAGATTGTGGCATAAACATTAACGGCAAGTACATCTCTCACTTACGATTCGCAGATGACATCGTCATTATGGCTGAGACGCTGCAGGACCTACAAAGGATGTTGAATGACCTAGCTGATTCTTCTCGTCGCATCGGTCTCCGGATGAATTTGGATAAAACCAAAGTCATGTACAACGAGCACGTTGTTCCGGAACCGATTGCCGTAGATGGAATCCCACTCGAAGTTGTCACGCAGTATGTTTACCTAGGGCAAACGCTCCAACTAAGCAAACACAATTTCGAGAAGGAAATCCAGAGAAGAATTCAGCTGGGCTGGGCAGCATTTGGGAAACTCCGTCGAGTCTTCTCATCGCCTATACCACAGTGCCTAAAGACAAAAGTCCTTAATCAGTGCGTCCTACCTGTCATGACATACGGAGCCGAGACGTGGACACTCACGGTTCGACTAGTCCACCAGTTTAAAGTCGCTCAGCGAGCTATGGAGAGAGCTATGCTCGGTGTTTCTCTGCGGGATCGAATCCGGAACGAAGTAATTCGCCAGAGAACTAAAGTGATCGACATAGCTCAGCGGATTAGCAAACTGAAGCGGCAGTGGGCTGGTCATATCTGCCGTAGGACCGATAACCGTTGGGGCAGACTGGTTCTAGAGTGGAGACCGCGAATCGGCAAACGTAGAGTAGGACGCCCTGTGACTAGGTGGAGCGACGACATTCGCAAAGCGGTGGGCAGTGACTGGAAACAAAGAGCCGAAGACCGGGCTCAGTGGCGTGTCTTGGGGGAGGCCTACGTCCAGCATTGGACTGATACCGGCTGATAATGATGATGATGATGATGATAACATTAAAAATATTAATTGTCAGATAAAAAATAAGCTTCCTAGAATGTTATTTCTCGTACATTAGGGCTAGCGCTGGCTAACGTCGCGTCACGGTACGGCTGGGCATGTATTGCCAGCCCGAAGGACGCTTTTGTATGACGCGGCATGCCTCGGCATGCCGGAGTATGTTGCATGACGTCCTAATTCAGTATGTGGCTCCCGTGGCATGCCACCACGTGTCGCGGTATGATTGTATCGAAATATAATATTAAGAATTCTAAACTCATTGAAATAAAAAAAAATTACTTGATCAAAAATAAAACCCCTTACCGTGCCGTGCCGTGCCGCGACGTCAGTCAGCGCCGGGCCCTTAATCAACATAGTTAGCTGATTTCTTATCAGTCTTATCACGGATGAATTGGGTTTCGATACGTGTGCGAATCAACCAGAGCTGTGCGTGAAAGTTGAGCGGCGGTATGACTTTGTTTTCCTACTCACCTCAGTCAGTGCAGCTTTGGTGAAAAATGGCTCAGCCTAATAAGGTTTATTTACATAGTGACTAATACAAGTGAGGAATGTATTGCGAGGGACGGGATGTGTGCCGTAGACGTGATCGAAATGCAATGTGTACCCCTAGTACGAGTTTTCATACCAAACTCGATATCGTATTTCGAACAAATTTTGTATGAAAAACAGTACAGCGCCTCTAGTGGTTACTACACTTCACTAAATTTAGACCAATCGGGGAGGCAGAATAAGTCGAAAACTATGTGAGATCTGTCTAAAGCGTTTACGATAAAAACTCGTACTAAGATATATAGATAGATAGATAGATATACTCCTTATTGAACACCAAGAAACTTAGTACTAATACATTTTTGTTAAAAATAGTGTCAATGGGCGGTCTTATCGCTCAAAGCGATCTCTTCCTGACAACCATGCATGGAGATGTTTAAAATAGAACATAATGGATGGCGGTGGTCATAAAACTATTTTGTAAAAATACATAAATATACCTACAATAAATACCTATATTATTACATATAAGGGTACTGGATATCTTCTGGCTAAGTATGTTTTCATGTTTTCATGACGATGTTTCATATCTGCGCCATGAATCATAGGGGCGTCAATGCTGCACCTTTCCAAGCGTAAATTACAGATTTAATAGCAATTTTATTGACAATGAAATTGTTATAGCGCCATTTTTAACTTGCCAAACTAATTATCTAGATTGCTTTTGATTCACTATAAACTATTAACTAGTTCTTGCATGCGACTATTGCTGTATTTATAAAGTGTCAAGTTTTATATCTAACACATAGTCGCTCCTGCTGTCTGTACGCTGAGATCTTTTAAACTATGCAATGGATTTTAATGCAGTTTTCAGCAATAGATTGAGTGATTGAAGACGAAGGTTCATAACCAGGATTAAATGCAGGCTGAGCCGCGGGGTGCTTATTCGTAGTTTCTAATAAATAGTAAGGTTTGTGTGTGTTTTTAGAAAAGCTTTTACGTTCAATATTTATGTCAATAATTTAACACAAGAAGCAAAAGTAGGTATTATTGCGTGCTTACCATCTTTGACCGCATCATTCCTTACCAACATGTGAAATAGTGGTCAAACGCTAGCCTATATGATATTAAAAATAAAAATAAGAATAACCGCGTGTAATATTTTTCTATGATCGGGTGGAGTAATGTAATATATTATGCACAGTGGTGTGCTGCACAGTGAAGCACTGTGCTGTGACTGGAAAAGAATATACTGGCCAAGTGCGAGTCGGAAACGCATAAGTAAGGTTCCGATTAAACAAAATTTGCCGGCAAAATAAAGTACAAAGTACATCGATAATATCAATACCGTGTCAATACTAACCATGCTTATTTACTACAACGCCATCTAACGAATGTCTAACGAACTTCTAATGCCAAGTAAGTGAACGTTAACACTAGAGATGCGTCGAATAGTGGTTTCACCGAATTACCGAATATTATTCGGTTTAACCTTGACCGAACCAGATATTCGGCTGAATTATTCGGTTTACCATTACATTGTTTTGCCGCGTAAACAAGTTCTAACATGTACGCTACGTGCCGCTGCTGTTTAGATGAGGAACGAGATGTGGATTTAATTGAGGTTTATAAAAATGTTGATTTTAAGTTTAAAATAAATGTTGACTTAAAGTTTAAAAATAAATATTATTTTGAGATTTAAATTAAATGTTGATTTAGGGTTTAAAATAAATGTTGACTATACCTACTAAATATTGGTTAAGAGGTAAATATGTTTTCTTTGACTTATATTATAACATGAATCTTATATAAGAAGTTTTGTCTTTTAGTTCTACACCTTGGCTACATGAGCCATGAATATAGAAATGCTTGAACCGAATATATTTGGCAACAAAACCGAATAATTTGACCGAATCCCAAACGAATATTCGGCGTATCTCTAGTTAACACAAAGGGTAGGGTAAACCAGTGTTTTTCAACGTGTGGGTCGCGACACTCGCGACCCCCTGGGGGTCGTGAAGCCTTTATAAGGGGGTCGCGGGGGGTCGCGAAGCCTCAGTAAAAGAAAAAACAAAGTTTGGAAACATACTTTTAAAGAAAATATTAATTAAAGAGCATTTGTAGGTTTTTTGATTGAGAGTGCTTACAATATTTGTTTCAAAAGAAACATATGTAATTTGTTTCCTGTAGGCCACACGAACGAAGCCGCGGGCAGAAGTACAGTTAGAAGTAATAACAAAATACAAATTATAAACAGTGCAAGTCGCAAGTCGCAAGAGGGTCGCGAATTTCTTTTTCATACTAAGTGGGTCGCGTCACGAAAAAGGTTGAAAAACAATGAGGTAAACAATCTTTCATAGATGGCGCGGCGCCGCTATAATAAAAACACGTTTTTTTATGGTACCCTTTAATTTTTAATTTTGTTCTGTTTTTAGGGTTCCGTAGTCCTGACAACGAACCCTTATAGTTTCGTCATGTCTGTCTGTCTATCTGTCTGTCCGAGGTTTTGCTAAGAGACTGTTAATACTAGAAAGCTATAATTTTGTACGGATATGTATATAAATTACGCCGACAAAGTGGTGAAATAAAATCTTGAAAAATATTTTTTTTAGGGTAGCTTCCCTACATGTGCAGTGAGGATGCATTTTTTTTTCGTCGTCTACCCCATCGTGTGGGATATCGTTGAATAGGTCTTTTAAAATTGTTTAAGGGTTCATATCATATCATTTCGATTAAATGCTCCATTTACGAAATATTAAACTTTAAAGTGAAAATTTTTGTTCCAGTAGGGCGTCCCCCCCCCCTCTAAAAGCTAAACGCCACGCACAACCAACAATAGCCCGACACGCACTTGGCCGGTTATTAGTATTTGTTGTTATAGCGCAAACGGAAATACATCATCTGTGAAAATTTCAACCGTCTAACTATCACGGTTCATGAGATACAGCCTGGTGACAGACGGACAGACAGACAGACAGACAGACAGACATGCGGACAGCGGAGTACTTTTGGGTTCGGAACCCTAAAAATTGAAGTGATAGCTTGGTGATGTGGCTAGAGAAAGGGCCTATATCCAGCAGTGGACTAATTCATACACGGTCTGACTATGACCATCATATACTTAGATTTTTTTAATAGCTTGCTACCACAATATTTTATCTTATACTTTAAAAAATGTTACAAAGTTCTTCTACAATTTTTACTTACTATTTTCTATGGATAATTTACTTAATTATTAGATTTTCATGGATATTACGAATCATAAATTTATTTTCTCTTTCCTGAGCCAGAATGTTTGGATACTTTTACATCTTCTAAATACTATATTGTCGAGACGGACAGACACATCGTTTTTGTATTTTCTGAAATATAACATTTAAAATACACAATGACATCTAATCCAATCGCAATAAGGTTCGTAATTCTACAAATGCATCTACTGCGAGACAGTTAATGTAATTGCATGAATCCGAGGGTAGTTATTCAAAATTGCATGCAATGCGTTACGGTAAGGCGTCTGAAGATTAATTAGAGCGATTGGATAATGGCGTGCCATTATCAGTAGTACAGGCAAGAATAAATCCTTATTGTGTAAAATATATGACAAATATAATTTAAGATCGTTTCAAATACTAAAAGAAACGACTTCAATTGCCGCTAGTCATTTTCAGTATTTTTCAATTTCTGCTGCACTGCACTGCGCCTTTTACCTAGAGACATAAAGATGTTGAGTCTCACATGCCCTGTAATTTCACTGGACACCTTGCCATTTCAACTGAAAAAACATTCCTATTACACGGCTGAAAATTAATTGGCAAAGTGGTGGCACCACCCCAGGCGGACTAGCAGAAGTCCTACCACTACACAATCTAAATATTACTTAAAATCTAAATATTACAATTTCTAAATATTACTCATAAAGTAGGTGCAAAGCTTTTTTCTAGAAAGGGTTTTACGTGTACTTACCCATTTTAATTTAAGCGAAATAAGAGACTTACTACTAAATAAACAGGCGCAGTGCCAGTTCTACTCGTTGATGAAGCTTTGACTGCCCTACAAAGGGTATTGTACCGCCGAACAATATTCGATAAGATCAATAAAATTATCCTGGGAAAATCACGTACGACCATTATTAGTAATACATACTTTGTGTAAACATCAAGTGTCTGCCTAATACAGTTTAGAAGTACTGCCCTGTGATAGAAAACACAGACAGAGAGTAAAGTCTCAGCAATTAGAGTCCCGTTGGTGTCAACGGGAACTTTGGGTACGAAACCCCAAAAATCACAAACCGAATCGGAAAAAAACCTTATCAATTCTTAAAAATGAATCGTTTTGTCTGTACCTGTACCATTTTCCGCATTCGCAGCCATAAACCCATACCGGTCTGCAGCGTTAAAACGTTTGCAAAAATGAAGTTAATATCAGCGAAAACAGTTGAAAAGCACACACAAACAGCTGGCGTGAGAAATGAAATAGACCAAATTCTCGCACCCGTTTTATTTACGCAAGGAATTTACGGACTACATGTATTGGATCCAAACTGGTCTTTTAGGAATAACTTTTTGAATATCTCCTGCGTTACGCTCGTCACCATTTACGTGACTGTTGGAACTGTCAGTTTTATGAAGAACACTGATGATGTTCTTTTGTTTTTGGAAGGCTCATTTACTGTGATTCTGAATATTCAATTCGATCTGAAGTTCATATACTTTCTATGCTACCGTTCGCTGTTTCGTGAACTTTACGCTAGAACTAAAACTACTCTCTTCGACATTATGAAGGAAATGCCAGAAAGAAAACTGGAGTTTATTGACTTACTGCGCAAAATGGTCCAGTTTCTATTCGTCTTATTTTTTACTCCACCGTTGTGCTATTTCCTTATAGCAATGTGGTTTTATATTAATGGACCTAGAGTGACTCTCTCCAGAACAACTTCCATTCTTATGCCTATGACATCACCGTATTACGAAATCGGACTAATAATTCACATTTATAACATATTTATGGTATCGTTTATAGTTCTAGTGACAGATTTTTGGTTCGTCTTTCTTACGTATTTTCTTTGCGAAGCTTTTGAATGTGCGACTAGCATTTTGAAAGTTAAGAGATTGGAAGGAGAAGATGACGTTTCTTATGAAAACCGTTTGAATGCAGCTTTGGGTAAATTCTATTCAAAACACGTTAAGCTTGTGGAGTAAGTCTATTCTATCTTAAACAATATAGTTTGACTGATTTCCACAAAATATAGTAGTTATTTGCCACCAATAGCCTCGCAGTGTATAGTCCGATTGCAATGTCATCGAGATATGATAAGTATCTCCAGAGATATGACGATAAACGTCTCAAACTTGCTACTGAAACTGACTCGCAGGGCATGGAAGTCGGTTGTTTTAGTTTTTAAACTATTGTAATTATGACCAATTATGCATTGGTGGCGTCATCTGTGATTACTGTTTAGAATTAAATCTCTTCGAATGAAATCATTGCAGATTTCAGATCCAACGAGACTATATAGCACTGTTAACATTTGTTAACTTTTTTCTTACCTCGATTTTAATATTTCAGTTACCTTAACATGTTGAATGACATGTACAAATGGCCACTGCTAGTTCCTTTGCTATCCGTGTTAACCTGTACGTGTGTGTTTCTCCTTGTTGTTACTGAGGTACGATAATAATTGATATCCTTTTAAATATAATTTGGGGTGTCTGTCGTGATTCGGTGAGATTGTATTAATTATATATAATTTTTATGTAAGAATATTTGTGTTATGAACTTAACAGACAATAAAATGTAAAACAACACTATAAAGAAGGAGTTTCCGCTTATAAACAAAATGATCTGTTTTTATAATTTCGCACATTAGATATCATTGTGTATTATCAGTTGGTATTCTGTGGTGTTCCCTTCCATATCTCTCAAGATTGCTATCGCATGTTGATAAAATATACAATGAACTGTCCTGTATTATTTTTTTATTTCACAGGAGCTGAACCTTCAAATCGCAACAGTTATGTTTCCTGTAACCTGCCAATGTCTTGCCTACAACATGTTGGGTGAAAAATTAAAATCTAAGGTCACTAAAAGTTAAATAATATTATTAGTATTTTGATATTAATCTACCCAAACCTATCCAAATGATATACGCAAGCTGGCTGGCGGCGATTAGAAACATGGAGCGTTGACATGAATTCGGTATAATTGGATTATAACTGAACTCGAGCCGACTTTACCCGAACGAGCCGACTTAACCCGAACGAGCGTTGATTTAAACTTGGTATAATCCGATTATAATCGAACTCGAGCTGTTTTTACCCGAACGAGTCAACATTTTAAAACATAAACTCGGTATAATCCGATTATAACTGAACTCAAGCCAACTTAGCTCGAACGAGCATTGATATGAGCTCGTTATAACCCGAGCTTACCCGTACTGGAGCCGACTTAACCCGTACCAACGTTGACATGAACTTAGTATAACCCGAGTTTACCCGAACTCGAGCCGACTATTCCCATATATTTCAAATTGTGTATTCCGAATTATATGACCTAATTATGTTGCTATTTATTGCTTAAAAAGCAAATAAAATTGGAGAACACTTGTAGTGTTTCTTATAACGCCGTCATTCATCTTCATCATTCACACTCCATAAATATATTTCAGTAGTCTAGACATTATTTTTTCAACCGACATCCCAAAAAGAAGGAGGTTCTCAATTCGTCTGGATGTTTTTTTTTGTGTGTACTATTACTCCGTCAATTGTGAACCGATTTAAATAATCATTTTTGCAATCGGTAGGGTACTTTTCCGAAATGGTCTCATTGTAATTTTATCGAGATTTGATAAGTATCTCCAGAGATATGACGATAAACGTCTCCAACTTGCTACTGAAACTGACTCGCGGGGCATGGAAGTCAGTTGTTTTAGTTTTTAAACTATCTTAATTATTGTAACACATATTCTTACTTACTTACTGCACTGGCGCGCTGACACCAAAGTGGGTCTTGGCCTCCGACAATAAGAGACGCCATTGCTCCCTAGATTGCGCGACCTCGTGCCAATCGGACACCTGGAGTTGGTTCAGATCTTTTTGGACTACATCTGACCAACGGTATCTTGGGCGTCCGACAGGGCGGCGGCCTCTTGCTCGTCCCAAGTAAGCTTGCTTCACGGCCCGATCTTCTCCCATGCGTGCGAAGTGTCACAGCCATCGGAGCCTATGTGCTTTAGTTTCACTGATGATGTTTGGTTCACCATACAACTCCTCCAGTTCTTTAAACACATATTCTACGATGTAAATATCCCCTTGTCTTTGTAATAAAATACACTTTCAACGGACTTCTAAAAATAGAAGGTTCTCAATGTATACCTATTTTTTTTTTGTATTTATGTTACGCGATTACTCCGTCAATTGTAAACCGATTCAAATGATCCTTTTTATTAATTTGAAGGATACAGTTTCACGGTGGTCCCACTGTAATTGCATCGATATGACGATAAATTTCTTAAACTTTTTACTGAAACTGACTCGCGTGGCATGATAGTCAGCTGTTATTTATTATAAAATGTAATAAGGCGACAAATAAGCTAACGGCCCGCCTGATGGTAAGCGGACACCTTCGCCTACGGACACCTGTAATACCGGAGCTTGAAGCTCTCCTATACAATAAAATATTATTTTGATTTCAGGCTACCAAGATGAACATGGCCATATTAAACTTCGACTGGACGAGTATGAAGCTGGAGCATAAAAAGAACTACTACATCATCACTTGTTACATGAACAATGAGATTGGTATACGCACTGCTGTGGGGATAGAATTGTCACTCTTGACACTTAGCAGTGTAAGGCTCAATTCACACTAAAATATCAGCGGTCGTCAGCGACACGATGAGCAAATTGTTAAACACAATCCAATTTTTTTAACGGGACTTGAACCCCCACCCCCTGGATAACATGTCCAGGAGCTCTATATAAAGGGTGTAACACTTCAAAGAAACATAATATTTGACCCGATGAGCAGTATAACTGACTAAATATATTAGCCGTGACCGTGACCGCTACCCGTGACTTCGTTTACGTACACCAACAATTTAGTAGCCTATGCTACTAAATTGCTGGTGTACGTAGAGATGAGGATAATCTCATGCTAAAAAGTATCTCCTAGTTAAATTTCTTACTGAAATTTAATGTCTGTTAAGGCGTGATAAGGTAACAAACAGACGGAGTGACAGAGTTACGAACGTTTTTATGCATGTATGATATAGCATGGATATTAGTTTGGATTATAAACTTCGAGTCAGCCTGTAAGATGGAGCAGTCGGTGTAACGACCCACGAATCGAATTCAGTGGCATATGTCCAGTTGTGCACAAACAAAAACTGATAATAACAGCAGGGTGTTGAACCTACAACCTCCCAAACATAATCATTTGTGTTCACCAATACAGATGCACTTATTTCACTTCATATAAGTATTTTATGTGTCAGCATATACTAGAACCAGTGAACAATCTAAAAAATTAATGTCCAAATTAATGTAATTCTATATTTTATATTTTAGATCTACAAAGGCAGCTATCAAGTGTTTGCTGTTCTGAATACTATGAAAAAATGAAGTCATCATCATCGTAACTATCAGCCGGTATCAGTCCACTGCTGGACATAGGCCTCCCCAAAGACACGCCACTGAGCCCGATCTTGGGCTCTTTGTTTCCAGTCACTGCTTACCGCTTTGCGAATGTCGTCGCTCCACCTGATCACAGGGCGTCCTACGCTACATTTGCCGATTGGCGATCTCTACTCTAGAACCAGTCTACTCCAACGGTTATCAGTCCTACGGCAGCTATGACCAGCACACTGCCACTTCAGTATGCTAATCCGCTGAGCTATTATATATTGATTATAACAAATACATAAAAATGTAATATGAATTTATTCGTAGTGTAAAATGCACTAAATGCACGCCGGAAATGAAAACCCTTAACATCACCTTGAACTTCTGCTCACATTGTTTACATAATAAAAATAATTTACGGTTTTATAATGAGTACGACTTAAATTCCTGCATCCGTTAGTTAGACTTAACCCTACTACTGATTACCTTCGCATAGCGGTCATCCTCCCATTTAGCATCACCCAGGAATTGTGTAGGGTTTATTATTAAAGTCTGAGCTAACGTGAGGGCTTATTAATGTTATATACTGGCTGTAATTCGTGTATCTTTAGTCGAATTTTCTCGACCTAGGTTTCGAGCGAGTCCGTCGCTCTTCCTCGGGAGTGCGGCCATGCAGTGAGATCGCGACGATCAGTGAACATCGCGGTAATGACCTATTGTGGCTAAAAATTACCCTCACATTTATTATCAAAAATGTTTCCCTTTAACCGACTTCAAAAAAAGGAGGACGTTTCTCAATTCGAACGTATATTTTTTAATGTTTGTTCGCGGGTAACTTCGTCGTTAATGAACGGATTTTGTTTTTTTTTTGTTCGGAAGGAGATATCCCAAGTGTGGTACCATGGTAATTTTATCGAGGTCTGATAAGTATCTCCAGAGATATGGACATAAATGCCTCAAATTTGGTCCTGAAAATTAATAGCGCGGCAGTGAAGTCGGTTATTTTTAGTTTTTTAAACGATCTTATTACAATCTTTTTGTTAAATTGCCATGTTATTATATTTGTGTCGTCTTGTCTCTTGAAATCTTGGAAGCTAAATAAGAACCACTTCCTAACGTTCAATTGGACTCAAAAATATGGAAATATGGAGCTGACCTGATGATGGAGCTGGCTGAAGGAACTGGAACTAAAGGCTTAACTTTATCATACACATCAGACACATCGCAGCGTCCTGCATGCACGATCTAGGCGGCGATCAGATAGCGCAGTAGTATTTGTACCGACTGGTTCACACCAGACGCGTTCAGAAAACAATTGAAAAGTACTGAGACCGCGCCAGCAGGACGCAGGACGCCGATGTTTGTTCGTACCTTAATGGTAGTGGTAGAAAAGTCGAATTAAGGCTAGTAAGTATAATTTCCATAAGTATTTTTTATTGCACGTGATAATAATCTTTACAAAAAGCTTAATATACATACAAACATACATACAATCACGCCTTTTTTTCCGTTGGGGTAGGCAGAGACTATTTATTTCCACATGCTACGATCCTGACATACCTCTTTCGCCTTTTCCACTTTTATGAGCGCCTTCTTACATGCTTGCTAGTTATAGGTACTTTTGACTTGGCCTTCCTTTAAAACGTCTCCGATCTGGTCGCGATACGTTCGTTTAGGTCCTAGGTCGGCCTCTACCAACTGGCCCATTCACACTCGTCTTATAAATCTGCTTCTTCAATCTTCCTTCATCCATCCTCTCTAGATGTCCAAACCATCTAAGCTTAATATGTTTAAAAAATATATTACTAATTAATGTTTTTTTTAATAAAGATTACAGTTCAGCAGTGTTCATAAAAGATAAATTTAGTTAAATTAAATAGTTTCATAAAATCATTTCTAAGAAAATATTTTAGTAAAAGGTTGCACTGTTGTAAATGGTTTTAATTTAAGTGCTGTTTGTACGAGAACACGAAGAGTGCTATCAAAATATTTAAGAGCAATAAAGTTGATACTCTAAATGCCAAATGACTTGTTTGCTCGTTTACAATTGTGTTGAAAATAAGACTACAGAGAGTCTTTAACTACCTTTTATTTTCAAAACGAAAAGAACTGACTTCCTATCAATTTTCACCAGTAGAAACACGTAACTATACTCTTTCGATGAAATAACTCTAGAATGCTGTGAGAATGTTAACGTAGAGTTGAATGGCTATGATCGTAAAGCATTTTCACGGCATTGCGCTCCGGTACAATCCGGATCAAACTGCCCGGAGCTGGATAAAAGCGGTTCGTTTCCTAGACGAGCAGCAGCGATGCTTGTAAGTTCTTTAAAATTTTAAAATGTGGAGATTTCAGTCTTTTAGTTCAGCTTTAGAAAATATATTGCGGACCTATCTTTATATTTTTAGTGATAAGTTTATAAAAGTGTTATAAAGTGTCATATAGAACAGTTGCTAGCTATATAACGCAAAATAGTGTAAACTTCAAATTTTCACTATTTTTACACAATAGTTATAAAATACTGTATATTTTATTAAATTATCAGTAAGTCCCTTAAACTCCACAGTATTATAACGTGTGGTCTGCAAAACTTAAGTATTTTATATCTGATAGAGAGAAAGAGAGAGATAGAATGAGCAAGATAGAGAGAGATCTTAATGACCACTATCTTGCCTACTGGTCAGTGATGATGTGATCCGGAGCCTGCCGGGCATACTATCACGGCCAATAAATGGCCACCCCAAAACCAGCAAGTTTTCAATACTCTGGTAAGCCCCCTGATTTTCAATGATTCGAAAGCAAATTCGGATTCGGAAACTGCCTCCCCTTCGAGTCATATCTTTAAAATTAACAATGCTTTAATCGATTGGTTTGATATTTTTATTCGAAAATATCTGATTCTAATCGGAGAGGTTTTCACAACTAAATAGCTCACGGAATAATAATTATTCGAAATTTAAAATGACGCTTCCAAATTTGAAAGTATCCGATTGAAATGAGATGTAATGCAGGATTCAACAATATTAGTATGGTTCATAGACTTTTTGTATCACTATTTATTTAAGGAACACCTCCATCTAAAGTATTTTTTAAAGTCCAGTCGATCCAAAGGTTGCCTGGAAGAAATCGCTGTTAGCGATAAAGGCCGCCCATTTTTACACTATAACTATTACTTACTTATTGTACATATGTAGTTTTAAGATAAGAGGTGTCACAATAAAGAATGTAGTATTTTATTGTATTGTATTGATCAATGCCCTGAAACCGTCCCTACACAACCCGAGTGTGTGTAAAGAACTCCGACAAAGATGGTGGCGCTAAGCCTAATACGCTAGGCCTAGAATAGTCTGACTCTTAAGGGCTGCCAGACAACCATACGGTTAAGGCGGCAGAATTTCTTCTAGACGATTGCGAATGGTTGATAATGAATAGTGGTGATTTAACTTAACATTTTAACAATTTTTAACGGACTTCAACAAAAGGAGGAGGTTTCTCAATTCGACCGTAAATTTTTTTTACGTATGTTCGCAGATAACTTCGTCGTTTATGAACCGATTTTAATGATTCTTTATTTGTTAGAATGGAAATATCCCAAGGGGGATACTATTGTAATTTTATCGAGATCTGATAAGTATCTCTAGGTATATGTCGATAAAGGTCTCAAACTTGCAACAGAAACTGACTTGCGCGGCATGGAAGTCTGTTGTTATAGTTTATATACTTTATCATTTTATTTTATTTTTATTAATGTAATAATTTAAATCTTAATTATGAAATAATTTGCAATGAAAATTAAAACAGTAAAAACAACATTTCCACGAAAAAACAATAAAAACAAAATTTCTCCAGCTTTTAACACGTTTTAAAGTTAATAAATAAAAATAATAAGCTCTCACCGTCTGTCCTAATGAGGAAAGTTGGTAAATGAATATGGAACACAATACTTTAGAGAAGCGAGGTAACTTCTCAGCTGTGGCTCCTAACTTTTGTTTTTGAGCTGTGACACAGAATTTTATAAATCTAGATACATTTAACGGTGTACTGGTTCCATACGTATTTATTAATAATAAGATCGTTTAAACATCTCAAAAAAAAGAACCGAGTTCAATTTCCGCGCTAATAATTTTAAGTACAAGTTTAAGGTCTTTATCTCCATATCTCTGCAGATACTTACCAGATCTCGATGAAATTAGTATGGTATCACCCTTGGAATATCTCCATTCCAACAAAAAAAGTAAAACACACACAAAAAAATATGTATGTAAATACGGTCGAGTTGAGAAACGTCCTCCATTTTTTTGAAGTCGGTTAATAATATTTAAATCGTTTATTGATTGCATTTTACAATGTTGGTACAGATACATTTAAGGCACTTACAATAAAGTATGGAATAATAGAGATTTGGATAGCGTGGCCACATGATATAGAAGATTGTAACATAACACGCAGTAACTATTATATAATCTGTGACATAACCATATATGTATTTAGAACCCAGTGACACAATAAAGTTCAAAGTTCGTTAAGCTAAAAACAGCTAACTATGTTACTGACCCTGTAAAAACCGGCACGCACTGAGAGAGGGAAATATAAAGCCTTGTACTTTTCCGTTACATGGAATAACTCTAATAACTCCATAGTATATCCTATGTAATGTGGGAAAGAGACAGAGCTACCCGCGGTCTATTCTTTTCTCTGTCTACGGCATTTACCTACGTATGTTTAACTAAGCTATGGGTACCTTTGTGGATCTTTTGCCCTGCACTAGGTCTATTGAGCTTGTATTGCTGGATCAAAACGACTCCCTTCACTTGCACTTCGCGTGAATATGTAGACAATCTAAGTAATATAATAAATAGAATACTATTTAATATTTTTATAAATTTATGTTTAATTTAAACAGTTAAATATTCAACAGTTATATTATCTGTCAATTTAACCGGGGGTTCCACTGTCTGTCCATCTGATTTTAAACCAACTTCACAAATAAGGAGGAGGTTCTCAATTCGTCTGTTTTTTTTTGTGTGTATATTACGCGATTACTCCGTCAATTCTGAACCGATTCGAATGATTCATTTTGTAATCGGTAGGGTACGTTTCCGAGGTAGTCCCATTGTAATTTAATCGAGAGCTGATAAGTATCTTCAGAGATATGACGATAAACGTCTCAAACTTGCTACTGAAATTGACTCGCGGGGCATTGCAGTCTGTTGTTTTAGTTTTTAAACTATCTTAATTATTTATTTACATTTTACGTTTTAATTCAAGTGTGATATTTGAGTGCATACTTGTTTATTTTTTAATCAGTATGTACTTAGTTAGCTAAGTTTAAATGTAGGTATTTTTTTCAGTCCTTATTCGTTGCGCAATAATCTCCATACCGTGGTTGTCTGGAAGATATAGCTATTAACCATAAGACCGCCCATTGTAACACATTATATGATATACAAATAGTATTGTCATGGTGCTCCAGTAAAGTGTTTGTTATTGTACATATACCAACAAACATTTTAACTTACATTTTCACTTTCACTCATCTTTGAGCAAATGACGCTTGAACCGAATGTCCGTGAAGAAGTAATATAGTAGATTATACAACAAGTGAATAAAAAGACAATTTAATTCGAGGGACTAAGTTGGATCCCGAGAGCAGCGAAGGATCCTAGAGTAGAATTAGATTTAGAATTAGATTCTAGAGATTAAATTTTTTATTCACGAGTCGTGTAATCTTCTTTTTACCATTGACTACGAGAAAATAAATACATAGTAGTACCTACTTATAGTACTTATTAGTATTTATCATATGTTGTTATTAATGTGTGATAAATTTGGATTATTCACCATTTAGTGCCGGTGAATGTGTGTGTAGGGAAACAGCACAACCTTGAAAAACATGCTATTTGCGTTCTCAGCAAAATTGCACTGAAAACCTTCAGTAAAGTCCACATATTTACTAAGAGTATGACTTGGACTAGACTGTAACTTCAACTTGAAAACAAATGTGATTTTGACTTAACTTTATGACTTGAATTTACAAAAACTTGAATAAATTTTATATTTTATTCTGGATGAATACACTAATCGTGCGGAACTAAATAAAAACAAAAAAAAAATTACCAAAATTGGCGGGATTTTTATTTATATTATTTTATGGCTTCTATGGTATACCTCCATTTAGCCAGCTAATAGGCACTTTCAGCAACTTTTATTTATTTTTTGTACACAATTCGTATTTGATGGTTGTTCCAAATTCAAAATGTTTTTATTCACCGAGTGAGTAAAAGAGCGTTTTATTCACGGCTATCGATGAATAAAGTGCTCATTTTTGAGTGACAATGGTAAAAAAGACACTTATATCATTGCTATTGATGGATAAAGTAAAGCATATATATAAATATATATATTAATTACCAACATACTAAAAATAAATGTTCAAATACCTTCAAAATATTATTTTACAGTACCCGAACCCAATGTAAGAGTTATTTTCAACAAAAGCATACAGTTGCGTAGTTTTAATGAAATTAGCTACGTTCGCAAGTTTCGTTAATTTCAGTCCTGAACCATTAGACTGCTGCTTCAGTTTACTGGAATATATATTGTTGAATATATTATGTTGTTATTGTAGCGTAAATATAATCTTGTTGTAAAGTCTGGAGCTTTAGTACTTTTCATCTTTATTGTGTAATGAATAGAAATTTTAGTGAATATTATTATTTGAGGTCGTAAAAGATCGAGAGCTAAACAAAATCATGTTTTTAGCGCAATAAGTCCCGTATACAATATAATAATATATATATTTTTTTTTTTCAAAAGATTACTCGCAATGTGGGTTGCACATTACTAGTATTCTTGTTAACCCCTCCAACTAAGCTAAATATGCTTGTGTCTGGAGTGGGTTCACGTCAATAGTGCAATGGGTGGGGTGGGGATCGAACTCACGACCTCTCGATCGCCAGTCCGACACTCTATCCATTGGGCTATTGCCGCCTTTGAATAACTTATATGTATAACTAACAAACATTTAAAATGTACTATTTGCACAAAACTCAAAAACTCAAAGCATTTTCTTAGCATATGGGCAAATTAAAAATCTGCACTTCATCATCAGCCGGTGTCAGTCCACTGCTGGACGTAAGCCTCTCCCAAGATGCGCCACTGAGCCCGATTTACAAAAAATCTGCACTTACACACGTCAAATAACATTAAATAGATCATAAAAAGCATAACTTATTGCTTTAAATAAAAAAAAGACAATTAGTAATGAGCCATTCAGCCTTAATTCAAATCACATATTAGTTTTCCTAGTCTTTAAAAACTCAGTCCCGTTACTCGGGAAATGCAACTTCATATCTCAAACTATCGCTAATCCAGTGCAGTTTAGTCACTGTCTGCTCTAAGAGCAGCTATTAACAACAGTATCAGGTTTTTTATTTTGTGGTCTATCGATAGCTGGATAGATTTCTTGGAGGTCGAACGACTTCTTTATACAAATTTATTACCAAGATAATTTAATAAATACTGAAGCATATATCTACCCAATACCCCTCCCCTAGTCTATCTGAAAATCAGCGTTCAAGTCATATTCGCACCTTTCGTTTTATTGTTATGTTCATTTGTTTCTATTTTGTACCAGCTAATGTTTGTAGGCTGAATAAATTCCTTTCTTTCTTTCTTGACGATTTTATTGTTCTTTCTTTCTACACTCACGGACTCATAAACTGCATCAAAGTTAAGGATTACTTTCGAATTCATTGAATAGTCCTTTCCGAGTCCGTCAGTGTACAAATTTTAATTGAAACCTATAGTTCGTTTTGTCAACTTCATAACGGCGTAGTATCATAGTAGTATGTATGTTTGTATACTAGAAAGGGCCATTCAATTAGTTCGAAAGTAATCCTGAACTTTGATGCAGTTTATGAGTTGTTCTTTTATAATTTTAACCAACAATTTTTAGGTATATATTGTATTGTGTTTATTTGTTTATAATCGTGTTATACATACCTATTTACGTCTATATAAATATATAGAATATTACTGTTGGGGGATAAATATTTGTTATTATATCTAAAACGAAAATAATAGTGAATAGAAAGGTAATTGTAGCCCTCCTTCACTTATAGGAGTAGACTTTAACCCTACACATGATCCCTGGGTATTTTCAAATGGGTGGAGTGGAAGGTGGTGGGTGGGTGGTATTGTTGTACTGCGGGGATATGAACTCAAGATAAGCACAACGCCATCTTAGATCGAAGTATTCGTTAATCTGCACCACTGCGTCCTCACGGACACTTCTAGAAGAACACAATGCTATCTTATATCGAAGTATCAGTTAATATAACGTAAAATACTAGTAAAATGCTTGTCTGGTCACAATAAAAAAATAAACACTTTTACTGTAAATTGCTAAACTCATTTCATTTGAACCTAACGAAATAACCATCAAAATCGTCGACATTTACCGGTACAAATTAAATGAAACCTTGTCTCGCAAAGCTTAAGAGGATCAGCAATGCCTCGCAATTTTATATTTTTCTTTTTAAACTACCGTTTAAAATAAATGAGAGCAATGAAAAAACAGCATTTTTTTGAGATGAAATATTTTCTATAATAACAGCGGACCAGCGATCAAATTACTGAAATATTTGTGGTCTCGCTCTATCCCCGAGATTAAATTCAAGACAAGATCGTGGGAATATTTGCACGCACTAGGCTGTTTTGACGCTGCAATTTGAAGATGCAAAATTTAGATTTGGTTTAGAACAAACGAACGTTATTTGAGTTGTGAGTCGTAAAATCCTAGATACATAGGAAACCTTTTCGCCGTGTGACAAACACAGGACTTTTGTAAAAACCAATTGCAAAGAAATCTACGCAAAAATTGACGCGACTAGCAACTCAAAAATTCTATTTGTTTGGATTCCCTGGTAGTGGTTGGTTTTAATGTCGCTATTTATTTACCGACTACGTAATAAGGGCTCATCAATTTGACTGAATGCTTGGATTATCGTGCACAGCAAATTCAATTTTATTCGTATGCTCTAAACATCAGGTTGTAATTACTATGTACATCAAAACGGCCCCGACGAAAGGAATCTAGATGGGTGTGTGTGTCCTTGTCTAACAACCTGCCAGTGCTGTATATTATATACTAAACTATATGTATTAATATAATAATCGATCGACATCGATGTTTCTATGCGAATATTGTTACAAGAAACATCGATACGGGCACTAGGTATTCCTAGTGCCCGTACATTATTATTAGAATATTTCATAGTAAAATTTGTCCAAGTATTTTCGACTAACGACTTTGTTAATATATATTTACTTAGTCCCTAACTAGTAAGTAATCAATAGCATAGTTTATATCTATTAATTATGTAACATATTTTTTCTATGACATAAATAAAATTTATTTATAAAAAAATAATGATAATAATGTGGTGTATACAAAAGGTAATGCGCTTAGTACACAGTCAAGTTTAATTAGTGCAATGTCGTTGGTCCCACCCGATCGAAAGTAGTCACCGCCACCTTTTATATGTGGCGGTGACTACTTCATACAGCTGCAACAGCAGAAGTATTTGCCAGTGCGTTGCCTACCTCTTGAAAAGAGCAATCTGTATAATAAATTGCACACGTATGTTTTGTTATCAACAAAGACTAATGTTATCTGTCATTACCTCGACCAAGACAATTACAATTACCTATAAGTTATAAAAATAAAAACCGGCCAATTCGAGTTGGACTCGCCTACCGAGGCTTCCGTATCAACGTTGGGAGATACTAATTAAGCTAGACTTCTAAATTGTATGAGTGCTAATATATCTCAGAGGTCTATCTTAATTGGCGTAAACTATGTGTGTATGGGGACATACTTTAATTTTCAACTTTTTTTTACTTTTAGAATTTTGCCTTCATTTGTGATGTAAGACCTTGCTTCTTGCCAAATTTCATGATTCTAGGTCAACACTTCCTGTTTTATTATTTATTATTATTATTCTTACAGAACAAGTAAAGGAAACATTCCGAAAAATTAAAAAAGTTGAAAATTAAGGTAAATTTTGGTACTTACAAGTTGTCGCGAAAATCAAAATTCGCCCATATCTTTTTATCATGTTGACTCAGGACCTTGATTTTTATACACCTAATAGGGACTACAGATTTCAGTATCTGGTATAAATTTCAACTTGCTAGATCCACCCGTTCCTGAGAAAATCGGTGATGACACACGGACAGACGGAAAGACAGACAGACAGACAGACTGACAGACGGACAGACGGACAAGAAAGTTGATCTTATAAGGGTTCTTTTTTTACCTTTTGAGGTACGGAACCCTAAAAAAGACGCGGCATCAAGAATTTGAGACTATCAAAGCAGAAACTCGAGTTTTAGTCCAAAAACTAGATTAATAAAACATTAAATTAAAAAATCAAAAAACCCGACTGCGCAAAAAGTGAATTGTTAAAAAACGAACTGAAAAGAAAAAAACAAGTAAGTCTAGTAGTTTAGTCTTCTGTTTAGGGATATCAAAAAACTATACCATTTAAATTCTTTCTCGGTCGATACACTCATAAAATAAATTATACATTGTTATATGGAATGTAGAGACTTTAACAGTCGGGACACATTAATGGCTTAACGAATGGGGATTAATGTGTCCCGACTGTTAAAGTCTCTATATTCCATATAACAATGTATAATTTATTTTATGAGTGTATTGACCGAGAAATAATTTAAATGGTATAGTTTTTTGCACGATTAAGGATACATTTTACCCATAATCATAATAAAGATTCGTATATGCGTATAATACTTTCTTTATTACACTTTTCTTGTTTTATAACGCTGTGTTTTCGCGTCTCAGTGCGTAATCCAAAATCTCCCTGTGACAAGCGTCAACATTAGTCAGTGTCGCGCGACAAACGACAGCAATTAACATTCCCGAGCATTGTTAGCGATGTTACTGTTGTTCAGTGTACTGTGGGCGCCACGACACTTAGTGCTATGTGTCTCATAAAATATGCATTATGATTATTAAACAGATTATTAGACAGTTTTGTATCTATCAATTTATTTACCTTTTAGTATGTAAATTATTAAGTAAGTACTTCAATTGTACACTTTGTTACTTTTTGTCACGTCTAAGGGCCAATTTCACCGGCTCCTGTTAGCGGTGATATGAAAAAATCGGACAGATTTTTGTCAGCTTTTATATGGCGTCATGTATCTGATAACAAATTATTTGTATGTTTATCTAGCTCTCAGTTGTGAATGCTACTCTCACTTGCGAAATACATGGTAGATGTTTGTGATTGGTTACTGATACAACACTCAGTTTATGAACGCTACGTGTCCCCATACATACATAGTTACTTATTTAATTTTATTAATTACGCCAATTAAGATGCCTCTGAGTTATATGAGCGCTCATACAATTTAGAGGTCTAGCTTAATTGGTACCTACCAACGTAGGTACGGAAGCCTCGGAGTCCAACTCGACTTGGCCGGTTTTATTATACACTAGCAGCCCGCCCCGGCTTCGCACGGGTAGAACATATATGCCTACAAAATTTGCATCAGTTTGTTGCATCGAATATAAAATATGAACATATTTAACAACCATCGTCATATTTCATCCAATTTACACAAAACCTTAACGAATTATGCACCTAAACCTTCCTCATAAACACTCTGGCTATTGGTGAAAACCGCATGATAATCCGTTCAGTAGCTATTGAGATTATTGCGAACAGACAGACAGACGCAGTGATGAACTTTGTTTTATAATACTTACGTATTGATATTGGACGGCCCTTTGGCGTAAAAGATAGTTACCCTGATTCTGACCTGACAGTCATTGGTTCTAATCCTAGCTATATACCTACCAATGAAAGTTTTATGTGCATTCATGAATCATGAGTTTTCGTACAGTGGTAGTGGAATCATTAAATCTACCAAAAAGTAGCTTACCACCAAGGAGTACATCTGCCGCCGTAACCTTACGGCGTTCCCCGACGCAAAATGTAGGGGTAATATACGTTTAACGTGTGTATCTGTGTGTCTGTCTGTAGCATCTTAACACCTAACCGGATGAACCGATTTTGTTTTTATTATTGATAGTTTTTTTTTGTTTGATTGTCTTCATCGAGAGTTTTCTTAGCTTTGATTCATGAAAATTCGTTCAATCGTTATAAAATTATGAGCTTTTTTCTAGTTAATTGCGCTATGAAATCAACTTTCATAGGTCTGATCAATTCGAAAATCTTCTTCTTCAACAATATTGTAAGAACATGGAAGCCTCCTGGACTCTACAGAATACTCAAATCCTCACCAACTTACAGCTCAGACTTTAAATGTCGTGTTTAGAGTCATTGGAAAAAGCTATTATACATAGATCAGTCGGGGTGGTTTAAAATATTATATTATATTATTATATATATAGATGAATATTATTTTATACAATAGATCATATTATTATACTATATTGACTTCAAATTGATTGTGATCGGTGGGGATCTACAGCATAGCTAAGCTTATAATAATATTTTCGTAGTAACTATGACCTAATCTGTGGTTTCACTGCAAATATTTTATTAATTTTGCGATGCGTGTTTGTGAAATTCGTGATATCTTCTAGAGTTTTCATTTGAATTATATACTATAAAGGACAATTTTAATCTATAATATGTGGCCAAGCTAATTAACGTAATTATTTGGATAAGGATTAATACTATCTACTTGAAAATAGCCTTGGAAGTTATGTAATATTTTTTAACAAAAATTTTAAGATTAAAATGGTTACTGTGAGTCAACCTTAAGAGATAGACATATGCTGTCGCGGACTTTTTTGTAGGTCTTATTAAGTTGTACAACTCTTGCATAGAAAATATTCTTCTATCTATTTTCAATTAACCGTTTATTTGCCGACTTAGGTTGCAAATTAGGTCTCCACGAATGTACCTTTGATTTAAACGGGATAATATATAGCCTATTTTCATTCCGAAAGTCCATTCTATGTATTAGTGAAAGAATTATTTAAATCGGTTCAGTAGTTTTTGAGCTTACTCATTACAAACATACAAAAATACAAATGTTCTCTCTTTATAATATTAGTATAGATATCTAATATTCTGTTAAGTATGAAGTTCTCGCATTGCGATGAAATAAATTCACGCGTATTCACCATACGGTAGAATAAACGCACCGCGTTCCACCGCAACGTAATTATTATTACACTATATACAACGCTATATTTATTAGACTAAGTGCTAATTAGGTCTCTTTATTTAACACCTAATACGGCAAAATTAACATTATTTTTAGTTCATGACTTTATTTGCTCACGATGTCTCTGTTCAACTTAATGTAATATTACGTAGCCTTTATATTTATATCTAGGAATAATTTCTGAAATTAGTCCGTGATTTTTCCAGCAGTCGGGTTTAGTCTTTCTATCATTAATCTGTTTCGGTTACTTCGAGCAATGTGCAGTGATAAATGGGTGACGTCAGAACATCGTGTAATTAGTGCATAGAAATTTGCATTGCATTAACTTAGGCACCTAAGTCTATTGTCTGCTTACCTACGCTTATCTAATCATATGTGTTAACATACATAAAGGTAATGAGTTCGAATATAAACTTTAGATATTATAATATGGTTTTATACACTTATTATATGATGAAATATATATATGTATCATCACCATCATCATGAGCCTATCTCTGTCCACCGCTGAACACATGCCTCATCTATGGCACGCCACTGAGCTCGATCTTCATATTATTTCTCTACGTTTCCAGCTAGATATGAATAATCATCTTTTATATAGCTGCGCCCTACGATATTGTCTGCGTTTGAAAGCTTCCAATTTAATCTATACAGATAAATAAAATTGAAGTGTCTGTTTGTAATTTCAAATTAACAGCTTTTCACGAAATGCACATGAAAGTATATACTGTACTTTCATAAAATAATCATTTTCAAAATGTTTGTCTTATTTTCTCTGATATTAGCTATCACTATCAAAAAATCAGCCAAAACCAGTCGCTTGCCTGTGAAGACCACATACTTGATATTCTGTTCTGTGGTGAAGGCAAAGGAATATTAGTCAAAAGGTAACATACTATTCTGATCGCAATATATTTCATTTTCGGAAATATAGGATTCATTCATATAGTAACTAATGCTACATCTTTATGTGCATTGGTCTCTTTCTTTGAACTTATTTGGTTAAGTTTTATAATAATTAGCCTATACGGGGCATATCTCCATTCTAGGGCTATTCTGTAAAAAACCATTTCGCTTTGCGATCTTGCGTGAGTGATCAACGTCACTTCGCACACGACGGTTCGGGATTGCAATTGAGCACTCTGTAATTTACTATGTTGAAACTATCGAAGCAAAGTGATACACTCATCGAGGCCCACTTTGCTAAGGATTGAATGAAGATATTTAACGATGTCGATAGTTTTTGTCTATGCTAAAATTATGAAATAATAAATTTATCAATTGATAACTTTCAAGTAAAAATTACAAAATACGTATTCATATTCAATATAGCGTGTTATATAAAACACATATTTTTTACATGTAATATAAGATAGAATATGGATAATATTAGAATTCATTTTAACTCTGTGGCTGGAAGCCCTAGAGTTTGTTTTGTCTCTGGCTGGCTAGGCTTGGGTAACTCCGGACACATCTAATCTATATCTTCAGATATATATCCCTAAACAGATATATATCCTTCCTTCCTCTTGCCAAAACCTCAATATATTCCATGCATCCGGTATATTTTGATGAAACAACATTTCTTGTTAAGTTGGTCAAAAAGTCAAGTCGTGAGTGAATAGGTATTTTCTAGGCAACCGCTATATCATTATTTTGGATCACATCGTCACTCACAACAGTTAAGAATTAATGCAAGTTCAAAACACAACAGATACGGCCTAATAATGTTAGATATTATACACCCTTATATGGAAGGATATACGATAAACCAAGCCTACCAGTCATGAGCTAGCTAGGCTTGGGCTTACTTTATCTGACAGAGGAGTGGAAACCATCGTATTTTCTTCACATTAGTATATCTGCTTCGTATATATTAGGATATCCATGTCAGTCCGAGTTCACAAAAAAGTTTTATGTTTCATAAAGATATACCGGATATGGAATATAATAATATGAAGGTTTTGGCAAGGGGAGGGAAGGATATATATCCGCTTAGGGATATATATCCAAAGATATAGATATGTCCGTGTCCGGAGTTACCCAAGTCTAAATTGGCTGGTTTGCGTTTAGTAGTCCTTAGTAGTTAGTATGACCATTTGTGGCAGATTTCTCTCATTTAGGCAGATTTGGAACCTACATTTTAACTCTGGCAGATAACGCTGACGATTCCAAAAAGTGGCAGATTTCAAGGATTTTTATGAATTTTGAAACAAAAATAGAATTTTGACAATTTTTTGTTTGTATTGAATGTATAATATTTTTAATATGCATATATTTGGATTTTGGTTGGAAATTTATAAAAGTTTGATTATAACCAGCTCTCTATAAGGCAATAATATAATGGTATACTTAATAATTTAATATATTCTCTGGGGTGGTTGGTGGTTTGGCAGATTTTAGCAGTTTTTTTGCCAATGTCGGGCAGATTCGCCATTTTTGATATGGTCACCCTGGTTAGTTTAGTAATCATTTATCATTAGTATTTAGTAGTTTATACTTCTTTTTCTACACTGTTTTGTTTTTATTTTCACAACAAAGTCTTTAAATTAATATTATTACTATTGTTTTGTTTGTATCAATCAATTTCGTGTCGTGTAATAGTGGATTACGTACATACGTTGAAGAAAAGCAATGCTAAAGCAGTAAGTATTCATTGTTATCTATGCATTTGATGACATGACATTATCGCATTTATATAAATTGGTTCATTTTAACTTTTAATAATAGTAATTTGTTAGAATTCAGCAATACTATACAAAATAAAGTCAGCTTCTTGGTTACCTTTCAATGTCCTGAACAACTGTACTTACTGACTTTTGATTTGATTTTTTTAAGATGGAAGATTTTTTTAAGTACCTATAGCACGATTATAGTTTATGTTTATTCTCAAACTCTGCACTTGGCTTGTGTTCCTGGAACATGCCAAGCATCTGCAAGACCCAAGACCAGTGCTGTACACATGGTGTGTACATAAATATCTGTTCGACATCGAATTATAACCTACGATACTGTTCGATAAGCTAGTTAACATTTATTGTTTCTAGTTAGTAGGTAATCTTTGCATTGTTAACACAAATTTATGATTTTAGGTGAACGTTAGCCCTCAAGAAGTGGTTCAGTCTCTAGATTGCCATGAAAAGTGAGAGTCGCATGCCTATTTCAGCCAGCTACACCTTCAGAAAAGAAACAGGCACTTATTGGACTTGCTGTCAACTGAACCTTTATTCTACGACCGTATCACCATACAAGTAATTATTTCATTAATTAACAAATAATTGAACATTCAGATACAGATTACAAAGCATCAAACGGAAACAAAATGACATGTATTTTGAACCAACATATAAATGAGAATTAATACATATGTCGGAATATTTCTTTTCATGGTTCCATAGTAAACAAAGAACCTTTATGTAAGTAGTTTCACCATGTCCCTCCCTCCATCTGTGTCAGTCTATCGATGGCCTTAGCTCAGAGACTAATAAGTAGCTGTAATTAGGCATGAGTATGCAGTAGGTCATCTTTATATCTATAAGATCTTTTCCCTCCTCCATAAAAGTGAGGTTAATATTTTTGTTTCTTGTTTATTCTATGGTGTATGGGTCATTTATAAACATTGATATCTTAATAAGCTTTAAAGTGCATTTTTTTTTAGAGTTAAGTGTCCACCTGCCTGCGAAGTATTGTTTTGAATTAGGTAAAAATTCACAATAGTAGTATTTAATAACAAATTTAAATGGCTAATTATTAGAGCTAGGTAGGCTTTACTAGTTCACACGTAATAGTAGACCAACATATTAGTTTCATATTGTGACGGGTTTGGTAACCATGAAACTCTACACAATGTGAGGCTCAATATAAACTTGGCCCTCACAGTAGTGAAATAGGTTGATTTTTTAGTGCATACTGCCTAATAATTATAAATGTATGATTCTGGTATTATATATTTGTTTCAGCGTTTTCGGGTTGATTTCACCAGAGAAGTAGAAGGCAGTCTCCTCGGTCTCAATGAGTCTCAAGTATTAATGAATCAATAAACAGATTTAAATTAATTAATTAATGAGCTTTACCCATGGTTCTTGGTTTTAAAAGAGCAAAGAATAAAGGTATTCATCGCCACAACTCTCAAGCGATGGAGGTTTTCGTGATTCAACAGGTGGAGAGAAATCAAGCAATAATGGGGCCCTGAATGCCATCACTGATGGACTAACATTTTTGTCTTAGCATTACAAAATAAAAATATATTTTAATGACTAAATAAAATTGACTAAATGGAATTGAATTTATTATTATAATAAAATTTCTTGCCTGTCATTGTACCATTATTTATTGCCTGGGCTGCCCCTCTAAACAAAATCCAATATCTGTTTCCAGTCGCGCTTACGTAAGTACAAAATGTATGGGAATGATATTTATTTTTCCGCAACAAAGTTGTCATTCCCATACATTTTGAAACTCCGTTAGCGTGAATGAAAACAGAAATTGGATTATAACCGACTTCCAAAAAGGAGGAGGTTCTGTGTTCGTCTGTATGTATATTTTTTGTATGTGTGTGCATTAATATTTTTGCCAATTGTGAACCGATTTAAAAAATATTTTTTAGTTTGAAAGGATATAATCCCGAGGTGGTCCCATTGTAATTGTAATCGAGATCTGATAAGTATCTCCAGAGATATGACGATAAACTTCTCGAACTTGCTACTGAAAGTGACTCGCGCGGCATGGAAGTCGGTAGTTTAGTTTTTAAACTATCTTAATTATGTCTAGGGGCCCTGGGCCCTAGACAAAATCCAACTTCCTGCTTTCATTCACGCTAATGCAAGTTCAAAATGTATGAGAATGACATCTTTGTTGCGGAAACATAAATTTCATTCCATACATTTTGAACTTGCGTTAGCTTGAATGGAAATTGGATTTTGTCTAGGGGCCCTGGTGTTTCAACCACAGCATTCAGCACTGACACTATTAATATTTTTGTTTCGATTCAAAAGATTCATTTATGAGTGACCATGGGTGGTAGGCTTGGTATTATCCCAACTTCCACCGCTAAAACGTCTCCCAGTGGGGGACGTTAGGGTATATTTCAAATCAGAATTCTCAAAAACTTAAAGAATTTTTATACTTGACACTGGCTAAATACACTTATCGTGTGGAGCCATAATAAAATTTAAGAAAAACTTCTATTTGACGGACAGGTTAATTTTTTTTTTGCTTCGAAGTTTGCATCGCACATTTGTGCATTTAGCCACATAAGAATGAAGCGAATTTTCAGTGTGAACATTAGATGTAGAGGCTTAGTTCATCGAGTTCCCGAATGATGTTAGGTGCCAGCCTATACAGGCTATTCCATTCCATACGGAAAGTGGGTTGGAATGGTTGCGCCATAACTTTTTAACTTGCCGATATCGCCTAAGTGATCTAACCTCGCTTCGCAAACGATAATTTAGGATTGCAATCTGTCATTCTGTAATTTACTGTCAAAGCTATCGAAGAGAAGTGACACATTCATCGAAGCTCACTTTGCTAAGGATTGAATCAAGAGATTTAACTATGTCGATAGTTATTGTCTATGCTGAAACTGTGAATTTATAAATGAATGAATTAATAATTTACAACATAAACATACAATAATAAGTATTCTATGTCAATATCGTATATAATGCATTACACATATATTTTACGTTTAAAATAAGATATAATACAGATATTAGAATTATTTTAATTCTGTGATCGGAGGCCCTAGCGAGAGTGTCTTTTGTGAGAGAGTTTTGTCTCTGGTTTAGTTTGTTTAATGCGTATACGGAATATTAAATAGATAAGACATTAGCGTATGCGAATTATATAGGTATTACCCGTCAAAAATTATGAACACGTAATGCATATGCCAGCTATAAGCCAAATGTAATAGCGTAATTTGGTCGGGTCAAAAGTATTTATTCATAATCAGAATATTCATAATAAATATCATAATAAAAGCATTTATTCAGTATATGGGAAAATTAAAAATTTTAGTTTGAAAGTTTTCGCGAAAATTATTCATTTTAATGTGAACGTACCGGCTTTTGTTCGCGTGTATTTACTTCGGATATGCTCCGAACAGGTTTCTACTTATTACGTAGGTCAGCCGAAGCCGCGGGGCACAGCTAGTATTCAATAAAAAATATTATAGATTTAACCTTAGAGCATTTACCAATGGTGGAGATGTTAACGTTTTAATCCGCAAACAAATTTTTTTCTGCCGATACTTTACGGGGGACGAGGTAAACACGCATTGCACACACACAAATCCCTCACTTTAACGATCCCGCACACTAGCTTGAAACACGCACACAGTATTAAAAATACAGCGTAGTTACGCACGCTCATATGGCCAAAAAAGGCTATATGGCCAGCAGAGGGGAACGCCTTGCGTTAACATCTCCATTGGTAAATGCTCGAAGGATATAACAGAAACATAACTTATTGCTTCGAATTTACAAAAAAAAAAGGTATTGAGCCATTCAGCTTTCATCTAGACGTCGAACGTCACACTTAAAACACATGTTTAATGCCCCTGATTAATGTAGGGTTGCCAACCGGACTTACGTATTACGTGCACCCGCAACCCAGTGGATGTTTCAGTACTTCAGACAATTTTTATCCAAAATATTGTGAAATAATGAAACATAATAAATAAATAAATATACAGGGTCTTACATGACAGCAGGTGAAAACTAATGGGCGCACTAGAACTGGGAGCCAGAGCTGGCTCCAAGCAAAAAAAATCTTATATGTAGAGAAGAATAAAAAAATGTTGTTCATCTCGCTCTCTCATACTAGTGATTGTGTAATTTTATCCTTCTCATGTTATCATTGTTATTTCAATGCCAGGTCTAGTTTAATATACTTTGTCTACGGTTTAATGTTTACTCTCGGACTAATATACAGTTATCTGTGATGTTTACTTACTTTAATTTTCGGTCCACGCCTGAGTGGTTAAACTTTACTTTAGGTTGACAAAAAACGAGTTACGAGCTTGCAAGTGTATCAGAAGTAATAAATCATTTAATCACCTACGTACATAATAACATGTTTACCTAATAATAGTAAATAATACAGCAATACAATATAAAATTAAGTCAGTTCTTGGTTTTGGTTAATATTTCAGTTTTCCATGTCCTGAACACCACCTGTGAGATGGGAGATTGTTTTTACCCTAGCACGACAATAGTTTGTGTTTATTCACTCCATATTCACTCTCTCACACAACTCTGTACTTGAGCTGAGTTCCTGAAACATCTGTGAGACATAGTGTTGTGCACATACTGTATACATATATGTTTGATAAAATACATAAAATTTCTTGTTTCTAGTTAGTAATCTTTACATTGCTAATATAAATGTATGGTTTTAGGTGAACCTTAGCCATCAAAAAGTGACTCAGTGTCCTGCTCGCCATGAATAGTGTGAGCCACAAGCCCGATACATCTAGCAACACCTTCAGAAAAGGCACTTATTTGGCTCGCTGTCGACTGAACCTTTATTATCCATGACCACTTCACAATACAAGTAATTATTTCATTTATTAACAAATAATTGAACATTCTGATGTAGATAACAAAGCATAGAAACGAAACAAGATAACATGTATGTTTAACCAACATATATGAGAGGTTAGTAAGAGTACATGTGTAGGAATATTGCTTTATATGGTTCCATAGTCATAAAGGTTATTATAACCTTTATGTTAGTAGTTTAGCCTCTTTATCTGTCCGTCAGTTAATCGGTGGCTTAGCTCTTTAACTAATAAGTAGTAGATAGCTGTAATTTGGCATGTTTATTTATTTATTTATTTAGTTGGGGTAGACTTGTCCTAGAGTGTAGACTGCGAATCGGCAAACGTAGCGTAGGACCTCCTGTGACCAGATGGAGCAACGATATACGCAAAGAGGTGGGTAGTGACTGGAAGAGAAGAGCCGAAGATCGGGCTCAGTGGCGCATCTTGGGAGATGATGGTGATCTTGGGAGAGGCTTACGTCCAGCAGTGGACTGACACAGGCCGATCATGATGATTTAATTATTTATTAATAGATCGCGAACATAATAATCATCGTTATAAACCTTTTAACATCAAAATCTTAGTACTATTATGCTAAATGTTATTATAATTACAGGCGAAGACTGCATGCACATAAAATTGTAGGCGAGTAACATTAAAGAATAATAATAATAAATTTAAAAATGTAATTTGTTTAAAAAGAAAAAATAATACAAAATGATTGCTGAAATTAATATGTTACAAGAAATATCTCATTAAATAATTTTAAAAATATTGGGTTATACAGTGGGTATTACATATTTAGGTTACCTTTCTGACATATGTATTAATATTCGTATTATATATTTATTTCAGCGTCTTCGTGTCAACTTCACCAGAAACTTAGAAGGCAGTCTCGTCTTGTCAGTCTTAATTATTAATGAATCATTGAACAGATTTAAATGAATGAATTAAAAGCTAATGAGCTTAACCAATGGTTCTTGGTTTTGAAAGAGCAAAGAATAGAGATATTATTCGCCGCAACTCTCAAGTGATGGAGGTGTTCGTGACTCGTCAGGTGGAGAGAAATCGAGCAACGATGGGGCCCTGAATGCCATAGCATAGGAAGTGACATTTTTGTCAAACAAAATATATATCTAATGAATAAATGTAATTGAATTTATTTAAAATTCCTTGCCTGTCATAAACTATTATTCAAATCTTTGACTAACAAGATTAACTACCTTGTACTATTATTTATTGCCTTGGCTGGTGTTTTATCCACAGCATTCAGCAATGGCACTATTTAATATTTTTATTCCGATTAAAAATATTAAACATGTGGATCACTTGTAGTATTGACCATTTGTGGTAGGCTTTGGCCTTAGCTCGAACCACCATGGACCAATGGATAAAGACATGTCAGTAAACGGTGCTGTCTTTCAATTCTAGACTAGCACGATACCATCTTAGACAGCATCTTTGCTTATCATCAGGTGAGACAGCAATCAAATGATTGTATGTCAATAATATAGATACTTAGCCGAAGACTTACATTTTAAGTCAATAGCATTAACTTTTCAACCGATTTCCAAAAGGAAGAGATTTTCAATTCATCTTGCTGGTTTTTTTTGTTTCTTACGCGATTACCTTGCCAAATTGTGAACCGATTAGAATGTTTTTTTTTATGGGTAGAGTGTCTATACATATGGAGACATAGAGTACATTATAGATAGGACAATATGGAGATTCAAACCTCAAACTTGTCAATTAACTTATTTTAATCAATTCGTAAGGAGGCGTGGTTCTTTAGTAAATTTTATCAAGATCTGATGAGTAGGACCTCCAGAGATATGGAGATAAACATCTCAAACTTGTTATTGAAACTGACACGCGCTCACATTGCTTTTATAGTTTTCAAACTACGTTAATTATTCTAGTACAAAACAACGTAGGTATCATAATAACTTATAATTTAACCTCAAAGTTGAATATCACTTCGATCGATTTTTTAATCTCGATAGCTTCAAGACTACTTAAATTATGACAGTTGTATTCGTGTTTTAACGCAAAGAAACTCGACAATCGTGTGGTTAATTTACTTAAAGAATACAGTATTCTGACATTATATGTCAAAATAGCTCGCTTACAAAAGTTCAACTCTGACCTACGCACTCGGACGTGCGGCGCCACCTGTACGTTCGGGTTCACAGGATACGAAATTCAAATCTCACCGCGAATTCCGCTCTCGCGAGGTATAAACTAGCTTAAAGAATAGCCCTGGGGCTATTCTTTAGAGCTAGAAACTTATAATTTAACATAAAAACAGAACATCAATCTCCGATTTTTCAATCTCAATATGTTCAAGACTATTAAAATTAAGAAAACTGAATTCTTGGTTCTACGCAAAAAAAATCGACGATCGAGATGGTACATTTCCTTACAAAATGCCGTTTTCATACAATAAATGTCAAAATAGGTCATTCACAACAGTTCAACCTCACATCCGCACTCGGATGTGCAGCGCAACCAGCGCGTCCGAGTTTACAGCATACAAAATTCTCTTCTCGACGCGGATTCCGCTTGCGAGATGCGTAAACTAGCTTACAGAATAGCCCTACTGGCATCCTTCACAACGTCTCTAACCAGCAAGTTGGAACCGTTCCATACCTACTTTAGATTTAGAAGTTTTGTGAAAATAATTGATCAGATCTTGTAAAACTAGGCTCATGCCTTGTCTTTCCTTTAGTTTAGGTTCCCTTATTAGAGTTAGGTAATATAAGTGTACGTACAGATGACCTATCATATAGACCTAACCGAGGCGGACCGGTCCGTAACTTAACACTTTTATTAAGGACGTGTAATTGACTCTTAGTAATGTGTAATAAAAATTACGAATAATAATAATACATACTAGCCTAAATTAATTTGTCCTACCATTTGCCATTACGGAGTTACAGTCCCTACAGTTCGGCTCCATCATCATGTCAGCTTGATAGTATCATTTTATTGAATTGTCACCTAAATACTAATACGCTAGCTTCGATTATATACATTACTAGAAGTATCCCGCGGCTTCGTCCGCGTTAAAGACTTCTTTTATTTACTTAAAACTTTTATTTTGTAAAAACCTTTCTATCATAAAAGACATAAAAGAAATAAAAGCCAAATCGGTTCGAACTTTGAACCCTCGTTTCATCCCCTTAATACCAACGTTATACATAATAACTATCTGCATGCCAAATTTCAGCTCAATCCCAAATAATATTGATTTTAGACTTTGTTTACTTTGAATTTAATCTTTTAGCGGTGGCATTTCGAAAAATCCTGAAACATGTATTTACTTATTTTTTTATTGAAGCACTTTTGCGAAGTTTCGAATAGAAAATATTATATAAGCATGTTTCTCCATACAAACTTTGAACCCCCATTTCATCCCCTAAAGGGGTCAATCTTGAAAAATCCTTTCTTAGTACACCTTTACGTACTAAAAGAAATATACCCTCCAAATTTTAAAGTCTCTACGACCAGAGGTTTTGGCTGTGTGTTGTCTGTCAGTCAGTCAGTCAGTATGTCAGGACAAAGATTCTTATAGTATTAGAAGATAGATTTAATCAAAGTACGCAAGTTTACCATATTTGAGCCCAATTAAATATCAGGAAGTGGTTCTTATTTAGCTTCCAAGATTTGACACACTAGATACTAATACGGCTAAGCTAAGCTAAGCTAAGCTACGTTAAAAGCTTGTAAGAGATAACTACTGGTCCTGATAATTTCAATTATTGATTTAAGTGGTTAATAAGATACTGAAACAATATAGCTAGCTAATCTATCTATCTATCTAGAATATAAATTGTTTATCATAAATACCCAAGAGTAATTGCATCGGCACAAAGGTTAATCTAAAATATTTGTTTCTGGAGCTCGTAAAAATGTTGTAAGTAATCCGCCTTGGGAGTGAAGTCATGAAGGTTACGGAGGTGAGAGTAATGGAGTTCTGGTGTTCCGCAGCCCTTAAGAGACGCACGCTGTGATGGGGCCCTTAGCGAGTGGATTATGCTTACTTTACACTTACTTTCCCTAGTTGCTGTCTTCATACTTACATTCGAGTATAAGTAAACAATTTTGTATTCTCAAGAATTTTGTATAAAGTATTTTGTAATAGCTATTTATGAGTGCTAGTGCTTGCATTCAGCTTACATTCGTCTACTTGTTTGTAAAAACCAAGTTACTGCACTAGTATCATAAATAACTATAATGAGCAAATTTGCTGAAAATGAAAATGATTTTTTAATGATGAAAGGTAACAGGACAAGCATAACGCTCACCTGATGGTAAACGATTACGTCAACCTATTACAGAAACAGCGGCATGCACTGCGCCTGTTACCTCCATATCATACAGATGTTAAGTCTCACATGCCCTGTAATTTCACTGGACACTTTGCCATTGCAACCAAAAAATATTCCTATTTCACGGCTGAAAATTAATTGGCAATGTGGTGGTACCTACCGCCCCAGGCGGTCTAGCAGAAGTACTACCACTATAAAATATACACATAAGATAGTTTAAAAACTAAAACAACCGTCTTCAATGCCCCGTGAGTCAATTTCAGTAGCAAGTTTGAGACGTTTATCGTCATATCTCTGGAGATACTTATCAGATCTCGATGAAATTACAATGGGACCTGTAATTGACCTGACACCTGGAAAACGTACCCTACCGATTACAAAAAGAATCATTTGAATCGGTTCACAATTGACGGAGTAATCGCGTAACATACACACAAACAAAAAGAAAAAAAAACATACAGATGAATTGAGAACCTCCTCCTTTTTTGTGAAGTCGGTTAAAAATAGACTATGTCAAGACAAATGCGCTGCGCCTAAACACGACGGGTTAATCTTATGGCCACCTTCCAACTTCATCATCAAACCATAGATACTATCTTCGTATTTATCGTATATTCTTATATATGTAGAGTGTTGAACGATAGCAAAACTCTTCAAAATTTATCCCGAATACTTCCCCATATTTTCACAGCACCTTGAAAAACAAGTGAGCGCTAGCTGAGATCAGCATATTCGGCAGTTGAACTGCAAACAAGGCGTGCAAGTTGCACGTCGAACCTCGCCCACCTATGCAACTAAAGTGGAGCCCATAAATTTCTACGTGTAAGTTTAAGCGAGCGTCTAGATGTATGCCGCTGGAAGCGCGATCTGATTTATTGACCAGAATATTTCAGAACTATAAATACAGCATCGGGCTTGAATGAGGTATTGAACCACTGTATAAATCATCTCACATAATCATGTTATATGATGTGATTATAGACCTTATTATAGGCGAAAAGACTATCTATGGATATAGATTATAGACGTGTTTAAGAGTGGAGACAACGGCTCAGTAAACGTAATGTAGGGCGCTCTCCAGCTTGGTGGAGCAAGGATATACGCAAGCTGGCGGGCAGCCGTTGGAAACAAAGAGCTGAAGATCGAGCTCAATAGCGTGCCATAGGTGATGACTATGTCCAGCTGTGGACAAAGATAGGCTGATGATGATGAATCATATTGTACAGAATAAACCTTCGTATGTTATTTTAGGGGGAGTGACGACATACGCGGAGTGGGCAGTGATTGGAAAAAATGAGATGGAGGTCGAGCTAAGTGACGTGTCTTGGGAGAGGAAACTATGAATAGCCATACATACCCTTTGGGTTTAATAGGGCATCAACTTCGTCACATATTATTTTTCTTTTTAACTTCGTCGCAGTTTCATTTAAAATCAATTCTAATAATATCTCTATCTTTATTATTCGCGTTATTTATTAATTATTTATAGGTATAGATTTTTCTTACAATATACATTATATCGATTTTCCACCTTACTTGCTATGAAAAAATATAAATAAAAACTATTTGAAGCGTTCCGCAGCTTACACTATTCGCCTCTAAGCTAGTCTAGTCTAGCTAGTCTTGAAGCACTTAATTCATAACAACATTCACACAAACAGAGTCAGATAAAATGCCTCCTTTTTAGGGTTCCGTACCCAAAGGGTAAAACGGGACCCTATTACTAAGACTCCGCTGTCCGTCTGTCTGTCTGTCTGTCTGTCTGTCTGTCTGTCTGTCTGTCTGTCCATCTGTCACCAGGCTGTATCTCATGAACCGTGATAGTTAGACAGTTGAAATTTTTTACAGATGATGTATTTCTGTTGCCGCTATAATAACAAATACTAAAAACAGAATAAAGTTAAAAATAATAGGGGGTCCCCATACAAGAAACGTGTTTTTTTCGGCATTTCACGCCATCTATGAACGCTTAGTTAGGTAAAAGTCCCATAGATGGCGTTATAAGAAATAAAATGTTTATTAATTATTAATTTTTGCTGGCGAAAAATAATAGTGGTATTTTTTGCTCGATCTTATAAAATACTGTAGTGTGGTACGGAACCCTACTAGTGCGAATCCGACTTGCACTTGGTTTACACTTACACTTGGTTTCAGTTTATTTAATGAGACATATTTGTGTGCCACATCCAGCATTCAATCCGAGCCGAGCTCAGCTGGAACTTTTCCCTGAAGACATATATTTCTCTATACAGTTGTCAAGGCACCTAATAAAGTGGTCACAGTCGAAGCAAGATTAACAGCGTCTCGTATTATTGTTTGTGTTGGGGCGCATGCATATTGGTTTATGATTCTCTTGAGGCGAGGTGTGATCGTGGCTTAGTATTAATTTCGTTACCGAAGGTAATAAATACCTTCGGTAACGTCAGCTTTTGAATTTATAGCAATACGTTTCAGCGTTCAATGTGAATCTTAAAAATTTGACCACATCCTTATTTGATGATTAATGATTATGCGATCTTAAATATTGTGCGCTTGATTTAAAGATACTAAAGTTGATAGAATGATAAGGTTTTAGATTATTAATTTGAGTTGAATACGTAAAGCGGAACTAGTTGAGTGTAGATGGTAGCTGACTAGGCGAACATACAGTGCTGTACCACCATGCTGAGAGTTGGGGATTTCTTAACGATTTTTTTCCTTCACTAATGGGTCACGGTGAAATATACGCATACATTTTTCAATAGAAAAATAGTTTTTATACTTATCGATTGGAATTTTTAATCATACAAGACCCTGTACTGTTGCTTCTTTAATATACATTTTTATATTAAGCTATAGCTTAATATATTGTAATCTGTAATTTATTACAGATTCTGAAAAAGAGCAAGTACCTCTGTGTATAATCTCTCTCTATAAAATGTGACAAAATAAACAACGTCATAGGTATTATTATTATTATTATTATTTTTTATTACTATTCATTTATTCCATGAAATCTCTCGGATCATAAGACGCTCGAACCTTTGGGAGGCATTGACGGAGCCGAAGCTAACGTCAAGAGGCCCTTTACAATAATATTATCTTAATTATAAATTATTGTATGTGGATGGGAGGATATGATAAACTATGGAAAGATGGTACAAAATATAGCCTATTGTTATGAATTCATAATGGTCAGTGGTCTGGTCTATGGGATGAGGTACGGCATTATTATTATATTTTTTTTTTAAGAATACTTGCAATATGGGTTACACATTACTAGTATTCTTGTTAATCCCTCCAACTAAGCAAATTTTTTTTAATCTAGTACATTTCCTCCTTCCATAAATAACGTAGGATGAAACTATTTGCTATTTAATTTATTAAGTTTTGTCGGTAGATAATAAACATTCTCGTACTTACCCACAAATAGAGATAATATAAACACATGTTTATTCAAAAAGTCCTCAAAAGCTTCCACAATTTGTAATGGAAAAACACACGGAAACCTAACCACTCCAACCAAACAAGCGTTTGAAGGCACCAAACAACGTTGAACGCAATATTTGCATACGTCTTTGTGGGTCCTCTCGTAATATTCGAGAATAACTCGAAAAGGCATTGAATATAATAGGTCCCGATGGCTCTATATAAAATGGAAATGGAATTTTGTCTACGTAGAATGAATTGACAATTTCGTTTGAACGTCCGGACCCTTTGTTGTTAATTCGCACCGATAGTTGAAATGAGGTGTCCAATTTTCAAATTGATGTGGGTTTCGAAGACAGATGTTGCTAAGGCCTTTTTGTGACTATCGGTAAAAGGACACTAGGATATAACATAGGTACTGAAAAATTTGTTAGGAATAACTTTCTGAAAGAGCTTTTAGAAAGAAGAAAGAAAAATAAATTTTAGCGACCAATCATATGTTTTTGTCATTGATTGTTACGTTCCTGTAGATATGCAAGTATTAGTATATAGTATATGCAAATAAGGAGTTTCTTTTCGTATATGTTACCCTGCGTTCTAATTTTACTGTCTTTCGTTCTAACCTATAAGCCAAGGCAAATATTTTTATGATGACCAGTGGCTGACTTTTCTCAGGCCTGGGATGTTTTTAACTCTCTGATGCAACAATGTGTACCATGATGCTGTGCTACAAAAAATATTTTTATCTCATCTATTTGTAAAACGCTTATTTTTTCCCCGTATTATTGGGCCGCGAGATTTTTTGTAACTTTATCAGTGCTAAACGTTCTCTTTTTGATAGGTCAGTAAAATTTACCATACAATATAATCAGCTTCAGATCTCCCTGAACTATATAAGAAAATTCATATAAATATACAACACAATATAAAAAACACTCAACGAAAAATACTATTTCGCGCCGCCATAGTATAATATACTATTAACTACTGCTATAACATAGAATCACTTATACTATTTTAATATTTCAGAACTTTGCAATTTAATTCAGCAAATAGGTTTCACATAAGCAAGTGTAAAAACAAAAAGTTCTCACTAGAAGCAAACTCTACAATTCCTTCTTGCTTGAATATTTGTTTCAATTCCCCACCCTATTTCAATTTCTTCATCTCATTATGAGATCTAATCCTCCAGATCCAGCTATTATCTGATTAGGTAAAATACAAGAATTTTCGCAACAAACAAAAGGACCCTAATCCAAGAGAAAAGAAAATTAGGGCGCAAACGTGTAACACTTTATAAAACAATTTTTGTCTTCTCGTTTTGTCTGAGTGAACGCGGCCTTATGTGGAGCCACGTGGGACAACTTTGTTTAAATTAAATGAAAAGGGAGCAAATGAAAGAATTTATCATTCTGTACGTGCGAGCAATATTGTTTCGTTCTAGAGATGAGATTATTTTGCCAATTAATTTTAGCCGGTGCGGGGTTCGAATATTTGGCAATTCTGAATAATGAACTCCAAAATGAGACACTGGTTTATTTACAAGGTATTTAATTATGAAATAAATATTTTCAATAAGCTAAGTTATATATTTCTTACTGTTTTTTTACTAGTAATCATACATTTTTTTCAGGATAAGCACGACTGTTGCCTGATGGTAAGTGATGACATCTACCTATTGCAGATACAGCGGCTTGCAAAATTTGGACAGCAAGAATTTTGCAGCTATCAGGGCATCGATCTGGAACCGGTGAAATTAGCCCTGAGTCTAGTTTCGTGGATATTAACCGTTATTGTGTAAGACAAAATAAATCATAGGGCGGTTGCTTTTATTTTTTCATTTTGGCCATAATTGTTATGTTATTTCTCTACAACACCATACTTATCACGGTCAAGGTAAAAGGACTTGTTGTCAATTTAGTCCGACAACCCTCAGTCCTAATCTCACGTTCAATTTGTGCTTCAAACGTCTTTGTTCTCCTCGTTTACACGTCAAATATTGGAGCTCTTGTTAAAATCAACACGCGATCAAAACAGGATAGAACTTTATCGTAATGTATTTCTGGGTTAACAGGTAATTTTAGTCTTGCAAAATTGATTTAATAGGAGAGTCGCCTTACGGCTTTACCTAAAGTATCCTATATCCTGTTCCTTTGTATGATATACTAGATATCCCATCAAGCTATAGGTAAAAGCTTATGTAAATCTGTGTATATAATTATATATATAATTAAAATGAATAATAATATCATTCAATATGCCGCATGTCGGAGGATCTGTGGGCCAAAATATCTAAAAAGTGGGTTCCACAGAACGTTAGACGACGACGTGGTAGACCCAGGCGGAGATGGCGGGATGAACTGGATAGTTATTCTAGCACCTGGACCCAACAAGCAATAGACCGCGATGTGTGGAAGGAGGGAAGATAGGCCTATGCCTTGCAGTGGGACAAAACAGGCTCAATTAAAAAAATCATCTAAGTCCTAATTGACTAACTGCCAGCCAGTATGAAAGACAGTTTGGGATAGTAGCGCTAAGTGCATTGAACTATAGTCAGGTGTCGAGGCCCTTGTCTCATTGCTGTCATTCAATTCCTGACAAGCAGGATTCCTGGATATTAGACCGCATCTTGACTGATCAGCAGAGCAGAGTTATTCTCAATAATTCGAAAGCAAATTCAGATTTGGAAACTGCCTTTTCTTCATATTTATTCTTTGCAATCGCAATGTTCCGATCGGTTACTTTTGATATTATCGAATTGCATCGAACAAATCTGTGATTCTAATTGGAAAGGTTTCTGCGACAAAATAGCTCACGGATTTATCAATATTAAAAGTTAAAAGTGAAGCTTCCGGATCCGAATAGGTTTTCGGATGATTGAGAATCAAGGGGCAGGTGATTCACGATCTAGTCCTTTTCCGATTGTTTATTTGTCACCTCTTCATGGACTCCATTCATCATCAACCACATCATCACTTATCACTAGGCAAGATAGTGGTCGACCGCTAGCTTACCAGATATAAAAATAATATATCCTAGGGGCAGACACTTTAGTGACGTTATTTTTCGATATTACGTATTTGATTTTCAAGTCTCTAAAAACGACCTTCATAGTCTTCAGTGGTAGGTAATATTTCCTTTCGCCCATTCCATTGGACTAAACTTAAAGTTTAAAATATAAAACTTTGGTTCAATAACGTAACGCTAGATGGCGCTAGATACCGCGCCTTTGTGCGGTGTCCCTCCATCTATTCGAGGCTTTGTGGCTCCAACTTATATAAGTGCATTCTGTGGGTATACGGATGATCCTGTGAGGCTGTGAGAGGGCTGACGCCGGATATGAGGCAATACTGAGTGCACGACTATATTACGGAGATGATATTTTGTTGAAAATGTAAAGATTTAAGCAGATATCTGCGTGAGTGGATATTATATTAAGGAACGATTTCCATTTTTCAACCGACTAGCAAAAAGAAGGAAGTTCTCAATTCGTCTGTACGTTTTTAGGGTTCCGTAGCCGAATGGTACGCTTTCTGTTTTTTATACAAAACTATAAAAGTTTAAGGGGGGGCCATACATGGAACTGGAACAAAAAACATTTCTTTCTTCAAACCTATACGTGTGGGGTGGGGTGCCTATGGATAGATCTTTAAAAATGACATTGAGGTTCCTACAATCATTTTTTCTCAAAGTTAATCATTTAAAAGATAGGCGCGTCTAAAGTGGTAAAATGTGATTCCCCCCCCCCCTCTAATTTCTGAAGTAAGGGAGTGAAAAAGAATAGAAAAAAAATATATTCTGTAGATCTCAATAAAAACTTTCAACGAAAATTGGTTTGAACTAGATACAGTCAGCAGTTGTTGAGATATAGCCACCGCAAGTATAACTTTGTTTTTCATACAAACACTATGAAAAACAAAGTTATTTTTGTAGTTGCAAAAAATCATAGTTATAGAATACTCTACTGTGTTACGGAACCCTACGAGTGCGAGTCCGACTTGCACTTGGCCAATTTATATTTTTTTGTATGTATTGAATACTCCATCAATTGTGAACTGATTCGTATGATTCTTTCTTTAATCGGAAGGGTACGTTTTCGAGGTGGTACCATTGTAATTTCATTGAGATTTGAGAAGTATCTCCAGATATATGACGACAAACGTCTCAAAGTTGCTCGACTCGCGGGGCATGGAAGTCGGTTATTTTAGTTTTTAAACTATCTTAATTATCATAATTTCAGATCGTTTACGAAACGAAAAAAATCGCCTTCAAATGCTGCGCTAGTAATTTTCAGTAGGTACTAAGTAATGAGGTGTTCATCTCCATGTCACTAGAACTAATCAGATCTCAATTAAATTACAATGGAACTATCTTGGAGCTGTACTATCATCATCATTATCAGCCAATTTCTGTCCACTGCTGGACATAGGCCTCTCCCATGGCATGCCACTGAGCTCGATCTTCAGCTATTCGTTTCCAACCGCTGCCAGCCAGCTTGCGTATATCATCGCTCCATCTAGTTGAAGGGCGTCCTAGACTACGTTTGCCGAGCCGTGGCCTCCTCTCTAGAACTCGTTTACCCCAACGGTTATCGGTTCTGCGACAGATGTGACCGGCCCACTGCCATTTCAGCTTGCTAATCCTCTGAGCTATGTCGATTACTTTGGTTCTCTGACGGATGACTTCGTTTCGAATTCGATCCTTCAGAGAAACTCCGAGCATAGCCCTCTCCATAGCTCGCTGAGCGACTTTGAATTGGTGAACTAGTCGCACTGTCGGTGTCCACGTCTCGGCTCCGTAAGTAATAACAGGTAGGACGCACACGTTAAACACTTTCGTCTTCAGGCTTTGTGGTATGGGCAATGTAAAAACTCGACGAAGTTTTCCGAATGCTGCCCATCCAAGCTGTATCCTTCTGCGAGCTTCCTTCTCGAAGTTGTTTCTGCCCAATTGCAAGATTTGCCCAAGGTAGACATATTCGTCAACAACTTCGAGAGGGACTCCGTTTAAGGCAATCGGTTCCGGAATAACATGTTCGTTGAACATGTTCTTGGTCTTATCCAAGTTCATCCGGAGACCGATGCGTGCAGAAGAATCAGCGAGGGTGGTCAGCATGTATTGCAGGTCCTGCACGGTTTCAGCCATGATGACGATGTCGTCCGCAAATCTCAAGTGTGAGAGGTAATTGCCATTGACATTTATGCCCCGTCCTTTCCAGTTCAGCGTTTTGAACATATCCTCTAGAGCGTTTGTGAACAAGTTGGGGGAAATAACGTTCCCTTGTCTCACTCCTCGATGTAAGTGGATATGTTCAGTCTGCTGATTTTGTACTTGGACGGTCATAGTCGCGGCGTCATATAGACCTCTCAACACTTGGACGTATCGCCAATCAACTTGGCACCGTTGCAGAGACTCCAAAACAGACCAGGTTTCAATGGAGTCAAAGGCTTTCTCATAGTCCACAAACGCTAAGCACAGGGGCTGGTTATACTCTTCAGTCTTCTGTATAACCTGCCGCACTGTGTGGATGTGGTCTATGGTGCCGTATCCTCCTCGAAACCCAGCTTGCTCAGGGGGTTGAAATTCGTCGAGCCTACGCGCGAGACGATTTGTGATGACTCTAGAAAACAACTTATAGACATGGCTTAAGAGCGAGATAGGTCGATAGTTCTTCAAAAGGGTTTTGTCTCCCTTTTTGAAGAACATAACAACCACACTCTTACTCCATGTCTTCGGAGTTCTCCCCGAAAAGAGGACGGAATTGAAAATACGCTGAAGCTGTAGTAGCGTAGGAGTTCCACCGGCTTTTAAGAGCTCCGTTGTAATTCCATCCTCTCCGGGGGCTTACCGTTTTTAAGCTGCCTGAGAGCCATCACAATTTCATCTAGGCTGATTTCTGGCAAATCTTCGGTGTAGTGGCGGGTCAGAGTGGCTCTAGGATCCTCGATGCCGGGTTGGGGAAGGGACGCTTGTGAGGTGTATAATTGGCTGTAGAAGTCTTTTACTTCCCTAAGAATCTCCGGCTTAGAAGCGACGACACTCCCGCTAGAAGTGGTCAACTTCGTCAGATGGCTTCGGCCCAGCTGTTGGACAAAGACTTTTGACCCCCGGTTTTGCTCGATCGCTTCTTTAATTGAGCGTGTGTTGGAGCTCCGGAGGTCACGTCGTACCAATTTAAAAATCTTTTTATTTAGGGTCCGTTGATCTGACGAAGTGACTGCAGGGTTTTCACGTCGCTTTTGTATTAGCTGCAGAGATTCCTCTGAAAGCTTGGACTTCTTGCCAGCACCTCGCGTCTCACAGAATTTTGTCCCTTCCTCCCTGAGGATGTCCACCACATGGTCGAGATCCTGGTCAACGTCAATTGTGGTTTCCAGTGCAGCAAATCGGTTTTCCAGTTTCAGCAGGAACGTTTCAGACCCGACCACGGATTGTAGCATATTGGGTCGGAGCGTGGACTTCATTAGACGAATACGTTCAAGTTTGCAGTCAATATCTAGAGAGCCTCGGACTAGTCGGTGATCACTGCCGGTTTTAAACCTAGTGATCACTGAGACGTCCCTAAATATGCGCTTTTTGTCCGTCATAATGAAGTCGATCTCATTTTTGGTCATAGCGTCGGGGCTTTGCCACGTCCACTTTCGCTGGGGATCTTTCTGGAAGAAAGAGTTCATCAGAAAAAGCCCCTCTTTTTCTAGGAAGTTGACGAGCATTTGGCCCCCTATGATTTCTGCTTCCCAATCCGTGTGGTTATACTACCGATTTGCCGCTTGTTTGTACTCCCACTTTTGCGTTGAGATCCCCCATGACAACGTTGAAGTGGGCCTTTTGGGTTCTGTGCAAGGCTTTGGAAATGTCCTCGTACATTTCCTCCACTTCATCGTCCGAGTGTGCCGAAGTCGGTGCGTATACTTGAATAACCTTGAGGTTATACCTCTCGGTGAGTTTAATCACAAGATACGCTACCCTTGTCGACACACTGGAGATTTCTAAAACGTTGTCAGAGAGAATCTTGTGGACCAAGAACCCGACGCCGCCTTGGGATGGTTGTTCTCCCTCTCTGAAATACATAAGATGGCCTGATTCTAGGGTAACGGTGTCCTCCCCCTCTCTTCGGACTTCACATAACCCCAGAATATGCCATCTTATGTTTTTCAGCTCTTCTTCCAGAAGTGCCAAGTTTGTATCGAGCCGTAGTGTGCGTCCGTTAAATGTAGCCAGGGTCAGTCGGTTATGGCGGCCTTCCGTCGCCCGGGGATTCTTAGCACCCCCTGCCCCGCCGTTACCGTAACCGCCGCCTTGGTCAGGAATAGCGGGGCGACCGGGAACTGGGGGCCGTTGTGTGGTTGTGTCTGCCATGAAGGGTTTGCCCAAATAATCACCACGCGCTGGGCAGTCGGGTTGGGTGATCGCAGGACGTAGCTTCTCGCACCGGTGACGCTGCTGCCCGTCACCGGCCTGTGGTATTTAGCTACGTCTTTCTGAATGGATATCCCGCCATTTGTCGGTCGCCAGAGCCTCGTTCGCTGATCGGCAGGATGCACCACGTGCAGGAGAGGTTGGCTGAGAGCAATCAGGTGGAATTTTGCTCCCTTACATCCCAGCTGTACTATACTAATTAAAAAAAAGAATCAGTCGAATCGGTTTACAAATGGAGGAGTGATCGCGTAACAAACATAAAAAAAATACACATTGACGAATTGAAAACCTCCTCTTTTTTGGGAGTTGGTTGAAAATGTGTATTAGGCGGTCTAATAAAACCAATAGCTCACCAAGAGCAAATGTTCAAAGCGGTCCATTGCATATATAATAGTCCTTGACAGTACAGTACTTGACAGAAAACGATCTTACTTTCCGAGAATATCCACATACGAGTAAAACCCTCGTTATTATTTCTGCTTAATTCACAAACCAAAGACCTTTTAGCCATGTATAATGTAAACGTATTCATTAAGAGCATCGTCATTAAGACGAATTAAATTATAAATCCCTTTAATATAGGAAAGGCACTTAAAATCTCGGCGAGAAGGGACGTAATGAGAGCTTACGAAATAGTGTCGTTAGGGCTTACATTATACGCGCTCAATTTTTTGGTGAGAAGCGGGTCTTTCCTATCGGCAGTGAAATTCTTTTTAGCGACATCAAAAAGGAAGAGATTCGCAGTTAGTCTGTATGTATGTTTTTTTTTTAATATTCACCGATTTCTCTGGTAGTAGTAGACCAATTTTCAATTTTTTTTTTCTATATAATGGTACCTACTACTCTTAATATTGTCCCATTGTAATTTAATCGAGATCTAAAAAGTATCACCGAAGATGCTATTTTATTACAATATGAGGGTCATTTTTGGGGTTCCGTAGTTCTGACAAGGAACCCTTATAGTTTTGTCATGTCCGTCTGTCTATCTGTCTGTCCGAGGTTTTGCTAAGAGGCCGTTAATACTAGAAAGCTGTAATTTTCTAGGGGTATGTATATCAATTACACCGACAAAGTGGTGAAATAAAACGTAGAAAAATATTTTTTTTTAGGGTAGCTCCCCTACATGGGAAGTGGGGATGAATTTTTTTTCGCAGTTTAGCAGTAATAGTCGTTGAACTTCGGTGTTGGATAATTTTGTACCAAACACAAAATCCTTAGAATAAATCCTTTAAAGCGACAAAGACGAAGTACCTAGTTGCTTGTTTATAACGGTTAAAGACTTGCATTGAATAACGGGCTACTACGGAACCCTACACTGCGTGTGGCCCGACACGCACTTGGCCGGTTATTATATATTTGTTATTATATACAGCTACAATCTACATCATATCATACAAAATTATTAACACAAATATATATTACAAATCCAAATATTTTTTACTTATTTACATTTATCCGCTTGAATTTTATAATTACACTAACTTTTTCAATATGGTGGAAAATAAATACCAGCTGTGCCCTGCACTTTTACCCGCGTAGACATCGTTATCTAGACAAATCGAGAGTATCGAGACAAAAAGTTACTCCAGGGTCTAGATGCTATCAACATACCAAATTTCAGCATAATCGGTTGAGTTGTTTTAGCGCCAAAAGGTTACAAACATACTCACAACTTTCGCCTTTGTAATATTAGTACGATTACCCAATGTAATGTAAACCAATTGATAGTCCTATCCAACCTTGAAACTCCGGAATAGTAATTATGATCAGATTAATGTTCGGAAACTAACTTCCTATGTTAACCCAATCAATTGGAAAGCAAAAAGTTACTACATCGAACAGAACTTGCCTTGTTTAGCCAAAGTTTTTTCTGAAATAACTAGTTACACACAGCGTTGTTATTGTTAGTTATTAACCTTTAATAATAGAATGGGGTAAATGCTCCTACCAAATTATTTCGGTGTTTTAGGTATCAAATTTAGTACCCACTGCCATATGATAATACTAGTTGTGCCCGCAACTTCGTCCGCGTGGTAGTGTCTTTGGGTAGCATTAACTAATAAGACACATACGTATCCCAACTACACCGCACCGTACCACCCCTTACCCCCTCCACTCACTTACCCTCCCCTCCCTTTTCCCCTCACTACCACCTCCCCCCCTCCCCTCACTTCCACCTCCCTTCCCCCTTTCCCCTTCCCCTTCCACTCCCCTCCCCTTCCCCTCACTTTCCTTACCCTCCCCCTCCCCCTCCCCTCATTTATGATATTAGTAAAGATAATGTTTATATTATGTAATATGTACTTTAATATCTAATTATGTTAAAACATTATTGCGATCAGCAGCATCCGATGCAATTAAAGTACTTCACCACTTCATATTGTCAAAAGTCAAAAGTCAAAGCATTTATTTAGTATATGGGCAAATTAAAAATCTGCACTTACACACGTCAAATAACATTAAATAGATCATATCAATAATTATTCTAAATATAACAAAAACATAACTTATTACTTTGAATTAAAAAAAAAAATACAAAAGTAATAAGCCATTCAGCTTTCATCTAGACGTCGAACGTCACACTTAAAACAAATATTTAATTCCCCTGATTAATGTAGGGTTGCCAATCGTACTATTACGTGCACCCCCATTGTATGTTTCAGTACTCCAGACAATTTTTATCCAAAACATTGTGAAATAATGAAACACAATAAACAAATAAAACGTAAACTAATCGCAGTACAAATCCTATTCCAAATGGAACTGATTGTCCGTCTATCAGCTGCATAATATCGTCGTAATAGGCAACCCTAGATCTATTGCCTATCCTTGTGCAAAATTTAATGCAAATAGACGGTAGAGTAAAATATACGTATGTAATATGAGGTAAATATCTAATTATGTTAAAACACGTAGTAGATCAAATTTGTACAAATTAAAAAGTGTTACTAGTGTACTATCAGTACCCTTAGTACGAGTTGACAGATCCGACTTTTTCTAGCTACCGTATTGGTCTAAACTTAGTGAAGTGTGAAAACCACTAGAGGCGCTGTACTGTTTTCACCCAACATTTTTTCGATATACGGCATCGAGTTCGGTATGAAAACTTGTACAAAGGGCACTGTTCTTTACGCCAATTTCGCCCTACCCTTAGTTAGTCCCTTTCAACACCAAGAAGGTTTATTATAAACTATAATGTATGAGGATCCCGCAAGACCCTTGAGGTACTAGATGAGAGTCATAAACGCCACACATTAACCGGAGTTATGTTGGAGTCGAGATAGGATAGGGTCATTAATCTTTATATTTTAACTTTGAATGTACAATGATAGGTAAATTTTATACCAATCTCAATATTGACTAGGCATCCATTACACGATAGGTTATCCGTCATTTAAAACCATAATTCATGACTGATGATTGCCGATGCATAAAATCAAAATATCTAAATATCGGTCATTCACCCCATTAAACGATAAGTTATCCATCAGTCATAGCCGTGACTGCCAGCAAACTGACAACAAAATCGTGTCATATCGTGTCATAACATATCGTGCCATCTGATATTGCATTGATATTGATATTATCAAAACAATGTGATTAAAAAGCAATCAAAACAATCATAGATAGTTTCATTAGTTTCATAGCATAGAGAAAGTATATAATATGTAGAGAGAACATTAGCGTATGCGAATGAAATAGCTATAGAGATATAACCCGACTAAAACGATGAACACGTGATACATATGCCAGCTATAAGATGATGAAAATGAACAACGTAATTTGGTCGGGTTATACATGACAGCGGGTGAGAGCCAATGGGTGCACTAGAACTTGTATCCAAACATTGCTGGATACAGTTTAATCGCATACGCAGGTAAAGGATAAAAAATTGTTGTTCATCTCGCTCTCTCATACTAGTGATTGTATTGTTTTATCCTTCTCATATTATTATTATTATTTAAATGCCACTTCCGCTTAATATTTAATGCATGTTTCATAGAGAATATTGTTATTTTTAACCGACTTTCAAAAAGAAGGAAGTTCTCAATTCGTCTGTATGTTTTTTTTTCGTGTATGTTACGCGATTACTCCGTCAATTGTGAACCGATTCCAATGATTCTTTTCTAATCAGTAGGGTACGTTTCCGAGGTGGTCCCATTGTAATTTCATCGAGATCTGATAAGTATCTCCAGAGATATGACGATAAACGTCTCAAACTTGCTACTGAAATTGACATGTGGGTTATGGAAGTCGGTTGTTTTTAATTATGTATTTACATTACTATTTGTGGAATAAATGATTATTATATGATTATGATCCCAACCCGTCTTCCATACTGGGTACCGACAAGTCTTTGTATCCGAGTCCTAAGTCCATACGAAATCCGCCTTTCAATATTTTACCTGGCATATTGGGGACCTCAAAACTTTCGTCCAGAGCCGCCAATAAATCCATGCCAAACTCGGGCTGATGTTTATTGAGAATTGCGTCCCTGGGTCTCCCGTCCCTTGCTATGAGTTATACGTCTTTGGTTACGCACTTACGTCAAACAGTTTGATTTATCGCCTACAGTAAGAGTATCGTAGTCACAGGTAAAAGCTATGTTTCATGTCCAGTACATTTAGATGCGATAAGTAAGAAGTTTTAGTTTCGGAGTAGGCCTTTACATCGATAGTGGTCCGCGAGTTATGTGACAGAGATTTATATGAACAGTTAACTTAGATAGTCTGTGGTTTTTTTAAAGTGAAAAAGTATCAAGTTTGTCGTTTAGCATTTATTAGATTAATTATATTAACATATTAAAGAACGTCGCGACATTTAAAAGTTGTAAGAACAACAAAAAAATTGACTTTTTAACCGACTTCACAAAAAGGAGGAGGTTCTCAATTCGTTAACTGTATTAATTTTTTTATGTTTGTTACATCAGAATTCCCGAATTGAAAAATTGTTTGTTTGAGAGATTATGCCTCCCGTTTGGTCCTATTCAAATTTTATCGAGATATGACAATTATCTCCGGAGATATGGAGATAAACAAATTTGATACCTTGACGACATGATTATGACTAGTGGATATTTTCACTATCGCGGCATGTGAAGCCGGTTTTTTTCGTTTTGGTAACGAACGAACGAACGAAACGATCAATTTATGCATCAAACATATTGCTGTAGTATGAAACAAAACGTGTTATCACACTGACAGCTATTACGAAAGTTATTATTGTATAACCCGACTACGGCAAAGCAAAAAGGAGGGTTATGTTTTTGACCGGTATGTGGAAAAGAATCTCAAAAGAATGAAACAAGAAAATATTCTCATCTGAGATTGTTATGTACAAACTATTCAATATGTATCGTGTATTATATAAACAACTTACTTGTAATTAATATTTTATTGTATTTCATACATATCCTAGTGGTGGACCTGAGGACCTGTGGGGAATGTCAACCACAGTTCTCAGTTACATTATTACTGTTATTAGCCCATACTTAGCTTTTATTTTTAACAGATGCGTTGATCAAGGTGTCTTCCCGGATTTGATGAAAAAAAGTAAATTGATTCCTTTATTCAAATCAGTAAACAAAAATGATCCATCTAACTATAGACCAATCTCTATACTACCGGCATTGAGTAAAATTTTTGAAAAAGTAATATTAGACCAGCTTTTAACACATTTTAACATGAATGATCTTTTAAATAGCAAACAATTTGGATTTACTAAAGGGCGTTCTACTACTGATGCAGGAATAGGTCTTCTTAAACATATATTTGATGCATGGGAGAAAGCACAAGATGCTATTGGCGTGTTCTGTGACCTATCAAAAGCATTTGATTGTGTCTGTCATGAAACACTAATTTACAAATTAAAATACTACGGTGTTGAAGGTAAGGCACTTGATCTGGTATCATCATACCTCTGTAACAGAACACAGATGGTTGAAGTCAATGGCGTCAGGTCATCTGGATCCCTCATAAAAATGGGAGTCCCGCAGGGATCGATCCTAGGACCTTTTTTATTTCTAGTTTATATCAATGATTTACCGTCATTCGTACAGAACCTATGTGATATTGTTTTGTTCGCAGATGATACTTCCTTGATATTCAAAATAGATAGGACTACACCTAACTTTGACGATGTAAACAAATCAATAACACAGGTTCTGAATTGGTTTACAACCAATAACTTATTGTTAAACGCAAAAAAAACTAAATGTATTAATTTCTCTCTACCAAATGTAAAAAAGGGTATCCTAAATAGAAATATATTAATAAATGATGAACCATTAGAACTTGTTGAATCCACAACATTCTTGGGCATCACCCTGGATTCAAAGCTTCAATGGGGTTCTCAAATATCGGTTCTAGCAGGTAGGTTAAGCTCCGCTGCATACGCAGTACGTAAAATTAGATTTTTAACGGACGAAGCCACTGCAAGATTGGTCTATTTCAGCTACTTCCACAGTATAATGTCTTATGGCATTTTATTGTGGGGGAAAGCCGCTGAAATCCAATCAATATTTGTTTTGCAGAAACGAGCTATTCGCTCTATATATACTATGAGGTCGCGAGATTCACTTCGTGAAAAATTTAAGGAAATTAAAATTCTAACAGTGGCATGTCAATACATTTATGAAAATATTTTGTTCATACGCAAGAATATAAATGATTATAAGAAAAGGTCTGATGTACATAATTTTAATACAAGACATAAAAATAGATTAATTATACCTAATTTCAGACCGCAGAAAGTTAGTGGTTCATTCATGGGGAACTGTGTACGCTTTTACAATAAGCTACCTAAAGATATTGATCAATTGCCTATGAGCAAATTTAAAATCTATGTAAAATCCAATTTGATGAAAAAATCATACTATACAATAGGTGACTATATGGATGACAAAAATGCATGGCCTGAATGCCCCAAGTTCCAAGAACAAATATAAATTGTATTATAATTAATAATATATTGTTAAAATATTAAAGCTGACATGTACAATTAATTAAAAAAAAAAGATAAAATGACAAGACAAGCCCCATAGAGTTTCTTGGTGTTTCTTCTCTGATGGGAGTATTTCCGAAACACCGGTAGATTCAACAGCCATTCAGTTTTCCCCTTTTGTCCGCAGATTTTCTTTCTAGGCTTGCCATTTTTATTTTTATTTAAACAATATTATGCAGCTGACAGACGGACTATCAGTTCCATTTGGATCATGATATGTACTGTGATCGGTATGCGTTTCTCTATGTTGTGTTTCACTATTTCACTTTTTTATTTTTTTTATATAAAAATTGTCTGAAGTACTGAAACACACACTTACATGTATGGTTGGTTTTAACCTACTTTAATTTTTTTTTAATATTCTGACGTAAACGATTGGATGACAGCTGAATGGTTCATTACTTTTTTTTCTAATTCAAAGCGTTAAATTCTGCTTTTGCTATGTTTACTTGATAATTGGTTATGATTTATTTTATGATTTTGACGTGTATATGTGCGTATATTTATACTGCCTACATACTGAATAAATGCTTTGATTCTTTGATTTGATTCTTTGATTGGTGCTCAGAGGATAGCCGTGGTCGTATGTCACCTACCGTAACAAAACAATACATTCTGCAAAGAAGCATACGACCACGGGTATCCACTGAGCATCACTAGAATATGTATGAAATGCATAAAAATATTTATTACAAGTAAGTTGTTTGTATAATACACAATACATATTGAATAGTTGTTACATAGCAATCTCAGATGAGAATATTTTCTTGTTTCATACTTTTTAGAGCGTGATTTTTCAGTAGTCGGGTTTTAGTTTTTGAACTAAATTTTTATACAAAATTAAAACCACCCGACTGATCTATGTATTGCTCATTGAGACCAATCAAACGAGGCCAAACACGACATAATTATCTGATGTAAGTTGGTGAGAAGTTGAGTAATTTACAGATTTCAGAATATACCCCAGCATCAGGTCAAATAATCTTATACTATAATTGAAGTAAAAGGGTAGCGAATTTCAAATGTATCACACCTATGTAAGATCACATAGCGTGATCATCTAGAAAAGAGCTCATAGTTTTGAAACGGCTAAACCGATTGTCATAAATCAAGGCTAAGAATAGTCTAGATTAAGTAACTTATCAAACAAACAAATCTAAATTTAAATCGGTTCATCCGTTTGTGCGCTACGATGCCCCACACAGATACTCAGATACACAGACACACAAATACACACAAATTCACAGGTCAAACTTATAACAACCCTCTTTCTGTGTCGGGGGTTAAAAATGCGTACATAATGTGATGTTTAAGCGATACGTATATTATCTTGGCGTAAAGTAACTGCGTCATAAAACTGCACTTGGCGCCCTGACATCGTGTTAGGTACTCCTTCAGTTTGACGAAGGCTTAATAATACAGTTCAATCAAACCTTAGTAATAATGTATCAAAGTTTCGTATTCGCATGTCTCAGCTTGTCTCTAGTGGGCAGCCTCTGTCATTCATTACTTTAGCATAGGCACTCATGTCTATCTAAATTCTGAGTAATAAGTAACGGGACGCACTGTCGTTAAGGATTGATAGAGTTTGACTCTTTTTTGTATTTTATTTAATAAAAGGACCAGGACAACATGCTTCCCCGGTGATGAGCATTGATGTGTGGTAATCTTACTAATATTATAAATGCAAAATGTTCATTATCGAGTTCCAATTTTAAGATGTTTGAAGACAAAACATCTGGTTCTAACATCGCGGAAATATCGTTTGCGCGATGCAGGATCTCAAACATTTAAGCAATATTTATAGAGAGAACAGTGCAACCTGCTCCAGCGCCATCTAGATGCTTTTATTTTAGGTTAAATTGGTGAGTATACATGGATGGAAGGATGTTACTCTTTCACGCAACAATTGTTTCTTTGGAACTTCTTTACAAGGAACAGATGTGATTTAATATGGAGTCGTCGTTGTCTGAGAATGAAATCAATCAATCAATCAATAATTATTTATTTCTCTCTCACAATAAGAAATTGGTACAGTTTGGACTTATGTTATTGTACATGTAAAAATAAAGACACGTAAGTTTGGGCTATGAAGAATGATGAAAGAACCACTTTCAATGAAATAAGGCAAACAATTTACTTACTTAACAATGTGCTATGTGGATTAGACAAAAGCCGCAGGACTTTAGTCTAATCCAACTATTCCAGCTCTTCTTCTAAGCTGGCTAGCTCCAAGCATCAAGCCGGAACTTTGCAAAAGTATTGGTGACATGTTTTCATTTGGTAGTTGATTTGAGCCACGGCCTAATCCAACCACCAGTGGTAGTCCATTTGGGTAAGGCCGTAAAATTGGCCTCATTGTATTAATCTCCAGCGTCCAGTAAGTAATAAAATAAAATTTGACATATACCTATAATTTTTCTATTTTCTTAGCTTTGTATATGAGCTTTGTATGTTTTTCTAGTAGGCTAACTATACAAACATTCTCAAAACATATAATTAATAATTATTTTTCATAAAAATAACATGTGATCACAACATTTTCAATACAAAATAAAATGTCCCAAACTCGCCGCCGCATATATGTTACAACTCTGAATATTTGTTATATTCGTATTTGACCATTTTAAAGTTTGTATGGATACAATAATACCTATTCTACAAATTTCAGTGTCAGGCAGGATAAGATAATATTCAAATAATAAAACTCAGGTACATTAACATCGTGTCCATGGATTTGATGCTTTTATGTGACGTATTTTATGTTACAATATTTTTTACTAAAACTTAGCATTTGAGCACCAGAATTTATTTCTATAAAATGGCAACACCAAAGTCTACTTGTTTATGCTACGTCATTCACTCGTCGGACATGTTTCTAGCTGTGAGCTTTTGTTTTCGAGCGGAATGGAGTCATTTTTGTTGGTTATTATTGATTGCAGCTGAATAAAATTAAAACTGTATTCATTTATCATAGAAGATTTATTATTTTGATGAATCTAATGTTTAGGGAATAGCTAGAGACTGTGTACGTGCTTTTATTCTTGTCGCTTAACCGTAAAAGTAAAAAGTTTTGAGGAGTGGTTAGCTTTTAAGTGACATTTATGTCACATTTCACACAAAAGCCCATACATTCAGCCACACACTTGTAAGTTACTTTTATATCACATGAGGCCAATTTTACGGCCTTACCCATTTAGCACCACTCAGTGGCCATGTGTAGGGTAGATTAACAGACGCAGAAAGTTAACAAAGACACCTGCCGTGGGAGACAATGACACCTAAAATTCTAATATGACTTCATTTTATATATACATAATATGACATTCCTCCCGCGGACTTATATATATAATATGACATTCCTCCCGCGGACCCCGCACTAAGCAGTCGCGTCGATCAACGTCTCCGAGTATCCTTTCGGTGTGTGAGCGGTTTCTCCCAGAGTAAAAAGAAGAGGCGTATATTTCTGTGAGTCCATATCATATATCTCAACAAACTCAGAACCAATCTGGGAGCGCATCCCTACCACGACACCCCCCGGATTGTGAGCTTGACTACGTGTGTGCGTGCAGTTACCTGCGTGTGCACCGGCCACGCCTCTAAGCAGCGCTTATCTCCGGTGATTCATTTAGGCCTACGCTTCGTCAAACGTACTATTAATTGCAAATAATAATGTCTGTCCAGCGATCGCCACCTAGCGCTAAATCGCAATTGGTAGTACCGAATTCGTTACACTATAACTCAGATTCGGCTCTGCACAGAGCTATGAATTCTGGCCCCGAAGCCGAAGATAATTATTTTAATGTCACAAAGCGGTCAAAACGCACTCTTGCAGACGTAGCACCCATATCGTTTATGTCTGAAATGAAAGATATGTTTTCAACCATGATTGAATCACAAGACAGAAAATTTGAAGAGATAAATACATCGCTTAGGACTATTATGGGGCAGAACCAAGACACCCAAGAAGCGGTCGCGGAACTTACTCGCCAGAACCTAGAACAGCAATTAGAAATCAAGGAGCTAAAAAAAGAATTAAGTGAATATAAAGAGCGGGTTATTGCCCTTGAAACCCACCTGGACTTCCAAGATCGAAGTCTATGCAGTACTACGGTGGAAATTCGTAACCTACCAAAAGCAAGTGGCGTTTCTAAGAAGGATTTGACAGTCGCAGTTAAGGATTTAGGCATCACTTTGGGCCTCGACTCCCCCATTCATACCTCAGAAATCCGAGATATCTACCGGGGGAAATCCGAAGCAGTCATTGTGCAATTCTCTACAACATTGCGGAAAGAGTCTTTGCTATCGTCTTATAGAACTTATAATAAAAATAAGCGGGACAAAAAAGAACCCCCTCTAAACACAGAACACATCAACATAGATGGTTCACCTCAAACCATATACATTTCCGAATCCTTAACGAAAAAACAAAAGCAACTATTTTATGTGGCTCGGGAGAACGTCAAAAATAAAAAGCTTGTAGCTGCCTGGACATCTTACGGCAGAGTATTTGTCAAGAAAGAAGAAGGCGCTATACCTATTCGGATAAACAATGAATCAGATATTTTAAGCCTTTTCGCATGACTAAACGTAAGATTAAATTTATACCCTGTGGTGGCGAACGATGACTTATCGTTATTATCTCCAGGGTGCCACAACATCTGTCTTAAATTGCTTGCAGTATTAAATTTTTATTGTTCTTATTATTCTTTCTCTCTGTGCAGCTTATTACTTACATACATCTCACACAATCAACTCACCACACACACATACACAAACCAGCAACGATCTAAATATCTGTACGTCGAAACTTTGAAACGATTATATTCAAACTCAGGGCTGTCAAGTTATACACTACGTCACACAGTACACCGACCCACTACTTGCGTTGGACTAGCACAACTAGCTCTTGGTATATACAAAATTAAAATTTACTTCACATCTCAGTTTTCACGAGGTTGCCGTGATAACTGTCAAACAAACTTAATCAGTATTTTTATTGAGTAGTCACGATGCAAGAGATTGACAGTATATACCAGGAACTAGACGCGGTGCAAGTAGCCAGGGAAATAACTTGTGACATAGACAACGTAATAGTAAATTTGCCTGCTGATAACTGCAGCCTCAATCTCCTCTCTCAAAACATTCGTAGCTTAAATTGTAATATGCCTAATTTCATTACTTTATTGCATAGATCGAACGTCTCGTGGGATATTCTAGTACTCTCGGAATGCTGGCTTCCTTCATCTAAACTAATTCCCCATATAAACGGCTATTTTCATGTATCTACAACTATTCACAAGACGCAAAATGAAGGTGTTGTCATATACTACAAAGATAGCTTACGTGTAATATGTGAAGAACCACAGGTCAGTGATGCAAATTGTCTTGTGATAAAAATAAATTCAGAAACATGTGTCATAGGCCTTTACCGACCCCCCAGCCAACAAAATACCACAAACTTTTTTAACTCACTCGATCTAGTTTTGTCTAAATTTAGCAACTTCAGAAATCTTATCTTATGTGGGGACATAAACATCGATATCGGATCTAATACCCGGGATAAACGCTCTAATGATTACCTCAACTTACTTGCTAGCCACGGCATGTTACCTGGACATACTACTCCCACTCATGGACAAACATGCCTAGACCACATTATCATTAAAACTAAACTCCAAGCCACTTGCTTAATCTTCGAAACTTCAATCACTGACCACGAAAGCGTTGCCATTAGTCTTGGGCAATATCCACGGCCGGACTACACGGCTAAAACTACTCACCGCATCGATTTTGAGAAACTAGATATCTCTATACAAAATATAGACTATACGTCAATCTTGAATTGTCACGATGCAAACATAGCTACTGAATTATTAATTAAGTACCTTTCTACAGCTATTAAAACAAACACAACAGAAGCGTATACCCCCAGACGAAATCGGATCAGTAAACCGTGGATCACTAAAGGACTAATTCGTTGCCTGAGACATAGGGACAGACTATACAGAAAATTAAAGAAAGATCCCAGTAACGAAGTGCTCAAAATTTCCTACAAGCGATTTAGGAATTTTTGTACGTCACTAGTGAAAAAAGCCAAACGAAAGTATGAGAAAGAGGAGATTGAAAATGCACGTGGTAATAGTAAAAAGCTTTGGGAGGCGATAAATAAGATTAGGGGTTCTACTAAAACAGAAGACAGCTCATCTTGTTTAATAAGTTGTGATACTCCCCAGCAATCCATTAACACAGTTAATTTATTCTTCGCAAATGTGGGCCGCAAACTCGCTGAACAGCTTTTAAATACCCCAAATTGTGTTCAACACGTCTTAACTAGTACTATCAATTCCCCCTCCAACTCTATTGTTATCTTTGCAACTGATGAAATTGAAGTGTTCCACATTATGAAATCGTTGAGAGATAACAATACAGCGGGTATTGATCTAATCTCAGCCAAAATTATAAAAAGATACATCCCTCTTCTAGTACCTTCGATCACACATATATGTAACCTAGCGTTATCAACAGGTATCTTCCCAGAAGCCTTCAAAATCGCGCTCATTAAGCCAATTCACAAAAGTGGGGATAAACATTCCGTAAACAACTTTAGGCCTATCTCCATCCTGCCGACCCTATCAAAGATCTTGGAACGCATCATGAACCGCCGTCTGGTCAACTACTTAGAGTCCAATCGCCTCCTCTCATCATCACAGTACGGTTTCCGCCGAGGAAGGTCTACGGCAGACGCAGTCCACGAACTTGTACACTCGATAGTAACCTGCTTAGATGGGAGAAGGAAATGCCTGACTGTGTTCCTTGATCTGGCAAAGGCATTCGACACGGTCTCCATCCCACACCTGCTTATGAAACTTGAACGTCTTGGGGTACGAGATATTCCGCTAAAACTATTCACAGACTACCTGCGGCAAAGAAAACAGAGAGTCAAGGTCGACCATTGGTTAAGTGACGAGCTGACCATGGAATATGGTTTACCCCAAGGTAGCATTAATGGTCCGACCTTGTTCTTAAGTTATATTAATGACCTCTGTCAACTGCAACTACGAGGTGGTAAAATCCTAACATTCGCCGATGATACCGCCCTCTTCTTTAGCGGCAATACCTGGGAAGAAGTATTTCACATTGCCCAAGAAGGGTTCAACAAGGTGAATACCTGGTTGAAATCCAATTTGCTGACGCTTAACGTCACTAAAACGAAATATATTGCCTTCGGTATGAAAAATAATTTACTGCCCCCTCCCACATTTTCCATCATTGTTCATTCATGTGACCCTGAAATTCCCAATTGCTTTTGTCCCAAACTCGAACGAACAGATAACATAAAATATCTCGGTGTGACGATAGACCAATCCCTCAACTTTAAGCCCCACATAAATACACTAGTAACTAGATTGCGTAAACTAATTTATATATTCAGCCACCTTCGCCACGTTGCACACCGAGATATAATAAAAAGGGTTTATTTTTCATTAGCCAAATCCCTGATTGAATACTGTGTCGCTTCATGGGGAGGCGCAGCTAAAACACACCTAATTGAAGTAGAACGAGCACAACGGGCTATCCTAAAAGTTAGCGCAGGCCTTCCGTTTCGACACCCCACACAAGAGGTATATAAGCTGTGGGAAGTATTAACAGTGCGACAGATATTCATTCTCAATATTATCCTAAAACAACATTCAGAGTCACAATACGACCCAGCATTGACCCAAGACCGGAGAAGGAAACGTACGGTATGCGAAACACATTCAGTCAACACGTCTTTTGCTCAAAAATTCTTCATTTTCCTCGGACCCTATCTATATAACAAATTAAATACACAACTCTCAGTATACCCCCAGAACTCATACCAATGTAAACAAAATGTAACCCATTATTTAAAAGCACTCTGCTATCAAGAAACAGAAAACCTGCTCACTCCACTCGTCTAATTTCCAAGAACCTACATATATACCTACCTACTATAAACAAGATAGCTGATCTAACCACTATTTTGTTTAAGACCTCCAGCCTCGACGTACAAATATTTCACGACACAAACTTACGACACATTTCACTATATTTTTGCTATTCACTATTCTGTGACTATGTACTACTTACCTACCTGATACACACACTTTAGAAACATATGACTCACAAGTACACAAACATTCATACAACCCTTACTCACACTCATTCATTGATACCTACACACTTAACTCCCTGCACTAATTACTTTATATTATTGTAATAACTTAGATGTGTTGTCTTTCCATTACTTACTTACTACCTACTTTAATTATATTTTTTATTTATTATTATACTAACTTCCATTACTTTCATACGGTTATAAATTATTGACATCACCTTACTTGTGCCACTAGACTATAACTATATGTATGTAATGTTCCGCGGGAGGGTCCTGGTGACCTGCAATACAGGTTTTTACAAAACCTACAGCAGGCACCAGTCTCTCACAACGTATAATTATATGCCTTTATGTTATAATTATGTCCTATAAACTTAAGTCCTACCTATTTGTAATTTGTTTTTTTTTTGTACTTTGTAATTTTTGTGAGAGAAATAAATGGATATATTATTATTATTATTATTATTATTATTTTGTGCTAAAACGGGTAGCCCTTGACTATCTTACATGATGTTCAATGATGACGCGGCCAATGATGTACCGCGTTTACCCAAAAGCTGCCTATTCACTCACGATGTGAAGACCCTTAAGTTGTATCTGATCAGAGACGCAGATTCAGGCAGGGGTTCCATTCCTTGGAGGTACGTATGATGTTAGAGGAAGCAAATCTCCCTGTATGGGTAAATGTGGCGCCTCTTAGTATCCCTGATTGATTAACTCATTGACTAAGCTTCGTGTTAAGTAAATATAGCGCAGCATCTACTGCGCCATCACTAACGGAACTCCAGCGTCTTGTTTAATGCACGAGCTTAGTGCGCGACCGCACAATTAAACTTGTGCTGGTGGCGTGACGTCACGCCGCCCGCCCACGCCGCCTCGTTACAAATTGACCGTGATACCTACTATTATACTATCTGTGGTGGTAGTCTTACTTGGTAGAATTAAGTTAGTAAGTGGATGTGAGCCAGCAGTACTTGAACTTAACTTAGAAATTATAGTTTCTGTTTTACCCTCCTTGCCGGCTTTAGTAAAACAAAAAGAAAGTTAAAAAAATATATCGTGTAAGACAATGTAATTAGAATGAAGAAACAGCTGCAAAAATTTGACGGACATTTTACACTGTGTAGACAGTACAGTAAAATAAGACAGAGTAATTTTTATTTAGTATTAATTTACTCTACGAGTATAGATTCAAGTTAAGGAAAATCTGACTTTATGGGCTAAGATCCCGTCATGCGACCTTCAGCGAGCTGGTTAATGGATCAAACACATTTTTTATGTAATTTAATATATAAAAAAAATATATTGCATATGGGTTGCCTAGCAAATTTCAGTCCAGGATATTTTTAATTAATTTTTTTTTTTAATATATTTCACCGGTTTGGTTAATAGATAAATTCTATACCAATCGAAAGTATGCAGCCCATAGTATATGAAAAAGTTAGGTTGCCTATTTTTTTCCTGTCACAACCCTTGGGTTGCCAGGTATGAACTGGATACTAGTAATATGCACCGGTCTGGTTAATGAATGAAACTTAAATAAAAATAAAGTTTATTTCATTACGAACACGGTGATATAGGGTTGCCTGCGAAAAATCAGTCCAGAATACCGGTTGCCGAATTTTAAAAGATTACATTTTGCTCCGAGTGAATGTGTGCGACTCAGTCGCACATTTCGGCACATTAGGCATTAGGCAACCCATATGAAATATATTTTTTGATATATTAAATTACATAAATATGTGTTTGATCCATTAACCAGGTCGGTGAAGGTCGTTGTATGACGGGATCCTATACTATTAGCATCCCGAGTCACGCCTGTTCAAAAAGAGTTCGGCCTAGACTAAGTTCTGATTCAATGTACTGCTTTTAATTTCACCTGCATCGACGATGTGTAATACAATCCGGAGCTGTTGGTCATTATCACGGTTACGTTCTACTTTTATAATTTAACTAGCGACCCATCCCAGCTTCGCGCGGGTATAGCATACATGCCTATTTTTTTTGCATCAGCTGGTTGCGTCGTCAATGTTTATTCATCTTTAAGAATCATCGTCATATTTCTATCAGTTTACCCAAAACCACACTTACACCTTTCTCAGCAATCATTCTATTTATAGAAGAAAACCGCATAAATAACCGTTCAGTAGTTTTAAAGATTATGACAAACATACGTACATACAGATAGACAGACGCGGCGAGGGACGTTGTTCTATAATATATTCAACCTTTATCATACGTAATGCCAAGGAATAGAATCTCTTGCTAGTGTCTGTGTTACCCAGTAACTAAATAACAAGTCAACAGGTATCTGCTATGTAAACGTGCTAATTCATCGATCGCTATCAGGTGAGATAGTGGTCAAACGCTTACCTATTGAGTATAAAAAAATGTAGTGAAATAGATGCACTTCAGTTCCAACCATAAAACAAACGTAGTAAATTTACCTAAGTCTTGATTTGTGCGCAAAATATTCAGCTGTATTACAAAACCCACTTAAGACCGTCCGCGGAACTTCCCAAGTGCAATTTTTCAGAAGAGAGGTGAGAGGTCTGAAAATGTAGGCAAGTGGTGACATTACAAGCACTTACGCCTCCAGCGCCAACGATATTCTGAGATATAGATACGCCACCTCACTAATTATGAAGTAAGGTAAAATTAAACCTGCCAAGTGCGAGTCAGACTCGCACACGAATGGTTCCGCATCACCATACAAAATGTCATAACTAACTAGACAGAGCAATTCGTGCAATTGAATACACTCTCTCCAAAATATATCCAATAAAAAACCGACAAACTAGCGACTTTTCAGCGATGCTCTAGGCTCTTGAGCCATTTACCTACAGGTTTGTAGTCATTGATAAGTTTCTTAGCTCTCCTTTAAATTACTTCCTACGCCTCAAGCTAGTATCTGATGATTCAAACTATTCCGCCGTATCGCTACAGGTTCTAGTCTGCTCTAGGCTCTAGTGTTTGATGCAATACACAAAAGCAAATTATAAACTGGCCTCATCAAATATGATTCTAGAATTCTGTGAACTAATTCGCACCGCACTTTGCCCAACCTCACGACCAACCGAAGCCCTCTACTGGATGGAGCTTTATGCAACTAAATAAGATTTTTAATTATTGCATGACGTGTCTATCTAAAATATCGTATGTAACGGTACACGTCCTAGCGACTTTTAGTTATATCAGGTACCTACTCTGCTTTTATGGTTATGGAAGTATGAAGGTTTTTATGGTTATTCACAGACGTAAAAACTGGCTAAAACCTGAACTATAATGAATGCTTGTAGATGATTTCATTTCCTAAGTTTTGGATAAAGGTCGCTCTAAAAGTTGAAGAATTTGTATATTATATATTTCGGTAAATGTTTTAACTGACTTATTTTACTGACGACTTACATGCTGTTAAACGTTTGATCAGTCAGGAGTATAAGTGGTACTTACCACAAAGTCTAAAGCTGAGTTGCACCATCCTAATTTAACCGTAACTATAACTAATAACCGGTGTTTTTGAACGAAGTTTGACTGATATTTTACGTTTGTTATATTTACAGTAAAATGGTGCAAATCTGCCTTAGGCGCAGGCCATATAGAATAGATATAAGGGTCAGCTCAGACCGCGGCTCAACGCGGCGTGCACTTATTAAAAGAGTAATTTAAATAAACTGGCCAAGTGCAAGTCGGACTCGCACTAGTAGGGTTCCGTACCACACTACAGTATTTTATAAGATCGAGCAATAAATACCACTATCACTTTTCGCCAGCAAAAAATAATAATTAATAAAAAAAAAATTTTTTATAACGCCATCTAACGCCTAACAAAGGAGGTAGGGATCGATATTTCAATATAACGCCATCTATGGGACGTTTACCTAACTAAGCGTTCATAGATGGCGTGAAATGCCGAAGAAAACACGTTTCTTGTATGGGGACCCTCTATTATTTTTAACTTTATACTGTTTTTAGTATTTGTTGTTATAGTGGCAACAGAAATACATTATCTGTGAAAATTTCAACTGTCTAACTATCACGGTTCATGAAATACAGCCTGGTGACAGACGGACAGACAGACAGACAGACGGACAACGGAGTCTTAGTAATAAGGTCCCGTTTTAGCCTTTGGGTACGGAACCCTAAAAAGAACTTTATTCACTATACAAAAAGATAGACATAGTACACATTTCATTGAGTTTATTTGGCGGATTCGGGCTGCACCGAGCGGCTTTTGGCTGCGCCGAATTAACTCAATGAATTGTGTATCTTTTGGTGTAGTAAATAAAGATATTTTTATATGGCTCTCTTAATAAGTGCGCGCCGCGTCGCGTCACGGTGTTAACTGACCCTAAGGCGAGAACGGACCGCGGACGTGGCGTCACAAAATGTATATAATAAGTATGAAAATAAGAAGACGATGCGAAGAAGCATCTTTGTCCTGCGTGTCACGTCTTACGTCTTACATCTCTTCTATCTGGCCTACGCCTAACACATTCTTATAATAATCTTTCAATGCTAAAGGCTAATATTCAAGGCTAAAAAAATCTCTTCATGAGGGTAAGCTTGAGAATAAATCATACAATTTTAAACTTAGTATTAAGCCTACTCAATATTACCTACTCAATCCCACTTAAGTATAGAAAGCTTACGCCTAAACCCTCGCCAAAGTTCAAGCACTCAGATCCAATACCTTTCTAAATTTTAACTTACCACAAAATCTCTTTGCCCCGTATCTAAATAAACACGAGAGGCAGTACCTATTCGGAGTGTAAAATAAAAAGGTCGATACATACCAGAACTGGGATCACCAACATGCTTTACATGAAAAAGGAACGGACCTATATAGGGAAAAGCAATATCGTGTTAGTGCCAGTGTTGCTGAAGTGGTGTAAGCTAAGAGAGATAATATGTCTCTTTAACAAAGCTTACAATGGATAAGGCATCGGCCTGGCGGTCGAGATGTCATAAATGCGTTTCCCACTCATTGTACTATTGACGTGAACCCGCTCCAGACACAAGCATATTTAGCTTAGTTGGAGTGGTTAACAAGACGTGCAACCCATATTGCTAGTAAGATTTTAAAAACCACACAGTGTAACCAACTTCACACACTTCTCACATCTCACCTGCTACTTAGCAGGTGAGATGTGAGATGAGATGTTTGAAGCCTCATCAAGTGATGAGGCTTCAGGTAAAATTATGATATCTTAAATGGTGGTACAAGAAGGATATCGATTGTACGATCAGATGTTTTAATGCTAGTGAGTTTAAGCCTTTATACCCTTTATAACTGCCTAGAAAATAAGTTAATTTTAATTAATTAAATAAGTTACTTTCTCTTAATTGAAATAAAAAGAAAACACACACACACACACACACTCATACAAACACCTAGTGTATTATGTATATATGTATTCACGTATGTATGTATTAATATACATATGTATGTGTATATATATGCATATGTAATGTATGTATTTTATGTATTATATATTGTTATTTAACACCCCCCTATGTAACAATTATATTTTAAATCCTATTCATCCAAAGGTTGTCTGGTAGAGATCGCGCCAAGCGATAAGACCGCTAATTGTTTTACAATTGTATTGTTATAATATATTTTCTGTGTTTTATTTTGTGTACAATAAATTATCATTCTATTCGATTCTAATGTGTTTGCATGAGCGTGTGAGTTTTCTTCACCGCCTTCACCGCCATCCCTTAATGACACGAATGTTACGAAAGAGTAATGTTATAATACAGTTTTTTTTTATTTCTTGCTATACGTCACTCGTGACTTGCCCCAGCAGCCTCCGTGCACTTCTGATAAAACGACGCTGTATTCTAAAGGGTCATTGTGAAAATACACTAAGCACTAAGGCCTCTTACGTATGCGCTGTTTGCTTTATAACGACGGACGGCCATTCAAAGCTACCATTAAAATGATGCATTTACTATGTATGAGAGTACTATGTCCAGCAGTGGACTGATACCGGCTGATTATGATTATGATTATTTTCAACCAACTTCCAAAAAGGAGGAGGTTCTCAATTCATCAATTCACAATTGGCGTGATAATAGCGGAACAAACATACAAAAAAAAACTACTTACAGACGAATTGAGAAGCTCCTCCTTCCATGAAGTCGGTTGAAAAGCGTCGTTATAATAGAACATTCCCGGGACCGTGTTTCATTACGATCGGTAATCTAATACAGCATTAACATGACACTGGGTAATGCGCTGTCACTCTCCCTGTATCTCATTGTAAATGGTTCGCAGTAGAATAAGGAGCGGTGAACATCTGCGACTTGCCTTACAGATATTGTTTCTAGTACCTGAGCTCTCTTTTAAAACAAATTAGGTAGGGCTTTGTACCCACAAGAGGACGCGTTGAGTAGAGATTTGTACGAATTTTCATCCATAAAGGAGCAGATTCTCCATTCGTCTGTTTGTTATATACTGATCATTATATAAAAGACCACCCCTGAGATAAACGACGAGTTAATCATCACAATAATGGCACACATTTATTTTTAAAATGTACAGATGACTTGATATTATCCTATTTCATTTTTAACCGACTTCAAAAAAAGGAGGAGGTTTCTCAATTCGACCGTATATATATATATATATATATATTTTCATGTTTGTTCGCGGATAACTTCGTCGTTTATGAACCGATTTCGATTATTATTTTTTTGTTCGAAAGGAGATATCCCAAGTGTGGTACCATGGTAATTTTATCGAGGTATGATAAGTACCTCCAGAGATATTGAGATAAACATCTTAAAATTGGTACTGAAAATGAATAGCGCGGCATTGAAGTCGGTTGTTTTTTAGTTTTTAAACGATATAATATCGTATACAAAAAGGAAAAAAGTTCGGTAAGATTTTTTGGTTTGTCTAGCCTTGTAATGTAACAGAAAAACTCTCAAAATGCTTATATACGGCTGCTGCTGCCATAATTTGAACATCGATCTCATTCTTCGACCCTAAAGTTCTTTCTTAATTTCTGGACTGTCTTAATCAATTCTTAATATTTTTATCAATTCTTGACTGTCTCGTATAACATGGCTCTATGTACATTCTATAAAAGTCTAGTGCCTGAAGAAGATTCTCGGAAACTTGTGTTAATCTTAATCCATGCTTATCTAATCTTTTATCTCTGTATTGTTTTCGCAAGTGTGCGTTTCTCGTTATATACTTATTGCCCGAGGGTTCCATTTGACAGACAGATATTATATTACGCTTATTAAATTATAAAACCTTGTTCTGAGAATTATGTATATCAATAATAGAGAAAATATTATTTTGATGTAAGGGGAGTATAATGCTATTGAATTTGACTAAACAAAACAAATTAGTTACGCAAACAATATTTTGCTTTATATATTTTATTGCTATGTAAATCTTTTTGAGAGCTTCGTGTAAATTTAAGTAATAACTTTAATAATCCCGTCGGTACGATGAAATTTTGGATTGTGTGTAACAATATACAAATATATAAAGTGTGTAATACTTCAAGAAACATAATATTTTATTTGTTAATTGTTTTAGTCTTTTAGTAATCTTATTTTGAAGTGGAGAAAAACTATAGGAACGAGGCAGAATTTGGAAATTTTTCAATTCACGCGTTTGACGGATGGGGGCAGGACAGAAAAAGTGTCCGACCGACAATTCTGCTATAAAGTGCGCACCTCACCATGCATTTATTTGTAGTGCGGTTATATAATAAAACGAGACAGAGAGACAAAAGAGAGAAAAAATATTTTTTTATATTTAAGGTAGTAAAATGTCTGTTTCATAACTTATCTAAACGAAAACTTGAAAAAAAAGTACGGGAAGTACCCAATAGGTTTTGCGTCGAAAACCCATAGGGTACTTCCCGTTGACCTAAAATTATGAAGGCAAGAATGCTGTAAGACTACAGCACAAATATAGGACAATTTCCAAAAAATAAAATACGTTGAAAATTAAAAGAGTGTACATACATACATAGTTTCGCCAGTTAAGATAGGCCTCTGAGTTATATGAGCGCTCATACAATTTAGAGGTCTAGCTTAATTGGTACCATCCAACGTTGGTACGGAAGCCTCGGTGGGCGAGTCCAACTCGACTTGGCCGGTTTTTTTAATACTTTAGGCACAGAATAATGAATAGTACAAGTACTTTAGGTGCCATCTCCACGAGTTAGAGTATCGCCATTTGGCTCGTCAAAAGCTCCGCGTTCCAGGCCGCGATGTTATCACCGTGTGGATCGGGATTCTTAAAGTTTCTTTTGATTTTAATGAGACGGCGAGAATTTCACAGACCAAAGAATAAATAATAGTTTTACGTTATAATTAGGTTGTATACTTACAGCGCCTAGTATGGTGATTAAAACACAAACGCATTATGACCAAGACGCGCGACACCATAATAACACCTGAGTAAAGAATTTTTCTTTACTCATGTGATAAAAACAACTAAAATGTAAGTCCACTGAAACAAAACCAAAGCTACGTAACCACGCTTTTAAGTCCTCTACTAAATACAGTTATACAAAAAAAATATTTTTAAACACATGAATAAATGAATATAACAAATGACGTCAGCAAAGCCCACAATGTTCACAAAAACGAAACACCAACAGATTTCAAATTTGCGGCGGGCGGTTGGTGACCGCGTCATTTGCAATGGGTTCGCATATTGTGGTTTAGTGTTTACGGAACTCTAGCTGTAACAAAACTAATGGGACTAACCTACCTAAAGTAAAGTAAAAATTATATTTTACCACGTTTATACTAAATAACTTTCTTGTTTGTCTATCTGTCGTTCCAACTTAGATTTTAAGAACATCCCGATTTTAAATTTTTTTTTTAATGTGAAAATGGGTTTCGCTTGACCACTATCTCAGCTGATGTTAAGTGACGATGCGGTCGATGATGTAGCGCGCTTACCCAAAAGATACCTATTCACTCGCGACTTGAAGACCCCTATGTTGTATCTAATCGGAAACACAGACTCGGGCAGGGAATTCCATTCCTCGGGAGTACGTACGATGAAAGATTAGCTGAAACTTTCAGGATAGCTCACAACTCGATAACAATGCATTCTAAATACGTACATTTATTAGCATAAAGTACCGACCCAACCTCAACGAGTCCATAAAAACCGGTGGCCGAACGTAGAAGCTTATATCTCCATTCAAGAGGTTACTTACTAATGCTACACTATGCCAAAATCAACAACGTACGTGTTCCAGCGTAATTAAATTTGATATAAGCTTATTATAATTTCACAGATCAATTATCATCAATTACGGATCCAACTAATTATGTGAGATTAGCAGATAATTGTTTGATATTCATTAGAGTGTGGCAGTCTCATTTGTGATTTTCGCTTTACTTAAAATCCTATATATAATTTTGTAATAATGTTGTAAACTTGAAACACAGACCATCAAATAATTGAAGGTATTTCATGTTCTATGGATTTTTTTTTCATATTTAAAGGTAAGCGCTTGACGACTATCTCATCTGATGTTAAGTGATGATGCGGTCCATGAAGCAGCACGCTTACTTACCTGTTCACTCGCGATTTGAAGACCCCTTGTTGTAGTTAAAGGGCAACACAGATACCAGCAAGGAATTCCATCCCTTGGCCGTAAGTCCATGACCTTGCTTGTCGTATGATGAATGAAGAAGCAAAACGTTTCGTTCGTGTGGATGGAATGTCTACCATAAAGGGATAGCGCTCATGGGTACGGCTGCTCGTCCGATTATTAGAAAGGGGATGGTGGTTGTAACGTAACGTAATGTAGCGTTACGGAGCGCCTGATTGGAATAGAACCTAGATGAGTAAAAACACAAAAAAATTTAGCTTACTTATATTGAGTTCAAAACACTTAACTTAAAACATTACACTAAATGTTCGTCACTAATATTCCGCTTCATAAAGATCTCCCAGCGAGGCTCCCTTAAATACCGGTCTTGTTTAGCACATTTACCATGCTCGCCTTCATCTTATCAGTGACGTCGGAAATCGTTGAAGTCCTGTTATTTCAATTGTCAATTACGCTATTTGGAAAATCAACTTTTTCCAAAGTCCTGCGAACATCTTCCTCGTTGTTAGCGTCAATCACGTTAGCTTCTTTTATCATGTCTATTAAATTATCTGTTGAAAACTTGCTTTTTATGTTATATACTACGTCATCTATTTTAATTATTTAGCTACTCAATCCTTTACTATTTTTTACTTTAAACATTTTCCATTCTTTTCTATTGATTTTTCTGGTCGGTCCTCTTTTTAACCGACTTCAAAAAAGGAGGAGGTTTCTCAATTCGACCGTATATATATATATATATATATATATATACATATTTTTTTTTAATGTTTGTTCGCGGATAACTTCGTCGTTTATGAACCGATTTCGATTATTCTTTTTTTGTTCGAAAGGAGATATCCCAAGTGTGGTACCATGTTAATTTTATCGAGGTATGATAAGTATCTCCAGAGATATTGAGATAAACATCTCAAAATTGGTACTGAAAATGAATAGCGTGGCATTGAAGTCGGTTGTTTTTTAGTTTTTAAACGATATTATTTTCTTTTCTCTTCTGTCATCCGAACAATAGAAAGATCGTTTTAATACAAAACGTATGATTGATGGAAAAAATGAATGAGGCGGTTCAAGATATGCCACATGGTACTAGTGCAATAGCGATGGTGCCTGGGTTAAAAAATAATAATTCTCAATTCCACCGATTTTCTCAGGAACCGGTGGACCTACCAAGTTGAAATTTATATCAGATACTGAGGTCTATAGTCCCTATTAGGTGTATAAAAATCAAGGTCCTAAGTCACCACGATAAGATATACACGATAATTTAGATTTTCGCGAAAACTCGCAAGTACCAAAATTTACCTTAATTTTCAACTTTTTTTATTTTTCGGAATTTTTCCTTTACTTGTGCTGGTCAAGCAAGGTCTTAATCTTGCTTTTCACTAAGTTGACAATTCTAGGTCAACCTGGTGTACACTATAGGTTCTGGGTCGAAAACCTTTAGGGTACTTCCCCGTTGACCTAGAATCATGAAATGTGGCAAGTAGCAAGGCCTAGCCTACTACTAGGCCTACAGCACATATAAAGGGAAAATTCCAAAAAGTAATAAATAGTTTAAAATTAAAGGGTGTCCCCATACATACATAGTGTCGCTAGTTAATATAGGCCTCTGAGTTATATGAGCGCTCATACAATTTAGAGGTCTAGCCTCGGTCGGCGAGTCCAACTCGACTTGGCTGGTTTTTTTTTTTAATTGACCATTTAAATAATACGTATCCAATATTTTTTTAAACAAATGTAAATGCTGGACTAAAAAAAATTAGGAAGGATATCATTATACATGAAGACTATTACGCCTTAGATATAGTTGAATTTTGAGAGGAAACCGCGCTGTGGCAAGGTAGAATGACAAGAATAAAAGCCAAGAATAAAAACGTAAGAGCCACGTTGGCGTAAAGGATAGATAAGCTTGACTTCTAAGCGAGAGGTTGCCGGTTCAAATCCTAGCACGGGTGATCGTCCACAGGAGCATATTATATCAATGTTCCGCCTGACTTCCGCGGTACGCTAGAACTTACCGCGGTACGCAAGTAAGTGAGTATTTTTTGAATAGCATACATTACAAATAGTGAGCAAAAAATTGTCAATTTTTAAAATAAAACAAAACTATTTTGTTGTCCTACCTATTTTTTGTTACACAGGAAAATAATTTATGACACCAATCGTCCGGGGGAGCGAGATGGTTATGTGGGACTCACGACCTAAAGGGGCGTACACCGGACTAAAACCCTGAAGGTTAGACATCCACCATGTTGGGGAAAGATTGGGTCGCTAGCATTCAATCATCTTGGTAGGTGGTAGACCTAGATTGGCCTGTACCGCTGCAGAGAGATGACTCTGCTCACCAAGGCCACCTCAGCTCCTCAACCATCATGTGGGTAGTGCAAGCCGTTGAAGAGTCCCCTGATTTTCCAACAGTTACTCCACCTAACAGAAGTCGTCGTGGCACGTCTCCTCAATCGCACCACACCCTCCGTCCATCATATGACAAGTACGTGAAGATCAAATACCCCTTTCCTCACATACCGTCCAATGTCCAACTCGCCCGCCAATACCATGCGAGCACCGCTCTGTCGGCCGTCACCGGCCCTGCCACATAGTCCAAGTGTATGCTCGGACCCACCAACGGGCGGCTACAATCTCCGAGCCCACCCTGCCTCGTCACACTATGCCCTCTGCTTAATTTCAGAGGGACACGGGGAAGGGCCCCTCACGTCTGAACTTCCCTATCGGTCGACAGCTTAACCCAGTAGACTGGGAAAAGTTGTCGGCTGATACCCAGAGTACCCGCACCTCATACCAATCGATTATGTATCAAAATGATTATTAGAAATGTCAGAGAAAAACATTTTTTTTCCTAACATTTTGTAGGACTGAAAAAAACAGTAAAGTTAAACAAAACCTTATTTTAATGGATATAGATCCCGAACTTAATACACTTGATACGATACGACCTATCGAATCTTAAAAGTGCACTCTGTATTTGTTTTAATGCTGTCACCTCATTAAACAAACGCTCATACAAGGCAACATTCCTAAAGTTTTCCTGCTTTTTTGTTTAAAAAAACACAGGCAGCCTGCGTTGTTTCCACGCCTGGAATCCAAGTGTGAAATCGTTTGTTTGTCTTAATTCCATGGAAAAAATGCTGACAGATACTGGAAAACGGGTATTTAAAGTCGACTATTTTTCCAATTCAACTGGTTCTTTGAACGAACTCTTAGTATTTGTATTGAATCAATAAAAGTACGGCCACACCGCGGCGTCCTGCGATCTGCGGGCGCGATCTCAGTACTTTTCAATTGTTTTCTGATCGCGTTTGGTGTGAACCAGTCGGTTCAAATACTACTGCGCTATCTGATCGCCGCCTAGATCGCACACGCAGGACGCTGCGGTGTGTCCGTACCTTAATACAAAAATATAACCTCATTTATAATAAACAAAGATGCAGCAAGTTTGCCTAGAAGATACTTAAATTCACTCACCTTTTATTATTTTAGATACGCAAGCGTTTGACCGATATCTACAATATTCACATATTTTAATCAACTGAAATTTTTAACCAACTGCACAAAAAGAGGAGGATCTCAATTTGTCGTTCGTGTATTTTATTTATAACCTTAGAACTCTGTCAATTATTATCATTTTTTGTTTGAGAGAGTATACCATTCGTTTAGTGCCATTGGTTTTTTTATCGAGATCGGATAAGTATCTTCAGAGATATGGTCACAAGCACCACCTAATCTTGAAGTCGACTTTTTCAATATGATGATCTTAAATTGTATGAATACACAATAACACATTACTTTTAAAATTTAATATTCGCGTGAATATGATTGGTCAGTGGTGATATCGCAAACATTCATTTATTTTCATTGTGGCGGGGCTGCCGGGATGATTAACGCTAATATAAATACAAGGATTCAGCTGTGGCCTGTGGCTGACACACAATCAGGAAGTTAGTATTTTGATTATAAATATCCTAATATAATGTTATAAATACGAAAATGTAACAATAATCACGCCTTTTTCCTGTTGGGGTAAGCAGAGACTACTTCTTTCCACATGCTACAACCCTGACATATCTCTTTCGCCTCTTCCACTTTTATGAGCGCCTTTATAAATGCTCGCCGGTTATAGGTACTTTTGACTTGACTTTTCGTTAAAACGTCTCCGATCTGGTCGTGATACGTTCGCCTAGGTTGGCTTCTACCGGCTGGCTTATTTACACTCGTCTTATAAATCTGCTTCGTCAATCTGCCTTCATCTGTTCTCTCTAGATGTCCAAACCATGTAAGCATCCCATTCTCTATCTTTGTCACTACATCTATACTTAATCCTAATCCTAACTATATTATATATTATTAATATTATAAATGCGAAAGTAACTCTGTCTGTGTCACTTTCACGCCAAAATCACTGAACCGATTTAAATAAAATTTGGTACACAGATAGCCTAGAGCCTGCGAACGGACATAGGCTACTTTTTAATGCGAAAAGAGGGTTGTAAGGGGTTGAAAGGGGGGATGAAAAGTTGTATGGAAGTATTGTCATTTTAGGAGCTAGAAGCTTGAAACTTATTTTTTAACCGACTTCACAAAAAAGGAGGAGGTTCTCAATTCGTCTGTATGTTTTTTTTTTTTTTTTTTTTTTTTTTGTGTGTATGTTACACGATTTCTCCGTGAATTGTGAACGGATTCAAATGATTCTTTTTATAATAGGTAGGATACGTTTCCGAGGTGGTCCCATTTTAATTTTATCGAGATCTGATAAGTATCTCCAGAGATATGGAGATAAATACCTCAAACATAGGAGAATGTACTGGTTTTAGTAGATGAGTCCCAAGAAGATTATACACAATGGAGGTTGCTATTGCATATATTTTTGAAGACTAAAAAATATGACCTTGAATAATGTTTTTACATCTTTCTTCTCGTTGATTTTGGTTTTTGACAGATATTCTTACGATAACTGTGAGCGAGATAGAAATAAAGGAGGAGGAGGGATATTTAATATTTTTTATTTTTTTTATATCTTATAGGCTAGCGTTTGACCACTATCTCACCTGTTGCTAAGTGATGATGCGGTCGAAGATAGAGAAGTGGACTAGAATGGGAACTGGCTCTCAAGGATAGCTGCTTGAACACATTAGATGTTTGGCGACAGATTTTCTAACTTGAGGGTGGTAGCTGGCCAGGCGGATACTAGATATGTCATGCGGGGGTTGTTGGTTTCTTAACGATGTTTTCCTTCACCGGAGGGCAACTGTGAGAAGCGCACATATATTTTTCGATAGAAAAATTCATTGGTGCACGGCGGTTTGAACTCGGTACGGCATCAAATCCGACTGTTCTCCCAATTACGCCACCGGGCCCTCAATAAATAATTATATATTAATAATTATAACAAATAATTATATATAAATATAAATAATTTGTCTTCACAGGAATGTTCTACCGGGCAAAGTCTTGTTAGGGTGCAAACTTTTTTAAACATACCTAAGATTTTTTTACATGACATGACGTTTGGCAAAGACGGCGGCCATTTCAGTCCCGCGACACTGCATACATTATTAAATAACTCAGAATTATGAACGTACTTTGTACCAACCAACACTGCAAAAAAAATTTATAAGCATAATACCACAGATTATATAATAGTTACTGCGTAAAAAATACTTTCCGTTGTTAGGTTGGCTACACAGTGCTCTCATAATTCGGGTTTCAACAATATAGGGAAGTGCCTCTTATAACGTAGTAGAGTGATTCAGTACTCTGTTGGCCATATGGCGGCAATTAATGTTAATAATCGCAAATAATACTTTTTAATATTCATTTTGGAATACAACTAGTCCGTGTTATAAAAGTATTTGGAATTATTGTAATAAAATAGACAATTAATTATCGTGTGTGTCAGATGCTTTAATTGCACAGGGCCATTTTGAACATTGTCCTTTGATACCTTGATGACATCATTATTACTAGTGAATATTTTCACTTTAGCGCGGCATTTAAAGTATTTTTTTTTAGGGTTTCGAACCCAAAGGGTACCAAATGAACACTTTCTGAGACTTTGTTGTCCTTTCGTCCGTCCGTCCGTCCGTCCGTCCGTGTGTCTATACATATGTGCGCACTTTACAGATCTGTATCTTCTTAACCGTTATAGGTACATACTTGTAATTTTTAGACTTGGCTTGCACCGACTTCAAATAGATAAGTGGGTAGCGCTTATAATAATTTTAAGTAATTTATTTTTCGCTTTTGAGTGCCTGTTTGTGGTTATGAAGTCGGTTTTATTTTTTTTGAAAAATAACTTATTAGGCTGTTAGTTTGATATAAATAAATATGACATTCAAAGTGTCTAAAATTTTACCCTCAAAGGTGTTAAATAACAATAGGGGATGACAGTTTGTATGGAAATATGTAAGGTTTATGTTAATGTTTTACTGAAACGATTTAAATGGAATTTGGTACACAGATACTTTAGATTGTAAACTTTAAACTTTCGCGATTTGAACACATAGTTATAAATAAAATATCTAACTGAAATATTTAACTGTAACATTTAACCGAAACACTCAACTGAAATATTCAACTAAAACATTCAACATAAATATCTAACTGAAATATTATACTGAAACGAGTTGGGAGCGACGGAGCCGGCAGTCGCAGCGTCGTCGAGTGAAGGCAGCGACGCAGCAAGTCGGCGCGTGCACCAGGGACAACGACCTGCGATGCTCTGCCACCCACTGCACCCGCACGCACCACGAGCTCCACTCCCAGCCACCTGAAACATAAAATAGTTGGTAGTCCGCTATGGATGTGTTGTTGAGTTGGGAGCGACGGAGCCGGCAGTCGCAGCGTCGTCGAGTGAAGGCAGCGACGCAGCAAGTCGGCGCGTGCACCAGGGACAATGACCTGCGATGCTCTGCCACCCACTGCACCCGCACGCACCACGAGCTCCATAATAATAAAATAAATAATAAAGCGACCCATACTGATAGGTATCTGAATGCCTCGTCGCACCATCACCCCCGTCACCTGGGATCTGTAGCCAGATCATTAATGGATAGAGCTCGTGACCTCTGTGACCCTGAACACCTAGAGGAAGAAATCGCACATGTTCAGGAGGTTCTGATAAAAAACGGCTACAAGGCGGGAAAAGGTCATTCTAGACGCAGATATAAGGAGAGGACCACTGACGTTGAACGGCAGGCAGCGTTCATGCCATACGTGAAGGGAGTGACGGACAAGATCGGTACTGTACTACGTAAATACTCTATCAAGACAGTATTCACTCCCCTAACGAAGATATCAACGCAGGTCCGTTCGCCGAAGGATGTGATTCCTTTTCAGATACCTGGTGTGTACAAAATCGATTGCAGCTGCGGTAAATCGTATATCGGACAGATCAAGCATACTATTGCAGAAAGGGTCAAAGAACACATCGCAGCTAGTAGGTTAAACTGTTTTACTACACATGCTACGAGCGTTACGAAGTGCCAGTATGACATTGTGCTACGCCTTGCTACGAGTTAAAGACTCTCAAGTTGTCTACAATACCAGTAATGAGTTAAACTTTTCTACATTTACAATATTTTGTTCATAATTACTGGACTATACTAAATCTATATTCTTGGATAAAAAACTATAATCTAATACAGAACAATCAAGAAAATGTGTGGCATTTATGGATTACCATAAGCTACAATATATGTTCTAGAAAAGCTAGATTAATACTGTCTAACTGAGAATAAAGGCTATATATGAAAATAAAATGCTACATTTTAAATTATTCTTATTAGCTATATATAAATAAGCTGTTCGTCACAAGCTTCTTAAGTCTACGACTAATTTTGTTACAGCTACGATAATTCGTTACGTTTACGACACATCACGCTCGAGTTTCATGAACCAAGGTAATGTGCAACTTTATATTGCTAATTTGTGTGTTCCTATTTGCTGACAGATTAACGGTGGAATGTCCTCTTTTGCTGTCGGTATCAACATACGTCTAAAGTGGATTGTAATACGAAATACTTCATGTATTAGGTAGATTTTTTCTTTGATAGAGGTAAGCTAAATTTTTGGTAGCTAGTCAGGTGGAACTTCGTGTTGATATGTTTCTACCACCTGTGAAAAATCAGTGACCAATTACCACTTTTGGTAGGCTTCGGCTATCGATGTTGGGATAGTTTTTTTTTTATGATAAAGGTAACAAACAAGCAAGCAGCACACCTGATGGGAAGTGGTCACCGTCGCATATGAACACTTGCAAGACTAGAGGTGTCAGTCATGCGTTGCCGACCTGTCAAGATTCTATATTATATTATAATTTTAAATTTAGTTTTTATGGTAATTGAAAAATATGGATTATCGTCGTAGATAACGATTATTATTTTCAAAAATTATAATAATGTATACAAAGCAATTATAATAATTTAAGATCGTTTACAAAACGAAAAAACCGTTTTCACATGCCGCGATAGTCATTTTTAGTTTGAGATGTTTATCTCCATATCGCTGGAGATAATTATCAAATCTCAATAAATTTTTAAATGAGACCACACAAAAAGCATACTCATTGTAACAAAAAAAAAAGGATTTTCCAATTCGGTTAAAATTTGACGGAGTTCTGATATAACAAACTATAAAAAAAAAACAGTTGGATTGAGAACCTCCTCCTTTTAGTGAAATCGGTTGAAAATAAAAGTTAAAATTTTACTACGTTATCGCCAGAAACAATTGTCATATCATTGTTGAATGACAGCCACGGCTTCGATTCAACGACAGTTATTTACAAACGCTGCGACTGCCGGCTCCGTCGCTCCCAACTCAACAACACATCCATAGCGGACTACCAACTATTTCATGTTTCAGGTGGCTGGGAGTGGAGCTCGTGGTGCGTGCGGGTGCAGTGGGTGGCAGAGCATCGCAGGTCGTTGTCCCTGGTGCACGCGCCGACTTGCTGCGTCGCTGCCTTCACTCGACGACGCTACGACTGCCGACTCCGTCGCTCCCAACTCAACAACACATCCATAGCGGACTACCAACTATTTCATGTTTCAGGTGGCTGGGAGTGGAGCTCGTGGTGCGTGCGGGTGCAGTGGGTGGCAGAGCATCGCAGGTCGTTGTCCCTGGTGCACGCGCCGACTTGCTGCGTCGCTGCCTTCACTCGACGACGCTGCGACTGCCGGCTCCGTCGCTCCCAACTCGTTTCAGTTTAATATTTCAGTTAGATATTTATGTTGAATGTTTTAGTTGAATATTTCAGTTGAGTGTTTCGGTTAAATGTTACAGTTAAATATTTCAGATACTTTAGAGCCTGAGAAAGGACAAAGGCTACTTTTTAATGCGAAAAGAAGGTTGTAAGGGGTTAAAAGAGGGGATGAAAAGTTGTATGGAAGTATCGTCATTCTTAGAGCTAAAAACTTATTGTTTAGGCTGTTGATTTGATATAAATTAATATGTCATTCAAAGTTTATGAGGGGGAATGGGGAGGGAGAAGGGGAAAGGGGGAGAGGGATGGGAGGTTAGGGAAAGGGGAGGGGAGGGGGGAGAGAGGGGGTAGGGAAGAGGGAGTGGGGGAAAGGGAAAGGGAGAGGGGAGGGGTGGGTAGTGGGGGGAAAGAGGAGGGGGAGAGGGAATTGAGGGAAAGGGGATGGAGGGAAGAGAGAGGGAGAGGGGAGCGGAGGGAGATTTAAGGGGGATTTGCGTGGCGTGGTACGGTGCGGTGTAGGTGGGATACACGTCATGTCTTATTTGTAAAATAATTAGCCAAAATATTTAAAAATGCTTTCCAAAGACACTTATCTACGCGGACGAAGTCGCGGGCACAGCTAGTAGTGTATAAAGTTTATAGATATTTTGACAGTTATGTAATAACCCAAATTATTATTACAAAGAATATTTGCAAAAAAACTACGCTACGACTACCACGACATACACTGGTAGTCATGCTAATCAACCCAACGACGTTCAACTACCACGATTTATACTGGTAGTCAACATGACGACGATCAACTACCACGATATTTACTCGTAGTCAACCCGATGACAATTGACTACCACGACTTATACTCGTAGTCAACCCGATGACGATCGATTACCACGACTTATACTCGTAGTCAACCCGATGACGATTGACTACCTCGACTTACACTGGTAGTCAACCCAACGACGATTCACTACTATGACTTATACTCGTAGTCAACCCGACGATGATCGACTAACACGAATTATACTCGTAATCAACCCGACGACGATTGACTACCACGTCTTATACTGGTAGTTAACTTGACGAGAATCGACTACCACGACTTACACTGGTAGTCAACCCGAAAGACAGTCAGCGAACACAAACACACGATACCGTGAAGTGCGTTTTTACCGATACGCCGTCGATAAAGTTAAAATGAACGTGAGTTTTTATTTTAAAATAAGTTAAAAGTTAAACAGATGCTTTTTGTGAAGACGTTATGATGTGTAATGAAAAATACCAAGGATTACAAGAAATACTAGCCCAAATTCGATTGTCCTACTGCTACTGTTGCTATTACGGAGTTCCTATCCCTATAGCACGGATCCGTCATCATGGCTCAGATTAGTTCGATAGTACCATAATTATTGCAATGTTACAGAAGGTACACAACTAAAAAAAATTGAGTCCAATCGAACATCAGGAAGTGGATCTAATTTAGCATCTAAAACTTAACTGACACAAACATATTGTACATACTAGCACATCAATTTAAATAAAAGCTTATAATGAGACCACCGTATATTGAGTTATAACCTTCTTGCCCATACACGATGATCGTTATAACTGTAGAGCCGACGTGAAAATACTGCTGTTATTTACGGCAAAGCATCCTCGTAAAAATCGTAAATAACTGTCGTTGAATCGAAGCCGTGGCTGTCATTCAACAATGATATGACAATTGTTTCTGGCGATAACGTAGTAAAATTTTAACTTTTATTTTCAACCGATTTCACTAAAAGAAGGAGGTTCTCAATCCAACTGTTTTTTTTTTATAGTTTGTTATATCAGAACTCCGTCAAATTTTAACCGATTTGGAAAATCCTTTTTTTTTGTTTCAATGAGTATGCTTTCCGTGTGGTCTCATTTAAAAATTTATTGAGATTTGATAATTATCTCCAGCGATATGGAGATAAACATCTCAAACTAAAAATGACTATCGCGGCATGTGAAAACGGTTTTTTCGTTTTGTAAACGATCTTAAATTATTATAATTGCTTTGTATACATTATTATAATTTTAAAACTACACAATTTTTTAAAATAATAATCGTTATCTACGACGATAATCCATATTTTTCAATTACCATAAAAACTAAATTTAAAATTATAATATAATATAGAATCTTGACAGGTCGGCAACGCATGAGTGACACCTCTAGTGTTGCAAGTGTTCATAGGCGACGGTGACCACTTCCCATCAGGTGGGCTGCTTGCTTGTTTGTTACCTTTATCATAAAAAAAAACTATCCCAACATCGATAGCCGAAGCCTACCAAAAGTGGTCATTGGTCACTGATTTTTCACAGGTGGTAGAAACATATCAACACGAAGTTCCACCTGACAAGCTACCAAAAACTTAGCTTACCTCTATCAAAGAAAAAATCTGCCTAATTAATTCTAATACATGAAGTATTTCGTATTACAATCCACTTTAGACGTATGTTGATACCGACAGCAAAAGAGGACATTCCACCGTTAATCTGTCAGCAAATAGGAACACACAAATTAGCAATATAAAGTTGCACATTACCTTGGTTCATGAAACTCGAGCGTGATGTGTCGTAAACGTAACGAATTATCGTAGCTGTAACAAAATTAGTCGTAGACTTAAGAAGCTTGTGACGAACAGCTTATTTGTATAAAGCTAATAAGAATAATTTAAAATGTAGCATTTTATTTTCATATAAAGCCTTTATTCTCAGTTGGACAGTATTAATCTAGCTTTTCTAGAACATATATTGTAGCTTATGGTAATCCATAAATGCCACACATTTTCTTGATTGTTCTGTATTAGATTATAGTTTTTATCCAAGAATATAGATTAAGTATAGTCCAGTAATTATGAACAAAATATTGTAAATGTAGAAAAGTGTAACTCATTACTGGTATTGTAGACAACTTGAGAGTCTTTAACTCGTAGCAAGGCGTAGCACAATGTCATACTGGCACTTCGTAACGCTCGTAGCATGTGTAGTAAAACAGTTTAACCTATTGGATTTATCCTTATTTGAACAGAATTCATAAGCATTATTTAAACCATCTCAAATCAATTCCAAACCATACAACACAAGCTGTAGAAGAAGAAGAGGGGTCTTATTTATAGCCTCTACTTGGTATATTTTTGTGTAGGTTTGTCTTGTTTTTTAACCGACGTCACAAAATAGGAGGAGGCTCTCAATTCGTCGGATTGTTATTTTTTTTATGTATGTTCACCGATTACTCGAAGATGCCTGAACCGATTAGAAAATCTGTCGCCAAACATCTAATGTGTTCCGGCAGCTATCCTTGAGAGCCAGTGCCCATTCTAGGCCTAGCGTGGTTAACATCTTCGACCGCATCATCACTTTCCAACAGGTGAGACAGTGGTTAAACGCTAGCCTATAAGGAATTTAAAAAAAAACTTTTTTTGTTTCAAAGGTAACCTTTTCAGGTGGTCCCATTTAAATTTTAACGAAATCGGCCGAGCCGTTTTTAATATATCAACAAGAATCAATCAAAGAATCAAAGCATTTATTCAGTATGTAGGCAGTATAAATATACACGTCAAAATCATAAATCATAAAATAAATCATAACCAATTATCAAGTAAACATAGCAAAAGCAGAATTTAACGCTTTGAATTAGAAAAAAAAGTAATGAACCATTCAGCTGTCATCCAATCGTTTACGTCAGAATATTAAAAAAAAATTAAAGTAGGTTCAAACCAACCACATTTGTATAACGATGCATTTACTTATCTCGACGACATACTACTAACTACAGACACAATATATATAATAGTTACTACGTCTACTGGCTACTTTGACTAGCGCGACGTTTGAAGTCGGTTTTTTTTAGTTTTTTAAACGATCTTAAATTATACAATAACCGGCCAAGTGCGTCTTGGGCCACGCGCAGTGTAGGGTTCCGTAGTAGCCTGTTATTCAATGCAAGTCTTTACCCGTTATAAACAAGCAACCAGGTACTCCGTCTGTGTCACTCTAAAGGATTTATTCTAAGGATTTTGTATTTGGTACAAAATTATCCAACACCCAAGTTCAACGACTATTACTGCTAAACTAATAAAGTTATCTCAACCGCTATAGTTTTCCTTAAAGTTCATGAAATGCGCTATTATCACGAATTTTTCCAGATTTTTCAAGCCAGCAGTTTAGCTTTTAGAGGGGGGGGCGCAAAAATTTGCCCTTTAAAGTAATATTTCGTAAATGGAGCATTCAATCGAAAAATGGTAGTAGCAACCCTTAATGACTTAAGGGTTGCTACTACCATTTTGAAAAGACCTATTGAACGACACCCCACACGATGGGATAGACGATGAAAAAAAAATCATCCCCAATTTTCATATGGGAAGCTACCCTAAAAAAAAAATCACAATTTTATTTAAGCACTTTGTCGGCGTAATATACATACATACCCCCACAAAATTACAGCTTCCTATTATTAACGGTCTCTTAGCAAAACCTCGGACAGACAGACAGACAGACAGACGGACATGACGAAACTATAAGGGTTCCTTGCCAGGACTACGGAACCCTAAAATTAAATAATAAAAAATAATTAAATTTTACAATATTGTTTAGCAAGAAGTAGACAGAGTATGTTTATTTATTGATCATTGTAATAGGCGTGACGAAAGATTTTGAAATTCTCTTTCGTAATGTGGGAACACATTTACTATTCACGAAAAAACCTATATTTGTGTAATTAACTTAAGTTTAATAAAGTTTAAAGCAATTTTTCTAATATTTTTTCAATAGTGCGCAAAAGCAGCTCACATATGTCATGGCGTCGGCTGTGACGTCACGCATACCTAAATGACATAATTAACGCAGTAACTATTATATAATCTGTGACAATGAATACATGGGTTTTCCAAAATGTAATAACATTTTCAAGAAAACCTCATAAGACGATATAGTCGTGACGTCATGCGCTGTGATTGGTGTTTCAATCAAAATGGCCGATAGCAGTATTTTAATGTTTTATTTTACTGAAAATCTTAATAATCTCATTTTTTTAAAATAAAACTAAAATGTTTTAATATGTATTTTCCCCTAAAATCATCAAATCTTTGATTTTTTGATACTGTCGTCATGCCTATTATCTATAAGTAAAGCCTTTAGTATATAAAGATATTTCTACATCATTATACATTCGTGTATTGAATAATGCATGTTATGTTCGTTTGAAGCACTAATAACATAGACGTCTAGATTACGGCTAAGCCGTCATAATCTGGACTAACCCTAGACAGAATTAAGCTCGGAATCCTACGACTGCTTTCAGACTTAACCAAGTAGACTTTGGTTCTAAACTCACCGGCAATAAGTATTAGTTTTATTTTGACACTGAATCAAAAGCAGAATATTAATAATAACGTTATAGAAAGTTAGATGAGGATCGAATTACGCTTAAGTGATATTAGATAGATATTATAATATATATTATTTATATCAAGTAGTGGATTCGCTTCCGATATTATCACTCATATAAATGAATATGGGACCACACTGCTACCACACCCTGACGAAGTACTTACAAAAAAGGAAATATCCAAATCAGCCCGCAGATGCTTTGAGGTCACTCATAGATATAATAATGTCGATTAAAAAAACTAAAAAATCCGACTTCAAATGCTGTTCTAGTCATTTTCAGTAAAGGTACGGGCACACCGCAGCGTCCCGCGTGCGCGATCTAGGCGGTGATCAGATAGCGCAGTAGTATTTGTACCGATTGGTTCACACCAAACGCGATCAGAAAACAATTGAAAAGTGCGTAGGACGCCGCGGTGTGGCCGTACTTTAATTACCGAGTTTGAGGTTTTTATTTCTGAAGATGCTCATCATATTTCAACAACGTAATAAATAGGACATTTCAGAATGAACTACTTTGACAAAAAATGCAAATCCTATATAATTATGACGGAGTTATACCCGAACATACATAAATAAACTGGCCAGTGTAAAAAAAGTGCAAGTCGGACTCGCACTAGTAGGGTTCCGTACCACACTACAGTATTTTATAAGATCGAGCAAAAATACCACTATCATATTTCGCCAGTAAAACATAATTATTTATAAACATTTTATTTCTTATAACGCCATCTAACGTCTAACAAAGGAGTTAGGGATCGACATTTCGATATAACGCCATCTATGGGACGTTTACCTAACTAAGCGTTCATAGATGACGTGAAATGCCGAAGAAAACACGTTTCTTGTATGGGGACCCTCTATTATTTTTTTATTCTATTTTTAGTATTTGTTGTTATAGCGGAAACAGAAATACATCATTTGTGAAAATTTCAACTGTCTAACTATCACGGTGCATGAGATACAGCCGGTAGATTCAACAGCCATTCAGTTTTCCCCTTTTGTCCGCTGATTTTCTTTCTAGGCTTGCTATTTTTATTTTTATTTAAACAATATTATGCAGCTGACAGACGGACTATCAGTTCCATTCGGATCATGATATGTGCTGTGATCGGTATGCGTTTCTTATAGTTGTGTTTCACTATTTCACTTTTTTTTAATATAAAAATTGTCTGAAGTACTGAAACACACAGTTACATGTATGGTTGGTTTTAACCTACTTTAATTTTTTTTTAATATTCTGACGTAAACGATTGGATGACAGCTGAATGGTTCATTACTTTTTTTTTCTAATTCAAAGCGTTAAATTCTGCTTTTGCTATGTTTACTTGATAATTGGTTATGATTTATTTTATGATTTATGATTTTGACGTGTATATGTGCGTATATTTATACTGCCTACATACTGAATAAATGCTTTGATTCTTGATTCTTCTCTTCTTGAGCCTGGTGACAGACGGACAGACAGACAGACAGACAGACAGACAGACAGGCAGGCAGACAGACAGACAGACAGATGGACAGCGGAGTCTTAGTAATAGGGTCCCGTTTTAACCTTTGGGTACGGAACCCTAAAAACATGAACATCTGAATTAGAAACCTGAATTAAAAACCAGTTTCATTAGAAGACAATATTTATGATGGTTTTAGACTACTAAAACCATTTATTATACACATTCGGTCACATTTCATTTTTAGGGTTCCGTACCCAAAGGGTAAAATGGGACCCTATTACTAAGACTCCGCTGTCCGTCTGTCTGTCTGTCTGTCTGTCCGTCTGTCACCAGGCTATAGCTCATTAACCGTGATAGTTAGACAGTTGAATTTTTCAGAGATGGTGTATTTCTGTTGCCGCTAGAACAACAAATACTAAAAACAAAATAAAGTTAAAAATTAAAGGGGGTCCCCATACAAAAAATGTGTTTTTAAACGCCATCTATCTAATTAGTTTCGGCAAAATGACATAGATGGCGCTAGTAAACGAGCCCCGTCTTTCTAGATCGCGACCAAACCAAATATTCTTGGTAATATCAATTAATCAAATATATGAGCTTGAAACTCTGTTATGTTTCGTATTGTACGGAACCCACCCTAAGTGTGCGATAAGAGACGCGATGCTGACTCGCACTTGGCCAGTTTTATTTAATTTTACGCCACGTATCTGCCAATTTGAAATGATTTCAAGCTTTTCGCGTTATACAGTACCTTGACGCTTACTGTAATTATTATTTAAAATTATATACAACTAAGTTATTCACGAGACTAGTGAGTTTAGACCCAAAGTGTCATCACTAAGGGAATATAGTCTTTAGAAATAATCTAGGTGACAGGTTTATGAAGATACATCGTATAAACGTATAAACCTTGTCTGCGCGGGAAATGAATCACATTTTTTACGTTTTAGACTGCGAGTGTAGAACTGGCTTTATATCGTGACTTGGCTATTGTGTGAAAAGGTGTGTTCGAGGTATTTGAATAAGTGAACTATCAGGGTTCTGTAAAGTGGTGATATTTGTGGTCATTGATATGATTCATTTGTAGACACGCTTCATTTGATTTTGTTTTTTTTTTACTTCCTCACGGCGAACGCAATAGACATCGTTTTTAATACGCTTTTATTAGCTTCAGACGTATGTATGTTTGTATGTTAGTATGTAACGGAATCTTTGAACATGATTTTAACCCCCTTCAAAACGTCGGATTAACTCGAAATTTGGCATACTTATTAAGGATCGTTGACAATAAATAAATTTAAAAAAAAAAATAAAAAAAAAATCGACTAAAAAATGAAAAATAAATAATAGTTTAAAAAAACTAAAAAAATACGCTTTTATAGAAAATCTAACTAAAAAATAGAAAATAAATTTTAATAAATTTGAATTAAAAATAGTGTAAGAAAAAATGATTTTATTGTAAAAAAAGCGTGGGGTGCTTTTCAGGATATTATCAAAATAACCCTTCTAGTCATATCTGTTCATAAAATATTTGGAACAATTGATACCATGCAACCCACGCTTTTTTTTTACAATAAAATAATTTTTTCTTACACTATTTTTAAATCAAATTTATTAAAATTTATTTTCTATTTTTTAGTTGGATTTTCTATAAAAGCGTATTTTTTTAGTTTTTTTAAACTATTATTTATTATCACAGGTGGGACATAACATAGAATAATACGTACGTAGTTACCGTAGTGTATTTATATTCGGTTCTTACACAATAATGATTTCGAACTAATTGTGAACACTATGCCGAGAATATGCAAATCGTTGCATTTTTGCTAATTTTTATTTCTAATTATTATACGTTAAACTTATAATTTAAACTCTTCTGTTTTTATTAAGGGTAAAAAATAATTACAATGTAACATTGCAATAGTATTCAATCATGAAACAAACTAAGATTTTTGGCCAATGTTGAGTCGTATCTATAAATTAATACGTTTGCAATTATGATATTAATTTTTATTTGCAGTGCTTGCTCTCAGTAAGCGGAAATTAAATTCACAAACAACCTCAAACTGCAGCAAGTTTTCAATTAAGAGTGTTTTTATAAAACTGTAGACTATTTAGGGGAATTCAATTTATCTGAAATTCTAAATGAAAGCAAGGTAAACTCACAAAATTTTATGATATTTATTTCTGGTAAAATATTATATAACAAACTAGTGTGTACTAAGTAATTGTTTGGTCTGAAAAATCAGTAAAACACGCAGGATTGTGAAAAGGCAAGGTTTGGCCAAGTAAAATTATGAATAAATTATTGCATACGAAAAAAATAATAAAATCTAAGAACAAATATATTAATTTGTACTCGACTTCAAAAAAAGGAGGAATATATATATATATATATTTATGTTTGTTCGCGGATAACTTCGTCGTTTATGAACCGATTTTGATTATTTATTTTTCGTTGGAAAGAAGATATCCCAAGTGTAGTACCATGGTAATTTTATCGAGGTCTGATAAGTATCTCCAGAGATATTGAGATAAACACGTCAAAATTGGTACCTACTGAAAATGAATTGCGCGGCATTGAATTCGGTTCTTTTTTAGTTTTTAAACGATATTATCATTCAACAGGCTTCTGACTAAATTTAACAAAAAATAAACCGACCAAGTGCGAGTTGGACTCGCTTGGCTTCCGTACAAATTTGTCAAACTGGGTTAAAGGACAAATTTGACTTTGCAGTTCGATCCATAGAAAATGTATTACCCCCAGCCGCAAATAATAAGTTGAGTTGACCTCAATCGGTTATGATACATACATAATATATATATATATATATATATATATATATATATATATATACACACACATATATACACATATATATATATATATATATATATATATATATCATCATATCATATCATATATATATCATAGGTATGGCTATATATAGGTTATGCTTCCCTTGCGAATTCGCGATATATGCGAAAATATGCGACATAACATCTTTTGATCGCGTTGACTTACAAGTTAGATTTTTTTACAGCCAAAAGAGACTGTAGACCCGAGTATTCAATATAAGTTTCAACATGATATCTCTACGCGCTCGTGAGAAAAAGGGTCTTGACTGACAGACGGACAGACTGACAGCCAACAAAGTGATCCTATAAGGGTTCCTCTTTTCCTTTTGAGTTACGGAACCCTAAAAAACGACTCTTATTCTATATAATAATTTGCGATAAACTTGTGATATTATTAAATCCTGTTTAACATAGTTATGGAATTTTAACCCTTATAGTTTCAACGTTATTTTTTATGCGAATATGATTTATGTATGGTAATATGAATGTCCTACTTTAATTCAATATTACTTTAAATCTTATAATCTAGTCAGCATTATCTATAAAATCTTTCAATTCATAGATGAACACAACACCTGTACAAGGAAAACAAACTTCATACGGCCGCATGATATACACGCAAACTTGCATAGGTAATAAATAACTCACAAGATTTTCCGTATGGATTCCCCATGACGCTTTAATCTTTAGCGAGATGAAAGCCTTTGGAATCATTCTAATGGGAAAAACAGATTTACTTTGAGGAGATTATTCAAACCCATCTATTTCATTCCATAGTAAAGATGAGCCTAAACACGACGCCTCAGACGAGGAGTTGAGAGTATTCTGCAGATTCAAGGAGATGTCTTAGCATAACGTTAAGTTTACCATATTTTGGCAATATCATTGAAGTAACAGGATACTGAATTTCAAATTAATACTTTCGATTTGGCTAATGTAATAAAACTTTTTAACAAAAAAATTAAACCGCCGAAAAAACTGAATGACCAAAAATTTTTTTTTTTTATTGAACCTTAATAACGAAGTTCTTAAACTACTTTTAGTATACATAAGTATATATTTTTGTAATTTTTTTGAGTTTTCAACAAAACATAGTAACTAAGTTCTTAAACTAATGTAAGTATATATACCTAAGTAATTTTGAGTCGGCGCCAAATAAGCAAATTAATTAATTACGTAAAGCGTGATGCGCGGCGGAGGCATGGCACGACACGCCAATTTGCTGGAAAATGCCGAGTGTTGGCGAAGCTATTGTCAGCTAGACTGCAACCCGAACGGGCACCACATATAGTAATCTGTGACGGGCCGTGAGGGGCACACGTCGTTGTGAGTGGTCGAGCATCTCTATTTAGTCTGTGGGTCGTGCCGAAGCGCATTTTTTGGAATGTTTATGTTAATTTCTGGAGATATCACGTTGCATTGTTAATTTAATTAGATTATTTCTTTAAATTTAAGAGGTTATTTAGTGATCTTTGCTTATTGATTATTTGGCGCCGACTCAAAATTGTTTAGGAATACATACTTACATTTGTTTAAGAACTTAGTTATTATGTTTAGTTAAAAACTCAAAATAATTACAAAAATATATACTTATAGTATACTAACAGATTAAGAACTTCGTTATTAAGGTTAAATAAAAAAGTTTTATTATTTTTGGCTTTTCAGTTTTTTTGGCGGTTTAATTTTTATCTATACTAATATTATAAAGAGAGAAAATTTGTATTTTTGTGTTTTTGTATTTTTTATTGTATTTTTGTAATTTTGTATTTTTGTATTTTTGTATTTTTGTATTTTGTATTTTTGTGTTTTTGTATTTTTGTATTTTTGTATTTTTGTATTTTTGTATTTTTGTATTTTTGTATTTTTGTATTTTTGTATTTTTGTATTTTTGTATTATTGTATTTTTGTATTTTTGTATTTTTGTATTTTTGTATTTTTGTATTTTTGTATTTTTGTATTTTTGTATTTTTGTATTTTTGTATTTTTGTATTTTTGTATTTTTGTATTTTTGTATTTTTGTATTTTTGTATTTTTGTATTTTTGTATTTTTGTATTTTTGTATTTTTGTATTTTTGTATTTTTGTATTTTTGTATTTTTGTATTTTTGTATTTTTGTATTTTTGTATTTTTGTATTTTTGTATTTTTGTATTTTTGTATTTTTGTATTTTTGTATTTTTGTATTTTTGTATTTTTGTATTTTTGTATTTTTGTATTTTTGTATTTTTGTATTTTTGTATTTTTGTATTTTTGTATTTTTGTATTTTTGTATTTTTGTATTTTTGTATTTTTGTATTTTTGTATTTTTGTATTTTTGTATTTTTGTATTTTTGTATTTTTGTATTTTTGTATTTTTGTATTTTTGTATTTTTGTATTTTTGTATTTTTGTATTTTTGTATTTTTGTATTTTTGTATTTTTGTATTTTTGTATTTTTGTATTTTTGTATTTTTGTATTTTTGTATTTTTGTATTTTTGTATTTTTGTATTTTTGTATTTTTGTATTTTTGTATTTTTGTATTTTTGTATTTTTGTATTTTTGTATTTTTGTATTTTTGTATTTTTGTATTTTTGTATTTTTGTATTTTTGTATTTTTGTATTTTTGTATTTTTGTATTTTTGTATTTTTGTATTTTTGTATTTTTGTATTTTTGTATTTTTGTATTTTTGTATTATTGTATTTTTGTATTTTTGTATTTTTGTATTTTTGTATTTTTGTATTTTTGTATTTTTGTATTTTTGTATTTTTGTATTTTTGTATTTTTGTATTTTTGTATTTTTGTATTTTTGTATTTTTGTATTTTTGTATTTTTGTATTTTTGTATTTTTGTATTTTTGTATTTTTGTATTTTTGTATTTTTGTATTTTTGTATTTTTGTATTTTTGTATTTTTGTATTTTTGTATTTTTGTATTTTTGTATTTTTGTATTTTTGTATTTTTGTATTTTTGTATTTTTGTATGTTTGTAATGATTTGACTCAAAAACTACTGGACCGTTTTGAAAAATTCTTTGACTATTATATAGAATGGACTTTCGAAATGAAAATAGGCAATATATTATGCCGTTTAAATCAAAGGTACATTTATGGAGACCTAATTTGCAACCTAAGTCGACAAAAAAGCGGTCGAAAAAATACGTTTCTAACGAACGTTGCTCAATTGAAAAAAGATGGAAGAATATTTTCTATGGAAGAGTTTTATAACTTAATAAGACCTAAAAAAAGGTCCCGATAGCATATGTCTACCTCTTAAGGTTGACTCACAGTAACCATTTTTATCTTTAATTTTTTGTTAAAAAATATTACATAAGTTCCAAGGCTATTTTCAAGTATATAGTATTAATCCTTATCCAAATAATTACGTTAATTAGCTTGGCTACATATTATAGATTAAATTTGTCCTTTACAGTATATAATTGAAATGAAAAATCTAGAAGATATCCACGGACTTCACATACACGCATCGCAAAATTAATAAACTATTTGCAGTGAAACCACAGATTAGGGCATAGTTACTTCGAAAATATTATTATAGGCTTAGCTATTCAGTAGATCCCCACGATCACAATCAATTTGAAGTCAATATAGTATAATAATATGATCTATTGTATAAAATAATAATGATCTATATACATATAATAATACTAGAAGTCCCCCATACTAGAAGTCCCCCGCGGTTTCGCCCCGCGTTAATAACTCCTTTTATTTACTTAAAACTTTTCTTTTGTAAAAACTATTCTATCATTAAAGACATCAAATAAGAATTAGCCAAATCGGTTCACCTATTTTCATTTTATCGCGTGACTAAGACAAATCAGGATTCATATTTATAAAACCCGAAAAACCCAAAAAAGCGCAATCCGACATAATATTGATTGTCAGACTTTTTTACCCCAGTTCTCTCTCTTAGAGCATTTTCAAAAAGTCTGAAACTCGTATTTACTTATTTATTTACAGAAGTACTTGTGTGAAATGTCGAATAAAATGACTATCCAAACTTTGAACCCCCGCTTCATCCCTTGAAGAGTGAATTTTGAAAAATCCTTTCTTAGCGGATACCTACGTCAAAATTACTAACTGGATGCCAAATATCAGCGCAATCCGAAATAATATTGATTTCAGACTTTGTTACCCAACTTCACCCATTTAGGAAATAATTTCAAAAAGCCTGATACACGTATTAACTTATTTATTTACTAAAATACTTGTGTGAAGTTTCGGATAGAAAAGACTATCTAATCTTGTTTCTCCATACAAACATAGAACCCCCGTTTCATCCCCTTCGAGGGTTAATTTTGAAAAATCCTTTCTCAGAGGGAACTAACGTTGTAATTAATAACTATCTGCATGCCAAATTTCAGCGCAATCCGAAACAATATTGATTTTCACACATTATTACCCCATTTTACCCTCTTAGGGAAGGAATTAAAAAAAAAACCCTAAACACGTGTTTATTATTTTTTTACGGAAGCACTTGTGTGAAGTTTCGGATAGAAAAGACTATCTAATCTTGTTTCTCCATACAGACTTTGAACCCCCGTTTCATCCCCTTCGAGGGATAATTTTGGAAAATCCTTTCTCAGAGGGAATTAAGGTCGTAATAACTATCTGCATGCCAAATTTCAGCGCAATCCGAAATAATATTGATTTTCACACTTTATTACTCCATTTCACCCTCTTAGGGGTGGAATTTCAAAAAAACCTGAAACATGTGTTTACTTATTTTTTTACTGAAGCACTTGTGTGTAGTTTTGGATAGAAAAGACAATCTAATCTTGTTTCTCCATACAAACTTTGAACCCCCGTTTCATCCCTTCGAGGGAAAAGTTTGGAAAATCCTTTCTCAGAGGGTATTAACGTCGTAATAACTATCTGCATGCCAAATTTCAGCGCAATCCGAAGCAATATTGATTTTCACACTTTATTACCCCATTTCACCCTCTTAGGGGTGGAATTTCAAAAAAACCTGAAATTCGTGTTTACTTTTTTTTTTACTGAAGCACTTGTGTGAAGTGTCGGATAGAAAAGACTATCTAATCTTGTTTCTCCATACAAACTTTAACCCCCCGTTTCATCCACTTTGAGGGTTAATTTTGGAAAATCCTTTCTCAGAGGGAAGTACCGTCGTAATAACTATCTGCATTCCAAATTTCATCGAAATTCCAATTTCAGCGAAATCCGAAATAATATTGATTTTTACACTTTATTACCCCATTTCACCCTCTTAGGGGTGGAATTTCAAAAACCTGAAACGCGTGTTTACTTATTTTTTTACTGCAGTACTTGTGTGTAGTTTTGTATAGAAAAGACTATCTAATCTTGTTTCTCCATACAAACTTTGAACCTCTATTTCATCCCCTTAAGGGGTGAATTTTGGAAAATCCTTTCTTAGTACACCCTTGCGTACTAAGACAAATATACCCTCCAAATTTCAAGTCTCTACAACCAGCGGTTGTGCGTTGTCTGTCAGTGAGTCAATCAGTCAGTAAGTATGTCAGGACAAATATTCTTATAGTATAAGATAATATTTTAAACCACCCCGACTGATCTGTGTATAATCTTTTCATTAAAAGCATTCCAATGACTCTAAACACAACGACAGAATAATGAATAGTACAAGACACGACATATAAAATCAGAGCTGTAAGTTGGTGAGGATTTGGGTATACTGTAGAGTCCAGGAGATGTCCCAGCATCAGGTCAATGCTTCTATGTTCTTACAATATCGTTGAAGAAGAAGATTTTCGCATTGATCAGACCTATGAAAGTTGATTTCATAGCGCAATTAACTAGAAAAAAGCTCATAGTTTTATAACGATTGAACGAATTTTCATGAATCAAAGCTAAGAACACTCTCGATGAAGACATCCATCAAACAAACAAAAATTATCAATAATAAAATCAAAATCGGTTCATCCGGTTGGGTGCTAAGATGCTACAGACAGACACACGGATACACACGTTAAACGTATAATACCCCTACTTTTTGCGTCGGGGAATGCCATAAGGTTACGGCGGCAGATTTTCTTCTTGGTGGTAAGCTACATTTTGGTAGATTTAATAATCCCACTACCTCTGTATGAAAGCCCATGATTGAATGCACATAAGACTTCATTGGTAGTTTTTTTTTTTTTTTTTTTTAAATAAATTTTCTCCTCTGACCTTCCTAGAAGTCAGAGTCTTTGTTTACAATTTTTGTATTTTCGTTTTAATTAGTTTTATTCCAATGTTCTTGTGGGTGTGGTTATAATTTCACTTATATTCTTATTTTTTATATCTTTCAACGTTTGAAGACTTCGTTCAAGTTTATATGTCTTTTAATTGTACTTACTATTATTTTTCATCAAGTGGTCTTCGAATGTTGATTACGTATATCATAAAATATATATTAAACATACATTGCTTTTCCTATTTGTTGCGTTTATTTACTGTTTTGACTATGTTTGTACAATATGCAAGAAATTCTAATTTGTCCCTATTCGTTATCATTACATCCCTTATTGTGTCAGTTGTTAATTTACAGTTTAATTTTTGTTCTAAGTTGTATCTATCGAGGCCAAATACAGGGCAATCAAAGAGTATATGCGTAATGGTTTCATGTTTGCCTGGCTCACAGATGCACGAGGGGTCCTCCTTACACTTGAAGCGATTCAAGTATCCGGAGAACCCTCCGTGCCCTGTGAGTGCTTGTGTGATAATTCCTGTCAGCGGGATATTTTTAATTATGCTATTTGCTTTCACAGCGTCGGGAAGAAATAACTTTGTGACCGCTCCTGTTTCCCCAGTATGATACCTCCGGTTCCATTCCTCAAGCGTGTCTGATCGAATCAGTCGCTTGATGAATGAGACCGGGCATAGGTCGTAATCAGGTTTTTTCTTGGTCCGCAAAGCTGCCTCCTTTGCGAGCTCATCTGCACGCTCGTTGCCCTCTAAACCTGCGTAGGCTTTTATCCAAAACAAGAACACTTGTTTATTTTGGTCTTTTAAGGCCCGCAGGTTCGTCCGGGTTTCAGCAGCAAGAGGGTGAGTCGCAGCATAATTCGTGACCGTCTCTAGCGCGGATCTGGAGTCACTATAGATGCCGTAGCTTACCTCTGTGCATTTCAGTATCTCTTCCGAGGCTTTCCATATGGCCAGGAGTTCTGCCTGGTAGACGGTGCAGTAGGTGGCGAGTTTCAGTTTGAGGGATTTTGTCTCGGCATTGCCATTCCATATGGACAGCGCCGCTCCGACTTGTCCCTCAATTTTACTGCCATCGGTGTATATTCTGACTGCCTGTGTGTTGTGTTGTTCTACACTTTGTCCGTCTACCAGGTTCACGAACTTGAGTCGCATATGTTCCGCCGGGTGAGGCACATCAGTGAACAGCATTCTTTTTTCTATATGTCTGTCCTCTAATATTGGCTGAGATACACCTCTCTTGGCCTCATATAGGGCGGCTGTCTTTTGAATGCGGAGTTCAAGTGGTAGCATCCCAGCCAATATCAAGGCAGAGTTAAGGGAGACCGTTCGGTAAGCCCTGATCAACTTTTGTGCAAATCCGCGCTGGACCGAGTTGAGCTGCTTTATAACACCGAGTTTTTTAGTTGCTGGTGCCCAGAAGGTAGTTGTAATATGGCTAGGATTAGAACCAACGACCGTCGGGTCAGAACCAATATATGCCAGAGTGTTTATTTGGAAGGTTTAGGTGCATAATTCGTTAAGGTTTTGTGTACATTGGTTGAAATATGACGAGGATTGTTGAATATGTTAATATTTTATATTCGATGCAACAAACTGATGCGAATTTTGTATGCATATATGTTCTACCCGTGCGAAGCCGGGGCGGGCTGCTAGTGTTAAATAGTTTTATTTTATAATTTTTTGTGACCATAATCTACTATGTTATAAAAGCAGGTGTCATTGCTTACCCTTGGCTCTATAAAAAAATAAAAATAATTTAAGATCACATGAAAAAAAAACTAAAAAAACCGACTTCCAACGTCACGCTAGTCAATTTCAATACTAAGTTTGAGGTGTTTATATCTTCATATCTGTGGAGTCTGGAGATACTGAACATATCCCGATGAAATATAAATGGTACTACCTGTAAAATATCATTATCATTATCATCATCATCATAATCAGCCGGTATCAGTCCACTGCTGGACATATGCCTCTATCAAGACACGCAATTGAGCCCAATTTTCGGCTCTTTCGACCTCCGAATCTGCTCAATTGATTCTTTAATCAAGAGCGTGTTAGAGGATCGGAGGTTGCGTCGTACCAGCTTCTTAATGGTTTTGTTGCGCACTTGGTTAATTGACAAAGCTGACAATGGGTCTGTTCGTCTCTCTTCCATTAGTCGAAGTGTTTCTGCCGAAAGTTTGGACTTTTTGCCCGTACGCTTGCTCTTGCAAAACTTCGTCCCTTCTTCCCTGAGGATTTCCAATTTTAATTGGAATGTTACAGACCCAACAATGGTTCGGAGTAGGTTCGGTCGCCAACACGCCTGCCCAGCGCGGCGATTAGGGAATCCCCCCCCCCCCTCATGATGGAAAGTCACTATAAGCCCCCAGTTCCCGGCCGCCCTGCTATTCCTGACCACGGTGGCGGTCACGGTAACGGCAGGGCAGGGGGTGCTAAGAATCCCCGGGTTACGGTAGGCAGCCAAAACAAACTGACCCTCGCTACGTTTAATGGACGCACGATTCGGTTGGATGACTGAGCATCTGACGCAGCTGAAGGAGGAGCTGGGACACATAAGATGGCACATTCTGGGGTTATGTGAAGTGCGAAGACAGGGAGAGGACACCATAACTCTAGAATCAGGCCATCTTATGTATTACAGACAGACAACGCACAGTCTAAGCCGCTGGTCGTAGAGACTTGTAAATTGGAGAGTATGTCTTAGTACGTAAAGGTGTATTAAGAAAGAATTTTCCAAAATTCACCTCTTTAGGGGATGAAATGGGGGTTCAAAGTTTGTATGGAGAAACAAGATTAGATAGTATTTTCCATTTGAAACTTCACACAAGTGCCTCAATAAAATAAAAACCGGCCAAGTTGAGTTGGACTCGCCCACCGAGGCTTCCGTACCAACGTTGGTAGGTGTGGTTGTTGTATTTTGTAGTGATACTTTTTATTCGTCCGTTTGTTTATCGCGATGTATAAATAAGCGACACTCTAGAGATTGCATCGTATAGTATTACCTACAACCCCTTTGGATGAGTAAACGACACAACTCGTCCCATTGGTCAGTCCGGGCGTAAGCCACCCATTCTTATTTATGTGTGGGTGCGGAATTCACCGTTAGATTTTCCGCCGTTCGCGTCGTCATAACATGTTGCTGCTAAACCTGGTTCATTGGTTCCCGGACGTTTTTGGATTCGTCACGTTGGCATATCTGTCTTGAAGGACATTGGAAGCCGCCAAAGCTAAGATGCAGCGATGGGAAGATATGTGTCAATGATTGGAGAAGGTCCAACCCGATTGGCGGAGATCCGGAGTTTGAGCGCCCCCTGGTGGCAAGTAGCAACAAATACTTGACGACGCGAGGGCGGCGGGCCTGGCGAGATAGAGAGCTCTCGGGGACTTCAGTGCCAACCAGCGAAGATTGTGGACGTCCGTCCACTCCACTGTGGACTGGAGTGCCAACCAGCAAACTGTGTGGACGTCCGTCTACCGCACTGTGAAGAAATCCAAGTAACTTTGAGGTCCTGGACGACTTCTGAAGGAGTGCGTTCCCATCGTCGTGCACGTAATCTCTTTGTCGCATAGGTAGGAACTAGGAAGGTTAGTTTAGGTTCGATTAAGTTATTACTTAAGTAAGATATATTGTCTAATAAACTGTTTATACATTCTTTTGTTTGTTCTTATTGTCGAGGGATCTCCTTTTAAGGTCTTACGAGTAGCATCGTTTGTATTTCATCACCACTCCTCTAAGGCCGTCCGGCAGGCCTATTAACACCACGGCCGAACCCACGCCCTGTTTCATCGCTCTGCTGGGGGGGTCCTAGCAGTTGTTCTATTCTAGAGACTTTGATAGGTAGTCGTTCGGAGCTAAGGTGCAGGTTCGATCCCGGCACCTGTTAAGGTGACGACGATTCAATTAGGGCCTAACTTCAGGGCATCTAGGAAGTCGGATGTTTGAGCAGTAAAAAGCTACTCCCGGAGTAGCAGGTGAGAAAATAATATTGCAGCCGAGTTTTACACTCTGCTTTTCATCCCCCACTATGAGAAAAGGGAATAGATAAAAGGGTCTATAAAATAGCAATTCAAGAGCATAATATTGTAAAAGACGAATACTAACATAAACAAACGTAATAAACCAATAAATACATACAGTTTCCGATAAAAACTTCGCAACCTTTGCAGTTTTCACCCGATAAATATTTTACCTTTAACTCATTGACATATTATACATAAGGACATGAAATACCTAGAAAAAAAAGGTGCATATCTAAACCTAAAACGTATGCCATTAATTGTCCATTGGTACATTACCAGGATTGTGTCGATCAGGGTCATCAATGGACCAATGGACAATCAATGACAGTCATTTTAGGTTCCATTATGACTTCTAGTCACTTTTTTTAAGTTATATCCATACAAGCAAATGTATTGCGGCACTTCCATGTCTATATGTATTTCCTACTCTATGGTTAAATGTGTTATTATGTCAGTCTGTGACCACAGACTATAAATGCCAATAATTCTGTCTGTCCGTCTGTCCGTCTGTCCGTCTGTCCGTCTATCCGTCCGTCCGTCCGTCCGTCCGTCCGTCCGTCCGTCTGTCTGTCTGTCTGTCTATCCGTCTGTCTGTCCGTCTGTCTATCTGTCTGTCTGTCTGTCTGTCTGTCTGTCCGTCTGTCCGTCTGTCCGTGTGTCACCACCGATTTCCTCAGGAATGGGTGGACCTAGAAAGTTGAAATTTATACTAGATACTGAGGTCTATAGTCCCTATCAGGTGTATCAAAATCAAGATCCTAAGTCAACACGATAAAAGAAATGGGCAAATTTTGATTTCCGCGACAATTTAGAGGTATCAAAATTTAACTTAATTTTCACCTTTTTTTTATTTTTAGGAATTTTTCCTTTACTTGTGCTGTAAGACCTTGCTTTTGACCAAAATTGACAATTCTAGGTCAACCGGAAGTACCCTATAGGTTTTGGGTCGAAAACCTATAGGGTACTTCCCGTTGACCTAGAATTATGAACTTGGCAAGAACCAAGGTCTTACAGCACAAATAAAGGAAAAATTCCAAAAGTAAAAAAAAAGTTGAAAATTAAAGGGTGTCCTCATACACACATAGTTTACACCAATTAAGAAAGACCTCTGAGATATATTAGCGCTGATACAATTTAGAGGTCTAGCTTAATTAAGCTAGACCTGTAAATTCCTTCCCTCGCTACGCTCAGGATTCTACTTTAGAATCGTTCGCTTCGCAAAATAGCGGCCTCGCAGAAACGTACCATATTGCACCCTTGTTATTATACACTCTTGCGCTGAAATTTGGCAATTGGCATGCATATAGTTATTATATCGTAGGTATACGCTAAGAAAGAATTTTTCAAAATTCACTCCTTAATGGGATTAAACGGGGGGTTCAAAGTTTGAACCGATTTGGCTTTTACTTCTTTGATGTCTTTTATGATAGAAAGGTTTGTACAAAATAAAAGTTTTAAATAAATAAAAGAAGTCTTTAATGCGGGCGAAGCCGCGGGGCACTTCTAATTTATTTATAAATACAATTATAAATATTTGAAAAAATCATACATATTCCATATTATCTCTTAAGTAGAGATATATACTCGTAGGTTGAATAGAATAAGTACTGGCACGGATTTCATCATAATGTATCATAACGTATCATAGTATGTAGATAGGTAAGTTCTTCGAATCTGAGTATAATAAAAATGTAGTAGAAATTTTCAAAATATAAAAATAAAACCTACATTAAAATGTAATAGCAGCATCAAAATCAACCCTCGCTCACTTCAAAAATAAACCGCGCTGATTATAAAATGACCCCAAGCTCGTCGTCAGCATTACACGACGTAACTGATAACGGAGGGTTAACCAGTTAGCGTCGGCGGGAATTCTCTGTATTTGTCATTGTCTCGCGTCAAATAGCGACCATTAACATCCTGGAGAGGAGTTGTGACGATTGTTCGGGTGCTGTAGTTCTGGAAAAGTCGACGAATAAATGATAAATATTGCCGCATCCCACGTACAATGCACCGTCGCCAGGTACTGTATATCTCAATTCAATCGGTATGTGTAACATTTTCTATTATAGGTTTATGTCACCGCTTTTCATTAGGCGAACGTCATGTTTCTCCAAACCAATTATTCATTTTGTGATAGTAGCTTATAATACAAATAACAAAATTCATCACAACGCTACACATTTCAACACAGTTTTCTCTTTGAATATGCACTAGTTTTTTGATATGCTGGCGTGTTATACAATTAGGTACTATTTCTGCGCTCCACGTAAAAAGTATTATAGCAATTCGATTGAAATCAACTAAATGAATATGTAGCCGGCATAATATGAAATATGACATACATGAATGTTCGACATCTAAGGTGAATACAGATATTGTGAGGCATGCGCCGCGCGCGCCTTGCAACGTACGCCTCGATATAAATTTTCCTTAAGTAAAAAATAAAACCAGCGCATGCTCATGCTTTGCTAGGTACTAAGTAACTATTTTATAATCTGTGGCTCGTGTCGATCCAACGCTTGCGAAGCACTTGCCTCGCAATATGCGTACCTTCAATTGTGGGGAGGCAGCTTGCTCTAGTTACATGTTACAATATTTTAAAATATAATTGACGTAACAGAATACCAAATTTGGAATCAATCAGACCTGTAAAAGTTGCTGTTATATCTTCATCAACTAGAATAGAGCTAACGATCTTCTAACAGCTGAACAGATTTTTCTGAATTGTAGCTAAGTTCACTTCCATTCAGGGCTGGAAGTCTCTACATTGATAGCGATGCGTCTTGTCATTGCTAACGTCTGCTAGAATGAGATGCAGCTAGACAGTTAATATCTGCATCTTTTTTCGTTTCGACGGTTATCGGTCGTATTTCATCGCTTTTCATGTAGAGACTACCGGCACCTTTGTAAAGAAAAGGTACTGAGACAAAGCTTTATACAACTGCGTTGTGATGATGACGTAGACGCGCGTGTGTACCTCAGCACTAGCGGCCTGTGTGCCGCCTGTCATGTACGGAGTAAAACCGGTTTATAGTGGCTCGGCTGGTGCTTTAACTCAAGGCTGTCGCTCGGGACGCGTCGCGTTATAATATATTATTTTTCATCCCATCTATTCGAAAAATAATGATTGGTTCCTTGATAAGTGCGCGCAAAGTAGGTATTTTCCGCTCTAAGGCGGGAAAATGTTTTTTTAATGTTGGCTTATGAATGTACTTTTATAGAGACCTATCTAAGGAGGTTCAATGAAATTCCTTGACATTTCATAACATTACAAGTCATTTCATGAAATTTCGTGACATATCATCATGACATTTATGACATTTTGTGACATATCATGACATTTCGTGACATTTCATGACATCTATGACATATCATGACTTATGACATATCATGACATTTCGTGACATCTCATGACATTGATCGTTGTCCACAATGATGAAGCTTGAAAAATAAAATGGTAATAAAATGGCAGGTCATGTTTACCTGAAGGTGGATTTTATTACGATGAAAATTTTACTTGTTTTTTTTGTACCAACCCTACAAGAATAGGTAAACGTTTTGTCCGTTCCTTAGAAGATTTGGGTCTGTTCCTTTCTTTACTCATGTGCTACCGGCCCAGGTCACCAAACAAATAAACAACGGGTTGCACTCCAGGAGTGCCGGCAAAAGTAAAAACTTGAACACGTCATTTTTGAATATTTTGGAATACTCGCGCAAGCTCCCTGCGCACCGTCTTACAAAGTTTCGATCGGGACACGTGACCTGACACGAGTTTAACATTTTTACACATCCCAAGAAAAGTGCACACGCCGCTAAATATGTTTTCACTTCAAAAATAGAAATATTTTTTAAACAAAAATCAAATTGGCATCTACGATGCCCCTGATAGACACACAGGCACACATTTACACTTAAAACCCGCTTTTTGCATCGCAGACTAATATCACCTAAAACTTGTTCGTGACACAATTGTCTGTAATTTTGGGCTGTGTGTATCTGTCCATAATGCGCGTAACTGTGCGTTATTCCGGCTGTGATCCCATCGAAATGATTGCGTCCTTACATAGAGTTATGTGTTTGTGATGTAATTCACTTCTTTCCTTGTCTTCTAATGCGATAATGATGGTAGGTTACTTACATCTGATGTCAATACATTACTTCAGTTCAAAGAATTTGTGTTATTTTCATTGACTTGCTTTGCATTAAAAACTACGAATAAATCATAAGTCAGGAAAAGTAACTGTGTTATAAAAATGACCCAACAAAAGAAGATAGATAGATAGATAGATGAACTCTTTATTGCGACACCAAAGATACAGACACATATAACTTTTACAGCTTAAATTTAACGTGTAGCAATGGGCGGTCTTATCGCTAACAGCGATCTCTTCCAGACAAACCTTTGTATGGATAGGATCGAAATATTAGCCTAATGCAGGGTGCGCCTAATTTAAATTAAAATGAAAAGAATAACAATAACATATTATACCTAAACTAACATAATCATACCTACTTATCTACAACAATAAACACAGATTACTTACATAAATTCCTAAACACGCATTCTATAAATTTTAAACAGATTGACAGAACAGACAGAAGCAGCTTAACACTATTTATAATGAAAGATAAGCTTAGTAGAAAAGTAGTGTCCAAGCAGGCGAGCTTAAAAGTAGGGTCCAGTGCGTCATTAGTCGGACATTTGTCTTGTTTGATTCAACTGTCATAACAGACATTGCAGCATATGCGCGAACCAATCCCTGCTTTCGTTCCGAATTTAAATCAATCTCCAAGCCAATCATTTGCAACTTCGAAAGTGATTCTTATTTTGAATCTACGTCATTTTGGTTTGAAGGAGAGCCACTTTTTCTGTGGAATGTGTTCTGAATTAAAGTTCCAGACTAATGATTTATTCGTAGATTTAAAGTCTACTCTGAATATTTTTTAATCAAATTATTTTATAGATATTCTTAACGCAGCCTTTTCTTAGTGTAAAACTTTATTCATGAATTATGAGGTTTTTTTAATATCACAAAGACTAGCGTTTGACCATTATCTTACCTGTTGGTAAGTGATGATGCAGTCGAGGATGGTAGCACGCTATGCCCAAAATGGGAAGTGGCCTCAAGGATCAGCCTTTACTTTTTATTTAATACTCGATTTATTTTTAACAGACTTTAGAAAGGAAGTTCTCAACATAGGTTATATATTTTTTTTTATGAATGTATATTTGGACATAATTCCGTCATAATATGGACGGATTAGAAAAAATATTTTTTGTTCCAAAGAGGTTTATTCCAAAATGGTCTCATTTCATTTTTTTTGTATGTTCACCTATTACTTGAAGATGCCTGAACCGATTTGAATTTTTTATTTTATTGCAAAGGGTCTCTTCCCTTCCCAGGTGGTCCCAATTAAATTTTAACGAAATCGGCCGAGCTGTTATATGTCAACATTTATATTACGATGCATTTATATACATTTAGTCCGGCTAACTACAACTATAACATGCTATTGGTACAGATTATGTATAATAGTTACTACGTCTACTGGCTACTTTGACTAGCGCGACGTTTGAAGTCGGTTCTTTTAGTTTGTTTAAACGATCTTAAATTATATTTTTTTAAACGATTCTAAATAAATAAGATTCAACAGTGTAGCCATCGTGTTCTATCCTGACCTGTTCCTATAATTTTAATAAATTTAATTAGGCATAAAGATTTTTATATGGCCATCTTCATAAATAAGTCTCACAATGACCATGTCCTTGTAAGGAATTTGTTACCATCCATGGCAAAACATTAAAAGATAAGTATAATAAGCCCCTCGGTCGGTTCCTTAGAATGCCTTAGAAAGGCCCGTATTTGGTAACGCATATATCATCCCATTTGATTGATGATATTCAATACATGGCTTGGGATTATTCTCATACGATTACGGAAGACGATTGAACATTCCGGGTAAGGTACTCGTATTTATATCATTTTCTATTTCAAGAATATTTTTCTGCAATTAGGATTATTCATAAAAAAATGTTTTAAGGGTTCCGTACCTAAAAAGATAAAAAAAGGAACCCTTATTAGATCACTTTCTTGTCCGTCTGTCTGTTGTCTGTCTTTCCGTCTGTCTGTCCGTTTGTCCGTGTGTCACCACTGATTTTCTCAGAAACGGGTGGACCTAGCAAGTTGAAATTTATACCTGATAATGAGGTCTATAGTCCCTATTGGGTGTATAAAAATCAAGGTCTTGAGTCAACACAATAAGAAGATATGGGCAAATTTAGATTTTCGCGAAAACTTGTTAGTACCAAAATGTACCTTAATTTTTAACTTTTTTTATTTTTCGGAATTTTTCCTTTACTTGTACTGTAAGACCTTGCTTTTAACCAAAATAGACAATTCTAGGTAAACCGGAAGTACCCTATAGGTTTTTATTATCTTTTTAAAGTATGTTCTGATCAATGTGGCGAAGACCATTTGCAAAATACATTTTGCTATTATTAATCATAGATTGCTTTTAACCAATATGCTTTTTAACCAATATAGAGGCGGCAATAGCCCAATGGATAGGGTTTCGGACTGGCGATCGAGAGGTCGTGAGTTCGATCGCCACCCCACTCATCGCACTATTGACGTGAACCTACTCCAGCCACAAGCATATTTAGCTTAGTTGGAGGGGTTAACAGGAATACTAGTAATGTGCAACCCACATTGCGAGTAACCTTAAAAAAATTATATATATAGTTTTACATCGTATTTTAAAAAGGTTAAGGTAAGTCTTATAATAGGCTTTTCTAATCCTAATTGCATGTTTTCTCTGATTGATTTTGTTTAAGTGGTAGTTTTACTGCTACTGCTAGTTCGCCTGGTACAGTAACACTCCTTTATCTTTTATTAAACTGTGTCATTGATTTTTTCCACAGACCTGCTACATATTAAACTTGATCGCATACACCGGCCCCCATGAGACCGACTTTGAACGGAGTTTGTCCCTTTCTTTTGTATGGACAACTTATATATATACCATACATATAGTATATAACATATATAGGACTAGCAGGTTGTTAGACAAGAACACACTCCCACCCTGGTGTCTCTCAATTGGGATTTTTGTTCTACAAAGCAATTACAACCTTATTGTTGAAGCATACGGATTAAATTGAATTTGTCAAAACATCTGCAGTGCACCATCTTTTTATACTACGTCTATGATTTTTTCAGATTAAAGGACAAATTGTCCAGGGCTGACTGACTGGAATGACTTAGGCTGAGTTGCACCATCTTACTTTAACCGTGACTATAACTATTAACCGGTGATTTTATATGGAGTTTGACAGATTTTTGACGTTTGTTATAGTTAAAGTAAGATGGTGCAAAGCCTAAGAGTTCTGCGCACCTCAGTTTTTATTATAGGCAGACGTCATCGCTTACCATCAGGCGAGCGACTTCATTGTCTTGTATCTTGGAATGGTATAAATCATAAAAATAACTCAGGGATCAATGATGGTATTGACAAAATTTGTAAAATTCTTCCGTTACATTTTGTATGAACATATTTAGGGACAAAATGATAAAATCTTTTGAGTTAGTGTAGTAGTGAGTAGAGTAGAGTAAAGTGACAATAAATTAGTAAGCACTGCTTTCAAAGAACGCAATCAATAGTGAAGACAATAATAAAGTGCGATTGGACACATTCTTAGTTTGGCAATAATTAGTAGTTTAAGTAAGATTAAAATAACATATTAGTCTTAAGACTAGATTTTAATCTTAATTTTATTTGAAGCGGCAATAGCCCAAAGGCTACGGCGTCGGACTGTCGATCGAGAGGTCGTGAGTTCGATCTCCCCAATTGAACTATTGACGTGAACCTACTCCAGACACAAGCATGCTTTGCTTAGTTGGAGGGGTTATCAAGATTACTAATACTGTGCAACCGACATTGCTAGTAAGCTTTAAAAAAAAGGTATTATAATGTTAATATCCATCGATATCCTGTCAATGGGAATACCATATAAAAAGGCGGCAATAGCCCAATGGATAAGGTGTCGGACTGGCAATCGAGAGGTCGTGAGTTCGATCCCCACCCCACCCATTGCACTATTGACGTGAACCCACTCCAGACACAAGCATATTTAGCTTAGTTGGAGGAGTTAACAAGAATACTAGTAATGTGCAATCCACATTGCGAGTAATCTTTAAAAAAAATCCATATTAAATGTTCTCAAACCTTAGAATATATTTAACCAAGAATTTCAAAAGGCTTTTTCGGTTTTTGTACTACATTACATATTTCGTTAAATTTAAAAGAGTCGTTAAGCTTTATAAAGTGAAGAGTAACAAAATTAACCAAAATTCCCAAAAATGATTTCCGAAGTATATCAGATATAATTAACAACCCACTTACAAAGCTTAGTAAGCGGAAACTCCTTGAAAGTATTTCAAAAACATGCAGGACACAGTGTATTTAATGCAGTATGTTTACATACTTCGCTAGGCACTAGCTAATTTACAGCGGAAACTATTCGAAGAAATTGGAATGCCAAATAATTTAAGATCATTAACAAAACGAAAAAAAAAATGACTTCAACTGCCACGGTAGTCGTTTTCAGTACCAAGTTAGAAGTGTTTATCTCCATACTTATCGAATCTTGAATCATCTCAAATCATGAAATCACAACAAGACCAAACGGGATGTTCTCTTTTACAATAATAAAAATATATATTTTTGATTTATAATACCTGTTACCTTAGTAACAGGACAAGCATGACTCTCGCCCGGACGTAAGCGATGACGTCTACATAATAGTTACAGTGGCATGCAAAATTCTGCACGTTATTTTTTTCAACTAATTAGCAACCACTAATAAGGAGCGAGACACAGGAACATTAGATAAATAAACAGTACTACGTAGTAGTAACTGGACAGGTGCGAGTCAGAGTTGTACACGTAGGGTCTCGTACCACAGTACAATAAAGTAAAGTACAATGATGTCGAACAACATTTGTCGCATAATTAACCACTCTGACCGATCTATGAGTAGTCTATTCATTGAGACCTTTCCAATGATTACAAACGCAACATATCTGCTGTATGTTGGTGAGGACTTCTGTATTCTGCAGATTCCAGGAGATCCCCCAGCATCAGGTCAACGCTACCACGTTCTTACAATATAGCTGAAGCAAGAGGATACCGAATTTGGAATTGATTAGATATATAAAATTTGGTCTCATAGCGTCATCATTTAGAAAAAAATAACCGGCCAAGTCGAGGTGAACTCGCCGACCGAGGCTTCCGTACCAACGTTGGTATGTACCAATTAAGTTAGATCTATAAAGTGTATCAGCGCTCATATAACTCTGACGTCTACCTTAATTGGCGTAAACTATGTATGTATTTTTTTCACCCTTTCATTTTTACCTTTTTTATTTTTGGATTTTTTCCTTAATATGTGCTATAAGACCTTGCTTCTTGCCAAATTTCATGATTCTAGGTCAACGGGAAGTACCCCATAGGTTTTCGACCTAAAACCTACAGGGTACTTCCGGTTGACCTAGAATTGTCAATTTTGGTTAAAAGCAAGGTCTGAAGGCACAAGTAAAGGAGAAATTCCGAAAAATAAAAAAAGTGGAAAAGTGTTGACTCAAGACATTGATTTTTATACATCCAATAGGGACTATAGACTTCAGTATCAGGTATAAATTTCAACTTGGTAGGTCCACCTGTTCCTGAGAAAATCAGCAGTGGTGACACACGGACAGACAGACGGACAGACAGATGGACAGACAGACGGACAGACAGACAGACAGACAGATGGCCAAAAAAGTGATCTTATAAGGGTTCCTTTTTTTACCTTTTGAGGTATAGAACCCTTGACTCAGGGTCAACACGATAAAAAGATATGGGCAAATTTCGATTTGCGCGACAACTTGTAAGTACCAAAATTTACCTTAATTTTCAACTTTTTTTAAATGTTTTGTAATTTTTCCTTTACTTGTGCTGTAAGACCTTGCTTTTGACCAAAATTGACAATTCTAGGTCAACTGGAAGTACCCTTATAGGTTTTGGGTCGAAAACCTATAGGGTACTTCCCGTTGACGTAGAATCATTAAGTACTTCAGTAAGCAGGATTTTTCGCAATGGGGTAGGTAACAAAGATTGAATAGAAAATCAATACGGTTTTTCGGGTTTTATAAATATTAATACCTGTTTCCCTTAGTCACGTGGTAACTTGAAAACGGATGAACCGATTAGGCTAATTCTTTTTTGATGTCTTTTATGATAGAAAGGATTTTACAAAAGAAACGTTATAAGTGAATAAAAGAAGTTTATCACGGCGAAGCCGCGGGGCACTTCTAATCTTAGATATATATAAATCAATTGCTGTTCGTTAGTCTCGCTAAAACTCGAGAACAGTTGGGCCGATTTAGCTGATTTTGGTTTTGAAATGTTTGTCGTAGCCCAGGGAAGGTTTAAACGGTGAGAAAATTTGGATAAATTGCGAGAAAGATAGTAAAAACAACAATTTGATTTTCCCATATAAACTGTTCTACCTACAAACATAAATTGACGTTCGTCCCATCGGTACGGTAGTGTAGACTCTATTCCACTCTCGATTAAATTAAGGGTTTCTTTTAACATTACTTGGATTATCGCGTAGGTATTTAAATTTCAATATATTGGATTTTGGTGGTTGTCCCAAGTTATCATTTTTTGGTTCGTTCAAAAAAAATTGTCAAATTGTATTGACTTATTTTCATGGTTGCCATTATGGCGCTTCCATACATGGGTATTCGCTATTTGTATAAAAAACCGATAAAAACAAAAAAAAACAATTGCTTTTTATGCTCGATCTTACCAACCTTAATGGATAGAGACTTGAAATTTACTCATGGTTTGTTTTACAATGACTTCTATAAGTTCAAATAATAAAAACTGTAATAAAAATTAAAGGGGGTCCCCATACAAATAACGTATTTTTCAGGCAAATTTTGTTCAATCGGATCCCTGCGTGTGCGGGACCGACTCACACTCGGACAGTTTATATTATATATATTCGCGGTACGAAGTTTGCCGGGTCAGCTAGTACATTATATGAATCGGTCGGGGTGGTTTTACATTTTAATTTTAAATATAATAAGTATTTGTTGTTAGAGCGGCTAAAGTGATTCCGAATATATTTTTTATGAAATACATACATACTTTGTGAACATTTAAACTGTCTACCTATTTCGTAGAAAAAACAGCCATCTGGCAGACGGACAGAAAGACGGATAGCGAAGTCTCTGGAATAGGGTTCCGTTGGTACCCTTTGGATACGGAACCCAGATATAAAGAATATAATTACTAAGATATCGATGAAACTGTTTAAAGTTGTTATACTACAATCTGTCTCTACGTCCTCTCTTACGACGTTACGCTAAAAATAAACCCTGCGGAACATCTGTTAAAATTTAACGCTTGGAGATCAAAGAGCCACTAATCAGGGGATCAAAGACTCTCGGTTTTATGTGAAACGTTATAAACAGCTTACCCTAATGGATAGAGCTAAGCTGATATAATCTGGCTGGGAAGTGACATAATGTTAGAATTTAGATAAATGGGGTTAAGCCTTTTGTGGTCAGTGCGGTAGGTGATGGTGGGGGATTGCGTAAGTTGCATTTTGATAGTTTTCTTTAAGTTTTGCTTTATTTTTGTGATGTGTGATTATTATTTGAGATATTATGAACTGCTCATCTTCATCATCAACATGAGCCAAAACTAGTCAACTGCCGGACATTGGTCCCTCCAATTGCATGCCACTGAGCCATGTTTGAATTTAAATAACCAAATTGTTGATGTTAATTCAAATTAAATATTTAACTCATTTAAATAGTCGTTCTAGCTTCAAGAGGAGAAGTCGACTTGACTAGAAAGGCAATGGACATTAAAGTTGACGGCTGTAGAAGGAGAAAAAGACCGAAGAAAGTGTGGGTGGACTGTGTGATGGAAGATATGAGTGTCAAGGGAGTGGATGAGGAAATTACCGTGGATAAACCCAAATGGCCGACAATGACTTGTTGCACCGAGCTGGATAGTGGGATAAGGGTAGGAAAATGATGATGAAATAGTCGTTCTAGCACGCCGCTGCCGTTGCCTCGTCCATCATGAAATTCTGATGAATATTTTACAGATAAGGAAAACGGAATAACATTAAACGACTCAAATTAATACGTGTTAAGTTGTAACAAGATGACAAAAAGAAACAATATTATTTTGTTTTAACCATGGCGTAGGCTTTGGCCTACGCGCCGTAGCAAGAATTCGGGTTATTCCACAAATCCCCATTTCCAATACCAGGCGCATAACGCTTTACGACATACAACAAAAATATTCATTTGCTCAAAATAACATTTAATCAAAAGGGACAACTTTAAACAAACATACTGTTCAGCGTATATATATTTTATACTTACAACAGCGAACTTATCTTTATAATAAAAATGGTTAATTGAAAGCTCACATTTTGTTCCAGATGACGAAACTTTAAACATACTATTTGTGTACTTGTATACACCTGTATACAAAGATTTACGTTTCATTAGCTAGATTGACTTAGATTAACGTTAAATAATTACATTCTATTCGTAGCTTAAACTAATGAATAAGCATTAATGACATTAATCAAAGGCTTTGCACGCAATATGTTGAACCACTTTATTTGACAGTGAATAGGGGCCCTTAATGAATTCAATACAAGCTTAACATTGTAGAAGTAGATTAGACGCTGTCAGCTGATTGATGTAAATACTATCCGAGTACTTGCTGTGCTTCACGGCTTATCCTACGCCATATAGTATCTTACTGTTACACCTTATTTTACCCTAATGGCTTAATTTTACAATAAGACTTTATTTGCCAAAAATATTACAGAAATTGGAAATACAATTAGACACAAGATTTGTATACACACACATACACCTAGAAATTAATTTAAGTATGTGCAACATTAAGACAAATCCGTCGAGCCGTTGGACCGTAAAGAGGTAATTAACAAAGAAACATAAAAACTATTTGACAAATGGTTATCTCAGTCTCTCATTATATGCGAGGGCGAGCGCAGCTACGAGTAGCTGCGTTCAGTCTATAATCCGTGCCATATAGATTGGAACTAAAGTGCATCGACCTCTTGTCAGCCGCTAAGAAAAAATGAGTGTAACTTAAAATTTTGCCAAAATGAAAAGCAACAATATCTATTTATCATTGATGTTTATTACAATTCTTCATATTACTAGAACACATTTGATATATTTAATGTCGTATTTTCATGATCTCGATATTTATTATCCGTTTTTATTGTAAAAAGGGAGTTTAATGCGCTAAGAGTGTTCTATGTTGTACTTTATTATAATGATTATTAACGAACATCTCTTCTTGTAATTTTTCTACTTGAAATTAAAAAAATAACCATTACAACAGCTTTTATAATACTTACGAAACTACTTCCTAAAATTATACAAAACGCAAGTTATGTCACTTTACTTCGAACATGTTTTTACGTCAGGCAACAGAGATGCGTCACCTTCGGCAATTATAAATTAATTTATTTTATAAATTAATTTTGGCAAGAATTAAGTGATGGCAATTATATAATTAAATCTACCAACAATATAAAATAAATCATATGAAATATATTTTATTTATTTATTTTCCAACATACATTAATCTTACATTAAACCCAATATTAACATATTATTGTATTAATATGCAGACTCCATCTCAACTAAATATGTATGTTGCAGAAAAAAAACTTTAGATATTTTAGTGCTAAATAAAAATTAGAACACACCGCTAAGTAAAAAGAAAACCTAATTATAATCACAGTCATAAAAGGTTTGTCACCGCTGCTAGACCACTGAAAGGTCAACGCACTTTAGTGCCAATCTATATGGCACATATTATTATAGTCTACACTCTGCAACAGTCCGCATATAAAGCTCGATGCAATAACATCACGGAACTGTCTATCCGTTACGTATGCATTATCTATATCTATTGTAGGGTGTACATGTACACGTACTAGGTGATAAGGTTTTGTATATAAGGTAAGTATCATTAATATTTGATGAGATAAATACAGTTGTCATTATGTTAAATACTTATACGTTGTTTCCCTAACCCTGTTTTCCCAGTAGTAGACAACACTACATCTGTGTTATCTCCACATTATTTTGTGTACATGTCTATTACTAAACATGTACATCCTACACTATTATATTTGTGACCTTCATTGTGATTTAGTGATTCGTAAACAATTTAAGTGTTTCTGTAAAGTGCAAGTATCCTTGATGTTATTTATGTTACGCGGCTACAATAAAGCGTGTAAAAGTTAAATTACCTTCTTTGTGATTTTATTCGAGTGACTTGTGATTACTTTGCAATAAATTGTGTTACACGAAATTTGTCTCATTTGCACAATACCTAGTATACTTCCACGCCATTTCGAACGAATATATGTTTTATAAATAATATAATAATATCCTTAGCTGCTTTATTAATGGCTTAACGAATGGGTCCGGACACATTAATGGCTTAACGAATGGGGATTAATGTGTCCCGACTGTTAAAGTCTCTATATTCCATATATATGTTTAATTTATTTTATGAGTGTATCGACCGAGAAAGAATTTAAATGGTATAGTTTTTTGATATCCCTAAACAGAAGTCTAAGCTACTAGACTTACTTGTTTTTTTCTTTTCAGTTCGTTTTTTAACACTTCACTTTTTGCGCAGTCGGGTTTTTTGATTTTTTTATTTAATGGTTTATTTTACACTTTTTAGTTAAGTAAAGGACGGCAAATTCCGTACTATTAAATGACTATACCAAAAGGAAGAGGTTGTTTGTTACCTCAGAACTCCATCAATTCTTAACCGATTTGGTAATTTCTTTTTTTGTTTGAGTAAATATGATTTTCATTTGGTCTCATTGTAATTTTATTGAGATCTGATAAGTAACTTCAGAGATAAGCACCGCAAACTTGTTACTGAAAGTGACTAACGCGGCATTTAAAATCGTTTTTTTTTTCGATTTGTTCGATCATAAATTATTTGTTATAAATATATTTTGAATCTCCATTTTAAGACCTTTAATTCGAAACCCCACTCGATAGGTTTTGAAATAAAAAAAATTTTTGAACCCCAAATTTTGGCGTCTGAAATCCGCCATTTTGATTTTTTTAATTTTTTATGTTTTCGTTGACACTCGCGCTAGCATGGCAAAATATTGACGTGCCAATTATCAAAATCGGCCCACGCGTTTGGTCTCTAGTGTGCCACAAAGGAACCAACATACATACATACATATATAGACTGATAAACACATTACCTCTCCTTTGCGTCGCGCAGTCGGGTAAAAACTACGCTAAACAGACGGCAGCAGTGTGACAGGAAAGTAGTGCGCAGAAGCGCAATTTTGATTTTTGACGTCCGCGGTCAAAGGACTAATTCTAGGGTTACACGCTCAGTCTGGCATCAGTTCAGTCCATCAGTCTGCTCAGAATGACGGGAGGATTATCGTCTAACCGGTCCAGAATGACAAAAATTAAAAAAAAATATATTATTTTTTCATCCATCATTCTGGCATCAGTCTTAGACTGATGCCAGAATGATGCCAGACTGAGCGTGTAACCTTAGACTAAGAGTTTACGAAAGTTGCTATTGTAGTCTTTTCAACTTTTATGAAACAAAGCTCAGAACACTTTCGATGAAGACACCTATTAAGCAAAAAAAACTAAATCAAAATCCGTGCATCCGTTTGGGCGCTACGATGGCACAGACAGACACAGACACACAGATACACACGTCAAACTTATAACACCCCTTATTTTTGCGTCGGGGGTTAAAAATACAAGAAGCTTGAAAGGCGCGCGCGGATTTTCGGAACGGTTGTTGGACACAGAGCATCGCTTGAAATTACGGTTGGACGTAGTTTTTTTTATATATTTGTAAGACATAAAAATAATGTCTCCCCTGCACTTAGATTCAACGACATTTGACCTAAAAATTCCATCCTGTATTTTCAGAATTCAAGTAATCAAGGGCTTAGGTAATCTAAAACAAGTGTGTTAACTGTATACTAAAGATAAGGTACGTTGTACAAAACTTTAAGACGCTAAGTACCAAATCTAAATTTAAAGGTATATTCTCATATACGTAAAATACCATCGGTCGTCCTTCCACGTAGCGTAAGAATAATTGAATTTCAGAAGATTGAGCATTATCTGAAAAGGAAGAGAAGAATATTTTTAGTTATATTTACTATTTGCCCATCTTTCACTGTTGGAAATTTGCCTCTCCTATGGTACTCAACTGAGCTTTATGTTCAGTTTTTAACTGCTACCAGCCAACTTGCGTGTCTGTGCAAAAAGACTCCCGTCGTAGAAGTTGAGATCACGTGTTCTAATTCACTGTTTTGTTGCGTTGACAAAACTGCTCTGTCATTGCCAGTACAACTAAAAATGTTTGAAACTTAGTAGGTGCCTACACTTATCATTATTGGGTGCTACTAGGTAGGTTATGTGTGTACCTTCTTTCCTTACCTTTGAATGTTAGTTCATCGTAACTCCACGACAGTTCTCTGTTTGCACAGACTCTTTATTAGCCCATCTTTCACTGTTGGACATTTGCCACTCGTATGGTACTCCACTGAGCTTTATCCTTAGTTTTTAACTGCTACCAGCCAGCTTGCGTTTATCGACGATGAATCTAGCTGAAGCTTGTCACATACTACAATGTTGTTGAGCCGTGGACTCCACTCTACATTACGTCAACTGCATTCGAATTATATCGACGATGAACCTAGCTGTAGTGTGTCCCATACTACAATGTTGTTGAGCCGTGGACTCCACTCTACATTACGTCAACTGCATTAGAACTATATCGACGATGAACCTAGCTGTAGTGTGTCCCATACTACAATGTTGTTGAGCCGTAGAATCCACTTTACATTACGTCAACTGCATTAGAATTATATCGACGATAAACCTAGCTGTAGTTTGTCTCTTACTATAATTTTGTTGAGCCGTGGAATCCACTCTACATTACGTCAACTGCATTAGAATTATATCGACGATAAACCTAGCTGTAGTTTGTCTCTTACTATAATTTTGTTGAGCCGTGGAATCCACTCTACATTACGTCAACTGTATTAGAACTATATCGACGATGAACCTAGCTGTAGTGTGTCCCATACTACAATGTTGTTGAGCCGTAGAATCCACTTTACAATACGTCAACTGCATTAGAACTATATCGACGATGAACCTAGCTGTAGTGTGTCCCATACTACAATGTTGTTGAGCCGTAGAATCCACTTTACATTACGTCAACTGCATTAGAACTATATCGACGATGAACCTAGCTGTAGTTTGTCCCATACTACAATGTTGTTGAGCCGTAGAATCCACTTTACATTACGTCAACTGCATTAGAATTATATCGACGATAAACCTAGCTGTAGTTTGTCTCTTACTATAATTTTGTTGAGCCGTGGAATCCACTCTACATTACGTCAACTGCATTAGAACTATATCGACGATGAACCTAGCTGTAGTGTGTCCCATACTACAATGTTGTTGAGCCGTAGAATCCACTTTACATTACGTCAACTGCATTAGAACTATATCGACGATGAACCTAGCTGTAGTTTGTCCCATACTACAATGTTGTTGAGCCGTAGAATCCACTTTTCATTACGTCAACTGCATTAGAATTATATCGACGATAAACCTAGCTGTGGTTTGTCTCTTACTATAATTTTGTTGAGCCGTGGAATCCACTCTACATTACGTCAACTGTATTAGAACTATATCGACGATGAACCTAGCTGTAGTTTGTCCCATACTATAATGTTGTTGAGCCGTAGACTCCACTCTACATTACGTCTACTACATTAAAATTATATCTAGCATCAGAAAATTAAAATAGTAGAGGCATTTGCAGTGCAGAACCCTCGTTCTGCATGGCAAATACAACAAAACATCAAAAGGCAAAGATAATAAAATGAAATTCGCTGTACGTTTCGCTTACCATCTTTGTGTAGTAGAATATTATGAAGAGTAACTCTTATATTGTCGGCTTGTGATGTTATCATTTCGGCAACTATAGCTGGATAAATGGTTATAGCAAAACTGCACAGGGCTTCAACATATCCGGATAAAATATCCGCTGAATGCACCTTAAAACAAAACAATACACAATAATATTAGTTTTTTCAACCGATTTCCAAAAAGAATTTTATGGAGGTCTGATTAGTATCTCCAGAGATATGACGATAAACGTCTCAAACTTGCTACTGAAATTGACTCGCGGAGCACGGAAGTCGGTTGTTTTAGTTTTTAAACTATCTAAATTATAGTTATATGATTTTTGTATTTACTGAAAAGCTTATTTACCTAAAAAAAAAATGGAATACATAGACTTACTACACTAGAAAGGAAAAAAAAAGAAAACATTTTTTTTTTAGACTTACTACACTACGTTTAAAGTGAATCCTAGGTCTATGATACAATGTATGGATTGTTTTTATTATCATAAACAAAAAAACGGGGCAAGCGTTTGACCACAATTACCCACCCAATGAATTATTTAAGTATTATTACTCGTTCAATCAGAATATTGTGACACTGAACACTCGGAGCTCTGGGCTTCCAACGTGAAATTTTAATGATCACACTCGTAAAAATATGAGTGTTATATTAAATAGGTCCAAGCTTAACAAAAATACATACCGACAATTTCTGTTCCTTTATTATACTAATGGTTCTGAAAATAATGACAACCATCCCAGGAGCATTCCCTAGAAGTAACAATAAAAACTGCAAAAAAAAATTTGTTTATTACTTAATAATATCTGTTTATTATATCATCCGTCGGGGTTCTACCACCATCAACGACACAGCCAGTATTTTGGGAACATTAACTATTGGTAGTCATAGTAGATTTAGCACTTATTACGCAAAATATCGATCTAATTACTGAAGTTCTTTTGTACCTTAGTTGGGCAACGTAATGCAACATTTTGTATAAGCTAAAATGTATTTAATATTTTTAGAACTCATTAAATGTTTATAAGAAACAATAATATACTAACTTTAGATTTGAAATATTTAGCAATTGAATCAGCTGCATCAGCAATTTTTTTGTAATTGATGTTGTAATTCGTCCATCCTGCTTCAGCAACCTCTAATTTTTGTGAAAGCGCCTTCATGTTGTAATGAATCAAAATAAATGCAAATGTATGACTGACAGAAATATAATCACGACATATTAAAACAAAAACAAAGAAAATGATCCATATTGTTTCAGCACAATGCATTGCACGGCATGTGTATATAGCAATTGATACTCTAAAAAAAACGATAGAAAAGGCGAATATAAAAAACTTCTTTTCCAATTTACACAATGTTCTTATAACATTAATCTCGTTATCAATATTTCTAATCACTTTCAAAAATGTACATAAATTATATTTTGTTCTAGATAATATACATGTCAGAATAATGTATTGTAAGACATAGAAGGAAAACCAGGCAAACATTAAATATTGTTTAAAAAAATAATAGCTTAGCACAAGAAAGCTAATTATTGAAATAATAAGACAATGTAGAAGTGTTAACAAGTTCACGCATTTTTTATTCGATTTGGTGTCAAAAAATCCGAAATTTAACCCAAAAATTATATGGAGGCATTTATATAACGCAGTTATTAAATCGTAAGACATTATGTTTTATTTAACCAACTCTAGCAAAGGAGTATGTTATCAATTTGTTTGTATATTTTTATATACTGAAATATTACTTTTTTGTATTGCTATGAAGCACGTCTGATATAAACGATTATAATTGAATCAATAAAAGCAATGTGAAATTATTTGATAATTCCAAATCCATTAATCTACTTGGTTTTAAGCCTAATCTATTAATTTATCATTTTGTTTGGGTTGGTCTTATTTGCTTCTCATACCCATTATAAATATAAAGCTTTTACTTTACTTTCTATCAATCTAATATATAATCTTATCTAACAATCTAATCTACCCTATTTTATAGCGCTAAGCTTAATTTTAAAATTAAAAAAGGTGAATATAATATGTAAGGTAAAATTCTTGCGATAGGCCCATAATATTCGCAAATAATATAAAGCAACATAATATACGGCAACAAAAGATTTTTGTTTTATGTCTTATAGGCTAGCGTTTGACCAGACTTTCCCATAAATGTATAAAGGACCTAACGTACTCTGAAAGCTTCCTGTACATTACCAATATGACTACATATGTAGGTTTTGGAGACCAATTTTCTTTTTTAGTACGAGATGCAGCTAAGTTTGCAATAGGTGAAAAATTTGTATTTAGATGACCCATCTGATGGAAAGTGGTTATCGTTGCTTAAGAACAACTTCACTGCAAAACTCAGGTATAACTATTTAACTGCATCTATTAGATATTTGCCATGACAAAAAGTGAAGATTACTGTGAAATGACTATTGGCCTTAGTAGGTCCTAAGATTGGGGACTAGTAGTCCTTTGGTCAATGTTCTCAAAATTTTCGAACAAAAAACGCGACCCCCATCTGCCACCCGCCAAGACGAGCCAAGCAAAGTACATTGTTTTACTGCTTGGTATTATTTTCCACAGTAGCGCAAAGATCAACAACACAATTTTTAACCAGCCAGGCAGTTCTATATCTTAAACTGAATCGTGAGTTTCAATCAGAGGTATATCAAAGGAAGAAGTTCATGGGTACATATCTACGAACTATTCTAGCTAGTTGGTTTGTTTTTTTTTATGTTATAGGTGGGAAACAAGCTGACGGCCCGGGACGTTGAGCAGTCACCGTCATCTTTGGATATCCGCTGCACCATGGGCGCTGATAATGCGTTGCCGACTTTTAGAGACTTTTTTTCGCCTTGTGGCAACACTAACGATAACACTGTCAAAAATCAGCTGTGCCGGTTTTAATCTAAATATTAGGAAAATAGTCATTAAATCTTAGAAATATTATTAAATCTTAAGTGCAAAAGTGATAAATAACACCACTTCGTGTTATTTAACATCTGTGTGACCTATTTCGTGTGATTCGAAAATCGACAATAATCCGGTCTCGGTCGGCGCGGGAACTGGAGCTGTCAAACAAGAGAGAGACCTCTTGGTATATCATATCAGGATATATCCTGGACCTTTGGATGCTTCTGAACAAAAAACCTGGGGAGTATTGTTTTCGTAACCTTTATTAACCGTATGCATTAGGTACTGTTAAATAAACTCACTGCCACCCTCTTTAAATCACCAACATTAAATTCGATCAAAGTCGGTTACAAATTGTCAATTTTTTCGATTTTCCCGTCGTATTTATATACCTAACTTGTAATCTCGAGTTCTACTGTATTATTAAAGGTTAAACTAACAGTTTTAGTGTAGAAATAATGTTTATATATGTAAATAATACAAACTTCACATTATAAAGAATACACTGTCTATACAGTACTTTTCAGGGCAGGTCTTATAATTTTGATTGAATATTAACTATATAATCACTTTATCACTGACTTCCTAATATAAAATATCAATAAATATAAAATTTAAACAAAGAGATATTGTTAAACTTGTTAATAACCCATTGTCTTACTAGTATCAATTATCAGTCACATATAAACTGTATTGGCTAGCTTGAAAGTAAAGTACTCCTTCCTGGTTTGCAGAGACAATATCAGCCACAATGACTACCCGTAGAATGGATATTGAGGCCAAATTGAAGGCGGCTCTCCTGGAACTGAAAACTTGCAAGGACTCCAAAAAAGATTTGCTGCAAGAACTTCAGGATCATGAATCTGACATGGCAAAGATGTTGGAGAAGAACGCAGACCTCAAACACCAATTGGCCGAGTATGACATTGCTCTGGAAGACCTGAGAGACCAGCGTGACAGGCTTCTAGAAACAGTGGATGTACATACACAAAACCAAGAACTATTCGAACGTACACTGACCTATATCCGGGATTTGGAGCAAGAGCTTTCATTTACAAAAGATAAACTAGAAGAAATGACGACATCTCCTGTATTGCAAAATAATACTAATCAAGACAACACTTTGGATCTATATACAGAGTTCATCGGCTCAGGTTCTACTAATGTCTCTATGAAGGGTTCCAATAAGATTAAAAAGTACATTAAGTATAAGAAAATCATTAGGAAAATGACGCATAAATTACAAAAAATTAACCATATCAAAAAAATAAATTTAAAGACTTGTAAGAAAAACATCGACTTAAGTAAAGAATTACAGCATTGCCTAGAGATGTTAGATCGCAGTAAAAAAGAATTAATAGAATTTAAAGAAAAGGCTGAATTATTAAAACAAGAAATGTGCGTCTCAAAAGTTTTAATTGGGGTTCCTATCTGTGGTGTGCAGAGTGAATGCTACCAAGAGGATAGCAGCTCACCAAGTACAGCTAATACTGCAAGTTTACGTGCACAGACTGACTTGGTTAGGCAGGAAGTAGTGTCATCGTTACAGTGCACTGGTGCCTCCGAGGTGGATTCAGGCAGTCCTTTACAACTGCCGGAGCCTGCTAGAGAGACCATTGTGTTCAGCGATGAAATGGCAGTAGGTATGGGTAGCTTATTAGACAATAGATTGAACCAAAATGTTTATAACAATTGCTGCCCTAATTTATCAATTACAGATTTATGTAAAAAAATATGCAGCTTTTTTAATTTACATAATACTAAATTCATAAATCACTTAAAATTGTATTCAAAAACTTTTAAAGTTGTTTGTCAGACAGCAAAATCACTGCATCTAAGTAGAAAAATTAAGCATGCCGATGACAAAATAAAATCAACATGGAAAGTCATTAATACAGAAACTGGAAAAATTAAGCAGAGGGACGGTAAAATTATGTTAAAAGTTAATAATAAATTAATCATAGATAATAATGATGTCGCTAACACATTTGTTGAGTACTTCTCACAAGTACCTATTATTACTACTCAGCCTTTAAACTCTTCCCCTAAGGATGCTTTTGTTTTACTATCGAAGTGTGTGAATGTATGTGACTCTATGTTTGAGTTCAGACACATAACTTCAATATCAATTATCAAAACTTTTAAAATGCTCAATCAAAAGAAAACCGAGGATCTGTGGGGTATGTCAACCAAAGTACTTAGTTATATTATTAATGCAATTAGCCCTCACTTAGCGTTTATTTTTAACAGATGCGTCGATGAAGGTGTCTTACCTGATGTAATGAAAAAAAGTAAATTAATTCCCCTATACAAATCAGTGAACAAAAATGACCCTTCAAACTATAGACCAATCTCTATATTACCGGCGCTCAGTAAAGTTTTTGAAAAAGTTATATTAGACCAGCTTTTGGCACATTTTAATATTAATCATCTTTTAAATCACAAACAATATGGTTTCACTAAGGGGCGTTCTACTACTGATACTGGAGTAGATCTTCTTAAACATATATTTGATGCCTGGGAGAAAGCACAAGATGCTATCGGCGTTTTCTGTGACTTATCTAAAGCGTTTGATTGCGTCTGTCACAAAACGCTAATTTGCAAATTAAAACACTACGGCGTTAACGGAAAAGCACTTGATCTGGTCTCATCCTACCTCAGTAATAGAATACAGATGGTTGAGGTCAATGGCGTCAGGTCATCTGGATCCCTCATAAAAATGGGAGTTCCGCAGGGATCGATCTTAGGACCATTTTTATTTCTAGTTTATATTAATGACTTGCCGTCTTTCGTGCAAAACTTATGTGACATTGTTTTGTTCGCGGATGATACATCCTTAATATTCAAAATAGATAGGATTGCGCCTGGATTTGACGATGTTAACAAATCAATCGCACAGGTTTTGAATTGGTTTACAACCAATAACTTAGACTGAACGCCAAAAAAACTAAATGTATTAAATTCTCGCTGCCAAATGTAAGAAAGGGTGTCATTAATAGCAGGATATTAATAAACGATGTACCGATAGAATTTGTTGAATCCGCTACATTCTTGGGCATCACCCTGGATTCAAAACTACAATGGGGTTCTCAAATATCGGCTCTGGCAGGTAGATTGAGCTCCGCTGCATACGCAGTACGTAAAATCAGAAACTTGACTGACGAATCCACTGCTAGATTGGTTTACTTTAGCTACTTCCATAGTATAATGTCCTATGGCATTTTATTGTGGGGGAAAGCCGCCGAAATCCAATCTATATTTGTTTTACAAAAAAGAGCTATTCGATCTATATATACCATGAAGTCGCGAGACTCACTTCGTGAAAAATTTAAGGAGATTAAAATTCTCACAGTGGCATGTCAATATATATATGAAAATATTATGTATGTACGCAAAAATTTGAATGAGTATGATAAGAGGTCCGATGTACATAATTTCAATACAAGACACAAAAATAGATTAATTCTACCTCAATTCAGGTTGTGGAAAGTTAGTGGTTCTTTTCTGGGGAACTGTATACGATTTTATAATAAACTTCCTAAAGATATTGATCAACTGTCTATAAGCAGATTTAAAACCTTTGTAAAATCCAATTTAATGAAGAAATCGTACTATACAATAAATGACTATATGACAAAAATGCTTGGCCTGAATGCCCCAAGCTCCAAGATATAATATAAATTGTATGATAATAGAATTACTTATTGTACATTAAACATTTATTTAATATGAATTAAAAAAAATGAATTAAAATAAGTGACAAGCCCCATAGAGTTTCTTGGTGTTTCTTCTCTGATGGGAGTACTTCCGAAACACCAGTAGATTCAACAGTCAATCAGTTTTCATCTTTTGTTTGCAGATCTAGGGTTGCCTGTTACGACGGTATTATGCGGCTGATAGTCGGACAATCAGTTCCATTCGGAACATGATTTGTACTGCAATTAGTCTGCGTTTTATTTATCTATTATGTTTCATTATTTCACAATTTTTTGGATAAAAATTGTCTGAAGTACTGAAACATGCACTGGGTTGCGGGTGCACGTAATGGTACGGTTGGCAACCCTACATTAATAAGGGGAATTAAACATGTGTTTTAAGTGTGACGTTCGACGTCTAGATGAAAGCTGAATGGCTCAATACCTTTGTTTTTTTTTTGTAAATTCAAAGCGTTATGTTTCTGTTATATCTATATTTTTTGTTGAATATGATCTATTTAATGTTATTTGACGTGTGTAAGTGCTAATTTTTAATTTGCCCATATACTGAATAAATGCTTTGACTTTGACTTTGACTTTGACTTTAAGGCATTCATAGATATCCTTTTTAAAAATACTCCATTCTGTAGCTCAAAGGGAAGATCTTAGCGATAAGGTCATTCTAAATCTTACAGGTGTAAAACAGTCACGGTTAAAACTGGTGATAGTTCGAGACTTTCAAGTCTGTTAAGTTAAAGGATGAGCTTTTTAACGGTACCGAGCAGTTCAAAAAATGTCGATTATGGAATCAAGTCAAATAGTTCTTCAGAGCATTCCTAATTCAATTGAGTTCAAACCGCCGTGCACCAATGGATTTTTCTATCGAATAATGTATGTGCGCTTCTCACAGTGGCCCTCCGGTGAAGGTAAACATCGCTAAGAAACCAACAACCCCCGCATGGTGGTAGAAGTGGTGGTGGTAGTTAGAAAATCTGTCACCAAACATCTAATGTGTTCCGGCAGCTATCCTTGAGAGCCAGTTCCCATTATAGGCCTAGCGTGCTTACCATCTTCGACCGCATCATCACTTACCAACAGGTGAGATAGTGGTCAAACGCTAGCCTAATTCGTATAATTTTTTTTTTATAAAAACGGCATAAGATGCACAGAGCTTCGGTTCTCCACAGGTGGCAGGAGAATCATATCGAAGTTTCGCCTGACTTGCTTACCAAAAGTAGCTAACCTTACTAAAAAGCAGAAGTCTTACCTTAGCGGCCATAACTTAACGGTGTTGCGGCAGCACACAGCCCTGGAATCAGTTATTTTGGCTCTCCAATCATATACTTTGGCGGGGTATACCTCTAATACCTCTAAGCTGTACCTACTAATCTAATTCGGTTTTACGTCTAAAACGAAGAATTATAATGATATTATTAATAACGGACACGGACTTGTCGAGTCCGAGGTGACTGACATACTATAAGAACAGACTTGAGCCAGTTTTCAAAAATGATCGTGCTTTGCTCTATCGGAACCGCTCTGTTATCACGGACAGGACAGGACAGCATCATTTCATAGATGAGGCAAACGGTGTGTGTTGATTACAGGGAATGCAAAAGGGGATTCACGGCTGGAAGAGTGGAAGCGTGCTGTGTCGTGATATCCCAATTCCTCTATTATCAACATTCCGCGATGCGCGGATTAGGAAGTGAGGTTACAAACTCACCTGATGGTGGAGTAGCCGGAGATTAGGACACAGAATTACATAGCTATTGAGAATGCTATCAGCTGATATTAAACCTTTTAACTATGTACTTAGCTGTATGGTGTCCTTGAATCGCCCTTCAAATTTCAATTGTGTCCTTGAAGCTACGTCTCCAAGCTGCAGCAGCACAACTTGTTATTTCTCAAATCCAAAATTAATTCAACAAAAACGCACGTGATAGAATATTTTCATAGTACATACAAATTTACGACATATTTCCAATGTTTGATTATGATTTAATTTATAAATTAATAATGTTGCCTCAAATAAGGGTGCTTTGCCAATTAAGCCACGGTGCGAAGTATCGTTACGACGATATTAGTGGATTGCATATGTTAACCCAATTATGCATTGTTGGCGCCATTTATGACTACTTATTACGTAAGTTAATCATTCGGAAGAAATCATTACAGTTTTCTAATCCGACGAGAGATGTTGCACTGCGTAAATCAAATATTATGTTTCTTTGAAGTGTTTCACACTTTATATTTTTGTAAATTGTTAAACACAATCCAAAATTTCATCGTACCGACGGGACTTGAACCCGCAACCTCCGGAATAACATGTTCCGGTGCTTTGCCAATTAAGCCACGGTGCGATGTATCATTACGACGAAATTAGTGGATTGCATTTTGTTAACCCAATTATGCATTGGTGGCGCCATCTATGACTACTTATTACGTGAGTTAATCATTCGGAAGAAATCATTACAGTTTTCTAATCCGACAAGAGATGTTGCACTGCGTAAATTGTTAAACACAATCCAAAATTTCATCGTACCGACGGGACTTGTCCCATCCTGTCCCGTCCCGTCCCGTCGGTACGATGAAATTTTGGATTGTGTTTAACAATTTACAAAAATATAAAGTGTGAAACACTTCAAGAAACATAATATCAAATAAGGTTGTTTATACTGTGATAGATACATTTGAGGGTAGTCTAAACCTTACAAGATGTGCCAGAGCCGCCATCTTGGTTTTCTGTTAGACTGATGCATTAAAAGGGCGGTAGAAACGTTAGATGAGACACTTTTGTTCGAGCAGCTTTCGGGCTAACATCGTCACCTTTACTCTGTCGGGAATATCGTTCAGACAACAAAATGCTGTCCAACTCAATGAAGCTAAGTATTTGTATTACAAAATGTATAGAATAACTGTGGCTAGAATGTGATTTTCTAGGATATGGTGATGATAGTGTTTTAGCTTTGTTAAGGGTGGTAAGGAAAGGCTATGAGGGGTGGTGGAGGCCTTTTGGGGGAAACCCCATAATATTTTGTATAAACTATGTAAATCAGTATAGATTTTCATGTTATGTCTTGTTGAAAGTTGTTATAAAACCTGATGATCTAACATTAAATACTTATTGGTATATATTGCTGTTGTTTGTACTAAAAGTATCCTTAACGATATTGTCTATTATAAAGGCACTGAGTCTCCTGATGGTACACAATATATAGTTATAATGATGAAGGTACAAATAAAATGTTATCTCGGTGATGTTCTGACTTTTCTTTTTTTATTAATAAGTCTTACCTATTAGCTGAAGTAGAGGCAGGTAGTTTTGGACGTGGTTCCAAGTGAATATTTAGCTCCAGACTTATTAAAATTGAGTAGTAAGATTGGTAGACTACTAGACTACTAACTACCACCCACCCTGTTCATTTGAGTAAGCTAACACACGCGTTCCAAAAAACCCATTCGGTCCCAGCTAGCCGCGCGCTAAGTCAACCACAGACTTATGTCACTCGCATTTCATTGCAACGCATATGGCGCGAAATCAAATTGGCACGGGACGAAACAGCTTGACTAGCTATTAGCCCAAATGCGCTTACATATTATAATTAAATTTCCATGTAATTAATATTATGAAATATACTTACCTATATATAAAATGACTGAATAAAGTTTTAAGATAAAATGTTGAAAAAAAACAATATCATGGACGGTTCTTACATAAATGCGCTTTATTTCAGTTTTTGTTATAACCCTGGCATTCCAATACCAGACGCATGACGCTTTACGCTAAATAACAGAAATTACCATGTGTTTACAGTATCGTGCCACCAAACCAAACCAAAAGCGATCACTGTGCAATAACATACTGTTTAGTTATCTGTTTTATATTGACAACGGCGAACTTATCTTTACTATACAAATAATGAACTTAAATTTAAAATTCACATTTTGTACCTATTCAGATGACGTAACTTATAACATACTATTCGTGTACTTGTACACCAAGATTTCCATTTCATTAGAAAGATTGACTCATATTCACGTTTAATAATTACATTCTATTTATAGACAAACTAATTACAAAGCATTATAATTAATCACCCGAACTATTGTAAGTATCATACTATACAATAGGTGACTATATGGATGACAAAAATGCATGGCCTGAATGCCCCAAGTTCCAAGAACAAATATAAATTGTATTATAATTATTAATTATTAATATATTGTTAAAATTTTAAAACTGACATGTACAATTAATAAAAAATAAAAAAAGATAAAATGACAAGACAATCCCCATAGAGTTTCTTGGTGTTTCTTCTCTGATGGGAGTATTTCCGAAACACCGGTAGATTCAACAGCCATTCAGTTTTCCCCTTTTGTCCGCAGATTTTCTTTCTAGGCTTGCCATTTTTATTTTTATTTAAACAATATTATGCAGCTGACAGACGGACTATCAGTTCCATTTGGATCATGATATGTACTGTGATCGGTATGCGTTTCTCTATGTTGTGTTTCACTATTTCACTTTTTTTATTTTTTTTATATAAAAATTGTCTGAAGTACTGAAACACACAGTTACATGTATGGTTGGTTTTAACCTACTTTATTTTTTTTTAAATATTCTGACGTAAACGATTGGATGACAGCTGAATGGTTCATTACTTTTTTTTTTCTAATTCAAAGCGTTAAATTCTGCTTTTGCTATGTTTACTTGATAATTGGTTATGATTTATTTTATGATTTATGATTTTGACGTGTATATGTGCGTATATTTATACTGTCTACATACTGAATAAATGCTTTGATTCTTGATTCTTGATTGACAAAAGGAACAATACTTCTTAACGGCATATGACTCACATGAGACATTTCTAGAATGACCTCAACCGATATAAGACTTTCTCCTTCTTTTGGTATTAAACATTTCTTTAGGTTTACTAAGTAAATAATCTTGAGTCAATTCTGAGTGACGTAGACAAGTTTGTAAGAAAAAGGATCACTGTCACAAGAAGGACTTAAAGAGTGTCCAAAACTGCCCCCCAATCCATTCCACGACATTTTGAACTGCCTTACGCAAGTTCAAAATGTTTAGGAATGAAATTTTATTTTTCCGCAACATAGTTGTCATTCCCATACATGAAGTTGCATAAGCGTAAATGGAAACAGAAATTGGATTTTGTCTAGGGGCTCTGGTCTAATGAATGCCGTAAATGAAATACGAAAGACTGAAAAAACATAAGGTTTAACACCTTACGTTCTATGTACAGTTAAAATGTACTTTGGTAAAGATTGAAAACGTTCGATCAAAATTTCATTCACGTTCACGTTTGAAATAAGGTAGGCTCATACACAAAACGTCAAATTCGCACAAAGTCAAAACCGACATAAAGTCAAACACGCAAAAAGTTAAACACGCAAAAAGTCAAACACGCTAAAATTTAAAACCCCACTAAGTCAAACACGAGAAAAGTCAAACACGCAAAATGTCAAACTTGTAAATGGTCAATTAAGCAAAAGAGTGTTCATACTCTAATTTTGCGGGCAAGTACGTCGCCATCATCTTAATAAACAGATAAAATATTTCTTGAAATAAAGCTACTTTTTACACGCGGGAAAATATCTAATGTAATTACATTTATTAGTTCGATCGTCGAACTAGTGAGATTTTTTTCTAATTAGTTCGACTGTCGAACTTATTTTAATAGAGAAAAAGACTAAATACAATAATATATAAAAAATTGGTTAAATGCAAGTCGGACTCGCACTCATAAGGTTCCGTACACTCTACAGTATTTTATAAGATCGAGAAAAAAATACCAATGTCCTATTTCACCAGCAAAAAATTATAATTAATAAACATGTAATCAAAACGGAGTTGTAAGCCGCGTGCTTATTTATTGTAACGCCATCTAACGCTTTCGAAGTGAAAGTTAACACAAAGGTGTTAGGGATGGGCATTTCAATATAACGCCATCTATGGACGATTACCTATGCGTTCATAGATGGCGTTAATTTGAAATGCCGAAAAAAGCACGTTTTAATATATTTAATATGTATAATTTTAATTAGATATATATAATATAATTATAATTATATAATTATATTAACGTATTTAATATTGCTTGAGCCGTTCCTACTTGTTAAAATGCTGGCTAGCAACTTGAAAGGCGCGAACGCATTTTCGAATCGGTTTTTGGACACAGAGCGTCGCTTTTAATTACGTTTGGACGTAATTTTTTTTTTGTATTCTGTGAATCTTACTAATTTGTATTTGTAGGAAATAAAAATGTCTTCCCGGCACTTATTAGGCCCAACGACATCTGACCTCAAAATTCCATCCTGCATTTTCATCAAGTTATCGAAGGCTTAGGTAATTTAATACAAATGTGTTAACTGTATACTAAAGATAAGGTACGTTACACAAAACTTTAAGACGCTGAGTACTAAATCAGAATTTAAAGGTATATTCTCATATACGTAAAAAACCATCGGTCGCCCTTCCAAGTAGCGTAAGAATAATTTTACTTCAGAAGATTGAGCATTATCTGAAAAGGAATAGAAAAATATTATTAGTAATACTAACTATTAGCCCATATTTTAGAACAAGTAAGTAAGTGAGTAAGTAAACAGTGGAGTACCACAGGTGTGCAAATGTCCAACAAAACATTTGTGCCCCTGTGGCACTCCACTAAGCTATCTTCAGTTTTCAACTGATGCCAGCCATCTGGCGTATATCGACGTTGAACCCAGCTGAAGTTTCTGCCATATATAACGTTTGTTAAGCGTGGACTCCACTCAACATTATGTCAACCGCAATCGTTATCGATTGTACAACAAAAGAGACCAGGCTACTGCTACTTCAGCTTGCTAATAATTTCAAGTTATGAATATATAATGATAATATATTATATACATTTGAATTCGATAATTCAAGGAGACTCTAATAGCCGTTGACATAACTCCAATTATTGTGTTGCAAGCAAATAAATAGAAAATAGTGGAGGTATATATGCCATGCTGAATGAGGGCCTATAGCATCAGAACTCAAACCTAATACTTTAAGGGTGTTACCACACCAATCGATCGACTGTCGATCGACGCCATCGATCGTTGGTGGAATAAGGTCAGTGTACTTCGATTGATAGTTAATACCTACTACATCAGTCGAGCGCCCACCAATCAGGCATCGATCGACAATCGATCGTCGATCGATCGATCGGTGTGGTAACACCCTAAGAATCTTTGTCCTGACATACTGACTGACTTAGAGACAACGCACAGCCTAAACCACTGGTCCTAGAGATTTGCAATTTGGAGGGTATACTTAGCCTTAGTACATAAACTTTCTTTACGTACTAAGACTTTTTCACAAAATTTCAAAATTTTCCGAAATTTACCCCTAAATGGAATGAAACGGGTATTCAGAGTTTGTATGAAGAAACAAGATTAGAATGATAATCTTTAAAGGTACGGACCCGCAGCAGCGTCCTGCGTGCGCGATCTAATCGGCGATCAGATAGCGCAGTAGTGTTTGTACCAACTGGTTCACATCAATCGCGATCAGAAAACAATTGTAAAGTACTGAGAACGCGCCCGCAGATCGCAGGACGCCGGTGTCCGGGGTGTCCGTACCTGTATATTCGAAATTTCAGACAAGTACTTCTGAAAATAAGTAAGTAAATAAATGCTACAGGCTTTTTTAAAATTTTACCCTCAAAACGTGGGGTAACAAAGTCTGAAAATCAATATTGTTTCGGATGAAATGATGAAATTTGGCATGCAGATAGTCATTATGACGATGTATGATAGTCTGCTATGAAAGGATTTTTCGTAAATAAATAATTAAATATGTGTTTCAGGCTTTTTCGAAGTTCACACCGTTCCACCTCTAAAGGGTGAAAAAAAGTGGGGTGAAAAAAAGTCTGAAAATTAATATTGTTTCAAATTTGGCATGCAGATAGTAGGTATACGAAAGAAAAGTTTTAAGTAAATGAAAGTAGTTTTTAAGGCAGGTGAAGCCGCGGGGCACTTATAGTTCATATTAGAAAAAGAAACTCGTAGTATATTCCGCTTACCACGCTGTCTTAGTAGAATATTATGAAGAGTCACTCTTATATTATCGGCTTGTGATGTTATCATTTCGGCAACTATAGCCGGATAAATAGTTATAGCAAAAGTGCATAGGGCTTCTACATATCCGGATAACATGTCCGCTGAATACACCTTAAAATAAAACAATATACAATAATATTAGTTGTTTTTTGCAATTGCATACATGAAAAATAATTATTTGTATAATTTACTTATACTGTGCTGCAATGAAAGCGGGTCAGTTACAAGGACCGGTACCAAAAATCTCAATAACTTCAAAAATATTGAAGTCAGCTTTATGAAATAAAAAGTGTATTATAGACTATAGACAACTTGTCTTTCAAAGTCTTATTATGAATAAAAGTAAGTTGAGTGACAATTATCACTTTTCACTAGATCCTGAAAAATGTGCTATGGTATGTAATATCCAATTTTTTACAAGTTTTAATATTTTTTATTGCAACCCCGAGTTGTTAATACAAACAGCTGTTTTACGGTTTAGTTTTCACTAGATTTCCATTTATTATGTTTTTCTTTGAAGTGTTACACACTTAATATTTTTGTAAATTGTTAAACACAATCCAAAATTTCATCGTACCAACGGGACTTGAACCCGCAACCTCCGGAATAACATGTTTCGGTGCTTTGCCAATTAAGCCATGATGCGAAGTAACGTTACGACGAAATTAGTGGATTGCATTTGTTAACCCAATTATGCATTGGTGGCGCCATCTATGACTACTTATTACGTAAGTTAATCATTCGGAAGAAATCATTACAGTTTTCAAATCCGACGAGAGATGTTGCACTGCGTAAATCAAATATTATGTTTCTTTGAAGTGTTTCACACTTTATATTTTTGTAGATTGTTAAACACAATCCAAAATTTCATCGTACCGACGGGACTTGAACCCGCAACCTCTGGAATAACATGTTCCGGTGCTTTGCCAATTAAGCCACGGTGCGAAGTATCGTTACGACGAAATTAGTTGATTGTATATGTTAACCCAATTATGCATTGGTGGCGCCATCTATGACTACTTATTACGTAAGTTAATCATTCGGAAGAAATCATTACATTTTTCAAATCCGACGAGAGATGTTGCACTGCGTAAATCAAATATTATATTTCTTTGAGGTGTTTCACACTTTATACTTTTGTACATTGTTAAACACAATCCAAAATTTCATCGTACCGACGGGACTTGAACCCGCAACATCCGGAATAACACGTTCCGGTGCTTTGCCAATTAAGCCACGGTGCGAAGTATCGTTACGACGAAATTAGTGGATTGCATATGTTAACCCAATTATGCATTGGTGGCGCCATTTATGACTACTTATTACGTAAGTTAATCATTCGGAAGAAATCATTACAGTTTTCAAATCTGACGAGAGATGTTGCACTGCGTAAATCAAATATTATGTTATTATTATTATGTACGCACCGTGGCTTAATTGCCAAAGCACCGAAACATGTTATTCCGGAGGTTGAGGGTTCAAGTCCCGTCGGTACGATGAAATTTTGGATTGTGTTTAACAATTTACATAAATATTGGTACTTATTAATTTTCGCAAAAATCTAAATTTGCCCATATCTTTTTATTGTGTTGACTCAGGACCTTGATTTTATTACACCTAATAGCGACTATAGATTTCAGTATCTGGTATAAATTTCAACTTGCTATGTCCACGCGTTCCTGAGAAAATCGGTGGTAACATACGGATAGACAGACAGAAAGACAGACAGCCAGGCAGACAGACAGAAAGACAGACAGACGGACAGACGGACTAGAAAGTGATCTTATAAGGGTTCCTTTTTTACCTTTTGAGGTACGGAACCCTAAAAAACACAAGCTTTATGTAAAGAAGATATCATGTGTAATGAAAAATAAAAACCGGCCAAGTCGAGTTGAACTCGCCCACCGAGGCTTCCGTACCAATTAAGCTAGACCTCTAAATTATATCAGCGCTCATATAACTCAGAGGTCTACCTTAATTGACATAAACCATCGACGTCATAACAATTAGACCCCGCTTAAAAGGCGAGCACTTTCCGCTAAATGATCGGACTTAATAAGTCTTATATAAATCCACGCCCACAAACGCGATGTTAGTTTCGACCAGTACGGTGACCTGTAAACACCTCCACGCTCAGATACTTAATTTCTTAAAAAGTCGTTGTGATGGCTCCTTGCAGTGTAAGATGGCTTGGAAAAACCAGTACAAACTCAGATTTTAAGGCAAACGGAATAACGTTTCACCGGTAAGTCAATAAATGTATCTAATCTTCAAAAATAAATTTTAGGCAGAGCTCAGCTTATATTTGTCGATCGGCAGTTGTCTTTCTTCACTATCTCTTTTTGTCACGGGCGATGTTTAATAGTTCTATCCCGTTTTTGCGTGGATTTAGTGTCGCGCCTCTGCTGCAGTGATACATATCGATAAATTAGGAATATTATCGACCCATTTATGGAGATCTACAGAGTAAGTACATTTTAATATGGCTCCACACGATTAGTGTATTTAGCCAGTGTCAAGTATTACAATTGTTCAAGTTTTCGTAAATTCTACGTAGTATTTTACTTTATCATAACAGTAAACGCATAATTTTTAATGGCATAATAGTGCTTATGCATATGTTTGTTGGCATATTATATAATCTATATATATATATATAAAAGTGAAAGGTCACTACTACTACTCATCACGAAATCTCGAAAACCGGTACACGTACAAATATAAAATTTGGCAGGGAGGTAATTTAAAGTTAGTAGATGTGCGCTAAGAACGGATTCTGCGACAGGGCCGGCGCAGTGTATGTCACTGCACTGCGCCTGTTACCTTGGGACATAAAGTGTTGAGTCTCACATGCCCTGTAATTTCATTGGACACCTTGCCATTTCAACCGAAAAACATTCCAATTTCACGGCCAAAAATTAATTGGCAAAGTGGTGCTACCGCCCCAGGGCGGACAAGCAAAAGTCCTACCACTACAAATAGAAATCTTACCACTACAATTGTTATTGTATGTTGTAGTAGTGTACTTGTGCTATTGTAGTTTAATTGCTCGTTCAATCAAATTTTGTGAAAAACACCCGAAGCTCTGTAGGGTTATTCTGTAATCTATCTCGAAAGCAGAATTCGCGGTGAGATTCGAATTTCGTACTAAGAAATTCAATCGTGAAACGATCGTAATACGGTTGAATTTCTTAATACGACATTTTAATCTTACCGCGGATTACGCTTCCGAGATAGCTTACAGAATAGCCCTACTAGGCTTTCAACATAAAATGATCATACTCGTAAAAGTATGAGTGTTATATTAAAAGGTATAGGCTTAACAAAAATACATACCGATAAATTCTGTTCCTTTATCCTACTAATGGTTCCGAAAATCATAAAAATAATACCAGGAGCATTCCCGAGAAGTGACAATAAAAACTGAAAAAAATTAAATGTCTATTACTTATTAATATCTAAGTATTTTCGGAACATTATCTCTCTCTCGTTTGGTAGTTTAGATTTTATTACAATTTCGTTTAAGGCCACTATATTTCAGCGCAGTAGGCATTTAGCGATATCCAATCACGTAGCGGGAAACTGTCAGCCAGCTAGCAAAAGTGACACAGATCCTACCTCGAAGACGCCTCGCGGGCTAATGAAGTAAAGTAAGGCGCGCCACTTTGTAATATAATATTGTGTTAAAAAAAATAAGGACGATTTTGAAAATACTTTAAATGTTTTGTAAGTCAGAGTTTAATGTATTTAAGTAATACCCAAAAACGCTTTAAATTTCTTTTATTTCGTATTTTTTTATGATGGAGTGAAGTTGTAAATATCGTGTTTTGAACCATTCAATTTCTTATCAATTTTTGTGATCAAAAGAAATAATATTTAGTTGCTCGCTCTTAATCAAAACTTTATCGATTTGGAATATTTCAGCTCTAATGAAATTATAATTGTTTATAAGTAGTGTTGACGTTATTATTTGATTGTATATTCTATTACTTAAATGATTATTGTAGTAAAAAAAGTTTCTGATTTTTTTTTTTTGCAGGGAGATAATTATATTAACATACATAGTATATTATAATTATACTGTAACTCATGATCAAGGATATTCTATCAAAATAGATTTTAAGGCCTATTTCACTTTCAATAAGTAAAGCATTGACTAGGCTAATCACCAATTATTTCATTGATTAACTATACCAGCGCATTGTGCGCCAATCTGAGAGATATCAATCGAGACAAACAAAGCACAAAAGCACCGTGTCAAAAAAAACTGATCAAACGCCTGATGGGTGCGGATGGTGACCAAAGAACTGGCTCATTATGTCGTGTTTTTTTATTATTAATATAAGCGCTACCCACTTATCTATTTGAAGTCGGTGCCAGCCAAGTCTATTTGATAGTAGATACATACTATGTATGTAGAAGTAGTAAGTAGGTAGATACATGTAGGTAGTATCTATCTACTACCTATTAGACTTGGCTGGAACCGACTTCAAATAGATAAATGGGTAGCGCTTATAATAATTATATTGAGTAATTTATTTTTCGCGTTTGAGTGCATGTTTGTGGTAATGAAGTCGGCTTTATTTTTTTGAAAAATAATTTAAATTACCCTTTTTAGTGCAAGACAAGTTTTAATTAAATTACATGCATCTGTAAAATTTCTTGTCTGGACCGTTATACACTGACGGATATATACTTTGTGAAAATTTCAAGTATGTACCTAGAAGTACCTCTAAGTATGTACCTGTATAGACACACGGACGGATGGACGGACGGACGGATGAACGGACAGCAAAATCTCAGAAAGTGTTCATTCGGTACCCTTTGGGTTCGGAACCCTAAAAAATTTACTTCAAATGCCGCGCTAATGAAAATATCCACTAGTCATAATGATGTCATCAAGGTATCAAAGGACAATGTCTAAAATGGCCCTGTGCAATAAAAGCATCTGACACACACGATAATTAATTGTCTATTTTATTACAGTAATTCCAAATACTTTTATAACACGGACTAGTTGTATTCTAAAATAAATATTTAAAAGTATTATTTGCGATTATTAACATTAATCGCCGCCATATGGCCGCCATCTTCGCCAAACGTCATGTCATGTCAAAAAATATTAGGTATGCTCAAAAATATTGCACCCTAACAAGACTTTACCCGGTAGAACATTCCTGTGAAGACAAATTAATTATACTTTTGTTTCTCGCTCACAGTTACCGTAAGAATATCTGTCAAAAACCAAAATCAACGAGAAGAAAGATGTAAAAACATTATTCAGGGTCATATTTTTTAGTCTTCAAAAGTGTATGCAATAGCAACCTCCATTGTGTATAATCTTCTTGGGACTCTTCTTCTAAAACCATTACATTCTCCTATGTTTGAGGTATCTCCATGTCTCTGGAGATACTAATCAGATCTCGATGAATTACAAAGGGACCACCTCGGAAACGTACCCTACCTATTAAAAAGGAATCATTTGAATCCGTTCACAATTGACGGCGTAATCGCGTAATATACACAAAAAAAACATACAGACGAATTGAGAACCTTCTCCTTTTTTGTGAAGTCGGTTAAAAAGTTAAAATTGCCATCCAGCGTGGTCATTCAGCAAGCATTTTAGCACTTGCCTCAAACGGTGCACCAGATTATTATACGTTATTTTAAGTTCTACGTTATATATTTGTAACCTAGTCATTACTTTGAACATACAAAATATATTATTTGTGACATTGACTAAAAATAACTACACATCACTTTACTCTACTCGCGTTGCAGGTCATACCTACGGTAATGTGCACTTATAGTAATAAATAAATAATATTTATTACTAATATATCATAGTTTGCATCTAGTTGAGTGACAATAGTGATTATAATAAGTGGGATGACATAATTAAGATAATAAATTAAGTTTAAAAACTAAAACAACCGACTTCAATGCCCTGCGAGTCAATTTCAGCAGCAAATTTGAGACGTTTATCGTCATACCTCTGGAGATACTATCAGATCTCGATGAAATTACAATGGGACCTCCTCGGAAACGTACTCTACCGATTACAAAAATAATCATTCGAATCGGTTCAGAATTGACGGAGTAATCGCGTAACATTCACACAAAAAAAAAAAACATTCAGACGAATTGAGAACTTTCTCCTTTTTTGTGAAGTCGGTTAAACATTCACAAAAAAATTCAAAATAAGTCACTCTTCAAAGTGGTAGTCATTTGATTTTTAGGGCAATGCCCGCTCTTCATTTGTAATTATATTCTAAGGAAGTTACATATCAATTACGTACAAAAATAAAACTGGCCAAGTGCGAGTCAGACTTTTGTCTCGCACATGGAGGGTTCCGAACCGCAGTATAATAATATATAAGTATAATATTATATTACCGTGTCAATACCAAACATGATAGATAGATAGATAGATAAACTCTTTATTTGCACACCAAAAGAATAGAAACAATTTAAACAAAATATACTCTAAACTTATAACTATAGCTATGCAAAGGGCGGTCTTATCGCTTAGAGCGATTTCTTCCAGACAACCCAATAGTAAAAAAGAAAACGAGACTGTGACGGACGGTGGTGTATCAATATTGAAATAAAATCAATAAATATGCTTACAAACATAAAAAAAACAAATGTCATACTATACATTACGCATAAATACATAATATATATATATATATATATATATATATATTCATATATACATACATACATACCTATCTTTAAATATTAAATAATATATATCATATATATAATAATAAAATACACTGTAGCATAGCAATACAATGATTGAGACTACCAATTATTAACATAACACAATATACTCGTACCTAGCAATTTAGTGGAGACTGGCAAGATAGTGTTTATATAGTCGTTCCTTAAAGGTCTGAGGAGATGGAGATTGTCTGATTTCGACTGGTAAATCGTTCCAAAGGCGTGCAGCCTGTACCGAAAACGATTTATCGAGAAAAGATGTTGAATGAGTAGGTATTTGTAACGTTAGATTTTCTAATGACCTCAACGTTAATGAGTGCTGTGAATGTAAATATTCAAAGCGATCTTTAACGTAGCGCGGGGAAGCGGGATTGAAAAGTATACTGAATAAGATAGAGAGAATGTGAGTATTCCGGCGAAGTCGAATAGGAAGCCACTTGAGCTTATGTCGAAAATACGAGACGTGGTCATATTTGCGTAAGCCAAATATGAAACTTATGCAAAAATTCTGAAGCCGCTCAAGTTTGTTTAGCTGGTCCTCCGTTAAATCTAGATAGCTGGCATCGGCGTAATCAAGAATAGGAAGCAGAAGAGATTGTGCTAACGCAACTTTGGTAGCAGTCGGGAGAAAATTCTGGAGGCGTTTCAAGGCGCTCGCAGAAGCGAACATTTTGCGCCTAACGGCTTCTAATTGTGGACCCCATGACAATGTCTGATCAATTATAAGACCAAGGTTTTTCACTTGCGTACTGTAAGGAATTATGACACCATCAAAAATAACTGTAGGAAGGTTATTACGATCTAGTTTGGATAACATGCGAGAGCTACCTACAATCATTATTTGGGTCTTGGTAGGATTAACTGTTAGACCAAAATCCTTACTCCACGCAGCAATACGGCTCAAATCGTCGTTAACTATTTGAATACAGTCAACCAAGTGATCAGGGGATGCCTGTGAATATATTTGTAGGTCGTCAGCGTAAAGGTGGTAGAGAGAAGAGAGATTAGATGAGATAGAATTTATAAAGGTTGAAAAAAGTAAAGGAGATAGAACGCCGCCCTGTGGGACGCCATCTGTAATGTTACTCCATGAAGAGAAAGAATCTTCAATGCGAACTCTCTGCCGACGCCCAAACAGGTAAGTACGAAAAAAGTCAATTACGGAAGGAGATAGGTTAATAGAGCGTAGCAGCTCTAATAAAATGTCGAAATCGACGGCATTAAACGCATTGCTAAAATCAAGGAGAGCAAGCACAGTCAGCTTACCATGTTTTATACCAGCACGAATATCATCTGTGATTTTGATCAAGGCAGTAACTGTGCTATGCCCAGGACGGAATCTAGACTGGAACGGGTTAAAGACGGCAATAGTCCAATGGATAGGGTGTCGGACTGGCGATCGAGAGGTCATGAGTTCGATCCCCACCCCATCCATTGCACTATTGACGTGAACCCACTCCAGACACAAGCATATTCAGCTTAGTTGGAGGGGTTAACAAGAATACAAGTAATGTGCAACCCACATTGCAAGTAATCTTTTTTTTTTTTTTAAATCAAAAAAAAAAAAAAAGAGACAATTTCTATTAAGAAATACGCTTAGTTGGTGATGCACAAGCCGTTCCAGTACTTTGGAGAGGAAGGGGAGGGTGGATATGGGACGGTAATCAGAGTGAGATTTGGTATTAGGTTTTTTAGGAAGTGGAATAACTTGAGCGTTTTTCCATAAAGTTGGAAATACGCCACTCGAGGTTGAATAACATCTCCCTCCGTAAAATGAGTGAATAAGAATGAAGAGTAGGTTGGAGATAGTATGCTAGAAAGAAGAGAAATAGTTTTAGATTTGACAGTGGAGTCGATACCAGTAGTGGAAGAAAAGTAACTATTAATGGAATCAAGATCAAGATTTGGAGAAACAGGATTTTTTTTGGGTCTACCTATACCCAGTGTTTTTAGAAATCTCCATACTTTAGATGAATCATCATCATTTACGGATTCATGAATATGTCGGCGTTGAGCATCCCTACACACCCTGTTGCAATAATTACGAGACTTAATATATTTGCTTTTATTACCCCTGCTAGGGACACATTTATATTTAGTTTTGGCGGCAGCTTTTTTGTCCATCAATATTTTAATGTCAGGAGTCAACCATGGAGCAGGCAAGTGTTTGACCTTGATCGGTCTTGTCTGTATTTGGGATTCTGACGATTAGTTATTTTTATGTATTACTTGTTATTGTAAATTATTCATGTAAATTAATATTTTGTTATTATGCTGGTATTGTGAATGACTATAAGTTAGTATATTAACTTGGTAGTCGCTATTATGTCTTCGCATCTATTCTAGAATGATTTTTTACTACACACGACGGCAGGCGAGATTAGTTCTTAGGTACTTTTTGATATAATTTATTATTTTTAAGTATTATATTTTTATATTAGTATTTTTATTGTTAACGTATATATAGTTATATATATTTTATTGTATACACTATGTTAAACTTATTTAATGATGATAGTGATAGTTATAAATCCTGTTCTTCACGAAGCAGTCAGATAATAGTTTTGTTAGCATTCCAACACTCTCTGATACTTTAGAGGCACATTTTTTGGATGTGCCTAAAAACCTCAACGTTGTCCACATTAATGCGCAGAGTATTCCGTCTCACTTCCCCGATATGCTGGCGACGTTTGAACATCTAAGACATATTCACGCTATTTTAGTCTCCGAGTCTTGGCTTAAGCCATGTCTTTCTTCTTTTTTTTACCCTCTACCTGGTTTCCAACTTATACGGAACGACCGTGCTAGTGGTGGTGGTGGAGGTGTAGCCATATACCTTCGAGCTCAAATTCCTTTCACTGTAGTTAATATGTCTGCACAACCACCCCCTACTAATGCGGGCGAGCACCTTTTTATCGAAATTCTTCTTTCGCATACGAAAATTCTCCTCGGAGTCTATTATAGCCCTTCTTCTCGTATTAACTTTTTTCCTTCCTTTGAAAGCCTTCTAGAAGATATCATCCCATGTTATAGTCACACCATTATTATGGGTGACTTTAACACTTGCCTCCTTAAAAAGGACTCTCGTTCTTCGTCCCTGGAATCTGTGATAAGATCAAGCAATCTTAACATACTTCCCCTAAACGCAACACACCATTTTCCTAATACTACCCCTTCACTACTCGACTTAGCTATTGTTTCCTCTTGCGACCATGTTGCTAAACATGGTCAATGTTCTGCAGATGCTTTTTCTTATCACGATTTAATTTTTCTCTCTTACAAGGTCCGTCCTCCAAAACTTAAACCTAAAATTCTTCTTCAACGCAACTTTGGTAACATGAATCTAGATAATCTTCGTGAAGATGCACAGAACATTGATTGGTCATCAATAGAGAATTCTGACTCTATTGATGACAAAATTAGTATCTTTAATACGACCATACTACGACTCTTTGATACTCATGCACCGATTTGCTTACCATCTGACGAATATCTGGCGAACTTCTAACACCAACTAAGTGAACGTTAACACAAAGGTTACCTACCTTTGTGTTAACGTTCACTTAGTTGGTATTACTTAGTAATAAGTTAAATCGTTCATAGAAGGCGCTACAGAAAAAACACGTTTTTTGTTTGGGTACCCCTTTACTTTTTAACTTTGTTCTGTTTTTAGTATTTGTTGTTATAGCGACAACAGAAATACATCACCTATGAACATTTCAACCGTCTAACTATAACGGTATATGAGATACAGCCTGGTGACAGACGAACAGACAGACAGACAGACAGACAGACAGACAAACAGACAGACAGACAGACGGACAGCGGAGTCTCAGTAATAGGGTTCCGTTTGTACCCTTTGGGTTCGGAACCCTAAAACGATTTATAACCGTTCCAATAAAACTGGCCAAGTGCGTGTTAGAATCGCACAACGAGGGTTCCGTACAAACTTGTTAAACTAGGTTAAAAGACAAACATAACTTTCCTGTTCAAACCCTAATCCGATGCCTAGACATGATTAATGCACCAACCGCGAATTATAAGTTTGTAATAGTTAATTCGATTGTATTTGCAATTTAACTAAATAATATTCACAGTTTTCAGAGTGTTTGCCTTTATGAGTGTTGTAAGACCTAGCTTCTTGCCAAATGATAATGATTATTGCTCAACGAAAAGTACGCTATTGGTTTTGATACCCTTGAAAATTCGCAAAATATGCGAAAATATGCAATATAAACGGTCAAATATTTTGATCGCGCCAATTTAGAAGCTTGATTTTTTAGGGTTGCGTACCCAAAGGGTATAACGGGACCCTATTACTAAGACTCCGCTGTCCGTCTGTATGTCTGTCTGTCTGTCTGTCTGTCCGTCTGTCACCAGGCTATAGCTCATTAACCGTGATAGTTAGACAGTTGAAATTTTCACAGATGGTGTATTTCTGTTGCCACTAGAACAACAAATACTAAAAACAAAATAAAGTTAAAAATTAAAGGGGGTACCCATACAAAAAAAGTATTTGTAAACGCCATCTATCTAATTAGTAATCTATTCTTTTTTTGGCGGGTATGTGCCAAAAAGTACCTAGCTGAAAAAGTTATCCTATATTAATTAATTAAAATATAATAGAAACAGTTCAATAATCAACATAATTTTAATGAATTATTAAAATACAAGTTCAAATACCTGCCGGTAAGTGTCAATCTCAACACACACAACTTTTTTAAGCATTTTTTTTAACCACCACTTCTGTCACTGACTACACAACACAAAATGGAGGAAATCCAGGACTCGCTCTCCCATATGCGTGATTTCTTCACAAAGAGGATGGAAGAGTTTAGTAAGGAGCTTCATAAAACAGCATCTTCAGGAGACGACTCTTCGAACTTGCACGAGGAATTTCTCAAGTTTAAAGAGTTTGTTCTTGCGGCATCTTTATTTCTGTAGAAGGTACATTGCAAATAGTAACATAATATATGTACTGACTGCATTTCTTGAATTTTTTATGTAAATTGTAAGCTATAATAATAATCTATTATTATTATTTTCTTTGTTTTTGGCTTTTGCGATAATACCACCACAATTTCGCCAATGTCAAGTTTAGTTTGGTTTAGTCGAGTGGAAACTGGAAAGACCTTAGGACGCTTTTTATTATTATTATTTTCTTTGTTTTTGGCTTTTGCTATAATACCACCACAATTTCGCCAATGTCAAGTTTAGTTGGTTTAGTCGAGTGGAAACTGGAAAGACCTTAGGACGCTTTTTATAAACACAGATAACAAATAAAAATTTTAACTTACTTTCTGCGGAATCAATTCTACAAAACTAGTTACAGTATGGATGAAAATTAAAAAAAAATAGACAAAAAGAATTCGTTTTGAATATTTACAAGAAAATTATAATAAAACATGGAAATGAGTAGGTAGGTATATACATAATATTTACAACTTAATTTTATTAATTTCAATATATTTACATAAAGAACCAGTAAAGCGGGTGAAAATGAGAGAAAGAAGATGTTTAAAAGAGACTGGACGAGATATTTGAGGAGGAAGAAAGTCATAAAGAGAGAAGCGCATATTAGGACAACTGAAAAACAAGTAGTTCACGTTTCCTTCGTCTAGACCGCATTCACAGATCGAGCTATTTCTAATCCTTATTTTAGACAGGAAAACTGGAGAACAACAGTGATTTAAGCGGAGTCGACAAATAGTGGAGGTGGTATTTTTATCTGCCATGCGATATTTAGAAAACCACGGCCTCGTTGGAACCTCCGGTTGAATATCCCCATAATATTGCCCCTTGACAGACCTTGAGATTTGCCAGCCCTTATTCCAGGTGTCAAACAACAAAGGCTTCAAAGTAGTGCACATATCATGGGAATATATCACGGAATAGTCATCCGATCCCATGTCAATAGCATTCCTGGCATAGGAGTCAACTGACTCATTTCCAGGAATACCTGAATGACCTGGAATCCAAGCTATAGTGATATTAATGCCACGATTATAACAATAATACAATTCCTCTCTAATTTTGTGGATAATTGGGAAACGAGATTTTGATCGAAAAGGGTTCGAAAGAATTGACTGAAGGCAACTTTTGGAGTCTGAAAATATGATAGAGTAGGAAATATTGTGAGATTTTAGAAATATGATCGCAGCCAAAATAGCAACAGATTCTCCAGTAAACACTGACGAAACAGGGGGTAATTTATAACTTAAAATGATTCTAGTAGAAGGGATCCAGACAGCAGCACCTACCGAACTAGAATCAGATACCTTTGAAGCATCAGTATACAAATGTAACCAGTTACTATAATCCGAATGGATTATGCCATTAAAAATGTTAGGAACTTCTGGAGTATTTTTATCAACTCCAATGTTAAGAATGACGTTGGGTTGAAAAACAAGAGCGTCATATAACGTGGAATATAATGGCATAATAGAACTTTGAAAAAGAGGGTTAGGAAGACGGGAAAATTGAAGATAAGAACGAAGCAGACATGGAAAAACAGAACTTGAATGATGGCCGAGAGAATTGTACAAAAGTGATAATTGATGAAGCTTAGCAAGAAGTGGATGATCAGATATTTGCGCCAACTTGAAGAAGAACCTATTTGATAGAAATTGTCTGCGGAGAGCAAGGGGGGGGGTCAACACACTCTACCTGAAGAGCATTAGTCGGAGAGGACTTCATCGCTCCTATAATGATACGTAGGCATTTGTATTGTATTTTATCAAGTTTGTTGAGGCTAGTTTTGGTGGAAGGATCTAAGAGAAATAAGCCATAGTCCATATGACTACGGATAATAGCATTATAAAGAATTTTTTGAGAAAAAGGGTGAGCACCCCACCAAACACCTGACAACGACCGCAGGACGTTAATGTTTTTCTCACACTTTTGAGCAACATAATCACAATGAGTCGAACCGGATAATCTTGATTCTAACCAGATGCCTAAAAATTTCACCATGTTTTCCTGAGGAATAACTTCATTGTTGACCCCAACAACAACTGAAGGGATTTGTCTTTTTTTGGTGAAAACAACCACACTACTTTTAGGAGCTGACAGGGATAACCCATGCCTAAGAAGCCAAGTGTGCAAATAGGCAAGGGCTAAAGTCAATCTTTGGGAAGCCTCTTCAGGAGATTTTACTGTGACATAAAGAGCTAAGTCGTCGGCATATTGTAAGATTTCGCAATATGAGTTGACAGAATGTTCGAGATCATGAGTATAAATGTTGTATAACAATGGGCTGAGAACCGATCCTTGTGGTAAACCCTTCCAGACTGTTGTAGGAGGTAAAAGTTTATCAGAATTTTTGATAGAAATAGTTCTCTCCATTAACAAGTTTGAAATGAATCTAACAATTTTTCCTGGAATATTTAATAGCATCAACTTATTCCTAAGGACCGGTAACAGCACATTGTCGTAGGCAGACGCAATGTCTAAGAAGACGCCCACAAGAAGTTCCTTTTTGAGTAGGGCCATACGGATGTCAGAAGTTAAAATACTAAGGCTGTCAATGGTACTCATGCCTTTTCTGAATCCGAATTGACTTTTAGGTAGTATTTCTTTACTTTCTATAATCCACTCGAGGCGGTTTTTAATCATATGCTCAACCACCTTAGATAAAACTGAAGATAAGGCTATGGGCCTGTAACTGTTTGGGTCAGAAGGGCTTTTACCCGGCTTTAGGATGGGAATTATGACTTGAGCCTTCCACTGCTCCGGGACTATACCATTTTCATAGAATATGTTTATAACTTGTAAGTAATATTCTTTACAATCATCAGGAGCATTCTTTATGAATGAGTATGGAATACCGTCCATCCCCGGAGAAGAGTCTACTAGACCATCAAGAGCCAATCGAAGTTCGGCAGATGAAAAAGAAGAGTCAAAATTATCATGAGACATAAGGGGACCTGGTGGGGAAGGAAAAGCGTCAAAATTTGGAACAAATGGAGGAGACATTTTACTTGAAAAGCCCTCTAACCACGATGAAGGGTCGTTAGCTGAAACGTTACAAGAATTAAATGGTCCTCTGAATCTTTTAATTTGCTTCCACACCAAACATGCCGGTGTTCTTGGCGATAACGTTTCACAGACACGGATCCAACCTAGTCTTTTCTTTTTTGAGAGGATCCTAGAAGATTTAGCTGCAGACTTTTGGTACAAGAGAAAATTTTCTCTAGTCATGGAAGCATTATAAGCATTTTCCGCATCTTTCCTTTCTTTTGTTGCGGCTGTACATTCAGCATCCCACCAAGGAGTAGAAACTATAAAATTATGAAGTTTTTTAATAGGAAAATTTTCATCAGCACTCGATAATATTGCATCCGTAAATTTAGAGTAACATTCAAGTATATTACTGATAACAGGGGTTGGCAGAGAAATTAGTTTGTTTTCAAAGGAAGATGAATAAGAGGGCCATTTAGAATCAAGAAGTCTATATTTAAGAGCAGGGTTGAAGTTGCGATATGGAGAAACCTTATTAGGAATAGATACTAAAATGGGATAATGGTCACTACCATACGATAGTGGCAAAATAGACCAAGAAATTAGAGAAACCAAAGAGAACAAATTGAAAGATCTACAGCACTTTTGGGATTTTGAGTGGGGTAAACTCGTCGAGTAGGAGAAGCATCATTGATGACGCACAGGTTCGCATCATCGAAAATATCTAAGAGAGAAAGGGCAAAAGAGTCAATATGACTAGAGCCCCATGACGTATGATGAGCGTTTAAATCACCTAAAAGAATCAGAGGGTGAGGAACTGAAGATAAAATTAGCGAAATTTCTGGGATTAAACTAGAATGAGGATGAGGGATGTAAATAGATATAAAGGTTTTATCAAAGACTTTTGCAGCTACAATATTAATATTTGGCGACACAGAAGGAAGGGATACTTGGGAAAAAGGAAGTGAACGTCTGACAAGTAATAAACAACCGGCATACCCGTCAGCCCTGTCATCCCGGAGACAGGAGTATCCAGGAACCCGGAAACGGGATCCTGGAACAAGCCAGCTCTCCGAAATTGCCAAAACTGACGGGCGAAATTTATTGATAAGGTATAGAAGTTCAGGCTTTTTCCTGCGGATACTTTTTAAGTTCCATTGCAGAATGATGCCTGGATCCATAATTATTAGAAAGGGAAATGATCTCGGTAAGTTTTTGGGCAACGTGGGACGGTATAGAGGAATTGTTACTGGAGAGAATAGAGATTATTAATGAGAGAAGAACCTCCAGAAGATTATTCTCTCGGGATAGATCAGAAGAGTCCAATGATTGTGATTGTAAGGAACAACCATTAGGCAGGGCCGATGGTTCATCCCCAATTATAGCTTGATGTGCTGCCCTATCATATGTTTTACCCAATGGTGTTCGGGGGCGGGAAGAGGAGAAGACATTCTTTCTATATGAGACATTCGATGGAGAAGAACTGATTTGACTCAACTGGGACGACAAATATGTAGACTGGGACAGATTACTTACTTGGGCAACCTCAGCATAGGGCCTCTTAACTTTAGGGGATTGAGATGATGCTTCTTCATAAGAGAGATTTTGTTGAGACATCAACAACTTAATTGATCTCTGTCTCCCATGTTCAGGGCAACTCTTGTTTGTAGAGAAATGCTGGCCAGAACACTGGAGACAAGTAGCCTCACCTTCAACTACACTGCATTCATCACCCTTGTGGGATTGTGCGCATCGGTAGCACCTAGCATTCGATCCGCATTGAGCTTTGACATGTCCAAAACGACAACAATTTAGGCATTGGATAGTAGGAAATTGGTAAGTTTCTACCGGCAGCGAAGTGTGATAAGAAAACACTCTTGAAGGCAGAGATTGGCCATGGAAGGTTATGACGATTGTTTGGGTGGGAACCCACGTTGGCTTACCATCCTCAAACGATTTTCTGCTCAACCGCCGAGCCTTGAGTACCACTCCACATCCATTGGGCAAGACCAGTGACTCAACAAACTCGTCCATGGACAGGTCAACTGGCACATTGCGAACAATACCCATTTTTGTTATATTGTAGGAGGGGACTGAAGCAGAGTATTTAGCCGTATCTAACACTGGATTACTAAGGAAGTTGTTAGCGTCTTCAGCTGTTTTGAATACCACCGCTATTTTATTTCTTCCTACTTTTTTACTCCGTCTGTACAAATATTTGAGACCTTGCTTTTGACTAGAAATTGACCAAATTTAATGGGACGGATAGATTGATCAGTATCTAAGTCTGAATCACGGGAAACGTGAACCAAGAAAGGGCCACTATCATTGGATGTATATTGCTTACTAATGGATAAACTAGGATGGATGAATATATTTTGTATAGAAGCAACTGTCAGGTCTTTGTTAGTAATAGACTTCTTGGCGCTACTACAGAATTCATCATTATTCTCAATTCGCCGCTTTCCTCCAGAGACCGATCCAGACACACAAGGAACAATAGCACCTGGGTCTGGAGGGACCGGGTCGGGAGGTAAAGGATCCATTTTTCCTCTGATGAGTCTATATACAGGTGATAGATATGAAAGGAATATTTTTAATGAAAGTTATCTACAAACTAGTTTAACAATGAGCTTAATATGATCCGCCGAAAATAATGCTTATATAAGTTCAAACCATGCAATTAAATATTTTTTCCCTTAGATTTTCTGAAAGAACGTCTGACAGCCTTCCTTTCAAAAACTCGATCTTTTCAGGACGCTTTTTATAAATAATAATCTAAAACACAGATAAAAAATTAAGTGACAATAAATTACATCTAATTCATGTGACAGTGATACTGACAGCGCCTAATATTTGATTGATACTGTTGTTAAGGGTAATACTACGCCATACAATTTGATCGGCCAAATTTTATCATTATCCAAAAAGTGTCTCTGTTTGTTCTTATAAGGTTAACTTACTTTTATTTCAGTTAACTATTAATCTTTACGTTTTCTGAACCACTCACAAGTTGATTGCGTCTTACATGGCCGTTAGCAGTTTGAAAGTGTTGTGCCGTTAAATATTGTACGTAGTTATTGCAAATTGAATTTTATACAGCTTATTATAGTATTATTCGGGCTGATCAAAAATACAATGTGTGTTATTTATTTAATAATTTTTTTTTTTTTTGCTTACAGTTTTTTTGTACACTGACAACCGGCAGGCGAAGTAGGACTTTTTTGTTCTATTAGCTAATAGACTAAGCATTATAGCAATAGGTACCTATATATTTATATAGTTTTAAGTAATATATTATTCTTATATGTCTGTATCCAGTGATAGCAATGATTCTGATACTTTTTTTATCAATTTCTTCTTCTAAAAGTAATAGCAATGATAGTTTTGTAAGCCTTCCCAGTCTCTCTGAAAACCTAGATCATCTATTTTCTAATGTAACAAAAAATTTCAATGTAATCCATATAAATGCCCAGAGCATTCCGGCACACTTTCCAGATATGCTGGCGTCGTTCGACAATAAAAATCTTCATGCTATATTAGTCTCCGAATCTTGGCTTAAACCTTGTCTTCCTTCCATTCTTTATCCTTTACCTGGCTTTCGTCTCATTCGGAATGATCGAACCGGGCGTGGTGGCGGTGGCGTAGCCATCTATTTGCGTGCACATATCTCCTTTTCTGTAATTAGTGTATCGGCACAACCACCCACCGCTAACGCCGGTGAGCATCTATTCATTGAAGTTCTTCTATCACACACTAAAATTCTTCTCGGAGTCTACTATAGCCCTTCTTTACACATTAACTATTTCTCTTCCTTTGAAAATATATTAGAAAATCTATTACCCTCCCATGCTCACTCAATAATTATGGGTGATTTTAATACCTGCTTGTTAAAAAATGATTTTCGTTCATCTCGTCTCGTGTCTATCATTAATTCTTGTAATTTGTTCTCTCTTCCTTTTAGCGCTACGCATCACTTTCCTAATTCTGTCCCTTCACTGTTAGATCTAATTATTGTATCTTCTTTATCGCATGTTGAGAAGCACGGTCAGCTGTCAGCTGATGCTTTTTCGTATCATGACCTAATCTATCTCTCCTACAAAGTACGACCTCCTAAGCCCAAGCCAACTATTATTCTTCAGCGCAACTTTAGTGGCACGAACCAGGCAGATTTCATCGCAGACGCTGAAAAAATTGACTGGTCTGACGTCGTAGAGGCTGAGTCCGTTGATAATCAAGTAGTAATTTTTAATTCTATTATCACTCAACTTTACGACAAGCATGCACCATTACGGCGAATCAAAATTAAACAACTACCTGCACCATGGCTCTGCGATGATATTAAAATCCTAATGCATAAAAAATCTGTTGCTAAATCTAGCTATAAGAACAATCCTAGTAAAACCAACAAAGATAGGTATGCCAGGTCTCGGAATCGCTGCAATAGAGTGTGCAGGGATGCACAACGCCGCCATATTCACAAATCTGTTGATAATAATGATTCTGCTAAAGTGTGGAAATTTCTAAGGTCTCTTGGAGTCGGTAAATCACGTCAAAATAGTACTTTACCTCATAGCCCAGACATTATTTCTCTCAATCAGCATTTCACTTCGCCGCCGACTATTATGGACAGCAATAAAACTGCAACTTTGCATCATCTTTCTACTCTCTTGACTCCTGACCACCCGCAATTTTTCTTTAGTGAATTTACCGCTTGTGATGTTAAGAAGAGCATTCTTGCTATAACTTCTAACGCAGTTGGATTTGACGGTATTAGTAGGAACATGCTAATCCCTTTAATCGATGTCATCCTCCCTACCCTTTGCCATATCCTTAATTTTTCCATATCCAGTAGCACCTTTCCTTTAATATGGAAGGAAGCTCAAATTATACCCCTACCTAAATAACCTAACACAAAGACCTTTTCTGAATACCGTCCGATATCCATTCTCCCATTCCTCATAATCAACTCCTCAATTCTTTTTAATCCGGCTTCCGTCCAGGTCACAGCACAGTCACTGCCCTCGTCAAAATTACTGATGATATCCGTTTAGCTATGGAAAATGGGCAGTTAACTGTGCTGACGCTACTCGATTTTAGCAACGCCTTCAATACCGTTGACTTCGGCATTCTTCTTGCAATTCTGCGCTCTATTAACATATCTGCATCGGTGATTGACTGGTTTTATAGTTACCTGTCTGGTCGTTGTCAGCGCGTCCGCGTTGAAGAGTTTTTTTCTTCAACACGACTGTCGGCGTACCACAGGGCGGTGTTTTATCTCCTCTCCTATTTGCCATTTTTATTAACTCCATATCTCAACATATTTCTTCTTCCTACCACCTCTATGCAGACGATCTCCAAATTTACTGTCACGCGCCCCTGAATCAAATAACTCAACTGCCGTAGTAAAAGGTATGTAAATGCCGACTTACGCTGTATATCTGAGTGGGGCGAATCCCATGGTCTGAAAATAAACCCGGATAAAACGCAAGTCCTTATAGTGGGCAGTTCTAGAACTGTATCAAAAACCAATCGAAGCATACTACCGCATGTCGTTTTTAATGGGGTGCCCATCCCTTACAGTGAAACTGTCAAGAACCTGGGAGTATTATTCGATCAGCACATGTCTTGGGGTCCTCAGTTGACTGCTGTCAGTAACAAAATGTTTGCAACCGCGGGTGCACTGCGAAGATTACGAAATTTCTTGCCTACTGCCACTAAAGCTGCGCTTGCACAGTCTCTTCTTCTTCCTATTCTTGATTACGCCGACGCCGCCTATCTGGACATAACGGAGGAACAGCTAAACAAGCTCGAACGACTCCAAAACTTTGCGATTAGGTTCATATTTGGCCTACGCAAATATGACCACGTCTCCGAATTCCGTTCAAAGCTTAAATGGCTACCCATCCGCCTTCGCCCCAATGCTCATATCCTTACCCTCCTGTTTAATATTTTGTTTAATCCTACTTCTCCTCCCTACCTTAAAGACCTCTTCCAATTCCTACACACTTCGAATTCTCTCTCTTTACGGTCTTTAGAGACTAATACATTGTTGATGCCCAGTCATCATAGCTCGTTCTACGATAAATCGTTCGCAGTACAAGCTGTAAGGCTCTGGAATGCGCTTCCAGTTGAAGTAAGACGTTGCCAGACCATTACTACATTCAAAAAACGTGTCAAAGCTCACTATCTCTCATAAAATTAAATTGCTACCTACTGTAATTTTTGTTTTCTCTCCTTGTTATATTTATTTATGTAGTATATGTATTGTTTATTGATAAATATATTATTTATGTATTATATGTATCTGCAGTGTAGTGTTTATGTCTTTACTTATTTATTTTAGTTTAAGTATATAACACCATATTTACCCCGCCATGTTCATTAATCAAATCCTAATTACCCAAAGGTTGTCTGGAAGAGATCGCTCTCAGCGATAAGACCGCCTTTTGTAACACTTATTTGTGAATGTTTACATAAGTTTTTTTTTAAATGTTTTCTGAATGGTGTTCAATAAAGAGTTATTCTATTCTATTAGTTTCGGCAAAATGACATAGATGGCGCTAGTAAACGAGCCCCGTCTTTCTAGATCGCGACCAAACCAAATATTCTTGGTAATATCAATTAATCAAATATATGAGGTTGAAACTCTGTTATGTTTCGTATTATACGGAACCCTCCCTAAGTGTGCGATAAGAGACGCGATGCTGACTCGCACTTGGCCAGTTTTATTTACAGCTGAAATATACCGTAGAACCGAGTATTAGATAACAATTTCAACTTCATTGATACCTCTACACCACGGATAATACCAAGAGTAGAGTCTATTCTCCGTGCTCTACACGTTCCTGAGAAAAAAAGGTCTTGACCAGTCGGACAGATGGTCAGACAGACAGATGGACAAACGGGCAGATGGAGAAACGGGCAGATGGAGAAACGGGCAGACAGACAGATGGATAGACAGACGGATAACAGAGTGATCCTGTGAGGGTTTATTTTTTTCCTTTGAAGTACAGACTCCTAAACCTAAAATTAAATTTAATAGTAGATTAGATTTAGTACTTATTACGTAAAACATATAGTAAATGACGTTTTGTTGTACTCTCGTTAGGCAACATAATACAAAATGTTGTATAAGCTTAAATGTCTTTCATATTTTTAGAACTAATAAACTGGCCAAGTGCAAGTCGGACTTGCACTAGTAGGGTTCCGTACCACACTACAGTATTTTATAAGATCGAGCAAAAAATACCACTATCGTTTTTCACAAGCAAAAAATAATAATTAATAAACATTTTATTTCTTATAACGCAATCTATCGTCTAACAAAGTTGTTGTTAGGGGTCGACATTTCAATATAACGCCATCTATGGGACGTTTATTTAACTAAGCGTTCATAGATGGCGTGAAATGCCGAAAAAAACACGTTTCTTATATGGGGACCCTCTATTATTTGTAACTTAATTCTGTTTTTAGTATTTGTTGTTATAGCGGCAACAGAAATATATCATCTGTGAAAATTTCAAATGTCTAACTATCACGGTTCATGAGATACAGCCTGGTGACAGACGGATAGACAGACAGACAGACAGACGGACAGCGGAGTCTTAGTAATAGGGTCCCGTTTTACGGAACCCTAATAAAAACAATAATATACTTACAATAGATTTAAAATATTTAGAAATTGAATCAGCTGCATCAGCAATACTTTTGTAATTGCTGTTGTGATTCGTCCATCCTGCTTCAGCAACCTTCAATGTTTGTCGAAGCGCTTTTATGTTATAATGAACCAAAATAAATGCAAATGTATGACTAACTGACATATAATCACGATATGTTAAAAGAAAAATAAATAAAATGGTCCAAATTGTTTCATTACAATGAATTGCATGACATGTATATATAGCAACTGAAACTCTATAAAAAACGATTAACAAAACGAAAATGAAAAACTTCTTCTCCAATTTACACAGAGTGCTTTTTCCATTAATCTCGTTATCAATATTTCTAACCACTTTCAAAAATGTACATAAATTATATTTTGTTCTAGATAATATACATGTCAGAGTAATGTATTGTAAGATATAGAAGGAAAACCAGGCAATTCTTACATATTGTTTAAAAAAATAATTGTACACAACAACAACGATAATTATTGAAATAATAAAACAATGTAGAAACGTTAACAATTTCACGCATTTTTTATTCGTTTTGGTGTAGAAAAAGCCGAAATTTAAACCAAAAATTATATGGAGGCATTTATATAACGCAGTTATTAAATCGTAAGACATTTTGTTTTGTTTAACCTAATCAAAATAGGAGGATGTTATTAATTTATTTGTATTTTTTTATTTACTGAAATTTAATTTTTTTTATTGTTATGAAGTACGTCTGAAATAATCGATGGTACGATAGCGAATGACTCTATAAAAGTACCTAAAGTAGATTAATTTAACGTAGTAATTTTAATTATATTAGGATTTGTCTATTAATCTACTTCATATATGCCTTATCTATTGTTGCATCTTACTGTATGGTTTGTATTAATTTACTTCTCATATACATTATAAATATAAAGTTATTATTTTTACCATCTATTGTGTTAATCTTATCTAACTATCTAATCTATCATATTCCATAGCACCAAGCAACATTTTAAAAGTTAATATTTAACGTAAATTAAAATTCTTGCAGTACCATATCTCTTCAGAACCAATAACATTGTGGCGACAAGTAATTTTTTATATTGAACTAGCGGCCCGCCCCGGCTTCGCACGGGTAGAATATTATGAATATTAGAACATTGTGAATTAACATTTTCAACAATCATCGTCATATTCACAACACCATTATACACCTAAACATTCGTCATAAATCACTAAGTTCAGGCGAACGCCTGTACATATCATCTGTAGTATTTTTTGCGAGATTTTTTGCCTATATCGCCCGTCCGAGCTGTCAACCTTTCTTTTATTTTACTTGCTTCTCGACGCCTGTCGCCTTCACTTCACAATTCCCTTTTTTTCTTTGTAACATCGTGTCAAGCAAATCAATAAATCTATGTTTTAATATCTCAAGAAAGGCATTTTATTTGGCTCCAATATATAGTCAAAAGATATACATTGGTGGCCACAATAGAGGGAAAGAATCCGCGAAAACAAAGATCAAGAAAAAAGGGAAGTGTGAAGTGGAGGCTACAGGCGTCGAGAAGCAAGTAAAATAAAAGAAAAGTTGACAGCCCGGACGGGCGATATAGGCAAAAAATACTACAGATGATATGTTACATTGTTTGTTCCGAGCCTGTCTCTTGCTAATACATTATATACAGGCGTTGGCCTGAACACTCTGGCTATTGGTGAAGTGGCTCTTAAATTGGACCTCACTAGAAATGTCGACGCCTAGGATACCAAGACAATTCGATATTGTGATGGGAACGCCCTGAAATCGAGGAGCTACGGAGAAGGGAGTCTTTTTAGCAGTGAACGCGCAAACTTGGTTTTCGAGGGGTCAAATTGGAGCAAATTACATTCAATCTATGCTTTGTGTAGGGCTAATGCCCCATTAAGTCCTTACATTTAGGACTAGTGTTTCATATCTTATCTCTAGTTGCAGGCTTACTGCAGTAAGCTTCCAAGTTCCAATTAAACATTATCATTATGTGAGCACTAATAGTTTTTAGGGTTCCGTAGCCGAATGGCAAAAAACGGAACCCTTATAGATTCGTCATGTTTGTCTGTCTGTCTATCTGTCTGTCCGTCCGTATGTCACAGCCATTTTATTCCGAAACTGTTAGGACTACAGAATTGAAACTTAGTAGGTAGATGTATTCTGTGAACCGCTTTCCGATTTTTATACAAAAATAAAAAATATAAAAGTTAAAAGGGGGGCATCCCATACATGGAACTGAAACAAAAAAAAAATTTCTTCAAACCTATTACCCCGTATAGACCCGTGTATTTATTCTTCAACTTCCTTAACTCGTAGTAGTCAAAGATAGTACCAGTAGCATTATAAAGGTACGGCCACCGCGGCGTCCTGCAATCTGAGGGCACGATTTCGGTACTTTTCAATTGTTTTTAACCGACTCAAAAAAAGGAGGAGGTTTCTCAATTCGACCGTATATATATATATATATTTTTTTTTTTAATGTTTGTTCGCGGATAACTTCGTCGTTTATGAACCGATTTCGATTATTATTTTTTTGTTCGAAAGGAGATATCCCAAGTGTGGTGCCATGGTAATTTTATCGAGGTATGATAAGTATCTCCAGAGATATTGAGATAAACATCTCAAAATTGGTACTGAAAATGAATAGCGTGGCATTGAAGTCGGTTGTTTTTTAGTTTTTAAACGATATTATCTGATCGCATATGGTGTGAACCAGTCGGTACAAATACTACTGCGCTGTCTGATCGCCGCCTAGATCGCGAACGCAGGACGCTGCGGTGTGTCCGTACCTTAGTACGTATCTAATAGTTTTGTGACCACCGCCATCTATTATATTCTATTTTAAACCTCTCCATGGTTGTCTGGAAAAGATCGCTTTGAGCGATAAGACCGCCCATTGACACTTTATTTTTAACAAAAATGTTCTAGTTCTAAGTTTCTTGATGTTTAACATCAAGAAAATCTATTAAATCTAATATATAAAATATCTACGTGGTATGATTACATGCGACCAGGTAAATGCCATAAACTAAATACGTGTGTTTTAAAAAAACTGCAGGTATAACTTTCACGCAAACTTTAATACATCAATAATGAATATAGTTTAAAATGTAAAATAACAACAGACTTCCATGCCCGCGAGTCAGTTTCAGTAGCAAGTTTGAGACGTTTATCGTCATTTCTCTGGAGATACTTATCAGATCTCGATGAAATTACAATGGGACTACCTCGGATATGTACCCTGCCGATTATTAAAAGAGTCATTCGAATCAGTGCACAATTGACGGAGTAATTACGTAAAGGTACGGACACACCGCAGTGTCCTGCGTGCGCGATCTAGGCGGCGATCAGATAGCGCAGTAGTATTTGTACCGACTGGTTCACAACAAACGCGATCAGAAAACAATTGTAAAGTACTGAGGTCGCGCCCGTAGATTGCAGGACGCCGCGGTGTGGCCGTACCTTAACATACATACAAAAAAAAACATACAGTCGAATTGAGAACCTCCTCCTTTTTGGAAGTCGGTTGAATAGTCTTCACTGTTTCTACCAAAAGCCCAACAAATCCACCCAACGTGTTAACCAACAAATCAGCCATCAAGTTGCACACGAGTACCCGCCTTCCCTTACATAAGTAGAGAAGGGTAACACACTGGCGGTCCGCACAATTAAAACTTGGCTCATTAATAACGGGAGATTTAGGTCGTCTCTCCGAGGACTGAGACTTGCTATGATATATATGTATTCGAGAAACATGTTTTTGTATTATTATATAAAGTGGTGTTTGAATCTTGGAAGGATTTTTTGGAACGATTGTTTAATTCATTAATTAATTAATAAGTCGGAGGTAATTCCTTTAATTAAATCGACTTTTAATACTCGATTTCATTAATGAAATGGATAGCTTTCTTAGGGAATGTGTATTACTTTAAAATTATAATGTACGTTATAAACTAGACAGACAAGTCATATTTAAAAAAAAGCTTTTACATAACTAGGACCAGAGTAAGTCAAGACAAATCTAACGAGCCCAAATACGACGGGTATAACATGTGTAGTTTAGGAGTTCCTTTGGCCACCTTCCAGCTTCATCATCAGATCAGCATCTTGTTATCATAATATTACATCATGCGATTTACACATGTATGCAAAATTTTAGCTTAATCGGTAACCGGGAAGTGGATCATATTTAATTTGCAAGATTTGATGACAAATATCGGGACAAGTGAAACTAAATAAAACTTGTAAAAACCTCATAGTTTTAAAATGGCTGAACGTATTTTCATGAATACTCTCGAAGACACTTATGAAAAAAAAAACAACGGGTTGCAATCCGGGAGTGCCGGCAGAAGTGAAAACTTGAACATTAACTTTGTGCATTTGGTCTACTCTCCCTCCGTCTTACGAATTTTCGATCAGGTCACGTGTCCTGACACGAGTTTATCATTATTAACCCATCCCTAAAATTGTTTCTACTCTCCCTCCATCCTACAAAAAATTCCATCAGGTCACGTGTCTTGTCGCGAGGTCCTGACGTGTCCTGACGGGAGTTTAAAATTTTTTACCCATCCCAAAAAGTTCACAACGTCGCTAAAGAAGTTTTCACTTCTAAAAAATAATAAAAATCGGTTCATGCGTTTGGGCACTATGATGCCACAGACAGAAACAAAATTAAACACAGATACTCATGTCAAACTATAACATGTTTATTTTTTTCGTCGGTGGTTAAAAACATAACAATAAAGACTTGATTTATTGGAGTTCAACCCAGTAAAGCAAAACTTAAATGCGACTTACATTAGCTAAGTTACCTATGTGACTATTACCTATGCCTAATTACCTATTATAACTAAGTAAGTCTTTTTACATGTGTCTAATTGTTTAATCCTCTCCTACTAAATATATTTAATACTAAATGTTACGTACCTAAATATTTCACATTTAAATATTTTGGATACGAAGCAAGTGTATCTGGGGTGGAAGTCTCTACATTGATAGCGATGCGTCTTGTCATCGCAAACGTCTGCTAGAATGAGATGCAGCTAGACAGTTGTTATCTGCATCTTTTTTCTTGTCGACGATTATCGGTGGAAATTCATCGCTATTCCCATTCCTGGGCCGGTAGTCTCTACATGAGACTACCGGCCCAGGGGTGAAAGTCTCTACATTGATAGCGATGAATTTCGACCGATAATCGTCGATAAGAAAAGAGATGCAGCTAACAACTGTCTAGCTGCATCTCATTCTAGCAGACGTTTGCGATGACAAGACGCATCGCTATCAATGTAGAGACTTCCACCCCAGATACACTTGCTTCGTATCCAAATTATTTAAATGTGAAATATTTAGGTACGTAACATTTAGTATTAAATATATTTAGTAGGAGAGGATTAAACAATTAGACACATGTAAAAAGACTTACTTAGTTATAATAGGTAATTAGGCATAGGTAATAGTCACATAGGTAACTTAGCTAATGTAAGTCGCATTTAAGTTTTGCTTTACTGGGTTGAACTCCAATAAATCAAGTCTTTATTGTTATGTTTTTAACCACCGACGAAAAAAATAAACATGTTATAGTTTGACATGAGTATCTGTGTTTAATTTTGTTTCTGTCTGTGGCATCATAGTGCCCAAACGCATGAACCGATTTTTATTATTTTTTAGAAGTGAAAACTTCTTTAGCGACGTTGTTAACTTTTTGGGATCGGTAAAAAATGTAAAACACCCGTCAGGACACGTCAGGACCTCGCGACAAGACACGTGACCTGATGGAATTGTTTGTAGGACGGAGGGAGAGTAGACACTTTTTTGGGATGGGCTAATAATGATAAACTCGTGTCAGGACACGTGACCTGATCGAAAATTCGTAAGACGGAGGGAGAGTAGACCAAATGCACAAAGTTAATGTTAAAGTTTTCACTTCTGCCGGCACTCCCGGAGTGCAACCCATTGTTTTTTTTTTCATAAGTGTCTTCAAGAGTATATCATTTTAAACCTATGAGGTTTTTACAAGTTTTATTTAGTTTCACCTGTCCCGATATTTGTCATCAAATCTTGCAAATTAAATTTGATCCACTTCCCGGTTACCGATTAAGCTGAAATTTTGTATACATGTGTAAACCGCATGATGCAATATTATGATGACAAGATGCTAATCCGATGATGAAGCTAGAAGGTGGCCAAAGGAACTCCTAAACTACACATGTTATACCCGTCATGTTTGGGCTCCTTAGATTTGTCTTGACTTACTCTGGTCCTAGTTATGTAAAAGTGTAAGTAATATGACTTGTTTCTAGTTGATAACATACATTATAATTTTAAAGTAATACACATTCCCTAAGAAAGCTATCCATTTCATTAATAAAATCGAGTATTAAAACACGATGTAATTAAAGGAATTACCTCCGACCTATTCTTAATTAATGAATCAAACAATCGTTCCAAAAAATCCTTCCAAGATTCAAACACCTCTTTATATAATTATACAAAAACATGTTTCTCGCATACATATATATCATAGCAAGTCTCAGTCCTCGGAGAGACGACCTAAATCTCCCGTTATTAATGAGCCAAGTTTTAATTGTGCGGACCGCCAGTGTGTTACCCTTCTCTACTTATGTAAGAGAAGACGGGTACTCGTGTGCAACTTGATGGCTGATTTTGTTGGTTAACATGTTGGGTGGATATGTTGGGCTTTTGGTAGAAACAGTGAAGACAATTCAACCGACTTCCAAAAAAGAGGAGGTTCGCAATTTGACTGTATGATTTTTTTTCTATGTATGTTAAGGTACGGCCACACCGCGGCGTCCTGCAATCTACGGGTGCGACCTCAGTACTTTACAATTGTTTTCTGATCGCGTTTGTTGTGAACCAGTCGGTATACATACTACTGCTATCTGATCGCCGCCTAGATCGCGCACGCAGGACGCTCGGTTATCGGTTTCGATTATAGGTGGAAATTCATCGCTATTCCCATTCCTGGGCCGGTAGTCTCTACATGAGACTACCGGCCCAGGGGTGAAAGTCTCTACATTGATAGCGATGAATTTCGACCGATAATCGTCGATAAGAAAAGAGATGCAGCTAACAACTGTCTAGCTGCATCTCATTCTAGCAGACGTTTGCGATGACAAGACGCATCTTTATCAATGTAGAGAGTTTCCACCCCTGGTCCTAGCATCGCCGAAAATATCGTTTGCGCGATGCAAGATATCATACATATACGCAAAATATACAAGGAAAACAATGCAACCTACTCTAGCGCCATCTAGATGCTTGTACAATAAGTTGAGTTGGTGAGAATAAATGGATGTATGTTAGTTACTCTTTTATGCAGAAACGGTTCAACGGGTTTGGACAAAATTTGGTATTCAGATACTTTTAACCTGGATTAACATATAGGATACTTTTAAACGCGGCCAAAGTCGCAGGGCACACCTAGTTATTCATATCGTATTGATTTTTAGGGTTCCGTAGCCGAATGGCAAAAAACGGAACCCTTATAGATTCGTCATGTCTGTCTGTCTGTCTGTCCGTCCGTATGTCACAGCCATTTTATTCCGAAACTGTTAGGACTACAGAATTTAAACTTGGTAGGTAGATGTATTCTGTGAACCGCTTTCCGATTTTTATACAAAAGTAAAATAAATAAAAGATTAAGGGGGGGCATCCCATACATGGAACTGAAACAAAAAAAAAAATTTTTTTCAAACCTATACGTGTGTGGTGTTTATGGATAGGTCTTCAAAAATGACATTGAGGTTTCTAAAATCATTTTTTCTCAAAGTCAATCATTTGAAAGATAGGCGCGTCTAAAGTGGTAAAATGTGTGTCCCCCCCCCCTCTAACTTTTAAAGTATGGGAGTGAAAAATCTATAAAAAATATATGATGTAGATCTCAATAAAAACTTACAAAGAAAATTGGCTTGAACGAGATACAGCCAGCAGTTTTTGAGATATGGCGACCGCAAAGATAACATTGTTTTTCATACAAACACTATGAAAAACAAAGTTAATTTTGTAGTTGCGAAAAATCATAGTTATGGAATACTTAACTGTGTTACGGAACCCTACGAGTGCGAGACCGACTTGCACTTGGCCAGTTTATTTTTAAGATGGAACCGAATGAACAAACACCTCTTTCTTTTAGTTACAGTAAAATGATTTTAGAAGACTGTTGAACATTTTTAACAATTTAGAACAGCATTCTCATTTGAAAAAAATACAGTCCGTATGAAATAAAATGCGTAATTTACACAAAATAAACTGTTAATTATAATCAATCCAGTTTCTTATATGTATTGAAACACTATAAGTTTTAATCTATAGGCACCACTAAAGTACTCATATAAACAAAAAAAAAGGTACTAGAAACCATTTTAGAAATCACAATTATTTGCAAATTGAAAATCATTAAGAACTAGTCTTATTCTAAGCCTAGCGTGCTACCATCATTGACCGCACCATCACTTACCAACAGGTGAGATAGTGGTCAAATGCCACCATAATATCCTTACTATAATATGATAAACGCGAAAGTTTGTATGGATGCTTGTTACTCTTTCACGCTAAAACTACTAAACTGATTAAATTGAAATTTCATATGTAGATATCCTGAAATAACACATAACATACTTTTTATCCCGATATTCCCACGGAAACGATGTCTACGCGGGTAAAACCGCAGGACACAGCTTGTATGACATAAAAGAACTTACTGCAATGAACGTGCTGTATTTACAATATTAACTGACCTTTACGGTTTCGTTTCATAATTCTTACTCTTTATATTCATAAAATAATGTCTAAGGTTAACTTTAATACAAATGTGTTAACTGAACACTACAGATAAGGTATGTTGTACAAAACTTTAAGACGGTTAGTACTAAATCAGAATTTAAAGGTATACATTCATATACGTAGAATATCACAGGGCGAGCTTCCACGTAGCGTACGAATAATTGGATTTCAGAAGATTGAGGAGTATCTGAAAAGGACAAGTAATATTTAAAAAAAACCTTTTCAAACACAAGCTTTTTTTACATAACCTAGGATCAGAGTGAGTTAAGACAAATCCAACGAGCCCAAACACGACGGGTATAACATGTGTAGCTTAGGAGTTCCTTTGGCCATCTTCCAGCTCTATAATCAGCGCCATGACTGTCATCATAATATTGCATTGTCACGCGATTTACACATGTATGCAAAATTTCAGCTCAATCAATCAATCAAGATTAAATTTAATTTGCAAGATTTGTGACGGACAAATAAATTCGCCGTGAAGTAGAGATAAAGCTTGTAAAAAGAAGAATATTGTTTGTAATAATTATTCACTGCATCATCGGATCTCCATCTACATTCACTGATAGCTATTTGGACTCTCCTATGGCACTCCACTCAGCTTCATCTTTAGTTTTCAACTGCAGCCAGCCTGCTTGCGTATTTCATTGTTTTTTTTAAATGTTTTTGTTCCGCTCTTGTTTTTCCTCCGATATGAACCGGAGACATTTGTAAAGCGGGTTTTGTTCTGTTGCTTTAGTTACATTTCGACTGTATTATATACATACAGTATATAGTACATATTATATATACAGTGTGGAAATTAAACTCAGGCCCTGGAGGGAAACTACTTTAAATCCCAAAGCTAGCTCATTTTACTTAAAGGAGACATTCCTTTATATTTGAAAAGAAACAAATCTGCATTAAAAGATTTTTTTAAACTCGCTTGCTTCGCCCGGGACTCGAACCAACCAAAATTAAAAAAAATAAACACTCTTTATTTTAATATACTAATCGGTAGTATTAATATTCAGGATAAAGTTTCTCTAACAACAACTCAAACAACAGGTGGGCCACATTAATGGCTTAACGAATGGGGATTAATGTGTCCCGACTGTTGAAGTCTCTATATTCCATATAACAATGTATAATTTATTTTATGAGTGTATCGACCGAGAAATAATTTAAATGGTATAGTTTTTTGATATCCCTAAACAGAAGTCTAAACTACTAGACTTACTTGTTTTTTTCTTTTCAGTTCGTTTTTTAACACTTCACTTTTTGCGCAGTCGGGTTTTTTGATTTTTTAATTTAATTTTTTATTTTACACTTTTTAGTTAAGTAAAGGACGGCAAATTCCGTAATCTTCTCATTTCATTTAGAGAGTTGATGTCATGTGGATTATTGAGTAGTTTCCGGGGATCTAAACTACTTATTACTAGTCCATCTAAAGATCTAACCCGGCTCAATGCTACATAGGCTTGACCTTTCGCAAAAATGCGTGAACTTAAGTCGACCACAGCTTTGTCCAAGGTAGTACCTTGTAATTTATGGACAGTTACACCCCAACATAATATCAACGGTAACATTTTCCGCTTTATTTTACCCTGTCCACGAAGTGCGTCGAATTCTGTACATGATGGTTCGATTCGGACTCCTACTCCAGAGACGTTGTTTTTGATACCTTTGTCGTCAAATTCAACATAATCAGCCTGTGGCAATTCTCCAAAGAACAAAAAACCGAAATGCGTGAAATAGATAGGGTATTGCTTTTTAAGCTTACTTACTTTACAGTTGTACTATTAAACGACTATACCAAAAGGAAGAGGTTGTTTGTTACCTCAGAACTCCATCAATTCTTAACCGATTTGGAAAGTTCTTTTTTTGTTTGAGTTAATATGATTTTCGTTTGGTCTCATTGTAATTTTATTGAGATCTGATAAGTAACTTCAGAGATAAGCACCGCAAACTTATTACTGAAAGTGACTAACGCGGCATGTAAAATCGTTTTTTTTTTCGATTTGTACGATCATAAATTATTTGTTATAAATATATTTTGAATTTCCATTTTAAGACCTTTAATTCGATACGTGCGACAGGTTTTGAAAAAAAAAATTTTTTGAACCCCAAATTTTGGCGTCTAAAATCCGCCATTTTGAATTTTTCATTTTTTTATGTTTTCTTTGACACTCGCGCTAGCATGGCAAATCTATTGACGTGCCAATTATCAAAATTGGCCCACGCATTTGGTCTCTAGTGTGCCACAAAGGAACAAACATACATACATACATACATACATACATACACATATAGACTGATAAACACATTACCTCTCCTTTGCGCCGCGCAGTCGGGTAAAAAAGAGGAAAGTGCTTTCTATCGAAGAAAAATCTCATGTCATAATATGGAGATTATAAAATGGCTGTTTATACCTATGTATTGCTTATAACAACTATCATGTCGCTATATCAGGTTTTGACTGTATATATATAATATGTATATTAGATAGATTCGCCATGTCTGTCTGTCCGTCCGTATGAGTCATTTTATTCCGAAACTATTAGGACTACAGAATTGAAACTTGGTAGGTAGATGTATTCTGTAAACCGCTTTCCGATTTTTATATAAAAATAAAAAATATAAAAGTTTAAGAGGGGGCATCCCATACACCCATACATCAGGAATAGAAAAAATATTTTTTTCTTCAAACCTATAATTAAAAATGACACTGAGGTTTCTAAAATCATTTTTTTCTCAAAGTCAATCATTTAAAAGATTGCGCGTCTAAAGTGGTAAAATGTGTGTTGTTCCCCCCCCCCCCCCCCCTCTAACTTGTAAAATACATGTGGGATACAGTCAGCAGTTGTTGAGATATAGCGACCGCAAGTATAACTTTGTTTTTTATACAAACACTATGAAAACGAAGTTATTTTCGTGGTTGCGATAAATCATAGTTATAGAATACTCTACTGTGTTACGGAACCACCCCTTATTTCAAAGGGCACCTCTCCCAGGTGGTCCCATTAAAATGTTGACGAATATGCTAGAGCCGTTTTTAATATATCATTATTCGTATTACGATGCATTTGTATACTTCGATGACATGATACTGGCTGCTGGCTACTTTGACTAGCGCGACGTTTGAAGTCGGTTTCTTTAGTTTTTTAAACGATCTTAAACTATAAGTAAGTAAATTGATTTGATATCAGGATGTTTTAAAAGGCGAAAGCGCATGCCATGTGAAAAGGGTAATACAAACGGATAAAAGTGATAACAAGTAATTCTTGTGTTTCGCTTACCACGCAGGTGCAGCAAAAGATTATGAAGGGTCACTCTTATATTATCAGCTTGTGTTGCTATCATTTCTGCAACTATAGCCGGGTAAATAGTTATGGCAAAAGTGCACAGAGCTTCAATATACCCGGTCAATATTTCTGAACGCATCTAAAAATAAAATCATAAATAGTATTTAGTATCTATTGTGTTTTTGTTATTTATGTTATTGTAAAAAATGTATTAGTTACTTTAGGGTTAGGGTTCCGTACCTCAAAAAGTAAATGAAGGAACCCTTACAAGATCATTTCTTGTCCGTCTGTCTGTCTGTCTGTCTGTCTGTGTGTCACCATCAATTTTCTCAGGAACCGGTGGACCTAGCAAGTTGAAATTTATACCAGATACTAAAGTCTTATAGTCCCTATAAGGTGTATAAAAATCAAGGTTCTAAATTAACACGATAAAAAGGTATGGGCATATTTAGATTTTCGCAAAAACTTCAAACATTTACCTTAATTTTCAACATTTTTTGTTTTTCCTTTACCTGTGCTGTAAGACCTCGCTTTTAAACAAAATTAGCAATTCTAAGTCAACCGGAAGTACCCTATAGGTTTCGGGTCGAAAACCTATAAGGTACTTCTCGTTGACCCAGAATCATGAAATTTGGCAAGAAGCAATGTCTTACAGCACAAATAAAGGACAAATTCCAAAAGAACAAAAATAGTTCAAAATTAAAGGGTGTCCCCATACATATATAGCTTACGCCAATTAAGATAGGCCTCTGAGTTATATGAGCGCTCATACAATTTAAGGGCCAAGCTTTTAGAGGTCTAGCTTAATTGGTACTTACCAACGTTGGTACGGAAGCCTCGGTGTGCTAGTCTAACTCTACTGGCCGGTTTTTAGGGTTCCGTAGCCGAAGTGGTAAAAAACGGAACCCTTATGGATTTGCCATATCTGTCTGTCTGTCTGTCCGTCCGTATGTCACAGCCATTTTATTCCGAAACTATTAGGACTACAGAATTGAAACTTAGTAGGTAGATGTATTCTGTAAACCGCTTTTCGATTTTTATACAAAAACAAAATTTAAGAGTTTAAGGGGGGGCATCCCATACATGGATCTGGAACAAAAAATAATTCTTTAAACCTATACGTGTTGGGTGGGTGTCTATGAATAGGTCTTTAAAAATGACATTGAGGTTTCTAAAATAATTTTTTCTCAAAGTCAATCATTTAAAAGATAAAGTGCGCGTCTAAAGTGGTAAGTGTGGGGACACACTTACCCCCTCTAACTTCTTAAGTAAGGGAGTGAAAAAGCTAGAAAAAATATATTCTGTAGATCTCAATAAAAACTTTCAACGACAATTGGTTTGAACGAGATACAGTCAGCAGTTGTTGAGATATAGCGACCACAAGTATAACTTTGTTTTTCATACAAACACTATGAAAAACAAAGTTATTTTTGTAGTTGCGAAAAATCATAGTTATAGAATACTCTAAAGTGTTACGGAACCTTACGAGTGCGAGTCCGACTTGCACTTGGCCAGTTTATTTAATATCATATAGGCAAGCCTTTGAACACTATCACAACTGTTGTAAGGTGATGATGCGGTCGAGGATGGCCGCACGCTAGGCCTAGAATGAGAACTGTCTCTCAAGTATAGCTGTCGAAACACATTAGATGTTTGGCGACATATTTTCTAACTTGAGGGTGTTACCTGGCCAGACGGACACTAAATGGTGTCTTACCACCATGCGGTGGTAGGGGGTTTCTCACCGAAGTTTTTCAAATCTAATACTATAAGAATCTTTGTCCTGACATACTGACTGACTGACTGACAGACAACGCACAGCCTAAACCGCTGATCGTAGAGACTTGAAATTTGGAGGGTACTCGTATATTTGTCTTAGTACGTAAGGGTGAGGATTTTCCGAAATTCACCCCTTAAGGGGATGAAACGGGGGTTCAAAGTTTGTATGGAGAAACAAGATTAGATAGTCTTTTCTATCGGAAATTTCACACAAGTGCTTCAGTAAAAAAATAAGTAAATACGTGTTTCAGGTTTTTTTGAAATTCCACCCCTAAGAGATTGAAATGGGGTAACACAGTGTGAAAATTAATATTGTTTCCGATTGCGTTGAAATTTGGTATGCAGATAGTTATTACGACGTTAGTTACCTCTGAGAAAGGATTTCCCAAAATTCACCCCTGAAGGGGATGAAACGGGGGTTCAAAGTATGTATGGAGAAACAAGATTAGCTAGTCTTTTATAGAGAGATTAGCGTGGTGTGTTGCGGTGCGGTGTAGTTGGGATACGTAAATGTCGTATTAGTTAATGCTACCCAAAGATACTTTTCCACGCGGACAAAATCGCGGGCACAGCAAGTTACTAATAAAAATGGTTAAGGTTTTGATCGTTTGAAAGTTTAATCTACAGAGATTGTATATGTACTTAATCTTTATAGAAGATCTATCTTGTCTTGCAACAAAAAAATAAAACAATAATAAAATCATAATGATGAGTAAAATGGACTAAATATACACAGCTACAAGCACAAGACATTATCAGTCAATTTTCGTTCACAGTTGGACATAGATCTCTCTTATGGCACGTCAGTGGGCATGATCTTTAGCTATTTGTTTTCAACTACTGCCAGCCAACTTGCATATATCATCACTCCATCTAACTGGAGGGCGTCCTACACTACATCATAAGTTTTATCATACTTATATTATAATAATGTAAAAGATTTCCTTAATTTTATAAGCTTAACAACATACCGGCAAATTATGTTCCTTTATCCTAGTAATGGTTTGGAAAATAATAACAATAATTCCAGGAGCATTCCCTAGAAGTAACAGTAAAAACTGCAAATAAAAAATTATTATAGATATTTGGCTTAAAGAATTTAATAAAAAAATGTTCTTGCGGAATGATTCATTTTTTTTAGTCATAAAACTTTATACTTACTGAAGATTTAAAATAATTAGATATTGTATCAGCTGCATCAGCAATATCTTTATAATGTTTGTGGTCATACATCAGTCCTGCTTCTAATTTCCGTGAAAGCGCCTTCATGTTATGATAAACCAAATGAAACGCAAAAGAATGACTTATAGAAATAAAATCTCGACATGTCAAAATGAAAACAAATAAAACTGTCCATATAAGTACTCCACAATTACCAGTGTTACATAAGTATATTGCAAACATAACTCTATAAAATGCAATAAAAAAAGCAAATAGCAAAAAAATTATTTCCACTTTATACACTGTGCTTTTTCCATTAAATTCGTAATCAATATCTTTAATGACTTTTAAAAATGTGCACAAACTGTATTTTGTATTTACGAGTATTGATATAGATGTCAGAGAAAGATATTGTAAGATATGGAAGGCAAACCAGATAACGATAAAGTCATTATTCGAAAAAAAATTTAATACGGTAAAAAAGCAAGTTGTTGATATTGAAAGACAATATAGAAACGTAAACAATTTCACGAATTTTTTATTCGATTTGTTTTGAAAAAAGCCGAAATTTAATCCAAAAATAACGTGAAGGCATTTAAAGAATGCTGTTATAAAATCATTAGACATTTTGTTATTGTTTTTATTTACGTAATTTGTATGGCTATGAAGCACGTTAGATTATATTTGACTGTAGGATGACAAATGTGTCTCCACATAACACGTGTATTATCATTAATTAATTTAACAAAGTGTTTTTGTTAATAATAATATTATATGGGGCGGCAAACAGGCTAGCGGCCCAACTGATGGTAGGTAACTAATAAAGTAACATGTTATTATTTTATATCTAAATCCATTAATCTATTTCATTATATGTTATGGCTAATCTGTTGATTCATCTACTCGGTTTGGACTTATTATTATATATATATTATATATATATTATATATTAGTTATTATTTTACCAAATATCTAATCTACCTAATTAAATAGTGCTAAGTCAAATTCAAACAAAAAAATGTTGCATAAGCTAGTGTTTGACCACTCAGCAGACCACAAGCCCCATAGAGTTTCTTGGTGTTTCTTCTCTGATGGGAGTATTTCCGAAACACCGGTAGATTTAACAGCCATTCAGTTTTCCCCTTTTGTCCGCAGATTTTCTTTCTAGGCTTGCCATTTTTATTTTTATTTCCCTCAGGGTACGGACTGGGTTACCGTAACCCGAGCGAAATTTGAAAGAAGCGCCATACGAAGAGAAGTCACCGATGGGGGTCCGGACCAGGGGGGGAAAAACTTATAGGTATACACTATTAGAGGCCCAAGCGGCAGAGTCAGTCTCCGCTTTGTGTCCGAGCTAGACACATATGAATATTGTGCTCGGGTGTGGTACACCCAGTCCGTATCCAACGTAACAAAATCCAAAATTTTCAAAAATATAAAGTTTTAATTTTCGTCTGTTTGCCGCTGAGGAATAAAAAGGTAAGTAAGAATACGTACTCTTTACTTAATTTTGTAGATTCAAACCTCAAAATAACGCGTTGTGCAAGCGAAGTATTGTAGTAGATCTCAATCACTTGAACGTACGTCTTATATCGAAATCTTTGCTGCTCGTAGTGAATTATAACTCATTAAATTTTGTTTCTTGTAATTTTTTATTACAGAACACGCATTAAAAACATGGCAACGCGTCGAATCACTCGAAGCGTTGCTGCTTTGGAGAAGTTGTACAATGAAAACGAGGAGGACAGCGTTAGTTATATATAGTTTGTCGACAATAGACTTCCAAAGCAAAAGAGATGTAACTTATGTCCAAGTTCCCTTGACCGAAAAACGTATTATAAGTGTCTTAGATGTCATATGGCGATGTGTAAAGAGCACGTAGCGAAACTGTGCTGCGAGTGCGGCAATACTATGTAATATGACTTTTGTAACCTTTTGATAATAAATATTCGTCTTTAACAATTATTTTTGGTATTTATTTATATGATACTACTCAACAATATCTGAGAAACAATTTTTTTACGCTCAAAGTAATTATTTTTAACCTTTATCATCATAAATCAACGAAACAACGTTTTTTCGAGTTAGCGAAGCGTATTTTCATTTTTTTTTAAATATATAGTTTTTGGAATTTATTCCAATTTATTCCTTTTCAAATGTCTATAACGGTTTTTTGGTTTACCAAAAAACCGTTATAGACATTTGAAAGAACTACTTTTTACCTTTCAAACGCGAGTTATACAATGTTAATATCTTTTTTTTTTTAAGTTACAGCATTTTGAAAAAAAAAAACGTTTTTTTACAAAAAAAATTCAAGACCCGTTCACATTTTTCATTATAATTTTTTTTCAATCAGTTAAATGATTAATCTGACAATTTTATCATATTTTTGAGAAAATTTCACACAAAATGAAAAAAAAAAATATTCAAATTGACAAAGTACACCTCGATATACACCCAATCAAAGTCGCCGGGTTAGGCTAACCCATGTCCGTACTGAACGTAACTTTTTTATAGTCCGTACCCTGAGGGTACAATATTATGCAGCTGACAGACGGACTATCAGTTCCATTTGGATCATGATATGTACTGTGATCGGTATGCGTTTCTCTATGTTGTGTTTCACTAATTCACTTTTTTATTTTTTTTATATAAAAATTGTCTGAAGTACTGAAACACACAGTTACATGTATGGATGGTTTTAACCTACTTTATTTTTTTTAAATATTCTGTTGTAAACGATTGGATGACAGCTGAATGGTTCATTACTTTTTTTTTTCTAATTCAAAGCGTTAAATTCTGCTTTTGCTATGTTTACTTGATAATTGGTTATGATTTATTTTATGATTTATGATTTTGACGTGTATACGAGTATGTGCGTATATTTATACTGTCTACATACTGAATAAATGCTTTGATTCTTTGACTCATCTCTCCTCTTAGTAAGTGATGATGTGGTCGAGGATGGTAGCACACTAGGTCTAGAATGAGAACTGGCTCTCAAGGACAGCTGCCGGAACACACTAGATGTTTAGCGACAGATTTTTGAACTTGAAAGCCAGCTACCACTCGGTAGCTGGCCAGGCAGACACTAGATAGTGTCCTACCATCATGCGGGGTTGTTGGTTTCATAACGATGTTTATCTTCATCGAAGGGTCACTGTGAAATGCGCATATACATTTTTCGACAGAAAAATCTATTGGTGCAAGGGGGGGTTAGACTCGCTACCTCTGGCGACAATGCCGACCATTCTCCTACTACGCCAGTGGACCTAGATGTAAAAAAAACTTGAACGTTGTAACTTAAATGTTAAATGAATATAATTTTTACTGCCTTCAGTTTGTTTCATTATTCCACCATTTTTTTGGAAAAAACTTGTCTCAGGTTGGCCTACATTAATCAGGGGAATATTTTTTTTACTGTTTTCGAATTCACTTGGCATGTACGCGAGACACATGTTTCTTTCTATTTTGATGATCTCTCATGTTGCAACCAATAAAAGTTATCATCATCACATTATCAGCATTTTCTAATCAAATACCATAAATACTCCTTAAGAGCGTACGCGGGGTGCAGTTTTCCATACAAACGTATTCCCCTGTTTCCTCCCTAGAAAATACTTCTGGAGCAAAATTTGTTTCTACAAAAAATCAAGGTCTGCTGTAACTATGCCCCTATCTATCATTTGCTTTTTTTGACAAACCAATTGCATATACAAATAATGGACCTTCAAAAATCTTAAAGAGGAGATAAAAAGGCTCATATTTCTTTTTGCGATTGGTTGGTCAAAAAAAAACAAATGATAGGGCATAGCTACTGCATACCTTGATTTTTTTTTGAAACAAGTTTTGCTCTAAAAGCATTTTCCAGGGAGGAAACGTTCGAATTTTTTTGTATGGAAACCTGCACCCCGCGCTTGCTCTTAATTGCACGCCCACAGACCATGATCTTTATTCTAAAACCTCCTTCGTTCTAAGCAGTTAGATACTTTGCGAAGATAATGCCGGTAGCTCTACCTGATTTACAGGTAACCTCCATTACCTTCCTTAATATAATATCTACATAGCATGATTACATGCGGCACAATGCATGTATGCATAAGGGCGCATGCACACGTAATAGTCCATTAGGTTGCCGCGGCACGCGACGACACCGATCGGATTGAGCTCTATTTATTGCTAGCGATGAAGATGTTGGGCCAAGAAGTTAGCGATTAAATCTTATTTGCGAAAAACGAATGTATGGGTCTTTATAAAAGATTCAATTTTAAAGACGCGTTCATTTTCTACAAGAGTATGGCTAAAACTACCTTAAATGTAGCTGGATTCTTTCCTTCGACATCGGAATACCATGAAACGGATGTTCTTATCACTATTGTCAAATCAGCGTCCGATGCCTGGCTCGTTACTTAGACTGACTTTCACTATCTTACTTTAATTAAAACAAACGTCTAAAATCAGTCAAACTCCACGCACAAACACCGGTTAGTTATGGTTAAAGTAAGATGGTCCAACCCAGTCTTAGAATATGGAACGCAGACACGAGATATCCGTAGAGTCGACAGATGAAAACCACCTTCGTTAGTATTTTTCACGTGAATGTAATGTTGAGGATTTGTGGCTAACGTTAACGCCACGTAACTCAAATAATAAAAATATCAATATCTGTTTATGTTATTTGCCTCCAGACATACCGCAAGGTCTACTGAAATCTTTTTATGATAATATTTATAAAATAATTTTAAGTTCTAGTGATAATGAGGAGTTTATATGTATTGGTGACTATAATACCCCTGGCTTAACTTGGTCCAAAGAAGTCTATTCATCAGTTATGAAGGCCAGTCAGCCACATGACAATAAATCTATGTTGTTGTATGACACAATCGCCCTCTGTCAGCTACGTCAGTTCAACCATATCACCAACATGAATAACCGAATACTTGACTTAGTACTGGCGTCGTTTGACGTCCAAGTTTATAGCGCTGAACCTCTGAGCCGGTTGGATAATCATCACCCATCCATAATAATAGATTTTAATATTAGTTTCGTTCAAATACTAAACTGTTAAAGATTAATCCTAGCAAACGTCTTAATTTTAATAAGTGTAACTTTGATCAGGTCAGAAATGAATTATCGCAGATTGATTGGCACTCAAAATTGTCATCTGATGACATTGAAACTGATATACAAACATTTTATGATACACTAATGCCGATTGTTAATAACAATACACCATTTTCCTCGCGTAGGGACGACAGATATCCGATTTGGTTTAGTCCTTCTCTCAAACGCTGGTTTAAAAAGAAGTTAAAATATCATAAACTTTTTAAAAAGTTCGATAACCCTCGTGATTATGACCGCTTTTCATATTACAGAACAAAGAGCAAGGACATGATTGACTTGTGTCACAAAAAAATTATCTCTTCGACAGAGAACTCGCTACAAGGTGAAAACTGCAACATTAAGGCATTTTGGAGGTTTATTAATAGTAAGAAAGGCGCCAACTCCATTCCCTTAACCATGACTTACCTAGACTCGTCTTCCTCTACACCCTCTGGTATTTGCGAGCTATTTTCTAAATACTTCAGCTCTGTCTTCGAAGATGACATGGTCTGTTCTAATTCTTATGTACTTAAAAATAATATAGACAACACGTTTAGTAATACTCTCATATCTTCCACAGACATAGCCAAAAAATTGCATAAGTTGGATGTATCAAAAGGTGCTGGTCCTGATGGGATTTCAGCTCTATTCGTCAGAAACTGCAGCAAAGAACTCTTATTCCCTTTACACATTTTATTTAATAAGTCAATCAATTTAGGTATATTCCCAACAGCTTGGAAAATAGCCCATGTTGTGCCTATTTTCAAATCAGGGGATAAGACGCACTGTGATAATTATAGACCGATCAGTATATTACCATGTTTTGCTAAAGTATTTGAGAGTGTTGTCTATGATGTTCTTTACACCCATGTCAAACCCTATTTAAAACCAGAACAGCACGGATTTGTGGCCAAAAAATCTACAACATCAAATTTACTTGAATATAAAAACTATTTATGTACTGCTTTTGCGAAGAGATCTCAAGTAGACTCAGTATACACTGACTTTTCCAAAGCATTTGACAAAGTTAACCATTCAATATTATGTAAAAAACTGGAAGGGTTTGGAGTCCATGGGTGTTTACTTCGTTGGATCCAGTCATATCTAAATCATAGAAGTCAACTAGTTGCACTGAAAGGTCACCTTTCTCAACCAGTATCGGTTCCATCTGGGGTTCCCCAAGGAAGCCATTTAGGACCTTTAATGTTTGTAATTTTTATAAATGATCTGGTGGATTCCTTATCATCCCCTTGCCTTCTTTACGCGGATGACCTAAAGATCTTTACAACAGTTGACAATCACGAAAATACCTTTAAACTACAAAAAGATTTAGATTCCTTATCTATTTGGTGTGATCAAAACTATATGCAGCTTAATATAGATAAATGTTTTATTATTAGCTTCACCAAGAAAAAACAAAAGCTAATGTTTGATTACTCCATCAAGGGCAAATCCCTATGCCGCAAATCTTCCGCGAGAGATTTGGGTGTAGTTTTTGACGACTCTCTTACGTTCCATAATCATTATGATTATATTGTCGAAAGGAGTTCTAGACTTCTTGGTTTTGTCTCGAGAGCTACAAATCGTTTTCAAAACCCTAAAAGTATGATCTATCTTTATTATACGCTGATACGTAGTATACTCGAGTATAATGCCTCAATCTGGTCTCCTTTTTACAAAATTCATAGCTACAGAATCGAGAGTGTCCAGAGGCGATTCCTAAGAATCTTAAGCTACAGACACGGCATGGGTCGTACATTGAACAGCTACAGGGAGCGATTGGATCATTTTCAGGTTGTTTCTCTCGAGAACAGACGTGTTTATTACGATCTCAGTATCCTTCATAAAATAATACATTTTACAATAGATTCACCATTTCTACTTTCTCTCATCACCTTTAACACTAGATTTAGATCTCGTAATTGTAATTATAATATATTCACTCTGCAAGTATTTAATGACAACACTTCGTTTTATAACCCAGTAGTTAGAATGTGTCGACAATATAATGAAATACTTGTCTCTATTATATTATATATTTCACCTCAATTTATTTCAGTTTCAGAGGCAAATAAAGAATTTACTGTATAAAAATAACAATAGTAATGGCTAAAAACAATATCTCTTGTATTATCTTAGTTTCAAATATGTATATGTATATTTAAAGTATTCATAAGAACTCAGTCTTCATTATTTATCTTTTTCAAATTCTATAAATATAATATTCCTAGCTTAATTTACGTTTATAATACAGCGCAACTAGGCATACATGTCTTGGAATACAATTAAGAACAATACTTAACCATAAATATTGTACTAATTTTATATAATTGTGATCTGTTTTGTATGCTATGAATAAATAAATAAATAAATAAATAAATAAATAAATAAATAAATAAATTTAATATTTATCTATTAGGATATAAATAAATGACATGCAAATACCTATTACGTTTACATTGCAGATCACTCAATAAAATATTTAGGGATAACCCTAATTTACGCATTTTTAGGAAAACTGTTTATAAAAACAGTTTACCTAAAAATGCGTAAATAATTCTATCAGCATCCTACCTGGGTGGATGTTGATGAATAAAATATTAAATTAAGTCATGTCTACGTAACGTTCACGAGTAAGAACCTTAATTTTAATGACCAAAATCTTGTCACAGATTTCTACAAATATATTGACAATTTATTGTTTCTTTACCCAAAAGTAAGTTTAATGGCCCACCACGGAAGATTTACGCAGTACCGGTGAGCCGTGTTGACCCAGTAGTTCAAATCTGTGTAGTTATGTGTTTGCCCCGGCTGCGCCCGTGTAAACATACAAATGCATTTGCAGTGTCACTAACTCTACACAAACATTGTTGAATCTAGGTGCCTACAGTATCATTTAATATGTTGGTTGTTGTTGAAGATATTTTGATAATAGAATAGATCAGGAAAATCTTGATATGAAAAGAAATGCAGTATCCTTAATACTGTTTGTTATATTGCTTTATCGCTAAAAGCATCTTTGAACTAACTTTAGAGAGGATTTATAGAACATATTAGATAAAGATGTTTCTAAGATATAAATATATTAATTAATTATAATATATTTATATAAATAATATATTAATTCTTCACACTTGTGCAACTCTCTTTACTCTGATACTACACGTCTTACACACATTCTAAGCTCACCCTAGTAACCCGGACCACACTCATACTACACATAATATGATTGCTAATTTAATTCTGTCTGGAGTGCCTCAAAGCTGATTTTACTATACTGTCAATTTTTACATTACCATACTTCATTAACCCAATCAAAAAATAAAGTTAACCTACTGTACCGTTTGTATTCAAGGGATTTTTTCGCTTATATTCAAGTGATTGTTTTCTTTTTTATGCTGTTTTCATATTTCGTTTTTTTCTCTCTTTTCTTTCTTAAAATGTATATTTTCACTATATAGTAAATTCAGATAGACTTTTTCTTGTCATAATGTATGTAATTATTACCTTCTAAGAAATTATTAATAATGTGCCTACATTATATGGATCAAATTAGGAAGAGACTGAATCTCACGACACAGGGATTTCCTAGTGTGAGTCTCAGAGCTCAAATATGCTATGGTTGATCATAAGCTATTTGGAAACTCTGTTTTTAATGAGCTAAGTTCGCAAATAAATACATTAAATAAAAATTATAAATTAATGTTATCTAATATATATAAATATTATATATATATATATATATATAAATATTATATATATTACTTCTCAATTATTTATTATATCTTAATCTCATTTGTATTAGATTTGGTGCCATTGTAAATTCATTGAGATTGGACGCTTATCACTAGAGATATGGAGATAAACACCTCAAACTTGGTACTGAAAATGACTAGTGTGGCATTTGAAATTGTTTTTTTTTTGTAGCTTATTAAATTAAATCACATCATATTAATAAACATAATCATCATCATCAGCTGGTTTCAGTCCAATGCTGGACGTAGGCTTCTCCCAAGATACGCCACTGAGCCCGATCTTCAGCTCTTCTTTTCCAGTCACTGCCCACCGCTTTGCGTATGTCGTTGCTCCACCTGGTCACAGGACGTCCGACGCTACGTTTACCAATTTGCGGTCTCTAGGACAAGTGTACCCCAACGGTTATCAGTCCTGCGGCAGATATGATCAGCCCACTGCCACTTCAGTTTACTAATCCGGAAAACTGCGTTGAGTCTTATCGTCGCCTATACCGCAGTGTCTAAAGATAAAGGTATTTAGCCTGTGCATTTTACCTGTGATGATATACGGAACCACTCGTGGACACTTACAATTCGACTGGTCCGCCAATTTAAAGTCACTCAGCGAGCTATGGAGAGAGCTATGCTCGGTATTTCTCTGCGGGATCGAATCCGGAATGAAGTAATTCACCAGAGAACTAGAGTTATCGACATAAACATAATAAATTAAACATAATAACTAATTGACATCATCAACGAGGCAACGTCGGTAGCTTTCTGGGAACATTACCGGCACATAGTGACCTTGGGTTCTGTATTTTAACCATAGTTTAGGTATCAAATATGTTTTTTATAGATTGTCTAATTAGGTGATATATGTATACATAATATATATATATATATATATATATATATATATATATATATATATATATGTAGTTACTGTTAAGATTATATAATAATTGTATGTAATTTAGTACTTAAATCATTGTAACAAGCACATGAATTAAAATATCTATCAAAAGTCATGGACACATCCTTTTAAATGATAGCCATAAAATATCAATAATTATCCCAGTTTCAAACCGATCAGCATCAGCATTTGGGCATTCAGTGAAAATGTCATTTTTCAAAGCGGTCCGTCCTTTCAGCGCGGTTTACAAGCGTGAATCCGATACGATATCTCATTGGCAAATTTAGCGTGAAGGATACCGACCTCTTGTTATAGACGTGGGATTTTATATTGCAAGAAAATTTTGCCTTCACTCAAATTACGATACATACTATTTTTTAATATTATTTTGAATTTTGAAGGTTCCGCTAGACTTGCTACCAAAAAGTAGCTAACTACCATCAAGGATAAAATGTGCCACCGTAACCGGTAATGATACGGTATTCTGGCAGCACACAGCTCTTGAAAGTTAGACCATTTTAGGCCCAGCGTATTCACCATCATCGACCATATCATCGCTTACAACTAGCGAGCGAGATTCGAGATAGTGGTGAAATGTAAGCCTGTCAGATATTAAAAAATATGTGTATATCAAAGACCCAAACCGAAACCCAAATAAAGCCTGTAAAAGGCAAAAATGTCTAATGCACTTTCCGCACCGCGAGAAAAAGTTCATTTTTCCCTAACGACGCCCCGTAATGGCGGTGTAGCGACAAATAATCCACATAGATCGTGTTAATCGATATCTTTCATAAAATATTCATTTAAGCGGGCGATGGCACCGTCAGCTACAGAGGGTTGTAGTTTTTAGTCTTCGTCATAATAGCTAAGTCACAATTGAATATGGAGTTGTGACGATCGTGGATCGGAAAGCGTAGCGTAGTATTTTACTTCGGTAACTCAGTATACACACAGAATAATGAATAGTACAAGGCGGCAATTAGATAGCGCAGTAGTATTTGTATCGACTGGTTCACACCGAACGCGATCAGAAAACTATTGACTAGTACTGAGATCGCGCCTCAGATCACAGGACGCCGCGGTGTGGCCATACCTTTATTAATTAAAAAACTATTTTCATGCCACGCGAGTAAGCTTTAGTAGCAAGTTGGAGACGTTTATCGTCATATCTCTGAAGATACTTTAGCAGATCTGGATTTAAAAGAGATCATTTTTGAGATGAACCGTACGTCGAAAAAAATATCATTCAAATTGGTTCACAATTGGCGGAGTTAATCGGGTAACCAACATACAAAATAAAACTGGCCAAGTGCGAATCAGACTTTTGTCCCGCACACGGAGGGTTCCGAACGCCATCTAATGAACATCTAACGAACTTCTAACACCAACTAAGTAAACGTTAACACAAAGGTAGAATAGTATTATATAGTAGTAATAGTAATTGTAGTAATTAATAATATTAAATATCTGGTTGACCGAGCTTTGCTCGGTATTTTTTGCCATAAACAGACAAATATGACTCTTCCCGACATCTATTGACGAATAATAATACTATATTTTTTAATTGAGTGCAACTAACTGCTTTACCCACACAGTAACACTAAAGCTACTTCTACTCGCCAATAGATGTCGGGAAGAGTCATATTTTAAGTTGATTATCAATAAAGTTGATTATTGAAAACACGAATAAAACAACATTTTCTGAAAATGACTCCTATCTAGATCGATTTATCGCCCCCGAAATCCCCTGTATACTAAATTTCATTTAATCGTTGGAGCCGCTTCCGAGATTCAGATTAAGGTAAAGACGATAGCGCCATCTTTGATGCTAGCTAGATGACGCGGCGCTATCGTTAAACTTTTTTTAAACCTTTCTTTAATTAACCTTTTTTTAGATTTGTTCTGTTCTTAGTATTTGTTGTTATAGCGGCAACAGAAATACATCATCTGTGAAAATTTCAACCGTCTAACTATCACGGTTCATGAGATACAGCCTGGTGACAGACGGACAGACAGACAGACAGACAGACGGACAGCGGAGTCTCAGTAATAGGGTTACGTTGGTACCCTTTGGGTTCGGAACCCTAAAAAAATACCGGCCACGCCGAGTTAGACTCGCCCACCGAGGCTTCCATACCAACTTCGCTGACTAGGTTAAAGGACAAACTTAACATTGTAGTTCGATCCATAGAAAATATATTGCACCAACTACGTATGTTAATTAAAGTTAGTAAAATGAATTAACCAAATAAATTAACTATTTTTTACACTACATATTAACTGTTTTCATTTTTACTTACTATATAAGTGATTCAAGGCCTTGCTTCATATCAAATTTCATGAGTCTAGGGCAACGGGAAGTACCCAATAAGTTTTAATTCCCTTTTGAAATCGCAAAATATGCGAAAAAATGCTACTTAAACGGTCATGTCTTTTGATCGCGTCAACTTACAAATTTGATTTTTTCACATTTGATGTAAGTTCCAAATTGATACCACTACGGGTTTCTGAGATAAAGGGTCTTGACAGACAAACAGACAGACAGACAGACAGACAGATGGACAACAAAGTGATCATATAAGGGTTCATTTTTTTCCTTTTAAGGAACGGAACCCTAAAAACATACAGACGTCAACAAATGATTCTAATTTCAAGATTTCACCCACACAAAAATACCCAGTTGAAATTAACTTTCAATTTTTGGATTTCAAACAGAAATAGTAGGTACTTACCAATAATTTCTCGTTAAACATCCTCTTAGCAATGACTAGCAGATCGGTCTGAAGTCGCAGACGACAGGTGTCCCGAATTGATTACATTCCTCAGTCCTAAGAATTTAATGAATAAAGTTCTATCAAGGAAAATTCAGTAGTAATCATCTGTACAAGTATGGGTACAATTATCATGTTCTGAACATATATGTTTGATAATTAAATAGAAAATCAAAATATTTCGATTTTTTTATTTAATACATACTTTTTTTTATCCAAAACTTTAAAACAGAATTTCATCTGCAAACAATATAAAATTTGATTTCTGGGTGAAATTTAACTTTAACTTTACGGTATACCTAATTTTGTATGTTCAAAAAGAACAAACTGTTGGAACTCTAATACATTGTAAGATCTTTTCAACCGACTTCCAAAAAGAAGGAGGTTCTCAATTCGTCTGTATGTTTTTTTTCCTTTTTTTGTGTGTATGTTACGCGATTACTCCGTCAATTTTGAACTGATTCGAATGATTATTTTTGTAATCGGTAGGGTACGTTTTCAAAATGGTCCTATTGTAATTTTATTGAGATCCAAACAGTATCTCCAGAGATATAACGATAAACGTCACAAACTTGCTACTGAAATTGACTCGCGAGGCATTAAAGTCGGTTGTTTTACTAAAAATCTTAATGATATAATTATGTATACACAGTTTAAACAATAAATACTATACTATTCTATTATGTAACTTTCATTATTGTAACTTTTGTATTGTTACGTGCGGGGTGGTATTAAAATGCCAATCCGATGAGATGAACGTTTATTTCCACTGAACACTAGGTTACACAATGTTCCACAGTAGTTGTCCAAATCGTCTTGCACAAATATCAAAAGTCCGTTAACACACACTGAGGTCGTTAGTTCACAATCACTGATTTCACTGTTCACAACACAAATTCACTGATAACACTTAACGATCACTTGGTCGCTATCCGCGCTTAGATAGTTATGTACAATATGACAGTATGATATGATAAACGCCACTACATTGTAACTACCAAAAACGTATTACGAGCATCTGCAGGTTGTCAGAAGTTTTTATCACTAAATTATCTAAGTTATCTAGGTTTAAATATTATGTTTCTTTGAAGTGTTACACACTTTATATTTTTGTAAATTGTTAAACACAATCCAAAATTTCATCGTACCGACGGGACTTGAACCCGCAACCTCCGGAATAACATGTGCATGTAACAATTATGTTCATGTAACAATTATGCGTTGCTTAATTGGCAAAGCACCGGAACATGTTATTCCGGAGGTTGCGGGTTCAAGTCCCGTCGGTACGATGAAATTTTGGATTGTGTTTAACAATTTATCTAGGTTTGTTTAGATAAAAAATCCGTTAAAATTATGATCACTTAACATTCACGTCGTAAAATAAAATCGTGACACGCTTGAAATCTCAATGTTTCATCCGGAACGTTACCGTTTCTAGGACATCCCAGGAAAGAACCTTCATTACTACAGGTCTTGCAAACTTAAAAATGACACTCGGAAATTCACCTCTGTCATTTTTTCCGTTTGTGAAATAAACTGCTTTTGTGTCGAAGATTAATTATTGTAGAAGTTTAATCGCCAAATTTCGTATAAAAAATTAAATGGTAGTTGAAAAGAGCTGTTTTAGCGGTCTGCCATAAGTTTCAAAACTATTACTAATTGTTACAAATTATGTATGTATATGTTGTAGTATCTTACTGCACAATTTTTATTTTTTGTAAAATATCTTACCTCCAATAGCAATCCTAAGCAAAAACCTTAACATCAAACTAGGTAAATCGGTTCATTGAATACTGTATCTAAAATAAACTTTTCATAGCTCAACATTAAATTCTTCACTAACAAACAAGCAACAGAAAATTTAATTACACAGAGATGCTCAACATTTTATTTGATATGCTAAACAAAACCCACATTATCCACTCCAGTCCAGCAAATCCCAATAAATTGAGCTTACATTGTTGAAAACAGCTGCAGTGTTATAAAACAATTTCGTTATACGAGATAACACGATTGTCCGTTTAAACGCATTAAGCGCAGGAAACACTAAAATAGGGTAACTGTTCTAACTCAGAACAACTGTGCTGTAACTGCACTGGATTACACTTGATAGGGGTGTGCTTGTCTGCTCAAAACGAAAACAAAATGTTGATATATTAAAAAAAGGCTCAACCGATTTCGTTATGTTTAAATGGGACCAACTGGGAAGGGTACCCTTTGAAACAAAAAAACTAATTTTCCAAATCAGTTATATGGGAAATCTTAACTACATTACACACACACATTATATTATACATATTCTATTCCATACAGGGAGAAGTAATCAACTACCGATATATTTTTTTTATATCTATAATTTTTTTGTTGTGTTTAAATACATATACGTAATAAAAAGGATGGTGCACTGCAGATGTTTTGACAAAATCAATTTAATCCATATGCTTTAACAATAAGGTTGTAATTGCTTTGTAGAACAAAACGGCCCAATTGAGAGACATGAGGGTGGGAGTGTGTCCTTGTCTAACAACCTGATAGTCCTATATATGTTCTATACCACATGTATGGTATATTTATATAAGTTGTCCATACAAAAGAAAGGGACAAACGCGATCGAGTTTATTATGTAGCAGATCTGTGGTTAAATATTTTGTTTTTTTTTGTTTTTTATGGTAAATGGTAACAGGACAAGCACGACGCTCACCTGATGGTAAGCGATGACATCTACCTATAACAGATACAGCGGCATGCAACATTCTGAACTGCCAGAATCTTCCATGTCACTGCACTGCGCCTGTTACCTTGAGACATAAAGATGTTGAGTCTCACATGCCCTGTAATTTCACTGGATACCTTGCTATTTCAACCGAAAATCATTCCTATTTCACGGCTGAAAATTAATTGGCAAAGTGGTGGTACCGACCCAGGCGGACTAGCAGAAGTCCTACCACTAAAAAAAAAAAAAAATTTGTAAATGCAGACAAAACATATTCTAAATTATATTGTTATATCCTCCGTCCAAATCAGTCACATTTTACCAAACTGAGGGCCAGTTTCAGCGGTTCCTAATAATGCGTTAGTTAGTTAACTTTTTTTTTATAAATGATTACTTGCAATATGGGTTGCACATTACTAGTATTCTTGTTAACCCCTCCAACTAAGCTAAATATGCTTGTGTCTGGAACGGGTTCACGTCAATAGTGCAATGGTTGGGATGGGGATCGATCTCACGACCTCTCGATCGCCAGTCCGACACCATATTCATTGGGCCATTGCCGCCTTCAATCTAATCTGATCCGACGGATGTCACCATATAAAAGCTGTCAAAAATCTGTCAGATTTCTTCATATTAGCGCTATCTGGAACCAGTGAAACTGGCCATAAATCTTAAGTACTCAATTGCCCATTCCCTACATTTCGCTCAGGGGCCTTATTCAGTATGACCATTTTAAAGTCTTACCGTGCCGTGTTACGTTATCTCCGCGTTATGGTATTCTCTATGCCAATTAAAACGCGATAGGGTAAGGTTATGAGCGCGTTTTAAGCTGTCAAAATATCGTGACATATGAGGACGTGTAACGCGCGCGTTTTGTATAATTTAACTATCGTGTGGCATACAGAATACAATTTTTCAATAACGTGACGTGGCGCGTTAAGGAACGCGTTACCTCATTGGTCATACTGAATAAGGCCCCAGAACTACCACTAAACGTGAAAATAGCGTAAATAAACGTTCTGTTACATTGTTTTAGCGTAATAATAACGCAATTAGCAACTCTGTGTAACGAATCGACGCGGTCGCGATAAAACCACAATTTATCGCATTAAAGCGTTACAGTACTAGCTACGCCTCGCGGCTCCACTCGCATTTAAATGTATTCTAATGTCCTCTTGGCTGGAAATGTAGGAAGTTTCATCAAATCTGTTTAATCCCTATGTTTTATTTAAAAAAACTTACAATATGGATAAGTTTTCAATCAATTTATTGTACATAGATCAGTCGGGTGTGCATGGTATTTAATTTGAAATTTAAGTATTATATTCTTTACTAACTGATACCCGCGACCACAGAATACATAATTGCCGCGATTTCGTTCACGTTCATGCTTTTATTTTCATAATAAAACTGGCCAAGTGCGAGTTAGCATCGCGTCTCTTATCGCACACTAAGGTTCAGTACAATAAGGGTTCCGTACAATACGAAACATAACATAATTTAAGCCTCATATATTTGATTAATTGATATTACCAAGAATATTTGGTTTGGTCGCGATCTAGAAAGACGGGGCTCGTTTACTTTCGCCATCTATGTCATTTTACCGAAAATAAAAGATGTCGTTTAAAAACACGTGATTTGTATGGGGACCCCCTTTAATTCTTAACTTAATTTTGTTTTTAGTATTTATTTGGTGTTCTAGCGGCAACAGAAATACACCATCTGTGAAAATTTCAACTGTCTAACTATCACGGTTAATGAGCTATTGCCTGGTGACAGACGGACAGACAGACAGACAGACAGACAGACAGATGGACAGCGGAGTCTTAGTAATAGGGTCCCGTTTTACCCTTTGGGTACGGAACCCCAAAAAGTAGCCTATGTTCATCCTCATACCATGAAGTATGTCTTTGTTAAATTTCAGTAAGATCGGATCGTCTGTTTAGGCGTGATTAGGTAACAAACAGACAGAGTGACAGAGTAACAAATGTTTTTATGATATTAGTCTAGATTAATCTATAATCGTTACATATAGATTTATAAAAATAAAAGCTTTATTTGTTTGCTGTACTCGGAAGTTTACAATTCAGTATTGCGGCATAGGTGTGCGTTTGGCGTGCAGAAACCATCGATTTCATACGCCCCAATAAAAACTAGGTACATTTCCCGTTTTTATGGCTCAATAAAACTTGAAATAGTTGACAATCGTTCCTTTAGTTTTACGCGCATTCAAATTTTAGACCATGTTTGGCCGTTATGAGGTGGATACTTTTGTGTTTCTCTTATTTACGTGATTTTGTTTTTATTTTGCGTCGACACTTTGGCACCGTCACATCTTCCCGGTACACAGAAAAAGGCTGGTGTGGCCGCAGAAGCAGCTGAGAACCTCAAAAAGCAAATATAGTGGTTTAGACAGCTGCTACCTATTTGTGCCTTTTGGGGTTGTCACTCTAGGACCGTGGGGAACAGGTGCACACAGAATTTTCAAAGATCTTTCCACACGGCTGGTTGAAACGACACGGAACCAAAATGCTGGCATATATTTAGCTCAGAGACTAAGCATCGCAATTCAACGGGGTAATACAGCCAGCATTTTGGGAACTTTACCTACTGGTAGTGGTTTGGTAGACTCTAATTTTATTTTTATTGTTTTTTTATTAGGTTTATTTTGTTTGTTTATAGTTAGGTTGTTTTAAAATATATTATAATAATAATATAATAATAAAAGCCTTTGCTTTTACTAGGTTTTATTTAATTTTATGAGACATCATCATCATTAACACCCAGTTTTCGCCTTTCCTTACATCTCTTAAAAAAAATATTATATCATTTTTTTACATTTAATATGTAAGCAAGAATAAGTTTTAGTTTATTTGTTTGTTATACTGCGATGATGAAATTTTAATTAAGAATTGTAACATTATATAAAAATAAATCGGAAAATAGATAATAAAGAAAGTTTAAAAAAAAACTGACTTTTCATGTCAAACGATTCAGTTTCAGTAGCAAGTTTTAGATTTTTATCGCCATCTCAATAATTTGTTTATGTAATAGGACTACTCACTGTGGAAATATACCCTACCTATGAAAAAAAAAAAAAAAAAAAAACATTCGAAGTGGTCCATTGGCGAAGTAATGTTTGTGAAAACATAAATAGCATACAGCATACAGCATACAGCAGCAACAGCAGCAAGTAAGTTGAAGATTGCGTAGTACCGTGGTATATCAGTTCAACGCAACTGTCGAGGTTGATAGACTGCCAAATCAGTGGTAACGCCCCATGCTGACTAGCAAGTCCTATCACTAGACTTATAATTATTTAAGATCGTTTAAAAAACTTAAAGATCCGACTTTAAACGTCGCGCTAGTCAAAGTAGCCCATAGACTAGTAACTATTACATAATCTGTGTCAGTAGTTAGGAGTAAGTAGTAAGTCGTCGAGATAAGTAAATGCGTCGTAATACAAAAGTTGATATATTAAAAACGGCTCGGCCGATTACGTTAAAATTTAAATGAGACTACCTGGGAAGGGTACCCTTTTAAATAAAAAAGAATTTTCCAAATCGGTGCAGGCATCTTCGAGTAATCGGTGAACATAGATAAAAAAAAAGTTTCCGTCAAATTGAGAACCTCCTCCTTTTTTGTGAAGTCGGTTAATAAGAGCTTGCTTCAGCCTCGTCATAAGCACTCCGGAGACGGTAATTCGCGATTGTCAATGGGCTTCAATCAAAATTTCCATCATTCGCATTCAATCACGTAAGAGCGAATGACAATCGCTTCAATTGCTTCTGTGGCCAATCATTTGGTCCATCAATGACGTGAAAATTCACAATTGCGAATGACCGTCTCCCGGGCACTTTAAGCCAGTAGAAATCGGCAAAGATCAATAGATCTCGTAAAAACAAAAGCAAAAGGATTTTACATTCACAATTCGAATAATCTCCGTAAAACTTTACACAGCCAAAGCTTCTCGTTCGAGGTCATAATAACGACCAAAAAGGTAGCATGCAGCAGCGGTCACGTTTTTTAACCCTTTTATATCTTTTTTGGTCGTATCGCTCCCATTTTATTCGAAGGCTGAAACCGGGACAGGGTTTTTCACAAAACTAACACGAACGGTTATGAAATTTATGACTTTTTCACGTTGTGTTTCGGCACGAGGCGAACTTGCGAGATAGTTGGCTTGAATCTGAAGCTGGTCTTTTTGTTTGTAAGCTTGCGACAGTTGACGTTTTGAAATGCCTATTCGTGTTTATGTAACGTAGATACATTTCGTCTTCATTCTACTGTTACATTTACTAGGCCTAGCTGTTCAGCTAGGCTTAGTAAGCGGTCGAAGACGATATCTATCGTTTATACCGTCGTAACGTCACTAGCCAACATGTGTGCTTAAATGCGAGTCAGACTTTTGTCTCGCACACGGAGGGTTCCAAACCGCGGTATAATAATATATAAGTATAATATTATATTATATTACCGTGTCAAATCCAAACATGCTTATTAATTACAACGCCATCTAACGAATACCTAACGAACTTTTAACACCAACTAAGTGAACGTTAACAACAAAGGTAGGTAATTAATTATATACATTATTATATTTTTAAAACTACCTAACTATAAACAAATAAATATACCTAATAATAAACCATAAAAACTAAAATTTATTCTACCAAACCACTACCAGTAGGTAAAGTTCCCAAAATGCTGGCTGTATTCCCCCGTTGAATGGCGATGCTTAGTCTCTGAGCTAAATACATTCCAGCATTTTGGTCCCGTGTCGTTTCAACCAGCCGTGTGGAAAGATCTTTGAAAACGCTGTGTGCACCCGGTCCCCACGGTCCTAGAGTCTCAACCCCAAAAGGCACAAATAGATAGCAGATGTCTAAACCACTATATTTGCGCCTTTTGAGGTTCTCAGCTGCTTCTGCGGCCACACCAGCCTTTTTCTGTGTACCGGGAAGATGTGACGGTGCCAAAGTGTCGACGCAAGTAGCGTCCCATACCAAGGGCCGCCCCAACTTCCATGGTATTAATGTCATACCATCAGGTCTTTTACCATCATCACGCATTAAGCCATTTGGTTCCAAAACATTTGATGGTGGTAAAAGCCCGACGGATGATGTCATTAAGGCTAGCGTGACGAGAAATCTTGCCTGCACTCTTAATGCAGGAGAGACCGTGGTGACCAAGCCGGCTGACGGCACTACCGCACTGGCAGTGGTGTGGAGCACAACACTGTACGTCCAAGCGGAGAGATGTAGATACTCTGAAAGATGAGGAATCGAGCAAAGTACCTGTATTAGGCGATGGAAGAGCCTGTAGCCACAAACCTGATTCCCACTCTGCAACTGCTAAGAGACGGGCACGATCTTTGAAGCTAGAGCACGTTTGTATTAGATTTTTCCGTGTTAGCTCGCAGATCGGTCCGTCCCAAAGTCTCTGTGATGATAGAGTTTTGGGAAAATCAGTGTTTGGGCAGGATAACGTCCACGCATTCTTGGCCTCGTCCATGTATGTGAGAGTTTTAGTTGTAGGTAGCGACGCTGCCAGTATTTTTTTGGAAAGCTCAGCAATGCTATGGACGGAAGACAAAAATGCGGGGAGTGCTACACCTGAAATCGACCTAACTCCTAGCCCTAGGTAATTAATATTATTTATTAAGAAGTTAATCGTTCATAGATGGCGCTAAAGTAAAAACACGTTTTTTGTATGGGGACCCCCTTTAATTTTTAACTTTGTTCTGTTTTTAGTATTTGTTGTTATAGCGGCAACAAAAATACATCATCTGTGAAAATTTCAACCGTCTAACTATCACGGTTCATGAGATACAGCCTGGTGATAGACGCACAGACAGACAGACAGACAGACAGACGGACAGCGGAGTCTCAGTAATAGGGTTCCGTTTGGTACCCTTTGGGTTCGGAGCCCTAAAAAACGTACAAGTGAGAGATGGACTCGCGCACAATAAAGGTCTAAAGCTTAGGGAAGCAGGAATGCAAAAAATGTTTCCGTGGGTGACAATGAAAATAATAAAAAAATACTTTTATCTTTTGTCAAGTAAAAAAAAAACATTATCTCTGCAATACACTCTTGTAAAATTACATAAAACTACCCTAATGCTTGCGTCATTACCGCGGTAGTAAATATTTATTAGCATAGTTTTAAACTTGACGTCATCCACATACGCACCCGCTAATGAAATGTTGCCGGCTTCATTAATATTCTGGATTATGGAAACTTTGGTAATGCATTTCACTGTAATTGAGTTTGCATGCAGCCGGAGTCCTCACATTGGATGTTCGGATGCATTATTAATACTCCATGTAAATTGTATACAATCGCGTTGCAATACTATTTTGTAACTTAATAACAGTACAGTTAAAATGTTCTGCTTTAATACTCAGTATTATAAATGAAGGTTATATATATAACTTTAAATTAAAACGTTGGTAAAAGTAAAAATTGGTAGCTTCATATTTTAAATACGCTGAAATTGTGGGACAGATATTGATGAACATTTTTGAGAGTCAAGGTGGTCTAAAAGGCTTGGCTTCTAAGGGAGAAGGGAGAAGTCAGTTCAAATCCTAGCACGGGTGTTCGTCTACAGGTGCTACGAGCATTATTATATCGATGTTCCGCATACGGTAACCCACCATCGAGTGTTTCATTTTATATTATTATTCTGTAGCATTTTTTTTATGGTAAAAGGTAAAAGCACGCTTGCCTGATGGTAAGCGATGACGTCTACCAATAACAGATACGTGTCACTGCACTGCGCCTGTTACCTTGAGACGTAAAGATGTTGAGTCTCACATGCCCTGTCATCGACGTCATAACAATTAGACCCCTAATCATTAATACCGCGCGGTACAATCAATTTCGCAACTGGCCGAGGTATGCGGTCGCGGGGAAATGTTTGTGATTGGCGCTTCCGACTAGTTTTGACGGGTGGACAGAGTCATAAATCTCCGATAGAGATGACCATACCAAATAACCATAAAAAAATATCGATAAAAGTTAAGTACACTACCGACATTGACGTATATAGTAAAAATATATAAGTATACAAACATCAGGTGCACTATCAAGGTTTGGAGAAATCATAATATATGAGTCAGCTAAAGTAGCCGTCAGCCTAAACTCATAATTTTATTAATTATCTTAAATAGCGCGAGACCAAAATTAATATTAAGGTAGGATTGTACTTTACCTGATATCGATTTTAGGGGCAGGAGAGGGAGGGGAGGGGAGGGCGGTAGGGGTAGAACTCCCCCTTTGAAGGAAATGTTACGGAACCTTTAGGAGATATGAATATTTTAAAATTCTGAGGTTAATTACTAAAAATGTATCATAATAATTCGATTTTAGGGGGGGGAAAGGGTGGAAGAGGAGGGGGAAGGGGCAGAACCCTGTCGCAAAATCTGTACTTAGCGAACGTTTTCTAACTACCTCTGTGCCAATTTTCAAGTTTGTAACAAAAAATGAAGGCCTTTCGTACAAACTTGCAAGAGCCCTTAGACCTCCTGAATCCAACCCTGTCGCAAAATTCGTTCTTAACGAACGATTACTAAATACCTCTGTCCCTAATTTCAATGTTGTAGCAAAAAAATGAAGGACTTTCATACTTAGTGAACGTTAAGTTATCACCTCTATAACTTATAAACGCCAAGCAACTATACATAGCCAACTATATGCTAATAATCTAGCAGGAAATAGGCATAATTTATGTGATAATTATATATTTTACTTTTTATTGTTGTTAATCAATTAAATAAATATTTAATCAAATTTAAAATCAAATAATAATAACCTATGATCACTAATAAGTGTATTGAAAGGAAATTATCATTGAATTTATAATATTATTTTTATGAGTATTGATATGTTTCAGTTCTAACATTGATTGAATCGATATAAATTCAATATACCAATAGACAATAAGTAATAATAACAATAAGTTAGTTCTATTGGAAGTTATTAAGTAATATTCTTTATCCGTTGTATTTACGTTTGCTGCATGATTTTATATTTAAATGTATAATTTATGAATTTGTAGTAAGTGTAAATGTACTCCAATCTATGTATATCGGAGTGGTTCACGTACAGAATATCTAATTTTGTAATACTCTAATAATGTTCTGGGCTCCCAAGATACAGGCTTAGCCTAGTTTGGGGCCCATTGTGAAACTTGTACTGTACCTATTTGCGTCTCTATGAACTTCATGCTCCATTGAGAGCAATCAAGGTAAAAAAACTGCCTGCTCCATGGTTAACTTCTGAAATAAAACAACTAATGCACAAGAAAGTAGTTGCTAAAACAAAATACAAATGCAGTCCTAGCGAAATGAATAAGAATAAATATCTCAAATCTCGTAATCGGTGCAATATGGTGTGTAGGGACGCTCAACGCCAACACATTCATAAATCTGTAGACGATGATGATCCGTCCAAGGTATGGAGATTTTTACGAACCTTAGGCATTGGCAAGCCCAAACAAAACGCTATCTCCCAAAATCTGGACTTAGACTCTTTAAACCGACATTTTTCAACCTCTTCATCTATTGACGTCTCTGACAAAGCCAAAACTCTCTCTTTTCTCTCCACTTCATCGCCTCCTACCTATCCTTCTTTTACCTTCACTCAGTTTACGGAGGGAGAAGTTAACAGAAGCGTATTATCCACCGCTTCGAACGCTGTTGGGATCGATGGTATTAGTCGCAACATGATTGTACCTATTCTTGACCTTATTCTTCCTGTCCTCACCCACATCCTTAACTTCTCTATCTCAAATGGTGTTTTTCCTACTTCATGGAAAGATGCTCAAATCATCCCTTTCCCGAAAAAATCGAATCCTAAAATCTTTTCCGAGTACCGTCCCATATCCATCCTCCCATTACTCTCTAAAGTTCTGGAACGGCTTGTACACAATCAAATCAGTTTATTTCTAAATAGAAACTGTCTTTTTAACCCGTTCCAGTCTGGTTACCGACCTGGGCATAGTACAGTTACTTCTTTAGTCAAAATTACCGATGACCTCCGTGCCGGCATGGAGAGGGGTAAGCTTACTGTGCTGGCCCTGCTCGATTTTAGCAACGCGTTTAATACCATCGATCTTGACATTCTCCTAGAACTGCTACGTTCTATTAACATTTCTCCCTCCGCAATTGATTTCTTTCGTACTTACCTGTTTGGACGTCGACAGAGGGTTTGCCTTGATGATTCTTTCTCTTCCTGGTGTAACACTACTGCTGGCGTCCCACAGGGCGGCGTTCTATCTCCTCTTCTTTTTTCTACTTTCATAGATACTATTTCTTCTAATCTCTCTTCTCCCTACCACCTATATGCGGACGACTTACAAATTTATTCGCAAGCACCGCCAGATCAACTGCCCGATTGTGTTAGAACAATTAATGAGGATTTACAACGCATAGCTACATGGAGCAGGGCTTATGGACTTCAAGTAAATCCTATTAAAACTCAGGTCATAATTGTAGGTAGTACCCGCATGTTGAGCAAGCTTGACCGAAATACACTTCCTACAATTATTTTTGACGGCATAACGATTCCATACAGCACAGAGGTAAGGAACTTAGGTCTCATAATCGATCAAACGCTGACATGGGGTCCACCATTAGAAGCCGTTAGACGTAAGATCTTCGCTTCTGCAGGCGCCTTAAAACGCCTCCAAAGTTTTCTTCCTACTGCTACCAAAGTTGCTTTAGCACAATCCATACTGCTTTCTATTCTCGATTACGCTGACGCCTGCTATCTGGATTTAACTGAGGACCAGCTAAATAAACTTGAGCGTCTTCAAAATTTCTGCATAAGGTTCATTTTTGGTTTGCGCAAATATGACCACGTCTCCTATTTCAGGCACAAGCTCAAGTGGCTTCCTATACGTCTTCGCCGGAATACACACATCCTCTCTCTTCTTTATAGCATTCTTTTTAATGCTGTTTCCCCACCCTATCTCAAAGTTAACTTTGAGTATCTTCACTCTCAACACTCCCTGACGTTGAAGTCGGCCGAAAATCTTACTTTGCAAATCTCCACACATTCGACTACCTTCTTTGACAAATCCTTCACGGTACAGGCTGCACGCCTGTGGAACAGTATCCCTGTCGAAATAAGACAATCTCCATCTCCCCATACTTTCAAAGAAAGATTAAGGAACTTATCTAAGGTAAGGTACTTATCTAATGATGACTGCTGATCCTGTTACTGTTTATTAATTTGGAAATTACTATTCAGATAATTATTTTCTATATCGTATTAATGTATTATATTATGTAAGTGTATGTATTATGTGATATAGATATAGGTATATATGTAAGTATTTGTGTAAATGTATATGTTTATGTAAGGTATATGTATATTTGCATGTATGTTTGTGTATACACGTGCATTTATGTATATGTATAACTATATAAATAGCTAAGATTTAAAATAGATACGCCACCGTCCGTCACAGTCTCTCAATATCACTATCAGTTTAGTTGTCTGGAATAAATCGCTTTAAGCGATAAGACCGCCCTTTGCATTACTTAGAATAAGTCTTTTACCTTAAGTATTTTCTGTATTATTGGTGTGCAAATAAAGTATTTATCTATCTATCTATTTATGGCAATAAACAATTTATTTATTTATTATTATTATATACATTCCTCTGTACTAGACTCTTTACTAGAGAAGTACTTTACTTATGGCCGGTTTCTGAGGACATTTATTGAGAGTTTAATAAATGTACCTCCGAAACCGACCATCAGAGAGGTATTAAAAAAATATTCAACAAGAATAGAATAGAAACATTCTTTGTTGTACACCAACTTGTACAATTGTACACCACCATTGTACATCAACAACAAAAGAAACAAACCGAAATTAAGCTACTTAAGTTACTAGAGGCAATACAATGGGCGGTCGTATCGCTTGAAGCGATCTCTGCCAGACAACCTTTGTATGGACAGAATTGTTAAAAGAAGTTGACGGTGGTACAATTCGTAACATGGTACTAAAGTGCGAAAATATAATCAAAATAAAAACAAAGCAATCTTAAATGCATAAGCAATATAAGCATCATATACATGTATTTACTTACCAATACAAAACAAAATATACATACACTTACATATCGGAATACTTATATAAACAGAGGTATTTTTTATTATATATATTTTTTAGTTTTATTATGGCTACACGATTAGTGTATTTAGCCAGTGTCAAGTATTAAAATTCTTCAAGTTTTTAGGAATTTAGGATGTAGAGATGGGTCAAAGTCACATTTCAGGTCAGTTTTCGAGTAAAAGTCATACCTTCAGTAAAGATGTGGAGTTTACTGAAGATTTTCAGTGAAATTTTGGTGTGAACGCAAATAGAATGTTTTTCAACATTGTGCTGTTTCCCTACACTCGCACACAATCACCGGCACTTAATGGATAATAATCCAAATGTACACTTTAACTCGCTTTAGGAAAAAATACAATGAAAGCTCACACACTTTTCCACGTTCCCGCCAAAACTCCAAGAGAGGTATTAAAGAGGCTTCTCAACGACAAAGAGGGTAACGTCAATTTTATACACAGATTTAAAAAAGTTTGAACTCAACGCTCTACTAAAAAGGTTGAGTACAGACTTCTTGCATAGATTCCTTATTTCAATTCTGTCCTTTATGAACGGAATTGAAACAGTTTGTAAATACCCGACTTCAATTGTGTGCTCATGGAGAATAATCTGATAGGTACCATAGATTAAGGAAGGATGTAACCGTGGTCTGTAGTCGTTACTGTTCTAACCTCTATGTATCAATCTTACCGAGACTTACAAACTGTGGGGTTTTGTTAAGCACTTTGTAAACAGATTTGAATATTACTAAATGCCCCATTTTGCGATGATAAAAAATAAAATATACTTACTACATAAATAACTGGAGTTGTGACCACACTGCAGTTATAGCCGACTGCAGCTATTAATTAATACGAATGGTCACAAAAAATAGTTCAAAAGTTCAATCAACATTCTAGGCCATAATTCACAGTGGCCGCTGGAAAAAGCATGCCGTTTCGGTATGCGGTGGTCATATTAAATTGGGCAGCTGATTGGATTATGAGTCAGAGTCAAAGCTTTATAGAAGAGGTGAATTTGATTTCGCGTCCGTGTCTGTGGCCATTTTACGGAATAAAGAGGAATTGCTTAGAAATTGCTGGGAATTCAGGAAATGAATTGCTTACAGATGAATTGCTAAATGTGGCCTATTTAGGCCCGCGGGTCTGAAAGAGACCTGTGAGGGAAATTACTGTGCAGTTATAATATATTTACGTAGGTTCGTATTGGTGGAGTAATCGAGTTACAAACATACAAAAATAACGAACTGACAAATTTAGCTCGTCTTCTTTTTTAGAAGTCAGTTTAAATAAAACTGACCAAGTGCGAGTCGGACTTATGTCCCGCACATGGAGTGTTCCGAACCGGACACCAACTAAGTAAACGTTAAAACAAAGGTAGAATATAGTAGTATTAGTATTAATATTATATATTATAGTAGTAGTATTATATAGTAGTAATAGTAGTAATTAATATTAGTAAATATCTGGTTGACCGAGCTTTGCTCGGTATTTTTTGCCACTTCAACAGACAAATATGACTCTTCCCGACATCTATTGACGAATAATAATACTATTTTTTTTAATTGAGAGCACTAACTGCTTTACCCACACAGTAACACTAAAGCTACTTCTACTCGCCAATAGATGTCGGGAAGAGTAATATTTTAAGTTGATTATCAATAAAGTTGATTATTGAAAACACGAATAAAACAACATTTTCTGAAAATGATTCCTAGCTAGATCGATTTATCGCCCACGAAATCCCCTGTATACTAAATTTTATTTAATCGTTAGAGCCGCTTCCGAGATTCAGATTAAGGTAAAGACGATAGCTCCATCCATCTTTAATGATCATCTAGATAGTAAAAACTTTTTTTAAACTTTTCTTTAATTTTTAACTTTGTTCTGTTCTTAGTATTTGTTGTTATAGCGGCAACAGAAATACATCATCTGTGAAAATTTCAACCGTCTAACTATCACGGTTCATGAGATACAGCCTGGTGACAGACGGACAGACAGACAGACAGACAGACAAACAGATAAACAGACAGACAGACAGACAGCGGAGTCTTAGTAATAGGGTCCCGTTTTACCCTTTGGGTACGGAACCCTAAAAATCAAATACTGGTAAGTATAATTAAAATACCAACTACAACAATTATTTTACATAATTAGACTATACGTTGATATTACTACGACGTTATGAAAAACTGGGTATTTTTTATGTTTGCTGATAGTTCGAAAAAGTTTTATAGAAAATTTTGAAATGTTGTACGAACTTTCCTCTAAAATGAAATTACATTGGCCGACTATTCGTACAAATAAGGTTTTAGTCGAATCAAAACTGTATCACAATTCTGCCTCATCCAGCGTGCTTATTTACCCGACTGCGCGACTCAAAGGAGAGGTAATGTGTTTATCAGTCTATATATGTATGTATGTATGTATGTTTGTTCCTTTGTGGCACACTAGATACCAAACGCGTGGGCCGATTTTGATAATTGGCACGTCAATAGATTCGCCATGCTAGCGCGAGTGTCAACAAAAACATAAAAAGTTTAAAAATTTAAAATGGCGGATTTCAGACGCCAAAATATGGAGTTCAAAAAATTTTTTTTTTCAAAACCTATCGAGTCGGGTATCGTATTAAAGGTCTTAAAATGGAGATTCAAAATATATTTATAACAAATAATTTATGATCGTACAAATAGAAAAAAAAAACGATTTTACATGCCGCGTTAGTCACTTTCAGTAACAAGTTTGCGGTGCTTATCTCTGAAGTTACTTATCAGATCTCAATAAAATTACACTGAGACCAAACGAAATCATATTTACTCAAACAAAAAAAAAAAATCTAAATCGATTAAGAATTGATGGAGTTCTGAGGTAACAAACAACGGACTGTAGAGACTTCAGACTAAAAGTCTCTATATTCCATATAACAATGTATAATTTATTTTATGAGTGTATCGATCGAGAAAGAATTTAAATGGTATAGTTTTTTGATATCCCTAAACAGAAGTCTAAACTACTAGACTTACTTGTTTTTTTCTTTTCAGTTCGTTTTTTAACACTTCACTTTTTGCGCAGTCGGGTTTTTTGATTTTTTAATTTAATGTTTTATTATATAGTTATTGACATTCTTAACTATGCTTAATTTATAGTTGTATATACCGTATAATTATATATACTGTTTTAGTATCACTTGATACATTTAGCTATCAGATGCTCATATGGTCATGTCAATATGAACAGAGTAATGTCTCTCGGGTTTGCACAACCTAAAATATACATACATACATACAATCACGCCCGTTGGGGTAGGCAGAGACTACTTCTTTCCACATGCTACGATCCTGACATACCTCTTTCGCTTCTACCACTTTCATGAGCGCCTTCATATATGCTCGCCGGTTATAAGTATTTTTGACTTGGCCTTTTACAGATATCATATATACAACATATATGTATATATATATCTGTATGGCCTTTCTTTAAAACGTCTCCTAAAATATAATTCTCTTATTATAATTATTCTCAATATCACTAGCCCGTAACTAATTTAAAAAAATATTGGTTATAATAACTTAATCTTAATTTATTTAATAACCTTAATTTGGCTTGATTTGAAGTTCATAAATATGAATTTATTAAGTTGAAATCACTAACTTTTTACTTTTTTGAGCCAAACATCTCTTAACTAAATATGACGAAGTTCTACCTTAATTCTGACTCATGAAATGTAAATTTTTTTAAATGTAATTTTATCATACAATCGTCGTTTCTATAGAAATTAATTATTGTGTAATTAAGTAAACTTTTTTATTTTAATTAGAATCATTCAGCATAACATGAGAGTCTACATTCAGTTATGACTTTATTTATTATGTCTAATAAATATTAGGCCAATAGAAAATATTATGCCTTATACCTTTATGCGAATCTAAATTAGACCGAAACAATATAGTCCAAATCAAAGTTATGCTCTATTTATACAATATGCCAAAAAAATATGCATTGGTGCTATTATGCCATTTAAAATAATACGTAAGAAAATTAGGAATAAGAAATTATGCGAATCAAAGGGATCCCGCTCAAAACATACCAATCTTTACTACTGTAGGATACTTATATACAATAGCCTGCTGGATTGCTTTGGTTTATTAGTGGGCTGATTTGATTTTATGTCCGGCCACGGGTCCAGCCGTGACTTGGAAAGTAAACAAATGAAGCACGTTAAACGAAGCAGCGATTTTCGCCCCTACGGTTATCCCTGGGTATTAATATAAAAGGGTGTTTATAGTCTTGCTATAAGGTTCTAAATGGCATGACTATTAAGGTGATTTCAGAGCAGGTTAATTTTGTCCTCAAGGGAATTGAACGTATTAGTTCGGTATCGGTAAAGTAATTTAGAAGACCGTCGATATTTTGTACGGAGATTTTAAAGTTTTTTTTTTCAAATAAACTTATATTGATAATTTTACTTCGATCTTATTTAAACTTAAGTAACCCGTTAATGTAGTTATCACAAAATGATTGTGATCAAATATTTAAAAATATACACCAATTTTTGAAATATTGATGATCTTTAATACTCAAAATGCGCACAAGACATAACCATGATGAATTGTACAGCTTCTACGGCGAGCTGAATGTAGTCAAGTCGATAAAACTCGGTCGCCTCGGACGGCTCGGTCACGTAGAGCGTATGGAAGAGGCGAGAACACCAAATAGTTTACACGAGGGAAAACCTGATGGCCGTAGAAGTCGTGGCAGATCCAAACTCCGTTGGCTGAATAACTTCGAGCAAGATCTCAAAAACAATCGAGGTCAGAGGCTGGCGACGTAAAGCCAGGAACAGACCAGTCTGGAAGCATATTCTGGACCAGGCCAAGTAAGACCCCGGGCTGTAGCGCCGAAGATGACGATGGTGATGATTTAATACCCAATTGGATTTAATATCCAATTAGATCTTAGTAAGTACATACATACATACAATCACGCCTTTTTCCCGTTGGGGTAGGCAGAGACTACTTCTTTCCACATGCTACGATCCTGACATACCTCCTTCGCTTCTTCCACTTTTTTTATTTATTTCAGTAATCATACAGCGATTTTAAAAACTAAGTAATAGGTGTATAACTTATAGACTATGGCCAAAATTGATTACAATAGATAAAACATATAAGGATAAAAATGAACAGTAGTAGATTTACGAGTTGTTACGTGCATTGTGTGCGTGTGTGAGTGTGTGTGTGTGTGTGTGTGTGTGTGTGTGTGTGTGTGTGTGTGTGTGTGTGTGTGTGTGTGTGTGTGTGTGTGTGTGTATCTTTCTAGTGGCAAGTATTGTGTAGTTCTTTTATTTTCAATTTTAAGACACATTTAGACAAATGAAATAAGTCCAACTGAGAATACTGCTTATTATATGTGAGGACGGCTCGACACAAGACGGAATTTTTGGCATAATTTGTGTGGGAGTGAGGCACATGAAAAAGTGGAGTATGTCGTGTCCGACGCAAAGGAGTACAAAATTCTAGATTTGAGAGTAAGTCGGGACAGTCTATTTTACCTGAAAGTATATCGTGTAACAGAACAACGTCATATTGCTTTCTTCTAAGTGACAGTGGTTCTATATGGAAATATTTGCAAGCATCTGAATATGAATCAAACTGCTTAAATGCCTTAAAACTAACAAACTTTATAAATGTATGTTGTATAGATTCTAGCCTTTCTGTGTGAATTATATAACAAGGGGACCATATACTACAGGCATATTCTAGTATGCTTCGAACATAAGAGAAATATAAGACCTTGATGCAGCCAATATCTGTAAATGACTTGCAGACCCGTTTTATAAAGCCGAGTTGCTTATAAGCTTTATGTACTATATCGTCAATATGTTCAACTAGATTCATTTTACGGTCAAGTCTTACACCAAGGTCACGTACTGAATCTACCTTTTTGATTGGAGTTTTATCAATGTAATATGTGTTTTTAATTATTTTTGTTTACGGGTTTACCCGTAATATCATTTATGATATTTGAAGACATTTTGCTGTGTTCACTGTAATTCTGTTTGCTGTGTAGTACTCGCAAAGACTATTTAAGTCGCTCTGGATGTTGATACAGTCAGTCACCTTGTTAACTTTTAAAAAGATGTTTTTATCATCTGCAAACATAATACATTTTGACTTTGTAAAACAAGTGTTAATGTCAAAAAGGTATGCGTTGTATAACAACAACTTTAATGAGCGTCTTCATACATGCTCGCCGGTTATAGGTACTTTTGACTTGGCCTTTTTTTAAAACGTCTCCGATCTGGTCGTGATATGTTCGCCTAGGTCGGCCTCTACCAACTGGCCCATTCACACACGTCTCATAAATCTGTTTCGTCAATCTTTCTTCATCCATCCTCTCTAGATGTCCAAACCATCTGAGCATCCCTTTCTCTATCTTTGTCACTACATCTTCTACCACACCACAACATTCCCTTATCACGCTGTTCTCCAACTTATCCATCAGAGTCACTCCGATCATACTTCTCAAACTTCTCATTTCTACAGCATTAATTTTACTTTCATGTTTCTTCTGCCATACCCAGCATTCACTACCATTCATGAGTGTGGGAACCAACACTCCCCTATGTACAGCCAGTCGTGCTTTTTTAGACCCGTTCTGACTTCTCATAAAGTTATGTAGTGCCCCACTCACTTGGTTTCCAGCCAAAACTCTTCGCTCAATATCACTTTCATACTTACCATCTCTCGTAAACTTAGAACCCAGGTACACAAACTCTTTCACTTGTTCCACTCTTTCTCCTTCAATCGTCACATAACAATCAGTCATTCTTTCTTCTCTTTCAAAAACCATTACTTTGGTCTTGCTTACATTCACTTTCATCCTTCTGCTTTTTAAGGCGTTATGCATAATATTAACCATTCTTTGCAACTCCTCCTCCGATGATGCTAATATCACCTGATCATCAGCGTGTAGGAGGCATTTGATGGTTAAATCATTCATTCTTAATCCGTACACACTTTCTTTCAGACCTGTCAAGCAATTGTCTATGAATAGGTTGAACAGCACTGGCGATGCTACACATCCCTGCCTAACACCTTTTTCGATGTTAAACCAGTCTGTGTACGCTGCGCTTATTCTGACACAAGCACTGGAACCCTCATAGAGTGATTTCAGTGCTCGTATCAAACTGCCGCCCACCCCATACATAGACAATGTTGACCACAATTCATTCCTCACCACTCTGTCATAGGCCTTTTCCAAGTCTACAAATGCGCAATAGACCTTTTGGTGTTTCGCCAAACATTTTTCGACTATGCTTCGTAAAGAAAAGACCTGATTCATGCATCCCATTCTTCTCCTGAAACCCGCTTGTACATCCCACATTTTCTTATCAGTTTCATTCGTCACTCTTGTAATCAGTACCTTTGCATACAATTTTCCGACAACGCTGAGTAAGCTAATGCCGCGGTAGTTTTTGCAGTCTTGCTGTGATCTCTTTCCTTTGTATAGCGGCACAATGACGGCTTTACACCAGTCTTCTGGAACAATTCCGTTCCTCCAGCAAATGTTAAAAAGGCGATACAGCTGACTCGCTACCACACCTTGTCCAGCCCTCAGCATCTCGACCGAAATTTTGTCATACCCTGCAGCCTTACCCGATTTCATACTTTTCAACGCTGTCATTATCTCTTCCATGCTGATATTACTTTCATCGCCATCTTCATTGGCGTTACCAGTTGTCACTGGCACTTGCATATCTTCCTTTTCAAATAAACTTTCAAAATATTCCTTCCATCTCTTTAGAACGCATTCCTCTCCTCTCACAATACTGCCATCCTGATAATATAATATAATTAATTAATTAATATAATATATATAATTACACACATAATTTATTATGAATATTTAATGCTATGAAATCTTATTTACAACAGAATGCTTCTAAAAAATCATGAAAATTACGTACCTTTATGATTTCATAAGTTGGACCAAAAGACATGCAAAATAGTATATTACAATACGTGTGAATTCAGTAGTCGATTATTGCACGGCGTGAAGTTAGACAACGCCGTGCAATAACAGACAACCGACTATTTGACGGAAAAGCTTAGCGTAAACGTAAAGTGCGAGTTTATGTTACACTGCTGTCTATAAAATAATATACGATACTTGTAAAAGCGTGCGTAAAGTGCGGGTTTAGGTCACACTGTGCTATAATAATATTTTATTAGAAATATAAATAAAATAAAATATCGTATTTACATTTCAAAAGTAGGCTGAAATAGTAACCTAAACATAAAACTAAAAATACACTCCGATACATTACCACCATCTGAAAACACAATATAAAAGAAACTGGTCTTTTGTGTTTAAAACATTTTGGTAAAAAATCCGAATATAGCACAAACCAAACATATAATTTATTAATATGACGGCACATTTATTGTAAAATACTCGGCCCCTAATTTATAAAATATGATCTAAAACTTTTCACCCTACTCTCATAGTTTCAAGTAAACTAAATGATAAAACGGGGCTGAGTCAGGAGTCAATGAAAATGCCATGAGAGTTATGAAATATTACCCCCGGGACCTCGGGGGTCATTTCCTGGGTCCATTCCCTGTAGGTAGCTGTAGGTCCGATTTGATTAACGGATATGGAATGGGCAAATGAATAATGTACTTTTTTGAAAGGTACGTTACAAAATCACAGTCTGCTGTTTAGGTGCTAATTACGGATAAATATTATTATCACACATTCAGATTAATATAATTATTTAGGATGGCTTTACACTTTCGGACATTTTTGATGTCTTTTTTCATAGGAGTCAGGCCTACCGCGGGCCCCTCACGCGACTGGATTCAACGCGTATCATAGAATAAGCTAGGAAATATTTTCATTTAAACTTTATTCTTACTTTAAAATCAACAAATGATTTTTTGACTCTCGTTGATATGTTTGTAGAAACTGCCAGTTTCCCTTTCAAAGAAGAAATCTACGCTTATCAGCAGATGAGCATCAATTTTGTCTTCACATCGTTAAAAGGAAAAGATGAAAACGTTCAAAAAATATTTATGTAATTGTGAGGTCTTCTCAGCATGTGCCACAAAAAATATGACACAGTTTCTTTCTTTCTTTTTTTCTTTCTTTCAGTAACTAAATAATTTCAATTTTGCAATATTCTTCTTTTAAGATTCGTGATTATTAACCATAGAAAGAACATTGTTTTCTACTTCAATGTAACCCAACAAACAATTCACTATCACGTAACTAATACTTTAAGGGACTTATAGAGCGTGAAGAAAGAGCTGTCCTTTCTCTAAATAACTTTAAATGGACCAAAAGTTTACGTTTAATTTCACATTTGTGTCAGCGCTATATTTACGTGTTTCTCAAGAGTTAAGATAATATAATCTTAAACTTAACCTTTGTCTACAAAGACAAAATACCTTCTATCACCTAAGTGAAGGGACAGATTGATTTATTTTTTCGTACTGCTATTTGCCATTGCCAAAGAGACTTATGGATATGAGCAGATTTAAAAATGCCTTAATTGTCAATGTTGCACATAACGAGTATTCTTGTTAACCCTTCCAACTAAGCTATATAATGCTCGCTCTAGAGTGGGTTCACGTCAATATTGCAATAGGTTGGGATCGAACTCACGACCTCTCGATCGCCAGCCCACCCCGGACACTCGACTAAATCTCCATACAAACTAGCGTTTTAACGACCGACACTGTGACACCGACACAGACACTACACACATGTCGTTTTTCTACAGGCGCAATTGTGTCTAAAATACGAATATATAGTTAGGTACACAAATATAAGTATATTAGTATATATATTATATAGAAACTACGTAAATTTGAACCTCCTGTGTCTACCTAGTCCCACAAAAATATTCCATAATAATTATTATTAATATTTCTGTGTTTTATATTCATACATCTATGAAGTTGATGTTCTTCTCCTTGTAAGGTAGTATTGTTCTGTAGTCGTGCGCGTATGGCGTCCTTGCTCACGTTTGCGCCTCAATAGATCAGAATCGGTGGCGAGGTGAGGTAGCCGGGATTGGTGGGGGGAACAGAGTGTCCGTTCTATACGTAGTATTATTATCTTTTCTATGTCGCCAGGCCGAAACCTTAGCCATTGGGCTATTGCCGCTTTTGAATTTACATTAGGCACGTAAGATATGCAGACAGAGTAGTTTTTGAAGACCCAGTGGCGTAGTGGGAGAATGGCGGGCTTTGACGCCCAAGGTAACGGGTTTAAATCCCTGATATGCAACAATGGATTTTTTTCCAAAGGGTAATATTGTTAAGATGCATGGTGGTAAGCCGTGTCTAGTGTCCACCTCGCTAGCTACTACCTTCAAGTTGGAAAATCACTATCACCAAAACATTTTAAGTGTTTTGGCAGCTGTCCTTGGAAAGCCAGATCTCATTCTAGGCGTAGCTTGCTACCAATTTCGACGCATCATCACTTACCAATAGGTGAGATAGTGGTCGAACCCTATAAAAAAGTTGTGACATAGAGTCAAAGAGTTATGTTTTATGAATTCGACTAAATTTACAATTATTTACTTCTAAAAAAGCACGATTTGATCTCATTAGACCGCACTTTCATTTGACCTTTAAGGTACGGACACAACGCACCGTACTGCGTGCGCGATCTAGGCGGCGATCACATAGCGCAATAGTTTTTGTACACACTGGTTCACACCAAATGCGATCAGAAAACAATCGTGAAGTACTGAGATCGCGCCCGCAGATCGCAGGACGCCGCGTTGTGCCCGTACCTGATTAAGACCTGATATCCTCAGGACTCTCCAATTAAAAGCGTTATCCACAGACTATTGAACCGTGGATTGATCACATTTTCTTTGAAAAATAATTACATATATTTTGAACAGCAAAACGATCTGAAATTATGTTCTAACAACTTCAAAGGTATTTACACAAATTATGAAACTGTCTGTCAACGCTCTGAACAATCTCGGTCTTCTTTTACCTCGAGCTACATTAAAAGAATCTTTTCATGCAAGAAACGTCGGGCAAAAGAACGTGGAAAAACAACTGTTTAAGCCTGTTTACTCCGCCTACGTAAGTGACCGGACCTTAGGCTGTATTTACAAGAGGTCTTATAATTATGTTTGCCTCATTTGTAATTAGCTACTTACTGTTTAATTTTTATTTAAAACGATATTCAGAGCTACTTAAGAAAAATTGTGTTTCCACTATTAGGTTGACTTATTTAATAGGTAATGGTCATGCTAAGCTATAACCAACCTACTTAAAAGTATGGGATAGGCCGGAGAAGTTCATTTTTAACCGACTACGGCAAAGCAAAATTAGGGTTATGTGTTAATGCAGCCTGCAGTGTTAATGCAACTAACAATGCAGGCTCATAAAATAACTATAAAAGGTAGTGACTGGAAAAGAAGAGCCGAAGATCGAGCTCAGTGGCGTAACTTGGGAGAGGCTTTCGTTCAGCAGTGGACTGACACCGCCTGATTATGATGAAAAGAACTAGGTGTGAGTGCAAGGATACATTGATGGTGCTATTCAAGGAAAGTGATGTAATGCTAATGTAGGAATATAAGAAATAGAAAAACAGTACCATATCCATTGTATATATTAATAAAGTATATTTTTGCCATTACACCCGCTCAAAGTTAATGCGTGGTGTGCTGTTTACGCTGGAGGTGTCATCGGGCCATTTTATTGATAACGCCGCGGGCCATACGACTACTGTGGACGGCGCGCGCTACAGAGCCATGATTGCCGAATTTTTTCTTCCTCAATTGGATAAGTTGGGACTGGAGAACATGTGGTTCCAACAGGACGATGCAACGGCGCACACTGCTCGAGCCACAACCGATATTCTGAAGGAAGCATTTCCGAGTCGCTTGATCTCTCGTTTTGGTGATTTGCACTGGCCGGCCAGATCACCCGATTTTACCACTCCAGACTTCTTTTTATGGGGTTTTTTAAAGTCTCGGGCTTACGTCAACAAAACTGAGACTCTCGAAGCTCTTAAGGAAAATATTCGCCAGGAATGCGAGAACCTATCGCCCGAAGTTCTGGCAAGAGTGATGGAAAATGCCATAAAACGGGCCCGTATGGTCATCAACTCTGGCGGCGGCCACTTGACCGTTATCATCTTCTCAACTTAATGAAATAAATTTTAATGGATTAAGTAAACAAATTTTCCAAGCAGAACCAAAGTATTTTTCGTAAAAAAAAAATTACAGCAAAAGAACATCGTATGATTACTTTTGTCCCACCCTGTACATACTTTGTGAAGATTTAAAGTCTCTATCTATTATGGTTCATAAGTTCAAGCAAAAAAGCCGAAAAACACGTTTCTTGTGTGGGGACACCCTTTATCGTTTAATTTAATTTTGTTTTTAATATTTGTTATTAAATCCCCCATAGTATTTATACTGTGGTAATACATACTTCGTGAAAATTCGAGTGTCTACCTGTTACGGTTAAGAAGAAACAGCTCTGTGAAAGGAGGACAGACGGACCGATGGACGGACAGCAAAGTCTCAGTAATAGCGTTCCTTTGGTAGCCTTTGGGTATGGAACCCTATAAACTATGCCTGATCTACAATATCTGCTGTTATGCTTTTCAACGCTTACTCCCCCTGATAGAACTGCTTTTGCTGCTGACGATTGTTTCAATCTATCTAATACTATAAGAATCTTTGTCCTAATATACTGACTGACTGACGTCAAGTTGTCTGTTAAGACAACGCACAGCCTAAACCGCTAGTCGTAGAGACTTGAAATTTGGAGGGTATATTAGTACGTAAGGGTGTACTAAGAAAGGATTTTTCAAAATTCACCCCTTTAGGGGATGAAATGGGTGTTCAAAGTTTGTATGGAGAAACAAGATTAGGTAGTTTTTTCTATTCGAAACTTAACACAAGTGCTTCAGTAAATAAATAAGTAATAACGTGTTTCGGGCTTTTTCGAAATTCAACCCCTGAGAGGGTGAAATGGGGTTAAAAAGTATGAAAATCAATATTGTTTTGGATTGCGCTGAAATTTGGCATGTTGATAGTTATTATGACGTGTAATATCTGTTAAGAAAGGATTTTACAAAATTCACCCCTGAAGGGGATGAAACGGGGGTTCAAAGTTTGTATGGAGAAACAAGATAAGATAAGATAACTTTGCACAAGTACTTCAGTAATAAATAGGTAAATACATGTTTCAGGCTTTTTCAAAATACCATCCCTAAAAGGGTGAAGTGGGGTAACAAAGTCTGAAATCAATATTGTTTCGGATTGTGCTGAAATTTGGAATCCAGATAGTTATTTTCACGTAGGTATCCGCTAAGAAATGATTCTTCAAAATTCACTCTTTAAAGGGATGAAGTGGGGGTTCAAAGTTTGGATAGTCATTTTATCGGACATTTCACACAAGTACTTCTGTAAATAAATAAGTAAATATGAGTTTCGGTTTGCGCTGAAATTTAGAATGCTATTTGCATTCTGTTGTTATGGTGTAGGTAACCGCTTAGAAAGGATTTTCTAAAAATTCTCCCCCGGATATTACTTATTATTTTTAATGTTATATATAAATTTATAGATTTACTTAAGTACTTCTGTAAATAAATAAGTAAATACGTGTTGCAGGATTTTTGCAAGGGGTTGGCAAAAAAGTCTGAAAATCAATATGGTTTTTCGGGTTTTATAAATATGAATCCCTATTTCCCTTAGTCACGCAATAACTTAGAAACGGGTGAACGGATTTGGCTTTTACTTCTTTGATGTCTTTTATGATAGAAAAGTTTTTACAAAAATAAAGTTTTAAGTAAATAAAAGAAGCCTTTAACGCGTGCGAAGCCGCGGGGTACTTCTAGTTTATCATATTTATTATACGCATTACTAATTAAATATGTACTTATTTGTCAACCAGCATTATGTGAACGTATCCTAAAAGGCCGTTTCTTAGATCATTAGGCAGCTAATTTAATTGGGACAAAATCTACGGACCACAGAGCACCGTGGGCTGAATCTCATTAATTCTAGAAGGAATTGAATTACAGAACTCAGAGGTCGCTTCGTGGAATGTAAGTAATTCAATAAACATGGATGGAGGGTCGTTAGACCAGTAAATTTGTAATGCAATGAGTTAATTAATGCAGAATATATATAGCTTCTTACTCTATATAGCTTATAATAAATTATTTTCGAGTGTTAAGAATTAAACAACTAAGCATAGATCACGAAGACTATTAGGATTTTCCTGTGAGTGACAATATACGTACAGGGGTGGACAGTGACTGGTAAAGGAATGTATCTTAGGAAAGGCCTACGTCCAGCAGTGGACTGACACCAGCTTATTATGATGATGATGATGAAGAAGAATTAAACAAAACATAATATAATGCATATAAAACTTAACTAAATTGGGCAACATAAGCCGTGGATATTTGGATACCACTTGATCAAAGGAATATAAACTTACTTTTAGATTATTGAATTTGTAATTACTGACAAACTAAGGTAGACATCTGTACCCTCAGTACGAGTTTTCATGGTAAACGCTTTTGACAGATCTCACATAGTTTGTAGTGTTTGTAGTTTGTCTATACTAATATTATAAAGAGAGAACATTTGTATTTTTGTTTGTTTGTAATGATTTGGCTCAAAAACTACTGAACCGATTTAAGAAATTCTTTCATAAATACATAGAATGGACTTTCGGAATGAAAATAGGCTATATATTATCACGTTTAAATCAAAGGTACATTCGTGGAGACTTCATTCGCAACCTAAGTCGGCAAAAAAACGGGCGAAAAAACACGTTTCTTACGAACGCTGCTCAATTGAAAATAGATAGAAGAATATTTTCTATGCAAGAGTTATACAACTTAATAAGACCTACAAAAAAGTTCCCAATAACAAATGTCTATCTCTTAAGGTTCACTCACAGTAACCATTTTAATCTTAAATTTTTGTTAAAAAATATTACATAACTTCCAAGGCTATTTTCAAGTATATAGTATTAATCCTTATCCAAATAATTACAATAATTAGCTTGGCCACATATTATAGATTAAAATTGTCCCTTACAGTATATAATTCAAATGAAAACTCTAGAAGATATCACGAATTTCACATACACGCATCACAAAATTAATAAAATATTTGCAGTGAAACCACAGATTAGGTCATAGTTACTTCAAAAATATTATGATAAGCTTAGCTTTTCTGTAGATCCCCACCGATCGCAATCAATTTGAAGTCAATATAGTATAATAATATGATCTATTGTATAAAATAATATTCATCTATTTATATAATAATATAATATTTTAAACCACCCCGACTGATCTATGTATAATCTTTTCATGAAAAGCATTCCAATTACTCTAAACACGACATTTAAAATCTGAGCTGTAAGTTGGTGAGAATTTGAGTATTCTGTAGAGTCCAGGAGATGTCTCAGCATCAGGTTCCATGTTCTTACAATATCGTTGAAGAAGAAGATTTTCGAATTGATCAGACCTATGAAAGTTGATTTCATAGCGCAATGAACTAGAAAAAAGCTCATAGTTTCATCATATAAAAGATAATAATACTACGTATTTTTATAACGATTGAACGAATTTTCATAAATCAAAGCTAAGAACACTCTCGATGAAAACATCTATCAAACAAAAAAAAAAACTATCAATAATAAAAACAAAATCGGTTCATCCAGTTAGGTGCTAAGATGCTACAGACAGACACACAGATACACACGTTAAGCGTATATTACCTCTACTTTTTGCGTCGGGGAACGCCGTAAGGTTAAGGCGGCAGATGTTCTCCTTGGTGGAAAGCTACTTTTTGGTATATTTAATGATCCCACTACCACAGTACGAAAACTCATGATTCATGAATGCACATAAAACTTTCATTGGTAGGTATATAGCTAGGATTAGAACCAACGACTGTCGGGTCAGAATCAGGGTAACTATGCTTTACGCCAAAGGGCCGTCCAATATAACTACGTAAGTATTATAAAACAAAGTCCATCACTGCGTCTGTCTGTCTGTTCGCAATAATCTCAATAGCTACTGAACGGATTATCCTGCGGTTTTCACCAATAGCCAGAGTGTTTATGAGGAAGGTTTAGGTGCATAATTCGTTAAGGTTTTGTGTAAATTGGTTGAAATATGACGATGATTGTTAAATATGTTCATATTTTATATTCGATGCAACAAACTGATGCAAATTTTAAAGGCATATTTGTTCTACCCGTGCGAAGCCGGGGCGGGCTGCTAGTAGATAATAAAGTGAATGCCGTCGCTCCACCTGGTCACGGGGCATCCTGCGCTGCGTTTGCCGATTCGCAATCTCTACTCTAGAACCAGTCCTTTTATTGGCTCCCTGATTGGTCTAAATTTAAGTTTGAAAACCACTAGAGGCGCTGTATGTACTGTTTTTCATACAAAATTTGTTTGATATACGATATCGAGTTTGGTATGAAAACTCATACTAAAGGTATATTAGAGACCATCCTATACATAGTATAAAACAAATTTGCTGCGCGCCTTTTAATCTATGCAACGGATTTTGATGCGGTTTTCATCAATAGATAGAGTGATTCAAGAGATGTTTATAAAATGATTAAACGTGGGCAAAGCCGCGAGACGCAACTAGTTCTGTTTAAAAATTAATAAATGCGTTTCAATAAAAACTATAAGCCGCTCATAGGTCGAACATACATATTTTTATCGTTCTTATTATATAAACTTATTTTCTGAGCGCATTCTGTGGTGACGTCCAATGTTTTTTGCGTACCTTAATATATTTCTCTACCCTCATTAAACCTTAATTGCGTTTCAGCCTTACCAATTAATGGTGCGGTACATATTTATGAATAGCGAATATTCACGTGAAATATTACAGGAGCCGGATCCGCGATGATGTATAAATGATCGGATACTGAGCCCCGTTCTACTTTATCGCGTTAATGCCCAATTAATTCGAGTTATTTTACCACAATTGCACCGATTATTAAATTGCTGGTTTAAATGAGCTTATTTCTATATTTACCGACGATTAAAGAGAATTTTTAACATACAAATTCTTCTATTACTACTTTTATTAACTATTTTTGAGAAGTAGAATGTCTTCAATACATTTTATCTAACTTCTCAAGTATACGAGTTATATGAACATGGTTTTGTAATTCTAAGGAATGGATTTAAAAAAAAACTCACGGTTCTTTTAAATCAATAGGTATATATCTACTGATTATTGCAACTGGACATTGTGTATATTATATTTATGTAACTTCTACGAAGCTATGACTAAAATTTAATCTGTTATTGAGCTCTAATTACTATTATTAGATATATTAAATATTATTTAAACTTTTTATAGCCACGAAGACTATTATTAGAATAAGTTTATGTACCATGAATCCTAAAAAGTCACCTTTAATTCATATATCATCTCATATCAAATAATCTTATATTTTCATCAAATGACTCCATAAAATTAAAATAATGAATTGATCACATATTTTTAATGTTATATTTTAAAATAAATGGTAGTATAGACATAAAATCCGACAGATATCACAAGTACCTACCCGGTATGACAACTAAAACATTAACTCTATCTACATACACTCAACAGTCTCCTACAAAAATAACCCGCACTATCACAAAGAAAAATATGCACGGGCACCAACTCGCACTACGACAAAACGACAGCAAAGAAACCTACTCAACCGTATTCACAGAGTAATAAAACATCCCAGAAAGGTAATGTATTTTTAAAAATTACTGTCATATCCGCAAGAGCAGTCCTATACTCCGCGACCATTACACCCCCCACATGTCACCTCGACGACAAAAGGCACTCAAAGTGACGAACCCTTTTTTTCATGCCTCTTTTCCGACCCATAAATGCTTACTAGCATTTAACCACTTTCCTACCCAAATTCAACCCTTTGAGCACTTCGGGAGGTATTCGTATGGCATAAACTTATTCGTAACCATTCGACTGAGATACCTTTTTTCTTCAGAATCGTTCTACACAAAGCTCAGGTTAACTCGGGCAGGCAAACAGCTTTCAAGGAAAGGTACAATATGACCTATTTTCGAACGCTTTAAGGCCACCTCACAGATTAGTTCTTGGTCGGCCCTTAGGAAAATATTCGTATGAGTTGCGTTGCGTTATTGCGTGAATATATCGAAGGGCCGATAATGCCGGTATTTATAACAAGGGGTGAGATGGAAGGGTTGCCCGTAACAATGGGTATGAATAGATTTTTTATTCTTTATTCAAATGTGTGAGGGAAATTGTTTCTTGACCATTTTTGGGAGTCGCCTTAGGTTCTTACCAATGAATAACAAGTGGAAAATTTCGTAGGTCACAGTATTTTATTGTCTTGATTTTGAAGAAAACTTACTTCGTTTCAAGTACTTTAGGTAGATAATATTTTTAAATAGGTATTAGGAATATAGAAAATTATTGAAAATTTTAATAGTTATATATTTGTACTTACCAACAGGTGAGATAGTGGTATATCTGAGACAAGCTGATATAAGCGCTAGCCTATCTGATATTAAAAAAATATATATTTGTATCCGTATCCGTAAGTATCCGATACTATCTTTCATGCTAAGAAAAGTTTGTTGCTGAGATTTGCTGCAGATGAGATTTTGATTCAGGACGCTGCGGTGTCTCCGTTCCTTTACAAAGTAAAAAATTATAAAATTGTTGTTTTATTTCGATTTATTAACATATGGCGTTAATTATTTTGTATGATGAGTGTTATCCTCGGAGTTTCTCTGAAGGATGTAATTGAAAATGAAGTCATCCGTTAGAGAACTAAATATCGATATAGCTCAAAAGATTGTCAAGCTAGACTGGCAGTGAGCTGGGATGGAAATCTCTACATATGAGTCCGATATCCTTTGGAGTAGAATTAATTTAGAGTGGAGAACACGTCTCGAAAAAACGTAGTATAGGGCGCCCTCAATCCAGATGATGCGTATATCTTACGCAAGGTGGCTAGCAGCAGTTGGAAACAAAGTGCTAAAAATAGAGCTTAGTGGCATGCCATAGGCGAGGCCTATGTCCAGCAGTGGAGAGAGATGGCTGATGACGATGATGATGAATGTAGAGAATTTGTATCTATTCAAATTTTATTATATTCAGAGATATAAACCGATAGATAACAGAGCTGTATAAAATTTTCCATAAGTAAATGTTGGAATCTCACAAGTTGGAACCTGGTGGCCAATTTCACCAACTGGATTGTAATTGTTGCCTTCCTGCGTCTATAAGCTTAGGCCTTAAACTACCATATACATCGTCCCTGGATGATACTAAATGAGAGACTACTGGTAGTAGGCTTTATCCGTGGCTCGTATCACCCACCGAACAAAGGCTTATCACCAATCGGTTCTCCGTGTTCCGGCATTATGTTTGGTACCAGCCCGTATAAAAAACAGGTTGGGATAGTTGTGGCGGTGGATTGAACTAAAATCAGTTGTTCAGTCAATCGTCTCTGTGTTGTCTTATAACTCCAGACGAGCACGATTCCATCTTAGGCGAAACACACACAACTCCGTTTTACGCTGCCTGCGGGGTGCGTGGCGACGGAACCACGCGTGCGGTGGCGGGAGAGTGCAGATCTGCATTATCAAGCAGATTTTTCTACCCACAGGTAATTGAAAAATTACCTACCCATACGCGGGGGTGCGTATTTCTCTGCATGTAGGCGCGTGATCTGCAAGACTGCGCGTGAATGCGTTTTCTGTGTGTTGCACTACGCGTGTTTTCTACACAAACACAGACACTTGCAAGCAACGTAAGAACACGCGCTCCCGCGCTACACTGCGTGATGTGGTGCACTATGCAAATCGCCTTATCTGCATCTTCACTTAACATTAGGTGAGATAGCGATCTGTCAAACATAAAAAAACTCTGTAGCCAAATACTAGTGTTTTCCAATAACTATCCTAGAGAGCCAGTTCTCATTCTAATTCAAGTATTCTTATCATCCTTGATCACATCATCACTTACCAACATATTTAACACTTTATCATAGTCAGAACTTATCCTGTTCTGTGAGATTTATAAACAGTTGTGAGTGAATAGGTATCTACTAGCCAAGCGTGCTGCATCGCCACTTAACATCAGATGAGATAGTGGTCAAACGTTGGCCTATCTAGCATAAAAAAACCGGCTAAGTTGAGTTGAACTCGCCCACCGAGGCTTCCGTACCAACCAATTAAGCTAGACCTCTAAATTGTATCAGCGCTCATATAACTCAGAGGTCTACCTTAATTGGCGCTAACTATGTATGTATTTAATTTTCAACTTTTTTATTTTTTGGAATTTTTCCTTAATTTGTGCTGTAAGACCTTGCTTCTTGCCAAATTTCATGATTCTATGTCAACGGGAAGTACCCTATAGGTTTTCGACCCAAAACCTATAGGGTACTTCCGGTTTACCTAGAATTGTCAATTTTGGTTATAAGCAAGGTCTTAGAGCACAAGTAAAGGGAAAATTCCGAAAAATAAAAAAAAGTTGAAAATTATGGTACATTTTGGTACTAAGAAGTTTTTACGAAAATCTAAATTTGCCCATATCTTTTTATGGTGTTGATTCAAGACCTTGATTTTTATACACCCAATAGGGACTATAGACCTCAGTATTAGGTTTAAATTTCAACTTGCTAGGTCCACCTGAGAAAATCAATGGTGACACACGGACAGACGGACAGACAGACGGACAGACGGATAAGAAAGTGATCTTATAAGGGTTCCTTTTTTTTACTTTTGAGGTACGGCACCCTAAAAAAAAAAAACAAACGACTGTTAAATATGTCCGTTTATTACTTACACAGATTCAGTTAACTTATCTATTATCTATATACAAAATTTCAATTATATATCACAATCAAATTAGCGAATAACATACAAATTATGCCTAATTACACTCATTTAATATGATTTGTAATCAAATAACATTATCAAAATAAGCGTTTATTTATAATGTATTTTACAATAATTAAATTAATGTACAGTATCCTAACACTACTGTTTAATCATCGCCTTTATTTGTTAACATAATAAATTAAATTCATTTAATTAAAACAACTATATAATCCGGTGGCAAAATTACATTTAATTTAATTGCGTCGACACTGATATTTCAAAATTTCAGATAAATAATATAGTAGATATTCGGGCATGAATAAAATTAATAGTACAGTTTTGGCATATCCATAAAATATTATTTCGGGTGTAAAGACATGTATAATTTTATTATTAGCGGTTATTAATCCAACACAATACAGTTTGAGGTTATAAATGTTTGAGGTTATACATTTTTTGAGGTTAGGTACAGATGTTTGGAATCAATATTTTGTGTATGGCGACGACTACACTTGTAGTATCTAGGCTAATCTAGAGTTTGGTCAAACCGATAGTTGCATTCAGAACTGAGTGCGACTGTGGTTCAAAATTGGTTCGAATGACGTGTTATGCATCAATTAAATAGTAAGCAACAAATCGGCTATTTGTCTGGTTTTCAATCGTAGGTACCGGTTGTTAGCAAATGATTCCGTTTGGCTTTTGAAACAACATTCCACCTAAAACACTTAATTGTATGTTTAATTTTGTTTCCAACTGTGTCATTGATCCATAATTTATAGGCTTGAGATATGTCTAATTTGGCCTAATTTTAAGACACTTTAAACGAGGAAATGTTGCACGTATATTAAACTCGTGTAAATAAAATGCGCAAAAGGCAATCAATCAAGAAATTAACCTAGTTACTGACAAAGTACCATAACTGAAGGCGGTGACATATTTTATCCGTAGCAAAAACTATTGAAACACCAATAAAAGCTACGATGATATCAAAATCAAGATGGCGTATAATAAAATGGCGGCGGAGTTGTTCGCGCCGCGCGATGCTAGCGCCGATGCAGGGTTGCGGACACACGCGCGAAACTCGTGGTAATCTGCTCTCGTTATTGCACAGAAGTGAACGTGTACACATGCTGTGTCACAGTCTGATATATCTGGCGCATGCCGTACTCGAAGTGCTGTTATGTATCTGTGGAAAAAAAATCAAATCGTCACACACGCTGAAAATAGCATAATGTTATACAATTTTTAGTGCAAATTTAAACTGCTTTTTTTCCAATCTGATAGAAGACTATAATTAAAGATAAATACAAAATTATGTCAGTTATCTGCCTGAGTACTTTGCCTAAGAATATCGTAGCCATTGTTAGTGGCTTAACAATTAGTGATCTTTGGTTGAGCTGAAAGTACTTGGTTCACATTAACAGCGCAATAAAATATTTTGAACCATACGTGGTATTTACAGTTGTGCTTACACTGCCTGTAATAAGCCCTTTCTTTACTCTAAGGACCAGTTTGACCGGTTCCTGATAATGTTATAAATTGTTATCTGGCAAATGACGTCATATAAAAGCTAGCAGAACTCTGTCAGATTTCTTCATATTAACGTTATTACTTTCAATGGAACTGTCATCAATATTCCATCCTGCTACTTTCGCTAGATTCTTTTTTGGCAGAAACATTTTCTTACACACAAAACTTAATAAATCTGAGCGGAAGGTACATACTTTGTAAACGCTCCACGGTCGTGGTGGTTTCTTATCCTGTCAGCCAATGCATCCAAGGACACTGCGCTGACTTCTCTCAGTCCATAGTATTGAGTCAGGTTATACTCTACAGCCCAATGAGTTTCTCCTCTAGTACTAGTTACATCTAGGTAATACTGAGTGTAGTCCAAAACCTGGAAGACGATTATAATGGTAAATAAAACTGGCCAAGTGCGAGTCAGACTTTTGTCCCGCACACGGAGGGTCCCGAATTTCCGAAGTCCGAACGCCACGAACTTCTAACACCAACTAAGTAAATATTAACACAACGGTAATTAATATAATTAAATATCTGGACTGGCTGGACGACCGAGTGTTTGTACGACAAACTTTCTACTGATTCTAGCTAGTTGAAACTCTTTAAGTACTAAAATCGAAGATATATTTTTCAAAACTGTTCACTACATACAGGTAAGTAAACCTTAACTAAGTAAACAAATCGACCGAGGCCCACAAATTTAACAAATGAAACGCTTGCGCGTGTTAATTTTTCCTGTGCTGCCATCTAGCTGCGTCGAGGTGAATTAATTTCGTATCGTATCGTATCGTAAAAAACACGTTTTTTGTTTTAAACCCTTTAATTTTTAACTTTGTTCTGTTCTTAGTATTTGTTGTTATAGCGGCAACAGAAATACATCATCTGGAAAATTTCAACAGTCAAACTATCACGGTTCATGAGATACAGCCTGGTGACAGACGGACAGACAGACAGACAGACGGACAGCGGAGTCTCAGTAATAGGGTTCCGTAGGTACCCTTTGGGTTCGGAACCCTAAAAATGCCTTATAGAATATTAGCAGTGCCTCGCGGTTTCACCCGCGTAGTTCCCATTTCCACGAGAATACGGGAATAAAATTATGTAGCTTCTGTTACTTGCTAATAATGTAGCTTTAGATGTGTGTAGTTAAGTGAAATAATTTTAATTCTAATTTTAATTAAAATTATTTTATTAAAATTGGTCCAGTACTTTTTGAGATAAATAGAAACAAACAAAAAATCAAATTTAAGGTTGGACAAATTTTAATCGCGAGTGAACAAACAGGTATCTTTTAGGCAAGTGTGCTACATCGTCGATCACATCTTCACTTAACATCAGGTGAGGTAGTGGTCAAACGCTTGCTTACCTACAATAAAAAAAATATTTAAAAAAAACATATCTTTCCTCTTTATAATATTAGTTTAGATAAAATCATCTAGATGGTACTAGAGTACCTTGAATATCTCTCCTTGTAAATATTGCCTAAATGTATAAGATCCTGCAACGCGCAAACGGTATTTTCCGCGATTTTGTGCACTTGCTTCATTATCGAACATCATAAAATGTGAACTCGTTATAAAATGTTTTCTCTTTATGATATTCTGTGATATTTCTATTTTTCTTGAATCGCCTCATTTATTTTCTAATTATCCAAACATTTTTATACTTTGTTTGTAGTTATTATTTTTCGAGAGTGGGTGGAACGTTTTGAAAATTTAAAAATATTGAAGGAAGGAAAAATCCATTTTGACGGTACTCGAGATTGTGTTTTTAAGAACGGAGGTAAACCCTCTGGAGCAAAAATTGGAAATATATTAACAATTAGAAAATACCATTTTTATCCGTTAAACACCGTGGCTCAATTTCCAGCCAGCGCGAGAACGCAATTTTATTGATGAAGGTGATGCAATTAATACCTAAATAATTTATTCTACGGATTGGCTGAAAAATGAACCGTGGAACCTCGAGAACGACTGAGTGAACTACGTAAGCTCATCAGAATTTCGAGACCAAGACCTGGAGTGTTGCCATAAGATTCCATCTTCCAGCCCCACGTTTCCCAAGTCCCCACTGTTATTTTATAAATATAATTCTTAATTTTATTAATCGTTGTTTTATATTATCTCTTCATTGTAGATTGCTGGTTCCTTTAGGGATGTAGCGTACGTTAGGTCTCCTCCAGGCAATCCGTAACGTTACATTTGGCGCCCAACGTGGGGCCCGAACCCACGATCCTGAGATTAAGAGTCTCATACTCTACCGACTGAGCTAGCTTAGCAGCATCACGGAGCGCCTCATTCTATACATGTAGCAAGAGGTAGGCGCTCTGTGAAGCTGCATTCGTTACGATACAATTCTTATGGATTTTTTTAGTAGCGTCTTTCTAAGGTGCAGATCATCTGTCGCCTGACAAATTGCTTTTTGGGCTTTGAAATATGTTCTAAGATGGCATTGATGAACAAGGGTGCAGCAAGCTATTGAATTTTATATGCAGAAAACTAGCTAACTAGCTAAACTAACTAAAATAGTATAATGGGTTGGCTTTCAATCCTCAGGCCATGTAAACCAGGTATGGTTTTTGTGTTTTTTACCTAGACATAACAGATTTAAAACAGTTGCAGAGTGTTTTTATTCCAGTGCAGAGTTGAGTGACTTTAATGAACAAATGTATCTTCAAATATATCATACCTTTCCCGAATTGGAGTCAAATTTGAAAAGTCTTAATCCAGGATTTGATATGCTTCCAGCTCCTCGTGGAGTCACTGATGGAGCCAACAACGCCCACGATACTGGACGACCTGGAAACATTCACCATCAGTTAATTGCACATCGTATTGGGTCTTCAAAATACAGGCTTTCCTAGTGTGAAGATTCTAATTGCAAGTCATGTATAATTAAATAGCCCACTCTCTCACACTCAACATTTTCCATACAACTGCAAATATTGATAGGATTTAATAACAAGTTCAATAAAGCTCATACATATTAGAATAAGTGTAAAGCTCATGTTCACAAGTCCATTCTATTTGCGATTTTAAAATACCAAATAGGTAAGGATACTGAATGTTACTTCACGTTTTTATCACGCTTTTATTAGCTACACCTGTATTTTTGCTTGTATGCATGTAACCGACATCTTTGGACTCGATTTTGACCCACTTTAAACGGAAAAATTTAATTCAAACTTTGTACACTTATCAAGAATCGGTGACAATTCAATAATACAAACTAAACATATAAAATTATAATTAAAATAAAAAAAAAACACGCTTTTAGAGCACATCATACTAGAAAATTAAAAATATTTCCTGAAAATAATAACGAACTTAAATTACTAGTATTATTGTGAAGAAAACGAACAACCCATGCGGTTGTTCGTTATACGAAAAATATGGTACAAAGTGCCCCACTTTTTTCACAATAATACTAGTATTTTTCATTCTTTATAATGCTTATATTAAGAATTGTTAAAATGTTGAATTGCAGTTTAGTAAAGAGTATCGTACCTTCACTATAAATAAGTCTAAATGTATCCGCATGCCGGTGCCCATAGAACTGGCCAGCGATTACATCGCTGAATGCTCTGATAACATGAACAAGCCTCGCATTTGCTGATGGAGTTAGCTCGCCGCCACCAGCGGCTGAAGCGCTTCCAGCGTTGTGACGCTCTTCCATTCCTGGACCGGCGTGAGCCACTAGGTATACCTGGGAAGTTAGTTTGTGAGGAATAGAGTCATGAATAGTGAATGTTTTTGCTTTGTAATATACTCCGACTAGCTTGGGGTTCAAAAGTAATTCATGAATATATGTCTCCAAAATTTTAGCCATGTAACCTTAATGATTAGTAGCAACTGCTTTCACTGAGCTTTAATTAGAAAATTAATAAGGAAATGGTGACAATTGGCTTCATAAGGCCAATAGTCACCAAACCAAAACTAAAGAACATTTTTACGATCTATTTCCGTATATATTATCTAGTGTGAGTAGATATCCAAGTAGACAACTATAAAACAGTTCAAATATTTCTTAATGGATTTCTACGCTTTACTATAATATACTTTAGGCTTAACAGAATAAAGTTTATTCGTCAAGATAGGACTTGAACTTGCGTTCAACAAACTTGACGGTTGTCATGCTTTTTGACATGCTACTACTATCCAGCGACCAAGACCCTACTGACAAAAATATCAGGCAATATCAAGGTCAAACGTTTTCTTCAAAATACTTACCATTTCATTTTTCCTCCTAGCCTTGCTGAGGACTTGTTCGAGCCACTCCCATTGAGCTCGCCCTCGATGCGGCCCGTCTGTTCTGGCTGCACCACCAGCCCAAAGGACGCTGTTCAACACTACGATCCTGAGCTTACTGTGAGACTGCTCTATGGTATAGTATCCTCCTACGAAGAAAAAAATTAAATAGATGACACATCTTCGAGTATTTTCTTTTCGGAGCACTGGTTTGTCAGGTACTCTAGTTTTGTTGATAAAATAAGAAAATAGTGCTACTTATAGTATAAATATATCTGGTGTAAGGAGCATTATATCGATCTTCCACCTGACTTGCTACTAAAGAGTAGACGTCATAGCAATGACGTCGATGAACTCAAAAGACCAAAATGCCAGTGACGTCTAGATAAAATTATATGCGAGTGCTGTCATTATGTTTAGTGCCAGCTATTTTTAATTAGCTTATATCCTAAATTATAACGTAACACGACAAGCACGACGCTCACCTGATAGTAAGCAATAACGTCAACTTATTACAGATACAGCGGCATAATAATAATCTGGATAAACCAAAATGTTGCATGTCACTGCACTACACCTACAAATACCTCAAGACATAAAGAGCCTGACATGCATCCTCAATTTCAGTGTAAACATTGCCATTCAAACATTTTTATTTCGCGGCTGAATTAATTGGCAAAATGATGATACCACCCCAAGAAGACTAGCAGAAGTCCTACCAATACGAAAAAAAAAATGACATAGCATCACAAACATTATTATGTAAGTATGTAATTCCAATACAATTTTTTTGTTTCATGGAATAAATGAATTGAATTGAATTGAATTGAATACCTTACCTGTTTCAAATGTCTGCAGCGCTTCCGTTGGCAACCATTGCATCCACATGTCCACTAGCCTCCTTGACAGCGGGGGGTCATTGTGTCCCAGCGCTGGGAAGACAAACTGACTGCTGAACGTCCTACTGAGGATGTCTGTCACGTTTCTGACTGCTTCCAGCTTAAACTCTTCACTCAAGTGTTCCATGGATGAAGATAGGATATCTCTGTTGAAATTTAAATTTAATTTTTTTTTAGCTTATATGTACGAGTATGGTATGGCGTACTTATCGTAAGTTTTCTCCTCTTGACCTTTGTCAAGTCACTTGATCATAGTAGGTACGCGGATGTGATAAGTGATTACTGCAGTCTAATGATCTAGTAGATACTTACATTTTTGGTTGCTCATTATAAGATCGAATAAAAAATAAGTTCAAAAACTAAAACCCGACTACTGAAAAATCACACTCTAAAAAGTATGAAACAAAAAAATATCTACCTATTAATACCTGAAACTAACTACTACTTAATAATACCTGAGATCGCTATGTACAAACTATTCAATATGCATCGTGTATTATATAAACAACTTACTTTTAATAAATATTTTATTGTATTTCATAAATATTCTTGGCGGGATATATCTCGCCAAAGCTACGCCCGTCAAAAATATGATGTGCTAAACCCTATCTTCATTTTAAAATCCCTATTCAACGATACCACACACGATGGGGTGGGGTGAAATTTTTTTTAGTTCTGGACTTCGTGCCCTCTAGAGGGCGCCACATTCAATTCGTTGTGACGTCACATAACCTATAACCAGCAGACAAATAAGACGCGTCCAACGACACCTCATTTGTCAAATTATGATAAGTAGTTTAGAAGTTATGAGGGAACAGATGAACATACATACAAACATACATACATACATACTTACATATATACGTACATACATACCCACATACCGGTCAAAAACATAAACCTCCTTTTTGCTTCGCTGTAGTCGGGTAAAAACAGCATCCAATGGACATAATTTTTATAAAAGTAAAAGTACTGTGTTCTTATCTATAAAAAGTCCCTAAAAATCTATAAAGTGTATAAAAGTCTAAAAAATGTGTTATTCCAGGGTCTATGCTATCTACATACCAAATTTCAGCTCAATCAGTTGAGTAGTTTTAGCGTGAAGAGGTAAGTAACAAACATACACACAAACTTTCGCCTTTATAAAATTAGTAGGAAGTTACAGTAGAGAGTGTCTACCCAGTCCATACCCAGTCCACAAGACGAACTCCACAGTCTCTGGATGCCGGCCCGCCATAAAGGCGGCCGCGCTTTGTATAAGGGGCCAGGAACTGTCGCAAGTGTGGTCTCTGTGCCTTCCGTTACGGTGGGTGTGCTCGTTGTTTCCTCGGTTGTGTTTGCATCCTGGAAAGAAAATCTATTAGTCTGTGGCCACAATGATGGCCATAGTTGATCCAACACCTTTTTTATGGCTCCACACGATAAGGCTGTTTAGCCTGTTTCTAGTATTAAAATTCTTCAAGATTCAAACCATAAATATAGCTCAAAGGCACATTTCAGGTCAAGGTAAAGTCAAAGCCAAGTCATACTTAGTAAAGATGTGGACTTTACCGAAAATTTTCAGTGGAATTTTGGTAAGAACGCTAATAGCATGTTTTTTAACACTGTGCTGTTTTCCTAAGCTCGCACACATTCACTGGCACTTAATGATTGATAATCCACATTTATTGCACAATTTTCTCATTAACTTGCGAAAGAACACAAGTTATAGGAAAAAATACTATGAGAGCACACACACTTTTCCACGTTCCCGCCAAAACTCACGTGTAGCCGTTTATGGCCACAATTTTACAATGTCAATCAATAAGACAATAATAATTGCGGTAGTGTCATATCTAGGTAAACTCTAATGTAACCAACCTTGACGTGGTAATTTCGGAAGTAATTAAATGCCATGTTTATTGCGGTAAGGGGGCGGTAGACGGTAAGGTAGTGTGGCCGTAGCATTAAAGAACTACAAGGTGATAGAAATATATTTCTATGTTCATGCTATAACCCTAGTTATAGTTTTCAAAAGTATTTGATATCCTGTATAGAAGGCGTTCCTAGGATATGGTTTAACTTGTATGTTTTCTATCAGTCCGTGCTTATTGACTGTAAGAAAAGATAAAACCAGCTGATTTATGCTAGGTTTCTACCACTGACTCAATTATCAATTTATATTCAATCTCAGACTATCATCCAGACGGAGCCGTGCCTAACACCCGTGTGAACGCAAGTTCAGTAATATTAAATGCTTAAGTAATAAGTTTCCGCGCTCAGTTCGGCATAGTCAACACGGCATTACTACGTAAGCAACGCTGCGAAGTAATACTGCACGGAAGCGTCCGACCCTGCTGCCGCTTGGTAGCAAACTGAGCGCGGAAGCGTATTACTCAAGCATTTAGTATTACTGAACTTGCGTTCACACGGGTGTTAGGCACGGCACCGTCTCGATAGTCTAAATATTCAATATTGTCAATATAAATAAATATTCTTTACAACATCAGATATCAAGATACCCGCTTTATCCACGATCATCGAAAACCCATTTAACGCCACCACCCCCAAACGCATAAACATCAACACTAGAACACGTTTCATGATTTCAACCCTCAAAATTAATCACAACTATCTATCTCGCCCTTGACAGAGCAGGTATTTATTTCTACCCACAATCAAGTTTCAAGGCTGCGTAAATATAATTAACGTGCTGGCGAAGATAACTTACCTTTATGGAACTCGGGGGAGTTGTGGAAAGGGTCATAATGGAGATCTGTGATGTGCCAGAAGTACCCTGAAACAATACGGGACTGTTAATGTTTTTGCCTAAACACGGTTGGGCACAATAAGGGGGTAAACAGTTTAGGTTTGTGTAACTTGCGTCCGTGGCAATCGTTTGCCGCGATAAATATCACGGTCGGTTTAATTTACACGGAAGTACACCACAGGATTTTTATAACTAAGCGAATAACAATGAATGTGCAATTAAATTAAATAAAGCATTTTTTGGAATGGCAATTTTATCATAGGTATACCACATCACCCCTATTTAATATCGTTGGATTTCCAAAAAAATTACAAACATTGGTCTAAAACTTCGCACCATGGCTTAATTGGCAAAGCACCGGAACATGTTATTCCGGAGGTTGCGGGTTCAAGTCCCGTTGGTACGATGAAATTTTGAATTGTGTTTAACAATTTACAAAAATATTAAGTGTGTAACACTTTAAAGAAAACATAATATTTATATATGATGCTGAAGACGAAAATTGCGATACCATGAACTGCCATGAGGACAAATTATTCCATTCTCCATAGCATCACAAAACGACTTTCTTCTGCGTACCGAGAGCGTCATTAGTCACATAATGGGTTCACTAAAACATGACCTAGAGATATTGCTGATAGCGGGGCTAATGCAGAAAAAACTACCAATGGGTAGCCCAACTTAATGTTCTGTTAGCATCAGAAAGGTAATAGGATAAACTATTCAGATAATAATTGAACCGGCACTGAACAGGGAGATATGGTATCATCCTATTGTAATCTGCAGAATACCCTACTCGTTACTAACTTACAACAGCTGATGTCGTGTTGGGATCATTTTATGGTTTCAATGAACAGATTATACATAGACCAGTCGAGGGTGGTTTTAAATTTAAATATTTCTCACCGACTAAGAGCAGAGATATTGTGTTTGGGCTTATTAGGAAGTTTTAATGAACAGATTATACATAGATCAGTCGGGGTGGTTTTAAATTTAAATATTTTATATTTATAGAGTCTGAGAGCTACGCGACAGAGAAATGAAACTTCAAAGTTCAGTTCATTTATTTCTCAACATCACAATGTTTTTTTTTTTGTACAACTCCATCTGTTGAACATAGCGGGAGGCCAAATAGTAAGAATACGTCTTTGTAGGGACACCGTTCTAAAATAGAGGGCATTTATAAATATAAAATGTAACGTGACGCTTAATTACGTCACTTCCGTTGATTCGGACCGTGACGCTACGTCATTTTCGTTGATTTGGACCGTGACGCTATGTAACTTCCGTTGATTTGGACCGTAACGCTATGTCACTTTCGTTGATTCGGACCGTGACGCTATATCACTTCCGTTGATTCGGACCGTGACGCTATGTCACTTCCGTTGATTTGGACCGTGACGCTATGTCACTTCTGTTGATTCGGACCGTGACACTATGTCACTTCCGTCAAATTTTATACCAGTGGGCAATGGGCTTAAAGTAGTTTCAATTCAAAAACAAAAGTACTGAAAACTGGACTATGATTGAACATAAGGTTATAAATAAAGCAATCAGTTAAAATTGCATAACAACAGTTAAAACCATAACCCGTCTCTATGAACTTCAATCACATTAATTTTTGACCGCACATTCAATTCCATTAATTACCGTCAATAAAACGCACATTGAACTAAAATAAACTTTTAATTAACACAATTTAACCGATGAATTTCATTGAAAGCAATATAAATTGAAATCTGTCAAGGGAATAGACCCCTTTCAGTTTTGGATTAAATTTAAAATCGGTCCTCAACAAACGTCCCAAAATGTTGAAAAGGCTTTTAGCTTACTTTTGCTTGTAAAATTGTATGAATAAAAGTTACAGAATTTATGATTATTTATGTTGTAATTGACATATTTTTTTAAAATAACATAACTTAAGTTTAGAAGTGAAAACTTCTTTGGGCACGTTGGGCACTTTAGAGATGGTGAAAAAGAACTGAACTCGCGTGACCGTTATGCTCGACGACGATTAATATATTTTATACTTAACTAGCTGCGCCCAGTGGCTTTGCCCGAGTATAATCCTGATTATAAACTATCCTCTTGAATCACAATATCTTTTGCTGAAAATTGCATTAAAATCCGCTGCGTACGTCCGAAAAGCTTATCGAGATTGGCTTTGCAGTTCGAAAGTTGAGTTGCAAGAGTCCATCCGGAATGACAGACAAAGAAAAAGTAACTTAATAAAAACGTGGTGAAGTATACGTGTAACATATTAAACGCAAGACCTGAAAATAATTTGTTAAGAATCGGCTACTGAATCCGATTTGTTGGTTTTTATTCATATTTAATTTTCACCTAATTAGTAATTATTATATCTGAAATTATATTTATTTTTAGGCTTACGATTCCATCGGTTGTTTGAATTAGAAAACTGAACCTTGTTTCAAACATGTAAGACTCATTTCTACTTACATACTAAATTGTAGTATTAGTTTCGAAGTAACTATTAAGTAACTGTGGTGTAAGCTTAAATAAAAAGTTTCCTTAGGTTTTTTACGAAATGACAACAATCTTCTAGGTGACGTCAGCGCTATGACACTTTCATAAGATTATATGATATGTTTTGGTATAAAATCTTCTAATATCGATTAAATTAAGCATCGCAGTAAATTTGCAAACAATTAGCTGATTAATAAGTTGTCTGCTGTAATCGCGAAACCCCCAATATCCGACCTAGTGAGAGGCGAATATTTTTATTTTTATTATGTGCGCGCGAATTATAATACGAGAGTGACAGAAAAGTTTTATTTACTACTTAACGTGTTAGTGCGTCCATACATTTTGTGCTAAGTTGCTATATCTAATATCTTAATTACGAACTGATTACAAGTCTCGAAATGAGATTATGCTTTTGCTATTATATTAGGATTCGATATTCTAATTTGGGTTTCCGAGGTCTTGCGCTTATTATGTTACACGTTGTATATGTAATAATATAACTTACCAATTTTAGCGTGAGTAAGATTGAGCCACAGCAGGCCAGTGATGTAGACGACGAAGTTGCTCGGCCTCATGTTACAGCGTTACATGACGCCCGGATGTCGCGCTAGTGTCCCATCACTAGTAGGACAGGACCTGTCAACAACATAAATAGATTATATTATATAAAATATCTCCTTTTATATGTATTTACTCCGTTTGTATATATTTTGTGTAATTTTATTAAATCTAATAATATTCGGTTATGAATTTCTATTAGTGCAAAACAAATGTAACGTTATAGATTTAAAAACGGGAATTTAACGTGACTTACGCGATGTCGATATAGCGATCGACATATGTTTCGGCCTCATCCGGAGGCCTTCTTCAGGATCTTGAGTGCGGGGCGCTCGCCGACGCTTTCAACCTCGCACTGCGGGCCGCTGCTCGTGCAGCGCGGGCGGACGGAGCGGGCGGCGGCGGCGGCGGTGGTGGTGTTGGTGGGGGGTGATGATGCGGTGTACATAGTGGAGGCGCGGGATTAGGTTGGAGGGCTTCGTCTTCATCACTGCTGTTTACTTCAGACGAAACCTCATCCAACCGGCAGACGGAACTCAAGGTGTCCTCCTCACTGTTGCCACTGGTGATGTGCTTTCCATGAAGAACGGTTTTCCACGTATTTGACAGGTACCACCCTCTGTCTCTGTTGAAGTTACGACGACGACTGATCTCAATGGCTTCTCGGATTTTGCGGGGTACAAAGTACTTTTCACGCGCCAAAATCCGTGCCTTGTCAAATCTGATGTAGTGCGTCGTCCCAGATGTGAGAGCGTGCTCTGTAACCGCCGAGCTACCGCTGTCCACGTTCTTCATGGAAGCAATGTGTTCTTTGAGTCTTGTGGACACGTTTCTTCTGGTCTCACCTACGTAGCTTGCACCACAGTCGCAAGGAACGACGTAGACCCCAGGAGCTCCTAGGGGATCCTTATCCTTTGGAGAGCGCAACAATTGCCTGACACGTGAGGGGGGGCGGAATATCGTCTTGATGCTATATCTTCGGCGTAACAAGTGTCCAATTTTGTCCGTGACTCCCTTGACGTATGGTAGGTACGTTGCTGCTCTCTCAACCGATGTTATTCGGCACTTTGTGGAGTTGTTCGCAATCCGATTACTCTGCTTCCAGCTGTATCCGTTTGCCTCTAACACCGCCTTCACATGCGCGAGTTCCGTGTCTACATGTTGTGGGTCACATAATCTCAGCGCTCTGTTGATAAGTGTCCGAGGCAACGACGCTAGATGGGCGGGATGGTGATGGGAGTCAGCTCTCAAGTACCGGTCTGTATGCGTACTCTTGCGGTACACTGTGTGTGAGAGATGTCCATTCTGTTGTCGCTTGAGTAACACGTCAAGAAACGGCAACGCGCCCTCTATTTCTCGTTCGACAGTGAAAGTGATCGTCGAATTTTAGGTAGGCCATAAATTCACAAGCCGTCGTGGCCTTTGAGACCTATAGTCAGTCAAATCGACTCACCCACTTATAAAACAGCTCGATACATGGCTGACATGCTACTTCCATTAACAGGAAACACCACAAGTTTTGTGAGGGACTCGCGACACTTTATACAGCTCCTAGATGAAGTAATATTAGGTGAAGACGAACTGATGGTGAGCTTCGACGTCACGTCATTGTTCACGAACGTACCGATAGAGGACACACTCAAAATTATAACGGATTTATTCCAGAGAGCTCTTATACCTATCGAGTACATGAACATAATAAAGTACATACTGACAAGTGGGTATTTTAAGTGGCGCGGTGAATTTTATATTCAGACGGAAGGTGTGGCCATGGGTTCTCCTATAGCTCCAGTAGTTGCGAATATTTTTATGGAGTGGTTCGAGACATCGGCACTACACGACATATCCTTTAAACCGAGATACTGGTGGCGATATGTGGATGACGTGTTTGCTATTTTACATAAGGACCATGTAACACCCTTATTAGAACATCTAAATAGCAAACATCCGACGATCACTTTCACTGTCGAACGAGAAATAGAGGGCGCGTTGCCGTTTCTTGACGTGTTACTCAAGCGACAACAGAATGGACATCTCTCACACACAGTGTACCGCAAGAGTACGCATACAGACCGGTACTTGAGAGCTGACTCCCATCACCATCCCGCCCATCTAGCGTCGTTGCCTCGGACACTTATCAACAGAGCGCTGAGATTATGTGACCCACAACATGTAGACACGGAACTCGCGCATGTGAAGGCGGTGTTAGAGGCAAACGGATACAGCTGGAAGCAGAGTAATCGGATTGCGAACAACTCCACAAAGTGCCGAATAACATCGGTTGAGAGAGCAGCAACGTACCTACCATACGTCAAGGGAGTCACGGACAAAATTGGACACTTGTTACGCCGAAGATATAGCATTAAGACGATATTCCGCCCCCCCTCACGTGTCAGGCAATTGTTGCGCTCTCCAAAGGATAAGGATCCCCTAGGAGCTCCTGGGGTCTACGTCGTTCCTTGCGACTGTGGTGCAAGCTACGTAGGCGAGACCAGAAGAAACGTGTCCACAAGACTCAAAGAACACATTGCTTCCATGAAGAACGTGGACAGCGGTAGCTCGGCGGTTACAGAGCACGCTCTCACATCTGGGACGACGCACTACATCAGATTTGACAAGGCACGGATTTTGGCGCGTGAAAAGTACTTTGTACCCCGCAAAATCCGAGAAGCCATTGAGATCAGTCGTCGTCGTAACTTCAACAGAGACAGAGGGTGGTACCTGTCAAATACGTGGAAAACCGTTCTTCATGGAAAGCACATCACCAGTGGCAACAGTGAGGAGGACACCTTGAGTTCCGTCTGCCGGTTGGATGAGGTTTCGTCTGAAGTAAACAGCAGTGATGAAGACGAAGCCCTCCAACCTAATCCCGCGCCTCCACTATGTACACCGCATCATCACCCCCCACCAACACCACCACCGCCGCCGCCGCCGCCCGCTCCGTCCGCCCGCGCTGCACGAGCAGCGGCCCGCAGTGCGAGGTTGAAAGCGTCGGCGAGCGCCCCGCACTCAAGATCCTGAAGAAGGCCTCCGGATGAGGCCGAAACATATGTCGATCGCTATATCGACATCGCGTAAGTCACGTTAAATTCCCGTTTTTAAATCTATAAGTTTAAAATGAACGTGAGTTTTTATAATAAAATGTAACGTTTCTAAGCAATAATTTAAGTTCGTATTAATTACCCGACTATTTTTTAATATTCTTTTGTCGGGTTTCTTTCTTTAAATATACTGTGCACGCCAGTGCATACTTTTGACACTAGCAGAAAAACGCCAAGCAGCGTTTAAAAGCCATAAGAAGAAGAAGAAGAAGAAAAATACTGACAGACCCAAAAAAAAAGCATAACACCATTGAGGAGAAATTTACCGCCATAACTATAATAATAACGTCATAATAATCAAATGGTATTCCGGCAGCACACATCCCCGAGTCAGAATATTCTAAGCCTAGTGTGTTCACCATTTTTGACCACATCATCGCTTACCACCGGATGAGATAGTGGTAAATTTTTACCCTATAAGACATTTAAAAAAATGACTTAACAGGACTTCATTATCTTACTAGAAGTTCGTGAACTTTTCGTCAAATCGCGGAAAGGCTAAAACAAGTAATACTAAAACGTATTTCTACCACAATTTTATCCCACTTAAACAAAATTTAAAATTTTCAAAACCAAATGTCTAACAATCGAAGTTTGCTGTGCGTTCGACGATGCGCCCTTTTAAAATAAACAAATACCGATAATACCGCGGGTCGAGAATAAAAATATTCTCTTCTATAAAATCCTTATGCTAGAAAACTATTCGTTGGTTTATGAACAATATTTCAAAGGTTTTTCGTAACAGAATGCCGAGGATTTATAATTAATCTTCAACCATTTGTTTAACAAATATACATAGCACCATCTAGTAATCAAGGGGACTGAGCCTGACTTGCTACCAAAAGTAGCTTACCGCCATCGAGGAGAAAATCTGCCTTACGGTGGTCTGCCAGCACACAGCCTTTTTGAAAGTCAGAGTCTAAAATAGTTTATAATATCGTTTAAAAACTAAAAAAGAACCGACTTCAATGTTCATTTTCAGTAACAATTTTGAGATGTTTATCTCAATATCTCTGGAGATACTTATCAGACCTTGATAAAATTACCATGGTACCACATTTGGGATATCTCCTTTCGAACAAAAAAAGAATAATCAAAATCGGTGCATAAATGACGAAGTTATCCCAAAAAAAAAAAAAACGGTCGAATTGAGAAACGTCCTCCTTTTTTTGAAGTCGGTTAAAAAACGAAAACAACCGACTTCCATGTCTCGCGAGTCAATTTCAATGGCAAGTTTATCGTCTCTGCATATATACTTATTAGATCTCGATGAAATTACAATGGTGGTCCTATTGTAATTTTATCGATCCTAGAAAATGTACCCTACCGATTAAAAAAATAATCATTCGATTCGGTTTACAATTGACGGAGTAATAACGTGACATACATATTAAAAAAAATAAAAAAACATACAGACGAATTGAGAATCTCCTTCTTTTTGGAAGTCGGTGGAAAAAGCCTACGGACGCAAAAGTGTAAAATAACCGTTAAATAATATTTAGTGGTCCACCTTGTTCTGTTACTTGTAAGTCAAAAGTCAAAGCATTTATTCAGTATGTGGGCAAATTAAAAATCTGTCCTTACACACGTCTAATAACATTAAATATATCATATCAATAATTATTAAATTTAACAAAAACATAAACATAACCATTCAGCTTTAATTCAGCTGGTAAGCAAAACTTACTTTATTTTTTTTATAAACTAGATGAATTCCAATAAATTATACAACCTATACAAAAATATAAAGGCGTATAAAGTCGCCCCTACACTAGTCCTCGTTGAAGATAAACAAATACAGGAACACTGCGCGGCAACATAGAGGCGGAAAAATAAAAATCTCTTCTAAAATGTTAAATAGAAACTGAACTTTGTGTTTACAGCGGTGACCGAGCGTTGAGTCAACAAGCCGCCAAGTTTCTTTTATTTGAACTGGAGACGGAATGCAGGTCAAGCCAAGGGGGTTTAAACTCGAGAGAAATGTGCTACACGGTGCATGAAAAGAGATTTTAAATATATCTCTAAGATAGTAGGTACAAAAGACGAACGGACGACGAATGGATCGAATGGATAATTTTTTTCAGAAAGTCTATGCTTTTCTGTAAACTGTCTGCAATTAACTGTAACTCTAATAAAAGAATTACAAATAAACGCACATCATTTGGTATTTTTTATATATTATTATGTTTGTATAGATATTGAATTCGTAGGAAAAGTGGTGTTATGTGAATTATATCATATCCAGGCTGGAATTTTTAGTCAAAGAGTACTTGTTATTGGTTTTCTAAACTTTCCCTATTATGATAACGTTTAGAATTTACTTCATTTACTGCCTTCCTAAAAAAGCTCCGTAGAGCCAATATATTTACAGACCAAAATTGTCGCACAATAATCAACATTTGTTTCTACAAACGTAAAGTCAAATGTTTATGCGATTATTCGTATACATCGTCCCCATTAAACCTACGCACACTAATTCCCTAACGAACTGTATAAAACATAATGAGGTAGCCCGACCTATACGTTTACACATCTACCGCCTAAATATACCTGCCTACCTATAACTACCAAGTTGAGTTGAATTCGTAATGTGGGTAGCGTTAAACGGTATAAATGTGGGTAGTTGGAAATATGATAATTTCTTTGAATATATTATAATTATTATATTTGAAGGATAATATGGATCTCAAAAGTTTGTTTGGTACAACGTTAAAGTTTAATAGTATCGTCGATTAGTATGAAATAACTTATAAAGGGTCGCCTATGGAATGGCAGAGGGGTCATTCTCACTCATGCAAGCACAGCAATACATAAAGTAAAGTCATAACACTGGTAACCTGCACGAGTCTGTAGGCTTAGACCTCAACGTATGTTGTAGATTATCATTGAGTGGTACAACATAAAAGGTGAGTGGTTGATGGTAGGTTTCAACCGTGGCCACCATCTGCCGAACCAAAACGTATTGCCAATCTACTGTATATACTATCTACTTAAGGTACACCAAATTCGTGATGATGTTTGGGTCCTGCCAGTTTGTTAGGAGTTGGGATAAGTGTGTCTATGTCTTGTGAATTAAAGACAGTTTTACAGGGCCCCACGTCTTACAGTCAAGTGCTGGTCATAAAAAAATACTAAAACCTCTTTTTAATACAGGCTCCTTCTCAGGAATTGGCTATTCAACTACGAGTAAATAATCGTTATTGCAGAACCAAGTAACACATTATTAAATTAAGACTATCTAAATTCCATCATTCCTGTAGGTTTCGCGAAACAACAATACAACAATTACAAAAACTTTCATAACGACCAGAATCATTATATCTTGGCCTGAGCTACAAACTCACTCTGTAATAAAATACATAGAGACTGTCACCGTATTTTACAAAACACGATTTTACAACAGTAGTAAAACGAGACTCACGTATTGTCCGACAGCGGAGATACGATTATATCATTGTTAAAATTTAATTCCACAAAGGGTATGCTTTCAGGAGTTTCTTTCGACGCTTTTATATATTCTGTTTGTGAGAACTGGGACACTGGCTGAACCAACCAGTTCTGAACACAAACAAAGTAATCTGCCTGTGTGATAGCTACAAAAGTGGCTTGGTCTTTTTAAGAGTCGTCTTAAAAAACTAAGGGCTTTTGCACACCTTCATAGCGAAATAAAAGAAGCGAATTGTACGAACGCGTTCTTGAATTAGTATTCACACACTAAAGAGTATAAAAATACTTCGCCAAGAACGCGAAAGATTGAAAGAAAGAACGAAAGAGAAATCATATATTCACCAACAAACCTCGCAAAATGAAAAGTCTTTCTTTCTCCTAAAAACTGGAACTTAAATAATATGAAACTAATATAAGAAAGATATAAAACAAGTTCAAAAAGCTTATAAAAATAGAAATGAACAATACGAGGTGCTGAAACAGGCCAGTCTCAGCAAAAATGTCAAGGTTTCCTGGATCTTGAAAAATCTGGATGCTGATATTATGAAAGACCTGAAGCGAGAAGATTGGTATCGTAAGTAAACTTTATCATTTATTTATTTTGAGCCGTTTTTGTCCCACAGCTAGGCAAAGGTGACCCTACCCTCTTTTTAACCCCCGACGCAAAAAGAAGGGATGTTATAAGTTTGACGTGTGTATCTGTGTGTCTGTCTGTGGCATCGTAGCGCCCAAACGGATGAACCGATTTTGATTTTGTTTGTTTTGTTTGATATTCGTCTTCGTCGAGAGTGTTTTTAGCTTTGTTTCATGAAAATCCGTTCAGCCGTTTAAATATTATCAGCTCTTTTTTGGTAAAAAAAACTACGATAGCAACTTTCGTGTAAACTCGTAGTCCTTTGACCGTGGACGTCAAAAAAATCAAAATGGCGCTTCTGCGCACTACCTGTCACACTGCTGCCGTCTGTTTATCGTAGTTATTAGTCAAATCATATACGTGTTCTGTGGTCAAATCCACAGAAATATTAATAACGGTAGTCAAATCATATGTATTAACTAGCTGTTACCCGCGGCTTCGCTCGCGTTATTTGTGTCTATGACCATTGAGGTCTAGATCGATGATCTCTTAGGCCAAGTCACCATAGATGACCCTCAAAGTCGAACTCAATATCCTCTATTGTTAAAGTCATTAATCATTTTGGTTAGGTATACGAAGTTGTGCTGTTTACATTTTTGACTCAACACAACAGTTCCTGAAACATTTCTTACAAAGAAAATAAGGTGAATAGCTGCGCGAGCGTAGCGAGCGCTATTATTGGGCGAGTGAACATTTTTTATGGCTTTTTATAACCCTGACAGTTTTATGACCTAATCATCAAGTCAATATAGATGACTCTTAGGTCGAACTCGATATCGTCTATTGTTAAAGTTATTAATCATTACTTAGTACTTGGTAAACCTAACCAAGGTTTACCAAGTTTTTCTGTTTAAGTATGTGAGTCAGTCTAATGTATGAGGCTGTTAAAACACGCTATTATACGCTATGTAGCGTTATTACTGCGCAAGCGAAGTGAGAAACTTTTTTATGACTTTTTATGACCCTGAAAGTTTTTAAGACCTACTAAGTCAACACCGATGACCCTAAGGTTAAACTTGATATCCACTTATTTTAAGGTAAAAAATCATTAATATTATTGAAGGTTGTACTGTTTCAATTTATAAACTCGTTTTGATACATGTGGCTATTAAAATACAAAAAATGCTGAAATATTACCTACAAAGTAGATAAAACAAAGGTTTGCGCGAGCGCAGCGAGCGTTATCAATGCGCGAGCGAAGCGAGCGCGAAAAATTTTTACGTCATTTTATGACCCTGACAATTTTTATGACCTACTAAGTCAAGACCGATGACCCTAAGGTTAAACTTGACATCTACTTATTTTAAGGTAAAAAATCATTATGATTATTGAAGGTTGTACTGTTTTAATTTATAAACTCGTTTTGATGCATGTGGCTATGAAAATACAAAAAACGATGAAATATAACCTACAAAGTAGATAAAACAAAGGTTTGCGCGAGCGCGAAAAATTTTTACGACCTTTTATGACAGTTTTTATGACCTACTAAGTTAACACTGATGACACAAAGGCTAAACTTGATATCCACTTATTTTAAGCTTAAAAATGTTTATGAATATTGAAGGTTGTACTGTTCCAATTTATGACATGTTTTGATGAATGTAGCTATTAAAATACAATAGTTGCTGAAATGTTTCCTACAAAGTAGATATTACAAATGCTTGCACGACCGGAGCGAGCGCTATTACTGCGCGAGCGTAGTAAGCGCTATCACTGCGCGAGCGAAGCGAGCGCGAAAAATGTTTACGACCTATTATGACCCTGACAGTTTTTATGACCTACTAAGTTAATACTGATGACACAAAGGGTAAACTTGGTATCCACTTATTTTAAGGTAAATTGTACTGTTCCAATTTATGAGTCGTTTTGATGAATGTGGCTATGAAAATACAAAAGTAGCTGAAATGTTTCCTACAAAGTAGATATTACAAAAGCTTGCGCAACCGGAGCAAGCGCAATTACTGCGCGAGCGTAGTACGCGTTATCGCTGCGTGAGCGAAGCGAGCGCGAAAAATTTTTACGACCTTTTATGACCCTGACAGTTTTTATGACCTACTAAGTTAACACTGATGACACAAAGGTTAAACTTGATATCCACTTATTTTAAGGTTAAAAATCATTATGATTATTGAAGGTTGTACTGTTTCAATTTATGGACTCGTTTTGATGCATGTGACTATTAAAATACAAAAGTTGCTGAAATATTACCTACAAAGTAGATAAAACAAAGATTTGTGAGAGCGCAGGGAGCGCTATCAATGCGCGAGCAAAGTGAGCGCAAAAATTTTTACGTTGTATGACCCTGACAGTTTTTATAACCTACTTAGTCAACACTGATGACCCTAAGGTTAAATGTGGCTGTTAAGACACGAATGCTTTTGAAATACTTCCCACAAAGCAGATAAAACACGTTGAGCAAGCAAAGCCATCGCGTAAATTTTGATGATTTTTAATGACCCTGACAGTTTTATGGCCTAATTAAGGCACTTATTAAGTTTAGTCATTATCTATGAACCTAAGCTCAAACTTTTATGATTATGCAAACTCTATGTAAAGTTAAAAAAAAATATAGGCACCCACACTTTACTGCCGAAAAAAAGTATTCTTTGCCCTTTTATGCCCTATTAAATGTCTGTACAAAATTTCATCTGAATTGGTCAAGCCGTTTGGCCGAAAAGAGGCCACACATTTACAAAATTCCATAATAAAAATATAAAAAACCGAAACTTCCACCCAAAAAAAAAGTATTCGTTGCCCTTCTATGTCTTTTTGACTGTCCGTGTACAACATTTTAGCTTAAATGGTTAACCAGTTTGACCGAGAGTAGGCCACACATTTACAAAGTTCAATTTAAAAATTCTGGACAACTGGACTCGACTGCCAGAAAAAAAGTATCCTATGTGATTCTATGCAATATGAACTGTAATATGTATAAAATGTCAGTCCAATCGGTCTAGCTGTTTAGCTGATAAGAGGCCACACATTGACAAAATTAAATAAAAAATATCTGGACCCCCTGACTCGACAGCCAGAAAAAAAGTATCCTATATCCTATTCTGCCCTATGACATGTATTCATACAAAATTTCAGGCAAATCGGTCAAGCCGTTTATTCGAGAGGAAGTCTTATATTTACAAAATTCAATTAAAAATATCTGAACCACCTGACTCGATAGCCAAAAAAAAGTATCCCATATCCTATTCTACCCTATGAACTGTCTTTATACAACATTTCAGGCAAATCAGTCAAGCCGTTTATTCGAGAAGAGGTCTTATATTTACAAAATATAATTAAAAATATCTGGACCTCCTGACTCGATAGCCAAATAAAAAGTATTCTATATCCTTTTCTGCCCTATGTACTGTCTTTATACAACATGTCAGGCAAATCGGTCAAGCCGTTTATTTGAGAAGAGATCTTATATTTACAAAATTCAATTAAACATATTTGGACCCCCTGACTCGATAGCCAGAAAAAAAGTATTCTATATTCTTTTCTGCCTTATGAACTGTCTTTATACAACATTTCAGGCAAATCGGTCAAGCCGTTTATTCGAAAAGAGGTCCTTTAGTTACAAAATTCAATTAAAAATAACTTTACCCCCTGACTCGACAGCCAGAAAAAAAGTATCCTATGTCCTATTCTGCCCTATGACATGTATTCATACAAAATTTCCGGGAAATCGGTCAAGCCGTTCATTCGAAAAGAAGTCTTATATTTACAAAATTCAATTAATAATATGAACCCCCTGACTCCATAGCCATAAAAAAAAATCCTATATCCTATTCTGCCTTATGTTCTATCTTTATACAAAATTTCAGCCAAATCGGTCAAGCCGTTTGACCGTGAAGAAGTCCCAAACAAACAAACAAACAAATAAACAAACTGACTTTCGCATTTATAATATTGGTGTTGATTTACTGAGAAGTACTTGTGTGAAATTTCGAATAAAATGACTATCCAAACTTTGAACCCCCGCTTCATCCCCTTGAAGAGTGAATTTTGAAAAATTTTCTTAGCGGATACCTAAGTCAAAATAACTATCTGCATGCCAAATTTCAGCGCAATCCGAAACAATATTGATTTCAGACTTTGTTACCCCACTTTACCCTTTTAGAGGTGGAATTTCGAAAGAGCCTGAAACACGTATTTACTTAAGTAATTGTGTTAAGTTTCAAATATAAAAGTACTATCTAATCTTGTTTCTCCATACAAACTATGAACCCCCGTTTCATCCCCTTCAGGGGTGAATTTTGGAGAATCCTTTCTCAGAGGGCTCTTACGTTGTAATAACTATCTGCATGCCAAATTTTAGCGCAATCCGAAACAATATTGATTTTCCCACTTTGTTACCCCATTTCACCCTCTTAGGGGTGTAATAAAAAAAAAACCTGAAACACTTATTTACCTATTTTTTTACTCGAGCACTTGTATGAAGTTTTTGAATAAAAATACTATCTAACCTTGTCTCTCCATACAAACTTTGAACCCCCGTTTCATCCCTTTCAGGGGTGAATTTTGGAGAGCACTTACGTCGTAATAACTATCTGCATGCCAAATTTCAGCGCAATCCAAAACAATATTGATTTTCAGACTTTGTTACCCCATTTCACCCTCTTAGGGGTGGAATTTCGAAAAAACTTAAAACACTTGTTTACTTATTTATGTCCTGAAGCACTTGTGTGAAGTTTCGGATAGATAAGACTATCTAATCTTGTTTCTCCATACAAACTTTGAACCCCCATTTCATCCCCTTCAGAGGTGAATTGTGAAAAATCCTTTTTCAAAGGGAACTAACGTTGTAATAACTATCTGCATGCCAAATTTTAACGCGATCCGAAAAAATATTGATTTTCACACTTTGTTACCCCATTTCACCCTCTTAGTGGTGGAATTAAAAAAAAAACCTGAAACACGTATTTACTTATTTTTGTACTGAAGCACTTGTGTGAAGTTTCGGATAGAAAAGACTATCTAATCTTGTTTCTCCATACAAACTTTGAAACCCTATTTCATCCCGTTTCTTCAGTGATATTTCAAAAATATTACGTGTACCTCAATGCAAAAATATGGTAAGCTTGACCTAATGCTGAGACATCTCCTTGAATCTGCAGATTGCTCTCAACTCCTCGTCTGAGATGTCGTGTTAGGCTCATTGGAATGGTCGCAATGAACAAAATTATACATATAGGTACAAATCAGTCGGGGGTGATATTTACATTTTTGATTTAAGTATTATTATTGATCCCGGTGCTATGGATTTCCAGTCTTTTTGAAAGGAGTCTAGCTCGTCCCGTAAACATTTTTGACATCGAAATCATACGATTAAATTTTACGGGTGTTGATGTTGGTAAGTGATGATGCGGTCGAGGATGGTAGCACGCTAGGCCTAGAATAGGAACTCACGTCTATATTTCGGACATACTCCCACACGGTTTCGACTCAATTAGAGAATCTTGACCCGAGAGCGGTTAGGAAAGCTGCGACTTGTAGCACGCTGCCATGCAGGTTGTCATTTATTTGATAAATTAACGAGAGTAAAAACCGGTCAGCAATGTCAGTTGATTTTGCCACGATTTCCGCGCATGTGTCCTGGCTTTTGCCAAAAGCGTGGATGCGAAATCAGTTGACGCAATCTATTTTATTTATGAGAAAGGTCTTCAAAAAAATGATAAGGGATGGCGAGTTATTTGTCGAAATAAGAGGAGTCGACCAAGACAAATTTTCGGCCCTAACATCTTTCGACCCTTGTATATTAGTTTGCCCCGAGATTTATAAATGTATACATTTCACGTGCCGTATAGTGTATGAAATAGTTTTTTTTATTAAAAACATGCTAGATTATAATTGTTTATCCGAATTCAACTTTACTTGTTCATTATTTACTAGTTATTCACGGTTAAAAGATGTCGATGTGGCATGGCATTATTAAACTTGTAAACCGTCTTCACAAAAAAGGAGGAGGTTCTCAATTCGTCGGAACCTTTTTTTTAATGTATGTTTACCGATTACTCGAAGATACCTGAACCGACTTGGAATTTTTTTATTGGACCCTTCCCAGGTGGTCTCATTAAAATTTTAACGAAATCGGCCTGCCGGTTTTAATATATGAACATTTGTATTACGACGCATTTACTTATCTCGACGACTTACTAGTTACTACCAACTACCGGCACGGATTATGTAATAGTTACTGCGTCTACTGGCTACTTTGACTAGCGCGACGTTTTAAGTCGGTTCTTTTAGTTTTTTAAACGATTTTAAATTATTTACGCACAAATAGGCAAATACAATGATGAATATGATAGGTTATCTGTATCATGAGAAATTGCAAGGTAATATATGATGTATCCGGGCATTCCAAAGCCTTCCAAAGGCGACAGATTTTCTAACTTGAGGGTGGTAGGTGGCCAGGCGGACACTGGATAGTGACCTTCCACCATGCGGGGTTTGTTGGTTTCTTAACGATGTTTTTCTTCACTAGAGGGCCACTGTGAGAAGCGCACACAAATTTTTCGATAGAAAAATCCATTGGTGCACGGCGGTTTGAACTCGGTACCACGGCATCAAAGCCGACAGTTCTCCCGATTACGCCACCGGGCCCTCAAAATCCGAATCCCTCATAAATGTAAGCACGATTTAAAATGTTTACACCGCTGCTGGATGAGAGGTAGAAAATGCTTTTAGCATTAAGTACTCCTTTTGTACGTATTTTTTATACAAAAATACAAATACAAATTTTGTGCAATGAAGTATTTGCAAAAACAAAAACTACTTTATGTTTTTAAGACCTCTACAAGGGTAATTATATTACGAAAGCTATATTACGAAATTAGTACAATCGCTCGTGCTTGTATTTCAAAAAGAACAAACCGGTAGCCATTTTATTACGACGGGAGATAAATCGATAAATCACCCTCCATAAGTAGTTACTTGATTTATCGATTAAATTATCTGTATCGCCTTAAGGCTTTGACACCGACGACCGGACGTGGAATAATGCTTCTCCGTAAGTGGAAAACTGCAGTGATATCAGATATCAGAATGAGCATCAAATACTTTTAAACCGGCAAAACCGTATGGTGCCTATATTTAACAATATCCGTCCGCTACCATGGATCGATACCTTTAAAGATCCTTACAAGAGGTGCAGCTTTTACGACTAGGGCTGAGTTGGGGTAAACTGACTGTGTTTTATTGTTCCAAGGAAGGCTGCCACTCGCGTACACTCGAAAAATACGAATAAGATACTCCCTTTACCCACTGTGTCGAAGGGATGCGTTAAATTGACAAATGCCCTGTAGAAATGACAGTGGATAGGGTAAGCTGATTTATTGTGCTACGATTTTACGCTCGAGTTCTGCGAAAAAGGAAATTGAATGTAACCTTTGACATAACAGCTGCTGTTGTGATTTTTTTGTAAGGTTTACGAGCTTGTTATGATTACAGTTTTAAAGCAATCTATATAAATAAAAGAAAGTCGTGTTAGTTACTACACTTATAACTCAAGAACGGCTGGACCAACTTTAATGATTTTTGTATTTTTGGAATTGTCTTTGTCAGGAATAGGATAATAAGTATTAAAAAAAATGAATAATGGACCTAACAAAATTATATAAGAATACATTTTTTGCCAAAATGTTCCTGGGTTTAAAAACTGCCGATTATTTGATGTTCAATTGTTTATCCCGCCGTATTGTTTTTGTATAATTATAGCTCCACACGATTAGTGTATTTAGCCAGTGTCATGTATAAAAATTCTTCCTATGTGTGGATAGATAGCATTACAATATTCGGATTATCGCGTTTTTTTTTTGGTGTAATTATAGCTCCTCACAATTAGTGTATTTAGCCAGTGTCAAGTAGTAAGTCAAATAAGAATTCTTCAAGTTTTTGTGAATTCAAGTCATGTAGATTTTAAAAAGTAAAACATTGTCAGTAATTATAATTGTTTGACATATTTATTGATTGTCAAATATGCGTGCGTTCAGAAATGTATGCTTACAAGCAACTTAAAAAAGTTTATATTTCCAAAAACCATTTTTACCAATTTTTATTCGATATCTGGATTGCCATAATACATTAATAAACTTAATATCTCTTTTGTAATCATTAATTACGTTCATAAAAGCCTAAAACAAACAAAAGGTAACACGACATTCATTGTCTGTTAGGTGGTACGAAGTTCGCCGGGCCAGCTAGTTTGAGATAAACTTTGGCATGGAAAATACCAATAAGTGTAATAATGCTATTGCAGATTTTATTTAAGTGTTTTTGTCAAATTATGTCGTATTACACGAAGACGTAATAGTTGAAATAGTCATAAGATAAAGTATCTCTTTCTCAGACTGCGAAAAAAAATGCTTTCATCATGAGCCTATATTTGTCCACTGCTGGACTCAAACCTCACCTATGGCACGCGACCAAGCTCTCACTATTTATTTGCAACCGCTGCCAGCAAGCTAGCCTATACCACCGCTTCAGACAAAGCATGGTACAGTCGAGTCATATACGTCGAGTTAAATAAAAATTAATGTTTCAAGCGCGATAAGTCCCGTATTTAAATATTTATAACTAAGTCAATTATAATATCTTATTTCCTTATCCAAACGACTACACAACATTAACACGTTTAAGGTTTTGACAACAGTCAAAGCCTTAAACGTCCCTAAGCGAATGATACAAAATTAATACAAAACCACATTGTAGATATTACTCCCGAGCGGTAGTTATCTCCACCCCTTAATAGCTTTATGGAGGTACAACTGGATATTCAAATAGCCAACCCGACATACGCACAGCGATAGACATTATAACCTACCCGCAAATCTCTTAGGAAACATAGTTTAACAAACAGAGATCTCAAACACAATTAACCGAGCGCTCTAGGACTGGCCCTGGGCAGTTTTACACAACAAAACAAATAAACGGAAGGGGCATGATGGCTCGACCCTTGATGCCAGTGACGGACAAATGAGAAGTTATAATCAAGCTTGGGTGGTGAACTTGCTGGTATGGTCTGGTTATCCGCTGGAACACGAAATGATGCTTTTTGCGAAATGTTTGCTCGTTGTGAGACTTGTATATTTTCAGAAATTACGACACAAATAACTATGTTTTACGACACATTTGGTGCAACAAGCGTTAACAGAACCTTTTTTAGGTTTTGTTAGTGCCATAGGCAAACAACGAAATTCTACAGATAAAAATATTTTGACTGGTGTGAACTAAGATGATGATATTACGATTACAATATTCACATTTATTCTAAGTAAGTATTGTTATGTATTTTAGGAACCACCTAAAAGAGGTAAGAACAAGTCCAAGTATAGATCATTAAGCCAGATGATTAAACTTTTTCAAATCTTTGCTCAGATTATTTACTTCTGTTTGTAAATATTAGCTTTAAAAATTAATTGTTTCACGCAGTTATTTCAGTCGATAAGTAGTATTTTTAGATACTAATACAATACTCCAATGTGAATTTTTAATATCTTAAATATATTTGAAAATTATGTACTTGATATGGTAAGAGGATATGCGATTGATATAAAAGCTCTTAAGCTTAAGCCACCTCATAAGGTAGAAAAAAGTGTGTAAAGATTAGTTAAAGATCATACGAACCGTTTCATCTCTGTGGATAGTGATAAATTTATCCCCTTCTACATTAACAATGTATATACTAATTGTATATTTCTCTTAAATATAAAAATAACTTACGTTAAATTTATATTCCGTCGAGTTTTAGTCTGGAGTGAGAGTTAGTGGAATATAATTGGCACACCACTCATGAAGCTAGCTGAGTGCTCTAGCAGCTCGCTCAAGCACCAATATGTCCGTCACACTGACTGAGGGCCCGTCTAGAGCTGTGTCCACTATTTCAGTCGATTTGTTTTGGCTGTGCTATTTTTTAATATTGGACGTATCTGCTAAATGCTTAGCTTAGATGGAGTCGAACTCACGACCTCTCGATCGCCAGTCCGACACCTTATCCATTGGGCTATTGCCGTCGTTATATATTATTTACTTAAATGTAAAATACTTATTGTTATTATGAATTATTTATTCTGTAACTCGTATTATATATTTTAATTTTCGATGATAATTGTGTTAATTTTTGACCAGAATTGCGAAATTATTTGAAAAGTTAACAGGCAGTCTGCTCTTTTTTTAACTAACCTATTTGATCCCACTGCTGGGCATAGGTCTCCCCCATGTTTTACCACCTATCCCTACCAAATGGTGTTTGTGGCCAGTCTGTGAAAATAAAAAAACAAATTATATTTTTCTCAACAAGCCAATTAGACATATTATTAAGTAGCTTGTATTTTTAACAGATTAGTTTAAGCTAGGACTTGACCTCTATCTTACATGTTGATAAGTGACGATGTGATTGAGGGCGGTAAGGATACTGGGCTTGCTCGAATTCACGCTCGAAACATCTCTTTGCAATTTCTCGAAAAATTATTGATCAACTCTCACTTTGTCTATGTGGTGTGGGAAGATAATAAAATAAAGTTAAATATAAAATGTCTGAAAGAATTTTACAATTCCAAAGAATATTTAGAGATCTTCAAAGCCCTAATCTGTTTCTAAAATTTAGAATTAGGTCAAACGGTCAACCTATTTGTCTGTGAATATTTGCTCAAAGCTATTGATATGCTGAAAACCCAAACAAAGGTCAGTATAGAGAGCAAATAGTTCTCGAAGATTTGTTGACTTACGACTGGGATGAAACTTAACAAATAAACACTAGGGACAGCGTTCGATAGCTCTTGGTCAATGTGACGGACAAATCGGCCGGAGCGAGTTGCTTGAACCACTTTAGATAGACACACTTTACGATGGAGTGTGGGCGATTGGATTCCATAAAGTTGAGTTAGGACGAAATGCGTGGGCCTGAAATGTGGAATTATAGCCAGAATTCGGCGCTGAAATGTTTCTGTAATAAAGCATTTCACTCGTGGATTTCTGATACAAGTCCTGTATTTCAAACGTAACGTACAATTTCACGTTCTAATTATGCTATTTGTGATAAAGTCTCGAAGTCTAGATTACATACGAAACAAACGCTCCTTTGAATCCAATACTGGATTGAATACGAAAATTAAATAACAGTGGTATAAAGTGTAAATAACATTTAAGAAAATGTAATTAGTCCGTAATTTTAAATAGTTAGGAAATTGGGACGGTTGTGATGGTTCCACTTGTTGTCAATGATTAGGCGGAGAAAAAATAATACTTACATTCAAAATTTAAAACCACCCCGACTGATGTATGTAAACTCTGTTCAATGTGACCATTCCAATGAGTCTAAACATTATATCTCCGCTGATTGTTAAACAGTGATTATTCTGCAAATTCCAAGAGATCCGCAGCATCAGGTCAATGCTACTATGTTCTTACAATATCATTGAAGTAAGAGTATACCGAATTTAAAATTGATCAGACCTATGAAAGTTGATCTCATAGCGTCATCAAATAGAAAATAGCGCATATTCTTAAAACAGCGGAACCAATATTGATAAATTAAAACTAAAAACACTCTTCATTAAATCACCTATAGAAATAAAAACGATATTAAAATCGGTTCATCCGTTTGGATGCTACGATGCTATAGATAGACAAACTCATACATAGACACACAGATGCACACGTCAAACTCATAACACCTCACTTTTTGTGTCTGGGACCAAATTTATAAATTGTCATAAGCTTATGTTGCAATATTCACAATCATTAATTAGAGTTATTCTGCCCAGATACGGTTGCTTTTTAACCAACTTCAAAAAAAGGAGGACGTTTCTCAATTCGACCGTATATGTTTATATATATACATTTTATGTTTGTTCGAGGATAACTTCGTCGTTTATGAACCGATTTTGATTATTATTTTTTGTTCGAAAGGAGATATCCCAAGTGTAGTACCATGGTATTTTTATCGAGGTTTGATAAGTATCTCCAGAGATATTGAGATAAACATCTCAAAATTGGTTCTGAAAATGAATAGCGCGGCATTGAAGTCGGTTCTTTTTTAGTTTTTAAACGATATTATTGTAGATATCACCATAACTTCAATATTGTATAAACAACATAGATACACGAAACAAACGCTACTTGTGTTTTTTGTATCAGTGTAAGAGGAAATAAACTGCAAAAAACAACGGGACATAAAACCAGTCGACCCTCGGTCGCAGGACGAATGAGTACTTGAGCGAGTAACTGGAACTGCTTGAATTGTCGTGTGGGGTGTGGGAGATTAGATAACAGCGAGTGTGGGAGTATGCTACTTGATCGTAGGTTGGTTTAGTAAACGTGGGTTGTTTTACAAAAACGTTATTTGCTGTTAACGTAGTGTTAGAAGCCTTGCGACTAGGGTAGTATGTCTCTACATCGAATCAATACCGACGCTTTTCAACTGACTTCCAAAAAGGAGGAGGTATTAATTATTGTATGCTATGCATTGTACCACCGTGTTTTTATGCTTTAAATTCTGTCCATCCTAAGGTTGTCTGAAAGAGATCGCTTCAAGCGATAAGACCGCCCATTATACCATCCTAGTTAAGTTTTCTTTGATATTTTGTTTCTCTATACTGGTGTACAATAAAGAGTTTTCCTTTTCTATTCTATTCTATTATTCTTCTGTACGTTTTTTAGGGTTCCATACCCAAAGGGTAAAACGGGACCCTATTACTAAGACTCCGCTGTCCGTCTGTCTGTCTGTCTGTCTGTCTGTCTGTCTGTCTGTTTGTCTGTCTGTCTGTCTGTCTGTCCGTCTGTCACCAGGCTGTATCTCATGAACAGTGATAGTTAGACAGTTGAAATTTTCACAGATGATGTTTTTCTGTTGCCGCTATAACAGCAAATACTAAAAACAGAATAAAGTTAAAGATAATTGATGGTCCCCATAAAAGAAACGTGTTTTTTTCGGAATTTCACGCCATCTATGAACGCTTCGTTAGGTAAACGTCCCATAGATGGCGTTATATTGAAATGTGTTAGGGCACCTTTGTTATATGTTAGATGGCGTTATAAGAAATAAAATGTTTAATAATAATTATTTTTGCTGGCGAAAAATAATAGTGGTATTTTTTGCTCGATCTTATAAAATACTGTAGTGTGGTACGGAACCCTACTAGTGCGAGTCCGACTTGCACTTGGCCAGTTTATTTTTTATATGTTTGTTACGTGATTATTCCGCCAATTGTAAACCGATTTGATAATTATTTTTTATCTGGTTGGGTACATTTCACAGGTAGTCCCATTGTAATTGTTACATACATGTAGGTACTGTCCATATCTCTGATGGAGATAAACACATCAAACTTGGCACCTACTGAAAATTACTCAACATTGGATGTTGACAGAAAATACAGCGCGTTTTTTTTAAATTTAAGTTTGACATAAACAATTAATTTCACTCATTTAGGTTTAAATCCTCATAAAATGTTTAGACCAATAAGGCCCCCTTATATGAAAATTGATTAAAAAAAATAATAACGGGTTTTACGCCGGGAATGCCAGCAGAAGTGAACACATGAACATTAAGGTACGAACACACCGCAGCGTCCTGCGTGCGCGATCTAGGCGGCGATTAGATAGTGCAGTAGTATTTGTACCGACTGGTTCACACCAATCGCGATCAGAAAACGATTGAAAAGTACTGAGATCGCGCCCGCAGATCGCAGGACGACGCTGTGTGGCCGTACCTTAACGTTGTGCATTTGATCTACTCTCCTCCGTATTACGAATTTTCGATTAGGTCACGTATCCTGACGCGAGTTTAACATTTTTTACCCATCTCAAAAAGTTCACAACACCACTAAAGAAGTTTTCACTTTAAAAACCTATTTACTAAATACGTATCTTGTAGTTACTTAGTATTCGCCTTTCCTTAACAGCAAGTTCACTCTTACATACAAGGCACACTGTAACAACTCAATTACCCGTATTTTTCGCAGTCTGTCGTGACTTGCACTCCCCCTGAAATGAATGGCTGTTGTGAGATTGACGGACAACCCTGCAACCGTTGTCAAGCATTCGAGTGTAAATGAGTGTTTTTTGTCCAATCTAGCAACATACATGAACCCTACTTCTTTATTTTTTAAATAGAGTCAAAATTAACTCAATTATACTACATACGTATATACTTCGTTAAATAAGGCTAAAGCACTTAGCCTAATTTTCTTAAGTGGTTTACCTTCGATTCGATTAAAGGACTCGTTGTCATGCAAACGGGCATTGTATAGAAGAATGATTGCCGCGATTAGGTTGTGCCATTTTAGTTAATTTATTGGTGGAGAACTTTCATTCAATGGTATTGTAGTGGTTGTGTGTGGTTTGTTTTTAATCGACCTAACACAAAAGGTGGTTTTTGATTCGCCTGTATTTTTTAACAAACAAACAAAACAGAAAAGGAGCAGATTCTCATTGATACCTCAAAACTCGGTCATTTATTATCCGATTTGGAAAATTATTGTGTATCGTTTTAGAGAGTATACTTTCCGTTTGGTTCTATTGTAACTTTGTCGAGATCTGATAAGTATTTCCAGAGATATGGAGATAAACCACCTCAAACCGAATTCTGAAAATGACTATCATGTTATTTGATGTCGGTTCATTTTTGTAAACGATCTTAAATATTTTTTATGAAGAGATATGTTTGTTGGATAAGTAATCGTAATCTCAGGTTTAAAAGTAAGGTAGCTGTCACAAAAATATCAATAATCGGGTTATTAATATATCTGTGGTAGCTGTTTTACTATTAGGAACTTTATTATTAATAAAGTTTCTAATAGTAAAACAGCTACTTAGGTAGCTGGCTTACTAGGTTATTACCCACCTTCTGTACTGTTACTGTACCCATGTATATTATTTATCTTTTTCCTAAAATGTAAGACATCAAAGTTTTATTCCATTTGTCTATAAACATCACGAACTTATCTATAATTGATGTACTGATTCCCATACACAAACTAGTTATCTGAAAAATTGTATTATTATACAAATATTTTTTAATATCATCATAACTATATGTGAAAGTACTCTAAATATTTAAAATCGTCTTAAATTTTGTAGCAATTGTAGCTGTAATAATGATTTCCTTATTACTTCATTAGAGTTTATGCTTAAAAAAATTCTGTATTCATTCCCCTGTTTACTGATTCTAACAAAAAAACAAACGGCTTATTTGGTTGGGCGTACTAACTTACCAATATCCAAATTGAATTTTATTAATGAACCTTACAAAACAAGCAATCAGTTTTACCTCACAATCATATTCAATCGAGTTTCGCAATTCACATACAAACGAAGAAAATCAGCTATAAATTGTACAAACGACTCCACTTTTCGTCCCCGGGTCAAGAGCATGGGTTTCTTTCAATTAGGAATAAAAAGGCTCATTTCTTTTTCGGTTAACATTCCAATTATGTAGCCTTTTTAGAGGCAAAATTCAGGCGAGGTTCTCTAAATTGAATAACATGTCTGGGCCCATGAATAATGATAAGTTGGGCAGGCAGTTAGTATTGTAGTAACAAGTTAAGATATGATTATAAAACACCGACTATTATACTCACCACTGTTTGTTGTCGACTGTCTCGACCTAGGTTTCATGCATGTCCGATGCACATCCTCAAACAGTAGTGAGTATAATAGTCGGTGTTTTATAATCATGATTCAAACTCACGATAACTATAAATCTAAGTTAAGATATGAATAAACAATTAAAACAAACACTTAAGTTTTAAATTTCAAATCACCACCAATAATGTATGTATAATTTGTTCATTGAGACCATTCCAATGAGCCTGAACACGACAATTCTTTTGTTTTAGTGAGGACTTGAGTATTCTGTAGAATTCAGGGGATGCTCCAGCATCAGGTCAAGGTTAACATGTAAAAAATGCATAAGTCTCGTAACGCAGTTTAGCTGCTGTAAAAAGTTGTGAAATCGAATGTAAACCAAGTCGGTTAATTCAGTACCTATCTATCTATGGGAGCAGCTATCCAAGCACATTGTCATATCTTGTTAGTTAACAACATTTTAGAGTAACCATTCAATACCACATTTCTTTATTTCTTTAAATAGAGTAACTTGGCAATTGCACACATTATAATATTATCTTTGACACAATTAATAAGAAATAAATGCACGATTAATGTAACCACCAATTCTTCATTACTCTAGCTTACTTGATTATTTGCGTATAGCCAAAATGGGTTTGATAGAAACTAAATCTTTTTGAGTACAGCAAACACAAGTACATAGTTAGCTGTACATATTTAAAAGTGTTAGTATAAATTTAATAACAAAATAGTAATTATCTTGTTATTTCGCTATAATATTCATAAAGCGATATGTCGACCTATCACGCAAGCTGTCATTTAGTGAACTTCAATCTAACGGATAAAAATACTATAATAGGTAATATCAAGGTTACTATGTAGTTCATGTAACACTGAAGAAAAACTCGTTAAAATTCTATCTACTTGCCTAGTTGGCTTCTTACGTATAGACCTTTTCTGAGAATTAGGAAGATTAATTAAAGGTACGACTACACCACGGCATCCTGCGTCCGCGTGCGCGTTCTCGATCTGATTTTTAATCGTTTTCTGATTGCCTTAGATCGCGTTTAGTGTGAACCAGCCGGTACAAATACTACTGCGCTATCTGATCGCCGCCTAGATCGCACAAGCAGGACGCCGCGGTGTGGTCGTAGTTTCCGAACATGTAGGAGTAGGGCAAGCTTAAACTATATTATTAGTAATTTTACCACGTTTTTATTCAGTCATTTTCTTATTTGTCTGCCGTTCCGGGTGGAATCTTGCAACTCAATAATGATGGTACTATAGCTCTCAATTTTCTAGTAACTGCCTTTAACTAGTTGGTATTGTTAATCAAAAAACATGGCCGTTCTTTTCTACGATTTATATCTTTGCACTGAAACATTTTAATTTTTGTATATCTTGTAGGCTAGCGTTTGACCACTATCTCGCCTGGTGGTAAGCGATGATGTGGTCAAAGATGATTAATATGCTAAGCCTAGAATAATCTAACTATGAATGTGCTGCCGGAACAACGTAAGGTTACGGTGGCAGATTTTTTCCTTGATAGTTGTAAGCTAATTGGTAGCAAATCAGGCAGAAAATCGATATAATACGCTACACAATGTTTCAAATGTTTGATTGGTAAACAACGATACAATACAATACAATAACTCTTTATTGACACCAATTTACACAGAACCAGAAACAAACATTTGCACTACTTAAATGACTGGTACAGTGGGCGGTCTTATCGCTAAAATCGATGTCTTCCAGACAACCTTAGGATGGAAATGATATTTAAGTATGTTGAGCATGGACGGTGATCATGATGTCACTAAAATCTTTTTTTAGACAAACTGGCCCAGCTTAGACCAACGCTGGTTCAAAGATTAAAAAAAAAATTATTTCGGAAAAGGCAATCATTACAAATTAAACTTTAAAAACATCTGACACCTAAACTAGGTAAAGATGAATGCAATAAAATTATTAAGATAGTTTAAAAACTAAAACAACCGACTTCAATGCCCCGCGAGTCAATTTCAGTAGCAAGTTTGGGACGTTTATCGTCCTATCTCTGGATATGAAATTACAATAGGACCACCTCGAAAACGTACCCTACCGATTACAAAAAGAATCATTCGAATCGGTTCACAATCGACGGAGTAATCGCGTAACATACACACAAAAAAAGAAAAAAAAACATACAGACGAATTGAGAACCTCCTCCTTTTTTTGTGAAGTCGGTTAAAGCCAAACGCTTGCCTCTTTAGTAGGAAACAATATTGTGTTTAACTTCTGACAAGGACGAGAGCTACATCCGCAAATGAGTGAACCCGGTAGTATCAAAAACCCATTATTTTCTTTGATGCGGTCAACCAAACTGAGCTATTTGCTCTCTACTTTACACAAATCAAAAGGACATCCAGTTCACCATTTCCGAGATCAAAACCACCATTATGGTAAATACTACTCAGTTGAATCCGAAAATCCACTAAATGAAGAGTCAGTTTCCTTTGATATTATTCAAAATAGACGATATTTTACGTGTCTGGTATATTTCCTTCATCTTTGTTTGCTTATATACGTGATTATGTTTGATGTATGCGTAAGGGCTGAAACACATTTTCACGTTGTGACGTGTCTAACCTTCACGGCACGATATAATATCATCAAATATTACTAGGAATTATATCACGATACGACTTTCTGCAGTGGTAAACGATCTTAATTGATATGTTGTACGGTGAGAGAGCAGTACCTTTGAGGTTTATTTTTAATTTAACTTTCTTGTTTGTTGAAAGCCAAAAAAAGGAAAAACAACTCGTAATACATCAATACCAATATTAAAAAATGCGAAAGTCAGTTTGCATATTAGTTTGGTTGTTTGGGACTTCTTCACTGTCAAACGGCTAGGTTGATCTAGCTGTAATTTTGCACAGGGGTAGCCAGTACTTTGGATTAGGCTAAATGATACTTTCTAACGCAAGCGAAGCCGCGGGGCTCAGCTGGTCATTTATATAATTCCAATGATTAATTAGAAACTCTGACTCGCATTGTTATCTCTTGAGGCATTCGGCAAATAAAACTGATTTTTAACGATATTGTCGTGCCGTGTTGTAATAATATGTATCCATATCGCGTTTTTGTTCGACGTCAATGTATCGATGTGTTTTGATCCTTAATCAAATATTCTTACCTTAAATCTGCTTTAATATCCGGTGTGTGCCGACTATTTTTGATATCTGTGTGTGTTCGTTGTTTGATGTGTGTTTTAATATCCAAATGGATGTTTTATTCCATTTTATAGATATTAACTTTTATGATTATTATTTTTTCTGTTAACATACAATGTTAGCGTTGTTATTCGATGTATAAAATAATTCCAGAAAAAATAGTTTCGACTGAATTCACAAAACAAGGAGATACTTAATTAATGTAAAAGGTTGAATTTATTTTAGTTTATGTAACCTCAAAACTTTCATATAAACTGTTGGCTGATTTAGATTAATATTTTTGTTCGAAAGAGTTAACCAGTTCGTTTATTAGATGTAGTAATAGTCACAGAAATATAAATAATACCTTATTATTTATAGTTCTGTGAGTATAGTCCTTTATAATTTTTATCTTAGATATTATTTATTTCGACATAAATAAGATGGTTTTCTTCAGAGATATGATGGAGAGTGTAATACAACCACAGACCTAGACTTCACTACGATAGAAGTGTCTGTAATACAACTGTTAGTTAAGACCTTACTTTATATGATCATTTTTAGGGTTCCGTACCCAAAGGGTAAAACGGGACCCTATTACTAAGACTCCGCTGTCCGTCTGTCTGTCTGTCTGTCTGTCCGTCTGTCACCAGGCTGTATCTCATAAACCGTGATAGTTAGACAGTTGACATTTTCACAGATGATGTATTTCTGTTGCCGCTATAACAACAAATACTAAAAACAGAATAAAGTTAAAAAAATATAGAGGGTCCCCATACAAGAAACGTGATTTTTTCTGCATTTCACACCATTTATGATCGCTTAGTTAGGTAAACGTCCCATAGATGGCGTCATATTGAAATGTCGATCCCTAACACCTTTGCGCTTCCATTGGAAGTAAAACGCTCACAAACACTTGCTACTTTTAAAGACCGCGTCAAGGCCCACTATCTCTCCTAAACTGCTACTGTTTTCTATCTAAGTTCTCTTATATATTTTATTATATTTATATATGCATAATATGTATATGTATAGTATGTATATATGCATAGTTTTGTATATATATTGTATTGTATACTTTTATTGTGTGTACGGTATTGTTATGTATGTGTGTTGTAATGTATAAAATATGTACGTACTTTTGTTATAATGTACTTATTACCTATTCTGATTAATTTATTTATTATTTTTGTTCATTTTTAACACCTATATACTGCCATGTATGTTAAGTTTTTCTTTCTCCACCCTAAGGTTGTCTGGAAGAGATCGCTTTAAGCGATAAGACCGCCTGTTGTTACACCTTTTGTTAAATGTTTATTTTTTAAGTTTTATTTGTTTGGTGTTCAATAAAGAGTTTCTATCTATCTATCTATCTTTGTTAGACGTTAGATGGCGTTATAAAAAATAAAATGTTTATTAATAATTATTTTTTGCTGGCAAAAAATGATAGTGGTATTTTTTGCTCGATCTTATAAAATACTGTAGTGTGGTACGGAACCCTACTAGTGCGAGTCTGACTTGCACTTGGCCAGTTTATTATAGTAAGCTCTTCCTAAGACAGAATACAAACTGTGGATGACTTATGGCCGGTTTCTGAGTACATTAATTGAGAGTGTATCTATTCAATAACGGTACATTTGAGTAGATAAACTCTCAATAAACCGACATCAGAAACCGACATCAGAAACCGACCATTAGGTAAGCGTCATCTGAAGTTTTTGAACTATTTTATTACCGTATTTACAAACAAAACTAACGGCAGTATTCATGGAGATTTTTTTACGAACGCATAGCGTTGGATTTGATACAAATAATATCAATAATGTATCGGTTTAATGATCCGCCATTTTGAAAAATTTGCAAAATCTGAATCGACAAAAAAAGATCCATGTAATTATCAAACCTGCTCACAAAGCTTTTCGCGAGTCGGTTTAAAAATAGAACTGTCGAGGAGAACAGGGCCGGTAGTCTACATGATAGATGACATAGCGATGAATTTCGAGAGATAATTGTCGATACGAAAAGAGATGCAGATAACAATTGTCTAGCTGCATCTCATTCTAGCAGAAGTTTGCGATGACAAGACGCATCGCTATCAATGTAGAGACTTCCACCCCAGATATCCGAACATCCGGATATACGAAAGCATTTAGACGTAGACCTTCCCTTCACTCGGTCAGTTATTGACATCACTTATGTCAAATATACCGACTAAATCTTGATGAATACACGTTATTTTTTATTTTATTTCTTCATCTCTACTCATACCTGCGAAAGTTCGTGTTTAAAACAAAATATTTTTCTGAGAAATCCTTCTAGCTTTACGGCTGAAGCCCATGAGAACCGCTGGAATCTAGACCAATCTAGCTGAAATTTGGTCCGCCACATTTCGCACGTCTTTTACTATCAGTGACATTTTTTCTTGAGACTTTATTTTACGAAAGCGACATACACTCATAGAAAATAAAAATATTTTAAGTTAGCCATACCTATAATGATCTGACATCTGCAATGCCAAAAAAATAATCCATCGATCTCAAATTTGCGGAGTAATTGCCTAACAAAAAATCAGAAAAAAACATATAGAACCTCCTCCTCTTTAGTCGGTTAAAAATTAACCCAACGACACCGCACAGATCAAAATCGGTCTAGCTGTTTTAGCTACGAACGAGTAAATATTAATTAATATAGTTTAAAAACTAAAACAACTGACTTTCATGCCCCGCGAGTAGCAAGTTTGAGACGTCTATCATCATATCTCTGAAGATACTTATCAGATCTGAATGAAATTACAATGATACCACCTTGAACATATACCCTGCCGATTAAAAAGAATCATTCGAATTGGTTCACAATCGGACGGAGTAATCGCGTAACATACATACAAAAAAACTGGCCAAGTGCAAGTCAGACTCGCACTCGTAGGGTTCCGTAACACAGTAAAGTATTATATAACTATGATTTTTCGCAACAACAAAAATAACTTTGTTTTTCATAGAGTTTGTATAAAATACAAAGTTATATTTGCGGTTGCTATTATCTCAAAAACTGCTGACTGTATCTCGTTCAAACCAATTTTCGTTGAAAGTTTTTATTGAGATCTACAGAATTTATTTTTTCTAGATTTTTCACTCCCATACTTTAAATGTTAGAAGGGGGGGGGGGATACCTGACTTTGAGAAAAAATGATTTTAGAAACCTCAATGTAATTTTAAAGACCTATCCACAGACAATCCACACTTATAGGTATGAAGAAAAAAAAAATGTTTTGTTGTATGGGATGCCCCCCCCCCCCTTAAACTTTATTATTATTTTTTTTTGTATAAAAATCGGAAAGCGGTTTACAGATCAAATCTACCTACCAAGCTTCAATTCTGTAGTCCTCATAGTTTCGGAATAAAATGGCTGTGACATACGGACGGACAGACAGACAGACATGACGAATCTATAAGGGTTCCGTTTTTTGCCATTCGGCCGTCCTAACCTAAAAGACGAATTAAGAACTTTTTCCTTTTTGGAAGTTGGTTGAAAATGCAGATCTATCCATATAATCATAATCATAATTTACTCTACATTCCTTTCCAGCAGTCACGTAATTTTATGAGTAATAAACTCCGCCACTAAACACTAAACTGAACTCGGCAACTTTTCTAAAAGGGGCTAGGTAGAAGTTTCACAATATTTCAGAGCTGTCCACGCAGGAATGATGTAAAATAAACAGAGGCATTATAACAGAGTCCAGCGTCCCAGGTGTGTTTCTCCGCCTGATTTATAATTTAAGCTGACGGAAGTTAAAGGAGAAAGCGGATGACAAATGGTTTGAAAGATATATTATTTGTCTTAGAAGGAGTTACGTCTTTTAATATGGTTTAGTTAGTGCTAGTTTAGAGTTAAACTAAGCGTTTGATGCTATGCTGTGATGCCATAAGACTAGATGCAGCAATAGCATTCGCAAAGTAACGGTCAGTGATTGAAAAAAAAATACCAATGATTGTGCTCAGTGGCATGTTTTGGGAGAGGATATCCTCTAACGAAATCATTAAAATCAACTGCTTGACATATGTCAAGTATTTCGTTAGATGGATTGTTGTGGTGCGGATACAAACTCATCAGCATTATTAACAGTCTTTTACAATCCACTGTTGGACATAGGTATCTATCTCACTTTTTGCATCATTCTATACATATGCATACATACATCCACCAGCGAACTAAACATGTCCACCTGCGTCAAGGAGTAAGACAGGGGGATGTCATATCCCCGAAACTGTTCACCAACGCCTTGGAGGATATGTTTAAGACGCCGGACTGGAAAGATTCTGGCATTAACATCAACGGCAAGTACATCTCTCACTTACGATTCGCAGATGACGTCGTCATTATGGCAGAGATGCTGCAGGACCTACAGAAGTTGTTGAATGGCCTAGCTGATTCTTCTCGTCGGTCTCCGGATGAATTTGGATAAAACCAAAGTCATGTACAATGAACACGTTGTTCCGGAACGGATTGCCGTAGATGGAATCTCACTTGAAGTTGTTACGCAGTATGTTTACCTAGGGCAAACACTCCAACTAGGCAAACACAACTTCGAGAAGGAAATCCAGAGGAGAATTCAGCTGGGCTGGGCAGCATTCGAAAAACTCCATCAAGTCTTCTCGTCGCCTATACCGCAGTGTCTAAAGATAAAAGTCTTTGTGTCCTACCTGTGATGACATACGGACCCGAGACGTTGACACTCACAGTTTGACTGGTCCACCAATTTAAAGTCGCTCAGCGAGCTATGGAAAGAGCTACGCTCGGTATTTCTCTGCGGGATCGAATCCTCAACATAGCTCAACGGATTAGTAAGCTGAAGTGGCAGTGGGCTGGTCATATCTGCCTCAGGACTGATGATCGTTGGGGTAGACTTGCCCTTGAATGGAGACCGTGAATCGCCAAACGTAGGGTAGGACGTCCCGTGATCAGATGGAGCGACGACATACGCAAAGCGGTGGGCAGTGACTGGAAAGGAGGAGCCGAAGATTGGGCTCAGTGGTGCACCTTGGGAGAGGCCTACGTCCAGCAATGGACGGACACCGGCTGATAATGATGATGATGATGATACATATGTGAGTATTTATTTGATAAGATCTGATTGCAATTATAAACAACAATTCTATAAATTGTAAAGTCAGTTTGTACATTTATTTGTTGCCTCTTTACTGTTAAGCAACTACATCAATTTTGCAAAAAAATTGCGCAAAAAGTATTATATATAGACATTATCGTACTATTTTTTTGAGACACGCTTTACAAAGAGCTAGAATACATTATTCATATTTCAATCACCTAATTTACTAAGTGCTTACTGCAATAACTCTCCAAGGTTAAACAAAAGGCATTATTAATCCAGAGTCAAACAAAAGTAAGCAGTCCAATAAAATTAAAAACCAAACCATCCCTAACAAGCTTTTGAGTCCAAACTTAAAATAACAGTATCACAAGTGCGGAACGCCATTGAAGACCTAAAAGCCGTGCTGCAGTAAATTTCAACTTTTAATGCTCCAAATTCCAACCTCTACTTACTAAATTTAGTGCTTTTTAACAGAATATACGCCGAGTAACTTTAACACGTTGGCCTCTAATCAACCTTCGCTCAGAGCATATCCCTTGTACTAGCCACTCACAGACTCCCCAAAGTACTTCAGAAATAATCGTAAAAATGTGAAGTCCTAAAGGAAGGTACTTAATGTAGACTGTTGTATTTACTTTGCCGTCCTTCTGAAATATTTAAAGCTTTTCAAAAAGTTCTCGAACGTAAGCCGCTTGGAAATTTTTAGTTACTTTACTGAGCTTATTTTTCTTGTGAAGTTTGTCATAGTATGAAAAGTTATTCAACAGTGTTAGGAAATATCAGATCCCATTGTATTCTAAAAGGCGGACGATATAATTTGTATATTTAAAATATGCCAGGAAAGTTATTCTTTATTTAATACTGTCAGTACTTATAAAGTACCTTTTTTAACCAACTTCCAAAATGGAAATTACTCAATTCGACTGTATATTAGTTTTACCGTATATTACAATAGCGATGCATTTAAAGTCGGTTATTTTATTTACTACTTGTAAATAAAATAACCGACTTTAAATGCCCCGCTATTGTATTGTCTATGCGCATTGCACTACTTTTCTTCTTTATATCCATTGGTTTATTTTTAATGTCTAATCGCACTGCACTACTTTTCTTCTTTTTTCCATCTGTTAATTTTTAATATCAGTTTTTTATTTTTATTTATAACAATAATAATATAATCTTTCCCTGCACTCAACGCTCTGCTCGAAGCAAACCCGGCTTTTGATATTTTTGCAGATGAATGGAAGGTTGTTTTTTGGCTATCGGCCAGAATTTTAGTGAGACCCTTTAATTAATTATGTACCTAGTTTATTTGAATTTTGACAAAATTAAAGCTTTTATTGATGTTAATATCTGATTTATTGTATATTTGATGGTTCTATGTAATAACTGTTAATGTTCCTACCTACCTATTATTATTTTTATGAATGTTACGTGTTTATTGGTGTAAATGGTAATAACCGTTCTAATTATCAATAAATAATAAAATAATATAAAATTACAACAAAAATAAAAATATTACACTTCTCAAAAAAAATCCCAAGACTAAACTCAGCAAAAGCTAACCATACAAGATCTTTATCAAGCAAAATTTAGAAAGAAAGCATTTACGTTGGATCGACATCGGGTGTAAAACCCAGTATTTTAATGCGGCACAAAATCTGCGCGTTTAATACGTATTTTGCATAAAGAGCCATGGATTTTAAGCCTTATATCCTTATTCATAAAGGTTGTAATAATTATGAGCCTTCCGGATAAATGTTTTATGATCAGTATAAAAAGGTTATTCTTTCGGAGATGTAGAGATTCTATTGTTTGGAGCATCACTGTGAAATATTACCGGATTCTGTATGTTCTTTATTCTAATATTCTCGTAACAGTTGTGATTTGTAGTTTTGAAACTAAAAATATTTGACACATTTTGTGTGCTAAATTTCAGCTGTCAGTCAAGTCCATATCGGTACAATACAATGTAGGTATAATAAATATAAGTTGATAGTTGACAAATCGTGCTACAATTTAAATGAATTAATATTTAGAAGATTAATAGACGTCAGTCATCACCAAAGAGCTGGCGCTTACCTCGGCCAACGGATAAGCCTAGCAATTCAACGAGGTAACGTCGTCAGCTTTTTGGGAACGTTACCTTTAGACAGCTGCGACCTAGGTTCTGTTTTTAGGGTTCCGTAGCCGAATGACAAAAAACGGAACCCTTATAGATTCGTCATATCTGTCTGTCTGTCCGTATGTCACAGCCATTTTATTTCGAAACTATTAGGACTACACAGTTGAAACTTGGTAGGTAAATGTATTCTGTGAACCGCTTTCTGATTCTTTTACAAAAATAAAATTATAAAAGTTTAAATCCCATACATAGAATGAAATAAAAAAAAATATTCTTTAAACCTATACGTGTGTGGTGTTTATGGATAGGTCTTTAAAATGATATTGAGGTTTCTAAAATCATTTTTTTTCAAATTCAACCATTTAAAAGATATGCGCGTCTAAAGTGGTAAAATGTGTCCCACAACAAGAAACCCATTATCTATAACATCATCATTCTACCGTAATAACTCCACTAAAAGCACTGAAGACTGAAGAGACAAGGAGTTACAGAGAGATAAAGAGAGAGAGAGAGAGAGGTAAAGAGAGAGGTATATAAATAAAGGAAGAGATTGAGCGAAAGAGAGTGCGAGATAAAGGTAAAGAGAGATATATATATATACAAAGAGATATTTAGATAGAAAAAGAGAGATAGAGTGAAAGAGTAGCTAGCTAAACACAGCGATGACAATGGTATAAACTTGCTTCAACCACAAAAAAATATCTACATATAAAGCATATTTTTATTATTAGAATAATGTTCCAATCTAGTGTTCATTTTTAGGGTTCCGTACCCAAAGGGTAAAACGGGACTCTATTACTAAGACTCAGCTGTCCGTCTGTCTGTCTGTCTGTCTGTCTGTCCGTCTGTCACCAGGCTATAGCTCATTAACCGTTATAGTTGGACAGTTGACATTTTCACAGGTGTATTTCTGTATATGAAATATTCTGTGTATTCTGTATTCTGTATTTTCAGGTGTATTTTTACAGGTGTGTCTTGCTGCTAGAACAACAAATACTAAAAACAAAATAAAGTTAAAAATTAAAGGGGGTCCCCATACAAAAAACGTGTTTTAAACGCCATCTATCTAATTAGTTTCGGCAAAATGACATAGATGGCGCTAGTAAACGAGCCCCGTCTTTCTAGATCGCGACCAAACCAAATATTTTTGGTAATATCAATTAATCAAATATATGAGGTTGAAACTGTTATGTTTCGTATTGTACGGAACCCTCCCTAAGTGTGCGATAAGAGACGCGATGCTGACTCGCACTTGGCCAGATTTATTACATAGACGTACCTACATGCGTCAAAAACATTCATTTCCTTCAAATCAACTGCCAGTTTCCGTAATACTCCTATCTTTTTTGTTTAATTTCACATTCTTCCACCTTGACGCTAATTCCAATTACAAAAATAAATAACTGTCGCGACTGAAATATCTTAAAACCATTTTGTAAGATATTATTCAGGTTCCACTCGGAAGGAGAATGGGTATTGTCAACAGTTGTTGGAATTAACATAAATATCGTGGTTTGTAGGGACTGCGCGTTCAAGGCTAAGCGGTGTCACAGAGAAAGGAAAAGTAAGATAATACGCATGACGAAAGTATCAAAAACTCGAAGATTTGATGATATTAGGGGAAAAAACATATTAAAACAATTTAAAACACTAGTTTAGTTTTGTATAAAAAATTGAGATCATTAAGATTTTCAATAAAATAAAACATTAAAATACTGCAATCGGCCATTTTGATTGAATCACCAATCACAGCGCATGACCTCACGCCTATGTCCTCTTTTGAGCTTTTCTTGAAAATTTTATTAAATTATGGAAAACCCATATGTATTCATTGTCACAGACTATATTACTACTACGTTACGTTTGTCATTAGCCCATGCGTGACGTCAGAGCCGACGCTAAGACACATGTGAGCTGTTTATGCGCACTATCGAAAAATATTAGAAAAATTGCTTTAAACTTCGTTAAACTTAGTTAATCACCGAAATATAGGTTTTTTCGTGAATAATAAATGTGTTCCCACATTACCGAAGAGGATTTCAAAATGTTTCGTCACGCCTTTTGAGTATTTTTGCATCATTTGCACTCGCACCGGGACTATCATGTTAGTATTTGTTTACGTATTTTCTTAGTTGATATAAGTTTTTTTTTATTTCTTATAGCCTAGCGCTTTGAAAACTATCTCATCTGTTGGTAAGTGATGATAGGGTCGAATATGTTAAGCACGCTAGACTGGGAACTGGCTCTGAAGGATAGCTGCCGGAACACATTATAATTATGTTTGTAAATATGCCTATATTATATATTTTTGTTGTTGCGTATAGTGTTTTTGACAGTTACAGAATTAGATTATTAAAATTATAGTGAAAGGTACACATATTAAAGTTTGTGACCGCTATTATCACGTAAACAAAATTATTTACCGGAAAATTAACTCCGACAAGTTTAGAAAATTCTTGAAGTTCTTCATCTGGGAGTTGCGCCTACATTTTCTACCTACTATTTTCCCGTAAATATTTTTTTTTACTTGATAATAGCCGTTACAAGCTTTAATAAGTTACAGAATTCGTTTTATGTATGCATAGTTTATCTTTAACATTTTTTTTTTCCATAGGTGATAGGAGCATTATATCGATGTTCCGCTTGATTTGCTACCAAAAATTAGCTTAGCAACATCAAGAAAAGAAATCTACTGCCATATCTTTACGGTGTTCCGGCAGCATAGTCCTTAAAATTTAGACAATTTTCGACTGACCTGGCATTACCATCATCGTTTACCAACAAGCGAGATAGTGGGTCAAACGCAGGTACTGTATCTTAAATTAAAAAAAAACTTCCATCATACTATAAAAACTATAAAAACAGAGACTTAAATATTGTAGTTAATTATACTAAAATACTAATGCTTGCCTCATCAGTAATATAGATCTTGAAACCGAAACATTTAGGATAATAAAATTTCAAAAACGTAATACTTACTGGAAAATAATCTACATTTTATTAATTTTTAAATAATATTATATTCCCACTGCAATCCCACTGTGGTTGTACAGAATAAAGGTCGGAATTTGGGATTGTTAGGCGGTATTTATTTTGTAAGAATATCGAATTGTGGAATTGTTAAATAATTTGTGTTTGATATTTCGAGTGCTGGCGTAGGCTTAGGCCGATCAAGTTTTTTAATTGAAATGGCTGGGTATACCTAAAACACTGGAAATCTCTGCATGAAAGCTTTTATAATTTTAAGCACAAACACATTTAATTGTTAGATTTTAAAACAACCAAGAATGGCGCAAAAGATCTATGAGTTTATGTTTTGTGAATAAAAGCATAGTAGTGATTCAGTACTCTGTGAATAAAAGTACGCAAAATGGTGCCACAGACCGGTTTGCAGTTTGATTTATTTTGTACCTCAACAAAACAAACTTCGGAAATATTTTGTTTATCATTCGAAATACAAGTGCAATAGTGCATTTAATTCGCTGCTAGCGTGGAGCGAGATTTAAAAAATCTAAACTTTCTACTCAATAATTTTTTATACCGCCAATAGTTATTTCATACTAGATGAGCCCCACGATCTTACCTGCAAATATCACAATATGTTTTTAAGTGGGTAATATCTATTTAAATATCCAAATATCTATTTGGATAGTAAGTAAATTAAGTGTGTTGTTTATTATTTTTATCAAACACCTCCGACAAATGTTTTTCAGTCCTATCCATCCAAAGGTTGCCTGGAAGAAATCGCTTTTAGCGATAAGACCGCCCATTTTGACACTACCATTAACATGTATACTACTGTTTGTTACGCGAGATGGTACATTAAATAATTTTATCTATCTATCCATCTATATATGTTATTTCGAAAACATCTCACAACAACAAACTAAAAGAAAAAAAATACCTCAGAACGTCAAACAAACATTATGTAAAGGTGTGTACACGAGGTAAAAGTATTTACATAAACCGCGCATAATGGCACAGAACCGTTAAAAGTGCGGGCGGAGTCACTTATGTGACAACCTGATGGAAACATTAGGGCACATGTAAATACGGTGAAAGGATTTTAAGGAAATTGGTCTACGGATTTTTTTTTTGTTGCTGGCAAGTATTTGATCATGATCTTAGTCGTACAGTTTTTCACGATAGATTATGTACGTATTCAAACTCAAATATAAGTCTAATCTACGCCTATTATTAAAAAGCAAAAAAAACTTGTTGCATGAGAGATCATCACTTAGCGTCTGTTCTTTGACACACATAATAATAATTTAAGATCGTTCAAGAAACTAAAAGAACCGACCTCAAACGTCACGCTAGTCAAAGTAGCCGGTAGACGTAGTAACTATTACATAATCTGTGCCAGTAGTTAGTAAGTCGCCGAGATAAGTAAATGCGTCGTAAAACAAATGTTGATATATTAAAAACGGCTCGGCCGATTTCGTTAAAATTTAAATGGGACCACTTGTGAAGGGTACCCTTTGAAACAAAAAAAAATAATTTTCCAAATCGGTTCAGGCATCTTCGAGTGATCGGTGAACAAACATAAAAAAAAGTTCCGACGAATTGAGAACCTCCTCCTTTTTTGTGAAGTCGGTTAAAAATAAACATAACCGCAATATCTAGCTTTTATAAGTTTGTATATGAATGAACATCTTACCAAAACATTAATCATATATTTCGCACAATTTTCTATGATACCTACTTACGAGTATGATACAAAAGATATAAACAGATTTTTATTGATTCAATTGGTCGTAAAATATTTACAAATGCACTAATAATTACTGAAATTCGTATAACATTCATTTACTTCAATGGCTGATTAAAATCATTAAATGCATACATTCATATAGCGCCTGTTTATCGAACATATTGCGAACTTTGTTCGAATACATTTTTCTATACTAAAATTGATTTATTTTATTTTACTAAGCTAGATAATTATGTTACGGCATTTTAATAATTACTGTTCTTAATCGGCAATAAAGTAGTGGCTAAGGCGTTGGCTTGGCAATCGCGAGGTCGTGAGTTAAATCCATTGCACTATTGACTTGAACCCACTCCAGACTAGACCTGCGTGGATCGTGATTGATCGAATCTTTTTGATTCGATCGTTACCTGTACATGAGTGATCGAATCATGGATCTCCAAAAGATTCGATCTTATTTGATTCGGTCTCGAATATCAATCTCGGGTCTCGTGATCGAATCTTTAGTGTGAATGTTGCAACACGATTGAATGTCTAAGTAGATATGTATTCGTTTGTATATGTAAAAATGTATATTCGTTTTCATCATGACAAATAACATTAATATAATTATTCTTACCATCTTCCGTTCAGTTCAGCATTCGTCATTCGGTCATATACTCATACAATACAACAAAGTACAATTTCGATCATTTCGATCATTTGGGTCGCAGTTGGTTTGTACTTTGTAGCACAAGCAAACGAACTGCGACCTGCGACCGAAATGATCGAATGTTTTGGACCCAATCACTGTATAAGTCGGTCACGATTGACCCGGGTCACGACGAATGAACTATTGACACAGGTCTACTCCAGATACAAGCATTCAGCTTAGTTGGAGGGGTTAACGAGACTACTAGTAAAGTGCAACATACAATTCCAGCAAGCTTTTATGAAAATAATATCGTTTAAAAACTAAAAAAGAATCTACATCAATGCCGCGCTATTCATTTTCAGTACCAATTTTGAGAGGTTTATCTCAATGTCTCTGGAGATACTTATCAGACCTCAATAAAATTACCATGGTACTAGACTTGGGATATCTCCTTTCGAACGAAAAAAGAATAATCAAAATCGGTTCATAAACGACGAAGTTATCCGCGAACAAACAATATATATATATATATATATATTTACGGTCGAATTGAGAAACCTCATCCTTTTTTTGAATTCGGTTAAAAACACAATTGCTAATTTAGTCGATGATATATTACTACTATTGTCGAATATATTATTCGACAATAGTATATTGGGGGTAGACTAGTTCTAGAGTGGAGACCGCGAATCGGAAAACGTAGCGTAGGGCGCCCTATGACCAGATGGAACGACGACATTCGCAAAGCAGTGGGCAGTGACTGGAAACAAAAAGCTGAATATCGGGCTCAGTGGCGTGTCTTGGGAGAGGCCTATACCAAGTAGTGGACTGATACCGGTTAATAATGATGATAATGAATAGTATATTTTATAACTATCGTTTATGTTGGTAAGCTTCCACCTGTCTCTAGCTATCACCCTAAATTGGAAAATGTTATGCCAAACATCTAACTCTTGAGCTTTGTTTGGGAGCCAGTTCCCATTCTAACGCGCTCACTATCGTCTATCACATCGTCACTTACTATAATATGTAAGATAGTGGCAATGCATTTAAACTATAACACATATTTGAAAGTACGCTCTTACGATTTTGAGCCACTTTCGTCCTTGGTGACACTTAGCGCCGTGGAGAAGAAACACACCCCAGTAAAACATAATATTATCGAAAAAATATCAAAGCCATAGTCAGCAGTACCTACTATTCTTATATTTCATTTCATCCACTCATACCTTCAGCCAAAATTTTTTTTTCTTTAATAACGAATACAAATAATAATAACCTCAAAGGCGCCTATATAAAAAGCTAAAATAAATCTTGCGTCAGCTTAATTGCATAAACTAATATCAAATATCACAAAGTTACGTGTCAGACCAAATTTTATAGGTTCAGCCGACACGAGCTAATTATGTTTGACTCCACAGAGTAAGCAAATAAAAATAAATACGGTACAATTTGTCGCAGATACGAAGCAGTGCGAAGCTTTGAGTATTTTGGTAATCTCAGAATTAAGAAAAGTTACGTTTAAATTTTTTAGTGCCTTTACACTTTGCAAGATGAGTTACTTTGCAGTACAAAGAAGAGCTATCGGTATGCGTTTCTGTAAGTTGTTTTCACTATTTCATTTTTTTTAAATATAAAATTGTCTAAAGTACTGAAACACACAGGGTACGTGTATGGTTGGCAACCTTACTTTAATATTTTTTTTATAGTCTTTTTTTTTTTTTTTTTTCTTTTTTAAAAGATTACTCGCAATGTGGGTTGCACATTACTAGTGCATACAGGCCTAGAATGGTCCAACTCTCAAGGGCTGTGAGCTACCAGAACACCGTAAGGTTATGGCGGCAGATTTTCTCCTTAGCTCCTGCTACTTCAATGTGGTAACGAATTAAAAAAAAAAATTTAATGACAATAAATTATTATGTTTAATATTTACCGAAACGTATTATGCTTATAACAAATGTTTTGATATTGATCAAAGAAGTTTTAAAAATGTTTTTATACTGCTAATACCTTGAATAAATACTTTAACTTTGACTGTATTTATTTTAGCCAAAGGTCAACTATTATATGTTTGACATTCGGTGTGGACCTGATTTAAGTAATTTCGTATCTATCGTATAGCTATATACTAGCTATATCAACTAAACTTTGTTATTGTACGAAATATTAGATAATTAAGGACTAAATTATCTAAAACAAACATATATTACATAAAACGCTAAAGTTTTATTACTTTAGGTGTTATGACTTTACATGTTTAGGGTAAATTAATAAACAGGTACACTTTAAAGTTTTGAACATTCCACAGAACTATGAAAAATTTCCTATTTCTGTGGAACAATCATTGTAATATGAAAGTCAAAGTAAAAAGTGAAAACTTCTTGAATAGATTTCAACCGCGTCAGGATGTTATGATGCTTAAACTTATCTAACTTAAGTATATTATTTGTATAAATTCGAATGTAATTTGCCTGTCTGTAACCTTTTAACGTTGAAGCAGCAACTTAATTCAAAACATACACACGAGTACGTATAAGATAGGACGCGTGACTACGCGGGCAAAGCCGCGTGTTAAAACTAGTTAACCTTTATACAATTCTAAACAAAATATTTAAATACCTCGGAAGTTTGTAAACGAAACTGAAATAAAGCCATTATTTTTCGACTTTTAAAACATGAACAAAGAGCCTAAAGCTAATAAAATACCTAATGGATAACATTGTAGCCATATTTTCACCTCAATTTCGCAAAGTTGTTCAGAGGCTTAAACTTCCCTATTATTAAACAAAACAAACTTTTCAATTTGTTCATAGTTTAATAGCGGTTTTTCATTTTCAGTAACTGACTAATTGAGTTCGTAAGCGCATTGCCAACTTACTAAGTACACTCGTAGCGATCTCGTAGCTGTACTACGACGTAGCAATGCTATGCTGTAGCACTCGAGTTTTAATACGTTGATTTTTAAAGTTTAACAAAATCTTAAGTTTTCTTGTTAGCGTGCAACATTAGAACTGATGTTTACAATGTTGAACGAAGTTTCAAATATTTACTGTAGGTAGAAAACTAGAAGTTAACCTGTTAGGAACCGGATGTGTTTCGACGAAGAGTAGGATTACTTATTTAAATCTTCATTAAACGTCTTATTTCTTTCTTCTAATCTTATTTAAAATTATAAAACATATATAAAAAAAAGATATCGTACATCCTTATTTACTTAAAATCAAGTTTAAGGCGAAGATATTTGAGCATCTCTCGTAACTTCAAAGGCGAGACTCAAGACTCTCCGCCCTCTAATAAGGGACGGGGCTAAATGAGCGAAGTCATTAAACAGGATAATCCTGACCTTGGCTATTATCAAATACATACCATGTAATTATTCAAAGACTTATTTTTAATTAAATGCGTTAAACATTGTTGTCAAACACATTTTTATAATAAAGAGTAGAAGTGCCCCGCGGCTTTGCCCGCGTAAAACAAAAAACTTATTTTATTTAATTAAAACTTTTAAAACGATTCTATCATTAAAGACATCGAATAAGAATTAGCAAAATCGTTTTACCCGTTTTCATGTTATCAAGGCAATGTAATAAGGCAATTCACGATTCATTCATAGAAAATCCTTTCTTAGCGGATATTACCTACGTCATAATAACAATCTGGATTCTTAATTTCAGCGCAATCCGAAACAATATTGATTTTTAGTCTTAGTTACCCCAGTTTATTCTCTTAGGGTGGCATTTAAAAAAAGTCTGAAACTCGTATTTACTTATTCATTTACAGAAGTACTTGTGTGAAATGTCGAATAAAATAACCATCCAAACTTTGAACCCCCGCTTCATTCCCTTGAAGAGTGAATTTTGACAAATTCTTTCTTAGCGGATACCTAAGTCGAAATAACTATCTGCTGATGGGATTAAAGCAGAAAAGCGCAGGATTGAGTTTGTAATTAGCAATTTATTATAGTGAGTAAGGAGAGTATATCACAGACGAATGAACATAGAACACTATGAAAATTGAACAGTCAACGGACAACTTATATCATTATTTGCATAGACTACATACAGAAAACCAGCGATCACAACGATAGCAGCGCCAACTAGCAGCCTAGTTTAGTACTAAGCTAAGTACATATAAGATTGTTTGGTTTATACAGTTCCAACACCTGCCCTTAAACTAATCAATCTGTAAACCTAGATGAGAAATACAATTATAATGTTTATCTTTACCTAAACATTTAGTCAAGACATCAGCTGGCATATTTTTAGTAGATAAATACTCTAATTTAACTATTTTATCTTTCACAATTTGTCTTACATAATGATGCCTAATGTCTATATGTTTACTGCGACTATGATTTATTTGACTATTACAAATTTTCTGCGCTGACTGACTGTCATTATACAATATAACTGATAAAAGTTTACCTAAGCATTCATAGAGAAAACTTCTAATGAATTTAGCTTCCTTTGCTCCTTCACACAATGCCATGTATTCTGCCTCTGTGCTCGATAGAGCTACGGTTTTCTGTTTTCGGCTTTCCCATGATACGGCCGAGTTACCTATTTTGAACACATATCCAGTGTAAGAACGTCGGTCCAGCTGGTTAGATGCCCAATCTGCATCTACGTATCCTGTTATAGATGTTGAAGATTTTTCATATACTATTTTATAATCTATGGTTCCCTTTAAATATCGCATGATTCGTTTAGCTGCTTTCCAATGCATGTCTGAATGACAACTATTGAACTGGCTCAATAAGCTCGCTGCATGTGCAATATCAGGCCTCGTGCATATCGCTATATACATAATACATCCAACAAGGCTTCTATACTTAGAATCATTATCAGTTTGTTCTCCTTTTTCAAGTTTTATGCCACATTCCAACGGTGTACTCATAGGCTTGCAGTCAACCATATTAAATTGTTCTAATACCTTTTGTATGTAGGTCTTTTGATCCAGAGTAATTTTATTTTCTTCTTGATTCAACCGCATTCCCAATACATATTTAGCTCGCCCAAGGTCTTTCATTTCAAACTTTTTCATCAGTGCCTCCTTCAATAATTTCTTCTCAGATGTATCCTTGCTAAAAATTAATATGTCATCGACATACAGTGCCAATATGGTAAGATTACCATTGGTGTCAGATTTAATATAGACACAAGGTTCACTAAGTGTTTTCTTGAACTGAAGATCTGACAGGGCTTTATCAATCTCATCATACCAGGCCTTTGATGCCTGTTTTAATCCATATATTGCTTTATTTAGTTTGAATACGTGGTTTTCTTTACCCTTTATTTTATACCCATGGGGTTGTTCCATATATACAGTCTCCTGTAATTCTCCGTTCAGGAATGCTGTTTTGACATCCATATGATCGATCTGCAAGTCTAAGTTGACTGCCAGGGCAATTAATGTACAAATAGTAGAGTATCGTACTACAGGAGAGTAAGTTTCCATGTAGTCAATCCCATACTCTTGGGTAAAACCTTTGGCTACAAGACGTGCTTTATAGCGAAGTAATTGACCTTCTGAGCCAAGTTTCTTCTTAAAAACCCATTTACATTTCACCGCTTTCTTTCCTGCAGGTAGTTGGGTTAAGGTCCAAGCATTATTTTGTTCAAAGGACTTATACTCATCTTCAATGGCATCCCTCCAGTGGTCCTTATCAGGTCCTGAAAACGCCTCGTCTTTTGTCTGTGGTTCAACACCGTGACTTGCTGCTGTCATAGCGACCGCCATACTTATAGTATCATTAATGTCTTCGTATTCACTTGTTCCTTGGTCCAAAGTTAAGTCCGGATTCCATGTGACATCATTGGTGTCATCGACATAGCTGGATTCATAACTAGAATCAGCGGTGCTTGAAACCGATGTTTCTATGGGAGATAGATTCACATTATTATTTTCAGTTGTGTTTACATCATCCATTTCATTACTAGTGAGATTTAAGTGATATTCAGTGGTGCAATTTTCCTGTATTTTTTTTGAATCTTTATACATTATTCTTTCTAGAAATTGCACATCTCGAGATTTAATACATTTAAATTGTTCTTCTGGATCAATTAATCTATATCCTTTTGATTCCCTACAATATCCTACAAACACATACTGCTTACTCTTTGTATCTAATTTCTTGCGTTTTTTACTAGGAATCATTGCATAAGCTACACAGCCAAATAGTTTTAAATTAGATAAATTGACTTTATTACCAAACCATTTTTCTTCAGGAGTGACGCCTCTCACTGCCTTGCTCGGTGACTTGTTTTTAATATATATTGCCGTATTCAATGCCTCTGCCCAAAATCTTTGGTCCAGTCCAGCATCTTGCAGCATGCACCGCCCTGCTTCCATAATTGTGCGATTGGCCCGTTCTGCTACACCATTCTGTTGAGGTGAGTAAGGTATAGTAGTCTGATGCTCGATGCCATGCTCTTGGAGGAATGTCTGGAACTGTTTATTGACATATTCACCACCATTGTCTGTTCTTATCACTTTTATTTTAAAATTAGTTTGATTTTCCACGAGATTTTTGAAAATTTTAAATACAGGCAATACCTCATCTTTACTTTTAATGAAGTAACCAAAAGTCATCCGTGTGAAATCATCTATAAATGTTAAAAGATATTTGGCACCACTAAATGATGGAACTGACATAGGCCCACACAGATCGGTATGTATAAGACCCAGTTTCTCAGTGGCTCTATTATATGACTGCTTTGGGAATGGTAATCTACTCTGCTTCCCTTCAAGACAAGCTACACAGGGAGTATGTTTACTAGAAGTGTAATCAATTCCAATAGCCATACCTTGTTTCAGTAAATCCATACTTCGTCTATTTAGGTGCCCAAGCCTACGATGCCATAATTCCTGTGATGAGTTCGCGCCGCATAAATTCACAGCCTCCATTTGTTCTACATCCAATGACTGGATGTCTGGCTCACTCAAAGTCACGGATCGACATGCCGCAGCCAGCTCGTATTGACTTGAAGCTTGTTGACACTCAACATCAAGTTGATAGACACCATTGACTATCGTAGCACTAGCGACAGAGACCTTTTTATAATATATGTTGCATCTTTGAGCACTAAAATGTAACTCAAGTCCCTTCGAAGCCATCTTTCCAACCGAAATCAAATTGGTTGACAAACCTGGCACATAAATAACCTCACAAAGTTTCGTGGTTTGAGTGTGTCCCCTTAACAACAATTCCACTTCACCATGTCCTTCACTATGCATCTTTTCTTTGTTGGCCACTGCCACTAACCGTGGGGTATTCTCAACATAATTTTGTAGTAAATATTTGTTGTTTGTCATGTGACAAGTCGCGCCGGAGTCCACATACCATGCATTTGAGTCGATGTTCACAGCTAATGCAGTTAATAACGTTCCGTTCCACGCTGTTTCACAATTTTCACTCTGTTCTGCACTTGTGTTTATTTTCGTCGGACAGTTCTTAGCATAGTGATTCGGTTTTTTACACAAGAAGCACTTGCCTTTCATAGGCTTATATACATTTTTAGAATTTCGTTTGGCGAACATTGCACTTTCTTCACTCTTGTCAAACTCTCTGCGTAAATTTTCTTGCAGTAATTTACTCTTTACTGTTTCACTACACAATTTTATATTTGAATTTTCCAATGCCATTATAAGCGGATCATAATCTGGTGGTAAGCCGCTTAATATTAACACAGACAGGAAATCATCATCTAATGGAGCGTTTATATCTCGTAGTTGTTGATCTAGGTCCGTGACCCTTAAGAGATACGCTTCCATATCACTAAATTGTTCCAACTTCAATCCAAACATTGTACGTAAAAGTCCAAGACGTCTACACAGGCCTTTGTCTTCATAGACAGTTTTTAGGTTATTCCAGGCTTCAAAACCAGTGGTTGTATTTCGTACATGAGAAAACGACGACGGCTGCACCATTAAACATATTTTTGCAAGTGCACGTTGTTGTTTGCGATCATCATTGTCCTTGGGGACACCTGACTCGGCATCTACGATGCAGTCCCACAGGTCTTCATGAATCAAGTACATCCGCATCAAAAATTTCTAATTGCCGTAATTTGAAATACCACTGAGCTTCTCAAAATTGATAGATATTCCAGAACTCGTAGCTGAAGACGACGAAGACGCCGGTAACACGCCATCATTTGGCATCTCGTATTTATTATACTTGTAACTTGTATTTAGTATTTGACAAAACTATTAACGCACTTTTATTTTCCACTAATCCTGGGCCCATAACCTGATGGGATTAAAGCAGAAAAGCGCAGGATTGAGTTTGTAATTAGCAATTTATTATAGTGAGTAAGGAGAGTATATCACAGACGAATGAACATAGAACACTATGAACATTGAACAGTCAACGGACAACTTATATCATTATTTGCATAGACTACATACAGAAAACCAGCGATCACAACGATAGCAGCGCCAACTAACAGCCTAGTTTAGTACTAAGCTAAGTACATATAAGATTGTTTAGTTTATACAGTTCCAACATCTGCATGCCCAATTTCAGCGCAATCCGAAATAATATTGATTTCAGACTTTGTTACCCCATTTCAACCTTTTAGGGGTGGAATTTCAAAAGAGCCTGAAACACGTATTAAGTACTTGTGTTAAGTTTCGAATAGAAAAGACTATCTGATCTTGTTTCTCCATACAAACTTTGAACCCCCATTTCATCCTCTTAAGAGGTGAATTTTAGAAAATCCTTGTTTTGGAGGGAACCAACATAGTAATAACTATCCCCATGCCAAATTTCAGCGCAATCCGAAATAATATTGATTTTCACACTTTGTTACCACCATTTCACCCTCTTAGGGGTGGAATTAAAAAAAAATCTGAAACACGTGTTTACTTATTTTTTTACTGAAGCACTTGTGTGAAGTTTCGGATAGAAAAGACTATCTAATCTTGTTTCTCGATACAAACTTTGAACCCCCATTTCATCCCCTTAAGAAGTGAATTTTAGAAAATCCTTTCTCAGAGGGAACCAATGTCGTAATAACTATCTGCATGCCAAATTTCAGAGCAATCCGAAACAATATTAATTTTCACACCTTGTTACCCCCATTTCCCCCACTTAGGGGTGGAATTAATAAAAATCCTGAAATACGTATTTATTTATTTTTTTACTGAAGCACTTGTGTGAAGTTTCGAATAGAAACGACTATCTAATCTTGATTCTCCATACAAACTTTGAACCCCCATTTCATCCCCTTAGGGGTGAATTTTGGAAAATCCTTTCTTAATACACCCCTACGTACTAAGACAAATATACCCTCCAAATTTCAAGTCTCTACGACCAGCGGTTTAGGCTGTACATTGTCTGTCAGTCAGTCAGTCAGTATGTCAGGATCAGGATAGATGAATCATGAAATAACGTACGTTTCTGTTGATTTCCCTGTCGTCCATATTAACACCAATAATTAACAAGAATTGCGAAGAAAGTCAGTATGTATATTTGTTTATATACTACCTCTATACGATTTTTAACGAAGGCAAATCAAATGTCAGGTAGTGGTTTTAATATAACTACCCACATTAGACCCATATAAACATACATTCATATATATACTAACAAGGCAAGTTAAATACAAGGCTTGTAATAAATGAATGGAAATGGAATTAAACCGTACAAACTTTTTTTTAAATTATATTTTTTAATATATCTTATAGTCTAACGTTTGACCACTATCTCACCTGTTGGTAAGTGATGATGTGAAGATGGTAAGCACGCTAGGCCTAACATTGGAACTAGCTCTCATGGATAGCTGCTGGAACACATTAGATGTTTGGCGGCAGATATTCTAACTTGAGGGTAGTAGCTGGCTAGGCGGACACTAGATAGTGTCCTACCACCATGCGGGGGCTGTTAGTTTCTTAACAATGTTTTTCCTTCACCGGAGGGCTACTCTGAAAAGCGCACATATATTTTTCCATATAAAAATCCGTTGGTGCACGGCGGGGATTTAATTCGGTACCTCTGGCATCAAGGCCAACCGTTCTCCCACTTATACCACCGGGCCCTCAAAAGTATGTAGGCATTACTATTCAATAAGCAATTATCAACCAAGTTCAAAAACAAAACATTCCATGCAGGTAGTGTTTCTTCATTGGGGTCGTTATGTAATAAAGACTAAATTCAATGCAAACGTATTTTAAATTCAAAGTAGCAACCTGATTTAACGAGCGGATCTTCCGTGTATTAACTTCCGAGATCTTTGCTAAGATACGCCCAGAAAATTACACACCAGATGTTATTTGACGAAGACTTTCATTAATTTTACAATCGACTGTTTATTGAACCTTAATTGAGGGGATTTCAATGTTAATACAGAAATATTTAAAAAAAATAACTTTATTATACGTTAAGATTGTTTAAAAAACTAAAAGTACCGACTTCAAATGCCGCGCTAGTAATTTCAGTATTAAGTATAAGGTGTTTATCTCCGTATATCTGGATATACTAAACATATCTCGATGACATTTTCATGGGACCACCTGGATTATTATATTCTTTCAAACAAAAAAATAATTTTTAAAATCGGTTCAGGCGTTTTCGAGTATTCGGTGAACATATAGTCTTGTTTACTTATACACACCATTCTTCATTGTAAGTAACTATCAATGTAGCTTTCAGCATATTAACATATTTAGAAGAAACTTATTAAATTTATACTTACATAATTGCTGTAAAATCGATTAAAAAAAATTGTGTTTTGTAAATGCATGCGGTGCTTCCCTTAAAAAATAGTGCATTTAGTTATATACATTGTGTAAGTATACTTAAGTTTTGTTATAATGTAACTATTACTGGGAAGCCAAATAAATAAATAAACATAAAAAAGAAAAGATTGCGAAGAATTGAGAACCTCTTCCTTTCGTGTCAATTCGGTTAAAAATATCTTCCGTTGGTAGTGCTTAGGCTAAAAACATACTAAATTTCAGCTTAAGTAGTTTAAGCGTTTCGGTTAAGTAGTTTAAGCGTTAAGAAGTAACAGACATATACACAAACTTTCGTCTGCACAATATTAGTTGTAGGACTATAAACATACATCTATTGCCAGATAGGCATGTATAGATAATACATCTACTCGTATCGCCGCAAAGTCGCTTGCTTATCGGTTTTCTATCGGATACATTTCGGAGAGTGTGCAATGGAACTGCATGATTTGATTCCACCATTCCCATTTTATAATCAGACATCCAGAGACACTAAAAGGCGCAACCGATTTATGGTGGATATACCATCTACCCGAACGAAGCGATTTGCTTCTTCGTTCATCATTCGAAACGCCAAGGAATGGAATACCCTGCCTGAGTCCGTGTTTCCGATTAAGTACAATATGGGGGTCTTCAAATCGCGAGTGAATAGGTATCTTCTGGGTAAGCACGCTCCATCATCGATCGCATCATCACTTGACATCTGATGAGATAGTGATCAAGTGCTAACCAGTTCGATATAAAAAAAAAAAAATTGCTTAAGCAATAGCGCAATGGATAAGGTGTCAGACTGGCGATCTAGAGGTCAAGAGTTCGTTCCCCACCCATTGCGCCATTGACGTGAACCCACTCCAGACACAAGCATACTTAGCTTAGTTGGAGGGGTTAACAAGAATACTAGTAATGTGTAACCCACATTGCTAGTAAGTCAGTAAGTACGTGCAATACTACTTGTGTTGCAGGTTTTTAAAGGCGGCGGTGACCACTTTCGATCTGCTAGGCTATTCTGAAAGCTATCTCGACAGTGGAATCCGCGGTGAGATTAGAATTTCATAGTACGAAATTCAATCGTATCACGATCGAAATACGGTTGAATTTCGTAACACGAAATTCAAATCTCACCGCGGATTCCGCTGTCGAGATAGCTTATAGAATAGCCTAGCATGTAGGCCGCTTGCTTTTTCGTCAATATTATCATGCAAAAAAGAGCTTTTATGAAATAAAAATAAAATTACGATGACTATGAGAAAAAAACCAAACACACATAAAACCTTATAAAACGTGACAATTTTACTTATTTATTTACGAAATAAAATGAACTGTACACCAATAAAATACCAATTTTACGTGATTCTATGAAATTGAGCAATTCTCATCGCTGAAGTCAACAAACCAAAACAATATCGCAGAAATGTCCCTAAACAAATACAAAACATAATATCGTAGACCCAATATTGCCGCCATGATTATTTCCTGTTCGCCAAAATTGGTTTCATATGAATTGGTGTGCTTTTAACCTGACTGCGAGGATGCTTTTTAACCGACTTCACAAAAAAAGTAGTAGGTTCTCAGTTCGTCGGAATTTTTTATTTCAATTTTTTTGAAGTGAAAACTTCTTTAGCGGCATTGTGAACTTTTTGGGATGGGTAAAAAATGTTAAACTTGCGTCAGGACCTCGCGTCATGACACGTGACCTTATTGAAAATTTGTAAGAAGTTGACACGTGACCTTATTGAAAATTTGTTGTCGTTAATGATAATATTAGAAACATAAACTACATTAAATGCGGATAAAAATGTACTTAAAACTATATACTATGCTCTGTGTCAGTCTCTTCTACAATACTGCGTCGATACATGGGGTGGTGCCGCTAAAACTCTGCTACTGCCATTAGAAAGGGCACAAAGAGCGGTACTAAAAGTAAGTCATTTTCTGCCATTCCGGTATCCTACGTCAACATTATACAATACTACTATAATGTAATACAAACACACACACCCACACTACACACACACATTTTTTATTTGAACTTTATAGATTAATGTGTGATTTAAGGCATGCAAATTTAAATTACATTGTTTTTAGGGTTCCGAACCCAAAGGGTAACAACGGAACCCTATTACTGAGACTCCGCTGTCCGACTATCTGTCTGTCTGTCTGTCTGTCTGTCTGTCCGTCTGTCACCAGGCTGTATCTCATGAACCGTGATAGTTAGACGGTTGAAATTTTCACAGATGATGTATTTCTGTTGCCGCTATAACAACAAATACTAAGAACAGAAGAAAGTTAAAAATGAAAGGGTTTAAAACAAAAAACGTATTTTTACGATACGATACGATACGAAATTAATTCACCTCGACACCGCTAGATGGCAGCACAGGAAAAATTAGACCCCCAAGCGTTTCATTTGTTAAATTTGTGGGCCTCGGTTGATTTGTTTACTTGTATTTGCACACATGCAGTGTACAGTATCGAATAATATATCTGTAATTTTAATACTTAAAGAGCTTCAATTCGCTAGAATCAGTAGAAAGTTAGACGTACGAACCCTCGATCTTCCAGATATTTAATTATATTAATTACCTTTGTGTTAATATTTACTTAGTTGGTGTTAGAAGTTCGTGGTGTTCGGTCTTCGGAAATTCGGAACCCTCCGTGTGCGGGACAAAAGTCAGACTCGCACTTGGCCAGTTTTATTATTTTATTAAGAAGTTCAAGAATTTATATAAATTTAAGTATTTTAACTAGCACGTCAATAGTTGCTCATAATGTTTGTCACTTAATTGGGGGTGCACAGTTCTCAGCACTTATATTACATTACATTATATACAGGCTTTTTGTCTAGCGCAGAGTTCTGTGGATCTTAGTAGGTACACCTAATAAATTATTATAATATGTTATTAGTCCCACTAATTTGTTGCTTATTTGCTAAGTTTTGTTTTCTTGATGTTATATCTGTGTAAAAGTTAAAATAAATTGAAATTAAATTGAAATAAAATTAAAACATTGAACAATAAATAAAATAAAAAAATAATTAAAAAAATCATATACACAAATATCCTTGCTATAAAATGTTCGCCTTTATATTATAATTTTAAAAGCCAGCAGAAGTTAACAGAATCAATCACATATTGATAGTATAATAAAAAATATTTTTTTTGAAATGCATTAAATTTTAAATAAATAAAATCATAAAATTAAATTAAAAACATAAATCAAATAAAATACAATGTTTAAATAAATAAAAGCCATCAACTGTTGAAAGCATTTCAAATTTTAATTAGCTGATAATATAATACCTTAAGTAATATTGTATATAATAACATACCACATCTAGTAAAGTAACATCTAATTCTTTGTAACGCTTATCAGTAAGCATCGGTCGAACCAGTTATGCGAGAAGCAAATCGTCCGCTACTACACTACTTTTCTATCTACCTACATGCATATTATATTTTTGTTAAAAGACACTAATCATTATATTATATTATATTATATTATATATATTATATTATATTATTATATTATATTATATTATATTATATTATATTATATTATATTATATTATATTATATTATATTATATTATATTATATTATATTATATTATATTATATTATATTATATTATATTATATTATATTATATTATATTATATTATATTATATTATATTATATTATATTATATTATATTATATTATATTATATTATATTATATTATATTATATTATATTATATTATATTATATTATATTATATTATATTAGATATGCCTAGTCTAAATAACAAATTGTAAATATATTTAAATTTCTCATTTAAGTGAATTTTTGTAATTCTTATGAGAAATAAATGTCTTAAACCACAAGATGGCGGGAGGATAGACCAAATGCTCAACGTTAATGTTCAAGTTTTCACTTCTGCTGGCACTCCCGGAGTACAACCCGTTGTGTTTTTTAGGGTTCCGTGCCTCTAAAGGTAAAAAAGGTACCCTGTCCGTCTGTCCATCTGTCTGTCTGTCTGTCTGTCTGTCTGTCCGTGTATCACCACCAATTTTCTCAGGAATGAGTGGACCTAGCAAGTTGACATTTATATCAGATACTAGAGACTATAGTCCCTATTAGGTGTATAAAAATCAAGGTACTAGGTCTCTAAGTCAACACGATAAAAATATATGGGCAAATTAAAATTTTCGCGAAAAATTTGTTAGTACCAAAATTTACCTTAATTTTCAACTTTTTTAGTTTTTTTGAATTTTCCCTTTACTTTTGCTGTAAGACCTTGCTTTTAGCCAAAATTGACAATTATAGGTCAACCGGAAGTTCCCTTTTTTAGAAGGTTTTAGGTCAAAAACCTATAGGGTACTTCCCGTTGACCTAGAATCATGAAATTTGGCAAGGAAGCACTTATATAGGAATAAATCTGAAAACCGTATATATGTAGTTTAATAACAAACAAACTTATTATTTGCGGTTGGTGCAGTGCATTTTCTACTACTAACTACAAAGTTAAGTTTGTCTTTTAACTTAGTCTGACAAGTTGGTACGGAAGCCTCGGTGGGCGAGTCCAACTCGACTTGGCCGGTTTTATTTTTATTTATGTTCACCGATTACTTGAAGACGCCTGGACTGAATTTGAAAATAATTCTTCTTTTGATTGAAAAGGTATACTTCCTGAATGATCCCATTTAAGTGACAGACGGACTATCAGTTCCATTTGGATCATGATATGTACTGTGATCGGTATGCGTTTCTCTATGTTGTGTTTCACTATTTCACTTTTTTATTTTTTTTATATAAAAATTGTCTGAAGTACTGACACACACACTTACATGTATGGTTGGTTTTAACCTACTTTAATTTTTTTTTAAATATTCTGACGTAAACGATTGGATGACAGCTGAATGGTTCATTACTTTTTTTTTCTAATTCAAAGCGTTAAATTCTGCTTTTGCTATGTTTACTTGATAATTGGTTATGATTTATTTTATGATTTATGATTTTGACGTGTATATGTGCGTATATTTATACTGCCTACATACTGAATAAATGCTTTGATTCTTGATTCTCTTTGTCATTGAGATCTGTTAAGTATCTCCAGAGATATGGAGATAAACACCTCAAACTTGGTAGGCACTGAAAATGACTAGCGCGACATTCAAAGTCAGTTATTATAGTTTTTTAAACATTCCTTAATTACAAATGCCTAAAGTATTCCTGTCATTACAACGTGAAGTTGTGATAGATATAATTATTACTCTAGATTAATTATACAATGATAAAACACATTAACGATGTAATGTCGTTACAGCAGTTTTAAAAAGGTTATTTAGCTTTCACCGTTAACGAAGTCGCAAAGCAAGACTGGAATATTATTAAATTAATTTTCACGCACCACTGCAAAGGTTGAACTGAGCAGTCTTCAAAGTGAAACATTTAATTCATCCCCTAACTCAATTAACGGTGTGAAGCCAGCCAGGTCCGAACATAAACACAACTCAGCCCTTAAATCTTGGCAACTCAAACAATTATTATAAAGTATACACACCTCGAGCGCACCAATAATTGACCCACCTTGAATAATAATTAACCTCATTCGGCTAGTTTATTTGATTCGTGGTAGTGATGTGAAGATAATGTCGTCTTAAGATAATTTAGTTTTAGTAGCAGTTGTAGTGGCAGAACTTCTGCTAGTCCGGCTGGGGCGGACCAACACTTTGCCAATTAATTTTCAGCCGTGAAATAGGAATGTTTTTCGGTTGAAATGGCAAGGTGTCCAGTGAAATGACAGGGCATTTGAGACTCAACAACTTTATGTCTCAAGGTACCAGGCGCAGTGCAGTGACATGCAAAATTTTGGCAGTTCAGAATTTTGCATGCCGCTGTATCTGTTATAGGTAGACGTCATCGCTTATCATCAGGCGAGCGTCGTGCTTATCCTATTACCTTTTACCATAAAAAAATCTTGTTTTTTTTTTTATTATCCTACTTCTCAAAAAAGGAGGCGGTTTTCAATTCATCGGATTTTATTTTTATGTATGTTCACCGATTACTTAAAAACGCCTGAATCGATTTGATTTTTTTTTTGTTTGAAAGTGTTTGTAATAAATAAAATAAAATAAGTTTATTTCAAGTTACTTAGACTCATTTGTACTTCCCAAGTGGTGCTATTTAAATTTCGTCGAGACGTGTTCAGTATCTCCAAAGATATGGAGATAAACACCTCATATTTGGTTCTAAATATTGTGACTGGCGCGGCATTTGCAGTCGGTTCTTTTAGTTTTTAAACAATCTTAAATTGAACATTATATTCTAGCGTTTGACCACTATTTCGCTTGGTGGTAGGAGATAATGTGATCGAAGATGGTGAACACGCAAGGCCTAGAATACTCTGACTTTCAAGGACTATGTGCTGCCGGAACACCATAAGGTTATCGCGGCAGATTTTCTCCTTGATGGTGGTCAATTACTTTTTGGTAGCAAGTCAGGCGGAACATCGATAAAATATGCTCCGAACACCTGTGAAAATCACTCAAATGTGGAGTAGCTATGAATAATGGATTGGTTGTCATAGTATATCATTGATACAATCCTACTAATGTTATGATGGCGAGAGTTTGTAATGATAAATGATAAATTATTTATTCGCTTGTGGTTCTAGGTTGTACATAATATGTGGTGTTAGTTAAATTCACTTAAATGGCTAGATCCGCTCGAGTTAGTCTACAAGCATTTAACTTAAAATAACAGGAAGGTATTTACAGTACAGCCATAAAATTATAGTGAAGTAGATGTGCTCCGCGGCTTCGCCTGCGTTAAAAACAACTTTTATTTATTTTAATTTTTTTTCATAAGACGTCTCATCATCTCCTGACGATAAAAAATACAACAAAAAATGAATTAGCGAAATCGGTCCAGCCGTTCTCGCGTGATGCCGTGACCAAGGGCAATTGGGATTTATTTTTAACCGACAAAAAAGAACTGTGTGTATGTTTGTTGCGTTTTCAGGCTAAAACTACTAAATCTATTGAGCTGAATGAATTTAGTTTGTAAATAGCTTAGACCCTGGAATAACACATACGATACTTTTTAGCCTAATATTTCCAGGGAAATGATGACATATCTCCGCGGGTCAGAGCTAATAATTTATCATCATCATCATCATCAGCCAGTGTCAGTCCACTGCAGGACGTAGGCCTCTCCCTAGATGGGCCACTGAGCCCGATCTTCGGCTCTACTTTTCCAGTCACTGCCCACCTCTTTGCTTTATAAATGTAGAAAAAGACACAAATTAACAATACGCACAATAATATTTTGGCACCTGGGATAGACTCAGCACTGTTCTGCGTGGACTGGGTCTACGCAGGGCTGATTTTCAGTCTACTCCATTGCCTGAGCTGAGATGGTCGTAGATCGATTAGGTAGTACTTACTACTACTACTTAGTAACAACTACCCATTCGGCCTAAACATTGTCACCTCGCCACTAATCAACTATTTTGCCCGAGTAAGGTTTACAGTACAATTAAGGCACCCTAAGGCTCTAATGATACGGCACGACCCAGCACGAAATTACACATAAATACTAATAATCAGCAGGTTACCTGTTAGTGTTTGTTAGTCTTTGTGATGGTGATTATACTAGACAGTTTTGGGCATGACAATTATAATGTTTCTAATGACAGTAACGCGGACCGAACCGTACTTTGTAATGCTATCGCTCGAGCAATAGTTGCTTTAGCTATCGGTTTATCGCTTTAGCTTACAAGTGTATATTATACAAGCAGTACTTCGCAGCTTTACCCTATCTTTGTGCTAATTTTATTTACATCCAATTAGCTGTTTTTGCGTGAGACTACATGCAAACCCATAAACGTATCTATATCCATATCCACATCCGTATCCGTCCATGCTCATTAACTTTCGTATTTATAATATACTAGCTGACCCGGCAAACGTTGTTTTGCTAAAACCCAAATATCTTACGGAACCCAAATTTTTTCCAAAATAAAATTTAGCCTATGTTACTCGTGGATAATGTGGCTTTCGAATGGTGAAAGAATTTTTAAAAACGGTCCAGTAGTTTTTGAGCCTATTCATTACAACCAAACAAACAAAGTTTTCCTCTTTATAATATTATACATATATATATTTTTTTTACTATATATATTATATATAAATATATAATATATATAGTGTAGAAAATAGTAGTACTCAATACTTCATACCTTATTTGCAATCATAATATAAATAATTTAAGGTACCGTTTAAAAAACTAAAAGAACCGACTTCAAACGTCGCGCTAGTCAAAGTAGCCAGTAGACGTAGTAACTATTACATAATTTGTGCCAGTAGTTAGTAGTATGTCGTCGAGATAAGTAAATGCGTCTTAACACAAATGTTGATATATTAAAAACGGCTCGGCCGATTTCGTTAAAATTTAAATGGGACCACCTGGGAAGGGTACCCTATAAAACAAAAAAATAATTTTCCAAATCGGTTCCGGTATCTTTGAGCAATCGGTGAACATACATAAGACGAATTGAGAACCTCCTCCTTTTTTGTGAAGTCGGTTAAATAGTAAAGTGTAAAATAAAATTTAATTGAAATTCAACATTATAGCCTTGATAGGGCGTATGCAAATGCTGGGACCGAGTGGACCGATCTATTAATTATACACTTTTTAAGTGACTCCCAAAAAGGAGGAGGTTCTCAATTCGTCTGATTATAGATATGAAGTAACAGGACAAGCAAAGCACTCGCCTGATGATAAGCGATGACGTCAGAAATTGTACCACGCAGAACTCTGACTTACTTACCCATACCTATACTACATATACTATATACATATACATTACTTATTTTAATCTTTCTTCGTTAAAATACAAAAAAAAGGGCATGCCGTAGCGTAAAATTTCAGAAAATGAACGGTACAAATCGCAACGTTTATTACATTTCCCAGCTTTTCTGGTGCTAAATCTCCAAATAACAAGATTAATTTTAATTCTCGTCCTCCCCAAGTATTTTAGATTAAATGAAACGTCCGCCGCGTACTTTTATTGCGGCTGGTGCGCCTGCTTTTGTTACCCTTATTTGTTAGATAACGTGTTGTTGTTTTACATTTTGACGTGATTGTTGTATAATTAACCAACTGATCTGCCCCCTGATTCTCAATAACTCAAAAAACTATTCGGGTTCAGAAGCTTCATTTTTAATTTGTAATATTGATGAATCCGTGATCTATTTTGTTGCAGAAACCTTTCCGAATCGAGAAGAATCACAGATTTTTCGAATTGAAATATCAAAATTAGCTAACCGATCGGAGCTTTTGAATTTTATTGTTAAGAAGTTAGGCAGTTACCGAATCTGAATTTACTTTTGAATTATTGAGAATGGTTCTACTGGTCCAACCTAAATTTTTTACTGGTAAAAGATGAAGAGGAAGTGAATAAAAATAATAATATCGTTTAAAAACTAAAAAAGAACCGACTTCAATGCCACGCTATTCATTTTCAGTACCAATTTTGAGATGTTTATCTCAATATGTCTGGAGATACTTATCAGACCTCGATAAAATTACCATGGTACTACACTTGGGATATTTCCTTTCGAACAAAAAAAGAATAATCAAAATCGGTTCATAAACGACGAAGATATACACGACCAAACATAAAATATATATATATATATATATATATATATATATATTTTATGTTTGGTCGTTTATATCTTCGTCGTTTATGAACCGATTTTGATTATTCTTTTTTTTATAGATTTTTTTTTTATATATATACATATATATATATATATATATATATATATATATATATATATATATATATACGGTCGAATTGAGAAACCTCCTCCTTTTTTTAAGTCGTTTAAAAATATTTGTCATGTTATAAAAACTCGGAGGAAGATGCCGCGCTTGTCATTTTCGGTAGCAAGTTTGAGGTATTTCTCTCCATATCTCAAAAGGTGCTCCTCATATTTCAATAATATATAGAATGGGATCAAACGAGAAGCACAGAAAAGGATTTTTCCAAATCAGTTAATAAGTTACGTTGTTCTGAGGTAACAAACATAAATAAACTGGCCAAGTGCAAGTCGGACTCGCACTAGTAGGGTTCCGTACCACACTACAGTATTTTATAAGATCGAGCAAAAAATACCACTATAAATTTTCGCCAGCAAAAATTAATAATTAATAAACATTTTATTTCTTATAACGCCATCTAACGTCTACCAAAGGTGTTAGGGATCGGCATTTCAATATAACGCCATCTTTGGGACGTTTACCCACTAACAGTTCATAGATGGCGTGAAATGCTGAAAAAAACACGTTTCTTGTATGGGGACCCTCTATAATTTTTTATTCTATTTTTAGTATTTGTTGTTATAGCGGCAACAGAAATACATCATCTGTGAAAATGTCAACTGTCTAACTATCACGGTTCATGAGATACATCCTGGTGACAGACAGACAGACAGACAGACAGACGGACGGACAGCGGAGTCTTAGTAATAGGGTCCCGTCTTACCCTTTGGGTACGGAACCCTAAAAACAAAAACATTGAGAACCTTCTCCTTTTTAACCGACTTAAAATAAAGGTAGTTAATCAATTCAACAAATATATAATATCTTTAATAAATATATAATATATTTCATAAATATATATATATGTTTATATATTTTTTTATGTTTGTTCGCACATTACTTCTTTATGAACCGATTTTGATGGTTTTTTTTGTTGGAAATAACATATCCCAAGAATGGTACTATAGTAACTTCATCGAGATCTAATAAGTATCTCCAGAGATATGGAGATAAACACCTCAAACTTGGTACTGAAAAATAATAGCGCGGGCATTTGTAGTCGGTTCTTTTAGTTTTTTAAACGATCTTATTATTAAAACTCTGTTGAAAAGAAATCTGTCTTTAACTGAAACAAAAAGGAACGAATAACATAGATATAACTTTACCAAATGCATGGAAAGTAATACTCTGTAGAATGACATGCATTTGCTTCTTACACAGTTTAAATTTTAATATTTTACATTACTCTGCAGAGCGGCCCATAAAAAAGGCAGTATCATAAACTAAATAGAAATTCCTAAAGCGCTAGAAAATTTTCCGCACACACCGCCTTCTCTAAACTTATGAAATTGTTAAGTGACTACGTTCGAATAACTTAAATCTATGCGGCTGACTTCAAACTTTCATACGGACGGATCTTTACAAGTTTTTTGAGTTTCGTAGCTACATTAAAAGAAAGTATCATTTTTTTTCTGTATGTTTTTTTCTATTCAATTTTTTTTTCATTCATTCATACGTTTATTCAATTTCAAAAATTACAAATTTAAATTTATCCTAAGACACAAAAATTAAAATAAATGTACATACAATTACTTACACTATTTTAACATATTGGGAATTATTATACATTTTATTATATTTTATAAATAGTATTGGATCACATTTATTATTATTCTTAGGATGGTCGTTAGAAGCCGTACTAGCAGAACCTGTGTTACAGCTCCCACGATTGTTCTCTCGGAACCTACTTTTTTTTGAATTACCCAACGTTGACATTGCCCTATATAAATTATTTTTCAAAAAAAATTAAACCAACCTCACAAACAGACACTCAAAAGCGAAATATAATTATGTATGTATGTATGTCATTCAGTACATCTGTCTTGTCTGTTGATATACTGTTTACTCAGTTTTACTCAGATGTACTGTGTAGTTACTGTTTACTCAGAAATGTGTAGAGTATAAGTAAAGTTGAAATAAGCATCAAATTATAGGTCATGCTAGGCCTAGAATAATCAGACTCTCAAGGACTATGTGCTACCGGAACACCAGTTATGGCGGCAGATTTTGTACTTGATTTTCGTAAGCTACTTTTAGTAGCAAGTCTGGCGGAATGTTGATATATTAAGCTAGTGACACCTATGGAAAGTCTGGTAGTAATTACAAGTTGGTACTGTTCTTATTTCATATCCGTAAATAAAAACAATAATAGCTTTTGTCACATAAAACATAACGTGCTTAAGAAATGCAAAATAGCCCTGCTTAAACTCTTGGACCTTGTACCGGAGAGCTGGCAAGTAGAACAATGGAGAAAACAGTAGAACAACCGAGTACGTTAACAAGCTGCTTTACACCTTCTTCGAATAATGCTGGGAAGTTCTAAACCGCATTCCTTTAACAAATATGGGACTTTAATGGAGATCTAGGTCAGTGACTAGCATATAGTTATAAATATTAAAATACAGGACTTATCGTGCTTAAACATTAACTTCATTTAACTCGACGTTTTGACCAAGTTGCATTAATCGTGGTTATGAGCGACTAGACTAGACAAGAGTAAATTACGTACTTTCAAACTAGGCTAAGGTGCTATGTAATCGATATGTCATAGTTCAGGATCAACAAAAAAAAATAGACTTCAAATAACTAATCTTCAAGCAGCATTTAATGTTTGGTTTTTATTGATAACTTTTTTTAAATAAATTAGTTGTAAATTACGTTATATTGTATTTAATTCACAAACAATGCTAACTTTGAATTGAATACGTCACCATTCCGCTAGTCATTTAATAACTTTTTACCCACATAACAAAAAACTCACGTGCTTACGAGTACCATAAATACTTAAACAAAAACTAAGCAGCCACTCTCTACAAGCATGTTTAATATTCAACCTTTGATTTATAAGCCGTAGCGTACAAGAAATCCTGGTCGGTAAAACCAACGCTTATTGAGCACGAGATTTTGCATGTGAACATAAATAGGGTGGTACCTACTTGTTAAATGGGGAGTTATTATGTACGTACTTGAGTAGGCTGTGCGATCGAGTTTAGAAATACATTATTTTAGAATTTGAACATATTTACTACGGAATCTCGTTTACTTTTTAAACCGAGTTCACAAAAAAGAAGGCGGTTCGCAATTCAAGTGTTTTTTTTAATTTGTTTCTTGAGAACTCCGTAGTTTATTAACAGTTTTGGAAATTTATTTTTTGTTGGACTTCTCGTTTTGGCCCCAGTGTAATTTTACCGAGATCTGATGAGTGTATTCAAATCATGAGTGAACAGGTAGGTAAGCGCGCTGCATCGTCTATAGCATCATCAATTAACATCAGGTGAGATCGTCGTCATAACCTTACGGTGTTCCGGCAGCTTGAGAATAAGGTCATTCTAGTAAATTGTTAAACACAATCCAAAATTTCATCGTACCGACGGGACTCGAACCCGCACCCCCCGGATTACACGTCCAGGTGCTCTGCCAATTAAGCCACGGTTCGATACATCGATACGACGAAATTAGTGGATTGCATTTGTTAACCCAATTATGCATTGGTGGCGTGCATTTACAATTTGCATTTGCAATTACAAAAATATAAAGTGTGAGACACTTCAAAAAAACATAATATAAGGCCATTCTAGTCTGTCTATTGCGTGTTTCATGTCCATCTTCGATCACATCATCGGTTACCACCAAGCGGGATACGTCAAATGCTAACACATCAGATATAACTATAGACTAACCATGTTAAGAATAATTTATGTAAGTGCTTTAAACACGTACACCTCCGAATAAGTGATGTAATATAAAAAGTTTTTGACGAGCAAAACTTGGAAGTTTGTTGGCATAATTTGATTTCAAACCAAAGTTCAATATTGAATTTCGGAACGAAGCTTGTTCGCGTTGTTTTCTCCGTGTTGGCAAGAGACGGTTTTGTTTGATAAGTTTGTTATGTTGGCAGGTGAGATGGTGTTGCCTCAATGTTTGACTTGATTTTATCGTATCGGTAATATCAACATCACATCGGTACCGATAATCAATACAATATTATATAAGATTATCAATTATTTTCTCATCGAAGTATTTAAGCATTTTACCATAAAATAGGTATCTAAAAGTGTTTTTTAAAGTATATTTTACCCAAGTACAGAAGAGATATTATGATTTATGTATTATGTATGAATGTTCATCTGTTCCCTTTTAACTTCTCCGGTACCGCCCACACTTAAAATAATATACGCCAACTGGCTCGTAGCGGTTGTAAACAGTGAGCTGAAAATGGAGCTCAATGGCGTGCCATAGGTAAGGCCTATGTCCAGCAGTGGACAGAGATAGCCTGATGATGATGGTGATGAAGATGATGATAATGAGGTACCGCTCCATGCGAACAAGCCAAAGTCATTGTATGTCAGTGTGTCAATTCATGTACATATACGTAGTACGGGACTTATTATGGCAAAACATCAATTCTATTAAGTTCGAGAATTCAATCAAGTTGCAATGAAAGTGGTGAAGAAAAAAAAATCATCATGTAAAGAATAAGTCGAGCTTTCCTAAAAATATAAGTCATTGTTACATCCCGAACGGCCGGTTTCCATTTTTGACCCATATAGATTTATAACAACTAGAGATTTCAGATTGTTTTTGAACCAACTTCGAAAAATACGAGGAGCTTCTCAATTCAACTGTTTTTTTTAAATATTTGTTTCCTCAGAACTCCGTCAAATCTTAACCGATTTGATTTTTTTTTTGTTTGAGTGATTATGCCTCCCGTTTGGTTCTATTTAAATTTAAACCATTATCTCCGGAGATATGGAGATAGACAATATAAGCAAATTTGCATACTTTGATGACATGATTATAACTAGCCAGTACTTTGACTATCGCGGCATATGAAGTCGGTTGTTTCGTTTTGTATTATCATACATTATTCACATTATTTCTATGAGCTTCATGACAAATGAAATCTATAGTCACGAAAAGCACGGATTGATGTGATGTTTGCTACTAATCTGGGTAACTCACCTTGATTAATTAAGTTCAAAAACTAAAAGTTCCATGCCACGCGAGTTAGTTTCAGTTGAGATTTTGAAACGTTTATCGTCATATTTCTGGAGAAAATAATCTCCAAAATTTGATAACATTTAAATGCAATCGGTGGGCAGTGACTGGAAACAAAGAGCCGAAGATCGGGCTCAGTGGCGTGACTTGGGAGATACTTATGTCCAGCAGTGGACTGATACCGGCTGATTATGATGATGATGATGAAATTGAATAACTTAAGAGATAAATCCTACCTATAAAAAAAAAACATTCAAATCGGTTAACAATTGATAATAATAAAAGTAAAATAATCGGACAACAAAAAAAACATACAGACGAATTGAAAACCTTCTCCTTTTCGGAAGTTGGTTGGAAAACTTTCTGTAAAATATTGAAAATATCTCACTGCATATTGTTTGTAACGTTGTGAATGTACGTTAGCCTACGCAAGATAAGGACAGAGATCATTACCATACTCGTGATATACGTTATTTATGATAATGCGTGTTTTGATAGCTCATGCTTCGATAGGAAGTATAAATATTTCCTGTAACTACAGTCAGGGGTTTTATGTAAACAGTACTAAATAGCTTGAAGATTGTTTTATCGTTTTTATACTAATTGTAATAATAAATTAATAACTAAACGATGTATGAGTGCTATGCTAATACGAAACAAATACCTACTCGTTGAATCCCAGATAATTTGCCTATAAATACTTAAGAGGGTACGATTTCCATACAAAAGTATAATGCACAAATATGAGTAAACGGAGCAAAAAATTGCACTGAAATTACATCTATTGGTATTTTATAAGTATTTACATGTCGGGAAATTCACTTACCTACATAATTTGGTTGATAAACATGAAATTATTTTGAATAAATAGTAAAATTCAAGTTCGAAAAAAAAAAATTGATTGAGTAATATGTTTATATTGTTCATTTAAATCCTGTAGTTAAATATAATTCCCGATGTATAAAGACTTATATAAGACCAAAAGATGTGATTTCAGTGGAAGTTTTTTGCTCCATTTACTTATATTTGTGCATTATACTTTTGTATGAAAATTGTACCCCCTTAAATTAAAATTTAAAACCACCCCAGACTGATCTATGTACCTATCACCCGTTTATTAATATCATTTCAATGAGACTAAACACAAAATCTCTGCTCTAATTTAGTGAGGAGTAGACTATTCTGCAGGTTCCAGGAGATGCCCCAGCATCAAGTCAATGCTACCATGTTCTTAAAATCTTATTTAAATAAGACGGTACCGAATTTCCAGTTGATCAGACATATGAAATTAATCTTTATAATAATCTTTATTAAGGCAAAAGTTACATCAAATTAATATTTTATATTAATGAATACCTAACACTTAAACTAGGCTCGAAACCCGTGGTATAAAGTGGTGGAAAGTTGCTCTCATAGCGTCTTCAACTTGAAAAAAGGTAAACGTTCTAAAATTGATGAACGGATTTTCATGAATTCAGCTCAGAACAGTATCGATTAAGGCAACTATATAACAAAACAAAAGAATTAAATAAAAATCAGCTTATCCGTTTGGGCACTTCTATATCATAGACAGACACACACATACACAGATACAAACTTATAACATCCTTTCTTCTTGCGTCAGTGGTAAAAATAGCTTGGACTTGAAATATAAGAAGATTTGATCGCTATTTAGCTAAAAACCACTGTTTGTACTGAAAGTTATTTATTATTTTACTAATTATCTTATATTTGTGTGATTTTATGTTAAACTTTTTAAATAAAATACTGTACCTAATATGAGAAATATTAGTGGTTACAAACGATAACAACTGTGTTTTTACCGTTTTCCTAGTACATTATCTCAAAAGTGGTAAATGACGATGCGTAGAGTGCTGAATGATAGTAAATACGATCGTTTTTGGACACATGTTTAAAACACGTGTTCATGTATGTATACAAGACATCATCAAAAAATAACAGACTCCACAAGACTGGTCTTAGTTTCAAAATTCAAGTACTGAGAGAACTTAAACTCTGAATATCAATATCGTTATTTGTTACATATTGCCGCAAAGGAATAATCAATTATACATAACAAATAATATATTTTACATCTAAAGGGTGTGAAATGCAGTCGATTTCATTATATTCTGTGAAAATAATCTTAATAGTACATACCACACAACATTCAACACAAAAATATCTAAAGCGGCTTAATAATGTTAAGCCTACACTTCCAACTTACAGCGAGCACCATCCAATTAAAACTCTAGAGTATCTTTTAATTTTTTATACAACTTGAGACATCATTAGGTTAACGACCCCATCATTTAGTTAGCTAAACACTTCCTTTTCTTGCACTACAGTAAAAACTCTTAAGCCTTAACTACTTACGAGCCGCGCAAAAAGCAGACATTACAGCCAGTAACGATCTTTCAATGAGATAAAATAGGGCACCGAGTTGCTCTTAAGGGTATTTCGTACCCTTTCGACCTCGCAAGCCCTAATAAACGAGATGGTGAAATAATAGGCACTAATCCTATAAGGGTCCGAAAAGCCTCAGTATTGGAGTTGCGGTGCTGCTTTTTATCGTTGGCTTTGTGTTTTTTTCGACTTCAAAAAAGGATATTATTCAATTGGACCGTAAATATATATGTATATATATATGTTTATGTTTGTTCGTGGATAACTTCGTCGTTTCTCAACCGATTTTGATGATTTTTTATTGTGTTGGAAAGGAAACAACCCAAGGGGGTGCCATAGTAATTTCATAAAAAATTGTTTTTTTTTGGTAAACAATGATGTGGTTGAAGATGGTAAACAAGCTAGGAATACTCTGACTCTCAGAGGTTGTGTGCTGCCGGCACAACCATAAGGTTTATGCCAGCAGATTTTCTCTTTAATGGTGGTAAGTTACTTTTTAGTAGCAAATCAGGCGGAAAATTGATATAATATGCTCCTTAACTACCTGTGGAATGTTAAGAAGTGGAAGAAAGAAGAAGAAAGAATCATTTTATTCTATTTCGAGTTACAAACCAACAATTTATTGTTCGCCATCGTGCACGATTGATGACCTAACAAAAAATAAGTGGTAGACCTTTCCGTCCACTCGACAAAGCGTAAAATGTCTGAGATAATTAGACAATTCATCATTGTCATGGTTCTTAGATTTTCCCCTTAGATTGTTTTATTTCGCTGAGTGTTACTCTTGTAGCCATTCAGTTGGAAATTATATTCGAATTTACCTAACTTGAAAGTCATTGGCGTTACTTCCAGTTATTATAATAGTAATGGATTTTGCAACGAAAACTTATGTCTTTTGACTGAAGTGCTGTGTGCTACGGCGTAGAGGTTTGTAGATGTTCGCTACGAAAACTATACTACTATGAAAACAAATGTTCAAGTAATACATTTTTCTATTTTTACTAACAATACATTCAAAAGTGAGATTGTACTATTACTGAGTATAGGTATCGAAAATGAATTTGACGTTAGCATTATGACATACCAATTTGTGACCTCCTGACCCCATCCTGACCGCAAATAAAAACCCATTCACAAAACCCATTTGCGTATATCATTCAAATCCCAATAAAATAGATCCTTAACGAACCGATCTCTTTCAAGACAAAACCCAAATAGCAATATAGAAAAACTCACATATTGGGTATTCCATCGACGTTCGTTAATGCTAAATTCTTAAATTTCGGCACACGATAAAAAGTCTAATAAATCACGGTAACTTTGCACAGTTTATTCACGCACTCGCGGAGAGGTCGCTATAGGTCCGTCCGACTCGGCGCCTTGGCTACGAATGAAATGACTTGCAGGTGTTGCTTTTGTGGCTCAATAGGGCTGTCGACGTTCAGCTATTTTGTAGCCTGATAGGGCTGTCGACATTTAGCTATTTGGACTGATGCGTGTAATCCATGAACTCTTATAATTAGAATTAGGGAACATTCGATGTTCGAGATTTGGGTTTTAGGTTATTATGGTTCAAATTGTAACCTTTCTTTCTAACATAAAACTTTAGAAGTAAAGCTTAGTATAATTACAACAAGATTAAACCAAGATGAAAATAATATGTAAAGTAATAACTTCACTTGGAGTTTCAATGTGTTTCAGTAGTAGGTTCAGAGTGGGAAATATAGTAAAAATAATTAGACAAATTTAACAAAATGTAAAGCAAAATGTTGCATCATTTGTTATTTTTATCTGATTTTGTAGTTTTGTTGGTCCTATTCAGAATCAGATTATTTATTGACCATTATTGTAACATTTAGATGTGCCTAATATAACAGGCACATCTTTTAAATTTAAATCATATTTGCATTAATTAGCATCGAATTTTAACTTAATATTTAAAAGATAACAAAATAAACAACATATCATGTTCAACTAAATTCCTGAATGATATCGAGACGTAGCGTTTGTTACAACATTAAATAAACTAGCTGGCTAATGTTTAGGCCATTCATATAAAGTCTTAGTCTGACACTAAGACATGCGGACAAGGGAGCCGCGGCAGCGGCCGCGCGTCACCATAAAATTAATATATATTCATATATATATGCATATGCGTATACATATATTTGTGGTGACGCGCGGCTGTATATCAATATTCATAGCGTATCTTGGAGTAGGCCTATGTCCAGCAGTGGACTGATACCAACTGATAATGATGATAATGATATCAATATTCGTCAGTTGCGCATGCAAGTTTCATGTCTGATGTTGAAGGAATTTTCATTTAGCTTCACTGTCATACATTCTAAATGATTAAGCTAAAGTGTTTGATATAAGTTTAGGATGTATGACATATACGTCAAGCTGTGATTGGCGGACGCTTCCGCAGCCATATTTGTATACATGCTAATGTATCACGTCAACTGCTGTCATAGTAGCTAGCTACTATAGCTACATATAATCAAAAAGTTTCACTTCCATCGTGGTGTCATAAAACTACACCAGTCTTGTGTTTTTAAAATTTAATTATTTTTAACGAAAGTCTTCTAAGTAAATCAGTAGTAGTGTCCAGAAGACATCTTCGTAGTCTAAAACAAAGTCCATAGAACTTAACCTAACTTTCACGAAATGTAATCAGAGTTTCTAAACCTGTGTCCGTAATGATGGACGGGTCTGATAAGAAATTCAGGGGTGCCGTGACGTTGGCACTTCTATATATTCTGTGGTGCGTGACAATTCGCAGTTTATTGTGGCTTGTTGGCTTACACGATTGTGGAACGTTTTAATTTGAATAAGCTTGTTTATTTACACAGAGATACGGTATATTTTAATTCAAAATGTAAAATGCTTCTCTTGTTATACATAGTACGAGAAGTGCCCCGCGGCTTCGCCCGCGTTAAAAACTTCTTTTGTTTACTTAAAACTTTTCTTTTGTAAAAACGATTCTATCATTAAATACATCAAATAAGAATTAGCCAAATCGGTTCACCCATTTTCATGTTATCGCGTGACTAAGGCAATTCGGGATTCATATTTATAAAAACCGAAAACCCAAATTTTCAGACTTTGTTACCTACCCCATGTCAAAAAATCCTACAACACGTTCTTTATCTAATTTTATTTCGCCATACAAACTTTGAATACCCATTCCGTATCCGGGAGGAATTCTTAGAAAATCCTTTCTGAGCGGATACCTACGTCATAATAACTATCTGCATTCTTAATTTCAGCGCAATCCGAAATAATATTTATTTTTAGACTTCGTTACCCCAATTTATCCTCTTAGGGTGGCATTTTGAAAAAGTGTGAAACTCGTATTTACTTATTTATTTACAGAATTACTTGTGTGAAATGTTGAATAAAATGACTGTCCAAACTTTGAACCCCCCTTTGAACATCCCCTTGAAGAGTGAATTTTGAAAAATTCTTTCTTAGAGGATATCTAAGTCAAAATAACTATCTGCATGCGCAATTTCAGCGCAATCCGAAACAATATTGATTTCAGACTTTGTTACACCACTTCACCCTTTTAGGGGTGCAATTAATTTCGAAAGAGCCTGAAACACGTATTTACTTACTTTAGTACTTGTGTTAAAATTCAAATATAAAAGACTATCTAACCTTGTTCTCCATACACACTTAGGACCCCCGTTTCATCCCCTTCAGGGGTAAATTTTGGGAAATCTTTTCTCAGAAGTAACTAACGTCGTAATAACTATCTGCATGTCAAATTTCAGCGCAATCCGAAACAATATTGATTTTCACACTTTGTTACCCCATTTCACCCTCGTAGGGGTGGAATTTCCAAAAAATCTGAAACACGTATTAACTTAGATTATGTTTGAATAATAACCATACCAATTGAACTATTGGTATGGATTCTGCTCTTTTGAGGCGGTGCCACCACAGTTAATTGGCTAAATTTATGTTATTTTTTTGGTTTTAGTAATGGTATCAAGTGACTTAGCATCATCAATTTTGTAATTTTATTTATTTTATGCCACAATCAAGAAGAAAGTTCACCGCTTGAACCTTACAGGCTTTCAGAAGCACACAGTCTTGTAGAGCATTCTACAGGGTTACGGATCCTATCCCATCTTTTATAGCATTCTAGGCGCAAGGTGGGCTTAGAATGCTCTATAATATGGTTTACCATCTACTAACATTTCATCACATACCACCAGGCAAGACTAGCTCTGTGGTCAAACACTAGCTCTGTCACATATAAAAACATCAGCGTTTGCCACTAAGCGGTCTAAATTTTAATACAATGGTCGAATGCCTTTTAAACTAACCAGCAATCAACATAATGTCCAAACTTTGCGAGTAAAACGGCAACATGTCTTTGTGTCTTAATGCAATGATCTTCACTACAATATTACTTGTAAATTCAGAATGTTTAGAACTGGTATTAAGATTTATGTACCCTAATTAGTTAAAAAAAATATTTAAATAACAAATTTCAATTTAAAACTTTTCCACCTTAATAAAGCTTCTTAAATCTTCATTGTCTAAAATAGTTCATAAATTTAATAAAAATAATGGGTTTTCTTTTTTACTGGAAGACATTTAAGGCTTGTATTATACTGAAAAATAGCGAAAGCAGAGCGATGGCATGACATGGATATATTATAACTGCAATACAAAAGTAGAAGGCTTCACTGCAGACCTCGACGAAGATGGCGAGACGAACTGGACTCACACATGAAAGATTGGACTATCTACAATTTTTTTTTATAATACCCTATCGTTTGCGTTATATCGGCTTGCGATTGACCACTATCTCACCTGTTGATAAGTGATGATGCGATCGAGAATGTAAGCACGCTAGGCCTAGAATGGAAACTGGCTCTTTAAGATAGCTGCCGGAACACATTAGAAGTTTGGTGACAGATTTTCTTACTTGAGGGTGGTAGCTGGCCTGGCGGACACTAGAAAGTGTCTTACCACCACACGTAGGTTGAGGGTTTATTAACAATGTTTTTTTCTGCACTAGAGAGCTACTGTGAAAAGCGAACATAATATTTTCTACAAAATATTCATGGGTGTAAGTCGGTGATTGAGCTCGTTACCTCTGGCGTCAAACCCGACCATTTTCCAACTAGATCAATGGGCCCTCAGCTCTAAATCGCGAGACGTGGAAGAAAGGGAGGCAGATTGCAGGCCTTTGCCCTGCAGTGGATCAATTCAGGCTCATAATAACTAGAGGTGCAGTGATACCAGTAGACCTCACGAGCCTCTATAACCACGCAATAGCAATTTCCCCCTTTCCCCTGGATTGGCAAAGCCATTTCAGAGATTGGCAAAATAAAGGTATAAGTTTAAGCGATTACTCTTTTGTCCTAGAAGTTCAAATCGTAGTACGTAGTCTAATTGATACAAATAGGTATACATTTTCCGAAAAAAAATATCTAAACTTGACAACCGTCTATATATTATAACGCTGCCACATTCACCCCGTATTCCCCCTCCACTCCCTTTACTATAGATATCACTTCACACTATACCATAATGTTAGTCGATAAATCTCAGTTAACTTTATGGTTTATTATAAAAATTATGTCAAAGTGCGCGCGCGTCATATTTATTCGACATGAGAAGTATAACGTCAAAAATTTAAAATAAAAAAAAACATTTAGTTTTCTTGGTTGGCCAAACTTGTGGTACGAGCTGCTTCATTTTAGTAGATATAGATATAAACGGCAGTGAGAAACGGTCTCAAAGTCAGAAAATTTCACTCTCTCTCGTATTTCTACACCTCGAATAAAACGATCCCATATTTTAATGGAATGTACCTTTGGGTTAATTAATCTTTTCAATCAACAAGGTTAATTAGATTTCTTCGGAATATTTATTGGTTTTCTTGATTATTCTCAACTTAAAGCAGGAATATTTCAAATCTGATTTTAGTTCGTAATTTTGTGGTAAATTTTGATTTTCAATGTAAATTAAAGCTCTAATTGAATTATATTTGCTAAATCTTTTTCTAGAAGCCGTTTAAATATTAAATCTTCTTTAATTTTCATATAACTATTTTTAACACGACCTTTTTGGTAGGTAGTTGAAATTATAAGCAAGTTGAACTTTATATAATACTACCTGAGCCCCGTAGTTGTTTGCCGCGTAGACATCGTTCCCGTGGAAATATCGGGATAGAAAGTAATCTATGTGTTATTCCAAGGTCTCAATTTCCACTCGATCGGTCGAGTAGTTTTAGCGTGAAAAAGTATCAAACACATACACAAACTTTCGCCTTTATAATATGTATTTGTAGAAAGGAAGTAAAATGTACTGAGGGCCCGGTGGCGTAATCGGGAGAACGGTCAGCTTTGATGCCGTGGTACCGAGTTCAAACCGCCGTGCACCAATGGATTTTTCAATCGAAAAGCTTATGTGCGCTTCTCACTGTGGCCCTCCGGTGAAGGAAAACATCGTTAAGAAACCAACAACCCCCGCATAGTGATAGGACACTATCTAGTGTCCGCCTGGCCAGCTACCACCCTCAAGTTAGAAAATCTGTCGCCAAAAAATCTAATGTGTTCCGGCAGCTATCCTTGAGAGCCAGTTCCTATTCTAGGCCTAGCTTGCTTACAAACTTAGGCCGCATCATCACCTATCAACAGGTGAGATAGTGGTCAAACGCTAGCCTATACGATATTAAAAAAAATGTACGTAACGTAGCTAAATAAAAATAAGTGTATAGATTTATGTTTTAAAAAATGTGTAAATTCTATTTTGATACAAAAAAAATCCCCATTAGACTTGCTTTGTTAAAAGTTTGTATTATTTCTATAACAAACATTTCTAAGCGGGATAAACATTTTCGGAAGGCTACTAAGGACGTCTTTTTGTGTCTATAATGGTTAAGGTTCCTTGCCTGCCCGTACAATCTCTTAATGATCCACCGTGAATAAACCAAAAATATTGAATCATCCAAAGAAAATCTACTCTGACAGTAATTTGTAATTGAAAAACATTTATTAGTCTTAGTAACACTAGATTCTGCGTTTAGTTAAGAGTCTGTCTGTATCTTCTGGGTAAGCATGCTCCATCATCGATCGCATCATCACTTAACATCAGCTGAGATAGTGGCCAAGTGCTACCCAGTTCGGTGTAAAAAAAAATAAGGTACGGCAAACCGCTGTGATCTACGGTGGTGGCTACTGTGGCGATCGCACGTTCAATCGCTGTCTGATCAAGTTTGGTTTAGAACAATCGGTACAAATACTACTGCAGTAACTGATCACCACCGCGGCCACTACCGCAGATCGCAGTGGCGTGGCCGTACCTTTACATAATTTCCTAGATTAGACTTGATAAGGTTAGAATAATATTTCTGTGAAATAGCTTAATATGAAACTATCATAATGTTTCATTTCATGTTTCATTTCGTATCAATTTTCAATGTCATTTTGTAGAAAGAACAATGTCTAGTTAATCAGTAAACTTAATATAAAAAAAAAATCACATGAGAAACGAAATATCGACAGAGTACTGAATCTAAATAATCCGCCCCAGTTAACTCTCTGAGGTATTTTAGTTTGTAGTTAATTAACTTATCCATAGTGATTTTTTAGTGAAACAGCATTAATTTTTGAGAGACGAAGTTAATACAATTAATTTCTTAAAATCAAGAAAATTAAAGTAGATAATACATCTATATATATAAAAACCACGTCTTACGTGTTATTTTTGCTCTATCTCGCTTCTTTTACGAGACAAAGCGGTTCTTATGATTTTTTGAGGTAAGGTTGGCATTGAATGCTAATACATGTATTTAGAATGCTTTGTCATCGAGTTCTGGGGCCTTATTCAGTATGACTATTTTAAAGTCTTACCGTGCCGTGCTACGTTATCTCCGCGTTATGGTATTCTCTATGCCAATTAAAACGCGGTAGGGTAAGGTTATGAGCGCGTTTTGAGCTGTCAAAATATCGTGACATATAAGGACGTGTAACGCTCGTGTTTTGTATAATTTACCTATCGTGTGGCATTCAGAATACAATTTTTCAATAACGTAACGTGGCGCGTTAAGGAACGCGTTATCTCATTGTTCATACTGAATAAGGCCCCTGAGCTATCCTGAAAGATTCATCCGGATATAACTAATCGGAACATGCTCGAAATATGAATGCAAGATTCCACCCGAACATAGAAACAAACAAGACTGGACAAGGGACTGACTTAATGATCGTTTAAAACCTAAAATAACCGATATCAAATGCCGCGCTAGTCATATTCAGTATCGGCATTTGAAGTCGGTTTTTTTAGTTTTTGTATCACACCTGCATATATATAAGGCAATCATTACTGACTGACTGATCTATCAACACACAACTCAAACCGCTGAATGGGTTGCTTCGGCAATCCATTCAGTGGATTCGGCTTAGATTTGGCACGCAGATAGTTAATTATGACGTAGGTATCCGCTAAGGCAGGATTCCAAAATTCACCCCCTAAGAGGATGAAAATGTGTCCAACGTTTGTATGGAAAACGAGATTAGATCATCTTTTTTATTCTTAACATCACACACATATTTTTCTGTAATTCAAAATTCAACCCCTAAATGCGTGCAATGGGGTTGGTAAAAAAATCTGAAAGACAATATGGTTTTTCGGACTTTATTACCTTATTTCGTTTAGTCACGCCATAACTTCAGAACGGATGGACCGATATGGTTAATTATTTTTCTGTTTTTATAGAAGGAAAGTTTTAAATCAATGAAAGTAGTTTTTAAGGCAAGCGAAGCCACGGGGCATAGCTACTTGTTTATAAAATTTGCAATTTTCAAGTCTACTAGTGACATCAGCTCCATAAAGAACTAATTACATATAATACACAAGCGCAGAAATATTTAATAAATCCCGTCACCAAGTATTTGATTTATGAACAAAATGCTTGAGAAACTATCTCCTTAAATATGAATATACAGAGAAAAACACTCAACTTAGAAATTTATCCTCCAAGGTTTCTTCGAGCGGAAAGTTACACGAGGTTTCTATTTGAAACAAAAATATTCCATAACTCTTATCTACGTTATAAAATTCACATTATAATAAAGTTAAGTAAGTGTATAATGTATGCGTTATTTTATTTGCGAAGAAAACTAGTTCTACAGGCAAGGGATTCTCTAGTAGAATTGCATAGAACAGGCAAATATATTGGTCTGCATCGACATGGTGTTGGTCTGACATAAAATTCTACCTTTTTAAATTATTTATTGCTGACAGGTTAGCAACGCATATAGGTCGTCCTGTGACCAGGTGGAGCGACGACATACGAAAAGCGGTGGGCAGTGACTCGAAGAGAAGAGCCAAAGATCGGGCTCAGTGACGCATCTTGGGAGAGGCTTACGTCCAGCAGTGGACTGACAAAGGCTGATGATGATAGCAACGCATGAGTGACACCGAGGCGATTTTGACCCCCTCGTTTTGCGTCTGTGCTTAAAAAAATGTTCGGACATCAAAGTTGCATCTCAAGGTAACAAAAAAGTATCGTGACATTTTTGAACTTTTTTCAAATTGGCTGAAATAAGATTTTGTTACGTTTTCTACCTCCTCACAAAGTTTTACTATAATTGATTGAGAAATGCAAGGGGAGAATCTGGACAGACCTAGATGAACGTAGATTTTCGCTTTATCTCGGTCAATTATTGAGATTGTGTCTAAATTGTGTACCACTACATGTGCGTCAAATCTTCATTAAAACAGCCGTATATAGATGTTGATTGCAAGTATACTAATGAATACCTTATCAATAAGATCGTTTATAAAACTAAATAAACAGGCCAAGTGCAAGTCGGACTCGCACTAATAGGGTTCCGTACCACACTACAGTATTTTATAAGATCGAGCAAAAAATATCACTTTCATTTTTCGCCAGCAAAAAATAATAATTAATTAACATTTTATTTCTTATAACGCCATCTAACGTCTAAAAAAGGTGTTAGGGATCGACATTTCAATATAACGCCATCTATGGGACGTTTACCTAACTAAGCGTTGAAGATGGCGTGAAATGCCGAAAAAAACACGTTTCTTGTATGGGGACCCTCTATTATTTTTAACTTCATTCTGCTTTTAGTATTTGTTGTTATAGCGGCAACAGAAATACATTATCTGTAAAAATGTCAACTATCTAACCATCACGGTTCATGAGATACAGCCTGGTGACAGACGGACAGACAGACAGACAGACAGACAGATAGACAGTGTAGTCTTAGTAATAGGGTCCCGTTTTACCCTTTGGGTACGGAACCCTAAAAAAAGAACCGACTTCAATGCCGCGCTATTAATTTTCAGTACCAATTTTGAGGTATTTATCTCTATATCTCTGGAGATACTTATTTATCCTCGATAAAATTACCACAGTACCACAATTGGGATATCTCCTCTCAGACAAAAAATAATAATTAAAATCGGTTCATAAACGACGAAGTTATCCGCGAACAAACATAAAAAAAAAACATTCGAATTGAAAAACCTCCTCCTTTTTTTGAAGTCAGTTAAAAAAAGATCTTGGTCTTCTAAATCTTTTAACATTAAAGTTATATGAATTTCTTTAAGTAGTAAATTTAATTTGATTCAGTTCGTTAACTTAATTGGAAACAATTCATAGCAATATTAGATAAAAGCTTGTCGCATAACTTGAAGGTCACATCGATTTAACCGTTAAACTAAAAGTTAACGTACATGTACACATATTATGTATTATAATTAATACAGACTAGATAAGGCCCCAGTACGAAGATAGAGTGTTTTTATTGACGTATAATAAATATCTTACCAATTTATATAATGTACACTCTAATGCAATGTATAGTTTGGCACTTTACCACACGGACATCCCTTAATTTTGAGGGTTCCGTGCCTCAAAAGTTAAAAAAGGAATTCTTATACGAGCACTTTCTTGTTAGTAAGTTCAGTTTAATTTTTACTTTTAAATATTTTGTTTTGCAATTTCATAAACTTCACATTTGTATAATTATAACTAGCGGTTTTACTAACTTTACGCCGCGGTTTGGCCGCGGTTAAAACTAATTTCATTTATTTAAAACTTTTATTTTATAAAAAAACGTTCATTCATAAACACAAAAATAATTTGCCGAATCGGTCTACCCATTCTCAAGTTATGGCTCGATCAAGGGAAATAGGAATTCATTTTTATAAAACCCGAAAAACCATATTAATTTTCAGACATTATTGCACGCATATAGAGGTTGAATTTTGAAGCAGTCCGAAATACGAATTTACTTATTTATTTACTGGTTACCCATTCGTCTGCGCCGGAATGCTCACATCCTTTCTTTATTATACTCTGTCCTTTTCATTCCTTCTACTCCTCCTTACCTTAAACTACGTTTTCAATTCTTGCATAACTCACACTCCCTATCCTTACGCTCCGCTGAAAACTTAGTTTTAAAGATTCCTTTTCATTCTTCTGAATATTTTGCCAATTCCTTTGCAGTACAAGCTGCACGACTCTGGAACGACTTACCTTTGGACATACGAAAAGCCAAATCATTAGCAATTTTTAAAAACAAGTTGAAAACTCATTATCTCTCACTTGTGTAACTATACATAAACTGGCATTTAAACTATTGAAAGTATAATGTATTATTATTTATTTATTGGTATGTATTGTAATGTATGTATTGTATTGATATAGAGTATGTTTTATATGTGTAGTATATATGTTTGAGTTATTTATATTATTCTACCATTTAATGTTGTACATATACTTATTATTGTACACCACCGTCTTATTCTTCTTGTATATCTGTCCATACAAAGGTTGTCTGGTAGAGATCGCTAATAGCGATAAGACCGCCCATTGTAATACGACATAGACATTATTTTTTTATTTTTGTAATAGATATGTACCTAATTGGTTTGCAATAAAGAGTTTTTGTATTGTATTGTATTGTATTACCGACGTACTTTAAAAAAAAAAATTATATCTCCACACGATTAGTGTATTAAGTCAGTTTCAAGTATTAAAATTCTTCAAGTGTTTGTCCATTCAAGTTATGAAGATGGGTCAAAGTCATATTTCAGGTTAAGTTGCAGTCGTAGTCTAGTCCAGTCATACCCTCAGTAAAAATGTGGACTTTACTGAAGGCTTTTAGTAGAATTTTGGTGGGAACGCAAATGGCATGATTTTCAACATTGTGCTATTTCTCTACACTTGCACACATTCACTAGCAAATAGTGTATTAATAATCCAAATATATTACACATTAACTCGGGAAAGAACAGAATGAGAGCACATACACTTTTTCAATTTCCGCCGAACTCCTACAGAAGTACTTACGTAAAGTTTCAAATAAAGAAAACTATTTAGATAGTTTTCTTATACATATTATACAATATGAGTATTGTTTCTCCATACAAACTTTGAAACCCTGTTTCATCCCCTTAAGGAGAGAATTTTGGAAAATCCTTTCTTAACAGATACCTTAACCTACGTTATAATAACTATCTGCACGCCAAATTTAAGCTGTGCGTTGATAAATCAGTCAGTCAGTCAGTCTGTTGGTCAGTAACGATTGCCTTTTATAAGATTGTGTATAATTTAGTTGTTTTCATTACACGTTTTTTTAGTAGTGATTTATCTACGTATCGTAGATATCTCACTACTATAACAATCACGCATTATAACTAGTCTAATAAGTAATTTATTTTTTTCTTAATTTACTATTAAAATATTACTAAGAATGTGTCCATTAACACTTTTCCTAATGTGTCTATTAGGGGGAAAACACTGTGTTATTGTATTCTTTTAAATTGCGTTCACCATCACTACACTTATGCGCACTTAGTAAAATATCACTAAAGTAACTCGAAAGATTTTACCCTTTTTAGTCTTCTCACTATGTCCGTGTTGTTGAGGAGCTGGATAGCCTCGACGTTCACATGATGATGAAGTCTGCGATCGTGAGCTTCAGCATATTGTTTTATCGTTTTAGCGACGTGTTCCACTTTTAGGTCCCGATGGAGATCATTATTTCATTGCAAGTGAAACTAATGAAAGCGTGTTAATAGACAACATATAAAAATGGTATCTGGATCTAAATGTATTAAATGGTTTGTCTAGATTATTCCGCTATTATTACAGCTCCTGATCCTTAAACGAATAATCGCCAAAAACATCACATTTATTGTCAGAGCAATATTGTATCCCACGACCTAAATTATGTACTTAGTTATTTTAATATTTATAACTATAGATTATATTATTATTATAATGTAATTTATTTGTACTTAGTTTACTTTTCGTTCGAATGTACATGATTTTATCCAAGAATAATCAGACAAATCCACCCAGAGAATCATAATCCTAACTCAGCGTTGCGTGACTTGAATGAAGCTTGAACAATTGTAATAGTAGTCCTACAGCAAAAAAGAATTTGACAATAGAAGCAAGTTAATGCAAGAAAATTTAGGCTGTTCAGTGTTCTTTCATAGGTCTGACAAATTCGAAATATCCCTTTATTTATTTCAATCACTTTATTATCAATATGTACATTTAATATCGTGCCAATAAGCAGTTAGCTTCTGCTGGCACTCACACTCACAATCGCACTACACTTACAGAATATAATAAGTTAGTGAATAGTAAGTACATGGGAAGTCAATACAAGTCTGGAGTGGGTTCACGTCAATAGTGCAATGGGTGGGGTGGGGATCGAACGCACGATCTCTCGATTGCCAGTCCGACACCTTATCCATTAGGCTATTGCCAATTGTTGATCAATTCTTCATTAACAGCCAGTATTCGTCCACTGCTGGACATAGGCATCTCTTATGGCACGCCACTAAACTCCATATTCAACTTGCGTATATCATCGCTCCACCTAGCTGGAGGGCGCCCTACACTACGTTTATCGAGCCGTGGTCTCCACTCTAGAACACGTCTACCGTAACGGTTATCGGTTCTACGACAGAATATGAAGCTAGGAAGTTATAAAGAAGAAAATGCTTCGTTGCTGCCATTCGTTGAATATCACCTAGACATTGACTTAGACAGTTGTGCATGTTATATAAATGTATATGATAAAATCACAATTCAATTAGCTCGTTAAACATTTTAGTTAAGAATCCCGCCCCTCAACGTTCCCAGTGAAAAGGTGCCCATAACGCTCGCAGCGTTATCACGCTGAATAGCGATGGCCATTCTTTGCACAGAAACGAGCCGGCACGGGCTTCTCCAGTCCGATTCCAAACACCAATTTATATGATTATAAATATATATAACATGAACAACTGTCATGATACTTCAATCATATTGTAAGAACATGGTTAGCATTGACCTGATGCTGGGGCATCTCCTGGAATTTGCAGAATAATTTACTTCTCATCAACCTACAGTTGATATATTATCGTATTTGGGCTCATTGGAATGAGCTCAATTAATAGATTACACATATATCAGTCGGGGGTAGTTTTACATTTTGAATTTAAGTATTATTGATAGATCAGTGGCGCAGTAGTAGAATAATTCTTTGACGTCAGAGGTAGCGGATACGAATCTCCACCGTGCACCAATAGATTTTTCCATCGAAAGTGGTATCTAGTCGAGGTGGGTGCCATTAATGCACCTGATGGTTCTTCTAACGTTAATTATTCACCTTCCGATGCTTCGAAATTCCTTTGCACCAATTTTTACCTGGCAACTAGTGCAAGGAGTACGCGTCTCTTCCCACAGAGTAAATTTTTATTCCACTTCTGACATCAATTTTTACATGCGGTTTATGTAAAATGCCAATATGCCAAGATTTAAGATTAATTCTACTTAAATCAAGGGCTAACACTAAGTTCTAAGTCGACGTCCAAATCGCAATGATCAATTATCCGTTACTACATACTAATGTCGTTGATAGTTCACGATCACTCCGTATCACTTCACAATCATTAATTCACTATCCGCTCTTAGAAGTAAACACGTTCACGTTCCACGGAAGACTGCTTGAATCCACTGAGACCAAACGCTTCAATAGGGTTCATTAACTGACATTATCTGAAACCCCTAAAGTATAAAAAACAAATAGACACACTAATGAATATTCAACACTTAAAATTAAACTTCAGAATTCAAATGTCATCATCATTATTCTTCATTAACAGCCAGTATTCGTCCACTGCTGAACATAGGCATCTCTTATGGCACGCCACTAAACTCGATATTCAACTTGCGTATATCATCGCTCCACCTAGCTGGAGGGCGCCCTACACTACGTTTATCGAGCCGTGGTCTCCACTCTAGAACACGTCTACCGTAACGGTTATTGGTTCTACGACAGAATATGACCAGCCCACTTCAGTGCCAATTCTTATGTATCAGATTAAAATTAAAATCGCTATCGTTGGCGTTAAACGCCGCTGTAGGGGTCTTGGTATGTTTTATAAATTAAAATAGATATAATTTGTCGACGACGTGTATTCCAATAGATCCCAAAAGTGATTAAAAATAAAATTGAACAGGTAGGAAGAAAAACAAAAAATGAAGGTACATAATTAAGACTGGTAACAGTAGCTACGTTCGAAAGTTAGATGCAGTGTATGAATGGGTGGCGTGAAGATTTGAATTCTGAACAGCCACAATACTCTGAAAGTAGCCTTACCGAACGAAGGTTAGCTTACTAAGACCCAGGTAATAAGGAATATGCATGTTTTTTTTAAATATTTTTATTTTACTCATTACATCCATATAACATAATAAAAAAAAAATACTGCTGGAATTAGTCTAATTATTACTATTTTCTATATAAACATTTAAATATACAAATAAATTTGAGCAGTATAAACGCCATCATTTCCCGGGCTCTTTGGTAGTGCATTGGGACATCACGCACTTACGTCAGACACACGCCGCTTGAAGCAAACTAGCTTTTTTTTTCTTTAACTAAGACTCCGCGCGATTATTGTATTTAGCCAATGGCATGTTTTTATTAAATTATACAGTTTCTCTAATCTCGTACTCATTTTTATCTATATTAAATGGTTAGTAATATATATTTTTGCACAATAATACGCGGCAAACACAATATTTGGAAATAAATACAATAAGACCACACCACACATTTATTTTTATGTTCCCGCGCTCAATGTTTCTATCACGTGGAGTAGTGCATAATGACGTCAACTTTCGATTCGACCAATGGTGATCTGTTTTACAAACTTAAGTTTCCCTCGCTTAAATTGCTTTTTTAATTTATTATTTTAAGCAAATAAAATGGAATTAAATTAAAAAAAAAAGGTTTTACATATAACTCCAGGACAACAAAGAATCGAAAAAAAATGATTTCCAATAAATCTGAGCTTCATGCATATTCCCTATTTGAGTAAGGGCCAAATTCATTACTCCAGACACACGACTTATTTGGTAGCTCTACCTAACCTACATAAACATGAAGTTAGAAATTCTGAAGGTTTAATAGGAATGTGAGTACATAATATTTGAAATAGACTTACAACTAACAACATGACTTCATTATAAGTTTTTTAATTTTTTTTTAATTGTAAAAGCACGGACAAGAACGACGCTCGCTTGATGGTAAGCGGTGATGTCTACCTATTACAGATACAGCGGCATGCAAAATTCTAGCAGTCCAGAATCTTGTATGCCGCTGCGCTGAGCTTGTTACCTTGAGACATAAAGATGTCGAGTCTCACATGCCCATTTTGCTGGAATATTTATAAGTTACAGTGGACTAAATATGCGCTGTATCCATAGTAGTTTGTGTATGTACACAAACTACTATGGATTAATGTTAATACAAGGAGGTATCCGACTTTTAACCACCATTAGTAGATTAGTAAGCGTTTGACCACCATCTCACCTGATCATATATTTGGTGATGTAGAACGTTTACCTAGAAGATACATGTTCACTCGCGATTTTAAGACCCCAGTACTTATAAGGAAACACAGACTGTGTGGTAAAAGAAGTAACAAATTTCTCAATTATGTCATCGTATATTATTTAAATCATCAACTTTTAACTAACCCAGGCACTTTGCAAGTTGAGGTTATAGGTTGATTTCATAGAGTCCTAGCCTCGTAGTTGAACACGTAGTCTGAAACAAAGATAAATGGGTCTATAACTAAACATAATTAAATAAAACCTGTCGAGTAGCTCAGAATAAACATTAGTAGCGTCAGATAGAATATGCACGTAGCGTACAAAAAGGCTGAATTAACTACAAGCCTAAAATTGAAAGCTTGCTTCAATTTTCATTGTATAACTTATTTATTTCTGCATATAAAAGCTTTTAAAAGAACACCTCTTAAAAACAGAAAGAGGCAAACCAACTTAAATAGGCTAGTATCTTATACAAAAAGGTTCCAAGGGCTAAACCTCATTAGTGTTAGGTATCTGTCTGACCCGTCGTTCACCTTGATTGACAAGTATTCATAGAATGTGAACTTAATGACAGTACCAATTTATTAAAGTTATGAAGGACGATAGTGGCATTGAAGCCCTCAGCCTTCAGCTATTTGGGTAAGAAAACATTTTGTAAATTGGTTACTAGAGTGTTTTCAATACTAATTGTTTACTACAAACGTTTATGTGATTAATGATTAATTATAACTTCTCTTATTAAATTATGTTGTATGTACCTTATATTGTATTTATATATATTGTATGTATATATTTATATTGTATTAATTATTTTGTTTTAATTATATTGTTACTTATATTGTATGTACCTTTAGTTATTTTTGGTATCGTCTAAGATGTGTTTTTTTAATAAAGTTAACAAGACAAGCATGACGTTCTTCTGATAGTAAGTGATAACGTTTAACTATTACGAACACAAGAGCATGCAAAACTCTGGATGGACAGAAATTTGCACGCTACGGCACTGCGTCTGTTACCTTGAGACATACATATATTAAGTCTTATATGCCCAGCAACTTCAGTGGACACTGCCATCCAAATCTAAAAACATTCATATTTTACAGCCGAATAACTGACAAAATGGTAGGTGGACTAACAGAAGTCCTACCAATACTGTAGTAATACAATATTTAGTTTTGTAATTTTTGTACTCGTACATCAAGAAGCTAAGTCGAGTAAGTAAATAGTTCTAACGCTGACAGTAATGCTCAAGGGCCTTTATTTCAAAACAGAACCATTTCAACAAATATATAGAAATATGTGAGGTTACATACGAAATTCACAAGCCAAGCAAAAAATAAGGACCTTATACCCCGACAGCAGTTAGTCCTGATATTGAGGAAAGTTACCTAATAGAAACAGCAATTACCTTGTGTATACCTCTTGGCCAAAGGCAAAAAAAACCATTAGCAAGAGTTTTTCCATTGTTCATCATGGTACCAAAACATAAGTCTACATTTTCCTATAAATAGTTCTACATTACGCCTTCGAATAGCAAAAACAAGAGCAAAGGGACCACAAAAATACCAGTTGGCTAGTTCACGAAACTATAATGCCTTTTATTTTTTTCATATTTCCTGTCGAACTTTCTCGAGAGATGAAAAAGTGTGATTAGGTACGAAGTTCGTCCGCCATCTTTTTATTTGAGGACACCTCGGGAATATCGAGTTACGGAATCTTGTTGTCAACTTTTATAGATTGAGCATTTTTGTGATTTTTTTTGGTAGTTCCGACTATTTGTGCTATAACTGTGTGTAGGTTGACGGGTGGTACTTTCAAATATATATATATATACAGTGTGGAAATTAAACTCAGGCCCTGGAGGGAAACTACTTTAAATCCTTAAGCTAGCTCATTTTACTTAAAGAAGACATTCCTTTATTTTTGAAAAGAAACAAATCTGCATTAAAAGATTTTTTTAAACTCGCTTGCTTCGCCCGGGACTCGAACCAACTAAAATTAAAAAAAATAAACACTCTTTATTTTAATATACTAATCGGTAGTATTAATATTCAGGATAAAGTTTCTCTAACAAACATTAGGTCTTAAAAATAAAAATAATCGTTAAATCTAACATCAACTTTATTTTACTATAAATTTTGTAACACTTAAATTATTTAACTGATAAATTGTTCGAAATGAGCCCCGTCGTTCCGGCTGCACAACATTAGTCGCCGTTGAAATTCATTTCTTGTAGCCTTCAGCAAAGTGTTGTGGTGTATGCCCCTAATAACATTTTCTATCGCAATCCTTAGCTCTTGAACGGTTTCATAGCAAGTTTCATAAACAACATTTTTTACATGACCCCATAAAAAGAAGTCCATGGGCGTCAGGTCTGGACTTCTTGCAGGCCATCTAATCGTCCCGTTTGTACCTATCCAGGCATTGAAATTTTCATTAAGGTATGCCCTGGCAATTCTGCTGTTGTGGGCAGTTGCACCATCTTGTTGAAAAATGATATTATTTCGTTCCTCTTCTGGCAGAAGGTTTAATTGATTTTGTAAAAGCTCCAATATTTCAATGTATTTTGCTGCATTCAGATGTCCTTCGTAAATGTGCATCAAAACAACCATGTTACTTTTGATTCCACACCAAACATTAAACGAAAATCTGACCTGATTGTTCGTTTCACGGACACGGAATGGATTTTGACGAGACCAATAATGATTGTTATGTCTGTTATACATTCCATTATTACTAAAATTTGTTTCGTCAGACCATACAATACAGTCCAAGAAATTTGGGTTGCGGGCTATTTCTGTTTGAATATTTTCACAAAACTGTAATCTCCTGTCACTATCTCCGGGATGTAGTTTCTGCACCAATCGCCCATCACGATAACATTTGTATTTGTATTTTTTCAGAACTTTAAGTATACTAGTATGGTTGATGCCTATCTCTTGAGCAGCTTCCCTGCTTGAAGCCTTCGGGTAACACTCAAAGTATGTCAAAATGTTTAACTCAACATCGCTATAGTCCAAATTTTGTTGCTGTGGGCGTCCAGTCTTCTTTTTAAAACTTCCAACGGTCAGTAAATTATTCACAATTCGAGACAAAACTTTTCTAGATGGTAGTTCTCTGTCTGGATACTTCTCGCGATACCACTGCAGAGCTAAATCGTAGCTCTTGTTGCAAACAAAGTAAGCTTCTAATAACTCGAATTGTTCTTGATACGCCATTATGAGATAATTTAATTACGTAAGGAAAGCAACACTACTTAAATAAAATCTGTTGATAAAAATCGTTCGAATTTTAAAATTATTGTCCCGCATTGCAAACAAAGTCAAACGTTCCATTTTTAAACTTCTCCACTGAACGCCTCGGATCATGTAAGAAGGAAATGTGCATAGAGGTATTACCACCATTGAACAATTTTCGTATCGAAGATTTCAACAAGGTACTTAACGATAAATTAGCAAGCGTGTACTTCATACGAAGTCTTTGAGTGTTGGAGAGATAACAGAACTGTTACGTGTCTTTTACTTGTTAAAAGTGAACAGTAACCAAACATTTTTTAGAGAAACTTTATCCTGAATATTAATACTACCGATTAGTATAATAAAATAAAGAGTGTTTATTTTTTTAAATTTTAGTTGGTTCGAGTCCCGGGCGAAGCAAGCGAGTTTAAAAAAATCTTTTAATGCAGATTTGTTTCTTTTCAAATATAAAGGAATGTCTCCTTTAAGTAAAATGAGCTAGCTTAAGGATTTAAAGTAGTTTCCCTCCAGGGCCTGAGTTTAATTTCCACACTGTATACCTATATATTCTAAATCTTATAGACTAGCGTTTTGACCACTATCTCACCTGTTGGTAAGTGATGCAATTAAAGGTGGTAAGCACGATAGGCCTAGAATGTGAACTGGCTATCAAGGATAGCTGCCGGAACACATTAGATGTTTTGGCGACAGATTTTTCTAACTTGACGGTGGTAGCTGGCCAGGCGGACACTAGATAGGGTCCTACCACCATGCAGGGGTTGTTGGTTTCTTAACGATGTTTTTCCTTCACTAGAAGGCCACTGTGGGAAACGCACATACATTTTTTGATAGAAAAATCCATTGGTGCACGACGGGGTTTGAACTTGGAACTTCTGGCATCAAAGCCGACCGGTCTACTGATTACGCCACCGGGCCCTCAAAAAAAAAAAAACATAAAATCAAATAAAATAAAACATACATATATATAGATACTGTGTATGTCTGTTTTCTACAGGTGGTTTGAGCAGTTGTATAGTTGTTCCACCTGACTCTCTACCAAACAGCAGCTTACCACCATCATGGAGAAAACCTGCCACCATAACCTTACGGCTTTCCGGCAGCACTAAACCTTTAACAGTCAAGCCATTCCAGGCCTAGCGAGCATACCATCTTCGGCCACATCATTGCTTACCACCAGACAAGATAGTGGTTAAACGCTAGCCTATCCAACTAATAGTATAATGGCGAAAATGTTTGTGTATGTTTGTAACTTATTCACACTAAAACTACCGAACCAATTGAGCTGAAATTAAAGGTGTGTAGATAGCCTAGACCCTGAAATAACACATATACTTTTTATCCCGATATTCCCACGGAAACGATGACTACGCGGTTAAACCACGGGGCACAGCTAGTCAAGCCATAAAGCTCCATCAGATAAATAAACATGCTTACATTCAGCCTTTCCTCAGAAAGAAAACCAGTAAGATCGAGCTTCGATTAAAAAGTAAAAAATATTAAAAAGTACATGGAGTTAAAGCAGCAACCGTTCACCCCGAGTTTATGTGGTGATAATCAGTTTAGTCACGCGATTGGACGCTACTACGTATTCTCGAAGGAAATATTAAAGCTTTTCATTCAAGTAGTAATGCTGTTTCTATAAATTCTATTGCACCGATGACCGTCTTGATACTGCCGCAAAACTGTGACTAAGTAGCGGTACCTAAAAGTTGTAAAATCTGTAATGAAAACTTAAATAAAAGATACTTATTAGATCTTGATGAATGCGACTTGGAAAGTAAGAAGTAAGGAAGTAACCTTTCAAACAAAAGAAGGCTTATCTAAATCGGTTCAGGCGTCTTTGAGTAATCTGGAAACAAACAAAAAAATGTTGTCATGAATTGAAAACCTCCTTTTTTTAAGTGAGTTAAAAAGAGAAGTCCTTTTGTAAAGTCAATTTAAAAAGGTCCCAGGACTCTTTTCAGGACCATTGGTAGCGTCTAATATTTATTAACGAAAAAATTGCCCCCATAGCAATAATTGGCGCCCACAAATAATGGAAAACCTGCAAGGGCACGATCTAAATTGAAAACGTGATGTTTTGCCATCGAAATTATAGCTCTTGTTTGTTTTGTTTGGACCTCATTCTGTCTAGGGAAGTGTTAATTGATGTTCATAATAATAGGGCTTGTGATATGGGTTAATTGGACATGTAGTTGGTCTAGGGGTAATTATTGAGTAGGCATAAACTTGGAAAAATGGCTTAGATTTAGGTTTAACTAGTTGAAATGCACTTGTGACTTTGCCTGCGTTGAAAGTATTATCATCCAACTTAAATGAACTGGCCAAGTGCGAGTCGGACTCGCACACGTAAGGTTCCGTTCCGAGATTGAAAAACATTTGCCGGAAAAATTATTGTATGTACAAGAACATACCAAATATCTAATTGATCAGACCTATAAATGAAGCGTGTATAGCGTCATCATCTAGAGATAATCTCATAATTCTTAAAACGGCTGAACGGATTTTCATGAATCAAATTTAGGAACACTCTCTTTTAAAACACCAACATCAAACCAAAAAAAAATCAAAGTCGGTTCATCCGTTTGGGCACTACGATGCCACAGACAGACAAACACATAAACAGATCTACACGTCAAATTTATAACAACCCTTCTTTTTGCGTCGCGGTTTCAAAAGTATTTAAACTAAGATTATAAATCTAGTTTAATCGGGTTCGTGTAATCGTTCACAGCGGTCGACTCACGTGAACCGGTTGGAATTATTTATTAGACCGAGTAACAGGAAAGTTCGAATGTACACTTACGGGGCAGTAACAGGTAAGTGTTGTTTTGGATAAATCAATTTCATACGGTAAGTAAATATGACGCAGAATGGCCAAGGAACGAAAAAAATGCGCGACATAATACTTAAATTAACCACCCACGATAGGACGATACCGAACTTTGAATTGATCATACATACATATAACATTTGATGTCATCGTGTTATCAGATAGAAAAATGCTCATAGTCTTTAAACGGTTGAACAGATTTTTACAAATCAAAACTAAAAACACTATCAATTTAGAAACCTAACAAAAAAAATGTAATCAAAATCGGTTCATCCTACTTTGTCCAGCAGTGGACTAATATGGGCTGATAATGATTATGATGATGAGTGTATTACCGATATAATACTGTTATCTTTTTATGTTCTGTTACAGAAGAATACCAGATACTGAGGATTAGTTAGCAGAGACAAGTAATAAAAATCAGTTAAAATTGTAACCACCTGAAGTAGCGAGACGATTAAGCTGCACGCATTATGCGTGCTCAATGCACATACATAAATATATATATGTGTATATATATATTTATATATATACGTGTCAACTTGAGTACCTTCTCCTTTTATGAAATTGGACGAAAATAAACAGTAAAAACTTCTCCAAAAATAACACGTCAACAATTTAGTCTAAAATATGAACAATAACACGAAAAACGACAACAATGCGCACCTAGCAAAGACGTAACCGGAAGTAGGTTACGTGGCACCGGAAGCGTTGAATGTACGGCGGCACATTGTTAATAAGGGAGGGGAGGACTTCCGGTCAGGTTTGAAAAGAGAATTATGGAAGGGCAGTGAAGCGGAAGTAAAAGATGTAACGACCTTTTTGGTACGTTGTTTATTGTATTGTTCAGCATTCAATTTGAGCGTACTGTTTAACACAGAGCAAATTGATGTGTGGAAAAAGGAAAAGATTTTCTTTTCTTTTGGAATAATGATCTTTCGATGGGTTCTTTATGATATCAACTGTTTCAAGAGATAGTACAAAATATATATTTATATCTTTATTTATAGATGGTTATAAGTATTTTGAAGTATTCTACAACAATGGGGAATTGTGATTTATTAACCGACTTCACAAAAAAGTAGGAGGTTCTTTTATGTGTGTGTGAGGGATTTTTTTATGTGTGTTCACCGATTACTTGAAGATGGCTGAACCGATTTGGAAAATTCTTTTTTTTTCCAAAGGGTGCCATTCCCAAGTGGTTCCATTGAAATATTAACGAAATCAATCGAGCCGTTTTTAATAAATCAACATTTGTATGACGATGCATTTGTATACTTCGATGACATGATACATGATACGTGATACATGATACATGATACATGATACATGATACATGATAATGATACATGATACATGATACATGATACATGATACATGATACATGATATATGATACATGATACATGATACATGATACATGATACATGATACATGATACATGATACATGATACATGATACATGATACATGATACATGATACATGATACATGATACATGATACATGATACATGATACATGATACATGATACATGATACATGATACATGATACATGATACATGATACATGATACATGATACATGATACATGATACATGATACATGATACATGATACATGATACATGATACATGATACATGATACATGATACATGATACATGATACATGATACATGATACATGATACATGATACATGATACATGATACATGATATATGATATATGATACATGATACATGATACATGATACATGATGCATGATGCATGATACATGATACACGATACACGATACACGATACACGATACACGATACACGATACACGATATACGATACACGATACACGATACACGATACACGATACACGATACACGATACACGATACACGATACACGATACACGATACACGATACACGATACATGATACATTTATTTATTTATTTATTTTATACTTTTGCACACAAAACTTGTACACGGAGGACTTAATGCTAGAATAGCATTTTCTACCAGTCATCCTGGAGGTGCAGAGAAAATGGTAGCGGTGCAGTGAAAGAAGAACAAAGAGAGGCGATTATTCCATAATGAATAGAACATATAAATCTTCATAATTATTACACTAGGTACTTAGTTTCAAATATATAACATACAAATAAATACCAAGTATCATATTATACAATTAAATACAGAAATAAAAGTAATATACATATATGTATATATATATATATATATTTATATTTAAAAAAAAAACATATATAAAGAAATATACACATACACTCACATATAACTACATATCATAAAAGTATCGGTAGTATCTATGCATATGTACTATGCGTAAACTTGTAAATGGTGATTAGACGTTGTGTATTTAGTTTTACCAGTAGATTTTCCGAATATAATAGAATAAAATATAATCAAAGAGCAGTTTGGTAAAATTTCTTATAAAAGTTTTCACGAGTTTTTAACTTAAATATTGCTTTGGAATTTGCTTGCCTAATCTCCATAGGTAGCTCATTCCAAAGCTTTACAGCCTTTACGGAGAAGGAGTTTTCTAAAAAGGAAGAAGAGTGGTTAGGAGTAGATAAAATCAAATTATCATCGGACCTAAGATGACGTTCGTGGGTATCGCAGAGATATATGCATATACATGATACATGATACATGATACATGATACATGATACATGATACATGATACATGATACATGATACATGATACATGATACATGATACATGATACATGATACATGATACATGATACATGATACATGATACATGATACATGATACATGATACATGATACATGATACATGATACATGATACATGATACATGATACATGATACATGATACATGATACATGATACATGATACATGATACATGATACATGATACATGATACATGATACATGATACATGATACATGATACATGATACATGATACATGATACATGATACATGATACATGATACATGATACATGATACATGATACATGATACATGATACATGATACATGATACATGATACATGATACATGATACATGATACATGATACATGATACATGATACATGATACATGATACATGATACATGATACATGATACATGATACATGATACATGATACATGATACATGATACATGATACATGATACATGATACATGATACATGATACATGATACATGATACATGATAAACGTACGTAACGTCCCGTCGGTACGATGAAATTTTGGATTGTGTTTAACAATTTACAAAAATATAAAGTGTGAAACACTTCAAAGAAACATAATATTTGATTTACGCGGTGCAACGTCTCTCGTCGGATTTGAAAACTGTAATGTATTCTTCCGAATGATTAACTTACGTAATAAGTAGTCATAGATGGCGCCACCAATGCATAATTGGGTTAACAAATGCAATCCACTAATTTCGTCGTAACGATACTTCGCACCGTGGCTTAATTGGCAAAGCACCGGAACATGTTATTCCGGAGGTTGCGGGTTCAAGTCCCGTCGGTACGATGAAATTTTGGATTGTGTTTAACAATTTACAAAAAAATGAGATCTCGGTTTCGGATATCATTGTATCTCATTGGATACATACACTCAACTCAACTCAACCACAAACCTAATAATACCCAAATGCATCGTATAAGATGAATAAAAAATACATAAAACACCACTTCCATTTATTTTTTGCCTACACCATTTTACTCCATAGATGGCCCTATAAACCACAACATAAAAAACATCAATAAAAGGCAAATCTAATTGTAAATGCATTAAAAAGATACGGAACCCGTTTAAGGGCTTTTCAAGGACCTTGTACGTATTCAAGTTGTACAGAAGAAAGTAATTTGCCCTTTATATCGGCTGGCGTGATTTAGCATAAACTTAAAAGCCTGGGACTAGGTAAACAGAAGGAAGAAGGTGATTAGTTTTAAGAATGGATGAAGGATGAGGGCCCGGTGGCGTAATCGGGAGAACGGTCGGCTTTGATGCCGTGGTACCGAGTTCAAACCCCGCCATGGCCCAATGGATTTTTCTATAGAAAAAATTATGTGCGCTTCTCACAGTGGCCCTCCGGGCGCTTCTCACAGTGGCCCTCCGGTGAAGAAAAACATCGTTAAGAAACCAACAACCCCAGCATGGTGGTAGGACACTATCTAGTGTCCGCCTGGCCAGCTACCACCCTCATGTTAGAAAATCTGTCACCAAACATCTAATGTGTTCCGGCAGCTATCCTTGAGAGCCAGTTCTTATTCTAGGCCTAGCGTGGTTACCATTTTTGACCACATCATCACTTACCAACAGGTGAGATAGTGGTCAAACGCTAGCCTAATTTAATTTATTTTAGATATAAAAAAAAAGTTGTAAGTGATTGTGAATGTTGTTTCTTATACTGACTGAAGATAATTTAAGATCGTTTACAAAGCGAAAAAAACCGACTTCACAAGCCGCTGTGAATGAAAACCGACTTCACATGCCGCTGTGAATGCTACTGTGCCACATACTTCAATTCATAGTGAAAATATCCACTAGTCATAATGATGTTGTTTAGATTTATAAAATTTGTCTATATTGTTTATCTCCATATCTCCGGAGATGACTATCACATCTCGATAACATTTAAATGGGACCAAACGGGAGGCATAGACTTCCAACAAAAAAAAATATTTTTCATATCGGTTAAGATTTGACGGAGCTCTGAGGTAACAAAAAAATATCATTCGATTTCCAAAAAGGAGGAGTTTCTAATTCGTCTGTTTGTTTGTGTGTGTTTGTTACGCAATTATTTCCCCAATCGTGAAGCTCGATCGATTTTTCATTGGCATGCTTTGCTTTTATTCAAATACGCTTTTTTTAGGGTTCCGTAGACCTGACAAGGAACCCTTATAGTTTTGTCATGTCTGTCTGTCTGTCCGAGGTTTTGCTAAGAGACCGTTAATACTAGAAAGCTCTTATTTTGTAGGGGTATGTATATAAATTACGCCAACAAAGTGCTGAAATAAAATTTTGAAAAAACATTTTTTTAGGGTAGCTCCCCTACATGAGAAGTGGGGATGAATTTTGTTTTCGTCATCTACCCCATCGTGTAGAATATGGTTGAATAGGTCTTTTAAAATGACTTAAGGGTTGCTAATACCATCTTTCGGTTGAATGCTTCATTCACGAAATATTAAACTTTAAAGTGAAAATTTTTGTTCCAGTGGGGCGTGCCCCCCCCCCCCCCTCTAAAAGCTAAACTGCTGGCTTGAAAAATCTGGAAAAATCCGTGATAATAGTGCATTTCCTGAATTTTAAAGGAAAACTATAGCGGTTTAGATAACTTTCTTAGTTTAGCAGTAATAGTCGTTGAACTTGGGTGTTGGATACGAGTAAGTTTGTACCAAATATAAAAATCCTTAGAATAAATTCTTTAAAGTGACAAAGACGAAGATCTAGTTGCTTGTTTATAACGGGTAAAGACTTGCATTGAATAACAGGCTACTACGGAACTCCTACTCCTACACGCACTTGGCCGGTTATTTGCTTTTATCTTTATGTCTATAATATTTTCAGATTATAGGTATATAATCGATAATTCACTTTAGTTATTACGTTGAAATATTGACTCCATTTTAATTTATCTTCATTTATTTTTATATTATCCTTCTTCCTACTATTAATATTATAAAAGATAAACTTTGTGAGAATGTATTGATGTATGTTTGTAACGCTTTCACGCAAAAACTACTGAACTAATTAAGCTGAAATTTGGTATGTAAATAGCCTAGACCCTGGAATCACACATTGGATGTACTTTTTTTATTCCAATATTCCCATGGGAACGATGTCAACGCGGTTAAAACCGCGTGGCACAGTTAGTATATAAAATATACAGCTAGGCTATTCTGTAAGCTATCTCGATAGCGGAATACGCGGTGAGATTCAAATGTCGTACTACGAAATTCAATCGTATTACGTTGGTATACGGTTGAATTTCGTAATACGTAATTTGAATCTCACCGCGGATTCCGCTGTCGAGATAGCTTACAGAATAGCCTAGCAGGTCCTCTATTGAACTCGAATAACGCTACGTCACGCTACGCTACGCTTTACATCTCTGTTATCATCATCATCATTAACAGCAGGTATTCGTACATGACATGGACATAGGCCTATCCTATCTCTATCTCTATCTGGCACTCTATATTGTAATCTGCCTAAAACCTGGACGTGGATAAAATAAGCATTCACATTTCATCTCGCGATTCTCATTTGACTAAGCACGCAACCAAATGAAGGTAGATTGGCAAAAACCACCGTGCGACCATAAAGTTTGATTAGATCCAGACGCCGGGTCCGATGCCAAACATTAGGCTTGCTCTAAACGGTGCTAGCTGCTGGAACTAATTACTTGCTGTGCATGGTAATTACTGGATTTTGTTTCATTAAGTTTTGAATAGATTTGAAACTAATGAATCATGTTAGACTTGAGGTCTTTAATTAAATTTATTTAATACTTATATAAATAGGTTAGGATAGGTTTCTTTTTAAATTTAGTTCTGTGATTTAATTAAGTTATTTTTGTTCTCAGTATTGTTTTTTCTTCAGTAATCATTATCAGAATAGCAAGGATATGGAGTTGAGGTGATATAGCCAAAATTATAAAAACCCTAAAAAAGTTAACTTCAACAATACATAGTTTCAACACGTGTTTTGACTGAAGATTTACACAAATTTATTTTTGTTTAAAAATTATCGTGAATTTGTAACATTATTGATGTATATTATACCGGCTGTATTCACGTACAAAGGTAGGCAGTGACTCGACCAAAGAGTCTCGACCTAGAAATTTCTCGACCTAGGTTTCTAGAAAGTCCGTCGCTCTTCTTCGGGAGGTTACGCGGTAAGATCGCGTTATTCTTATGGAATTATTGGCAGATGTTTTGGTACGGATAATAGAATAATACGCATCGACATTCCTACAGTGTTTTAAGAACGTCCCACGAGTCCCACAGTATCTAAGGACGAAGATAATGAAACGTTTGTGTCAGTGCATCAGTGTCGTTCACAGAATAGTTACTTCTGCTACTACGGCTGAGTGAGATGGTGCAATCTTACTTTAACCGTAACTTTAGCTATAAACGGTGTTTTTGTATGGAGTTTGGCTGATTTTTGACGTTTGTTATGGTTAAAGTAAGTGCAACTCAGCCGTAATCTGTTCCGTAGTATCGTTTCAATCATTGCCTCCTAACCATCGTGGTATGGGGAATCGAAACACTTACAGTTGGACCAGTGCAAGCGATTCAAGCACCCAATCACCTGAAGAAGCCAATAGTTAATATAAAACATATTAAATACTAAGTAACAAAACCGATTGAACTCATACAGGTATATATTTACTTTTTTTTTTTTTTTTGTGTATATTACGCGATTTCTCCATCAATTGTGAACGGATTCAAATGATTATTTTTTTTAATAGGTAAGATACGTTTCCGAGGTGGTCCCATTTTAATTTTATCGAGATCTGATTAGTATCACCAGAGATATGGAGATAAATACCTCAAACATAGGAGAATGTACTAGTTTTAAAAGAAGAGTCCAAAGAAGATTATACACAATGGAGGTTGCTATTACATATAAGATATTCTTACGGTAACTGTGAGCGAGATAGAAATAAGGGTGGGGATAATTTTTTTTTATATCTTATAGGCAAGCGTTTGACCACTATCTCACCTGTTGCTAAGTGATGATGCGGTCGAAGATAGAGAAGTGGACTAGAATGGGAACTGGCTCTCAAGGATAGCTGCCGGAACACATTAGATGTTTGGCGACAGATTTTCTGACTTGAGGGTGGTAGCTGGCCAGGCGGACACTAGATATGTTCTACCACCATGCGGGGGTTATTGGTTTCTTAACGATGTTTTCCTTCACCGGAGGGCCACTGTGAGAAGCGCACATATATTTTTCGATAGAAAAATTCATTGGTGCACGGCGGTTTGAACTCGGCTCCACGGCATCAAAGCCGACCGTTCTCCCAATTACGCCACCGGGCCCTCAATAAATAATTATATATTAATAATTATAATGAATAATTATATATAAATATAAATAATTTGTCTTCACAGGAATGTTCTACCGGGCAAAGTCTCGTTAGGGTGCAAACTTTTTTAAACATACCTAATATTTTTTGACATGATATGACATTTGGCGAAGATGGCGGCCATTTCAGTCCCGCGACACAGCATACATAATTAAATAACTCAGAATTATGAACGTACTTTGTACCAATCAACACAGCAAAAAAAAAATTATAAGCATAAAACCACATATTATATAATAGTTACTACGTAAATAATACTTTCCGTTGTTAGGTTGGCTACACAGTGCTTTCATAATTCGGGTATCCACAATATAGGGAAGTGCCTCTTATAACGTAGTAGAGTGATTCAGTACTCTGTTGGCCATATGGCGGCAATTAATGTTAATAATCGCAAATAATACTTTTTAATATTCATTTTGAAATACAACTAGTCCGTGTTATATAAGTATTTGGAATTATTGTAATAAAATAGACAATTAATTATCGTGTGTGTCAGATGCTTTAATTGTACAGGGCCATTTTGGACTTTGTCCTTTGATACCTTGATGACATCATTATTACTAGTGAATATTTTCACTTTAGCGCGGCATTTAAAGTCAATTTTTTTAGGGTTCCTAACCCAAAGGCTACCACATGAACACTTTTTGAGACTTTGTTGTCTGTTCGTCCGTCCGTCCGTGTGTCTATATGTGCGCACTTTACAGATCTGTATCTTCTTAACCGTTATAGGTACATACTTGAAATTTTCAAAAAGTATATATCCGTCAGTGTATAACGGCCCAGATTCGAAATTTAATAGATGCATGTAATTTCATTAAAACTTTTTTTGCACTAAAAAGGGTAAAATAAGTTATTTTTCAAAAAAAATAAAACAGAATTCATAACCACAAAAAGGCACTCAAAAGCGAAAAATAATTTACTTAAAATTATTATAAGCGTTACCCACTTCTCTATTTGATGTCGGTGCCACTCAAGCCTATTGGATATTAGATAGACACTATGTATGTAGTAGTAGTAAGTAGGTTAGTAAGTAGGTAGATACATGTAGGTATTATCTATCTACTACCTATTAGACTTGGCTGGCACCGACTTCAAATAGAGAAGTGGGTAGTGCTTATAATAATTTTAAGTAAATTAGTTTTTCGCTTTTGAGTGCCTATTTTTGTGGTTATGAAGTAGGTTTTATTTTTTTTTGAAAAATAACTTATTTTATATTGAACTGGGCAGCACTTGACTACTATCTCATGATGTTAAGTGACGATGCGGTCGATGATGGAGCGCGCTTACCCAGAATACACCAATTCACTCGCGATTTGTCGACCCCCATTTGTATAGAAACGGGTTATTTACCAATATCGATAGCTCATAAATACTGTAAAACATGGTAAATATTCCTTTCAAATATCTTGTAGGTAAATTAACCAAACGATCTGACTATCCTCAAAACTAGGAACTGTCACAGTTTACAAAACAAACTGTCTCTAGCAACTGTCACCGTTTACACCCTTTACATTAGAAAAGCGAGGATTGTTCAGTTAGTGTAATTGAATTTTTCGTGTCATCGCCTCAGATTCTCCGAGATTATGCATTGCGTACGCAAAAGGGTCGGGTGAAAGTTTATGGTCTAAATTGTTACTATTCTGGTCGGATTATGTAAATTTGTATTAGAGGTGATTTCGTTTTTACATTAGGGGGTTGAACGTGCTTGGTTAAAGAGATTTTTTTTACATTGTGCCTATATATAAACATATAATGGTATGCATATAATCTAACTTATAAGAAGGTCTTCCTTGTCTAAAAGATGGTCTTCCTCATCTCAATGTGGTGCAGTATAACAGACATAATAATAAAATTTATATGTACTATTCCGTCCGTACAGATCAAACATATTATTTTCTCTATATCTGTTTACATCAATAGGCTGAAACAACATAATGCCGGTATTCAGCAAAATACACATTTAAAAAATTGAAAAATGTATAATAATTTCTGCCAACAAAATTACTTATCTTTATTGGAAATATAAATAATGTACATAAAAGTACAAGTTGTGGCCGGCTACACGAAGCAGCAGCAAATGATATGTCGTCGCGACATTACTGGTTTCTATGTATTTTTATAAAATTCCCTCCGTAGTTAGCGACACGAAGCTAGCGACGCTTCGCTAACTAATTTCATTGAAACACATAGAAACCAGTAGTGTCGCGATGACACGTCCGCTGTTGTCGTCTGCTGCTGCTTCGTGTAGCCGGCTACCAACATGTACCTTTATAGGAACTTATTCGAGCCGACTTAACCCAAACGTGAACCGAACGAGCGTAACATAGCCGAACGTTACGGTTCAGTCTCATTCAATATCCAAAAAAAAAACATACAAAAAAGTTGAGTACCTTAAAAATGTGGCGCTCAGCGCGTCTAAAAAGGCTTTCACTTCAATAAGTAAGATAGTTTAAAAACTAAAACAACCGACTTCCATGCCTTACGAGTCAGTTTCAGTAGCAAGTTTGTCAGATATCGATACAATTACTATAGAACCACCTTGGAAATGTACTCTACCAATTAAAAAGAATCATTCAAATCACTTCACAATTGTAATCGCGTTACATACATGAAGAAGAAAGAAACATACAGACGAATTGAGAACCTCCTTCTTTTTAGAAGTCGGTTGAAACTAAGAAAATAGTGTATGGATACTTTTTAACGGAGAAAATCAAATTCTACCCTCCGAAAACTAACTCGATGGTAAATTAAGACAATATCTTACTTCTACCCTCATTGCTATAGTAATGTCTGCACCATTTTTGTGATGTATGAAGATCACCATTTCAGGTTCCCTAGAGCTCCCTTAGAGCTATACAGGGATGGCCTGGCCTGAGAAGCGGAATTATTCGTGATGTAGTTTTACTGGTAAAGTCACGTTTATGTGCAGGAGATATATAATATGGTTCGTGGCTGAAGTGGAGTTGATACCTAATTTCTAAGGAGGTTCTATGTTCCACTGTGTATATATATATTTTTAAAAGACGTCCGGACCGATTTGGAAAATTATTTTTTTGTATGAAGAAGCATACATTTTATGTTGCCCCATTTAAATGTCATCGAGATAATGATGTTCAGTATAAACACCTCAAACTTTGTACTTAAAACAAGTAACAAAATTAAAATATTGAATGAACACCCACGACAGTGTCCTTTAGAAAATTAACGTCATAACATCTATCTAAGAACCACCACTAAAATATGTCCAACCGTTTAAAGACAAAATCGAACTAGTTTTGGAGAAAAATGGCAACATGGATTTGCACAAACAAATGTTTACTGCAGCGCCCCCTGGTGAGTTGACACTATAACACCTATTTAAGAACATGCACCAATCAAACACGAACTGAAAATTGCATCAAAATCGGACTAGTCGTTTTGAAGAAAAATGGCAACATCGATTTGCACCAACAAATGATTACTGCAGCGCTCCCTCTGTGAGTTGTCACCGTAACACCTATCTATAAACATGCAACAATTGCACCCGAACCCATAACTGAAAACTGCATCAAAATCGGACTAGTAGTTTTGGAGAAAAATGGCAACATGGATTTGCACACACAAACAAACAAACATCCTCTCACCCAAAACGCATATACAGTCTCCGTTCCGTCGTGGGTACCGACTAGCGCAACAATTTTCAGCTGAGCATTGAGGTCGTGGCAATTGTTCGAGTTCATACACTTTTAGTTTGAGCACGGCAACATAGATGGCGCCAGTAGAAAAATTAGAACACGCTATCGTTTGTCGCACCGATTTGTATGAGTGATTTTTCGATTGTTTGAAATACAACCAGCTTCGGGATACGAACAAGGCGTTTCATTTTACCCTTCCGTTATCCCTCACGTACACTCGTGGACATTAGGTCCTTTACCGAGTCGGATTAGTTAGGTAATTTAGATCAACGGACCGTGAGAGTCCGTACCCCCCGTGCTCGCAGTGGATTGCTGCAATAAGAGCGCGCGGCACTTGTTTCGGTAGCTACTCGTCCGCCACGCGGAGATAGCATCCGTACAGTGGAGGGAGGAGCCAGCTCATCAGAGCTAGTTGGCGAAGTTCAAGATCATCGCAGTGCGAGTCCGCGTCAACTTCAGTCGAGACGGACGTGACGTACAAGCGGCGGTGACGTCAGGCAATGGCGGTGACGACATCAGGCGGAAGTTAGGCGCCTAACACCGAGTGACAGCGAACGTCAAAGTGACAGCAGACGTCAAGGTGACAGTGACAGCAAACGTCAAGTGGTGACAGTGATTCAGGGAAACTGTGAGTACTTTTTACTGTTTATTACTAGCAAAAGTGAACCTAGTGAGTTTGAAGAAAATAACTGCATATTTATAGAAGATATTTGGACTTGTAAAATTTTAGTAAGATTTATCTTAACTTAGAATAATTTGCATGCAATAATTAGGGACTTAGAATAGTTTTAAGAAAAGTGAACATACGGGGAACCTATGCCCGATTTTCGTTCGAAGTTATTAATTTGAAACACTTGTAAAATTTTAGTGACTTACCTTGGACTTAGAAAATTTCGATTTAAAATTTAACTTAGAATAATTCTATCTTTGAACAGTTTTAACGGTAATTAACTTTTATTTTAGTAACTTAGTACTATTAGCTATATTCAAGAAGTTTTGTATAATTATTAGATATTTTAATTGAATTACAAAATGTCGCTAACTTTTAATGTACAACAGGACATTTTTAATTGTATGTTAAAGGCCTTCAGCAATTATAAAAAAAGTCCCAAAGAGCGCATAACTGCTGAATACGTAGAAACTAAGTTAGAACTCTTAGAGAACAATTGGAACTCGTTTGTGGCCAACCACAAAAAGATATATGGAAGTTTAAAGCCTGATGAAATATGTGTAAGTGAGTATGTAAAATCAGAGGTTTATGATAAGACAGAAGATACCTACATAAATTACAAATGTCTCTTAAAGTCAGCACAAAATAAGCTTTCATCCAAACCTGTTGAGCAACTCACAGAGCAACACAACCCTACTTTAGCTAGTAAAAAAAGCGCGGTCAAGTTACCGGACATTTCAATACCAACCTTTTCGGGAAAGTATTCTGAGTGGGTTTCATTCAGAGATTTATTCAAGTCACTTATAGACAAAAATGAATCTTTGGATGATGTCCAAAAACTTCATTACCTTAAGGGCTACTTAAGTGGTGAGGCTGCTCAACTGGTGAGGCACACTCCAATAACAGAGGCTAATTATAAGGAGTGTTGGGGCTTATTAGAAAAACGTTATGACAATAAAAAATACTTGTCAAATTGTATTTTAAAAAGGTTATTTGGTATACGTCGTTTAGCATCAGAATCAGCCATTGGTCTTAAGGAATTGTTAGACACAACTGTTGACTGTATAAACGCATTAAAACATTTGGGCATAAATGTGACTACGTGGGATATCATTGTGATTCATGTTGTCACCTACAAACTGGATCAAGAGACCCGCAAGCAGTGGGAATTGTTTATAGCGAGTGATGATGAGCTGCCCACTTTGGTTCAGTTCAAAACCTTTATTGAACAAAGGTTTAGGGCTCTTGAGTTCGTAGAACCACGTCGAGTCATAAATAGTCATGGCCACAGCACTAAAGTTATGTTGGCTACGAAATCGACAAAAAATTGCGAATACTGTTCACAGGGCCATAAGATGTGCTTTTGCAAGAAGTTTTCTGAACAGACGGTCGATCAGAGGAGAGAATTTGTTGCCAAAAACAATATATGCTACAATTGTTTAGGAAGCAACCATATATCTTACGATTGTAAAAAACAGACAACCTGCAAGATTTGTCATAAAAAACACCACACGTTGCTTCATCCCGGTAATAAGGAGAACAAAGAACAAGGCATTCTTGCCCCTTCTACGTCTCAAGAACAACACGTTGTCGCGTGCCTGTCTACAGGGAAAATGCAAAAACCTAAACAGGTGTTGTTAGCTACAGCTTTAATTCAAGCTGAAGCTAAAAACGGCGAGCGTTTATTAATACGGGCTTTGATTGATCAAGGCTCACAAGGCTGTTTCATAACAGAAGCTATAGTTCAACATTTACGTCTGAAGAAACTACCAGCCAATGGTACCATATCTGGTTTAGCCAGTGACAAAACTATACGAGCTCAATACAAGGTACGAGTTCAACTTCAATCTCGTGTTGATCTTAATTTCAAGATGGAAGTAGAAGCTTTCGTTTTAAACAAGATATCTTCCTATCTACCGGAACAAAAGATGGACGTTATCAATTGGGTTGATTTGGATCATCTGCAATTAGCAGACCCACAGTACAACGTACACAACAAAATAGACATTTTATTGGGTGCGGATGTTTATGGCACTATTATGAAAGAAGGATTGATAAAGTGTCCTAGTGGATCACTCATTGCACAGAGCACCACCTTAGGGTGGATCCTTTCAGGTGTCATAAACAAGGTAAACAATAGTGAGATAGAGTCAATGAGAATACGAGTCATGCATGCACAGATTAATGAAAATGAAATGTTGAGAAAGTTTTGGGAAGTAGAAGAAAGAACTTTCTATAGCGAGAAGAAAATGTTGAATGAAGAAGAACAAGGATGCGAAATGATTTATGCGAATACGACGAAGAGAACACCAGAAGGACGATATGTGGTAAACTTACCGTTTCGTGAAGAAAATCCACGCTGCTGCAATGGAGATTCCAGGAACGTAGCAGTTGGGCGATTGAAGTCACTGGAAAAAAGACTGCAAAGGGATTCAGATCTTAAGCAAAGTTACAGTGATGTTCTGAAAGAGTACTTACAACTTGGACACATGAGACTGGTTAATGACATCGATGACAAGAAACAAGAAGCTGTTTACTTACCGCATCACGCTGTGGTGCGCGAAGATAAATCAACCACGCGAGTTAGAGTTGTGTTCAATGCATCGGAACCAAATAAGTTGGGAGTCTCATTGAACGACGCTCTGATGGTTGGGCCAACGCTACAAGCTGATCTTCGACACATCGTGATGCGCTGGAGAACTTACCCTATAGCCTTGGTCGCTGACATTATTAAGATGTACCGCCAAGTGCTCGTGTCGGAATCACAAGCCAATATGTACCAACGTATTGTGTGGAGAGATGATCCCACCTCTGAAATAAAAGACTATGAGCTTCTTACCGTCACTTTTGGCACTGCAGCTGCTCCGTACTTGGCAGTAAAAACGCTGCAGCAGGTGGCTCATGATGAAGGAGAGCAATATCCCCTCGCGAAGGAACGGGTTCTGAAATGTTTCTATATGGATGACCTTATGTCTGGTTGCGAAACAGTACAGGAAGGTGTTGAAATATACAAGGAATTACAAGAACTTCTTAACAAAGGAGGGTTTGAATTACAGAAGTGGAATAGTAATGACAACAATATTTTAAAGCACATAACATTATTTACAAAAAAGCAAGAAAACAAAAAGAAAGAAGTTAAAACAGAGTTTGATAAAAATAAACATAAGGAAAAAGAGAAAGAAAAAAAAGAACTAGAAATAAAGTTAGATAATACGACAAAAGTTTTGGGACTTACCTGGAAGCTCTCCCCGATGACAGGACCTGAAACAAAAAGAAAATTATTAGCAGAAATAGCTAAGCTTTTCGACCCCTTGGGATGGGTTGCGCCTAGTGTGATTTTAGCAAAGATGTTCATACAAAAGCTTTGGTTAGCAGGCGTAAGCTGGGATGAACCAATATCAGATGAATTAAGACAAGAATGGAGTACTTATCGTTCAGAGTTCGGTGAATTCTCCAAGGTACAAATCCCACGCTGGCTTGGCACGAAGAACGACGATCACACTGTAGAGTTGCATGGCTTTAGCGATGCTTCTCGCAACGCATACGCAGCAGCAGTATATATTCGAATCGTTGCTGGTTCGAATAATATTAAAACGTCGCTTGTGGTGGCAAAAACCAGAGTAGCACCCGTCAAACAGGTTAGCATACCTCGACTGGAGTTGTGCGGTGCAGTCTTGTTGGTACGATTATTATCTGAGACTGCTGAAGTTCTTGACATTCCGAAGGATAATTTACACGCTTGGACAGATTCCACAATCGTATTAGCTTGGCTCAAAAGTCATCCTAGCCGCTGGAAGACGTTTGTTGGCAACAGGGTATCATCAGTTTTATGGAATCGTCTAAGTGGTCTCACGTCTCAAGCAAGCAGAACCCCGCAGATATCGCGTCGAGAGGTATCTTACCTTCTGCATTGATCGGAAATGAATTATGGTTTTCTGGACCAAGCTTTTTGAGAGAACAAGAAGTACCCTACAATAGTGCAAGGGACTTACACAAAAGCGAAGAAGAATCTATCAGAACTCATTTAGGAGAAGTCGCGGAAGATGACTTACTTTCGAGATATTCATCGCTGCAAAAACTATTGAGAGTTGTTGCTTATTGCAGAAGGTGGTTAAAGAAGACTAGCAGAACTTCACCATATCTTCGCAAGGTTGAAGTGGATGAAGCATTGCAATGTTGCATCCAACTTGCTCAGCAACAAGGATTTGCAGAAGAATATGACACATTAAAAAAAGGAAGACCAGTTTCAAGGAAGAGCAGCAAGCTAAAGATACTATGTCCTTATCTTGACGATAATGGTATAATTAGAATAACTGGCAGACTGAAACACTCTTCTTTGGATACTGACACGAAAAATCCTATAGTCTTACCGCATGATTCACCATTAGCAAAATTGTTAGTGGCTGAAGCTCATGAAAAGACCATTCACGGTGGTCCGCAATTGATGATCAACTACTTAAGGTCAGCATACTGGGTCATCAGAGCTAAGAGCTTGGTGAAACAGCATATTCGCCGATGTGTTACTTGCATCAAGAACAGTGCACCCACTCAACATCAACTCATGGGAGCTCTGCCATCAGAAAGATGCAAGCCGGGGCGTGCTTTCCTTTGCAGCGCTGTTGATTATGCGGGTCCTATAAGCGTCCGTACAACTAAAGGACGTGGCCATCGTTCCTATAAAGGTTACATTTGCTTGTTTATATGCATGGCCACAAGAGCAATTCATCTAGAGGTAGTGAGCGATATGACCAGTCAGGCATTTATAGCAGCCTTTAGGAGTTTTGTTGCGCGACGTGGAAAGTGCACAAAAATGTGGTCGGACAATGGCACTACTTTTGTTGGAGCAGCTAAGGAACTGCGAGAATTGGGATCCATTCAGCCAGAGATTGCCGAACATCTGGAGAAAAACGGCACTGAATGGCACGTTATCCCTCCTCGAGCTCCCAACTTTGGGGGATTATGGGAAGCTGCAGTGAAATCCACCAAACATCACTTGAAACGAGCTATCGGAAACCTGACGCTCACGTACGAAGAACTGAGCACGCTTCTAGTTCAAATAGAGGCATGCTTAAATTCAAGGCCTATATCGGCAATAGATGGGGAAAACCCACAGGAACCTCTCCCTTTGACTCCAGGACATTTTTTAATAGGAGAAGCATTGGTTAACGCACCGGACTATACCTACAGTTCAAGCAACATAAGTCTTCTGTCTCGGTGGCAGCTTGTTCAGAAGACGCTGCAAACATTTTGGAAGCGTTGGTCCCAAGAATATTTAGCAACACTAATGCAACGCTACAAATGGTCTCAACGAACTTCAGAGCCAAAGATAGGAGATGTAGTTATAATAAAAGAAGATGACCTTCCTCCTGGTCAGTGGTTACTTGGTCGCGTGGTAGAAATTCACAAAGGTTCAGACAATCTAACCCGCGTAGTCACATTGCGTACCAAGTCATCGGTAATAAAACGGCCTACTTCGAAATTATGTATACTTCCGGTAAATAATGAATAGATTATAAGAATTTTAGTCGATCTTTCATGTTTAGTAAGGTTATTTGATGGGTAATTTATATTTCACTAATTAGATTTTTTTAGTTAATTTGTGTTTGAGTTTGTTTAGATATAGTCATAAACAATATTGTAAGTTTTTTTGCGTTTATTGATCATTTTTATTTTACTTGTAAAAATTCTTACCACTCACCAAAGACAACAAACAGCTTAACTTCAAGCAACGGTGGGCGGTAGCCATATAGCATGAGTTAAAGGACATTCCTCACATAATGTCTTTGGTGGGCGGTATGTTCGAGTTCATACACTTTTAGTTTGAGCACGGCAACATAGATGGCGCCAGTAGAAAAATTAGAACACGCTATCGTTTGTCGCACCGATTTGTATGAGTGATTTTTCGATTGTTTGAAATACAACCAGCTTCGGGATACGAACAAGGCGTTTCATTTTACCCTTCCGTTATCCCTCACGTACACTCGTGGACAGCAATAAAGTATTTAAAATCATGAGATATCCAGACGAGTCGTCGGTTTGCCTAGCGCCTCTCGAGCGTCTTGTGTATTAGTGTTTATGGTGCTAAAAGTAGGTATAATGCATACTTTGTGAAAATATCAAGTGTATACCTATTACGGTTAAGAAGATATAGCATTGTGGGCTGTGAAAGATGGACGGATATACAGCAGTCTCAGTAATAGGCACTGTTCGGAACCCTAATAAGATCGTTTAAAAAACTAAAAAGAACCGACTTCAATGCCACGCTATTAATTTTCAATACCAATTTTAAGGTGTTTATCTCCATATCTCTGGAGATACTTATCAGATCTCAATAAAATTTCTATGGTACTACGCTTGGAATATCTCCTTTCCAACAAAAAAAGAATAACCAAAATTGGTTCATAAACGACGAAGTTATCCGCGAACAAACATAAAAAAAACATATACGGTCGAATTGAGAAACCTCCTCCTTTTTTTGAAGTCGGTTAAAAGCGGAACTTGACTTCACACTGTCGCGGGATAGATTTTTAGTTGGTGTTCGTTCTAGCGTGTTTTGTTTCATATCTCTTGAGAATTCCATAGAATCTTACTGTGTCTTATCTCAGCGGATGACAGAGTTTTAGACTAACATACTTTATAATCATCACTTACATAATATAACGTCACTTATTTTATAGATTAGCTTTGGACCACTCTCACCTGACGGTAAGCGACTGTGATGAAGATGGTGAACACCCTAACCTTAGAATACTCTGATTCTCTGGGGCTGTGTGCTGCCGCAACACAAGCCGTTTCTTTACTCCTGTGACACAAGGTTAGGGCGGCAGATTTTCTCCTTGATGGTGGTAAGCTGCATTTTGGTAGTCAAGTCAAGTCAAGCGAAACATTGACACAATAAGCTTTAATCACCGCTGGATGAACACCCGTGCTAGGATATGAACAACTATCTTTTGATAAGAAGTCAATCTATCTTTTACGCCAACGGGCTCTCGAAACTCACTGCTATGCATAGCTGAAATGTCATTGAACATTCTACTTCTGTGAAGTGTGATAAAAAGAAGTACAAGGCCTATGTTTACCCTTAATACCCATAAATAACGAGGCCACATCTTATTGAGCCATTACCGCCGTACGTCAAATTACGGCTAAAGCAAATTGCACGTGTCCCAGCAATAAACGGGACAGGTATTTATTGTAAGGGTTTTTATACGTGACTCGCTTGCACAGTTTAGGGTCATGTGTCTTTAGTTTAGTGCCCTTTATGGGACAACATTTTCTTATGATTTTAGGTCATGTTGCTTTAGATGTAATCTGATATATATTATAAATCATCCTATTCTTATAAGAAAGTGAAATTCCTAAAATATAGTGTTTGCAAAAAAGTATGCTGCAAATCGCAGCATGTTGAATTCTTAAATGCTATAAATGCAAATGTTGTAACGTAAAATGCGTACAAACATAGCTACAATCACGCCTTTTTCCCGGTGGGGTAGGCAGATCTGAGGCCGACCTAAATGAACGTATCACACTCAGATCGGAGACGTTTTAAAGAAAGGCCAAGTCAAAAGTACCTATACCGGCAAACATGTATGAAGGCGCTCATGAAAGTGGAAGAGGCGAAAGAGGTATGTTAGGATCGTAGCATGTGGAAAGAAGTAGTATAAGTCTCTCTGTAAAATGCAACTTACAAATTATAAGCTCTATGTATGTAACTGGTATTTTCCACCACATATCGTTGTTGTTATGCAAAAAACGCTGTATAGGTGATTTCAGTCCATTAGCTGCGATAGCAACACATATCAGTAATTCATTTCCAAGAACTAGCTAACCGTTGATTGTTGCTTTTCCGATCACTGCTATTAGTTAGCCACTAATTATAGATACAGTCGAACCAAACGTGATTATAAATTCATGCATGTAGGTTTGTCTATGTTGTAGAGAGCTTTAAATGTGTAGCTTAAAATTGAACTAGTATTGAAAGCTTATGTCCACTGAAAAACATGGGGTTTATTTCATCGCAAGTCACTTAGCATGACGTAGCAACTCTATTTTAGCTCTTGTCAGCTATCACGTAAAAACATCGCGTAATTCACAGCCAGCTATCACGTAAAGACATCGCGTAAATGACAACCTTGATAAAGATCGTCCTATTTTAGGGCTCACCACTCAAGAACTCGTTTGCCCCATTGGTTATCGTACGTTTGGCTAATATATCAATCTCTCTGGCTTCAATTTTCCAGAAAACTTAAGAGTTTTCTAGGATTTTATGCTAAGGCATAGACTTCTTCTTCGACTTGTGGAACAGCTAGAACGTAATGCGTTTGCTATAGCGCGTAGTTCGCACTAAATAAATAATATTATCGTCTGTAAACTTTGTACTTGTGTTTTTTAATTCTATTCTAAATAGTCATCATCATCATATTTCTACCTTTATCACACTTCAGTGAAGTAGGTGCAATATGTCATTCTCTTCCTTTTTAAAATTTTAAATTAAAATGTCTTAAAAAATCGGCAACTACCTTCGTAAGCTTTTAAACAATCATTTAGACGAAATATAATGTTTGTAACACGCAAAACACTTAAGGACCTCTCCAGCCACCAGGCTTACGTATACATAATACAAATTATATATTTATTAAATACAAGTACTGCAAACATTGAGTATTCAGCCAAACCAGAATACTCAAAGACTGCAAAGTTCGAAAGCCTTTATAATATAGTTATTATAGAGTCTTAGAACTTTGTACAACCATTATTATTATATATCATGTATAACTAAGCTATGCACTAACTTTAACGGGAAGTTCAGAGTTAGGCCCTATCATCAATGTCCACAGTGCAGTTCCAGCTACCACTTTCCCATTAGGGAGTTTGGACCTCACAGGGGATTTAACTTTGATAATCTGACGGAGTACTGTTAGGTTTCATGGAAATTGGTAGGCAAAAATGGTATGGGTTCCAATGATTTTAATCTAAGATAGGATTTGGTTTGTAATTTTGTCATGTGTCACAACACTATGACTACGAATGCATTCACCTAATTTGCAAAGGAATGTTATAGATATACACGATATCATCACTTACCAACTCAGGTGAAATTATGGTCAAACAAAAATAAAACCGGCCAAGTCGAGATGGACTCGCCCACCGAGGCTTCCGTACCAACGTTGGTATGTACCAATTAAGCTAGACCTCTACGTTGTTTGAGCGCTCATATAGCCCAGAGGTCTATCTTAATTGGCGTATACTATGTATGTATGTATGAGGACACCCTTTAATTTTCAACTTTTTTTTACTTTTGGAATTTTTCCTTTATTTGTGCTGTAAGACCTTGCTTCTTGCCAAATTTCATGATTCTAGTCAACGGGAAGTACCCTATAGGTTTTCGACCCAAAACCTATAGGGTACTTCCAGTTGACCTAGAATTGTCAATTTTGGTCAAAAGCAAGGTCTTACAGCACAAGTAAAGGAAAAATTCCGAAAAATAAAAAAAAGTTGGAAATTAAGGTAAATTTTGGTACTTACAAGTTGTCGCGAAAATCACAATTTGCCCATATCTTTGTATCGTGTTAACTCAGGACCTTGATTTTTTTACACCTAATATCCCTATTAGGTGATACTGAAGTCAATAGTCCCGTATAGACTTCAGTATCTGGTATAAATTTCAACTTGCTAGGTCCACTCATTCCTGAGAAAATCGGTGGTGACACACGGACAGACAGACATACAGACAGACAGACAGACGGACAGACGGACAAAAAAGTGATTATAAGGGTTCCTTTTTTACCTTTTGAGGTACGGAACCCTAAAAAAATAAAAAAACATTAAATTTACAAAGTTTTTGATACAATTTTATTTAAAATTACTTGTGGTTTGGGTGTAACTACTCTTTCAACAGTTTAGTACTGCTATGGCGAAAGTATTTTATGCGTAACTCTTTGTAACGAACTTTGAAACTATTGCCGTGAAATCAATTATTAACACAAAACATAATATAAAAGTAGTTAATATTGATATCATGGTATTATAATAATACAATGTCACATTATATAATTAAGATAGTTTAAAAACTAAAACAACCGACTTCAATGCCCCGCGAGTCAATTTCAGTAGCAAGTTTGAGACGTTTATCCTCATATCTCTGGAGATATTTATCAGATCTCGATGAAATCACAACAAGACCACCTTGGAAACGTACCCTACCGATTACAAAAATAATCATTCGAATCGAAAATTACGAATAACAATTTTTATAAAATGTGGTGCGAATGAAAAACAAACGTATTGAACGCATTGTGCTTCGCAAAAAAGTACATAATCACTTTTTATTGTTCTGGTACGTTCTTTATTTTTACATTTGTTATACAATGATTTAAGAAGCTGATTTATGACCATCAGCAACGAGAGAAAATTTTGAGCGTTATATCTAGGACAAAACCAATCTAAGACACAAATATTGCAACAACATTTTTTAATAAAAAAAGTTTTTTTTAAATATACCAGAACTGGTAGGTACCTCTGTTTTACCGCCGTCATATACGTATTAATAAGTTTCATTCTGCGCGGCACATGCTAAATTGGATAGGTATACATTTTTGTACCTTTTTCCCACAGGGTCGAAAAACTGGGATTGCCCGATATCATGAAAACTAATAAAATTTAACACAATTTCGACGTGTCCCGTTCTGATGGCCATGAATAATTTGATCATCCCTTCGTAAATTGCAAAAGGGTTCGCAAATGATTTTATTTTGGTAAATGGTATTACATGTTTGTTTTTCTTGTTTATTTTTGGCGATATTTTCATGTTAGGATATTTTTGGATTGTAATTTAGATGCTTAAATTTCTTATAAATTTAAAATGAACTTTCTGTACGTTTATTTTAATGAGTAAAGTTAAGTTTGGCAGAGTTAACACCTTGACAATTTCACACAGTTGTCATATTACCATCGTATCGGTTGCTTTGACAATAAAACTTAAGGGATTTATACAAGGCGATGTTTTTAGCATTTTTTCTCAGTCTTATAAAATATTGTACTGTGGTTACGTGACTATTCATTACTCTGTACTGTGGTAAAGAACCCTACGAGTGCGAGCCCGACTTGCACTAGGCCAGTTTATTTCTATTGCAAGTCAATTCACTAACATAGTAGTATTATGAGTTTAACGCTCCTATGCCTAAGTATGATTAGATAAGTAGGTGCAAGTACCTGCAAGCTGGCTGACAGTTTTCCCCTACGAAATCGGAATATCCGTCACGGGGACGGAGGTATCGCTAAATACCGTATATAAAATAATAGTTGTGTTCACTATTTAACTTTTTTTATTTTTTTTATATAAAAATTGTGTGAAGTACTGAAACACTCAGTATGGTTACGTGAATGAATGAATGAATGAATGAATAATACTTTATTGCACACCAAGAACAAAAAAAACAAACAAAAGTAACAGAAGAACATAACATATCGGTAGTACAATGGGCGGTCTTATCGCTTAGAGCGATCTCTACCAGACAACCTTTGGATGGAGAGGATTTCTAAATTATAATATTGCGGGGGTGTGCAACTATAAGTTAACATATATATGAATATACTTAAAATTAATACTTACACATATAAACAAACATAATACATAACATAGATACATATACATTGTAACTAAATAGATATTATTAAAATAGATACATATACCTTAATAAATAAGTTATAAAATCAACAATGGGAAAAATAGTGTTTAAATACCATATTTTTAAAAGCTTGTGGAGATTGGGCTTGTCTTATTGTTGCAGGAAGTTCGTTCCATAGGCGGACAGCTAGCATGGAATAAGATTTGTTGTAGTAAAGTGACGTGGAGTGATGTTGAGGTGTCTTCAATTGAAGCGTATACTGGGATCGAAGGGGGTGGGATTTAGTAAGGTGGAGGAATTCGAAGCGCTCTTTTAGGTAAAGTGGAGTCGTAGGAAGGAATAGGATATTGTAAAGGAAAGAAAGGATATGCATGTTCCTGCGAAGGCGGATAGGTAACCAATTGAGCCTTTTTCGGAATTCGGAGACATGATCATATTTCCGAAGACCGAAAATGAATCGGATACAGACATTTTGCAGTCTTTCTAGCTTATCAAGTTGCTCTTCGGTCAAATCTGGATAGCAAGCATCTGCGTAATCAAGTATAGGCAAAAGAAGAGATTGTGCTAACGCAGTCTTAGTGGTTATAGGAAGAAAATTACGTAATCTTAAGAGTGAAGATGCCGAAGCAAAGATTTTCCGGCTGACTTCTGCTAGTTGAGGTTCCCAAGATAGCTGGTTGTCTATGAGTAATCCTAGATTTTTGACTGACGAGCTAAAGCTTACAGGGACTCCATCAAATATGACTTGTGGTAGCCGGAACCAGTCAATTTTTGAAATCATACGTGAGCTCCCAATGATAATAGTTTGAGTTTTTATAGGATTGACTGTCAGGCCGTATGATTTACTCCAATCTCGGATACGCTTCAGATCTTCATTAGTGCTCTCTATTGCCGCATGTAACTGATCTAGAGGTGCCTGAGTATAAATCTGTAGATCGTCCGCGTAAAGATGGTAGGAAGAAGATAGCTGTTGTGAAATAGAGTTAATAAAGATTGCGAAGAGAAGAGGAGATAAAACGCCGCCCTGAGGAACGCCAGCAGATAGATTGCACCACGATGAGTAGGAATCATCAATACGTATTCTCTGCCGACGTCCACACAGGTAACTACGAAACCACTCAATCACTGTCGGCGAGATGTTAAGAGAGCACAGCAGACCTAGCAGAATGTCGAAATCAACATTGTTGAACGCACTGCTAAAGTCGAGCAGTGACAGCACTGTGAGCTTTTGATTACTCATCCCATACCTGATGTCATCGATAATTTTAGTCAAAGCTGTAATAGTACTGTGACCAGACCGAAATCCAGATTGGAAGGGATTAAGGAGATTGTTTCTGATAAGGAAGGAGGACAGTTGTTGGTGAACTAGACGTTCTAGGACTTTCGAAAGGAAAGGAAGAATAGAGATAGGTCGATATTCTGAAAAGGACGATGGGTTGGATTTTTTGGGTAAGGGTGTGACTTGTGCCTCTTTCCATGTTACTGGAAAGCTGCCGGAGGAGATAGAAAAATTCAGGAGGAACTGGATCACAGGAACAATTTCATCAAGTATGGGTAGAATCATATTGCGACTAATGCTATCACTGCCGACTGCATTGGAAGATATCGACTGTATGGTCTTCTTAACATCACCTTCAGTAAATTGAGTAAAGAAAAAGGGGTCATGGTCTGAGGATGGAAGAGAAGAGAGATAATTCAAAGTTGCAAGTTTAAAAGGGCCATCAAATTTTGCAGAAGTGGAAAAATGCTTATTTAAGGAATTTAGGTCTAGGGTTTTGGAAATATCATTTTGGCGCGATTTACCTACACCAAGCGATCTCAAAAATTTCCAAACCTTGGCAGGATTGCCATTTTGTACAGAGCTGTGAATATGTCGGCGTTGTGCATCCCTACACATCCTATTGCAGACGTTGCGACGATTAATGTACTTTTCTTTATTTTCTTCAGATGTTCGATGTTTAAGTTTGATGTTAGCAACATTTTTTTTATGCATGAGCGTTCTAATCTCATCATTAAACCATGGTGCCGGTGCATGTTTCATTTTGATAGAACGAATCGGAGCATGAATATCGTAGAGCTCTGTGAGAGTACGGTTAAATACTCCAATTTTGTCATCCACGGTTGTCGGATCAACAACACCAGACCAATCCAAATTCTGCGCATCATTGCGTAGCTGATCTAAAACTATACCACCAAAACAACGTTGCAGAAGAATTTTTGGCTTTGCCTTGGGCGGGCGGATTTTATAGGAAATGTAAATTAAATCATGATATGAAAAAGCATCCGCCGCGCACTGACCATGCTTAGCCACATGATTCAAGGAGGAAACGAGAATGAGATCTAGAAGAGATGGCTTAGAGTTTGGAAAAAAGTGAGTAGGGTTGAGTGGAAGAATATTCAGGTTACTTGCCGAAATAGAGGACTCAAAGGCAGTTGCCCTGGAATCCTTTTTTAACAGACAAGTATTGAAATCACCCATTATAATAGTATGAGTATAAGGAGAAGAATAGTCTTCTAAAAGCGTTTCGAAACTGGAAAAGAAGTTAATGCGAAGAGAAGGGCAATAATAGACACCGAGAAGGAGTTTAGTATGATGCAGGATAACTTCGGTAAGGAGATGCTCACCAGCATTGGAGGGAGGTGGCCGCGCTGACATACTTACAATGGAGAAAGGAAAATGTTCACGAAGATAGATGGCAACACCACCTCCACCGCCACTAGTTCGATCATTCCTTATCAGCCGATATCCTGGCATCTCGTAAGTGATGGAAGAGAGAGATGGCTTCAACCAGGTTTCAGAAATTAATAGAGCATGGATGTCTTTATTTTCAAAAGATGCAAGCATATCGTTAAAATGAGCAGGAACACTTTGTGCATTTATATGGAAAACATTGAAATTTTTTGAAACGTCACTGACTAACGAAGTAATGGAGTCTGCTAACGTGGGTATACTACAAAAACTATTGTGACTGTCGTCCGAGGAAGAACAAGACAAGTAATCATCATTATCACTATTATCAAGCATAAAAATATAAATAAGTAGGTATACTATAAATATATAAAAGAATAAATATTAATAATTATATGCGTATAATATAATTTAAAAAATAAAATAAAATAAAAATAGGTTACAAATTCTAATACGTCCACCTGCCAGTTGCGTTAAAGATTGTAACGAGCATAAAACATAATATAACAAACTAAATACACCAAGATTATGTTAGGTACATAGGTAGGAATAGTGTTGCGCTATAAATTTGAACTAATTAATAATTTCATTGAAAAAGAATAAAATCAACAAGAAAAACAGTAACTACGACGCATAACTAAAACTAAGCAAGGTGTTGTGTTGTGTTGTGCTACACCCACAAACATTGTAACAACAAGCAAATCAATATAATTGCAACATTAAGCCTTAATTTTAAAAAGTCTTTTGAATTTATACGTAATGTTAAACTGGCTACATGTTTCAAATGTATGAAACCATTTTTAAAATATACGATCTGTCAATGTCATCGACATTGCGAGTGCCAACTGTCACACTAAACACAACGTCAAGTCAAATTATTGTGATGAAAATTTTGCCAAAAACAAAGAAATAAGTGAAGTATTAAATAAGATAATTAATTCAAGAAATTGAGGGTGAAATGTGAAATAAATGACATCTACCCTTTACTGGGCTAGCTAACTAAAAGTGAAACCAAACACGACACCTACCTACATAATTACGACATAGACGAAAAAAGACATCTGATTATTTCTTCGCTGCAGCAGCTCTTCTGGCCCTGGTGGCCACTGATGCCACCGTGGCCTCGGCCTTCTTCGCTTCTGCCAGCTTTCCAGGCTCCTTGGGCGCAACTACGTCGATGTCTTCAATCGAGTTGAGACGATGTCGGCTTCCATCCGGGCCAATGGCGTAGACGGTGCCATCCATCGTCCAACATTTCGACACGCCGAATCGCTGTCTAGCCGCCAGAAACACGTCGTGCCTTGACTTTGTAAGAAATTCAGACAGTGTAATGCCTGAACCCTTGAGAGTCGTTTTGGACGACCATATCTTGCCCCGGAGGCTTAGATCTCGGAGCTTGAAGAGGATAGGTCTAGGTCTATCCTGACCAGCGGCGCGTCCCATCCGATGACATCTACTAATATCATTCGCTGAGAAACCAGCCAACTTTAATTGGCCAGTCATCGTCTTCACAATAACGGCAGATGTCTCCTCCTTCTGCTCCTCCGGAACACCGTGTAGCAGGAGAATCTTACGCCTCCCGCGCATCTCCAGAGAGTCTACCTGCTTGGCAAGCATGCTGATTTGCATTTGTAATGCCCGCAGTGATGCAAGTGCAAAGGTTTTGAAATCGGCAAACTCAGCTTCAAGACTACCTGGGATGGGTGTTCCCGTCTTCGGTAGCTGCCCTTCTATGGAATCCAGACGCTCATTGAAGATTGACATCATCTGGTTAAGAGACTCTTGTATGGTGTCCATGTTGCAAAAGTGAATAATGATATTGTGAAGAAGTGATATATCTCAGTGCACAGTTTGTATTTATAGGAGATAACGATTATTGGCAGGCAGGATGTCCTAGTACATGCATCTATGCATGTATTTCACACTTAAGGTAACTTATTATGTTTTAATTTAAATAAATTATGAAGACAACTTTACAAGAAGTGTTACTTATTTAGCTCCTACCCGCGAAAAAAAGGTTGGAAAAAAAGGAATGGTTGGTTTTAACCTACTTTAATATATATTTTTTTAATATTCTGTCGTAAACGATTGGATGACAGCTGAATAGTTCATTACTTTTGTTTTTTTTTTAATTCAAAGCGTTAAAATTTTGTTTTTGCTATGTTTACTTGATAATTGGTTATGATTTATGATTTTTACGTGTATATGTGCGTATGTTAATACTGCCTACATACTGAATAAATGCTTCGATTCTTGATTCTACCTACTGCGTTGAAATATAGTGGCCTTAAAGTAATTACAGGACTGGGTAGTCCTGTACGTACGTATATATACTTATATACGTATCGCAACCTAGCATCGCAACATAATGAGCTGTATATCAACGATATCACAAAAAGTTGTGTATGCGATATAATGCCAATATATGTTTAGTTATACATATTATAAGAAATAGTTATGTTAAATGCAGCGCAGGCAAATGTAGGTAAAATGCAATATTAACAATTATACCTACCTAAGTATACACACTACATTAGAAGTTCGTTAGATATTCGTTAGATGGCGTTCGGAACCCTCCGTGTGCGGGACAAAAGTCTGACTCGCACTTGGCCAATTTTATTATATATATCCTATAGGCTAGCGTTTGACCACTATCTCACCTGTTGGTAAGTGATGATGCGGTTGAGGATATTAGCACGCTAGGCCTAGAATGAGAACTGGCTCTCAAGGATAGCTACCGGAACACATAAGATGTTTCGGCGACGGATTTTCTTACTTGAGGGTGGTAGCTGACCAGGCAGACACTAGATAGTGTCCTACTACCACGAATATCGTCGTAGATGAAAAATTTGGTCAGTATGAAAGAAAACTGTACTATTTACAAAACCGAATAACTTTAAAACTACAATAAAAAAGCCGATTTTTCATTAAAAGCGAGTTAAAGTTTATCTACAGATTACAACTTTTGAAAGTTTTTCATTATGAAAGTTATTTACATAGTTCATTGCGGTTAGTCGTGGTACGTGTAAATGGGTTCTAAGGCAAAGCTAAACCACTACGTTACGCAACGTTGTCTAGTTTCACCGAAAGCTAGCTCGTGTAGGAGATAACGTAACCAAGTAGTAATAAGGTGAGGTCATAGTCGTTACACACAGCGGTCGCTTTGTAGGTTAAACTGAGTCCTGCTGTGTTTATCTTAAGAGCAGTTTGATCACTAAAGAAATTAATTATAATTTAATTTATTCCGGCATTATTATAAAAATTGTATACATCTTTCTTTCTCTTTTTAAAGGCAACTATTAGTCAATTAACTACCCCGCATTAATCCAACTAAGTCTACTAATCGACGCACTACCCTGTGTCGCGGGGAAATTAGAATATGAGTAAAACGTACTTTTGTACGGAGATTTGTCTTAATTTCATAATTTAAGGCACTAAATAACCAATTTCAGATACCGCACAAGTCATTTTCAATAATAAGTTTAAGGTGATTATTTCCATTATCTCCGGAGGAACTCTCGATACATTTTATAGAATACTTCAATTAAAAATGTAAAACGATCCTCGATTGATCTATTCACAATCTGTTACTTGAGATCATTCCGATGACTTCACACTCGAGAGTTGGCTCATCGGAATGAAACAGCAGAGATGTCAACAGCTTTGCTGTAAGTTGGTGAGAAGTAGAGTATTCTGCAGATTTCAGGAGATGTCTCAGCATCAGGTCAACGCTACCAAGTTCTTACAAATAGTCTTTAAACGGCTAAACGTATTTTCACGAATCAAAGCTCTCAATTAAGACACCTATCAAACAAAAAACTAAATCAAAATTGGTTAATCCGTTTGGGCGCTACGATGCCACAGGCAGACACACACGTAAACAGATACACACGTCAAACATATAACACCCCTTCTTTTTGCGTCGGGGGTTAAAAAGAAGCGGAGACTGTACAAAAAATCATTAATATCAACAAGTCATAGAGAAAATCTAGAAAGAGACGGAAATCTCGTGTTTTCTTTTTTATGATATTTATGTTTCTTTAAAAAACTCGCAGAACAATTTTTGTATTAATTTTTCGAAAATTGTTTGATTTGGATTCCAAATGCCAAATATCATGCAAGCCTGAACATAATTCATGAATAAGCAACAATTTTCTGTAATTAAACATATTTACCTTATTTTTGGCATTTTTAACCCTAAAATCATGTTGTAATTTTCATAGTAATTGGCCTATTAAAAAGCCTTACGTAAAAGCAAAAATTTCGTATGTTTTTACTTTTTTATTTCGGAAGGGTCCAAACGATCGTAATAAAAAACGATTTAGGCACCGGAGGGTTAAGCGAAATATTAATAGTATATGAGTGTTATTTTCAATATGGCGGAAAGGTGTAATATGTTTATGGTCACATCCATATTATAAATTGGTTCGGTGGCATTTAGTGGATTGTGTATTATAGGCTTTTGCGCGTGGTTGTATTCGCGAGAAAATGTATGATATTTTTATATCGGTACCATGTAATCATTGGTACTTCAAAGTGTCTGTTTAACCGATTTCACAAAGAGGAGGAAATTCCATAGAACTTCATCCTCTTTGTTATGTTTGTCTGTATCTTTTTTTTGTGTAAATTCATCGATAGAACCAATTAAAAAAAAATTATGTTTAGTTCGATATATATATTCCCGAAAACCATTTCGGGAATATATATATCGAACTTTAATCGACATCTGATAAGTATCTCCAGAGATATGACGATAGACGCCTCAAACTTGCTACTGAAACTGACTCGCGTGGCATCGAAGTCGGTCGTTTTAGTTTTAAATTATCTTTATTTATGTTTTAAACGGAGACGAGGTTCTAATTTCGATTGTTTTTTTTCGAATAATGTGTGTTACTTCAGAACTCCGCCGGTTATTACCTCTTTTGGAAAAGTCTTTTCATACATTGTTACACACAATCCAAAATTTCATCGTGCCGACAGGCTTGGAACTCGCGTATCCTGGGAAACGTGCCCAGACTTTGGAACCAACTAAGCTATCGCAAATCTTAGAGTTCTCACAGCGCTCGCAAACGCGTCGTCATTCAAACCTAAGTAATATATATAATATAAATGTACTATCGAGGGACAATAGTCCAGTAGTAACCTCAATGTTCATAGTAGCCTGCACGATATTTCTGTCGAATGTTCCAAACGCAAACAATAACACGTAACAATAAGTACGGCATAGATGGCATGCTTACCCAGACCTCAGACGAATAAAAAGGTGAAACGTAGCGTCAGATACATTTGGTAAAGATAACAATATTCCACTGTATACTAGTTTTCTTTTTGTTGAGTTAACATAACGTTGAGAAAACTAGGCAACAAGTAACTGATGCTTAAATTCGAATGAGTCATAAATGGCAGATTGGTCGAGTGGTAAAATGAACTGATAAGGAAGCATGAGGCCCGAGTTCGAATCTCTATGCATTGCATGATTTTGTTATAATGTTGAGGGCCCGGTGGCGTAATCGCGAGAACGTTTGGTTGAACTTTGATGCCAGAGGTACCGAGTTCAAACCGCCGCGCAACAATGGATTTTCTATCGAAAAATATACGTGCGCTTTTGAAGTTTTTTTTTTGGTTTGAAGGCAAAACATCGTTAAGAAACCAACAACACCCGCATGCCGGTAGGACACTATCTAGTGTCCGACTGGCCAGCTACCACCCTCAAGTTAAAAAATCTGTCGTCAAACATCTAATGTGTTCCGGCAGCTACCCTTGAGGGCCAGTTCCCATTCTAGGCATAGCGTGCTTACCATCTTCGACGGCAACATCGCTTGCCAACAAGTGAGATAGTGGTCAAACGCTAGTCTATAAAATATTAAAAATAAAAAACAATTATTAATAGCTTGTATTATTTTATATCTGTTTAAACAGACTTCGCTACTATAGGCAAATTGGTGATCTATGTTATATGTGAAATAAAATAAATAGCACGGTGATGTTATCTTAAGTTTTTGAGGAAATGAATACACAGCAACAATGTTTTTAAATAAACTGATTTACGACATATCGAAATATCATAAACTACTATTTTTATTTAATATTATATTAAATTGAAACCGTCTTCATTGACAATTTTATTCTTTGACAAAATAACACTCGTTTGGTTGCATCTAAGAATTGCTCTTACCTATTGATTATTTAAGGTTATAAGCTTAATTATTCATTTTCTATAGGAAAAGAGGATTGAAGCTTAATCCTTTATAATCATAACTTACACAATTACTTATTACAAATTATCACAGCCGGCACATCGCCTAGTTTTTATATACTTTTAAATTAATATTTCGTGTGACTTCTATTGTTTTCGATGCAGATAAGAAGCATTTGAGTATTCAACCAAGAAGCCTTCGTACTCCACTATATTCGCACATATTATGTTTGTCATGTAAATTTTCCCCAAACTAGATCCAGGGGGACTACAGCCAAGTAGCTATTATATAATCTGTACTACAGTTGATCAGGACATCTCTCGTCTCGCGCTCATCTTTGCATTATTAAACCCCATGGCATAGAAAATAATAATATGCCCATGGGGTGCTAGCCAACATTCCATAATTGCGAATAAAATCCGTCTGAAAACACCAAATCTTATTAACACACTTTATTAACAATTTACTTTCACAACTAGGATTTCTCAACACTTATCACTCAGCAATAACTTACACTTATGCCGCTTTCACTATACATTTGAGATAATATAATTTATTTAGTCCATTTCTATGCAATGCCTCAATATTTGCTGTCTTTAATAATTATATTTACTTGCATTTTGATTTTTTAAGTTATTTATTAACCAAACTTCAACCACCACCAAAGTTTACCAACCGACAATGTTATCATCATACATTTATGCCATCAATACATTTCGTTTCAAATCTACCCTCATTATTTGTAAAACTGATAAAAGAAGCGAAACTGGTCTAGCTATTCTACAATTAATACATGCGCTTTTTATAATGGATTCATAATGAGAGAGTGCGATATATGGGTCTTTCTATCTCTTCTATCTTTCTCTTTCATTATGTTACTTTCGAAACGTCTTATAGAAAAAGGTCGTATGTGCATATTTTGCTGTCATGCTATTGCTTTTTGAGACTGCTTCTCCAATTTTGACCGATACTGTACTTATAATATATATTTATTGACATTACTTGTGTTGGTCATATCTGCCGTTGGGGTAGACTTGTCTTAGAGTGGAGACCGCAAATCGACAATCGTAGCGTTGGACATCCTCTGACCGGGTGGAGCGACGACATACGCAAAGCGGTGGCCAGTGACTAGAAAAGATGAGCCGAAAGCCGGGCTCAGTGGTGCATTTTGGGAGAGACCTGCGTCCAGCCGTGGATTCACACCAGCTGATGATGACTTTTGTTAAATCTACAGCAATGCGTTCATCAAAATCTTTACGAATACAGCCGTAAGCTTATTTACATTCCCTCTATCAGAACACAAAAAGGATCGTCAATAACCTCTCCTCCCCCAAACATAAAACACCAGAACGTCCTGGGAATAAGTTGACCTGAATAGGTGTCTATGGGAGAGAACACTAGTACATTTTTATACTCGTTGATATAAATAATGTAGTGAGTAGAAATATGTGTACCAAGTGATATTTATTAGGGTCATATTACATACATATACGCATGACTGGGGCATCTTGTGCAGGGCAGGATTCTGTGGGCATGTGGATCTTTGTCTTAAAAATGCTTCGTGTTTGTTAAACTTTCCGTGTTATGTATGTATGTTTGTGTGGGTCAAATTCTTGGAAGCTAAATTAAAGGGAGGGAACGGGGTAAGACATTTGTATGGAAAAGTGCACCCCACGTTCCCTCTTAACTTAACAGATACTTTAGCACGCAAACATTTATTTTTGGCAGACATACTCTTGACCAATATCCTTACGTGATATAAGGTACAGATGCGTTCCAAAATGAAATTATTTAGTCCAGAGGGCTTAACTTAACCCGTTTTCTCTTTCATCTTATGCCATGATCAACTTGGATTGGCAGAAAATTGCGCTTTACTGTACTTCACAGATTACTACATATCTAGTAGTTAAACGGCCGTGCCTATTCAAGAAAATTTTGAAGAAAGCATAGACACAACTAATGTTATTCATGTATTGCTTTGACTTACGCTATGCATTCGCGAGCACTGTGAGAACTCACAGTCTTGTTTATGAATACGGGGGTAATCCTACAGCCTCTGTAATTACACTGAACACAATCTCACTGCATCTCCTCCTCCTCCTTACTTCCACATCCCCTTCCCTCCCCACCACTTCCCCTTTCCTCCCCCTTCACTTCCTCTACCCTCCCCTCCACTCCCCCTATCGAATCAATAGCCTAAAAAATAAGTTTCAAGTTCTAGCTTTAAAAACGACGATACTTCCATACAACATTTCATCCCCCCTTTCAACCCCTTACAACCCTCTTTTCGCATTAAAAATTAGACGATGTCCCTTCTCAGGCTCTAGACTATCTGTGTACCAAATTTCATTTAAATCGGTTCAGTGGTTTTGGTGTGAAAGTGAGACAGACTGACAGAGTTACTTTCGCATTTATAATATTAAGTAAGGATTTTCACGGTTGAATACTGATACTACTGACTGGTGGTGCCTTCAGTGTACTAACAAAAGTTTATCCACTAAATTGCAATTATATCATAACTCAAGCGAAAATGTTGATCTCGATAAAGTACTGGGTTCGACAGACAGTCCGTTGGGCCATCACAAACTGTTTCCCTCTAAAATATTTTAACATATAAAATTCTTGTGAATACGACGTGAAGGTATTAGAATTTCTAAACTACTCTCTACCGCTCCCGACAGATCTCGGAATGAAGAACATTTATCATTGCAAATTTCACGACGTATATGTAAGTTTGTAATATTATATAGAAACTAGCCGCGCCCCGCGGCTTTTCCCGCGTTTGGGCCACCCTTAACACTTAGGGGTATAAACATATTCTCATACGTACCTACTAAATATACATATAACATTTCATCAAAATCGGTCAAGCTGTTTCGGAGGAGTATAAACACTAAAACTCAGACACAAGAACTTTATATATATACATATAGAGCTGTGCCCCCACCTGCGATAAGAATTAGTAACCTATGTCTTACTCTAATATTACTATAACAATTTATCTCAGAGAAAATTTTCAGTATTTAAATCATTCCAACAAATCGCTCGAGTTGTAGAGGAAACAAAGAAACGAACAAATATACAAACTGTTTTTCGCATTTATAATAATGGTGTTTATCTAAACTGATAGGTAGCAACCCTGTCTTTGGCATGTTTCTGCGGCTAGTGAGACCATTTTTGGAGCTTATGATCATGAGATCAATTCTTTCTTTAAGCAAGCACTAAAAAAGATTAGTTTTTTTTTTCAATCTGATAGTCTAACGTTTGACCACTATCTCACCTGGTGGTTGTGATGTGGTCAAAGATAGTAAAACACCATAGACCTAGAATGGCCTGGCTCTCAAAGGCAGTGTGCTTCCGGAACATCATAAGGTTATGGCAGCAGATTTTCTCCTTGGCGGTGGTAACCTAATTTTTGTTAGCAAGGCAAGCGGAACATCGAATGAATACTCCTACCAACGATGGCTAGAACGTCCATTGGTGCATCAATTTTTAAAGGTAAGTACGTTAGTATTATATGGTTATTATGTATATGTATGAAAACAGTACGTAGGATTTCAGCGTGTGGCTTTTAATGCGTATTAAATTATATTCTTGTACGTTTACTTAAATAATTTAGCAAGTGCCACCCCTACATCCGCCTCTGCACTCTTCCATTTGTATTCCACCCGCGAGCCACGTAGGGCTGCCCCAAATACGCGGGACGTTTATACCCTTACCTTAACATGTGACCCCTATCTTAATAATGCTCACTCAAAATATTAGAACAACAACCCTAGCTGTAAGCACTATAAGTACTGGATTAGTAGGGTTGCCTACTTATGCCAGGCATTAGTGTATCCCTAAATATGGGATAACTGGATCTTTTGTACAGACATTTTCGCTTTTGAGGTGTTTCTATATTGTATATAAAAACTTTGGTGCATGTTTTGTAAACTGATTGTGTTCCTTACAATTTTTTGTGCGTCGTTTCTTCATTGATTCTTGAAAAACTTATACGACTATTTGAAATTACCTAAACTGGTAGACATACACCTTTCACAGAGTCTTTATCATCAAAACAAATAAAAAGTCAATAATCTAAATTTATTACACATTAACTCGCAAAAGAACACAAAGTTTTAGGACCATTCCAATGAGCTCAAACACGATATCTCCGCTGTAAGTTGGTGAGAAGCTGAGTATTCTGCAGATTTCAAGAGGTGCCACAGAATCAGGAAAATGCTATAAAATTCTTACAATATTATTGAAGAAATAGGATACTGAATTTCGAATTGATTGGACTAATAAAAGTAGATCTCATAACGTCATAATCCAGTAAAAAGCTCATAGTCTTAAAACGGCCTAACGGATTTAAACTAAGTACACTCTCAATTAAAACACCTTGTGACCACCTATTTCATTTTCATATCATGCATACTCTTTTGTATTAAAATGGTGTTTTTTTATGACGGAACGATGTCGAATTTAAAAAAGGAATGACGGGAAAAATATCGAGAAGTGAAGGCAGTTTGGAAAAGATCGAGAGAAAAGATACAGAAAAACATAAAAATAATGAATGATTAATACGTTTTTCAGAAACATTAAATGAGAAGCCAGCGCCGCACATGATGCCGCTGGCAGAATGGAGAATGTGGACGAAGATACAAGATAAAGAAGTGGACGACATTCACAGTTCTCTGCTTTAACTGCTTGCCAATAGCATGGAGAATGTACAAGATAAAGGTGAAGATGTTCACAGTGGCATCTTTAACGGCTTGGCAATAGCCGCCTGCCGCTATAATAATCAAGATGTGATTATTCGATTTTTCACGGAGAAATCTCGTCAGACGTTCAAAGCTTTGATGGGGTAATATTCAGTCGAAGATGTCAGCCAGAACTTTCCCGAAGAACATTGTTAAGTAGTGTAAAGTATCGTAGAGTTGTAGAGTCAATATATCTCTAAATGTTATAATCTGTGTTCATATTTTATCTTCTAGGTTCCCTCAATACACGTACCGAGAGGTAGGCGCTCCGTTACGTTACAACCTATCACACAAAAAAAAAACTAAGGCCCGGATTCCTCTGTCGCTGACGTCGGTCGCGTACATACGCGGCGCATAGCAACTCGCGCGCCGCTGATGTCAGCGTCACAGTGTGTTGCTATATAGAACACAACGTATATTCGTACGCGCGACCGACGTAAGCGACCGACGTCAGCGACAGAGGAATCCGGGCAAATCGAAATTGGTTTATCCGTTTAGGCGCTACGATGCCACAGACAGACGCACACATACACAGATACACACATCAAACTAATAACACTCCTTCTATTCGCGTCTGGGGTTAAATTTAAAATAACACTCACACACACTTCTTCACGTTCCCGCTAAAACTCCACTTCATAGATTATACTGTATTTAAGTCTACAATTACTGCGCCTGAATCCAAGATCCATATATAGAACATCGATTTGTCCATTAACGACCCTCCCTGTCAAAGATCGATGGTATGTCACCCTGATTCCTAAGGGCGTTGTTTGCGATGACATATTGGAGGAAAAGCTTTGATACGTTAGTGGCATGGATTTGCTCTATATTGATGCGAGTTCATAGAGTACTTGGAACTGTACAGGTATGATATCGAAAATGCTTTTATTGATTTTGATTGCGTGGTGAAGATTATATAGGAACACAAGCGGAGCTCGGTATTTATTGATATACTTTCCCCTTTTTTATACCTTATAGCGTTTGACCACTATTTCACCTGTTATTAACAGGTAAGCTATGATGTGGTCGAATATGGTGAATGCGCTAGGCCAAAAATACTCGGACTCTCAAAGGCTGTGTGCCTGTGTGTAGTTTTTAGCGTAAGTGACAATTTAGTTATGCTAGCGTTGCTTAATGTTGATGCGGTCGAGGATCTAGCATGTTAGGCCTAGAATGGGAACTGACTCTCAATATTATACTGGATAGTTGTTGGAATACATATGATGTTTGTCGATAGTTTAACTTGCTGGCTGGAGGTTGGCCAGGAGGATGCAAGCAGTGGTATTTTTCCTTTACTATAGGGCTACTGTAAAATGCATTTTTATTTATATCGAACGAAAAATCTATTGGTGCACGGTGGGGATTTTAACCCGCTACCTCTGGCGTTAAACGTGACACGTATAAATTGCTGTGGGAATTCTCCCACAGCACCAATGGGCCCGCAATATGTACATTAATATGTTGGTATAAACGCAAGAAGATGCCATAATTTGTAATCAAGATTCTTAAGCAATTTTCAGAGATACGAATAGAGCGAAACACCTCACAATGCTTCCTGAAACTATCACCAGCACGGCTTCAGTCCCTTTCAGTTAAGTTCAGTTTCCCTTTCTTTTCAGAAATTGTAGGTATACATTGTTTTGCGCAAATTTCTACCTACCCACGTTATTTTAAAAGGAATCTGCGAGTGGCCTTCACCTAAACACAATCAACACAATCTCCACCGGGAACAAAACAAACGCATTTCATCCGTACGCACCGCCATATTGTTAACGTTCTAATTTCAAATTTCAAATTTGGAACAGGCTATTCCCTCGCGGCCGTTGAATAGTTCAGTATTCAGTTCCACAGATGATTAATAACTAGATATTAATCAAAGCATTATTCCGAGTGGCGGATTAAATTCCCAAAACGTGAGAAATTGTCGAATACGTTTTAATGTTGAAATCTGTACGGTTTTGACAGTTTAGCTGAATTGTACTTTAGTTTTGCGTTTAAGTTTGATAACGTGATTAATCTGCCGCATTCAAGAGCGTTTTAAGTGGGTTTAGAATTGACGAAGATTTGGTAGTCACTATTATAAGGATGGTTTTCATCATGCCGTATTGACGGTAGGCCATTTCCAGTCATTCTATTTGAGGACCCAGTGGTGAAGTGGGAGAATGGCCAGTTTTGATGCCACAGGTATCAAGATCAATATCCACCATGCTCCAATGGATTTTGCTATTGAAAAATGTATGTGCGCATTTTAGAGGCCCTCCGGTGAGGGAAAAACATCGTTAAGAAAACCCAACCCCCGCATGGTGGTAGGACACTATATAGTGTCTGCTATCCTTAAGAGCCAGTTTCCATTTTAGGCCTAGCGTGCTACCATTCTCGACCGCATCATCACTTACCAACAGGTGAGATAGTGGTCAAACGCTAGTCTATAATTATATAATAAAAAAAGCATATCAGCAATATAACAGCAAATATTTCATTTCAATCAATGTACAAATAAAGTTGTAACTTTTATTTAACTGTCAATTTTACATATAAAAGTTTCATTCATATGTATTATTCAGTTTTATATAAATACTATATATATACAAACATCATTCTCTGCATTGAGATTATTTGAAACTACTGCGGTCGCAACAACGTAAGGTCAAGAATCCTTGTGCTCATAACTTTAGGAACAGGGTCGGTTTTAACAATGTTCACAAGTCATGAAAATATGCTATAAACAATATTTTAATAATTATTACTTATTTTTGAACATAGATTATATAGTAAATTAATAAATTGCGGTTTAGAGTGGCTGTTCTGAAGAATGTAATTTTGTTTAGCTTTTTTTAGGCTAGTTTTTAAAAGCTTTGTACTATTCTGAAAAACTCTCAAATATATGACGTTAAGTCATGACAGTCGTTAATATAATTTATGAAAAAGATATATACAGTTCAAATTGTTTGTTTCTTATAGATTTAAGACGGGAATTTAACGTGACTTACGCGATGTCGATATAGCGATCGGCATATGTTTCGGCCTCATCCGGAGGTCTTCTTCAGGATCTTGAGTGCGGGGCGCTCGCCGACGCGTTCAGCCTCGCACTGCGGGCCTCTGCTTGTGCAGCGCGGGCGGTCTGAGCGGGCGGCGGCGGCGGCGGCGGCGGCGGTGTTGGTGGGGGGTGATGATGCGGTGTACATAGTGGAGGCACGGGAGCGTTGGCGAGCGCCCCGCACTCAAAATCCTGAAGAAGACCTCCGGATGAGGCCGAAACATATGTCGATCGCTATATCGACATCGCGTAAGTCACGTTAAATTCCCGTCTTAAATCTATAAGTTTAAAATGAACGTGAGTTTTTATAATAAAATTGTTTGTTTCTGTTCGCAAACATACTATTGTGCAACGCTATAACGCATACCGTTAAATTCTACACAAGATACTGAATTCAACTGTTTTGTAAATGCAAACACGTACCACATTAAAAACAAGAAATAACTGTGAACCTTCTCCCCGTCTTTTGGCTACGTTTTAAAAAAAACTATTTCTCAAAACCATGTACCGTTAAAAACAACACTATCTACAATTGTAATACAAGTGTTGTCTAAAACTTCAACTCAGCCTGTACGTTTAGAGCAAGGTTCGAGTTATATCATCTTGGTGGTAGCAAGTGGTAGTGAGAGCGAAATGAGAAAAGTTATTGTGCGCCTGCAGTTTGGATGACTGTAGCTATGTGGATGAGTATTTCATTTGCTTGTTTGGGTTTAGTTGTGGGACTAATAAATTGTTTTGATCTGATAGAAAAGATCTAGGAATGACTCAGACCTCTAGTATTACGATACTTCCATAATCTACGCCACCGCGGCGATGAGTGATGCACGAGTCACGCCCTAAAAAATATTATGCTCATATGCTCAATGGAGATTGCATTTGTAACAAACTCTTAGTGACATTTTTATCGGTTCATGATAAAGTGATAGACTGACAGTTATTTGACATATGGCGCCATATAAAGTTGTCAAACATTTGTTAGATAAGCTTCTAATAGGGCTACTAAGTACCCGTGAAACTATCCCTCAAGGTCTTGATTGTTTACATGATTGTACAAAATAAAATGAAAATTGTAGATAGCACTTATAGAAAATTTAGAGCACTTATAAAAATAATGTACTCGTAATAATGTCTTTGCATGGTTTTGCTCACGATGATTTAATGTTCGACAGAAGACATTTCTCTAAAAATAAGTTCGTTCACCTCGGCGTTGTTTACCAACTCACATAATATAATTTGAGTCGGATAGAAACAACACCGATTTCAGAGTAATATTCCACGTTGAAAACTCCATTTAGACAGAGTTTAAACATAACGTAAAATTCTAAGTAAGGCCTAGTGCTTTGCTGTGTTTCTTGATTGGAACAGAACTATGTTGTGTATTATGCAGTTTCCGGTGTACGATGTTCGGTGTACACGTCATTTTACAGAAACGTCTAGAATTTTGGAATGCTCTTTTGTCTTTCATAGAGTTACGAATTGACATTCGATCCGGTCGGTATCTTTGAAGATCAAAACGTTCTATTAGTGCACTAAGACTGAGGTTTGACACTAGTACTCAAAAAATCATTAATCGCTCCAAAAAACTCTCTTACATTTTGAAGGAAACACAAATTGAGCTGTTCACACAAAAATATTTTGGGTTGACTATTGATTTGTCTCTGATCCATCTGCGTCCAAACAGAGACAATCTTCGCCAACTCCGCCGGCCGCCGTCCCCACGCCCGCTCCCCGCACGGCTAGGCAGTTACGTGCCGAATCCCGTCGCGCGAGGGACGCGCGGTAGGCCTGACTCCTGTGAAAAAGGACATCAAAAATGTCCGAAACGTGTCGGAGTAATTTCGACATCTTAACCCGTGAGTGTAAAGCCGTTTTAAATAATTATATGACTATTGATTATTTATTTTTATATCAAAACATTGATTACACTAAGCTTAGAGAAGCTACTAGTAATATCAGAAAATCCAAAATACTTCCATATTACTGCGACACAGGTTATCCTAGTGCAGGATCTAGGGGTCAGATTATTAGATAAGGCAATCATTATTGTGTCCTTTCATTTACCAATTACGACTACATAACTCACATGCTTTGTACATTATTACATCTGTTCTGAAATAATATTCCTACCTAAATAATACACCTAATTTCATCCCTGCGAGCGATTCATATCAATTTACATGGCTACACTAAAACGTAATCTATTAAACACAAACCAAGGTTGCAACTTTTCTCATTTCACCCGCAGCCGACCGTGGTTAGCAAAAACTTGCACAATCATGTCGTGGTTACCGGACGCTTCAACCGGCACCGCTTTGTTATCACTAGTTTGGATTTGTTCATAATTGGGCAAGTTGTTTAGTACGTACTACGAGCCTATTTGGGATACTAAACGTTTTCTTATAAAATTGATCTTTTACATTTATAGTTATCGAGATTTTGAATCATGATTATAAATTACCTATTATTATACTCCCTGCTGTTTGTTGTCGACTGTCTCGACCTAGGTGCACGTCTCTACTTAGGATTAACAATATAAATAATAATTAAAATATAATTATATTTTAATTATTATTTATATTTTAATTATTAATATTATAAAATATTAATATTATATATATTATATTCATATTTTTATTAGTATTATTTGTATTTTAATTATTAAATATAATTATATTTTCATTATTATTTATATTTATATATTTTCTTTTACGCAGCGAAATCGCGACGACCACTGTCAGCCGGATTGCTGCCTAAGCTTCTCAGGAAGTGCATCGAACACGCACTAGTCCTAGGTCGAGACAATTGACTACAAATAGTAGTGTATAATATATAATCGGTAATTTACAATTATGATTCAAACTCACGATAACTATATATCTAAAGTGTTATTTTCTTTGCTTAATTCTCTTTAACCTGTCGTTTCGAATATATATCTAAGCATACGTATTTAGACTAAAAGTATATATTTACGTAGAAACATTGTAGTGTGTATCAGGTATGTGTACTAACACATCGATCTGTGTGTGTCAACTAACTGAATCGTTTGACCTAAAAGCTTTTTGCTATGATTTGTGCCGATGGAAAATATCGGTTATTTTTTCGCTTACACAGAATGCTTGCGGTTGAGCGGATTTTTACTCCACTACTACAAAAGTTAAATTAATAGAAGTAGGTAGTTTGTTTTACCGAAAAATTGTATGCTAAAAATTAAAATGAAAAAAAAAATACAAATATATGTTGTCAAAACAGTATTGTATAATAATAGCACGTTCAAACAACACAACACCAACAAATATAAAATAAAAAATCTGTGAAATCCAAACTAGGATCTAGGCCTGTTAGTCCAGTCAAAATATACATTACAGTTTGCATTAATTCCCAACAAGCTGGATTTTTGTGCAGGCCTTGAATACGTCATTACAAATGATATGTCAAAAGTCCCCATCGATCCCGCTTGTGCGTTGTTTTTTATTCGAGGTCAAAGGTCACAAATTTGCGTTTATCGCGATTTTTCGAAAAACGGTAAGTTTTATCATAAAAGTACCTGTGATAAAATTGTACATCATAAAATTATCTATAAAAAATATATCACATGTCATTTGTAATGAATGTTTGACATGTTTGACACGTCATTTGTAATGACGCATCCAAGGCCTGCACAAAAATCCAGCTTGTTGGGAATTAATGCAAAGTGGAATCATAATTTAGTCTATTTTGACTGGATTATTTATATTGAAAGAAAGAAAGAAAAATCATTTATTTAGCGGTCCTCAAGCTAAAGTACAGATGAAAAATATATTTGACATTTTGAGTAAAAAAACTTAACAAAATAAAACAAAAAACAAAAAAAGAAATACAATATGAGATGCTGAAACAGACCAGTCTCAGCACAAATGTCTAGATTCTTGGATCGTAGACCCCAAAACCAAGACGCTGATTTTCAGAATGGCCTGAGAGCGGGAGTAGGACTAACACCGATAACAATAACTTAAATAAAATAGATACAATAACATAAATTAACAATAACAGATAACATATTTATAAATATATATACATATATATATATATAATAGTATAATATACCATATAACGGATAAATATAAATATCATAAAAAATTAAACTACTCATAGTTGTCAGAACCGGAACCAACTTTTTAAATGCGCGCCACTGCTGAGCAAAGAGAGTGATGTAGGGACACGTAATAGACAATCTGTGGGAAACAGGTACGGATTTGTATGTCAACGTATATTGACATTGACATTGACAAGTATTGATCATGACATTCGTGACAAGAAAGACAACACAAGTAATTTCATTGAATTATGTATAAATAATGTATATTTTATATTATTAGATTTTCGGAATTGATTTTGGAAGATAAAATAAAATAAAAATAAAAAGTTAGTAAGTATAAATTAACACTGTGATGTTTATTTTTGTATCAGAGTAAAAGTTTAAATGAATGACATTCTATGTTTATGTCAGCAAAGTATATTTGCTCTACCACCAAGTACTGTTTTAATTTGTACTTAAATAAATGTAATGATTTCAGACTCCTGATTGGAGGCGGAATATTGTTCCAGCACTTGGTGGCGGCATAGCGGAAGGAGCCTCGAAAACAGACTCTTCTATGATGCTGTGTGGAGAGCTGCTGAGATACATTTCTAGCAGAACACGACCTGGTATTAGCGATCCAGTTGAGCTTATCATACAAATACGACGGGTTCTTAAAATTTATAATGCCAAAAAGAAGAGATGCAAGATGGAGTTTACGCCGCGATTTCATCTTTAATGCATAGTGCTTGTTTAAAAAGGGTGTGACATGGCTTCTAGATGGGATATTGTAACAGAATCTCGCGCAGGCATTCTGAACCCTCTGTATCAGATGTTGTGTTCTGGACAGCAATCTTGTGCCATACACAGTGTCAGCATAGTTCAGCTTGGAAAGTATCAATGTTTCAACAAGTTGCGTTCTAAGTTCTTCGCTGAGGTATGATCTTAGTTTATAGAGCATTTTTAATCTATAAAAACAATGTTTTACTGAATCGGCAATGTGCTCTTCAAAACGTAAATGTACATCAATTTTTAAACCAAGGTTGCGTATCACATACACTCGCTCAACCTTTTCACCCATGAGCTCTAAGTCAATATCATCTGGGAGCTGTGAGAGCTGGTGTTTGCTACCAAGAACCATAAATTTCATCTTGGATGGATTCAACAAGAGGCATTTTTTTTCAGACCAATATTGAAATTCCGAGCGCGTATTTAAATAGGAAACAATCACTAACAAAATGTGCAAACATCGCAAATTATTATGGTGTACGAACACATACAGAGATAATTTTTAGTTTCACAAATGCCTACTTATTACACTATTATAGATTATGTATCGAACACCTAACATTACAAATACTTTACATAGAAAGCTTAATTAAAATATATATATTACAATAATTGTCAAAATAATACAAATTGAAACTTATACCTTCTTTCACTTCAGATTAGATTTGAAAACAACTTTAAAATATACACACACCCACACAAATATACACACACCCACAAAAATATACACACACCCACACAAATATACACACACCCACACAATTATACACACACCCACACAAATATACACACACCCACATAAATATACACACACTCACACAAATATACATACACCCACACAAATACACACACACCCACACAAATATTTTCAACCGACTTCCAAAAAGGAAGTTCTCAATTCGCCTGTTTTTTTTTTCTTTTTTTTTTGTGTGTATGTTACGCGATTACTCCGTCAATTGTGAACCGATTCGAATGATTCTTTTTGTAATCGGTAGAGTACGTTTTTGAAGTGGTCCCATTGTAATTTCATCGATATTTGATAAGTATCTCCAGAGATATACGTCTACGTCTCAAACTTGCTTTTGAAATTGACTCGCGGGGCATTGAAGTCGGTGGTTTTATTTTTTACACTATCTTTATTATTGTTAAGTTTACGTTTTAAGTTTTAGGTATTTTTCATCAAGATATGTGGAGAGAAAAAAAGTGTAGGAACAACCTACACCACCCACATAACACTTCCCAACAAAAAGAAGCCCAAGTTGAACAAGAAATACTAGAAATTTCATCTCTTTGTAATATTATATTGAACAGAAATTGTCTACGAATATGAAATATTAAACGTATAAATTTTTTCTAAAAGTCAAAAGTTAAAGAATGTATTCAGTGTAGACATATTAAAAATCATCCCAATTTTTTATTAGCCCATGTTACCTTTTACCATAAAAAAAAAATAAAAAAGAGCAACAAATTATGCTTTTTTACATTTAGAATAAATTATTATTGATATGATCTATTTAATGTTATTTGACGTTTTTAAGTGCAGATTTTAAATATACTGAATAAATGCTATAACTTTTGACTTTAGACTTACTTAACTTTCATCTAAACGTCGAACGTCACACTTAAAATAAATGATTAATTTCTTAACACCTGTCTCTATTGTAATTTTATTTGCATCACTGCTGGATTTTTCTGTCTTGTTCTAGATCCTAAACTATTTAAAAAATCGATCGAGACTGACAATGCGCCATTCAATCACATACAACAACATGCAATAAAGATCGTGCTGACGACGTCGCCTCGTTACTGCCAGACATGTAATTATCGTTTTGTGTAACGTCAGCAGAATCGTTACAAATAACTTACTATTGTTTTAATCAAATGTTTGAAGAAATCTGGACCTTATTTGAGTAATAATTAAGAGTAAAACTTCGCCGCGCAAGTCAGTTTCAGTGGCAATTTTGAGATTTTTATCGCGATATCTCATCAGATCTTGATTATATGTACTAATTTACCAACTCAAGTATATTTAGAATTGGTTCATTTCAAGTCGAGGTTTTAATCTCCATTTCTCTGTAGATACTCAATAGATTGCAATGAATTTGTCAATAAGGATGGCCGAAAGATCGTAGAGCTTCGTAGCACACGTAGCATAAGCGTAGCTTACTGTAGACAGAACGCTACGAGTGAACTAATGTTGACTACCTAACGTTAAATATATAGGATTTGGGCGAATTTTTAAAATAAAATTTGTTCACAGAGGCATGCACTTTACTAACAAATATATAAATAAATCACAAAACTAACAAACTGGCCACTGCTTACAATAAAACCATAACCGTGTAATTTAATTAAAACAGGATATATAAAATCATCCATGCAGACATATTCATAATGTCATAAATAAAAACTATCACGCAGAGTGGCACGTATGAAAAATTAAATATTCGCTCCCGACACATTTTTCAAACGTTAAATAATTTATGTGATTGCCTGGGCAACCTCTACCGTTAAATCTGCGTGGTAGAACCACGGAAATATTTCATAATTTTGTATAGGAAACTTTTTCGTGAAATATTTTTTTTATATTTCGCACACTTTTATCGTAATCTTAAGATTAATTTGTGTTAGAAACTATAGTTATTCCATCACTTGTGCCATTCACGATTACAAAGCTCGATTTTTTTCCTATGTATATTATTTACGCAATACTTTAGCGTAATTGGTCGAGGCAAAAATAAATTATTTATAATACTTCGATTTAAAATTTTAAACCACCTCGGCCGATCTATTTATAATATGTTCATTGAGACCATTTTAATGAACCTGAACTGGATATCTCCGCTGTAAGGTTAGTGAAAAATGTAGTATTCTGCAAATTCCAGGAGATGTCCCAGCATCAGGTCAACGCTAACAAGTTCTTAAAATATTGTTGAACTAAGAGTATATACGATCGCCAACCCGCCTGCCCAGCGTGGCGATTAAGGCATATCCCTCCCAGTGATGAAAAATCACAAGAGGAGCTGAAGATCAGGCTCAGTGGCGCGTCTTGGGAGAGGCCTACGCCCAGCAGTAGACTGATACAGGCTGATAATGATGACGAGTACATCGATTTATGAATAAACAATGAACTAAATTACAAAAGTTGATTTTATAGCGTCATCATCTAGAAAAAGCTCATGGGTTAACGGATTTTCATAAATCAAAGCTATGTTCACTCTCGATTAAGATAGACACCTATCTAACAAAAAAAAACAAATTCAGAAGTGATTCAGCCGTTTGGGCGCTACAATACAACAAACGGACACACAGAGCACACAGATCACAAAGATCATCAGACAGACAGATAAAAATACACTTTCAAAAGCGGCAATAGCCCAATGGATAGGGTATTGGACTGGCAATCGAGAGTTCGTGAGTTCGATCCCCAACCATTGCACTATTGACGTGAACAGAAGCATATTTAGCATAGTTGAAGGAGTTAGAAAATATGTCGCCAAACATCTAATGTGTTCCGGCAGCTATCCTTGAGAGCCAGTTCCCATTCTAGGCCTAGCGTGCTAACCATATTCGACCGCATCATCACTTACCAACAGGTGGGATTTTGGTCAAACGCTAGCCTATAAGATATAAAAAAAAAGTTTACAAAAAAAATAAGATACACATATCAAACTTATAAAACCCTTTCATTTTGCGGTCGGTTGTCGGGGTTAAAAATGTATTTAATTGAAAATCGGGAAAATCATGCAGCTTAGAAAATGTTGCTGAGTATTTACGAGAGAGCCGAGTTACTCAATTTCACAACAAATGTTGACCTACATTCAGCTAGATTCTGTTGGGTACGGTAAGGTTTCATAAATATTCATTGTCATTATTGGAACGGGTTGAACGTCAGGACCTAGGTCGAAAAGTAGGTTTTGCGTGACTTTTCCCTCTCCAATTTTACATTTACCTGTAAAAATATTCTTAGTAATCTTATATTTTATACATTTGATGGTATTGGTAATATTTTATGAGAGACATTTTCTGCTACAGATTATGCTCAGAATCGTATGCTATTGTTTAGAATATCGTTTTTGAATTTAATTATTTATTAGTCAGGCTTAAAAATTAAAATTACTTTTAAACCTGGATATATTAAGGTGATTAATTAACTTAAAAACCTAAGTAACTTACTGATATAGATTAGATTATATAAACTTTATTCAAAACTTATAAAAGATTCATCATCATCAGCCTGTGTCAGTCCACTGCTGGACGTAGGCCTCTCCCAAGATGCGCAACTGAGCCCGATCTTCGGCTCTTCTCTTCCAGTCACTGCCCACCGCTTTGCGTATGTCGTCGCTCCACCTGGTCACAGGACGTCCTACGCTACGTTTGCCGATTTGCGGTCTCCACTCCAGGACAAGCCTACCCCAACAGTTATCAGTCCTGCGGCAGATATGACCAGCCCACTGCCATTTCAGCTTGCTAATCCGTTGAGCTATGTCGATCACTTTAGTTCTCTGGCGAATTAATTCGTTCCGGATTCGATCCCGCGATAAGAGATTATAACAACGTATTTTAAGCATATGTGCAATCATGTGTTATGCATGTAATCTTCATTTTAAATCGTAAGTTAAGTTTAAAACGTATTTTATACGTCGATGCAAAAAGTTCCTTTTGTCTACAAAAATCTCCAGTTTTTTTTTCATTATATTTTCAGCATGAAAGTTGTAACATTCAAAACTCTGACTCCCACATGACCCACCCTATTTAATCCATTTTATTTTTAATTATATTGCGAACGGTACCGCTTGTCTAATAAGTGACACTCACTGGGTTATGGTCAGTGTTTTACAGTGTTACGTTTGTGTTAGTGTTACTTTTAAGCGACTTCACGAAAAAGGAGGATGTTTTCAATTCACCTGTTTTTTTTTTATGTTATGGTTGGCAAACAAGCAGTCAGCCCGCCTGATCGTAAGCAGTTACCGTCATCTATGGACAACTGCAACACTATGAGTGCTGTTGATGCGTTGCCGACCTTTGAGGAGTTTGTGGATACCCTTTTTAAAAGACTCTATCTTATAGCTAGATGGAAAGATCGCGGCGGGTAGATCATTCCACATCTTACAGGTACGCGGTAAAAATCCTCGGTTAAAACAGGTAGTTCGAGATGTCCAGGTCTGTAAGATGTGAGGGTGAGCTTTTTGACGGTGCCGAGCAGTACGATAAAAGAATGGCGATGGTGGAATCAGGTCAAAAAGCTCCTCAGAGCATTCCCCATTATAGAGACGGTAAAAGATGGATAGCGCTCCGACGTCTCTACTGTATTTTTTGTGTTTGTGACCTCAGAACTCTGTCACTTATTGACCGATTTGGAAAATGTCTTATAGTTAAACAATGTCACTGTATATTGCTTCAGCATAATTTCTACAGAATATATAACTAATATTCATATTTATAACAACTTTACTAATCTGCTAACTGTACTGGCTAATTGCTGCCCGACGGGGAGCCGATTATTTTAATATTAATAAACGTCACATAATTGACGGTGTGGTTAAGAAGGGTGCACGCCTGTATAGACCTTACGTATAGTTAGAAATGTGGCGGACTAAAAATGCCCCCTTACAATTATGAAATTGATACGCATTATCTCGGAGACTGTCCATTGTCGTGTGGGGAGGTATCATTGACTCACCTGATGGTAAACAATGATGTGGTCGACAATGATGAAACCTTAGTCTTAGAGCCACTAAAACCAGGGGAGTGAAATATCTGTTACGTAATAACTATTATATAATCTGTGCTACAACTCAGAACATTCGCTATGTGGATCTAAGTATAGAATGTAAAGAAGAATAAAGTTTAATGTTTTTACTGGCGTTGTTAAAGTTTACTTAAAAGAAAAACAACATCCATTCTCTTACGGTCACATCTTAAAAATCCACACCATGTACTATAAAATATTTGTTGATTTTACGACAATTTGCATACTTGTATATTCATATTATAATATTAAACGTTATTTAACGTTTCAATAACTATCATTTAATTTAGTGGTATCGCAAACTATATTACGCTAAGGAAACGGAACGTCACCGTAGCGGGTCAGCGGCGCCGGCAAATCGCCGCGACTGCAGCTGGATGACGCCGCGCTTACGGCAAGGCGTTACTTGGGAAAAGGCGTTACTTGGGAAAAACAACTTTAAGTCAATGTCATAAGAATGATTTTAATGGCTTGCCGCAGAAACATCGTAACGTAATCGGCTCGCCTCGGGACAAGCGCGGACAAGTCGCCGTAGCCAGGCTTGCGGCCCGTCATCCACGCGACGTGGACCTCTGACCTCTATAAATAATCTATAATAAGATCGTTTAAAAAACTTCAAATACCGCGTTATTGATCTTAAGTACCAAGTTTGAGGTATTTATCTACAAATCTCTGGAGGTACTTAACAGATCTCGATGAAGTTACTATGGTAACCCCTAAGATATATCCTTTCCAACAAAAAAATAATCCATAAAATTGTCATAAACTTGTAAAATTGTAGCAAACCGGAAAATCAAAACATTGTTACGTTGGTTAGGTATTTTAAATGTATTTAGATTTATAATATTTCTATAACAAATATAATTTTATATAACAAACTACATAAAATAACCAACATTTATAGTTGAACAAATCAAGAAATTAAATATAAAATATTCAATAAACTTAAAGATATGGATTATTATGAAACAGAGAAATTTATGACAATAATTAATTAGATGAGCTGTATCGACACTTAATGAACACATACCTTCACACACAAACACACTCACACACAAACACACCTCACACAAGCACACACACACGCACACACACATACACACACACACACAAACAAGCACACACACATGCACACTCACACACACACTTTTGCATGCATTATTTTAATTGTATTATACTAACCCACGGGCTAAATACAGTTTCAGTATCAACAGACGGAAGAGTCCTGGTACACTTTTTCATGGGATTCGAGCCTAGTGTAGGAACCAGGTTTTCATTAAACAATTTTTGTAATATTTTTGCCTTTTCTAAATAAAGATTTTATGATTTATGATTTTACTAGCTATTACCTGCGGCTTCGCCCGCGTTATTTGTGTCTTTATGAGCATTGAGGTCTAGATCGATGATCTCTTAGGCCAAGTCACCATAGATGACCCTTAAAGTCGAACTCAATATCCTGTATTGTTAAAGTCATAATTTTTTTTGGTTAGGTTAGTATACGAAGTTGTGCTGTTTAAATGTTTGACTCAACACAACAGTTCCTGAAACATTTCTTACAAAGAAAATAAGGTGAATAGCTGCGCGAGCGTAGCAAGCGCTATTATTGGGCAAGTGAAATTTTTTTATGGCTTTTTATATCCCTGACAGTTTAATGATCTAATCATCAAGTCTATATAGATGACTCTTAAGTCGAACTCGATATCGTCTATTGTTAAAGTCATTAATCATTACTTGGCACTTGGTAAACCTAACCAAGGTTTACCAAGTTTTGCTGTTTAAGTATTTGAGTCAGTCTAATGTATGAGGCTGTTAAAACACGCTATTATATGCTATGTAGCGTTATTACTGCGCAAGCGAAGCGAGACATTTGTTTATGACTTTTTATGACCCTGAAAGTTTTATGACCTACTAAGTCGACACCGATGACCCTAAGGATAAACTTGATATCCACTTATTTTAAGGTAAAACAATATTATGAATATTAAAGGTTGTACTGTTTCAATTTATGAATCGTTTTGATGCATGTGGCTATTAAAATACAAAAGTTGCTGAAATGTTTCCTACAAAGTAGATATAACAAATGCTTGCGCAACCGGAGCGAGCGCTATTACTGCGCGAGCGTAGCAAGCCCTATCACTGCACGAGCGAAGCGAGCACGAAAAATATTTACGACTTTTTATGACCCTGACAGTTTTTATGACCTACTAAGTCAACACCGATGACACAATGGTTAAACTTGATATCCACTTATTTTAAGGTTAATAATTATTATGATTATTGAAGGTTGTACTGTTTCAATTTATAAACTCGTTTTGATGCATGTGGCTATTAAAATACAAAAACTGCAAAAATATTACCTACAAAGTAGATAAAACAAAGGTTTTCGCGAGCGCAGCGAGCTCTATCAATGTGCGAGCTAAGCGAGCGCGAAAATGTTTACGTCATTTTATGACCCTGACAGTTTTTATGACCTACTAAGTCAAGACCGATGACCCTAAGGTTAAACTTGATACCCACTTATTTTAAAGTAAAAAACCATTATGATTATTGAAGGTTGTACTGTTTCAATTCTTAAACTCGTTTTGATGCATGTGGCTATTAAAATACAAAAAATGCGGAAATATTACCTACAAAGTAGATAAAGCAAAGGCTTGCGCGAGCGCAGCAAGCGCGAAAATTTTTATGTCATTTTATGACCCTGACAGTTTTTATGACCTACTAAGTCAACACCGATGACCCTAAGGTTAAACTTGATATCCACTTATTTTAAGGTAAAAATCATTACGATTGTTGAACGAATGAAACGTTGAATGAACTGTTCCAATTTATGACATGTTTTGATGAATGTGGCTATTAACATACAAAAGTTGCTGAAATATTTCCTACAAAGTAGACATAACAAATGCTTGCGAGACTGGAGCGAGCGCTATCACTGCGCGAGCGTAGCAAGCGCTATCACTGAGCGAGCGAAGCGAGCGCGAATCATTTTTACAACCTTCTGTGACCCTGACAGTTTTTATGACCTACTAAGTTAACACTGATGGCACAAAGGTTAAACTTAATATCCACTTATTTTAAGGTTAAAATTCATAATGATTATTGAAGGTCGTACTATTTCAATTTATGGACTCGTTCTGATGCATGTGGCTATCAAAATACAAAAGTTGCTGAAATATTACCTACAAAGTAGATAAAACAAAGGTTTGCGTGAGCGCAGCGAGCGCTATCACTGCGCGAGCGAAGTGAGCGCGAAAATTTTTACGTTTTATGACCCTGACAGTTTTTATAACCTACTTAGTCAATACCTATGTTAAAACACGAATGCTTTTGAAATACTTCCCACAAAGCAGATAAAACACGTTGGGCAAGCAAAGCCATCGCGTAAATTTTGATGACTTTTAATAACCCTGACAGTTTTATGGCCTAATTAAGGCACTTATTAAGTTTTGTCATTATCTATGAACCTAAGCTCAAACTTTTATGATTATGCAAACTCTATGTAAAGTTAAGAAAAAATATAGGCGCCAACACTTAACTGCCGAAAAAAGTATTCCTTGCCCTTTTATGCCCTATTTAATGTCTTTGTACAAAATTTCATCTGAATCGGTCAAGCCGTTTGGCCGAAAAGAGGCCACATATTTACAAAATTCCATAATAATAATATCGTTTAAAAACTAAAAAACAACCGACTTCAATGCCGCGCTATTCATTTTCAGTACCAATTTTGAGATGTTTATCTCAATATCTCTGGAGATACTTATTATACCTCGATAAAATTACCATGGTACCACACTTGGGATATCTCCTTTCGAACAAAAAAAGAATAATCGAAATCGGTTCATAAACGACGAAGTTATCCGCGAACAAAAAAAAAAAAAATATATATATATATATATATATATATATATATACGGTCGAATTGAGAAACCTCCTCCTTTTTTTGAAGTCGGTTAAAAATATAGGCAACCAAAATTTCCACCCAAAAAAAAAGTATTTGTTGCCCTTCTATGTCTTTTTGACTGCCTGTGTACAAAATTTCAGCTTAAATGTTTAACCCGTTTGACCGAGAGTAGGCCACACATTTACAAAGTTCAATTTAAAAATTCAAGACACCTGGACTCGACTGCCAGAAAAAAAGTATCCTGTGTGATTCTGTGCTATACAAACTGTAATATGTATAAAATTTAAGCTGAATCGGTCAAGCTGTTTAGCTGATAAGAGGCCACACATTCACAAAATTCAATAAAAAAAATCTAAACACTCAGACTCGATGGCCAAAAAAAAAGTATCCGATATCCTATTCTGCCCTATGAACTGTCTTTATACAACATTTCAGGCAAATCGGTCAAGCCTTTTATTCGAGAAGAAGTCTTATATTTACAAAGTTCAATTAAAAATATCTGAACCCCCTGACTCGATAGCCAAAAAAATAAGTATCCCATATCCTATTCTACCCTATGAACTGTCTTAATACAACATTTCAGGCAAATCGGTCAAGCCGTTTATTCGAGAAGAGGTCTTATATTTACAAAATTCAATTAAAAATATCTGGACCCCCTGACTCGATAGCCAGAAAAAAAGTATTCTAAATCCTATTCTGCCCTATGAACTGTCTTTATACAACTTGTCAGGCAAATCGGTCAAGCCGTTTATTTGAGAAGAGATCTTATATTTACAAAATTCAATTAAAAATATTTGGACCTCCTGACTCGATAGCCAGAAAAAAAGTATCCTATATCCTATTCTGCCTTATGAACTGTCTTTATAGAACATTTCAGGCAAATCGGTCAAGCCGTTTATTCGAAAAGAGGTCCTTTAGTTACAAAATTCAATTAAAAATATCTGGACCCCCTGACTCGATAGCCAAAAAAAAGGTATCCTATATCCTATTCTGCCTTATGTTCTATCTTTGTACAAAATTTCAGCCAAATCGGTCAAGCCGTTTGACCGTGAAGAAGTCCCAAACAAACAAACAAATAAACAAACTGACTTTCGCATTTATAATATTGGGGTGTTGATGATTTCATCTAAAATTGTTTTCCATACCCATTTTTTTGTACATAAATATATTTATAAATATGTTTTTCAAATTCAATAGCCGTAAAAAAAGAAGATTGAAAGATGAACATTTAATCAATTATACTGTCTACTGTCTACTATCTACTGTCTATAAAGCTGGGGATACACATGCCAGTAAATCGTAGGTGTAGGTGGCATGAAAGTTACTGGCATGTACAAGTAACTGGCACACTGCGGATACATTTGCAAGTAATACTGGCATGCATACTGTGCCCTGGCATGCCAGTATTACCCTTGCGTATACACAGGACAGTTCGTGAGAGTATTTCGTACCAATTCTTGCTAAACATGGATAACATTCGAAGTGAATTAAACAAAATCGTGTTGTTACTAGCAATTGAATGTGTAGCAAAATTAATGAGAGAAATAAAACTGGCCAAGTGCGAGTCAGACTTTGTCCCGCACACGGAGGGTTCCGAACGCCATCTGTCGAATTTCTAACGAACTTCTAACACCAACTAAGTAAACGTTAACACAAAGGTAGAATAGTATTATATAGTAGTAATAGTAATAGTGGTAATAGTAATTGTAGTAATTGATATTATTAAATATCTGGTTGACCGAGCTTTGCTCGGTATTTTTTGCCACTTAAACAGACAAATATGACTCTCCCCGACATCTATTGACGAATAATAATACTATTTTTTTTAATTGAGAGCAACTAACTGCTTTACTGATACAGTACTTCTACTCGCCAATAGATGTCGGGAAGAGTCATATTTTAAGTTGATTATCAATAAAGTTTATTATTGAAAACACGAATAAAACAACATTTTCTGAAAATGACTCCTAGCTAGATCGATTTATCGCCCCCGAAATCCCCTGTAGGTATACTGAATTTTATGTAATCGTTGGAGCCGCTTCCGAGATTCAGATTAAGGTAAAGACGATAGCGCCATCTTAGCAACTAGATAGGTGGCGCTGCACTATCGTAAAAAACTTTTTTTAAACTTTTCTTTAATTTTTAACTTTGTTCTGTTCTTAGTATTTGTTGTTATAGCGGCAACAGAAATACATCATCTGTGAAAATTTAAACCGTCTAACTATCACGGTTCATGAGATACAGCCTGGTGACAGACGGACAGACAGACAGACAGACAGACAGACAGACAGACAGACAGACAGACAGACAGACAGACAGATAGACAGACAGACAGACGGACGGACAGCGGAGTCTCAGTAATAGGGTTCCGTTGGTACCCTTTGGGTTCGGAACCCTAAAAACGATGAAAAACAAAAAACGTGCGCCTACGGTCACAATGAGTCGGCTACTGGCATGCCTGTAGCTGTCGCGTCTGTTCACACGTGCCAGGTTAGTAGCCCCCCGCGTCTCCTCCCCCAACGGGCATGCAAGAAAATCAAATGTTGTGCTAGCTACTTGCAACTAGCTAGCTTCCAGTTACAGGCATGCCAGTAAGTGAATACACATGACTGTAGCTGGCACTTGCATGGAGCTGGTATGCTAGTGTGCAAGCTACGGGCATGTGTATCCCCAGCTTTATCTACTGTCTACTGTCTTCTGTCTACTGTCTACTGTCTACTGTCTACTGTCTACTGTCTACTGTCTACTGTCTACTGTCTACTGTCTACTGTCTACTGTCTACTGTCTACTGTCTACTGTCTACTGTCTACTGTCTACTGTCTACTGTCTACTGTCTACTGTCTACTGTCTACTGTCTACTGTCTACTGTCTACTGTCTACTGTCTACTGTCTACTGTCTACTGTCTACTGTCTACTGTCTACTGTCTACTGTCTACTGTCTACTGTCTACTGTCTACTGTCTACTGTCTACTGTCTACTGTCTACTGTCTACTGTCTACTGTCTACTGTCTACTGTCTACTGTCTACTGTCTACTGTCTACTGTCTACTGTCTACTGTCTACTGTCTACTGTCTACTGTCTACTTTCTACTGTCTACTGTCTACTGTCTACTGTCTACTGTCTACTGTCTACTGTCTACTGTCTACTATCTACTGTCTCCCATTTCTTACAAGCATATTTTGTTGCTGTCTCTCTTAACCATCGACTTCATAACAATGCTATTAATGCTATTAATGCTTCATAATATTGCTATGAAGTCGATGCTCTTAACATTATTCCAGTAATAGATGTAAGGTTTATTTAATTTTTTATCTCTGATTATTTTTGTTCTCCAGACAACTCATTACTTTGTTTGCTATTATACGATAAGATATTATTTTACGGTGTATTTTACCGTCACTAGCGACATCTTTAATATAATATTTTTCATATATATGTAGTAATTTTCATCATCAAGCTATAAGTATATTTTGGCGTCTCCATTGTATGCAATTGTTTGCAACAAACAGCCCGATTCTCAGCTATCCAACTCTCGCAATTTTACCATATTTTTTTGGTAATTGAGACAAAAACGTGCAATAGGTATACAATATATACTCGTTAATACTGATAACCACTTGACTAATAAAGAATCAATTAGATCTCAAATAGTAATGGTATTGTGCGCCGGTACACACAAGCGTCATTATAATGTCCTGTCTTAACAAAGCTGTACAAATCTGTCGCGAAACTACTAAAATGTGTTCGTGCAGATATAGCTATCTCTGAGAGCCAATGCGCTTCTAGGTCTAGCGTGCTCCCATTCTCGACAGCATAATCACTTACCAACAGGTGAGATTGTTGTCAAACGCTAGCCTATACGATATAAAAATATATCAATAACTACATCGCTTTCCCTCTAAAAATATCTCTTAAAAGATATACTTTTGTCTACCACAAAGTATCACTACGACATTTCATCTAATCTGGTAAGTACCCGCTAATCGGCTTACTAACCGCTCTGCTATTGGTCCGCTAAGTGTTCCCACACAACTCCTCGCTTCGGCTTGTGGCCATTGCTCTTAGAATTTTGGGTTAACTGGGTTCTGCATTTTGTCTGTAATTTTGTATTTTGACTGACTTCACAAAAATGCACGAGGTTCTCAATTCACGAGTATATTCCATTTTTTTATGTGTTACATAAGAATAATACATTTATATATCTGCCATAATTCAACATATTTTAATACCAATAAGTTTCACCGTCTAAAATCTTTGTATAGAAAAATAAAATAAATAGAAGGAGAGTGTACTTAACAACTAAACAAAAAATCCCCGAAACGGTCCCAAATCGATTACGAACAGTCCCAACATTATACCAATCTTTAATCAAAACAGGGTCGAAAGTAATTTCACATAAGCTGATTATGAAAGGGGTTATTTTTGCCGTAGACAAAATTTATCCAAATAAAATTGTGTTTATGGATCATTTTCTAAAGTACCCCACTTAATTGGGTTAGATTAAGTTTAAGGTTAAAATATAAATAATTTTATTTCACAAATTCAGAATATCAATATTATTTCTTTTTAATACTATTATTTTTATGTACTAAAACTTATCTATTTTGAAGAACGTTTTTTGAATCTTTTAGTCTGTTGTAGTACTTATAGAATATCCTACTTACCTAATAATATTACCTACCTACTAATACTATAAAGGTGAAAGTATGTGTGTATGTTTGTTACTTTTTACGCTAAAACTACAGAACTGATAGAGCTGAAATTTGGTGTGTATATAGTCTAGACCTTGGAATAATATAATTAATACTTTTTAGGGTTCCGTACCCAAAGGGTAAAACGGGACCCCATTACTAAGACTCCACTGTTCGTCTGTCTGTCTGTCTGTCTATCTGTCTGTCTGTCTGTCTGTCTGTCTGTCTGTCCGTCTGTCACCAGGCTGTATCTCATGAACCGTGATAGTTAGACAGTTGAAATTTTCACAGATGATGTATTTCTGTTGCCGCTATAACAACAAATACTAAAAACAGAATAAAGTTAAAAAAATAGAGGGTCTCCATACAAGAAACGTGTTTTTTCGGCATTTCACGCCATCTATGTACGCTTAGTTAGGTAAACGTCCCATAGATGGCGTTATATTAAAATGTCGATCCCTCAGACCTTTGTTAGACGTTAGATGGCGTTATAAGTTTATTAATGTGAGTATTATATTTTGCTGGCGAAAAATGATAGTGGTATTTTTTCTCGATCTTATAAAATACTGTATTGTGGTACGGAACCCTACGAGTGCGAGTCCGGCTTGCACTGGGCCAGTTTATATTCCTATCTTCTTATGGGAACGATGTCAACGCGGGTAAAACCGCGGGGCTCAGGCAGTTATGATATAAATCATAATATTTTTTAAATTTAAAATTACGTACTGATTAGTAGGCCACCTATTTACATGTATGTAGTAACTAAAACACCCAACGCTTAATATTCCCGCCTGCAATCCAAAGCAACGAGCGAACAAAGAGACAAAACCGTTTTGCCTGAATGGCGCCGCAAAAGAGTCATCAGTCAAATCTGCGATATTTTTTTGACGAAAGTAACCGTTCGCCGTCAAAATGCGGCCGCTTCGGTCAAAAAACTGCAATCATTGCAACACATTTTGGGATCGGACACAACAGCGGTCGGAAGGAAAAAGATTGCTTTGGAGAATTTTTGCCAATTTTACTCAATTTTAGGGTTCCAGCGGTCGAAAAACAAAATATGCAGGTTTTGCATAGGAGAAGACGTTCATGATTCGCGACTGCGCCTGTTATCGGCGCCCCGTTCTCTCTGTATGTTTTGCATCACGAGAGTCACATACATTTTGTATGGAATAACAGGCCGGAAATAGTCAAACTGATTGGCTCAAACCCATGACCATTGGGTTGCTTCCAGACACGGCTGAGAAACCTACCTTAAATGGTCACATGGTCCCATTTAGTACCTAGCTGCAGCCTAGGAAGGCGAGATTTTAAAAAATTAATATTAAGTAAGATCCTACATATTATTATAGTTGACCATAACAAATAGTAGTACGTATTTTACTAATACGGAACACTCAACTTATAACATATGTTACATCGTTTCTATCTTGGCAAGTTTTTCACTCTCTGTGCGGAACGAGTGGATGGCATGGCATGCATTTCTGAATAACATTTGGTTGCGATGAAAAAGGTGAAGTTTAATTATGCGAATGTCATAAAATGTTGTGTATTAGGGTTCCGTAGCCGAATGGAAAAAAACGGAACCCTTATAGATTCGTCATGTCTGTCTATCTGTCTGTCTGTCTGTCTGTATGTCTGTCCGTCCGTATGTCACAGCCATTTTATTCCGAAACTGTTAGGACTACAGAATTGAAACTTGGTAGGTAGATGTATTCTGTAAACCGCTTTCCGATTTTTATACAAAAGTAAAAAAAATAAAAGTTTAAGGATGTTTAAGTTTAAGGATGTTTAAGGATGTTTAAGTTTCATCCCATACATGGAACTGAAACAAAAAAAAAATGTTTTTCTTCAAACCTATACGTGTGGGGTGGGGTCTATGGATAGGTCTTTAAAAATGACATTGAGGTTTCTAAAATCATATTTTCTCAAAGTCTATCATTGAAAAATGTGTGTCCCACCCCCCCCCCCCCCCCCCCTCTAACTATTAAAGTATCGGAGTGAAAAATCTAAAAAAAAAATTATGCTGTAGATCTCAATAAAAACTAACAATGAAAATTGGTTTGAACGAGATACAGCCAGCAGTTTTTGAGATAATGGCGACCGCAAAGATAACTTTGTTTTTCATACAAACACTATGAAAAACAAAGTTAATTTTGTAGTTGTGATAAATCATAGTTATGGAATACTTAACTGTGTTACGGAACCCTACGAGTGCGAGTCCGACTTGCACTTGGCCAGTTTATTTTTTACTTCAATTATTGACTAGCTATGCCCTGCAGCTTCGCCCGCGTTGAAAACTACTATCATTTATTAGGGTTCCGTAGCCGAATGGCAAAAAACGGAACCCTTATAGATTCGTCACGTCTGTCTGTCTGTCTGTCCGTCCGTATGTCACAGCCATTTTATTCCGAAACTGCTGGACTACAGAATTAAAACTTGGTAGGTAGATGTATTCTGTAAGCCGCTTTCCGATTTTTATACAAAAATTTAAAATTTAAAAGTTTATCCCATACATAAAACTGGAACAAAAAAAAATTTTTTCTTCTAGCCTATACGTGTGGGATGTCTATGGATAGGTCTTTAAAAATGACATTGAGGTTCCTAAAATCATTTTTTCTCAAAGTCAATCATTTAAAAGATAGGCGCGTCTAAAGTGGTAAAATGTGTGTCCCCGTCCCCCCCACTAACTTCTAAAGTAAGGGAGTAAAAAATCTAGAAAATATATATTCTGTATATCTCAATAAAATCTAACAAAGAAAATTAGTTTGAACGAGATACAGTCAGCAGTTTTAGAGATATGGCGACCGCAAAGATAACTTTGTTTTTCATACAAACACTACGAAAAACAAAGTTAGTTTTGTAGTTGCGAATAATCATTGTTATGGCCAGTTTATTTATTTAAAACTGTTTTTTCCATAAAACAACATTCTCGTGATAATAACAAAAACAACAAAAAAAATTACCTAATCGGTCCTGCCGTTCACGCGTGATGCCGTGACCAAGGGAAACATGGATTATTTTTTTTAAATAGATCATCTTACCTATTTATAAGTTATTGACCGACTATCTAAATTAGTATGTTTTTAAAGCAAAGAGGATTACTTTATTAAAAATTTACAAATACATGTCTGTTTGAATCATACAGAGGATCTTGATCAAATGACTCATACGAGCTGTATTGTACAATGATCTATTACCATAGTTTGATATTCATTATTGAATAATGATTTAAGGTCGTTTAAAACTTAGAATAAAGAGGCCAAGTGCAAGTTGGACTCGCCCATGAAGGGTTTTGTAGTAACAAGCATAAATTAGGGATATTACGGCAATTAACAAAATTACTTTGTTTTTCATAGTGTTTGTATAAAATATGACAGTCATATTTTCGATTTTTGAAAATGTGCAATATTTATCTTTTTTTTTATGCTGTATAGGCAAGCGTTTGACCACTATCTCACCTGATGTTAAGTGACAATGCGGTCGACGATGTAGCACGCTTACCTAGTAAATACCTGTTCACTCGCGATTTGAAGACCCCCGGGTTGTAGCTATCGGGAAACACAGACACCGGCAAGGAGTTCCATTCTTTGGCGGATCGTTTTATGTAGGACGATGCAAACCGCTTCGTGCGTGTAGATGGAACGTCCACCATGAAGCTTAAAAACTGCGGATATATCTCGTTCAAACCAATTTTTGTTGAAAGTGTTCATCAAGATCTACAACTTATTTTTAGGGTTCCGTACCTCAAATGTAAAATAAAACCGGCCAAGTCGAGTTGAACTCGCCCAACGAGGCTTCCGTACCAACGTTGGCAAGTACCAATAATTTTTTATTATTTGGATTTTTATTCTGAAAATTCTGAAAAATAAAAAAAGTTGAAGATTAATGTACATTTTGGTACTTTAAGAAGTTTTCGCGAAAATATAAATTTGCCCATATCTTTTTATTGTGTTGACTCAAGACCTTGATTTTTATACACCCAAAAGGAACTATAGACTTCAGTATCAGGTATAGTGAGAGTGAGAGCTCCCATGAGAGCTAAATGAGACCCTCTGACTATTTCGTTGGCAGATTAAAAGATTATTAATTAATAAGTTTGATAAGAGATTATTCTGCTAACTCTACATTTAAACCAACGCAGGTCCAATCACTTGCGGAAAAACGTCGGCAGGAAGCTCATTCCACATCTTGCAGCCATGTTAAAATAAAGCTCCGTGAGAACAAAAAGCATGATCATAAAACTAAAACGTACTATTGCGGTTTAACAAAAATGCGTATATTCGTAGTGCAATCGAACAGAGCGTGAACTGAATGAATGACTGCGGGCCGAGTAAAATGTTGCAAAAAACAAACCCAAAAATATACGGTGGTCCTTTGTGTAGACTGGGCGTGATGGGAATTTTCACTGCTTCTGTAAGTGTCATCATCACAGTAATAATTTAAGATCGTCAATAAAACAAATTATCTTCAAAATTATCTGTGAAGATACTCATCAGATATGATCTAAATGAAACTAAACTGGGAACAAACAGAAAGTAAAATCCCTCAAACAAAACGAAGAGAAAATAAAATCTGAATTGAATACCATAAGATATTTGTACTGACATACTAATTGACTGACTGACTTAGACACAACGCATAGCCTAAACTGCTAGTCGTAGAGACTTGAATTTGGAGGGTATATTTGTCTTAGTTAGTAAAGGTTTATAAATAAAGGACTTTCCAAAATTCACCCCTTAAGAGGCTGAAACAGGGATTCAAAGTGTGTATGAAGAAATTTTTTTATGTGTTTTTATGATAGAAAGGTTTTTACGAAAGAAAATGTTAAAGTAAGCAAAAGAAGTTTTTAACGCAAGCGAAGGCGTGGAGCACTTTGAGTGGGTTAATAAATTACGAAGCTCTGGGGTAAAATAACATTTAAAAAATACATGGTCGAGATAATAACCTCCTCCTCTTTTGAAGTCAGTTTAAAATCGTTTCATCTCAACAGTGGAAAAGGTAGCAAAGCTTCTGTACTAGCAACCGTCTGGGGTGGTAACTATCTGCTATCCAACCGTGAGATATATGAGTTAATTCGATGCAGGACACTTTAAAATATGCCCGTCAGGCTGACGGGGCATCGTCAGAAGAAACCAGTAGCCATGATGTCGAAACTGTTGAGGTTAGATACTTTGCTTTTCTTTACTTTGCGCCAACACCAGATCTATCAAAACTTGACTACCATCGCTCTGTCCGTCTATAACCATCCCGTTATTGATCATCATCATATTTGGATAACACACCGTTTTTAATATCATAATTGGATTGATTGGGTTTCATAAAATTAGCACCAACTTTAGGCGCAATGGAATAGAATTTAAGGGAAGTGACGTAGCGTCACGGTCCGAATCAAAGGAAGTAAGCATCAAGTTATATTTAATAATATCATGTTATATTACGAAGACGTATTCACTATCATTCATTCAAGTTCAACAGATGGAGTTGACAAAAAAAATAGTAATGTTTAGAAATAAACCACAATTTAAAAAACTTATTAAACTGAAATATTAACTATGACTAATAATTCAAATAAAAACTACAAATAATAAATGGAATTTAGGTCGCTGTCTGCTGGTAGAGTACCCAAAAAGCTGGCGACATTACCTCTTTGAATCGCGAAACTAATGCGTTGCCCGAGGTAAACGCCAGCTCTTTGGTCGTGGGAGACATCGATTAGGCGTCTAGACAGCTCCCTAACAAAACCGCGTGCTTGTTGACCCCACGGGCCCATGGTTTCGACCCCAAACGGAAGAAAAGCATAGTTGTCACCGATGCTTATATACTACCTCCGTTTGAGAGCCTCTGCTGCGTCTGCAGCTGCTCCTGCCGCCCGTGAGGTATTATGGAGATGGGAAACTGCCAATGTGTCGACGCACGTCGCATCCCACACTAGCGGCTTCCCACGACACCAAGGAACCAACGTCATGCCGTCAGGCCTCTTACCATCGTCACGTGCGATACCGATCGGCTCTAAAATAGCCGGCACGTTGACGGTGGCAAGAGCCCGACGGATGACGTCGTTCAGTGAGGCGTGTCGAGAAAGCCGTCCCGCACTGCGACGACATGAAAGACCGTGGTGACCCAGTCTATCCACCTGGTCACCGCAGCGACAGAGATGCGGTTCTGTTATGAGGATGCCCAGACGCAGTCCCACCGCTATACAAAAACTGTTGTTATCCATGAAAGTACCTATATTGGACGAAGGTAACGCCTGCAACCAATATCCAGATTCCCGTTCGCGCGTGGCAAGTAGACGAGCACGGTCCCTACTGTCTATATAACTATCCAATAGTTGTTTTTGTAATATTTTACATAAGGGCTCGTCCCATTGCCGCTGCAAACGGAGGCTCCTTGGGAAGGCTTCTCCTGGGCATGCCATGGACCAGGTGTTTTTTGCTTCCTCCATTATATCAAGTTTTGTTTAATATTTTCCCGAAAAGACCGGTAATACTATGGACAGAAGATAAAACGCCGGTAGCGACACACTAGAAATTTTGCGTATGCCTATGCCTCCAAACCGAATAGGTAAGGAAGCTTGACACCATGATTTGTCCGAAAGGGAATAATTTAGAATTTTTATTAGGATATTTTTGATTGCTTCATCTAAACTTGATAGTAAAGTCATGTGATTCCAAAACGGGCAACAGCGAAGTATATAAGTAAATTTTGGAACAAAAAGACAAAAACGAATTATATGAAATGCTATGTGGCAATGAATTTTTGCTAGGCGCTCCGAAGCATCTTTAAATTTTTGGCGCTGTTCATCAATAAAAACCGGTAAAGACTCTTCTAGAATTGGAGCACCAAGGAGGCAAAGGTTTTCTTTATGTAAAAGTTTAATATTTGGGGCCAGACTGTTGAATTTAGTGAATAAGTCATTTCTTTTATACATAGGCACAATGTCCGTAAAGAAAATTTCACACTTTGAAAAATTTAGATCCAAACCAATTAAATTAAATTTTGTCAATTAAAACCTGTAAATCCTGTAATACCGTGTTTGCCTCCCAGGGTTCCATCATCCAGATACCACATGTTCAATTTTGAATTTAGGCTCGAAATTATCGGATGTATAGCAAGCCCGAAGATAGCCGGTCCAAGAGGATCACCCTGTTGACAACCGCAGCAAGAATTAATTATATTAGTCCTGTGAAGTAATTTTGATTCAGTTTCATAACATTGCCAAAGATACTTAAACGTTTCCGGTATGCAATTTTATAATATTAAAAATAAGAAATAAACTTAATGAACTTGGAAGTTTCAGTTCTAACGCGTAACTTTCAACGCACCCTCTTTTTAGGGTTCCGAACCCAAAGAGTACCAACGGAACCCTATTACTGAGACTCCGCTGTCCGGCTGTCCGTCTGTCTGTCTGTCTGTCTGTCTGTCCGTCTGTCACCAGGCTGTATCTCATGAACCGTGATAGTTAGACAGTTAAAATTTTCACAGATGATGTATTTCTGTTGCCGCTATAACAACAAGTACTAAAAACAGAATAAAGTTAAAAATTAAAGGGGGTCTCCATACAAGAAACGTGATTATTCAGCATTTTACTATAACGCCATCTATGAACGTTTGACTGTATTAATTATATCAATTACCAGTGTGTTAACTTTCACTTAGTTGGCGTTAGATGTTCGTAAGATGGCATTGTACTAAATAATCACGCGGCTCCTGTGTTAATAAATGTTTGGAATTGACACGTTAATATAATCTAATATAATAATTATCTGGATGACCGAGCTTTGCTCGCAATTTTTATAATTTTTTTGGTAAATCGTGTTTTATGTTTAAAGTTTTGGCTCTCAATAATTCTCTCACAAAAAAACAAACTTGGTAAAATTAATCATCTCGTTTGGACTCGAACCGGGTCTTTCTGATCGCCATCCGATCGATCTTCCACTGAGCTATCATAACAATGTAACTATGGAGAAATTTACCTTCATGTTCTAATTATATTGTAAAAGTTTTTTATTACCTGAAAACAGGAATAAAACAACATTTTCTGAAAATGAAAACCTACCTAGATCGATTTATAAATGTATTACGTTATTTCTTTCAGCATTTTTTGATCGATTTTATAAAATATTGTAGTGTGGTACGGAATCGGAACCCTACTAGTGCAAGTCCAACTTGCACTTAGCCAGTTTATTTATTTTTCTGACTCAAATGCAATTATTCGTAAATAAACGCACCATCGACTCCCCACTCAAAACTATCAGTAAATTGCGATACAAAAGTTGCATGGCAAATAGTGGCCGGTGAACAAAATAGGACAAAAAACAATTCGAACTTCCGAACGTGGGCCGTAACCGCAGTTCAAAGAACCGGACTAATGAGTCAACTTGTACATTATAAGTATCAGTATAACCCAGTAATATACTTGAATATATTTAGTGATACTAAGTAAATAACCGGACTAATGAGTCAATTTGTACATTATAAGTATGTGGTATAAACCAGTAATATACTTGAATATAATATTTAGGGATACTAAGTATCAATCTAGAAGAGTCTATTCTCAGTGGTATCGATACTAAATCTAATACTATAAGAATCTTTGTCCTGACATACTGACTGACAGACAACGCACAGCCTAAACCACTGTGGTCGTAGAGACTTGAAACTTGAAGGGTATATTTGTCTTAGTACGTAAAGGTGTATTAAGAAAGGATTTTCTAAAACTCACCCCTTACGGTGATAAAAGGGGGGTTCAAAGTTTTTATGGAGAAATAAGATAGTACAAGAAACAGATAGTTATTTTGACGTAGGTATCCGCTAAGAAAGGATTTTTCAAAATTCACTTTCTATGGGGATGAAGCGGGGGTTCAAAGTTTGGATAGTCATTTTATTTGACATTTTACACAAGTACTTCTATAAATAAATAAATACGTGTTTCAGGCTTTTTCAAAATGCCACCCTAAGAGGGTGAAGTGGGGTAATAAAGTGTGAAAATTAATATTGTATCGGAATGCGCTGAAATTTAGAATGCAGATAGTTGTTATGACGTAGATATCCGCTTAGCCAGGATTTTCTAAAAATTCCCCCCGGATATTACTTATTATTTTTAATTATATATAGAAACTTATAGATTTACTTAGTACTTCTGTAAGTAAATAAGTAAATACGTATTGCAGGATTTTTGCAAGGGGTTAGTAAAAAGGTCGGGTTTTATAAATATGAATCTCTATTTCCCTTAGTCACGCAATAACTTGAAAACGAAACGAAACTTGAAAACGGGTGAACCGATTTGGCTTTTACTTTTTAGGTGTTTTTTAATGATAAAAAGGTTTTTACTAAATAAAAGTTTTAAGTAAATATAAGAAGTCTTTAACGCGAGCGAAGCCGCGGGGCACTTCTAGTTCTACAAAATTACGGTACTTTTATCAATCTATATCTATACTAATATTATAAAGAGAGAACATTTGTATTTTTGTATTTTTGTATGTTTGTAATGAGTAAGCTCAAAAACTACTGAACCGATTTAAAAAATTCTTTCACTTATACATAGAATGGACTTTCAGAATGAAAATAGGCTATATATTATCCCGTTTAAATCAAAGGTACATTCGTGGAGACCTAATTTGCAACCTAAGTCGGCAAATAAACGGTCGAAAAAACACGTTTCTGACGAACGCTGCTTAATTGAAAATAGATAGAAGAATATTTTCTATGCAAGAGTTGTACAACTTAATAAGACCTACAAAAAAGTCCGCGACAGCATATGTCTATCTCTTAAGGTTGACTCACAGTAACCAGTTTAATCTTAAAATTTTTATTAAAAAATATTACATAACTTCCAAGGCTATTTTCAAGTATATAGTATTAATACTTATCCAAATAATTACGTTAATTAGCTTGGCCACATATTATAGATTAAAATTGTCCTTTACGGTATATAATTCAAATGAAAACTCTAGAAGATATCACGAATTTCACATACACGCATCGCAAAATTAATAAAATATTTGCAGTGAAACCACAGATTAGGATGACCTAATCTGTGGTTTCACTGCAAATATTTTACATATGTATATATATGTATATAATATATATGTATATAATATATATGTATATAATATTTTCGTAGTAACTATGAAGTTACTACGAAAATATTATTATAAGCTTAGCTATGCTGTAGATCCCCACCGATCACAATCAATTTGAAGTCAATATAGTATAATAATATGATCTATTGTATAAAATAATATTCATCTAAATATATAATAATATAATATTTTAAACCACCCCGACTGATCTATGTATAATAGCTTTTTCCAATGACTCTAAGCACGACATTTAAAATCTGAGCTGTAAGTTGGTGAGGATTTGAGTATTCTGTAGAGTCCAGGAGGCTTCCATGGTCTTACAATATCGTTGAAGAAGAAGATTTTCGAATTGATCAGACCTATGAAAGTTGATTTCATAGCGCAAGTAACTAGAAAAAAGCTCATAATTTTATAACGATTGAACGAATTTTCATGAATCAAAGCTAAGAAAACTCTCGATGAAGACATCTATCAAACAAAAAAAAACTATCAATAATAAAAACAAAATCGGTTCATCCGGTTAGGTGCTAAGATGCTACAGACAGACACACAGATACACACGTTAAACGTATATTACCCCTACATTTTGCGTCGGGGAACGCCGTAAGGTTACGGCGGCAGATGTACTCCTTGGTGGTAAGCTACTTTTTGGTAGATTTAATGATTCCACTACCACTGTACGAAAACTCATGATTCATGAATGCACATAAAACTTTCATTGGTATATAGCTAGGATTAGAACCAACGACCGTCGGGTCAGAATCAGGGTAACTATCCTTTACGCCAAAGGGCCGTCCAATATCAATACGTAAGTATTATAAAACAAAGTTCATCACTGCGTCTGTCTGTCTGTTCGCAATAATCTCAATAGCTACTGAACGGATTATCATGCGGTTTTCACCAATAGCCAGAGTGTTTATGAGGAAGGTTAAGGTGCATAATTCGTTAAGGTTTTGTGTAAATTGGATGAAATATTATGACGATGGTTGTTAAATAAGTTCATATTTTGTATTCGATGCAACAAACTGATGCAAATTTTGTAGGCATATATGTTCTACCCGTGCGAAGCCGGGGCGGGCTGCTAGTATTTTATAAAGCAAGTATGTTTTCATGTTATTACCATATATTATCAAAATGATGGTTCATGTTAAATGTATTGAAGTTGACTATAATAAGATGTAAACATACAACATTTAGACCACGGATCAGATAAAAACGGCGTAGTCCGTATAGTTTTAGAATAAGGTGGCTTTGACATACGGACGTATAGACAGAAAGACAGACATGACCAATCTATAAGGGTTCCGTTTTGTGCCATTCGGCTACGGAAACCTAAAAACATCAAAACATCTTTATAATTAGTAGTATTAATAGTTTGTGTGGTCCCATAGTAATTAAATTAGTCTGATAACATTAGTGGGGACATTTCGTAACCACGATCAATGCAATTTGGTCGTAACGTCGAGGAAAATAAAATTAATGTCTGGTTCACAAATGTAAAGTTGCTCAGCGTGCTATGAAAAGGGCTATTTTGTTTCTCTGAAGGATCAAATCAGAAACGAGGTGATCTGACAGAGAACTAAAGTCATCGACATAGCCCATCGAATTAGTAAGCTGAAGTGGCAATGGGCCGGCCACATTAGCCGTAGAACCGACAAGCGCTTGGGTAAACGAGTTTTTGACTGGAAACCGCGAATCGGCAAACGTAGCGTAGGACGCCCTCAGACTAGGTGGAGCGATGATGATCGCAAGGTGGCTGGCAAAAGCTGGGTGAGAGTAGCCGAGGATCGTGCTCAGTGGCGTGCAGTTGGAGAGGCCTCTGTCCAGCAGTGGACAAGTATAGGCTAATGATGATGGTTATTTTTTTGAGAATTATCTGACCTATTGTTAAATGACTTTGCCAAACAAATCTATCGAAAAACATACGAGTATGGGTGGGTTCAATATCGACAAACCAAGACCGAGTATTTAAACTCTAGTAAAGAGTTTGTAAAATAATGCAGGGAAAGGGTTTGCAATAAAATGTAAATGGTATCGTCGTGATTTGCATGTTTTTTATCCATTTTCCACCGACTTCTAATGGTTCTCAATTCGTCTGTATGTTTTTATTTTTCTTATTTAATTTTTTTTTGTGTGTAACGCGATTACTCGTTCAATAATTGTGAACTGATTCGAATGATTTTTTTTTTTATTGGTAGAGTACATTTTCAAGGTATGTCCCATTGTAATTTCATCCAGATTTTATAAGTATCTCCAGAGATATGGAGATTAACACTTTAAGCTTAGTACTGAAAATGGCTATGAAGCGTGACATTTGAAGGCGGTTCTTTTTTTGTTTTAAATACATAAATACACTTGCTCTTTCTGTTGCAAATTATTGGATACTCAATATATAACAGGTGCAAGGTATTTTTGTACTTGACACGAGTGGTTTTGTTACTGTTATGGAAAATGTTAAGAGTATCAAATTAGAACTGGTTGAAATTATTTCTTGCAAGGTGGGCATTTATATAAAATTACCATCACCAGAGATATGAAGATTAACACTTTAAGCTTAGTTCTGAAAATGGCTATGAAGCGTGGCATTTGAAGGCGGTTTTTTTTTAAGTTTTATAAATGATTTTAAACTATCCGGAAACTACATGAGTTTTGGTTCGTGATGTTAATATTGGAATTTACGGTGGTATAGCAATATTTTCTATTTGATAACGAAAATAATTAAATACGTGGAACTGAAAAAAGAAAGGAATTAACCCAAAATCCAACTCAAATTCAAATATTATATATATCGATACTTTATACTGTTAGATACTTTAATATTATAATAAAAAAATATGTTGATCTAAAAGACTACTAGGCCAATTATAAAAAAAAAAACGGACACACCGCAGCGTCCTGCGTGCGAGATATAGGCGACGATTAGATAGCGCATAAATAATTGTACCGACTAGTTCACATCAAACGCGATCAGAAAACAATTGAAAAGTACTTAGGTCGCGCCCGCAGATCGAGGGATGCCGTGGTAAGCAACCAAAAGCTACATTTTACACAGAACTAAAGTCATCGACATAGCCCATCAAATTAGTAAGCTGAAGTGGCAATGGGCCGGCCACATTAGCCCTAGAACCGACAAGCGCTTGGGTAAACGAGTTTTTGACTGGAAACCACGAATCGGCAAACGTAGCGTAGCAGCAATTATCATGGGCCATATTTCGCGGGCGACGCCACAAAAGGGGTTATGTTGTTTATTTTTTATTTTTTTAAATTAGGTAGTTGTATCGTTTAGATCCACCAAAGTAGTGTTTTTAGTGTATAAAGTTAGAAATTATGCAAAAACTATGTTTTACGTGTTATTTTTGCTCTACCTCGCTTATCTCTCGAGATATTTCTCGTAAAGGAAACATAAAGAATATAAAACGGTTCTATGTATTAATTTTTTGAGGTAAGTTTTTTTTATTTCAGTGAACAGATTATTTTATGATAATATGATTTTAATTTTTGATGAACATTTTATGCCGTATTATGTATTTAAGTTTAAGAATATTCGTCAAGTCATATCTATTAAGTTCAAGGATATTCGCTAAGTCGGATATATTTTGCTAAGTCTTATCTACACTATCTACACTATTATTATTATTATTATTCTTGTATTTCGTTAACATCACGGGTCGTTGAACGCCCGGTCCTTTGGAAGGCATTGACGGAGCCAAAGCCAACGTCAAGAGGCCCTTTACAAAGATAAACTTAAATGCTATGATTTGTGGATGGAGCGATGAAAAACTATAAAAAGATGTCATTTTTGTCATGGCTATGAATGTGTTCTGCTTGATGTCTGTTTACTGGTCTATGGGATGAGGTACGGCACCCGCCAATTATGCCTCATTACAAAATATTAAGGCGGGTGGTGACTTGCCATCCACTGAATAAGCCCCCCATAAAGGCGGACCGTTATATTGGCGCCGAGGGGCAACATTGGCGTGGATAGCTGAGGGTGTTGAGAGGTGTGCTGCACTTTCACTAAACGCTACTAGCGGCTTTATGCCTTTAACACTTCCACCCTGGAGCTTAGGTCTTAGCTCTTGCGATTCCCACCACCGGCCGGCCGGTCAAGGCAAGCCGGGGGTCAGAGGGTCTCATTTAGCCCTCACGGGATAGGGGTCCGCGGTGTCGCCACTCACCGTCGGCTCGCCACAAAGCCGCCCCTGCGGGATTATTATTATTATAATTATGTATATAATATTTAATATAATATATATAATATATAATAATAATATATCCCATATATATATATATATATATATATGTATATTTATAATATAATATATATTATATATAATAATAATATATCCCGCAGGGGCGGCTTTGTGGCGAGTCGACGGTGAGTGGCGACACCGCGTACCCCTATCCCGTGAGGGCTAAATGAGACCCTCTGACCACCTAATTGCCTTGACCGGCCGGCCAGTGGTGGAAATCGCAAGAGCTAAGACCTAAGCTCCAGGGTGGAAGTGTTAAAGGCATAAAGCCGCTAGTAGCGTTTAGTGAAAGTGCAGCACACCTCTCAACACCCTTAGCTATCCACGCCAATGTTGCCCCTCGGCGCCGACATAACGGTCCGCCTTTATGGGGGGCCCATTCAGTGTATAGCGAGTCACCACCCACCTTAATATTTTGAAATGAGGCATGATTGGCGGGTGCCGTATCTCATCCCATAGACCAGCACTCCGACATTAATCAGCTCACTCAATAGTCTCATAATATAATGTACTACAGGTAATAGTAATAAGTTAACAATGAAAAGGGCCTCTTGATGTTGGCTTTGGCTCCATAAATGCCCTCCAAAAGACCGTGTACGACCTATGATTTTAATTGAATAAATGCATAATATATAATATTATAAAGAGGAAAACTTTGTTTGTTTGGTTGTAATGAATAGGCTCAAAATATACTGGACCGTTTTTAAAAATTCTTTCACCATTCGAAAGCTACATATTCCACGAGTAACATAGGCTAAATTTTATTTTGGAAAAAAATAGCGTTCCGTAAGATATTTGGGTTTTTTCGGACACAAGGTGTAAAAAATCATTCAGAAAAGTGACTTATTTTGCGTACGCTGCCTAAACTATTAAAGATAGAACCATAAAATGTTCTAATCAATTGTAGATCTTATATTAGAGATTTTTTTTTTGGACGCACCAGGAGGCACCGGAAAGACTTTTCTCGCAAATTTGATACTTGCTAAGATACGGCAATCAGGGAAGATAGCGATTGCAGTTGCTTCGTCAGGAATTGCTGCAACTCTCTTGAACGAAGGAAAAACTGCTCACTCTACGTTTAAACTCCCGCTATCCGTATCTTTAGATCAACGGTCTACGTGCTCTATTCGGAAAAATGGGCCTCTTGGTAAGTTACTGCAAGACGCGTCGTTGGTAATATGGGATGAATGCACCATGAGTCATAGAGCTCATGTGGAGGCCGTGGACCGTACTTTAAAAGACCTCCGAAGCTCTGCTAATGTCATGGATGGTATCACTTTTGTATTTGCTGGAGATTTCCGACAAACGCTTCCAGTCGTCAATAGAGATACGCGAGCAGATATAATGAAGGTATATTTAAAATCGTCTCAACTTTGGACATCTGTTCAACATTTGAATTTGCGCACCAATATGAGAGCTCATCTACGTGGAAATACGCATAGCAATTTTCCACAACAGCTGCTGAAACTTGTAGAAGGATTTTTTCCATCTTTAAATTTGGGCACCTATTGCTATAAATCCATATCAAAAAATAAAAAAATCAAAATTCATTTATTTCAGGCTAGTTATGCCCATAAAACACATATTACAATTGCATTATCAATATCATTAAGTAAAAGTATAAACAAATTAAATTTAAAAATATTTTCTAAAATTCATTCATAGACACCGTCACTAACGTCGAGGACGCAGTGCACTACCCCCAGGAATTTTTAAATTCTTTGAACCCCGCTGGGCTACCACCTCATGAACTGTCGTTAAAAGTTGGCACGCCGATAATGCTTCTCAGAAATTTAAGCCCCCCAACACGACGATGTAACGGCACGAGACTTCTTATAAAGGACCTAAAAGATAATTGAATAGTAGCAAAGATTATCACCGGCCCTGCAGCTGATGAATTAGCTCATATACCAAGAATACCCATGATTCCTACTGATTTGCCTATACCCTTCAAAAGGCTCCAATTTCCAGTAAAAAATTATTTCGCACTAACGATAAACAAATCCCAGGGCCAAACATTCAAATTAGTAGGAATTGATTTACGAAAATAATGTTTTACGCATGGGCAACTTTACGTTGCCCTATCACGGGTCGGGGCTTCCGACCATTAGTATATTTTGTTACCTGAAAATAATTTAACGTCAAATGTTGTTTATAGAGAAGCTCTACAATAATCGCTTTAGTTATCTATTCTAAAACAACGGGTTTCACTCCGGGACTGCTGGCAGAAGTGAAAACTTAGTATTAATTACATTTAAATATTTTCATCATTAACAACTTTAACATCCTCATAAAAACAATCTATGCAGCCTGCGGATAATGACTGCGTCGTCGATGTTAGTGTCGATGTCTGTGAATTGAACTGGGAAACATTTTACTGACCGTGTCTTTCCTGGGAAGGCATTTTGCAGCGGTAACCGACATCCACGCGGGCGGAGCCGCGGGCGACCGCTATGTTGGCTAAAGATGGGCTAACAAAAAATATTGTTCACGCTATAGCATTAAGAGACTGATATTGTTTGTAAGTGTTACTATCGTAATTAATTAGTGATATATAATTTTAAGAAATAGCCTACAATAACTTTAAAATAATAATGTTTGGCGTTTGTTATTTTTATATTCTCTAATCGTTCACAGCGCTCCATACCTATTTCACGCATATACTACATCCTTACACACTTACAATAAGTCAGTTATTTTTTGCCTACACTAGAAATTACCTAGAAATAATAATTTATATGGCAAAACAATGTTTGCCGGGTCAGCTAGTCTTAAAATAAAATGTTGAAAACAGATAAAAACCTTAATTCACTGCACTTGCTTCTACTGCCATTCTGAAATCTCATAACAATATGTAATAAGCAAATCGTAAGCGCTCGTCATGTCACTCCATTAACGTCCAACGGTCGTTAGTGCAATCTAATTTTCATCTCGTTACGACGTACAGTGTACGTTGTGACGTTATGGGTACATTGTGCCAAACAAGCTAAGGGTTCAAGCTTACTTCATGTTTAATTAACCTATAAAGCAAGCAAGTATTTCCTAGGATGGCGGGAAGGTCTATTACGATAGTAAGTCTGGTTAACAAGGACTAAGTATTACATTTTTAAAGATACTTAACTAACATAATTTTAATAAGAAAAATACCGACTTCTATACCACGCGAGTCAGTTTCACTAGCAAGGTTGAGACGTTTATAGCCATAATATAATATGTTACTTGAGATCATTTAAAGGTCATATATTTTCTAATTTTGCAAGATAAATGTAACCTTTAGATAAATATTAACTGAATGTTGTGCAACTGGACTTGACTGTTGTGAAGTGCCATTATAACGCTAAATGTCCTGTGTGCATACAACCTGGCTTTACAGCCCATCTCTTTTGTTACTAGGTCTAATAGTCAAAGCAGAAAGCATTATTTAGCAACCAGCAGTGAACGATTTTTTTAGTTCGAAGTTTCGAATAAATAAACTGGCCAAGTGCAAGTCGGACTCGCACTCGTAGGGTTCCGTAACACAGTTAAATATTCCATAACTATGATTTTTCACAACTACAAAATTAATTTTGTTTTTCATAGTGTTTGTATGAAAAACAAAGTTATCTTTGCGGTCGCTATATCTCTAAAACTGCTGACTTTATCTCATTCAAACCAATTTTCGTTGTTAGTTTTTATTAAGATCTACAGCATATATTTTTTTAGATTTTTCACTCCCATACTTTAAAAGTGGGGGGGGGACACACATTTTACCACTTTAGACGCGCCTATCTTTCAAATGATTGACTTTGAGAAAAATGATTTTAGAAACCACAATGTCATTTTTAAAGACCTATCCATAGACTCCACACGCATAGGTTGAAGAATTTTTTGTTTGTTTGTTTCAGTTCTATGTATGGGATGCCCCCCCTTAAACTTTTATATTTTTTATTTTTGTATAAAAATCGGAAAGCGGTTCACAGAATACATCTACCTACCAAGTTTCAATTCTGTAGTCCTTACAGTTTCGGAATAAAATGGCTGTGACATACGGACGGACAGTCAGACAGACAGACATGACGAATCTATAAGGGTTCCGTTTTTTGCCATTCGGCTACGGAACCCTAAAAAGACTATCTAATCTTTTTTCTATAGAGAAAAAAGATAAGATTGTCTTTTTAGGGTTCTCCTCTAGAGACTCCGCTGTCTGTCTGTCTGTCTGTCTGTCCGTCTGTCACCAGGTTGTATCTCATGAACCGTGATAGTTAGACGGTTGAAATTTTCACAGATGATGTATTTCTGTTGCCGCTACAACAACAAATACTAATAAACACAGAACAAAGTTAAAAATTAAAGGGGGGACCCATAAAAAAAACTACTATAGCGCCATTTACGTTTACATAGTTGGTGTTAGAAGTTCGTTAAATATTCGTTAGATGGCGTTGTAGTGTATAAGCATGTTTAGTATTGACACGGTATTTATATATATCGATGTTAAAACTATATACTTAATTTTTTTTGCAAATTTTGTTGAATCGGAACCCTACGTGCGCGAGTCCGACTCGCACTTGGCCAGTTTATTTAAGGTCCGGAAACACCGCAGCGTGCTGCGTGTGCGATCAGACGGCGATCAGATAGCGCAGTTGTATTTGTACCGACTGGTTCACACCCCAACAATTGAAAAGTACTGAGATCGCAGATCGCAGGACGCCACGGATTCGATATGTCTTCGATTTATATTATTTATATATAATTTATTTATTCATCCTCTTACGGGGTGGGGATGTATTTTGGAAAATCATTTCTTAACGTTATTTACATCATAATAACTATGTTCGTGCCGAATTTCAGCGCAATTCTTTCAGTGGATTGAGCTGCATGTTGATGATCAGTCAGTCAGTAACGATTGTCTTTTATATACGAGTACAATAGAATACGGACGGCCCGTTGGCGTAAAGGACATACGTTAACTACTAACTTGTAGGTCGTTGGTTCAAATTCTAGCCGTGCTCAAATACATTTTTCTTTATGCATTCATAGGTATTCGTCTACAGGTAGTAGAAGCATTGTATCGATGGTCCGTTGACTAGCTACCAAAAAGTAGCTTACCGCCATCAAGGAGAAAATCTGCCACAATAACCTTACTGTGTTCCAGCAGCACACAGTCCTCGAGAGTCAGAGCATTCTAGGTCCAGCTTGTTTACCATCTTCTGCAACAAAAAGTACATATCAGGTAGGCCTTCAGATAACATTTTAGCGCCACAGCTCTTATTGATCTCCAAGTAAATCTAATAGAAAGAACATACACGTTTCATGCTCGTTTTTATTATAATTCAATCTTCGTGAAACTGGATATAACAGTCGCGGAGTGCGAGTGAATTATATGCCTTGAATTATCTCGTGCCGTCGTAAACATTGCGAACATCTTCGTCTTGTTGGTGCTTTATGCTACGGTATGTTTTGAGATGTGTTCTTGACATTTAAACTGCGCTGCAAGTGTTGGTATACTGGCTTTTTATGGGGTTCTCTCTTTTCGTGAATATTATTTTTTCTTTTTGTTAATAACTAAAATACTTATGTTAGCTTAAACACTTTTATATACATATTATTTACACACAAAACACACACACATACAACACTCGCATGCACACGTACACTTACAGAATGAACATACATAATAAAACGATTGGAAATTAAAACAATGTTCATAATTCTTACAAGATACATCAAGGGTCACTAAGATACAGGAGATGCCTAGTTTGGGACCCACAAGATAACCTAGGATTCAAAGGTTTATATTACATACACTTCGCCTATATCCGATGTTTTATCTATATACAAAAATTTATAATTTTACTCTGTTAGCGCATTTTCTTATGTTTTTGTAAACCTAAATAAATAAATTGTAATTGAAATACGAACCCAATTTCATAGGTGGCAGGAGCATTATATCTATGTTCTGCTTGACTTGCTACTAAAAAGTAGCTTACCACAATTGAGGAAAAAATCTGCCGCCATAACCTTACGGTGTTCCGGCAGCACATAGTATTAGAGAGTTAAAATTAGATCAAGATTTTACTTCTTGAATAAAACAGTAGATATAATATAAAAATTAAATTGTATTTTACATTAAATGAAATTCATTAAAATATTAATTCAGTAACCTCATTAAAAAATTATCCCTAGAACATTATTTTCGCTGTTTTATACCTAAAACTGAATCAACAAAATTCATAATATTTTAGTAAATAAAATGTCTTAAACCATTTCTCACAAAGTACTTGAAGATTTCCTGGAAAATTAATTAGGTCCTCTCTCAGTCTGAAATTTAGATGATTGCTTTCTTTTCACAGTAGAACCAATTTATACCAAAATATACCCTTATTTATTTGATGTTATTTGAATTTTATTGAACCTTTTTATTATCCCCAACGCAAAAAGAAGTGGTGTTATAAGTTTGACGTTTGTATTTGTGTATGTGTGTCTGTGGCATCGTAGCGCCCAAACGGATTAAACGACTTTGTTTGTTTTTTTTTTTGTATTGTACTATGTCTTAATCGATAGTGTTCTCAGCTTTGATTCATGAAAATCCGTTCAGCCGTTTAAAGAATATGAGATTTTTTTCTAGATGACGACGCAATGAAATAAACTTTTGTAGTTCTGATCCATTCGAAGTTGGTATACTTTTGCTTCAACTATAATTTTAAGAACTTGGTAGCGTTGACTTGATGCTAAGAGACATTTTTTGGAATCAGCAGAATACTCAACTCCTCGTCAATTTACAGCAGAGATGTCATGTTTTCGCTCATTGGAATCGTCTAATCTACAGATAATGAATAGATCGGTCTGGGGTGGTTTTAAATTTTAAATTGATGTATTATTTTAGCTAAGATACGTATTTATTTTCAATATTTTGCCATACCCCAATTTCCAATCAATCAATCAATCTAAAAATCTGCCGCCTACAATTAACGGTGTTACGGCAGCACAACTATTGAGAGTCAGACCGTTCTACTACGCCTGGCGTATTCACCATCTTCGACCACATCATCGCTTACCACCAGGTGAGATAGTGTTCAAACGGCAAGCGTATCAGATATAAAAAGGCAAAATACCCATATCCGAAATTTACCCAAAACATAATATAAAAATAATATAAATGCAATAACCATATGTAATATTTTATTGAAATTATATCAAATTGCACCAAGCAATAAAATACGTGTGACTAGATGGATAAAATTTATGGCTATACTTTATGTCTTGTTTGTACAGGTCGTATTTTTTATATATTTTTATTACAGCGGCTGATTTAGTCTGGTTGTAGTAGGATATTATTTTTGTTCACGTTTTTTGTGACATTTTAGAAATCGGTTCACTGAATTTTACTCTGATGCTCGGTGAAGCCAATTAGGAAGAAAGAAAAAGGACTCATAATCAAACTGGGCATGCATGATGCCTGATTTGAGTATATTTTCTATTTACAAGATGTTACTTTGATTTGATGTTGATGTTTACAACCGTCATCAAAAAAGAAGGAGGTTTCTCAATTCGACTGTATTTATATATATTTTATGTGTGTCCGTGGATAACTTCGTCGTTTATGAACCGATTTTGATGATTATTTTTTTAGTCGGTACGGTACATTTCCGAAGTAGTCCCATTGTAATTTCATTGAGATCTGAAAATTATTTTAAAAGATATGACGATAAACGTCTCAAACTTGTTACTGAAACTGACTTGCGGGGCATAGAAGTCCGTTGTTTTGGTTTTTAAACTATCTTAATTATTTTATGAAGTTTAACCCGTTTATTACTAGTTTTTATTAGACTTGCCATGGTAGTATATAAAGTCAGTATATGTGTGGGTCAAATATTGGAAGCTAAATTAGAACCACTCCCTGACGTTCGATGGGACTCTTTGGTATACTTGCATTATTTTTGGTGACAATGCAATAATATATGGTACCATGGAGCTGATCTGATGATGGAGTTGGAAGGTGGCCATAGGATTCACATAGGCCACACTCCTAAACTCAATAAGAAAAACCTATCGAGTTTAGGCTAGTTATTATTCTTATTATATTATAATATTTGCTTTGCTGTGTTAGTGTGTATGTTTCAGTGGGCCAAATCTTGGTAGCTAAATCAAAAACGAACTAACGTTTGATTGGACACAAATTTGGTATACGTACGCATCTTCGGTGACAATACAACAATACGGTACCATCGAGCTGTCGTGATGATGGAATCGCGCTGCAGAGACTGCAACTCCGTAATGGCAAATGGTAGACCCGTAGTATTTGGACAGGTACTTATATTGTATCAGTAGTAGTTTTTATACACATGATAGCGACTTTACAAATTATTACTTGTAGTAAAACTTACTTAACTTGAAGTACTTGAATTGAAAAAGTTTATGCCGTTAATTTATTATTAAATTATTAAATTTAACGTTCATTTTTGGCATTCGTAGTTAATTTTTTAGAAAAAGAATTTATCGTGACATACGAGATGTCAATGTAGTGATCAAAAAAGACTGGACGAGTCGGCGCACGCTCCATACACGAAATCTTGATATAATCTTCCGGACGTAGCTGAAATATATGTCGATCGCTGTATCGAAATGTATTTCACAAAGCTTAAAATATTCATCATAATCAGCCAGTGTCAATCCACTGCTGGACGTAGGCCTTTCCCAAGATACGCCACTGAGCCCGATCTTCGGCTCATTCGGAGGCGCTAATCGTCACGCTGGGCAGGCGGGTTGGCGATCGTAGGACGTAGTTCCTAGCACCGGTAATGATGCTGCCCGTCACTGGCCTGTAGTATTTAGCCACGCTATAATTTGAAATGGTTTTACCGCCATTTGTCGGTGGCCAAAACCTCGTTTGTTGGTCAGTAGGATGCATCACGGGCAGGTGAGGTTGGCTAGGGGCACTGAGGTGGTATTTTTACTCCCTCACATCCCCTTAAAACATTATGAACTGATAAAACGTATAATCCCTTTGGCAAAAATTTAATATAAACATAATCAAACGTTCGCGGACGTTAAAGTTAGCGTAACTATTTAATTTACTTCGCTATTAAATTAAATGCTATTAGAGTTCCCGTTTTGTTATTATAACGCGCTCTAAACGAGCTAGTCACCTCCGATCTGTTATCCTGGAAGCTTTCAAGGTTTAGTTTACGTTTATGACAGTGACCAATGTTACGAAAATTCGGAAACATATATTAAATAATAATGTTAAGGCGTCTAGCCACAGTACAAAGTGCCCTGATACTGGAAAAATTGTTAAAGAATGCTCACACGCGAAAAAGTTCACTAAACCTAATCGGCCCAAAGGAACAGACTATATATATTAATATAATTCTTTATTTGCTCATAATTATACAAACTTTATCAAATACACAGGCCATAAACAAACTTAAAATTTTAATATAAAATGAATATGGTTTCTTTACAATAATAAAAGTTGAAATGCTTTTTTTTTTCTTTTTTAATAAGCTTGAAACTTGGCTCAAACAGGTCGAAAGTAATGAGTAATTAGTGTAGGTTCATGGCTGCGGCCCAACTCCTAACTAGGTTTCCCTGTATTAAGGACATTAAAACCCTTCCAGTCGCCGACTAATTTTATTCATTTAAATTTTAATTCTTACTGAGGTTATTGTATTCATACAGCAATAAAAATATAAAAATTATAAACGAATGGGGAGGTAGATGAGGTTATTTTCTTCAACTTTCAAAACATTATTCGTAATATTCGTAATACACAATGAGTCTTGCTCGGTACTGTAATAAAACGATAATAATAATGCTGTAGCAGAGAGTGCGTGAAGAACTTCGATTTTATATATTAGAGTTGGTAAAACAAATGAACATTACGATAAACTTTCAATAAGCAATACATTCCATTTTCAATATTAGTTCATTAGAAATCGTAAAACATTGGTCACTGATATTGTATTCCATTGCGACACTGGATTAGCACGCCTAAGCTCGGTAGATAATTTAAAATTTTGTAATATATCGTCTTAATATCCTGGATCGGTCCCGGACCGGACCGTGATAGTAAAACAAAGCCACGGAAGTGTTTATTAAACATTTAATTACAAACGTCCTGTTTACGCTTTATTTAATTTTTGTGTTCATTTATTTTAATGGCGTTTTTAACTGCGCTGTTGTGTATTTAGGAAGTAATAAGAAATCTTCTTATGTTTTGCTGCATTTAATTAAAAAAAATCACGTTGAGCACATATTTTTCGTACTGATATAAAAGCAATTACGTTTTTTTAATATCTAAAGCGCTTCACACACAGCAGCTATAATGTAAAGATGTACATTATAGCACGATACATCTCATTACATCTTTCCATAGAAATCGTCAGGAGACCACACACGACAGCTATAATAAATATTTTTACATCTTTGAATCTTAAAATACGAGCGATACGAAAATATACATTTATATTTCGATACATCTTAATACATCTCAATACATTTCCGTATATCTCTCTTCTAAAAGATGTTCAAAAAGTTTCTGAAACGAAGGGAAAGATACATTACATTACCTGTTGTGTGTGTGATACATTAAGATAATTTAAAGCTAAACATCCCGGGATGTAATGTACATTAATATACATTATAGCTGCTGTGTGTGAAGCCCTTCTAGCGTTTGACCACTACCTGACGCCTTGTGGTAAGCGATGATGTGATCGTAGATGGTGAACACGCTAGTCCTATAATAAAACTTTCTCTGGGGCTGTGTGCTCCCAGAATACCGTGAGATTATGGCGGCAGATTTTTTCCTTAATGTAAACTACTTTTTGGTTACAAGTCAGGCGAAAAATCGATATTATATGCTTCTACTACCTGTGTTTTCTTATAATAAATATTGTGGCATGCTTCACTTGGTTATATTTAATAATAATATACATAGATAAGTGGTGAGATAGTTCTTTTTGATATATAGTTTATGACTCATGATCTAAATGTGTTTTATATACAAATAGGTCATATTGCTTCAGTCAAAAGAAGACGATATTACAGGAGGTACTACTATTTATTCTGAACATTCTTATATTCTAAACCTGTGATAACCAAAACGCCTATCATATTAAAATGCCTATTCTAACATCTACCTGTCTGTGATATTAAAACAATGTAGACGAGCGATGTGCCAGTCTTCTTTTTTTTATATATAATAAAAAAATATATATTATGTTCGAACTGAACAAAGCAAAAAGCTGAATAAATTTTTAACCAACATGAAAATTTAACTTCAAAATTCAAAACGGCACGAAACCGACAAAACTTTCGTTCGGCGAACTTCAAAATCATAATTGCTTCTACGAAAAATCTGACAACAAAGTTCGGCTTGGACTCAGAGTTAAATTAAAATGCTACAATTTACGGTCGGCGGCGCTCATAAATTTCACCTTCTAATTGGCCAGGCCGAGTAGCCGTAAACTGTTTTACAACTCAATAGCTTGCTTTATTAAATAGTAGACGTGATTCTTTCCTTGAAACTGTGGAGTTGACCTTATTTGTTGTTTATGCTGACGGTACACTTCCGTTACCAATTTTATTCTCATTTTTAGGTCAAATAGACTGATGAACTGAAGAAGAAGAAAATGAAGACTGATTCACCTGCCCTAACTTTACGGTATCTACAGATGAGAGGTCCATATTATATCGATATTCCCCCTGACTTGCTTCAAAAATAGTAGCTTACCATCATCAACCTAACGGCGTTCAAACAGCACACAGCTCTTGAAAGTCAGAGTATTCTAGGTTTAGCGTGTTAACCACAACATCGCTTATCACAAGGCGAGATAGTGGTCAAACGCTAGGCTATAAGATATTGATAAAAACTGCTAAAGTAAATATTATAATAGGGAACAATCGCACGTGAAAAACAATAATATTTAGGGTTCCTTGTGACTCCTCATACGTCCGTAGGTTTAGATCTTCACCTACACGTACCTAGGTGGTTTAAAAAAGTGATTATTGAACAAAGACTTTACACAATAAGGTAGGTCACTAACTCAGACTACTATAAAAAAGGCAGACGGATTCGTGTCGAACACACTAGTGAACGCAAGTTCAGTAATACTAAATGCTTGAGTAATAAGTTTTCCGCGCTCAGTCCGGCGTAGTCAATACGCCATGATTACTACGTAAGCAACGCTGCGAAGTAATACGACGCGTCCTTCCCTGCCCTGCTGCCGCTTGGTAGCAAATTGAGCGCGGAAGCATATTACTCAAGCATTTAGTATTAGGTACTGAACTTGCGTTCACCCGTGTATTCGGCACGAATCCGTCTGCCTGTTTTATGGTAGTTTGAAGTCACTAATTAAATTGCCCAGTAAGCTCATGATGCACGGTACCAGCCAGTTCTGAAGACGGATTTTGGATAGTTGCGGATTTTGGGACAGTTGCGTTATTTGCATTGGACAATCAAAAAATGTCTTTTGACCTAGTCATACTGCCGTCATCTGCATGCAAATCATAGAAATAGGAATAATACCTTATTATTCCTATTTCTGTGATGCAAATAATCACGAGTTCATCTTAAACTGCATAATATTCCCTTATTAACATCCGATGAGATATTTGTCAAGGCCTTATCTATGTGCGATAATTAATGACACTGGCGTCTTTCACCATATTAGCTCAGGCTAATAAATACATTGCCGGAGAAACGTGCAAAACTAAACTATCTGGCAAAGTCTTTACTCTTAAGTATAATTTAAGATCGTTTAAAAAACTAAAAGAACCGACTTCAAACGTCGCGCTAGTCAAAGTAGCCAGTAGACGTAGTAAACTATTATATAATCTGTGCCAGTAGTTAGTAGTATGTCGTCGAGATAAATAAATGCACCGTAATACAAATGTTGATAAATTAAAAACGGCGCGGCAGATTTCCGGGTACCCTTTGACACAAAAAAAAATCCAATTTGGTTTAGGCATCGAGCAATCGGTGATCACATAAAAAAAAAGAAAAAATCATTCCAACGAATTGAGAACCTCCTTCTTTTTTGTGAAGTCGGTTAAAAAGCCTTCACTCAATTCTAGCGCCTTGGAAGATAAATCCAAACATATTATATAGAGTAGGTAAACAAGCTTTACGACTCACGCATGGCTGTATAAACTCTGTAATTAGCACTGATTATTGTAGGCGTTCATTTTATACCCTTTAAAGGGCAGCACTTACCTTTGTATGTGAAGACTTTATACGGGGATGTGAAAAAGTTTTCGCTTTTATATTTATTCGGTTTACTGTTCGGTTTATTGCTTTGCAGATTAAATGCCTGAGTTTTTTAAAGAATAAAGCGTATATATATATATATATAAATATATATATATATATATACGCTTATTATATATATATATACGATTTATTCTTCAAAAACTCAGGCCATTCACTTTAAAACCTTATAAACATACTATACAGTATGTATATTAACATAGTTTAAAAAAAAAAAAAACATACAGACGAATTGAGAACCTCCTCCTTTTTTGTGAAGTCGGTTAAAAACTAAAACAACCATGCCGCGAGAGTCTGTTTCAGTAGCAAGTTTGAGACGTTTATCGTCATATCTCTAGATAAACTTATTCGATCTCAATTAAATTGCAATGAAACCATCTCAGAAATGTACCCTACTAATTAAAAAAATCATTAGAATCGGTTTACAATTAAAGGAGTAACATACATAAAAAATATACAAAAGGATTGAAAACCTCCTTCACAGCGGTTCCTGAAAATGCGTTAGATAGTTATCAGAAACATGATGCCATATAAAAACTGTCAAAAATCTGTCAGATTTCTTCATATTAGCGCTATCAGGAACCGGTGAAACTGGCCCTATGTCATATTATAACAGCACAGAAAAACCTGTTTTAAGAGCTAGCTAGCTACGCGCTAGCTCTTAAATTAACAACTACACTGGCTTTTTATACGAAAAGTTTTAGCTATGACCTACAGCGATTGAAGTATAAAGTAGGTACTGTTTTCTTTAACTACTGTTTAACTCTTCTGCTACTGTTAGGTAGTACTACATTTAATGTAGTCTTACTTAAACTTGTTTTAGAATAAAATGAAATATAATGGACCGAGTGAATGGCATATCTTTGTTTCAACTTACGCAAAAATGCTTTAGTATGAGCGAATGTCTGTAATCCTCTACAGTTTGCATTTATCAACAGATTCTCGTGAAATTTTGTGAGCTTGATATAGATTTGATACTCGTAATTACATGAAAATGTTTTGTCCACCAGTTTTTGGAATTGAAAATAAAAATGGTGGATATGTGGGGCTTGAAAACATAGAAAAAAAAACAAATTTTAGCCGTTACGAAATATAGTTATAAATATTAAAATTCAGGACTTATCGCGCCTAAAACATAAATTTTTATTTAACTCGACGATTCGACCAAGTTGCATTGATCGTGGTCACGAGACGACTTGTAACCATTTTATTGAGATCTGATAATTATCTCCGGAGATATGGAGATAAACAATAAAAAACAAATTTGATACCTTGGGGACATGATTATGACTAGTGAGTATTTTCACTAACGCGGCATGTGAAGCCGTTTTTTACCTGCGACGGAACGGAGACTGTAAATGCGTTTGGGGTGAGAGGATGTTTGTTTGTTTGTGTGTGCAAATACATGTTGCCATTTTTCTCCAAAACTACTAGTCCGATTTTCATGCAGTTTTCAGTTATTAGTTCGGATGAAATTGGTGCATGGTTTTATAACAACTCACCAGTGGGCGCTGCAGTAATCCTTTGTTGGTGCAAATCGATGTTGCCATTTTTCTCCAAAACGACGAGTCCGATTTTGATGGTTTTCAGTTATGGGTTCGTGTTTGATTGGTGCATGTTCTTAAATAGGTGTTACGGTGTCAACTCACCAGGGGGCGCTGCAGTAAACATGTGTTTGTGCAAATCCATGTTGCCATCTTTCTCCAAAAGTTCGATTTTGTCTTGAAACGGTTCGCAATTAATCAGTGGTGGTTCTTAGATAGATGTTATGACGTTAATTTTCTAAAGGACATTATGTGTGTGTGGGTGTTTATTAAAAAAAAAAAAAAATCTCAATCTTCAAACGCCTTATGAAAATAAAAACTGAGTGCGAACCTTTCTTCAGAAATAAAGCTAATTTGCTGACACATTTTATTTGCAGTAAACTTTCATACCCAGTCATTGACTATTGGATAAAAGTAAAGCTTCTTCAATCCTGACTTCGATAATATCTTTCAAGCCACGCACCTGAAAGTTAACGAGCGTAAGAATTAGAGCCTTCTCCGCTTAATTTCATGGCCTAGTCCTATCAGATATTTGATGTTTATGTCGGGATATTGCAGAGGACGGTCAACAAATTAAGAAAGTACCTTGGGCTACGTCTTAGGGATAAAATAGTATGGATAGTATGGTATATCTTGCCGTATTTCTTTGTTCTTATTTAGAGTTTTATGCTCATGAGTTGACGAGACCTATGGCGTATTGGAACTTTTAATTTAGAGGTCGTGTGTTCAAACCTCAAAATACACCAATATATTTTTGGTATTTGGTTAATTAAAGATTATTTTTAATTAGATAAAGTTGATAAAAAATTAAAATCCATACTTTAATTATTTATTATAATTTTATTCGGATACTGTTACATAGATTTTAATACTGTTTAAAATAAATTTCCTATATTAAATAAGCAAATGTATTTCCTTATTACACAGTTGTATAATGCTATTTGTATTAATTATTATATAAAACATAAACAAATACTTTTAATCGAGTAACCCGCCAATTTAAACTATGTGGGAAAAGGTGTTCATAACACTGGCAACGTTTTAAAATACAATTATAATAATAAAATGCCTGTATTTGATTTTATAATGTTATCCAGGCGTGAATATCATAAAATATTGGTGCTATTTTACACCTAGCTACTTTGCGATGGTTACAATATTAAATTTGTAATTAATTTGTATATACTCTATTTTCAACTACACTAAATATTGCTACTTGAAATAAATAAATACTACTAGATGCTGTATAAATCATGCCCTGTGGTAACGGAAAAAATCTATTAAGCTATAAAAAAAATCAGGCATATCTACACAAATCCAACAATAACGACCAACAAAACGCTCTAGTTTAACACTCTATCCGTTTATTGTTCGGCATTTTGGCCCGAAGCTGTGGATTAATTTATTCTGACACCGCCAGATAATATTAATAAGACCCCCCTTTATATCCTCCTTGCCGTAGCATCCCCTCCTACCGTCTATTTATTTCTCCAGTCCTAATAATCTGAAGGCTATCGCTTGGGAAAATTGTTTTCTTGATAGCTTGTTAACACGTAGAGTCAAATACTCGGAACTATAGGACTGTGTCGTATTAAAACAGCTGTTTTTCTGTATTTCAGAAGAAAATAAAACTCGTTTATTGTTATTGTGAGTTGGTACGATTTGAGATTTATTTTTGATTGAGTTCCAAATTGTACGGATTGGTTTTTTTTCTGGGTGGCAATAAATGTGGAATGTATTGTCAAGATGAAAAAGAAAGTTGGTTAAATATTTCCAAAATATCATCGTCGGATCGCTTAATTAATTTAATTTCTTGTATATTCATGATTTATGAATATTCTGAATACTTCTATTTTTTTATTGTAGATAAACAAGCGTTTCACCACTATCTCACCTGATGTTAAGTGAAGATGTGATTGATGATGTAGCACGCTTGCCTAGAAGTTCACTCTACCTGTTCACTCGTGATTTAAAGAACCCCGGATTGAACTTGACAGGAAACACAGACTCTGGCAGGGAATTCCATTCCTTTGTGTATGATAAACGTTGATGCAAAGCGCTTTGTGCGACAGAATGGAATATCAACCATGTATCGATGGGGTTTATCTGTGCGTCTGGTAGTACGATAGAAAAAGAGGGACGGTGGAGTTAATTCGCTAATTGATTACATACTAGCTATAAATTTGATAATCGTCATGTATATCTATTAATATGATTTATAGACTTACATCATCGATCACATCGTCACTTAAGATCAGGTGAGATAGTGGTCAAGCGCTAGCCTTTTAAGATAAAGACAAACAAACCTCCAAAAATCTTCTGTTTATTGAAATCCGAACCCGTGACCCTCTTTGCCATGCACGGTACAAACTGGGCGAGGAGCAAATTATATCTGCCTGTTATTATAACATGGAATATTTTATTTAACATCCTTAATATCCAAATCCCTAAAACGTTCATAAGTATAATATTTTATTTGTTATTCAATATTTTAGTATTTAAAACATTTATCATGAATAAACTATAGCCATAAACAAATAATGTTTATAAATCAATGCCCTAAAAACTGAGGCATTTAATTTAACAGAAAGATGTAAAATCACAAGACCAAAGTCTAATTTATTTTGGCAGTCCAATGTGGTTACTGTATAGGCTATAAATTTAACTATTTGCAAGAAAACAATAAATTTACTTTACTGTTGTCTACACATTGATAACAATGATTTTGCGATCGATGATCGTTTTATAGAACAAGTTTTTTTTTAATATCACAATGGCTAGCGCTTTATCACTATCTCACTTGATGTAAAGTGATGATGTGGTCGAAGATGATGGGAACTGGTGTGTTGACGGTGCACCGTAAGGTTGTGCCGGCTGATTTTCTCCTTGTTGGTGGTATTTTGGTAGCAAGTCAGGCAAAACATCTATATAATATGCTCCTACCACCTCAGGCGAAAACTAGATGTGCTAGAGATGCTATTGTCTAATTGATTCTCCATCTACTATATGTTTACGATTACAATGAATGTTTTGACTGCATTGCATTGCAGCAGGGCGGGCTGGCTCACTGCTGTGCAAAAATTTACTTGTCTAAAAGTTTGAATACGGTGATGAGATTAACTACAAGGTAACTGTTGACCTATCCACCTAGTATCTAGGTGGATTAGGTGGATTGCACTACAGTTGTCCAGAGGCTATTCTAATCCCTTTTCTGAGCGGGCAGGCATCTTTCATCATGCAAGAACTTTACAAACCGATTATTAACACGTTGACTGCTTGATACAAGTTTAACGACCTTCTTTCAAAACACATTCTGACTGAGCTCGATCTTCAATATTTTCCAGACCCTCACTTTTATTATTACATGTTATATAAAGGTACGGACACACCGCAGCGTCCTGCGTGCGCGATCTAGGCGGCGATCAGATAGCGCAGTAGTATTTGTACCGACTGGTTCACACCAAACGCGATCAGAAAACAATTGAAAAAAGTACTCAGATCGCGCCCGCAGATCGCAGGATGCCGCGGTGTGGCCGTACCTTAATACCAATGGCACACGCTTTCTTCTATATCAACAAAAAATATAACGTTAGTTTAGTGGCTCCACACGCACATTACATACCGGTGAAAGCCTTTTTTGAAACGGATCCATTTGCAAAAAATCCGTTCCATTACTGTGATTTATTCGATTATTCAATACTAAATGAATTATACAGCTTTTTTGCTTTTCGCAGGTTTAACGAGTAGAAATGGGGTACATGTCACTCTGTATAAACGGCTCACGAAATGTTACAATATATTTAGTTGATACCTGTGTGACATATTGAATTGCGTAACTGAATAGAATATAATGAAGACCTAATTGATAAGTGAAATCTTGGGGCGTGTTAGAATAAACAATTGGATGTCTAGAAGTAACGAAAGTAGAACAGTGACGCGTAACCTACTAGTTATAGGAGATTTAAAAGTTTTGATAGGCCAGCATTTAAACCTATCTCATCTGATTTTTAATGATGATACGGTCCACAAATTGTAGCATGCTTGCTTAAAAAGACGGTAGTTGTAGGTTGTATATACAGGGATGCACAGAGTCGGGCAAGATATTCCAGATAAGTGTAATTGTCAATGTCTGTCGACACGCTTTATTGATAAACTAAACTTTATATTATCAGACTGTACGGTATAAACATTTATATTGTGTATAAAAAATATGACTTGATATATATATATATATATCTACAGACTATCAGACCGCGTTAGAAACAGTATATTGCGCTCAAAACTCAAATCGCCGACGTTGGTCAAAAAGCTGCCAGTCTGAAGTGGAACTGGGCTGGACACGTCTGGGCTAGACTCCTATCATAAAGACAGGCAATCCATAGCTGCCGACCGAGATCATTGGAAAGAGGGTAGGGAGGCCTTTGCCCAGCAGTGGGACAAAAACGGCTCAAAATAATAATAATAAAAACATAATAATAGAAAATATAATTAAAAATATATCTGGAAGACGAAGGATAAAGAATGGTGTTATATTTAACATTTCATAAAAACTAATACATTAGTAACATCAAAAGATCTAAGCTTTTCTTCGCTATTTGTAAAAAGTACCCACATTCAAATCTCCTTAATATATCTCAAGATATAACAATTTCCATTTGCTTTTACAGTATGTCTATGTCTTCACAAAAAGTCTACTTCCCTGTACATCGATGGCCACTTAACGAAAATTACCGTCGCGTCGTGAAACTCAACGCTCTGTGAAATTATGTCGGTAACTTTCCTTGTACTTGTCATAATCTACAAAAATCGTAATTGACTGTTCTTGCTTATAACTGAGCTAGCTGTTTAGTCTGCGGTTTTGTACGCAATGACTTTTATACCGAACCGACAAACTACTAATTCACCTGATTTATATGACGATGCGGGTTTTTTGATGATACTAGGTAAGACAAGTAGCGCTCGCCTGATGGTAAGCGATGAGGTCTACCTATTACAGTTTTATCTTTAAGTATTAATAATCTGGATAGCCAGAATTTTTTGAGGGCCCGGTGGCGTAATCGGGAGAACGGTAGGCTTTGATGCCAGAGGTACCGAGTTCAATCCCCGCCGTGCACCAATGGATTTTTATATGGAAAAATGTTTGTGCGCTTTTCACAGTGGCTCTCCGGTGAAGGTAAAAGATTGTTAAGAAACCAACAACCCCAGCATCGTGGTAGGACACTATTTAGTGTCCGCCTGGCCAGCTACAACCCTTAAGTCAGAAAATCCGTCGCCAAACATCTAATGTGTTCCGGCAGCTATCCTTGAGAGCCAGTTCCCATTCTAGGCCTATCATACTTACCATCTTTGACCGCATCATCACTTACCAACAGGTAAGTTAGGTAGTGGTTTCTAGCTAGTAAACGCTAGCCTATAAGATATAAAAATAAAAAATAAATTGCACATCACTGCACTGCGACTGTTACCTCAAGACATACAGAGGTAAAGTCTCACATGCTCTGTAATTTCACTGAACACTTTGCCATTCAAGCTTAAAACATTTCCATTTCACGGTTTAATTTATAAGAAAAGTGGTGGTACTGGTAGACGGACTACCAGAAGTTCTAGCACTACAAGAGTCTAAGATAGTCTATGAGAGACAGTCTATGAGATGAGGCACTTGACCTCGAATTACACAGACTTTTTGACTACACTACGCTACGTATAGACAACTGATTTTTTTGTCTATATAGCGCAAATATCTAAACTCGTCTTCCGACTGGCTAGCACTGAGCATTATGCTGGAACTTGTCGAATTGGCGACATGTCTTTGTACGCAAGGGCCTTTTAGCACCACTATCTAGAGAATCTAGAGTTGCTAAGCCTTCAGACGCGGGTAGGTTATAATAACCCTCCCATCGGGTGGCAATAATACCCCAACATAGAAAAAAATGTTTGATCAGGCCTTATTTATAGCCTTATAAATATTTAATGAAATAATACAAAATTATTATGAGCCACGTGTTATTTAAAAGTTGCTACTTTGAAACAGTAACTTGACATTTAGACAAGTACAACTACGCCTCAAACAATTTTTTTTACACTGATAGTAGAGATTTACTGCGATAACATGACCCGCCCCTCCAAAATTCAAAACGTTTGAAAGTTTTGTAAAAGAATTTACAACGCACCACCACACATGTGTGCGTACTGGTAAAACTAAGCACGCTTGTAAAAATTATATTTGCTTTTTCGCAATTAAAGGTACGGCACGGCCATAACGCGACGTCCTGCGATCTGCAGGCGCGATTTTAGTACTTTTCAATTGTTTTTCTGATCGCGTTTGGTGTGAACCAGTCGGTACAAATTAAAAAAGTTGGTACTACTGCGCTATCTAATCGTCGCCTAGATCGCGCACTAGACGCTGTGGTCTGTCCATACCTTTAAAGACCCCGGATGTTATATTGATTGACAAACACTGACTCTGGCAAAAGTTCATTCCATGACAGTATGAATGATGAAAGTAAATTCAAAACGCTTTGTAGCGGCAGATGAAATGTACAGCATGTTATGATTGCAAATATCAGTATGTCTGCAGGTTGCCCAATAGAAAACCATAGACCATGAAATTAAGTCATGCAATAGCATTTTTTAACCAACTTCACAAAAAAAGAATAGGTTATGAATTTGTCGTATTTTTAAGCTATTGCATAGCTTCTATCGCGGGCATTGAGCGTGGAGACCGAATCCAGAAATTCCGTAACGAAAATAAAACCTAACACCCCAACGAACCTCGTTCTTTAAGCCTTAGCATAGTAGAGATAAGGTCGTCTTTGGTTTCGCACATCATTCAATTTAATGGTAAAACAAGACTATAACTTGATAAAATGAAAGACTTCAACGCCATTTTAATTTTGCCTAACTACTAAAACTTGACATAGGTAAAAATGCAAAATGAAACACTTGCGTGTGTTAACGGTGTACAACGCCATCTATCGGATTTCATCCCCACTTCACATGTAGGGGAGCTACACTAACCGCTTATATACCCCTCGGACCGGCTTATTTTGATTTTGTCTTCTCGTTCCTTTTTCGAATATAAATTCTGAATTCTATTTTCAAATTATGTCAAGCGTGAACAAGTCCTCGGAACTTAATATAATTCCTCCTTGTTAAACACTCACTGCCTTCATTCATGTAGCCGTGACACAGATTGGTATTTATCATTTAGTACTCTGTCTCTATCTGTAAATATGAATAAACAAAGTGCAGTCACGAAAAAAAGAGTGAAAGTAAATGAGTGAGTACTCTATATACATACATTTTATTATTAATAATTTGAAAATAAATAATGATCCACAAGAATCCACAATAAAATATGGGACCACCATTGACGCGGTATTTTCCAGATATTTAGAAGATATCAAGTCTCAAACTTGTTTCTTATTTCAGTTACCATAAACCTATAGTTTCAATGATAAATATTCCTGAATAACCTACATGTATTGTAAGATAATAAAATATTTTGAACAATATTAACTTCTCATTTATTTAATAAAAGAAAAAAAATTGTTTTCTTAACGGTCACCACACTCAAAAAGTGTAACTTGAATTAATATCAAAGAAAAAAAATACTGCATAAATAAAAAAATGCTATGCAATAGCTTTACCGCGGCAGTCCCAGAGTGCCACACGTCTTTTTTAGGGTTCCGAACCCAAAGGGTACCAACGGAACCCTATTTCTGAGACTCCGCTGTCCGTCTGTCTGTCTGTCTGTCTGTCTGTCTGTCCGTCCGTCTGTCTGTCTGTCCGTCTGTCACCAGGCTGTATCTCATGAACCATGATAGTTAGACGGTTGACATTTTTACAAGTAATGTATTGCTGTTGCCGCTATAACAACAAATACTAAAAACAGAACAAAGTTAAAAATTAAAGGGGTCCCCATACAAAAAACGTGTTTTTACTATAGCGCCATCTATGAACGATGGTAACAAACAAAAAGGTTACTGACCTTTGAGTTAACGTTCACATGGTGGGTGTTAGAAGTTTGTTCGACATTCGTTAGATGGCGTTGTAGTAAATAAGCATGTTTAGTATTGACACGGTTGTAACATCGATATATATATATAAATATCGATGTTAAAACTATGTGGATACGCAATTTCTCCGGCAAATTTTCTTCAATCGGAACCCTACGTGTGCGAGTCCGACTCGCACTTGGCCTGTTTATTTTATGTATTTTCATTGTCCATCGATCACTCGAAAACGCCTGAACTGATTTGGTTTTTTTTTTTAATCTTTTTTGTTTGAAAGGTTATTCAAACAAAAAAGTAACTAGTTCAACTTCCCCGGTAGTCCCATTTAAATTCCATCGAGATATGTTCAGTATCTCCAGAGATATGGAGATAAACACCTCAAACTGATACTAAATAAAATCGTTTAAAAAACTAAAAAAATAACCGACTTCATACCGCGCAATTTTCAGTACCAATTTTGAGGTGTTTATCTCCATATCTCTGGAGATACTAATCAAACCCTGATAAAATTACCATGGTACCACACTTGGAACATTTCCTTTCCAACAAAAAAAGAATAATCAAAATTGGTTCACGAACGACGAAGTTATCGGCGAACAAACATAAAATATATATATATATATATATATATATATACGGTCGAATTGAGAAACCTCCCCCTTTTTTTAAAGTCAAGTCTGCACAAATCTTAAATTGTTTTTATCCGCATTGTATGGAAAAAGTTCTTATTTAACTCCAAATACATTTCAAATGTTTTATTTCTAAGCCCTTTAAGAGACGTATTCAAAATAATACGTTTATTTAATTATCTTGCAAAGTGTGCGTGCGACGTTAACACGTATTTGGCGGGTCTGCTTATTGTGTCCCGTGACATGCATGGATAATGGATACACTGGCTTTTCGGAGAAATATGGGGTGTTTTTGAAGCCATGAGGATTATTAACTGTTCTGAAAATAAAACAAATGATAATTGAGTATTTGATATTATATTTTGCTTTTGCGTAGCGCACTTAGTGGGTTTTTTAAATTAAAGGTTTTTTTAAATATCATATAGTCTAGCGTTTCTCTCACCTGTTGGTAAGTGATGATGCGATCGAGAATGGTAGCACGCTAGGCCTAGAATGGGAACTGGTTTTCAAAGATAGCTGCCGGAACACATTAGATGTTTGGCGACCATAGAGTTAAACCAGTGGTTAGGTCTATGTTGGCGACAGATTTTCTAACTTGACGGTGGTAGCTGGCCAGGCGAACACTAGTTAGTGTCCTACCATTATGCAATTTTTGGTTAGTGAATTTTTTGTACCGTGAATAAACCCGTAACTAAGAAAATAAAAGGATCATAGATCTTGACAATTAGCGTATTATTATAAGTACTTCTTTATAATGAACTAGCAGCCCGCCCCGGACTTCGCACGGGTGAAATTGATACATTATATTGAACGGCCCGTTGGCGTAAAAGATAGTTCTTTCGGCTTCTAACCCAATGGTCACTGGTCCTTGCTATACTCGTATACCAATTGATTTTCTCAAGTTTTTATAGGCATTCACGAATTATAGTTGTTCGACTGTTATACACAGGCTACCAAAATTACCATCATTAAGGACAAAATCTGCCGTCATAATCTTACGGTGTTCTGGCAGCACAGCTGAGGGAGTCATTCCAATTTATATATTAGTGAAAGATCGGTCCAGTAGTTTTTGAGCCAAATCAATACAAAAATACAGTCCGGCAAGTATAACTTGGCGTGCCTGTGCGCCACTGTGCTTTTACTTTGTACTTTGATAACAGTTTCTCTTAAACCACTTTTAATTACTTTTGGCATTATTGAACTATTTTAATGTAGCAGATTTATCAACAATAATGTCGCGGTAATCTCTCAAACGTCAAACTCACAGTTTCAATTAAAAGAATTAGTTCCAAAAACCACTACCGCCAAGTTATACTTGTGGCACTGTACCAATGTTCTCTGTTTATAATATTAGTATAGACTATATAGCGGATACACGGTGTACGCTTCTACGATAAAAAAAGAAATATAACCGAATGTGCCTAGTGCTTGTTCTAATCGTTTAAAAACATCATTGCATTATTTACTGTCTCTTTCTAATGAAACCGATTTCGGGCACATAACTTGAATAGTTTCAAAGTGTATAACGGACACAGGTAGAAATAATTTTTGTTTTTTACAGTAGGTATATAGATTACTTAATCTTAAATATATACATAATTAACCAAAAAAAATATTTAACGTATATATATCGTCTTTATTTATCTTTCCACATATAAACAAAGTCAAAATCATCGACTTCATAAAATTATATAAGATTTTTACATAAGTTGTTATAAAGTCGATGGTCAAAATATAGGAAAAATACCAGTCAAGTACTAGTTGGACTCACGCACCGAGACTTCCGTACAAACTGGTCAAACTAGGTTAAAGTACAAACAAAACTTCGTAGTTCGATCCATAGAAAATGTTTTGTACCGACCATAAATAATAAGTTTGAAATAGTAAAACTTACTAGGTCCACCCGTTCCTGAGAAAATCGGCGGTGACACACGGACAGACAGACGGACAGACGGACAAGAGAGTGGTCTTATAAGGTTCCTTTTTTTACCTTTTGTAGTTCGAAAATGGCCAAATTGATAAAATTATATCCAACAAAACATTTCACTACATTTTAAATCTCACATTTCTATACCATTTAAGCTGTTTAACTTTGCGAGTAACATTTAAAAACCTGTTATATATTATTATTTTATTGTGTAATATTTATTTACGACAACTTAAATAACAATAATAAAAATTAATAATTAAACTAAGAAGGAAGTAGGTTAGGCTAAAATATTCGGTATGATTAAATTCGATGTTTTTGTTGTGCCGCCCACAAAATCCTCTTACAAAAATTTGTAGAGGCTTTATTCCAGTAGGTATTGTTCCATTTCAATCAAGAATTCATTTATTCAGGGTCTCTTTCTCTCTCAAACAAAAACTTCAATTGCAAAATAAAATTGTTGAACAACTTTATTTGAATAGTGTTGAAATAATCAAAACAATATTGTGAACAACTCGCTTTGATGTTTCATTAATAATTAAATAGTAGAAAGTTCTGTTTAGTTGGTAAATTAGATGGAATTTGGAATACAGTGAAACTGTTAAGTTTTACAGAATTGTTTATGTTAGATATTTGTTGGTATTGTTAATTTTAAGCTCAATGTGCAAGCTGTGTAAAATGTTCAATTGCTATTTATTTTGATTGAATTGAAGTTTACGATTGTGGTAATAACGAGTCTTATAATAATTAGTAAAGCGTTTGAAAGTTTTCATATACCAATGAATCGTGTTTTTTTTATTGTTTCTGATATTGGTTTTTATTTTCAATTCTATACATTTTTCAACACAATTCAAAATTTCATCCTACCGACGGGACTCGAACTCGCACCCACCGGATAACACGGCTAGGTGCTCTGCCATTAAAGCCACGGTTCGATCCATCGATACGACGAAATTAGTGCATTGCATTTTTTAACCCAATCATGCATTGGTGGTGCCATCTATGACTACCTATTTCGAAAGTTAATAATTCGGAAGAAATCATTACAGTTTTTTACAGATATTTGCACTGCATAAATAAAATATTAGGTTTTTTCACGTGTTACACACTTTATATTTTTGTAAATTGTTAAACACAATCCCACCGGACCGTGGCTTAATTGGCAGAGCACCTGGACGTGTTATCCGGGGGGTGCGTGTTTGAATCCCGTCGGTGCGATGAAATTTTGGATTGTGTTTAACAATTTACAAAAATATAAAGTGTGTAACACTTCAAGAAACATAATATTTTAAATTCTTGTTTTTGTTTTTTATAACGTTTGTCCTCTCCGTTATTTATTAGCTGATTTGGAGAATTTTGTTTTATTTTGTGAGAGTATTTCTCCTCGTTTGGTTCTCTTGTAAATTAATTGAGATCTGATGAGTATCTCCAGATATTATATAGGGATAGCGGCCTCAAACTTAGTACTCAAAATGTATTAATAGTGCAACTATCTGAACCCCAAAGTAATCTTTATACAAATTTTTGATTAAAAAAATTTGTAATATGTACTAACACATAGAAGTGCGTGTAATAGTAAGGCTGGAAACCTTACCGTCGACGATTGAATAACAGCTAAATGGTGTAAACTTTTGTTTTATTATTAGCGTTAAATTATGCTTTTGCTATGTTTACATGATATTTGCTACAATACAATACAATACGACACAATCCAATACAATACAATGCAATGCAATGCAATGCAATACAATAAAATACAAGACAATACAATACAATAAAAATACAATACAATACAATACAATACAATACAATACAGTACAGTACAATACAATACAATACAATACAATACAATACAATACAATACAATACAGTACAGTACAGTACAGTACAGTACAGTACAGTACAGTACAGTACAGTACAGTACAGTACAGTACAGTACAGTACAGTACAGTACAGTACAGTACAGTACAGTACAGTACAGTACAGTACAGTACAGTACAGTACAGTACAGTACAGTACAGTACAGTACAGTACAGTACAGTACAGTACAGTACAGTACAGTACAGTACAGTACAGTACAGTACAGTACAGTACAGTACAGTACAGTACAGTACAGTACAGTACAGTACAGTACAGTACAGTACAGTACAGTACAGTACAGTACAGTACAGTACAGTACAGTACAGTACAGTACAGTACAGTACAGTACAGTACAGTACAGTACAGTACAGTACAGTACAGTACAGTACAGTACAGTACAGTACAGTACAGTACAGTACAGTACAGTACAGTACAGTACAGTACAGTACAGTACAGTACAGTACAGTACAGTACAGTACAGTACAGTACAGTACAGTACAGTACAGTACAGTACAGTACAGTACAGTACAGTACAGTACAGTACAGTACAGTACAGTACAGTACAGTACAGTACAGTACAGTACAGTACAGTACAGTACAGTACAGTACAGTACAGTACAGTACAGTACAGTACAGTACAGTACAGTACAGTACAGTACAGTACAGTACAGTACAGTACAGTACAGTACAGTACAGTACAGTACAGTACAGTACAGTACAGTACAGTACAGTACAGTACAGTACAGTACAGTACAGTACAATACAGTACAATACAGTACAGTACAGTACAGTACAGTACAATACAATACAATACAATACAATACAATACAATACAATGCAATGCAATGCAACGCAACGCAACGCAACGCAACGCAACGCAACGCAACGCAACACAAACACGGATTTGATTGAAGATTTGAATTTCGTATTACGAAATTCAACCGTATTACGATTGCGTTAAAATTTGAATTTCCTAGTATAAATTCAAAACTCACCGCGGATTCCGCTTCCGAGATAGCTTACAGAATAGCCCTACTGATCCTGATTACAGGGCGTCCCACGCTACGTTTTCCGATTCCCGGTCTCTACTCTAAAACCAGTAAAGACCCAGAAAATGACAACCAAGTAATCATAAGCGTAGTGGATGCTGATGAAAAAATACAGTCTATATTAGAAAAGTTATACAAATACAATTTACATATCAAACGAAATCACATATTACTATGCATTCAAACAACTTTGTACGAAATTTTCTCATAAAAAAGTAATTTCTCCGAAACTTCAGTAACAAGAGACGCAAGTACCGTATTTTAGAATCTTTATGCCCAAACGTTCCTCTCAAGTCCTCAAAATATACCAAAATCAACCCGAATAAAGCAATCAAGCTGAAAACTTTTCGAGAAATTTCAAATTAAATTTTCAAAAAGTCGGTGTTCGTAATCAACTCAGACCCAGATGTGAATATAGGGGGTGGAAGGCGCCCTTTGGTACATTATGTAGATCTGTGCCTTCTGTTTTACTGACTTTAAAAGAGAAGGTTTGTCGTAAAAGAGTTTTTTTTTTTAATTTGTTTCACTAATATTCTGGCACCCGTTAAAAGATACAATCCAGTATAATTTCTTTAAAAAATAATTGCATGTGTATGTATGTACGTATGTACGCACGTCATCATCATCATAATCAGCCTGTGTCAGTCCACGGCTGGACGTAGGCCTCTCCCAAGATACGCCTGATCTTCGGCTCATTCAGAGGGGTATGCCCTAATAGCCACGCTGGGCAGGAAGGTTGGCCATCACGGGACGTAGCTCCTCCGTTCCAACTTGTAGTATTTAGCTACGCCATAATTTGAAATTGTTTAACCGCCATTTGTCGGTCGTAAGAAGTAATATGTCATAACAAAACAAAAATAACCCCAAAATGTTTACCTCGCAGGCTAATTAAATCGTTTGTAGAAACTACGACAAAATAATAAAATAGCGACAATTTTTAAAACTGATAAAGGTATCATTATCTCATAAAAATAATTGTAAAAACCAATTTTATCACTTAACATATAGTTTTACAAATAATTAAATTTATTTAAGATTCACAGTTATTTGATATAACTGTATGTAATAATTGATAACCCAACATTTTTTTTTTTACATTTATATTTTTACCAATATAAAACACGTGTTGTGTATATAGAAATACAAGAATAATAATCATGAATATAGATATCACTTCACATTACACACGAACAGGCGAGCGTCGATAAAAAAACATGCTAACAACTCAAATGAACAAATCGTTCATGTCTCAAGAAAAATATATGCCCGTCATAATACATATCCACTATACAATCTAAGTTACACTTTTTACGCCAAGTTTTATGGTGTTTTTACACGGGACAAGTCGGAGGCAATTGATTAGCAGTGACTTATGGGATCATAAATTTGTGTAATGAAATGCTGATGTAGGATTTGGACAATGAGCTGGTGCTGCATATATTACTTGCATGAATGTGACTTTTTAACCGACTTCACAAAAAATGAGGTTTTTAATGAACTTATTAACTAAATAACCTATTCTTTTTTATGTTTTTTTCCTCAGAACGGACGACAATTTATCAATTGTTTTGGAAAACTATAACTCAATATATTTTCTATTTAAATTATAAATTATCAATTTATAGTTCTCTCTCTTTTATGGTTGATGACGCTATGAAGGCATCTTTCATAGGTCTAATCAAGAAATTCGGTATTCGCCTACATTGATTTGATGCTGGGACATCTCTTGAATCTGCCAAATACTCTACTCCCTACTTACAGCCGATATGTCGTGTTTGGGCTCATTCTAAGGGTCTCAATGAACAGATTATGCGTAGGTATCAGTTGGGGATGGTATCTAATTTAAGTATTATGAAATGTCTTCTTATTCCGTTCGGATGATGGATTGGGAAAACAGATTAAGTTGTGTAATTAGCCGTAAACTAATTATGATTAACCGAATTCACAAAAAAAGGAAAAGGTTCTCAATTCGACGTTTTTATTATATTTGTTACCTCAGAACACCGTCAAATCTTAACCGAATTTAAAAAATTATTTGTTGTTATGCTTCCCGTTTTGCTCCATTCAAATTTTATCGAGATCTAATAATCATCTCCGGGTATATGGAGATAAACATCTCAAACTCAATTGTATATCTTGATGACATGATACTGGCTACTGACTACTTTGACTATCGCGGCATGTGAAGTCGGTTTTTTCGTTGTGTACTATCATACATTATTTTTCACATCTATTTATTACAAGAACGCAATTATTTTAAGTACCTGGATAAATAACAATCATAATATAAAATATCTACGAAATAATTTTGAAGTTGAAGTAAGTTTTATAATAATATAATAAGATTATAAACTTTATTCTGTGTGTGGTGGGTAACATTTTAAAACGAAATTGTACTGAATTAACGAACGGATAAAGTTTTAATACTTTCAAAACTTTGATATTCATAATGGTCATGTAAAAGTGTTAATATTATTATGTTAAACAAGTGTCTCGAGTAAAATATGTGAACACGAACAAAGGTTCGCAAGTATCTAGAAACTTCGTAGACTACAAAGGCTCAAAGAAGGCTGATTTTGATGTATATTGCCACAAGAAGTAACTTTACATAGTCACTTAAATTTTGATGACAAGATGTCATCTCCACCAATGATAAAATAATAGTTTTACTCTGTAGCCTCGCCTGTGTTAAAAGTACCTTAAGATTTGTTTTACAATTTTACCAATTCCTTCCTATATTCCTATACAAAATCACAGAATTCTGAATAGTACTACGTAGCAAAATTTATCTTAAACCGTTTTAGCTGTTATATTTAAGATAGTTTAAAAACTAAAACCACCGACTTCCATGCCGCGCGAGTCAGTTTCAGTTGCAAGTTTGAGACGTTTATCAACATATCTCTGGAGATACTCATTAGATCTCAATTAAATTACAATGGTAACCACCACTGGGATATATCCTTTCCAACAAAATAAAAATCATCAAAATCGGTTCATGAACGACTAAGTCATCCGCGAAAACCTATAATTGAGAAAAATCCTCATTTTAAAGTCGGTTATAAAACAACCAACTTAACTAATTTCGTATCTATGAGTCGTATTTGTTGTTCCTGCTCTTTTGTCTACTACATAAAATGTGCATAATTTTTAAGCTTCAATTTCACGTTGCTTTTCCGAGTGTTCATTTATGAAGATTAATAATATAATATTTAAAAAAAAAACGATTTTTACTGAAACTTATTTATTATATATATATTTATTATTAATTTACAGAAACTGTTTATGTTTATGTCATGAAAACAAATAGTAATAATATAATCACATATTTTGCGCTCTATTGTTAAACTTATAATACTTACACCTCTAGCCATATAACGCCATGCTTGATATCGTTTAGATGTTATTTATTAAAGCTCACCACGAGGGTTGACATTGAGGAATGACCTCTCTATAGTCGAGTGAATCTATGGAATGAATCATATTTTTAGTTTTGTATTGACCGCTTGTGCTGGACTTCTTTTCTAAACATTATTCAGTTGTGAGTAGTGAAGTTATGATTTAAGCCTCAGGATTTATGAGGTTTAAAGTCGTTGTTTATGGTACTACTAGTATGAACTAGTTGGTGTTAATTCTTGGTATACGTAAACGAAGTCGCGAGTTGATACTCGCAATTTAATTTAAGATTTTTTTTCGCAAGAATTTTATGACTGTACAGCCCAACTGTCAATTGACATTTGTATCATGTGAGTTATTTAATTTATGTGTGAAAATCATGTTTTTATTTCCACTAAAAGTAGCCTATGTTCCTGATACCATAAAGTTTCTTCTTGTTGAATTTCAGTAAATAAGGTAGTCTGTTTAGGTGTGATTAGGTAACAAACAGAGAGAGTGATAGAGTTGCAAACGTTTTCAACCGACTTCCAAAAAGAAGGAGGTTCTCAATTCGTCTGTATGTTTTTTTGTTTGTATGTTACGCGATAACTTCGACAATTGTGAACCGATTCAAATGATTATTTTTTCACGTACGTACGTTTCCAAGGTGGTCCTTATGTAATATTTCTATCGAGATCTGAAAAGTATTTCCAGAGATATGACAATAAACGTTTCAAAATTCTAAGTTAAAAATAATAGAGGGTCCCCATACAAGAAACGTGTTTTGTTCGGCAATTCACGCCATTTATGAACGCTTAGTTAGGTAAACGTCCCATAGATGGCGTTATATTGAAATGTCGATTCCTAACACCTTCGTTAGACGTTAGATGGATTATAAGAAATAAAATGTTTAATTATTTTTTTTGCTGGCAAAAAATGATAGTGGTATTTTTTGCTCGATCTAATAAAATACTGTAGTGTGGTACGGAACCCTACGAGTGCGAGTCCGACTTGCACTTGGCCAGTTCATTTTATTAAGACGTCACTTTAGATCCCAAGAAGATGGAGTCAAAATAATATCGATTACTATATGATATCGTTTAAGTGCACATTGATATACCGTGAATTAATTCTGTAAATACATATTTTTCATCAAGAATCTTTATTTTCTTTTTAACTGACTTCAAAAAAAAGGAGGAGGTTCTCAATTAGTCGGAACCTTTTTTTAGGGTTTCGTAGCCCTGACAAGGAACCCTTATAGTTTCGTCATGTCCGTCTGTCTGTCTGTCTGAAGTGCTTTTTTAAAACTGATACTAATACAGTAGGAAAATTACTAAATTAAAAAATATATGCACATATGATTATAATAATATTACAAAAATATGTAGATTAAATAGATTAGACATATAAATAGATTAAACATACAAGAAACTTTTTTAATAAATTCATTAATTGATAAGAATATTATATGTTAATATGTTTCAATGGTGCACATCACCGAAAGCAGCAGTTTAAAATTGTACTCAAATCTCTGAGAACTCTGAAATAAAATTGTGAAAAATTTTTTTTTTAGGGTAGCTCCCCTATATGAGAAGTGGGGATGAATTTTTTTCATCGCATACCCCATCGAGTGGGGTATCGTTGAATAGGTATTTAAAAATGACTTAAGGGTTGCAAATACCATTTTTCGATTGAATGTTCCATTTACGAAATATTAAACTTTAAAGTGAAAATTTTTGTTCCAGTAGGGCGTCCCCCCCCCCTCTAAAAGCTAACCTGCTAGCTTGAAAAATCTGGAAAAATTCGTGATAATAGCGTATTTAATGAACTTTAAAGGAAAATTATAGCAATTGAGATAACTTTATTAGTTTAGCAGTAATAGTCGTTGAACTTGGGTGTTGGATAATTTTGTACGAAAAACAAAATACTTAGAATAAATCCTTTAAAGTGACAAAGACGGATTACCTAGTTGCTTGTTTATAACGGGTTAAAACTTGCATTGAATAACAGGCTACTACGGAACCCTACACTGCGCGTGGCCCGACACGCACTTGACCGGTTATTTTGCTAACCGACTTCACAAAAAAGGAGGAGGTTCTCAATTCGTCTGTATGTTTTTTTTTTTTTTTTTTTGTGTATGTTAGTTTCTGAGGTGGTCCCATTTTAATTTTATCGAGATCTTATTAGTATCACCAGAGATATGGAGATAAATACCTCAAACATAGGAGAATGTACTAGTTTTAGTAGAAGAGTCCCAAGAAGATTATACACAATGGAGGTTGCTATTGCATATAAGATATTCATACGGTAACTGTGAGCGAGATAGAAATAAAGGTGGGGATAATTTTTTTTTATATCTTATAGGCAAGCGTTTGACCACTATCTCACCTGTTGCTAAGTGATGATGCGGTCGAAGAAAGAGAAGTGGACTAGAATGGGAACTGGCTCTCAAGGATAGCTGCCAGAACACATTAGATGTTTGGCGACAGATTTTCTGACTTGAGGGTGGTAGCTGGCCAGGCGGACACTAGATATGTTCTACCACCATACGGGGGTTATTGGTTTCTTAACGATGTTTTCCTTCACCGGAGGGCCACTGTGAGAAGCGCACATATATTTTTCGATAGAAAAATTCATTGGCGGTTTGAACTCGGTACCACGGCATCAAAGCCGACCGTTCACCCAATTACGCCACCGGGCCCTCAATAAATAATTATATATTACTAATTATAATAACTAATTATATATAAATATAAATAATTTGTCTTCACAGGAATGTTCTACCGGGCAAAGTCTTGTTAGGGTGCAAACTTTTTAACCATACCTAATATTTTTTGACATGACATGACATTTGGCGAAGATGGCGGCCATTTCAGTCCCGCGACACTGCATAAATAATTAAATAACTCAAAATCATGAACGTACTTTGTACCAATCAACACAGCAAAAAAAATTATAAGCATAAAACCACATATTATATAATAGTTACTACGTAAATAATACTTTCCGTTGTTAGGTTGGCTACACAGTGCTTTCATAATTCGGGTATCCACAATATAGGGAAGTGCCTCTTATAACGTAGTAGAGTGATTCAGTACTCTGTTGGCCATATGGCGGCAATTAATGTTAATAATCGCAAATAACACTTTTTAATATTCATTTTGGAATACAACTAATCCGTGTTATAAAAGTATTTGGAATTATTGTAATAAAATAGACAATTAATGATCGTGTGTGTCAGATGCTTTAATTGTACAGGGCCATTTTGGACATTGTCCTTTGATACCTTGATGGCATCATTATTACTAGTGAATATTTTCACTTTAGCGCGGCATTTAAAGTCAATTTTTTTAGGGTTCCGAACCCAAAGGCTACCAAATGGACACTTTCTGAGACTTTGTTGTCTGTTCGTCCGTCCGTCCGTCCGTCCGTCCGTCCGTGTGTCTATATGTGCGCACTTTATAGATCTGTATCTTCTTAACCGTTATAGGTACATACTTGAAATTTTCAAAAAGTATATATCCGTCAGTGTATAACGGCCCAGACACGAAATTTAATAGACGCATGTAATTTCATTAAAACTTTTTTTGCACTAAAAAGGGTAAAATAAGTTAATTAAAAAAAAAAAAAAAACGATTTCATAACCACAAAAAGGCACTAAAAGCGAAAAATCTACTACCTATTAGACTAGGCTGGCACCGACTTCAAATAGAGAAGTGGGTAACGCTTGTAATAATTTAAAGTAAATTAATTTTCGCTTTTGAGTGCCTTTTTGTGGTTATGAAGTCGGTTTTATTTATTTTGAAAATTAACTTATTTAATGTATGTTCACCGATTACTCGAAGATGCCTGAACCGATTTGGAAAATTCTTTATTTTGTTTCAAAGGGTACCATTCACAGGTCCTATTCAGTCCTATTTAAATTTTAACGAAATCGGCCGAGCCGTTTTTAATATATCAACATTTGTATTACGACGCATTTACTTATCTCGACGACTTACTAGTTACTACTAACTACTGGCACATATTATGTAATAGTTACTACGTCTACTGGCTACTTTGACTAGCGCGACGTTTGAAGTCGGTTCTTTTAGTTTTTTAAACGATCTTAAATTATTTATATATTTACATAATAATAATCATATCTTCTTCAAACTGTTTTCAGCAGTCAAACCGCATACCTCAAGACGCCATACAATAATTTGAAAACATTGACTTTAAAACATTTAAATAAAGTCATCATTATCATCATCATCATCATCATCTGCCTATATTAGTCCACTGTAGGTCATTAGGCCTCTCCAATTGCACGCCACTGAGCACGATTTTTGGCTTATAAAGTGGATATCAGTAATAAAGTAGAACCGATTTTAAATACATGGTGGGAGTACACCAAATGCCACCAGAACATTAAACCAACCCACATTTTATTAACACTAATTTAAAATCTCCTGTTCAAAGTATTGTTATACTATGGAAATAAGTAGGTATTCAAGCGTCAGTGAGTGGTTGAAAGCCAGTCACGCCAGTAGTCACGCCAGTAAGTAAGCAATCAACTCGAACGTTCAACTGGCGTGACGTGTCAGTCGACTGAAAATAACAACGAACCGAACTTGGTATGGATACAGGATGATTGTTTTAAATATAGATAATTTACGAGACGTGTGTGATTTAACATGTTCCTGGGTATCAACTGCAGGTCAAATAAAATTTAGGTAAGTCAAAGATACGAGTATGCGACTGCCTTTAAAAGATACTGACTGACAGTGTCTTTTAAAGGTAGTCGTCATTGTCAATAGAGATCATTGTCGTCAATGTCAGGCGCGATGTGGATAGTTCCACATCCACATCTCGCCTGACATTGATTATATGTATTGTGAACGCACTATATGGATTGTAAAAAATAGCACCAGTGCCTCAGCTTCCTCCAGTCTTCCTTTTCCACACAAGCAAGTAATGCAAGCATCAGACTATAAATTAAAACACTTGCTGTGAAAATAAAATACCGAAATTAATATTTTGAAAAATATTTCACTATGCTATACCACGAAGTTAGCCACTATATCTCCCTTTAGATTTATCCGCCAACTTCATGATGTAGTTTTAAAATTATGTGGCTGTGTCTGGGCATTGTAATAATTCAAGCTCATAACTTTTTCCCTAACGCGACTTAAGAAATAATGACTATCTAGAATTTGGCATGCATATGTATACAGATACATTAGCAACCTATTACAGAATAGGTAGACGTCTTCGCTTACCATCAGGCAAGCGTCGTGCTTGTCTTGTTACCATTTATCTAAAAAACAAAAAGAAGTATAACTTCGAAAAGGCTGCAACCATTCTACTTCACAGATGGACATAGGCTTCTGCAACTGATAGCCACTGAGCACAATCTTCGTTTTCTCTCATCTTCACTCTTGCCAGCCACTTTGCAAAAAACATCCCTTAACATACTCTGTAGGTGTTATACGATACGCTTGTCAATTTACGCTCAAAAACTCGTTTATCCCAACGGTGCTTGGTTCTTCCGCTAATATGGTCGGCCCACTGCCACTTTGGTTTCCTACAGTAACCTTTTTTTATCATATAGCCTAGCGTTTGACAACTATCTCACCTGTGTGATGATGCGGTCGATGATGGTATCACGCTAGAAATGAAAACTGGCTCTCAAGGACAGCTGCTGGAACACATTCGATGTTTTGGCGACAAATTTTCTAACTTAATGGTGACAGCTCGCCAGATGGACAATAGACAGTGTCCTACCACCATGCAGGGTTAGGGGTTTCTTAACAATGTTTTCCTTTACCACCGGGCCACTGTGAAAAGCGGACATATATATTTATGTGCGTTTATCACAGTAAAAAGCCTATGTAGATGACTGTGGGATTAAATAAAATACACTCATTTTAATTTAATCCTACGTTGACTCTGTTGGATCACATAAAACACACTGATTTTCATTATATCTTACGTAACATCCCGTAGAGTGTTCAAGTAGAATTTAATCAAGTATAGCACGCGACCTCTCACGCGATGCGAGCGTCGGTCATTGTTAGCAATTACCGCATCGATGCCACTGATTGTGTATTTATATACGGAAGACTAATCTACTGGGTTTGTAGTTACAGTCGAAAAGAGAAATCGAAAACTCTGGATACATTAGAATAACACTTTTTGTAACTGTTCTCTACTGATATTTAGGGACATACCGTCCAAACACTCTTACGAAAGCCGTTTGCGCATTTGCTTTAATCAGGTTTAGCATTTGCTGCACCCACCACGCACTGAGCTTATGCATCCCTAATTCTTTGTTGTAGATATTTCGCATCTTATCTTGCAATCATCATCATCCTTATGAGCCGGTGTCCGTCCACTGCTGGACGTAGGCCTCTCGCAAGATGCGCCACTGAGCCCGATCTTAGGCTCTTCTTTTCCAGTCACTGCCCACCACTTTGCGTATGTCGTCGCTCCACCTGGTCACAGGACGTCCTGCGCTACGTTTGCCGATACCCCAAAGGTTATAAATAAATAAATAATAAATAAATAAATCTTTATTTTAGGTAACTTATGTAAACATGAAATGCTATACAAGACCCATATTATTCATAAATACCTTACAGACTATTTACTAATTATAGAAACTTAAGACACGTTAAATTTACGACGACGTGTGACGTTTATTCATGGTGACCGGTATCCGACCTCGCAAGCGTCGAAACATGACACCCCTCGGCCAGAATTCCTCCTCCATATATGTTCCAAGGGACTTAGACGGAACCCGCATCACAAATGAATTGAAGTTGCCATTGTGATGGGACTCCAACTTCACCACCCTCAGGGACATATTCGTCTTCAGCTTGATATATTCCGCCACCTCCTCCGCCGTGATGGTATAATGTACGCGGGATATGTACAGCTGCATCGTGGGTATCTCCGGTTGCAGTAAATGGGACGGACCTGTCGGTGCGGTACCGCACTTGTTTCGGTTAGACGGCTTCTTTTTCTTTTTCTCCACCTTTTTGAAGCCGCCATCGTCTTGATCTGCCTCCTTCCTTGCATAAGGAACGGAAGAGGCAGCATTCAGTTTCCCTCCATGAGATGCAGCGACAGCGTAGGAACATTGAGGGGTAGATGTACCTACGGCGGACGGTCTCCGCGCTGGAGCGGGGGTGCGGGCGGTGGGACGCGTGGCATCGGACGGCACGGCAGCAGGCGGTGATACATTAAATGAGGTCGACTCTAAACTGCCGATGGATGCATTTTGTGCACCGCGACGTGTGTTCACAGTATTAGTCGGCGGTGACCTACTTACTGACATAGCGTTGCGTAACGATACTACCTCAGCACGTAGTTCACTAATGGATGTTGATAACTTAGCCACTACTTCGGCCAGACTCGTTTTCAGGAATGCTTTATCCTTCAAGAGCCTGGTGCAGTCGATGTGCTCGTACGAGACAGGAGGAATGCGGTCCAGCTTCTTGGGCACGTCGTCCGGGTCGGTCTCCTTCAGCAGGGTGATGATGCCCTGCACGCTTTTCTCGCCTCCGTCTTTCCGGCGGGATGGCATCGCGTCCAGCTTGCCGACACTCTGGAAAAGTAGGGTCTAGCTCTTGCAGACTTCCTCCTCCTTGAAGCTCGACTTGCAGATGTGAATGATGGTAGGTTCATCAAACGAGTCGATGGCGTATTGTATAAACGCCAAAAGTTCATTTGCTATAAGTTGCTGAGAACCAATAGCGCAACGCGGGCAGCGGCTTTCGCCGTACGACTCGCGAATAATAAATTCTCAACTATGCAGTGTGACACGACCGTTTCCAAACGCGCACCGGACTACACTCAGATACAAGTTCTTTTTTTTTTGACCCAGGAAAATCCTTTATGGATACCACTCGCCCGGGGGAGCGAGATGATAATGTGGGACTCGCTGCCTTAAAAGCAAGATACCGCACTAAAAACATGGGGTGAGCCGTCATCCACCGTAGTGGGGCAAGATGGGATCGCGCTGGCATTCACCACCATGCCCCGGTGGCAGAACCAAATGGGCCTCTGTCGCTGTGAAGGGATAACCTTGCTCACCAAAGTCACCCCTCAACCGTCATGTGGGGTAGTGCAAGCCGTTGCCCGACTCTTCAACAGTTACCCCACAATGACAGAGGAGTGTGGCTCGTCTTCTCGTCAAACTTACCACATGCCCTGTCCCTCTGATGACTGGTGTGCGAAGAGCAAATACCGGTACTCCGCAAGTAGGTGTTCTGACCCACACCGCAACGGTTATCAGTCCTACGGCAGATTATTCCAGAGAATTACTTCGTTCCAGATTCGATCCCGCAGAGAAATACCGAGGATAGCTCTCTCCATAGCTGAGTGACTTTAAATTGGTGGACCAGTCGAACTGTGAGTGTCCACGTCTCGGCTCCGTATGTCATCACAGGTAGGACGCACTGGTTAAAGACTTTTGTCTTTAGACACTGCAGTATAGGCGGCGAGAAGACTCGACGGAGTTTTCCAAATGCTGCTATCTTACAATATCCATGACTTTTTAACCGACTTCACAAAAAAGGAGGAGGTTCTCAATTCGCCTGTATGTTTTTTTTTGTGTGTATGTTACGCGATTTCTCCATAAATTGTGAAACCGATTAAAATGGTTCTTTTTTTAATAGGTAGTATACGTTTCCGAGGTGGTCCCATTTTAATTTTATCGAGATCTGATTAGTATCTCCAGAGATATCTCTGAGATAAATACCCCAAACATAGGAGAATGTACTGGTTTTAGTAGAAGAGTCCCAAGAAGATTATACACAAAGGAGGTTGCTATTGCATATATATACTATATATATATATATACTTTGGAAGACTAAAAAATATGACCTTGAATAATGTTTTTACATCTTTCTTCTCGTTGATTTTGGTTTTTGACAGATATTCTTACGGTAACTGTGAGCGAGATAGAAATAAAGGTGGGGATTTATTTATTTATTTAAATATATATTTTTTTTATATCTTATAGGCTAGCGTTTGACCACTATCTCACCTGTTGCTAAGTGATGATGCGGTCGAAGATAGAAAAGTGGACTAGAATGGAAACTGGCTCTTAAGGATAGCTGCCGGAACACATTAGATGTTTGGCGCCAGATTTTCTTACTTGAGGGTGGTAGCTGGCCAGGCGGACACTAGATATGTTCTACCACCATGCGGGGGTTGCTGGTTTCTTAACGATGTTTTCGTTCACCGGAGGGCCACTGTGAGAAGCGCACATATATTTTTCGATAGAAAAATTAATTGGTGCACGGCGGTTTGAACTCGGTACCACGGCATCAAAGCCGACCGTTCTCCCAATTACGCCACCGGGCCCTCAATAAATAATTATATATTAATAATTATAATAAATATTTATATATAAATATAAATAATTTGTCTTCACAGGAATGCTCTACCGGGCAAAGTCTTGTTAGGGTGGAAACTTTTTTAAACATACCTAATATTTTTTGACATGACATGACGTTTGGCGAAGATGGCGGCCATTTCAGTCCCGCGACACTGCATACATAATTAAATACCTCATAATTATGAACGTACTTTGTACCAATCAACACAGCAAAAAAAAATTATAAGCATAAAACCACATATTATATAATAGTTACTACGTAAATAATACTTTCCATTGTTAGGTTGGCTACACAGTGCTTTCATAATTCGGGTATCAACAATTTAGGGAAGTGCCTCTTATAACGTAGTAGAGTGATTCAGTACTCTGTTGGCCATATGGCGGCAAGTAATGTTAATAATCGCAAATAATACTTTTTAATATTCATTTTGAAATACAACTAGTCCGTGTTATAAAAGTATTTGGAATTATTGTAATAAAATAGACAATTAATGATCGTGTGTGTCAGATGCTTTAATTGTACAGGGCCATTTTGGACATTGTCCTTTGATACCTTGATGACATCATTATTACTAGTGAATATTTTCACTTTAGCGCGGCATTTAAAGTCAATTTTTTTAGGGTTCCGAACCCAAAGGGTACCAAATGAACACTTTCTGAGACTTTGTTGTCCGTTCTTCCGTCCGTCCGTCCGTCCGTCAGTCCGTGTGTCTATATGTGCGCACTTTACAGATCTGTATCTTCTTAACCGTTATAGGTACATACTTAAAATTTTCAAAAAGTATATATCCGTCAGTGTATAACGGCCCAGACACGAAATATAATAGATGCATGTAATTTAATTAAAACTTGTTTTTTAATACAGTTGCTCAAAAAGTGGCGTATTGCAGGGACGTATAGCGTTCGGGATGAGGGCTATTACATACTCGTGCTTTTTTTTTACCTTTCCCGAACTCGTGCGTTTCTTTCCCAACTGTCAAAATAATGTTTATTAAAAAGAGAAACCAACCATGACGTTTTTACTAAAAAAATTCATAGAATTTTTTATGATTCATGTAAATACGTATATTTCTAAAAAGAAGCTACTAATTTGTTTCAATATCAGATTTAATGATTTGATTGAATGAGTTCGGTTAGGTTTCATTTCATTTCATCTAATTAAATTTCATTTTCATTTCATATCGATAAAAAAATTCTACTGAAGACTTGGCTGTATGGGCATAGTTCCCTTTGCCTACTAGAATGGGTGAAGAAAAAAAAACTCTGCTTATATTCTACGTATGGCGCCATTTTTCAGAAATTTTCTTTGCGAGTTTAGTTAGTTGCACAAAATGAGTAATTTCGACCCTAGTTTTTTTTAATTCACACCGCCGGAACTCAGTATAATTGCACATAATGCTTCGGAGATTATTTTACCGGAAAAGTCAAAAAGTCGCTACATATCTACATACGACGAATTTATTGCGTGGAGAGAAGAGAAAACGCCAGTTAGTATAAAAAAACTGTACCAATTTCAATGTATATGTGAATTATAACTTTTATAAGAAATAAATGTTAAGTTAGTTGAGTTTATTGAGTTTTTATTAATTATTAATTATTAATTGCTTCATTTTTTCGCAACTGTATTAAAAATAGTCGTTCAGTACACGTGCGGAACCGTCATTGCAACTTGTTCCGACTGTCAACCCTCGCCTTCGGCTGCACCTCGGCTCGGGTAGACATTTGTCGGAACTCTTTGCAATGACAGCCTTTCCGCACTTGTAATGAAATATACTAGATAGATTAACTCTTTATTGTAAACCAAAAGAACTTAAAGTTAAAGTAACAATAAAACAAAAATCGGTTTTACAATCGGCGGTCTTATCGCATAAAGCGATTTCTTCCAGACAACCTAATTACGGGTTGGTTATAATACACAGAGTGTTGGCAAATAACGTAAAATTACTAGCAAAACAAAAATCATAGCAAACAAAATCAATTCCTAATATGATATAACTACATTTATAAACATCTAAAAGAGTTGTATACATCTTTATTACAATAATACAGCATATAATATTAAATAGTTACATATACTAAAATAGCATATAACTAGAACTACTAATAATATATACGCAATTATATATAAAAATGTACCTACACATATATACATACACATATACACATACACATATATATATCATATACAATGATAATTATATATTATTATTGTGATATTATATACTATTACTATATTACACAAATATACCTACACATATATTTATACTTATATACATACATATATACGTCTAAATAGTACAGGCCGTTGAGACAATGTTTAACAGCTTAGCTTGTTAGAGACAAATAATAAGACTTTACCATGGATTTAAATTGTGTGATTGACTTAGCACGTCTAATATCAACAGGCAGCTCATTCCATAATCTGGCGGCATGCACTGTAAATAATTTATCGTAAAATTCTGAGGAATGCAAAGAGATTAGCAACTGAAGGAACTGAAAACGTTCTTTTAAGTAGGAGCGACTAGAAGGGTTAAATAAGACAGAGTACAAGAGAGAAAGTATATGACCATTTCTGCGTAGACGGATAGGAAGCCATTGAAGTTTCTTGCGATATTCTGTAACATGGTCAAACTTTCGTAGACCGTAAATATAGCGTATGCATACATTTTGTAGACGCTCAAGTTTGTCGAGTTGTTCCTTAGTTACATCCAGATAGCAGGTGTCAGCATAGTCGAGAATGGGAAGTAAGATAGAGTTTGCCAGTGCAGTTTTTGTAGATATATACTATTGCACTTAAAAGGGTAAAATAAGTTATTTTTCAAAAAAAATAATACCGACTTCATAACCACAAACAGGCACTCAAAAGCGAAAAATAAATTACTTAAAATTATTATAAGCGCTACCCACTTATCTATTTGAAGTCAATGCCAGCCAAGTCTATTGGATAGTAGATAGATACTATGTATGTAGTAGTAGTAAGTAGGTACATGTAGGTTAGTAAGTAGGTAGATACATGTAGGTATTATCTATCTACTACCTAATAGACTTGGCTGGCACCGACTTCAAATAGATAAGTGGGTAGCGCTTATAATAATTTTAAGTAATTAATGTAAGAAAATCACCTTCTTCCAATTGAAACATTGTGTAATAGGCGCAAACTTCGTATAATATACATCCGACCAATATCGGTACATCACAATCCTTATCCAAATAATTACGTTAATTAGCTTGGCCACATATTATAGATTAAAATTGTCCTTTACAGTATATAATTCAAATGAAAACTCTAGAAGATATCACGGATTTCAAAAACACGCATCGCAAAATTAATAATATATTTGCAGTGAAACCACAGATTAGGTCATAGTCATAGACATAGTCACAACTAACGAAAATATTATTATAAGCTTAGCTATTCTGTAGATCCCAACCGATCACAATCAATTTGAAGTCAATATAGTATTAATATGATCTATTGTATAAAATAATATTGATCTATATATATAATAATATAATATTTTAAACTACCCCGACTGATCTATGTATAATCTTTTCATTAAAAGCATTCCAATGACTCTAAACACGACATTTTAAAATCTGAGCTGTAAGTTGGTGAGGATTTGAGTATTCTGTAGAGTCCAGGAGATGTCCCAGCATCAGGTCAATGCTTCCATGTTCTTACAATATCGTTGAAGAAGAAGATTTTCGCATTGATCAGACCTATGAAAGTTGATTTCGTAGCGCAATTAACTAGAAAAAAGCTCATAGTTTTATAACGATTAAACGAATTTTCTTGAATCAAAGCTAAGAACACTCTCGATGAAGACATCTAATCTATCAAACAAAAAAAAACTATCAATAATAAAATCAAAATCGATTCATCCGGTTGGGTGCTAAGATGCTACCGACAGACAGACAGATACACACGTTAAACTTATAATACCCCTACTTTTTGTGTAGGGGAACGCCGTAAGGTTACAGCGGTAGATGTTCTCCTTGGTGGTAAGCTACTTTTTAGGGTTCCGTAGCCGAATGGCAAAAAACGGAACCCTTATAGATTCGTCATGTCTGTCTGTCTGTCTGTCTGTCCGTCCGTAGGTCACATTTGTGTGCCGCCCCCCCCCCCCCCTCCTTAACTTTTAAAGTAACGGAGTGAAAAATCTAGAAAAAATATATTCTGTAGATTTCAATAAAAACTTAAAACAAACTATGAAACACAAAGTTATTTTTTTGGTGGCGAAAAAATTCAAGTTATAAAACCCTAAGAGTGCGAGTCCGACTTGCACTTGGCCAGTTTTGGTAGATTTAATGATCCCACTACCTCTGTACGAAAACCCATGATTCATGAATGCACATAAAACTTTCATTGGTAGGTATATATCTAGGATTAGAACCAACGACCGTCGGGTCAGAATCAGAATCTTTTACGCCAAAGGATCCGTCAATATCACTACGTAAGTATTATAAAACAAAGGCCATCACTGCCTCTGTATGTCTATTCGCAATAATCTCAATAGCTACTGAACGGATTATCATGCGGTTTACACCAATAGCCAGAGTGTTTATGAGGAAGGTTTAGGTGCATAATTCGTTAAGGTTTTTGTGTAAATTGGCTGAATATGACGATGATTGTTAAATATGTTAATATTTTATATTCGATGCAACAAACTGATGCAAATTTTGTATGCATAAATGTACCACCCGTGCGAAGCCGGGGCGGGCTGCTAGTAACAAATAAACTGGATGGTTACTATTATTCCTACTAATGGTAAAATTAGGTTCAATTTATTATTCCGTTTTACAGAGTGATAACTAAGCTGAAAATGGAACTACTTAATTATTAGTTTCATTTGTCAGTCTCTATAAATTGTAGGAGTGGTCATCAAATTTCAGTTGAGGTGGCGTTGTTATAACGAACGAAATTCAAACTTACACTTAAGTTTTCATTCGTAAGCGGTTAGGTCATTTATGAATAAAGTGTTACTGTGCCCTATAGTAAGCAAATGTAGTTAGTGTAATGTAAAACGTTTTACAAACTGTTTAAGTGAATGATGGTGCAATTACATTATTTGAAGGTGTCTTTATTAAGAGTATTCTAATCTTTGATTTATGCAAATCCGTTTAGCACTTTGAAGTCTTCAACTTTTTTAAACAGTCATATTTTTCTTTAATTTAATGATATACATTTTGGAGATAAAAATAAATAAAAAAATGAAACCAAACGAAAATTAAGGGATGTCCGTGTGGTAAAGTGCCAAGAACGCTGGCTGCATTCCCGCGTTGAATCGCTAAAGGTTTTTTCATTTTTTTTGGCAGGTTTTGGTGCTCGGACCTCATGGACCAAAAGTTTCAACACCAAGCGGCATGAATATGTAGATACTAGATAAAGATGCATATTTACGCCGCTTGGTGTCTTCGGCAGCTTTCGTCGCGGCTCCGGCTCTCGACACTGTCCCACGTAGACGGGAATAAAAACTATTAAACTGTTTTATTTAGCATGTCCTGTTTGTTTGGGCCATATGAGTAATTGAAATTTGAGCTATGGACAGATTGATCTGATATTAGGTACACACCTTTAGTTCTGATGACAATACAATAATACATTCTGTGTCATTGTAAATCCAAGATGGTTGCCGCTACAAAATGGCGGATAACATATTTTTTCACAATCTACCTCAATATGGGTATTGTATGAAAGTGTAGCTGGCAATATTAGATAGATTAGATACCCACATACAATGTAACCTCGGTTAAAGTAAACAAAACTTTTCCCAGGCCAATGCATATTAAAACTATTACCTAAGCAAAGTCTACCTGTTCGACGTTGCCTTGATAAGGGTAAAGGCGCACCTTTATTGATAATGCATAGAGTTTCTAGTAAGTGGGGTCAACGACCGTGCATTTGATTTACCTAACTCAGTTACTTGGTAACCGATTTAACCTTGTACTGCGATTTGTTGATTTAGGCTGCGCATGTTGCTAAAGTTTTCATTTGAAGCTACTTGACTTTATACCTGAGCAATTAAAGTGCCTAAAGTTTTTTTATTATATTATCTTATACTAGGCTAACGTTTGAATACTATCTTGCACAGTGGTAAGCGATGATGTGGCCAAAAAAAAAGAAAAGAATAACAAGACCGACTGACTTCAATGCCGCGCTATTAATTTTCAGTACCAACTTTGAGGTGTTTATCTCCATATCTCTGGAGATACTTATCAGACCTCGATAAAATTACCATGATACTACACTTGGGATATCTCCTTTCTAAAAAAAAAAGAATAATTAAAATCAGTTCATAAACGACGAAGTTATCCGAGAACAAACATAAACAAAAAACATATACGGTCGAATTGAGAAACCTCCTCCTTTTTTTGAAGTGGGTGAAAAAGATAGTACAAGTCAGTGACCTTGTGGCATACATTGAACCGCCTCATTCATTTTTGTCATCATTCATGGTCTTTTGTATTAAAACGATATAGTTATTGTTCGAATGACGGAACCATTTTAAAAATGGAAAAGGAATGAACAGCGAAAAATCGGCTAGAATTGTAAGGAGGATTGAAAGGATTTAATTTGCCCTGCCTTCGAGCAGGAATCCCTTTGTTTCGCATAATTTTTTATTCCTAATTTACTTAGGCATAATAGGTTACGCATAATTTTAAATGGTATAATACTACTTTCGCATAATTTATTTTAGCATATTGTATAAACAAGCATAACTTTCAAGTAGGCTTTATTATTTTGGCCTAATTTTGATTCGCATAAAGCTATAGGGCATATTTTTAACTGGCCTAATAGTTTTAGACATAATAAATGAAGTCATAATTGAATGTATACACATAATTTATGCTGAATTATTCCAATTAAAATAAACAAAGTTTACTTAATTACATATTTATTAATTTCTAAGGAAACGACTATAGTATTAAATACGTTAGTCTTTACCTGTTATAAACAAGCAACTAGGTACTCCGTCTTTGTCACTTTAAAGGATTTATTCTAAGGATTTTGTATTTGGTACAAAATTATGAAACACCTAAGTTCAACGACTATTACTGCTAAACTAATAAAGTTATCTTCACCGCTATAGATTTCCTTTAAAGTTTATGAAATGCACTATTATCACGAATTTTTCCAGATATTTCAAGCCAGCAGTTTAACTTTTAGAGGGGGGAAGGGACGCCCTACTGGAACAAAAATGTGCACTTTAAAGTTTAATATTTCGTAAATGAAGCATTCAATCAAAAAATGGTATTAGCAATCCTGAAATCATTTTAAAAGACTTATTCAACGATACCCCACACGATGGGATAGACGACGAAAAATAAAATTCATCCCCACTTGTCATGTAGGGGAGCTAACCTAAAAAAAATTTTTTTCAAAATTTTATTTCAGCAGTTTGTCGGCGTAATTTATATACACACCCTTACAAAATTACAGCTTTCTAGTATAAACGGTCTCTTAGCAAAACCTTGGACAGACAGACAGACAGACAGACAGACCGACAGACGGACATGACGAAACTATAAGGGTTCCTTGTCAGAACTACAGAACCCTAAAATGTACATTAAAAAAAAATTTTACACTTCATAAGTTAGAATTAAGGTAAGACTACGTATCATGTTTAGTAGAGAGTTGTTTGATTTAAAAAAAAGTTCTTGCCCCACAGCTTTGCCGACCGCGTGGAAATGTATATTTAGCAAGTGGAGAACAATTCCAGATTCTCACACACTTACCTTAACACCATATTTCATATTCTAAAAGTACCCAGTCCAAATTCATTACTCAGTTTGTAAGTCAGTACATTAGTGGGCTAGTGATTGACGTAGGTGCGTGGTGGTTTATTAACGTGCCCTTCAGCGTAGGTTGCCAGACACCCGCTGAAATATTGATGGTGCCAGCATTACCTGACTGCCGCTGTGGGTAAGTCAAAATTATTTCCATTTACTCACTCTCGGCTTGACGTTTGAAGGAGAAGGTTGGTCGAGTAAGTATTTTTGGGAGGTTGAGCAATTGAGTATCAAAGTTGTACTTTTTTCAACCGACCTTCTAATTGAAGGAGGTTCTCAATTCGTCTGTATGTATTTTTTTTTGTATGTATGTTACGCGATTACTCCGTCTATTGTGAACATATTCTAATAATTCTTCGGTAGGGTACATTTCTGTAGTAGTCCCATTGTAATTATATTAAAATTTGATAAGTATCTTCAGAGATGTGACGATAAACTTCTCAAACTTGCTACTGAAATTGACTCGATGGGCATGGAAGTCGGTTGTTTTAGTTTTTAAACTTACTTATTTAATATTAAAAAGCTTACCAGTAATGTGGGTTGCACATTACTAGTATCTAGTCTTGTTAACCCCTCCAACTAAGGCGGTATGCTTGTGTCTGGAGTGGGTTCACATCAATAGTGCAACGGGTGGGGATCGAACGTACAATCTATCGATCGCCAGGCTGTTGCCTTCGAGATTGGGCTATTATCGCTTGATTTATGGTCATTTTTAGGGTTTCGAACCCAAAGGGTACCAACGGAACCCTATTACTGAGACTCCGCTGTCGGTCTGTCTGTCTGTCTGTCTGTCTGTCTGTCTGTCTGTCTGTCTGTCTGTCTCTTTGTCCGTCTGTCACCCGGCTGTATCTCATGAACCGTGATAGTTAGACGGTTGAAATTTTCACAGATGATGTATTTCTGTTGCCGCTATATCAACAAATACTAAGAACAGAACAAAGTTAAAAATTAAAGGGTTTAAGACAAAAAACGTGATTATTACGATACGATACGATACGAAATTAATTCACCTCGACGCAGCTAGATGGCAGCACAGGAAAAATTAGCACGCGCAATCGTTTCATTTGTTAAATTTGTGGGCCTCGGTCGATCTGTTTACTTAGTTGAGATTTATTAGCACACATGTAGTGTACAGTATTGAGTAATATATTCACAATTTAAATACTTAAGAGCATCATTTAGTTAGAACTTAGAATCAGTAGAAAGTTAGTCGTACGAACACTTGGTCTTCCAGATAATTAATTTTATTAATTACCTTTGTCTGTGTAAATACTCATTTATTAAATACTTAGTTGGTGTTAGATGTTCGTGGCGTTTGGAAATTCGGAACCCTCTGTGTGCGGGTCTGCGGGACAAAAGTCTGACTCGCACTTCGCCAGTTTTATTTGTATTGCCAATTGAATAATTATTAAAATTGGAAAGTAATTGAAACCTTTATATCAGTCAGTCTAATGTCTGCCTATAACGGATACTGTGGCTCCAAAAACTCTGGATATATTTTAAGTCTCAATTTCAAACCTGTTGGCGCAAAAGATAAATGGCTAAACTTGTAAGCGGAAGGTTGCCGATTCAAATCCTAGCATGGGTCTTCGTTTATAGGTGGGAGGAGCATTCAATCCTGACGTTAACGTCGTATAATTACGCCTGACTTGCTACCAAGAAGTAGCTTACCTGCAACATGGAGAATTTCTGCCGCCTTATCCTTACAATGTTCCAGCAGCACTGCTTTTGAGATTTCCGATTATTGTAGGCTTAGCTTATTCATTATCCTTAACCTTTCATCGCTTACCACCAGGCGAGATAGTGAGTCGCGCTAGACGCCGAAGTTTTTGTTTTAAAAATAAATTCTAAAGCTATAACTTCGAAGTCATATATTACGTGTACATCCCATATTTATCATTCATATACACAAACTAATAATTATATACTTAGATAGGTAGATAGAATAATTTAAGGATCTAAAAACTTAGCTAAAGTTAACATTTCGAAATGCCCACCAAACTTTTGTAACTAAGTTCCGCTATGAAGCCAATTAACTTGTCATATGAACTTGTCATAAATTCAGAAACGTTGTACGGAATAAAAGTTAGAACCTAAACAACACAAAAGCGTTCGCTCGAAAGAAAATTACTCCATAAATATTTTATGGCACCGATAGACGAGCTCTCAACAAAAGTCGCCGATACCGTTTTTCATAATATCAAAAAGATATCGCTAAGCGACTGAAGAGAACGTAATCTTTGCTTATCTAAAAAGGAATATTGAATTTCTAAATAATCTTCTGCGCTTACGAAATATTATGCCTATTTTATATTTCCTCTTATTTTTCTTAATCTTGCTGAAAATCCGCTTACACGTTGAAACCTTTGTAACGTGAACGAGCGAAATCCCGTTCATACGAGTTGGTATAGTGTGTGGTAAATAATGGAACATTATTTGTTATGTTATTTTTTACTGAGTATTGTAAATTGTTTAAAAAGATTTAGTATTTTGTTTTGAGATGATCGTATAATTATTTAAAAAGTTTTCAATGAATTAAATAATAGTAGTAGTAGTAGATTGATAACTTTTTTGTAATTTTGTGTAAGATTGTTTGTAACGATATACGATAAAATGTACCTTTCAATACAGATTACAAAGCTGCGTTTTGGACGCTGGGACGACAGCATAGTGGTTAATATTATATATGATTTATGCGTTTGTATATCGGTTGCTGTACTTATAAACCGGTCTATAGAAGTCCAGTCTTTTATAGCATTGTCACTGTTATACAATTAAAAAAATTAAAATAAAATAAACAGAATGGTTGCTTGAACGCAGCTTTTAAGGCGTAGGATACTATTCGACATTAACATTATTTTAATCAAGTTTGACGCAGTAACATTTTGACCATAAAAAAATATTATTAAGGCTAATTATTATTAAGCTAAATAGCTAAGGATAACGGTACGGGTGAAGATTTTGCAAAACCAAAGTTTTGCGTGTACAGAATTTGAATTATTTAAGTTCGCATAATGCGCTTGTTTACAAAATACTCTTAAAATTGTAATACTATTATCGACATTAACATAAAATGAGAATCAGAATAAGAATCCGTTTATTGACGTAACATCCTAAATTATCATGATGAAAATTCAATTCTCAAAATAAAACCACTTTATCTTTGCCATATTTTTCGCCTTGCACTGTACTGCTTACCCCTGGATAGCAGTTTCATTCGAGATTTATGTCAAAATAAAAGGCGTTTTGTGCTCTGCGTACTACAAGATTTGTAGATGTTGTAAATTGTCACCTATCAGATAATCAAGGCTCAGCGCGCCTTTAGGGCCTGTATTCTTCAAAGTACTTTCTTTCAACAGATTTTACGATTGCATTATTGTTTAAAGGGTATCCGAGATTTCTGTGAAAGACTTGTGATATGTGATCTACTTTTTAAATTAGAGTAGTAAAATGAAGAAGGTTGTTGTTACCTACAGTTTACCTATTTGGAGTTTTGTAACGTCGATTACGTTGTACTTAATAAATAAATAAAAATGAACTACTATCACATCTTTTTCATAGTGTTTGTATGAAAAACAAAGTAATCTTTGCGGTCCCCATATCTCTAAAACTGCTGACTGTATCTCGTTTAAACCAATTTTCGTTGTTAGTTTTTATTGAGATCTACATGTTATATTTTTTTTAGATTTTTCACTCCCATTCTTTAAAAGTTAGAGGGGGGGGGGGGGGGGCACACATTTTACCACTTTAGACGCGCATATCTTTCGAATGATTGACTTTGAGAAAAAATGATTTTAGGAACCTCAATGTTATTTTTGAAGACCTATCTATAGACATCCCACACGTATAGGTTTGAAGATTGAATTTTCTTTTTAAATTTCCCGCCCTTAAACTTTCATATTTTTTATTTTTGTATAAAAATCGGAAAGCGGTTCACAGAATACATCTACCTACCAAGTTTCAATTCTGTAGCCTTAACAGTTTCGGAATAAAATGGCTGTGACATACGGACGGACAGACAGACAGACAGACATGACGAATCTATAAGGGTTCCGTTTTTTGCCATTCGGCTACGGAACCCTAAAAAACGCCTGCGACGTTGCTTGCTTGCTTTAGTCAAATGTCACAGCCGTGGACAATAAGTTCTTTATCATTTACGAAACATATTTTAGCTTTAAATATTATGTTTCTTTGAAGTGTTACACACTTTATATTTTTGTAAATTTTAAACACAATCCAAAATTTCATCGTACCGACGGGACTTGAACCCGCAACCTCCGGAATAACATGTTCCGGTGCTTTGCCAATTAAGCCACAGTGCGATGTATCGTTACGACGACATTAGTGCATTGCATTTGTTAACCCAATTATGCATTGGTGGCGCCATCTATGACTACTTATTACGTAAGTTAACAAAGAACTTCAAAGAAACATAATATTTGATTTACGCAGTGCATCATCTCTCGTCAGATTTGAAAACTGTAATGATTTCTTCCTAATGATTAACTTACATAATAAGTAGTCATAGATGGCGCAACCAATGCATGATTGGGTTAACAAATGCAATCCACTAATTTCGTCGTAACGATACATCGCATATTGTAGCGTTGTCCCCGTGTATTTTTGGGGTTAGCGTAGGATAAGGGTTCGTAGTTGCCTAATTAACGTTCGTGATTGAAAAGAAACAACGAAAATTCCGTACAATATTTTATTTGACTCGATACAATGTAATTTGATTATAATTTACCCGCCACTGGTTCGAAATTTATTGGTAACCCTCCACCACTTATAACTAGACTTAACTAGCCGCTTTTTACCTGCCTAGGGCCTTTCTGATCGGTAATGAACAGTAAATTGATTTTCAAAAATTTGGGAGTTCTTATGGGAACAACTCCCAAATTTTCGACTGGTGTCACCAACGGCCAGAGGTAATTAAGACAAATTAATACAGGTTGGTTATGTTAGGAGGTTGAAGACCACAGAATTATTCCTCAATATACCTGAAGGTAACAGAACGAGGAATCTAATATAAAGTTGTACGAGTGGAAGTCATCCGTCTATCCTGGGCTTATGCTAACAACGCTTTTTAGGGTTCCGTAGCTGAATGGTAAAAAACGGAACCCTTATAGATTCGTCATGTCTGTCTGTCTGTCTGTCTGTATGTCTGTCTGTCTGTCTGTCTGTCCGTCCGTATGTCACAGCCATTTTATTCCAAAACTGTTAAGACGACAGAATTGAAACTTGGTAGGTAGATATATTCTGTGAACCACTTTCCGATTTTCATACAAAAATATAAAATATAAAAGTTTAAGGGGGGGCATCACATACATGGAACTGAAACAAAAAAAAATTTTCTTCACACCTATACGTGTGGGGAGTCTATGGATAGGTCTTCAAAAATGAATTGTGTTACGGAACCCTACGCGTGCAAGTCTGACTTGCACAGTGGCCAGTTTATTCAATCAGAACTACCTAAATAGTAGATACTACGTTTGTAGAAAATGTAAGACAACTACATGGTCCGCCCAGTCGAGTCAATGCCGATGTCGATGGTCAAGCACCATGCATAATAATTGTGAGAAACTCATGAATATGAAATTAAGGAAGAGATGTAATGATATTATGTTCTACATCTTACTACATACCATGCTATTCCTCTAACTCCGAAGATTCTGGTATCTAGCTGATCACCGCATGGGATAATAGGATGAAACTATGATATTTAGGTGATTAATGTAATTAGGCGCTGCACGATGATGCAGTTGATGCAAGAAAAGTGGCCCTTCTCGGGGTAAGTATTTAATTTTGTACCTGGACGCAAGCTGACCAGATCAGCCTATAATAACTGTAACCTCACGGTAGGCAGGTACAGCGGAGACGGGGTACGGGGTTCATGGGCGTGCCTTGGTGAACTCGCCGGGTCCCAGATCCTAGGCCCTGCTTCAGGGTACCGGAGGCTCCCCTGAAACGCCATATTGTGTCCTAATGAAATCACACAATATTGTTACAGTTATTTATTTGTTATATGAAATAATTTCTCTAGCATAGCGGGGAAATGAAAGATAATTTAGCGTAGAATTTTAAGATTCCGTGCTAGCTTAGCGATGAATTCCGTATATTTAAAGGGCGGGACGTGGTAAAAGAGATTTCTCTGTCCTAAACCTTGAAATATTAATAGATTTGTATACAAGACAGCTTTGGGGTCAGATTACCATCGAAACTTGCTCCAAAACTCATGGAAACCGACAGCTACCACCGTAGGAAAGCTATGTACGACTAACACGAGGTCTACTAGATAGAATATATTAGATTATCAATACAATCATGTCGTGGTCTTAGTTGAGCCAAAGCGGAATTCACCTCCTCTTAGGGAGCGAATTACGCCGCAATTACCACTTCATAGCGCGGGTAATGCACATAAATCGTGGGATAAAGTTGAACCGCTAGTTTTTACATAAACTGGCCCGACTTTCGATAACGTGTTCGTCACTTTTCACTAGTCGCGAAGTACACATTTCTTGTACGGAGCAGAGCAAAACACAATGAACTCACCTTTTCGGGGTTGTTGCTTTAAATTAAAAATTATTAAATAATAATTATTTTACTATTTTTTTTTTTTTTTATTTTTTTTATTAAATAATATTATAAAATAATTATTTAAAGTGTTCGCTTTAAATTATTAATTGGATTTCTATAAATATAGCGTCAATTAAGGCGGCAATAGCCCAATGGATAGGGTGTCGGACTGGCGATCGAGAGGTCGTGAGTTCGATCCCCACCCCACCCATTGCACTATTGACGTGAACCCACTCCAGACACAAGCATATTTAGCTTAGTTGGAGGGGTTAACAAGAATACTAGTAATGTGCAACCCACATTGCGAGTAATATTTTTATTAAAAAAAAAAAAAAAAATGTGTTGACATCGAGGCTGGCAGTGAAAAAAAACTTTGTGTGTACTTATGTACACGCGTTAGAAGTTATACTTCTGTGGCGTATGGAAAAAAAATAACTAAAATGCAGTAGTGATTAACGATAAATATTAAAATTAATCTAAAAGATTTTATGTAAAAAAAAAAGTTTTTAGTAACGTAAAAATATGACGTTAAATATGACATATTATACAACTTGAACATAGTCATGCCACCTAGAACTAACTTCACGGTGTAGAATTTAGGTGTCGGTGTGCGCGCGCATCGTAAAAATTCATTCTCATCATTTTCTCCATCGCGCCAAAGGAAGTATAACTTCAAAAAATTTTCTACGTCGAATTTATGACATGTCACCCGGCTTTAATCTAGGCACGCGACACGGCTCCCTCAAGATTCAATAGCTTATCGATGAGTCGATGAAAACATGACCTTTTTCAGTTTCAATTTAAGGTTTATATGGAAGGAGTAATGGTAAAAATAGTATGGAGATTGTAATTAACGTATTTGATTTTAGATGTCCGTTTTACTGGTTGCCGGAGATGTAAGGAATGAAATGAATTAATTTTATAGCATCGAGCATCAAGAAACTGGGATTCGATTAGTAGTAGAATTTCATAAACCGGATGGATTCAATTCCTAAACGAGTGACAAGGTGTGGCTGAAATTAGTACATAAGCCTTAGAGGATATTCTTTTTATATACTAGAACTCATTTTTATAAGCTTTTGGATCAAATTTGCTGGTGTGCGTTAACACGGTGTTTTTCCGTGGGCCCTCAAAAGTTACCAGCTTCAAAATGTTAGCATTGTATCGAGAAAAATCTGTATGACTTCAACTATTTTTTATGTTTCGGGGTGGAAAGTTTTTTTTTTTACTGAAGATAAGCAAGCGTTTGACCACTATTTCACCTGATGTTAAGTGAAGATGTGATCGACGATGTAGCACGCTTGCCTAGAAGATACCTGTTCACTCGCGATTTGAAGACTCCCGGATTGTACTTCACAGGAAATACAAATTCTGGCAGGGAATTCCATTCCTTTGCTGTACGTATGATAAATGTTGATGCAAAGCGCTTTGTGTGACAGAATGGAATATCAACCATGTATCGATGGCGTATATCTGTGCGTCTAGTAGTACGATGGTAAAAGGGGGACGGTGGAATTAATTCGTGCAGTTGGTAGACACACTCCCCGAAATGTATCCGATAAAAGACCGATAAACTTGCGACTTTGCGGCGATGCTCTAGGCTCTGAAGCCTTTTGTTTACAAGATTTTTGTCGTTAATGAGTTTCTTGGCTCTCCTCTCAATAACTTCCAATGCCTCCAGCTGGTATTTGGCTGACCCATCGCACAGGTGAGAACAGTACTCCATACATGATCGGACTTGAGCTTGATACAAATTAAGCAGCTGTCCTGGTGTGAAGTACTGTCTCACCTTGGCCAAAACACCAAGCTTTTTTGAGGCCAATTGGGCTTTTGACTCAATATACGAGCCAAAGTTGAGTGTGGGTATTAGCGAGATTCCAAGAAGCTCGAGGTGATCAGTTATCGGTACGGACACATTCCGGAAAGTAGGAGTCAGTTGGAACGGACTCCGTTTGGCGGAGAACAGACACGCCTGGGTCTTAGCTGCATTAAACTTGACCAGGTTGGCATCGCCCCATGCGGAGACAGCCTGTAAGGACAAGTTCAAGCGCTCGACCATCGCCTCCCTATAACACTGAATTTGTGCTACACTAGTACGTGCACTGGATGTATAGTTCTCTACAACGGTGCTGTCGTCTGCATACCCAAAGATACCGGGTTTTAGCAGATCGTTAATATGCAGCAGAAAAAGAGTTGCAGAGAGCACTGATCCCTGAGGGACCCCGGCATTAATAGCCATTTGGTCAGAAGAGCAGCCATCAATGACTACTCTTATCGACCGGTCCCTCAGGAAATCCGAAATCCAGACACATAAACCAGTCGGCAGTCCGTAGGATGGAAGCTTGCTTATAAGACTATGGGTAAAGGCGTGCCAAGAGGGCACGCGGAAGGTTAGAATTGACGAGAAAACTATTGAATGGGTTAGATTCCGGAATTTTACATGTTTTTTAAGGAAAATAAGGAAGAGTTAACTATTATAGTAGCATATGGCGTGGAAGATATAGAATGTGGTTATGGATCACAGGGATTTAATTAGTCGGCTAATCGTAATTATTAACGATTAACGCGGTTTTAGAAACTAGCATCGATTATTTTCATAGGGTAATCCTATCAAAGCGATGACAATTTTATTTGGTTATCGATAACGCATTTTTCCCTTCCCCATTTGGATGTGTGCGTGTTACATAGATTTTTTATAAAAAGTGGTTTGACAACATCAAATTCAACCCCAAAGCCGTAATAGTAAAGTTAAGATCGACTTGTGCAACGAGACGGACCGATTGAGAGGTTCGCGGTAAGAGGGTTTTTCATACAAAAGAAAGGGACAGACTTCGTCTAAGGTCGGTCTGTGGTTTGGGATGCGCAGTCAAGTGTACTGTGGCATACGTTCAGCACCCAAACATAGCAGAACTAAACCGCCGCGTTATATACCGGCAATTTGACCAATAGGAACCTCGAGCTGGGTATACGTCGCGTATGATGTTTGCTTTCAACTTATGAGCGCGCTCTCTCGTCCAGTAGCGGAACGAGGTTATGACGCGGGTAATGATGTAACAGTTTTTATCATGTTTTAGCATTTATCGCCGTTATGGTTATGCAGATGGCGCAAAAAAAAATTGAAGCCGTTCATTATTGCTAAGTACTTATGATGGGTTAATCGGATTCCTTTATTTAGATGGAATTCGGATTTTGGAATTGTTACCCATTTAAGAACCAGTATTTAGATGCATTGATTGCATTTAGTTACGGGTGAGTTGATTAGCGTTCCGGTTAGATGGCGGGACTAGTATAAAAGAGAAGGTTTGATGATTTAAATTATGATACTTTACTCGTTTATTTTAGAGGTAATGATACGATTTTAGGAGTGACAGAAAAATGAAAATAATGTAAAAAAAAACGACGTTACAATATTTAGCAAACCTTTAATATTATTTAAATTGCTTTTACTATACAGCCTTCAATTAGAGCTCACATTCTGTTGCTACCCTACGGCTAAACCAAAAACGTGCTCATCACAGGAATACAAGTTTCAAATATAACTGAAAAAGGGCCAAAACAATTTTTCAATTTTAATATTTCCAATCCACCGACTCTGCATATAAAGGTGCTGGAGAGTAACAGAAAAAGTAAAAAAAGCGATATTCGATTAAAAAGAGTAAAAAGATATCTATATTCGATGACTCGGAACAATTCAATTACATGGCTGTCCCACCGCTGCATTCTAATGGACAGACGGGGCCATGAAACGCGGTAAATCTAATCAAAGTTTATGACCCCACGGCTTGTGAAAGCTTTCCCTTGACACCTGAATTTAAAATCGATGGAATGTTGTTTCGAACTTATCTAGTTGCACTTCTGTTCTGTTGTTTTGCTACTATGTTTTATCTATGAATAATTTAAGATCGTTTCAAAAACTAAAAGAACCGACTTCAGACATCGCGCTAGTGAAAGTAGCCAGTAGATGGAGTAACTATTACATAATCTGTGCCAGCAAGTGAAGTGCCAGCCAAGTAGTAAGTCGTCGAGATAAGTAAATGCGTCGTTATACAAATGTTGATATATTAAAAACGGCTCGCCCGATTTCGTTAAAATTTAAATGGAAAATCCTGGGAAGGGTACCCTTTGAAACGAAAACGGAATTTTCCAAATCGGTTCAAGTATCTTTGAGTAATCGGTGAACATACATAAAAAAAAAAGATTCCGACGAATTGAGAACCTCCTCATTTTGTATGAAGTCAGTTAAAAAGGGAAAATGTTAGCCAGAGTCATAGATAAGTGTTTTTTTTAGTATGCCAGAGTGTATGATTTGAATGTTAGGTATCTAACAAATCTTACCTTAATTTTTACTCAGAGCATTGGGGTAGAATAGTAAGTTTATATTGTGGTCAACACAATCTTATGAACTATCAAATAGCATCCATACATGGTAGATATTCTAGCAATCCACTAAACCTTTTTAACTGACTTTACAAAAAAGGAGGAGTTTCTCAATTTGTCAGAATCTTTTTTTTTAATTTTTTTATGTATGTTTACTGATTATTGAAGATGCCTGAACCGATTTCAAATTTTTTTTTGTTTCATAGGGTGTTTAATGTGGTCCTATTTAATTTTTAACGAAATCGGTCTAGTAGTTTTTAATATATCATCATTTGTATTACGATGCATTTATATACCTCGATGTCATGTTTTTGACTGCTGGCTACTTTGACTAGCGCGACGCTTGAAGGTTCCTTTAGTTTTTTAAACGATCTTAAATTATGGTTTTGACATTCATCATTCGAACCGCAAAGGAATGGAACACATTGCTGGTTGACTTGTTTCCGAGTAGCTATAACTTTGGTGTGTTTAAGTCAAGAGTGAACAAGGCATCTTCTAGGCAAGCATGCTACATCCTTGATTACATCGTCACTTTCCATCAGGTGAGATAGAGATAAAATTGCTTGAGTATCTGCAATCTAAATGACAAAATTAAATGGATGAATTGTTTTTCGTTTTTAGTATTTTTAACTACATTCACAAATGGAAAATGTTTCTATCTCGCTACCAATTTATATAAAATGCAAATCGGTGGTCCAATTGTTGAATTTTTTTTATATATTCGTATGAATCGTCATTGCGTTACTATGAATGAATATTTCGTTTTGTATTCATTTTGATAGGCAATCCTAGTTTAATTGGTACATTTATATTGCAGGTGTGGTAAAATTGGAAACTTTAATAGTTGTGATACTAATTTAAAGTTAAAGAATATATTTTCATTCATGTAATCCCTGCGTATTTTTAACCAACTTCAAAAAGAAGATGTTCTTAATTCGTATTTCTATATATTACTATGGCTGATATAACAACAATGAATAATAATTAAGATAGTTTGATAAGCGCGTGGGATGGTTGGGAGCCCAACTACATCTAGTGTTCCAAACCGACCTCACCTGCAAGTAATCATCCTGCTGGATAATGGACGAGGCGACGGCGACCGACCGATGGCGGGATATCCATCACAAACTCGTAGCTAACCAAATGCAACGGGCCGGTGTCGGGCAGCAGCGACACCGGTGCGAGTAGCTAGGCACTGCGATTGCCAACACGCCTGCTCAGCGTGGCAATTATGAGCAAAACCTCCAATGGGACGTCTGCACAAACCACGGCCCCCAGTTCCCGGCCGCCCTGCTATTCCAGATCATGGTGGCGGTCTTGGTAAAGGCAGGGCAGGGGGTGCGGCTGGCCGCCTAAAACCCTTGACCTTGGCGACGTTAAACGGAAGAACGGAACGGCTAGACGAACACCTGACGCAACTCCAGCACGAACTCGGAAGGATAAGGTGGCACATTCTCGGGCTATGTGAAGTCCGAAGAGAGGGGGAGGACACCGTAACCCTTGAATCTGGCCACCTTATGTACTACCGAGAGGGAGACTAGCCATCCCAGGGTGGCGTAGAGTTCCTGGTGAATAAAACCCTCTGTGATAACGTGGTAGAAGTTTCGAGTGTGTCGACCAGGGTCGCGTACCTCGTGATCAAGCTAACCGAGAGGTATAGCCTCAAGGTTGTGCAGGTTTACGCACCGACCTCGACACACTCGGATGATTAAGTGGAGGATATGTTTGGAGACATATCAAAGGCCTTACACTTCTCTACCAAGGCCCACTACAACGTTATTATGGGGGATTTCAACGCCAAAGTGGGAGTACAAAACAGCGGCGAATCGGTAGTAGGATCCCATGGCTATGGTAGCAGGAATCATAGGGGGCAAATGCTCGTCAACTTTCTCGAAAAGGAAGGGCTTTTCTTGATGAACTCATTCTTCAAAAAAATCGCCCCAAGGGAAGTGGACGTGGCAGAGCCCCGATTCTATGACAAAAAATGAGATCGATTTCATCATAACGGACAAAAAGCGAATATTCAGAGACGTGTCAGTGGTCAACAGGTTTAATACCGGTAGCGATCACCGACTTATCCGTGGCTCTCTGAATATCAATCTTAAGCTTGAACGTGCCCGTCTGATGAACTCCAGGCTCCGCTTCAAACCATAGTGGGATCTGAAACGTTCCAGTCAAATCTGGAGAACCGATTAGCTGCCTTGGAAACCACACACTGCGTTGAAATTAACCAGGCCCTCTAGAATGTGGTCGGAGTCCTCAGGGAGGAAGGTGTGAGATTTTGCGAACTACAGCGTACAGGCAAGAAGTCTAAATTTTCGGAAGAAACCCTCGAGCCAACCATCAACAAGCCACCAACCTAACTAAAGTCAGTTGTCCAGCTTCTCGTCTCCCTACAGTTTTACATTTTCAGACAAACACGATTCCATCTTACATCGTATCTTCACTTAACACCAGGTGACATCGTGGTAAAGTTATGGTCGATCACATTTTAAAAAATCTATAAAAATTCAACATTCTCAAACTACCCACCTGATTTTGTTGGAATGTTAGACAAACATGTTTAAATCAATACCAAGCCACCGAACCATAATTCCATCTCGTTGTTTTTAAAACAACTTCTGCCTTTGCAAACAATATTTTAAGTTTACCTCTATTATTATGAAAGTTTGTACGCTTTGAATTAAATGAACAAAGCCCGAGACAAAGTTTTAATTCGCGGTTGTGTTTCATTTCATCATTATTATAATAAAATTTTAAATTAAATGAACGATTTTGATCTTGTTATATTAAGCATAAATAACCAGATTCGTTAATAAAGTTACATTGTATTATAACATTTTTATTAGATCTATCACCTAATAATATATTTCTGATCTGTGCACGTTTTATTTTTTACTTCAATAAAAATAATATAATAGATCCGCTCAAAAAGTATTGAGTACTTATATTATTGTTCGATGTGAGTATGTGCACAAAAGTTGTCAAAAATGTATGAGATAAGTATTACTACAACAACTACTACTATCTGGAACCGATGGAATTGGCTCTAGTATCCTATTATTAATATTTTAATCATATATAATAATTGTACCTATAACTTTAGCTGATTCTTAAACGACGTACATTAATTAACATAGTTTAATAAACTGGCCAAGTGCAAGTCGGACTCGCACTAGTAGGGTTCCGTACCACACTACAGTATTTTATAAGATTGGCCAAAAATACCACTATCATTTTCCGCCAGAAAAAAATAATAATTAATGAACATTTTATTTCTTATAACGCCATCTAACGTCTAACAAAGGAGTTTGGGATCGACATTTCAATATAACGCCATCTATGGGACGTTTACTAACCTAACCTAACTAAGCGTTCATAGATGGCGTGAAATGCCGAAAAAAACACGTTTCTTGTATGTATGTCTATTATTCTTAACTTTATTCTGTTTTTAGTATTTGTTGTTATAGCGGCAACAGAAATACATCATCTGTGAAATTTTCAACTGTCTAACTATCACGGTTCATGAGATACAGCCTGGTGACAGACGGACAGACAGACAGACAGACAGACAGATGGACAGCGGAGTCTTAGTAATAGGGTCCCGTTTTACCCTTTGGATACGGAACCCTAAAAACTACAACTACCAAATTCCATGCCGTGCGAGTCAGTTTCAGATGCAAGTTTGAGACGTTTACGGACATATCTCAGGAGATACTTATCAGATCTCAAATCTAAAATTACAATGGTATCACTCTTGGGATATTTGCTTTCCAACAAAAATGTATTAAAATCGGTTCATTAACGACGAAGTTATCCACGAACACACATAAAAAATTATATGGTTGAATTGAGAAACCTCCTCCTTTTTTAAAGTCAATAAAAAATATATATACACGGTCAAATTGAGAAACCTTCTCCTTTTTTTGAAGTTGGTTAAAAAGGAAGAGGCTCTTAATTCACCTGTATATTTTTTGCTAGCTCAGAACTCCGTCATTTGAAGTCGGTTTTTTTTTTCGTTTCGTGAATGATCTTAAAGTTTCAGCATCTCGTAATGGACAAGACAAATGGTGGTAAAATCTATGCAGTCTTGAATACTTGTCCAATATTGTTTATGATACGGAACAAAAACTGTAGTATATAAACTCGTTCCTACGAGTATATACACAGAAATAGGGGTGTAACGCGTAGCCACTTGTAATAAATCCAGGGTTGTCAGGGGCAGAAAAATCAAGTGCGGAACATCGTGTCGCAACAGATTTATTAATTCCATCGTCCCGCCCCGAATCATTTAGAGTGCTCTGACCCTTTCCTATAAGACATAATATTTTGAGTTTATTATGATATTCTGCATACATGTATAGTGTTACTGTGTTTTTGAATCTTTGTAGATAACAAGACAGGAAAGACGCCCATGAGACGATAAGAGATCCTAAAAGAAATAATATGGTGCACAAGATACAGGATTGCCAATTTTTTCCTATATCATACAGGCTAGCGTTTGACCACTATCTCCCTTGTAGTAAGTGACAGTACGCTAGGACTAAATTGGGAACTAGCTCTAAAAGACAGTTGCAGGACCATAATATGTTTGGCGACCAATTGTCCAACTTTTGGGTGTTAGCTGGCCAGGCGGACACTTGACAGTTTCTTGCCATCATGTAGGTGCAATGTTGCGCACCACAGCGAGACTGCGCCTGTGATTAAAGACACGGCCACACCGCGGCATCCTGCGATCTCGGCGGCGATCACATAGCGCAGTAGTATTTGTACCGACTGGTCCACACCAAACGCGATCTATGGCGATCAAAAAAGAGAATGAAAATTAGATCGCGAATGCGCACGCAGACGCAGGACGTCGCGATGTGGTCGTACCTTAAGGCTTATTATAAAGAGTCTCGATATTACAAAAATAAAGATACTGTAGCACTGATTTCAATCAACTGGTTCTTATGTATATTACTCAATACTTCACTGATCTATGAATAAAGCCTGCCAGGAAGTCTTTGTTCACCAAATTATGTAATGAAAAAAAGGGTCTGAAATAGTTTCACATATTCCCAAAAAGGCAAAAGGTCTCAATTTATCTACGTCGTAATAGATTCGCATAAATGGAATAGGTCCATAAAATAGACATGCCACCTCTTTCCGCCTGTCAACACGCCAAAAACCTTGCAAGAGCGTGACAAAAACGTTCCCGAATTTTCGTAAATTTAACCTTTCTATACATATAAACAGAAAACCTTTTATCTACGTCGCTGAAAATAAATTCATTACCTACATCGTAACGCGAGATCAGTCAATTCGAATGTCTCGAGAATATTCAGCGAAAGGAAAATTAAATTGTATGGAAAAGTATCTCTCTAGTCACATTTTGAGGGTAGAAGGTAATTTGGTAAAAGGCGCGCATGACGCTGTTCAAAACAATAAGCGCGCAGGAAGAGAGTCCAATTTTGAGATTGCAACTTATTTCCTGTTTGAAATTACAAAAAACGTTGGTTAGAGGGTGTCTTCGTCCCTTTATTTAAAATCAGAGGAAAAGAGATAAATTGTGGTGATATGATTTTTCATCGTATTTTTAGTAAACGTCAAAAATAGATGGGAAATTAATGTTCTTCGCTTTGTTTGACATCGATTTTATGAAAAACTAGCTACATAATATAGGTATAAAAAGTACCCTATGTCATTTTTTGGGGTTCCGTTCCTCAAAAAGTAAAAAAAGAACCCATATAAGATCACTTTCTTATCCGTCTGTCTGTCTGTCTGTCTGTCTGCCCGTGTGTTACCACCAATTTTCTCAGGAACGAGTGGACCTAGCAAGTTGAAATGTATACCAGATACTGAGGTCTATAGTACCTATTGGATATTTAAAAATAAAGGTCCTGAGTCAACATGATGAAAAGATATGGGGAAATTTAGTTTTTCGCGAAAACTTGTAATTACCATAATTTACCTTCATTTTCAACTTTTTTTATTTATCGGATGTTTTCTTTATTTGTGCTGTAAGACCTTTCTTTTGACTAAAATTGACAATTCTTGGTCAACCGTTCAACCATTAAGTTCTAGTACCCTATAGGTTTTCGACCCAAAACCTATAGGGTATATATATACCCCTTTGATCTAGAATCATGAAATTTGGCAAGAAACAAGGTTTTACAGCACAAATAAAGGAAAAACTTCAAATAATAAATAACTGGCCAAGTGCGTGTCGGGCCACGCGCAGTATAGGGTTCCGTAGTAGCTTGTTATTCAATGCAAGTCTTTACCCGTTATACACAAGCAACTAGGTACTCTGTCTTTGTCACTTTAAAGGATTTATTCTAGGGATTTTGTGTTTGGTACAAAATTATCCAACACCCAAGTTCAACGACTATTACTGCTGTTTAGCAGTAATAGTCGTTATGTAAAGTTATAGCGGTTAAGATGACTTTATTAGTTTTAATAAAGTTATCTTAACCGCTATAACTTTCCTTTTTAATTTCATGAAATGCGCTATTATCACGAATTTTTCCATATTTTTCAAGCTAGCAGTTTAGCTTTTAGAGGGGGGGACGCCCTACTGGAACAAAAATTTGCACTTTAAAGTTTAATATTTGGTAAATGGAGCATTCAATCGAAAAATTGTATTAGCAACCCTTAAGTCATTTTAAAAGACCTATTTAACGATACCACACACGATGGGGTAAACGATGAAAAAAAAATCATCCCCACTTCTTATATAGGGGAGCTACCCTAAAAAAATATTTTTCAAAATTTTATTTCAGCACTTTGTCGGCGTAATTTATATACATACCCGTACAAAATTACAGCTTTCTAGTATTAACGGTCTCTTAGCAAAACCTCAGACAGACAGACAGACAGACGGACATGACGAAACTATAAGGGTTCCTTGTCAGGACTACGGATCCCTAAAAAGTTTAAAATTAAAGGGTGTCCCCATACATTCATTAAGATAGGCCTCTGAGTTATATGAGCGCTCATACAATTTAGAGGTCTAGCTTGATTGCTTCTAACCAACGTTGGTACCGAAGCCTCGGTGGGCGAGTCCAACTCAACTTAGCCGGTTTTATTCATAGGCATCAGTCATTCATTCATTTCATAGTCTACCCTATCTACGTACCACATTGCAGCTCACTCAGTTGAGTATTATTAGGGTGAAGAAGTAACAGATATACTTACACACTCATAAACTTTCGCTTTTATGATATAACTTAATGTGCCCTGTAGCCTCGCTTGCGTTAAAAAGTATCCTATAGCCAAATTATATCCCTGTACAAAATTTCAGTTAAATCGGTCTATCCGTTTGACTGTGAAGGAGTCCCAAATAAACAAACTGACTTTCGCATTCATAATATTAGTGTTAATTCTAATAATGAATACGTTCCATAAATATTTTAAAATAGTTAGCAATAGGTATGCTGTATTATATCGAAATTTGTTTTTTAAATTAAATAATGATGTAAAATGCGCTGTATGAAGCAGGTAATTTTTCCTAAATAATCTTTATTAAGAACATGATAATTCTTTATTAAGCTATTGCATAGCTTCTATCGCGGGCCTTGAGCGTGGAGACCGAATCCAGAAATTCCGTAACGAAAATAAAACCTAAAACCCCAACGAACCTCATTTTTAAGCCTTAGCGTAGTAGAGATTAGGTCGTCTTTGGTTTCACACATCATTCAATTTAATGGTAAAACTTATACCCCTCGAACCGGCTAATTTTGATTTTGTGTCGTTCCTTTTTCAATTATAAATTCTGATTTCTATTTTCAAATTATGTCAAGGGTGAAAAAGTCCTCGGAAATTTACATAATACCTCCTTGTTAAACACCACAGCCTTCATACATGTAGCCGTGACACAGATAGGTATTTATCATCTATGTACAACAGTGAATATCTGTACTCTGTCTCTATCTGTAAATATGAATAAACAAAGTGCATCTATTAATAAAGAAAGTCACGAAAAAAATAGTGAAAGAAAATAAGTGAGTACTCTATATTTATTTTATTTTATTTTATTCGGAAAACTAACGACTATTAATATTAAAATAGCAACTAATTATTCTACGTGTAAGTCAATTACAAGTTTTCACTGATAGAAGCAAATTAGATAAGTAGATACTGTTGTGGTGTACTAGTTATACATATAAATTATATAAAACTGTTTTTAGGTTACTTAGGTAATATTAGATACAATTATTCTGTCTGCACTCGTTAACACAATTAAAAGTGATTTTATTAGTCTAATTTAGAAGTAGTTATCGTAGTAAAAGTATTTTTTTTTTTTCTTAGAATTTTCTAAAAAATAAGTTTGCTAGTTGACGCCTCATGGAGGCCACACTACAGTTAAATATGTCAATATCCTTACACTGATCATTATAAGAATTGCAAGCTCTGCGTATATAGCTATTCATACGGTAGTTTGTAGAACTGCTTGGCAGGTAGAATAGGGGGCTACTTCTAAATGTTCTAGAGGGTACGTATAATGATATTTTACTGAGCAGGTCGGGACAGTCAATACATGAAGACATAATCTTTTTCAGAAAAACTATATCTGAAGTATCACGTCTCCTATCAAGCGGGAGGAAATGGTACCGTGCACATGAGCTATGATAATCATTACTTTTCGATGAAGTCCTATAATTAAGAAATCTAATAAATTTTCGTTGGATTCGCTCGAGCCTATCGATTTAAGTATTATATCTCGGGTTCCATATTTGCGATGCATATTCTAAGTGAGAACGAACATAAGTACTGTAAAGTATTTTGAATGTTTTTATTTTTTTTAAGTCCTTGCCTGACCGCATTATGAAACCAACAGACTTATTAGCTTTAGCAACAATAGAGGTAATATGTCCATCGAATATTAATTTAGAGTCATGGATTACTCCTAGATCTCTCATGCTCGTTACACGGCACAGGACTTGGCCTTGTAATATATACTTAGATTGGATAGGATGTTTTTTCCGGGTAAACATGCATCAATATCTGCTACAAAAGTTAGAAAAAGGAGTGGACCAAGCAGGGATCCTTGAGGAACCCCACTAGGAACACTCATCCATTTCGACACATAGTTACCAAGGACAACCGCCTGCGACCTATTATCTATATATGACGAAAACCATCTTAGTAAGTCACCTCTAATGCCGGCCATCTGTAGCTTCATAATAAGTAGCCGGTGGTCAATTCTGTCAAAACATTTACTATAGTCCGTGTAAACGACATCGGCCTGCCTTCCTGTATCCATAGATTCAGTAGCGATTTCATTTAATAATATTAAATTAGTGACAGTCGATCTACCTTTCAGAAAACCGTGTTGAGAAGGTGGCAATGACCTACTTAGCGAAGAATATAACTGATCATACACTATTTTTTCAAATACTTTAGCGATTATACATAATTTAGAAATAGGACGATAATTACTAACTTCATTTTTTGGACCTTTTTTGTGAACGGGTGATATAAACGCTTTTTTCCAGATGGATGGTACACAGCCTTCTCTTATAGATCTGGAGAATAAAATATGTAGGGGAGTGGAAATATTATCCGTGCATTTAATTAATAAAATAGGAGGAATTGAGTCCGGACCGGCTGACTTAGTGGTGTCTAATTTTAAGAGTCTACTTTTTATAAGAGTTTTTGTTAAAAGTATAGTATTTATATCCCCGTCAGTGATCATATTATGAGATATAGTAGGTGTAGCAATGTTGGTGTCAGGTAACAGAAATGTGGAATGAAAGTATGTAGCGAAAAGATCACAGATTTCATTTCCTGTACTAGTTTTTTTATTTTCATACATCATTAAGCTGGGAATAGAATTAGACTGTGATAATGTTTTAAAGTATGACCAAAAATATTTAAGATTGCATTTAATTGAGTTTTCTACTTTAGATAAATACCACTCATAGCATTGCTTTTCTAATTTTTTTATTCTATTGTTAAGGATAGTAATTGAATGTTTATCTGAAATCATACCATATTGCTTATATTTAGTGAGATATTTAAATTTCTCCTTAATAGCTTTGATAATTGCTGATGTGTACCAAGGAGGGTATGAGTTGTTGCGTACGTACTTTGTAGGTACGTATTTATCGCGCAAGCTTTCCAAAGTGCTATAAATATAGCTAACCGCTTCCTCCAGTGAAATGTCGTATAGAGTATTCTGCCAATCGATTAAGGATAATTCACTGTCAAAACCATCAAAGTCAGTTCTATTATAACAATATTTAATACGTGGCGCCGGCTTAAGGGCTTGTTAAACATGTAAATCTACTAGTGCGCTAAGTGCATTGTGATATAGGTCCAGTGGTACGAGCGGGTCCGAAATATCGCTAACTGACACGTCGGTATTACACAGAATAAGATCTAGCAACCTACCCTGATTATTCGTGACATGGTTGCACTGATGTAGGTCCATCAAGTTTAAATCATCGATAAAGTTGCATTCGTTATATCCTGAAACATTTAGTGGCTCAAGATACCTACAGCAGCTATCAGACATTAGTTTCCAGTTAATAGGACTCATATTAAGGTCACCCATAATCAAGAAACTATCAGATGGGTTAGACGTAGTAATAAATTTAAGTCTATTTAGGAAGTTATGTAATTGTTGAGCAAAATTTAGACCTAGGTTCTGATTACATAAGTAGATAACACACACATGAAGACTGTTCTTACCTAGCGATATCGAGAGCCACATGTCTTCTGCGGTGGAGCTCTAGTCCGGTCGGGGGGATACCAGGAGATCCCTACTGACAGCCAATAGAACTCCCCCTCCCTTCGTTTGTCCTGTAAGGTCATACCTACGATCTCGACGCAACACTAGGTACCTGCTGTCAAATAGCTCGGCATCCAGTACATTATCAACTAACCATGTTTCTGTTAAGGCTATAAGATTATAGTTATTTAATAGTAAGTTACGCCTGAATATTGAAGTTTTTGTACGTAAACCTCGTACGTTTTGATAATAGCATAATAAACGATTACTATACATTATTGTCTTGCAGCATAAACATAATAGAAACGTGAATATACCCGTGCCAAAAGCGGGTTGTAAAATGTATAACAGCAATATTTATTAGAAAGTTGTGCATAATGTTTTTTAATGGCTTATAAAAACTTGTATGAATAGGCATAGCGGTGTGATCAACAAGTAAATAATGAATAGAATAAAGTATATAAGAGAAAACTGCATATGTAAGCTTCACAGTTATAATAATCGTAATCGTAAACAGGTTTTGTTTACCGACTGCTGAATGCAAAACGTTTGCGTATCGGCTATGATAGGTGAGATAGCAAGTAGCTAGACTGGTATTGAAGCGAGATAGCATCATGGTAGCTAGTTTTAGAGCGAGTGAAATAGGTAGAGCTTGCAAAACATAGATAACATAGACAGCGGTGACCGAGTAAAGTGTAGGTATAAAAAAGATAATATTTACGAGGTCACAAATTGCATTGGCTAGACTTTTGTTAATGAATGCAGACACATGAAATAATATTGTACAACGAGTGATTATTTTTATGCAATATAGAAGACCGATAAGTATCAAATATAGTACTAACAGTGCAGTGAAAACAACAATAGTAAAGTCATTTAGACTTAGGTTTATAAAGAACGCCAACAGATTACGCATTAGCTTAGTGGTATAAAAGACAGAGTATTCACGTATATACGGCGGCTATGGTCACCTGGGAGACCCAGATCTGCCGGCGAGAGGGACTTGCTGATACGAGCGGAGGCCACGAAGTCTTCTTTAACATATCTATTTAAAAAGCTAATGACGATGGACTTTTCTTGTTTGTTGTGAGTTGGAACTCTAGTGACATAGTTGATCTGATGTTTAGCTAATTTATAGTTTACACATTTGGAGATCTGATCAACTAAATTATATAGGTTTTCACTAGGCTTTGTGGGTACTCCCTTAATCTCGACGTTATTGAGGCGTGACCACTGATCGCGTGCCATTTCTTTCTGTTTGTTCTCTAGAAGCTGCGATTTAACAGCTACTAGGTCGCACGCCACAGCTTCGAGCGATGTCACTCGGCTGTCAATCTTCGCAACAGTCGATTCGAGCTCTTGAACCTTCTTGGTGGTTCCTTTATATGAGCTTTGCAGCTTGCATAGGTCGGCTTTTATACTCTTCACGTCGTTGATTAGACTAGGCAAAGTCTCCAGCTTCGTTGACATGGCATCCGGCTTGGCCATTATGGCTTGAAGCGAGACCTCCGGTGACTTATCTCTGGCCGACGCTGCGCTCGGAGACAGCGACCGACACGCGGCGCAAGTCCACGCTGCGCGTTTCTCGGCACCCATGCGTCGGTAACTACTCTCAGAGACGTTAGCACAAGCGAAGTCCAAGTGCTTTTTACAACTGCGGCATTGGACGCCATCGTTAAAATTATCACCACATATATCGCAATTCATTTTTATTAATGTTTACTATAAGAAACAGTCGCAGGCGTTAATGTGTGCGCAAAGTGCGAACGCGTGAGACTCGCGTCGGCGCGCGCGACTGACTGATATACATACATTTTATTATTAATATCACACATGCAGTATTATTTTTGTTTTGTTAATCTTCTATACTATAATAAAAGAGTAACTAAGCGTAAACTGTACATTGAATATTATTTTGAAATTTAAATAAGGGGAAGCATTATGAACGCTATAGATGGCGAAAATATAATTTTTAAAATTTTTGTCTGTATGTATGTCCGTTTGAAAAATCATCACGCCGAAACTACTGGACGGATTTTAATGAAACTTAAAGTGAGCATAGCTTATACTATGGAATAACTTTTAGAATATTGGTTATCCTGAAAAACATAAAGGTTTTGGTGGCGCACGGGAAAAACAGGATATTTTGATGTAAATGTTATGCAATCTATTAGGTAAACACTTCTCAAATGATACTTTGATCAAATGTATATGTATATCAAAGTTTCATGACAAAAAAAAAAAACAAACAGGATACGGGAATCGTTCCTGGTTCCGTAATTATACGTGCAGATTTGCAGTGTTATTTTTAAATTCGCAGTATTGCACGTGTAAATTATTGGATCAGGTGGAACAGAGATTGCTTTAATAAGCAAAGGCTGTAGGTTCAAATCTCAACACGTGAGAAATTTTGTCGAAAATATTATGTTTTTGTAGATATTTGTTAGTTATTTTGCGCTTATTCTCAATCATTCGAAAACATATTCGGATTCGGAAGCTTAATTTTTTTATTTTATTATTTTTGATTATTGAGCTGTTTTGCGCGGAAACCTTTCCAATAAAACACTGATTTTTCTAATTGAAATATCAAAATTAACCGATCGGAGCATTGTGAATTGCAAAGATCCAAGTCGAAGTAAAGGCAGTTTCCGAATTCGAATTTGCTTTTGAATGATTGAGAATAACCCTGCTGATAGGCTTAGCGTTTGACTACTATCTCGCCTGCTGCTAAGCGATGATGTCATCGAATATAGTGAATCCGCCAGGTCTAAAGTGATCCTGAATACCAGGCTTTTTGTTGCTAGACACCGTAAGGATACGCCGGCAGATGTTCTCCTTGATGGTAAAAAGCTATTTTATGTCAACAAGTCAGGCGGAACATCGATATAATGCTCCTACTACGTGTGGCAAAAGGTGGTTTGAGTTATGACTCGCAAGAACCAGCCGTCAATCGAATAAAAGCATGTCGCTAATCGATTCGCTCTCATTCTTGAGATGTTATGATGTAATGTTATTTCTACATTAATAAAGTAATAAATCTTTGAGAAAGATATTCGGATGATGGTGGCATACGCACTCTCTTTTGTTATCTTAAGTTTAAGGAGATCAGGGGTGGAAGTCTCTACATGAATAGCGATGAATTTTGAACGATAATCGTCGATAAGAAAAGAGATGCAGATAACAACTGTCTAGCTGCATCTCATTCTAGCAGACGTTTGCGATGACAAGTCGCTTCGCTATCAATGTAGAGACTTCCACCCCAGTTGAGTTCGGCAAACGACACTCGATCGTTCTTCTGCCGATGATGGATTAAACACAGGCCTCATTATTAACTAGCGCCCAACTATCTTTGAGTTACTCAAAGCCAACTATGTATGAGAGCTAAGCGAAGCTAAGTAAGATAACCGAAGAAGGTTTCCATTTGAAACATGAGATGTAGATGATGAATTGCTATGCCAGTCGATGTTTTACTTTACATTACACATTATTACTGCACATATTACAGGATCGTCGGGTTTCCCAGCTTCTGAATTCGTATCGCTGGCGTAGTTCTATTAGGTAGAAATGTTGTGCAGTTTCGTACCATTTTAGATTCGTCATGTCTGTCCGTCCGTCTGACCGTCCGTATGTCACAGCCATTTTATTCCGAAACTTTTAAGGCTACACATTTAAAACTTGGTAGGTAGATCTGTGAACAACTTTACGAGTTTTATACAACAAAAATAAAGATTGAGGGGGGGGGGGGGGCTCCCTTAACATGGGAACAGAAACTAAAAAAAAAATGTTTTAATCAAACCTTTACGTGCGGTATGTTTTTGGATAGGTCGTTGAAAATGACATTGAGGTTTTTAAAACAATTTTTTTTCAAAGTGATTCGTTTGAAAGTTTTACACTTCTAAAGTGGTAAAATGTGTGTGTAAAAACTGAAAAATCTAAACAAAATTATCCTGTAGATCTCAATAAAACTTTAACCGAAAATCGGTTTGAAGTCAGTAGTTTTTGAGATATAGCACATTTTCCGAACCGCAAATATAAATTTGTTTTTCATAAACACGCTTATGTTACGGAACCCTACGAGTGCGAGTCCGACTTGCACTTAGCCAGTTAAGACTTTCTATTGTTTAAGTTCACTCTCTTTAGATAAATACCCGAAAAACTTAAAACATGCTTTAGGCAAAGCAATAAATGTCGGTTAAAATTGATTTAAAAACCACGCTATAGAATGCATTTTCATCGATATTTTAGCTTCCCTGAAACTTTCAGCTGGTTAACTAATTGGAAAGATTTTGAAATGTAAGTCGTCATAATATTACACCTGGAATGACCGACAAACAAACAAGAAAGTAACTTACTATTTCGTGTAAAAAAATCATCATAATAATAATTTACAAAAAATGCGTGTGTTAACTTTTATTATGAAGATGGTCAAAAATGTATCTATGAGTACTCTCCGTACTCTAATTTAAATCGGATACATTAAAATTCATTGAAAGTGTCATTTAAAATTATAAACATAATTATATGTCCATTTAGAATCCCTGATTTAACGAATTGAAATGCAAGTATATCCGTTCCGATAATTGTGAATTACAAAGATCTAAGTCGAAGGGGAGGTTCAGGAGTTTCTAAATCCGATTTTTTTTTCGAATGATTGTGAATAGCCCGACTGAAATTGAAAGGTACCTTTTATTAAAGGTTATATACGTTTTTAATAAGCCTATCCCCGGTTGTCGAATTTATTGGAGTCGTCGTTGATTAGTTTTTCGATTCTGCTATCAATAGTTTTAAGCATCCACATAGCTGGATTTTTTTATAACCGTCAACCATCGCTTTGATATAGATTAAAATGCTGTCCCGGGTGAAATATTGTCTAACTTTAATCAAAACGCCAAGTGGCTGACTAAACTTTAAATTCAACTAGCGGCCCGCCCCAGCTTCGCACATATTATGCCTGGGTAGAGCATATATGCCTGTATCTGTTAAAATCTTTACATAAAACCTAAACGAATTATACACATAATCCTTCCTCATGAATCACTCTATCTATTGGTGAAAACCGCAAATTCTGTAGTTTATCGCAAACTGACAGGCAGACGCGGCAAGGGCCTTTGTTTTATATTATGTAGTGATATAAAAGTAAAATTAAGAGTTGATGCTCAATGAGATGCCAAAAATATCAAGGCGGTTAGTTGTCGTTATAGGTATTATCTTTAAATGTAAGAGATCAAACGTTGGACGAGCGCTTCTCTATGAGGCTGGATTTTTGTGCGGCTTGATACATTATAACGACGTTGTTATCTACATACCAAAGTACAATATTTGCCAAATTTTCGTTAGACAACATATTGTGTAATAGTATATGCAATTACACATTGTTTAAGTATTCCATTTAAAATACTTTGTCATTAAAATTGTAGCCCTATCTACCAAACTGGGCAATGCAATAGTGCCCATATATATGTGATGGTGAGTGTGGATTATTTAAATTAAGACATGAATTGTTACATTAAAAAAATTACAGCATAATAACTTCTCTTGGCCTAGTCATAATGTAAGGCATTGATTTACACCTTAATGTAACGAATAAAAAGTTAAGTGTAGCCACACTAACGTTAAGTTTTTGTAGGAGTCGCGAACGAAGTCGCGGGTACAGCTAGTTTATATGTAATACTGCTATAAAGATAACCAAAATGTTTGATATTAAAATGAGCGATATTAAAAGTAGCCCACTTCTCATTTATTTAATAAAAGAAAAAAAAAGTTTTCTTATCGGTCACCACGCTCAAAAAGTGTAACTTGAATTAATATCAAAGAAAAAAATACTGCATAAATAAAAAAATGCTATGCAATAGCTTTACCGCGGCAGTCCCCGAGTGCCACGCGTCTTTTTTCATATTTCTGTAAGTGTTACTACACTTTATATTTTTGTGCATTGTTACATATAATCAAAAATGTCACCGTATCGACGGGACTCAAACCCGGGCCTCCCGTGAAATATCAGGCACTGTACCGACTCTGTTCGTATCGTGACTGGAAAAGAAGAGCCGAAGCGGGGGCTCGGGCTCAGTGGCGCATCTTGGGAGAGGCCTACGTCCAGCAGTGGACTGACACAGGCTGATGATAATGACTGTATCGACTCAGCTAGAAAAGCAAAAGCAGTTTTCCCGGATTGCGCGGATTCGTGTCTTGTCGGTATGGTGAAAGCGTTTTATTTGGGAAACTTTATCACCCACGAGTAACACCTTAAGGTACGGCCACACCGCGGCGTCTTGCGATCTGCGGGCGCGATGTCAATACATTTCAATTGTTTTCTGTTTGCATTGGGTGTGAACCAATCGGTACAAATACTACTGCGCTATCTGATCGCCGCCTAGATCGCGCACGCAGGACGCTGCGGTGTGTTCGTAACTTTAGTGAAAAATAAAGCAATTTAGGAGTGCCAAAGAAACCGAGCGATGGTTGGCAACATGACAGTACTAAACATAAAGGGCTCACGACATCAATGCTTTTACTTCATTACCATGCAAATTACAAATTGTTGTTCCCTTTTACCCCCATTCTTTTTGGCCCCATTTGTAAATGCCGTGCTTCAAGATGCGTGCAGCTTTTTGCCGCATATTTTACATTTTATGTTAAATTCAGACAAAGAAGAGATACTTAAACAATTTTTGGTGACAATCAAGCATACGATAATTCTACGGTTCCTACGGCACCATAATTTGAAGATCGATATCTCGAATACTAAGCGAAATATCAAAAAAATGTTAGTAGTACTTTTCGTCTTACTCCGTAGTCCCGTAGGACAGACTATCATAAAAAAGGCAGACATAAGTTTCCGTTCTCAGTCCGGCATAGTCAATACGCCATGATTACTACTTAAGCAACGCTGCGAAGTAATACCGCACCGACGCGTCTGTCGTTGCTGCCGCTTGGTAGCAAACTGAGCGCGGAAGCGTATTACTCAAGCATTTAGTATTACTGAACTTGCGTTCACTCGGGTGTTCGGCACAAATCTGTCCGCGTTTTTTATGATAGTTTAAAAGTTTACATTAAGGTTTAGCAGATTGAAGTAGCAGTAGGCTGGTCATATCTGCCGCGGGAATAATCACCGTTGGGTTGGACCGGAATGGTTCATCGTCATTAGAGTGGAGACCGTGAATCGGCAAACGTAGAGTAGGACATCTTTGAGCCGACATACGCGAAGCGGTGGGGAGTGACTGGAAAAGAAGAAAGAGGCTCTATATCCCATCCACGGAGTACTTTTTCATATATGATCCCATCTTTGATCACAGTTTGATCATTGTTTTTTCACGGGTGCATGGTAGGAGCATATAATATCGATGTCCTGCCTGACTTTCTACAAAATCTGCCGCCATTACATTATGGTGTTCCAGCTGCGCACAGCCTTTTAGAGTCGAAGTATTCTAGGCCTAGCGTGTTCACCACCTTAAACCACATCATCGCTTTCCAACAGGCGAGATAGTGGTCAAATCACAGAAACATTAATGAATTATTGATATTTCTGTGGTTTTTTTTTTAATATACGCTAGCCGATAATATATAAAAAAAACGTTGATTACATCTTTAGCTTGCTTCCAGGCAAGATATTGGTCAAACGTAAGCAATGTCATGAGCAATGTATAGTGGAATTAGCATGTGGAAAGAAGTAGTCTCTGCCTACCCCAACGGGAAAAAGGCGTGATTGTATGTATGTATGTAAGCCTGTCATATAACCCTTCCGATGGCAAGCCTTGTTTCCCGTTTTTGCCGCATCTGGCAGCGCCATTTGCATTATTTTGCGCGAAATCGCCGTGTGCTACTAAAACCAAGATTTCTCTTATGTTTGGTATAAAATTCACATAAACTTACGTAATTGAAATCGTCTTATCCATCTATCATATCTATCCGATTCTAATGTACATAATGCTATTGTAGTATATACAAATATATCAAATGTAATTATATCCAGTAGTGAACTGATATTATGATGATTGTGATACCGGCATAGAAAAGATAATAATACTATACCGGTAAGTTAATAAATGTATATGTCAAAGCTCACTATCTCTCGTGAGAATAAATTCCTACCTACTGTAATTTTTGGTTTTCTCTCCTTGTTATATTTATTTATATAGTATATGTATTGTTTATTGATAAATATATTATTTATGTATTATATGTATCTGCAGTGTAGTGTTTATGTATTTACTTATTTATTTTCGTGTAGGTATTTAACATCATATTTACCCCGCCATGTTCATTTAACAAATCCTCATTACCCAAAGGTTGTCTGGAAGTGATCGCTCTCAGCGATAAGACCGCCTTGTGTAACACTTATTTGTGAATGTTTACTTAAGTTTTTTAATGTTTTCTGAATGTTGTTCAATAAAGAGTTATTCTATTCTATTCTATTCTGTATTCCCGTGAAGTCTTACAAATAATAATATTTCTTTTCTTTTGCATTTTCACGTACTAGTAATCCCTATTTCACTAGGTAATTTCTAAATATTCAATTGTTCATCACAGACATATTTACACTCATTCTCAAAAGATGGATCAAAATAATATTTGCCCTGTATGAGAAAAGATCCCCACAACCTTCAGTTTAGCACTCAGTGTCACTATAACCACTTGAGCAAAATAGGTCAGACGATATTACAAATACTATTATTACGATATAATTTTAAATTGTTAAATGGCATGCGTGTCATGTCTAAATTTGTTTGTTAATTTATTATACCTGGCACGTTTTCTGAAATATGGTAATTTATCTTCGACAAAAGTACCAGTTTCAAAGTCAATTCTTTTTAACCGACTTCACAAAAAAGGAGGAGGTTCTCAATTCGTCTGTATGTTTTTTTTTTTTTGTGTGTATGTTACGCGATTTCTCCATCAATTGTGAACGGATTCTAATGATTCTTTTTTTAATAGGTAGGATACGTTTCCGAGGTGGTCCCATTTTAATTTTATCGAGATCTGATTAGTATCACCAGAGATATGGAGATAAATACCTCAAACATAGGAGAATATACTAGTTTTAGTAGAAGAGTCCCAAGAAGATTATACATATGGATATATATACACAATGGAGGTTGCTATTGCATATAAGATATTCTTACGGTAACTGTGAGCGAGATAGAAATAAAGGTGGGGATAATTTTTTTTTATATCTTATAGGCAAGCGTTTGACCACTATCTCACCTGTTGCTAAGTGATGATGCGGTCGAAGATAGAGAAGTGGACTAGAATGGGAACTGGCTCTCAAGGATAGCTGCCGGAACACATTAGATGTTTGGCGACAGATTTTCTGACTTGAGGGTGGTAGCTGGCCAGGTGGACACTAGATATGTTCTACCACCATGCGGGGGTTATTGGTTTCTTAACGATGTTTTCCTTCACCGGAGGGCCACTGTGAGAAGCGCACATATATTTTTCGATAGAAAAATTCATTGGTGCACGGCGGTTTGAACTTGGTACCACGGCATCAAAGCCGACCGTTCTCCCAATTACGCCACCGGGCCCTCAATAAATAATTATATATAAATATAAATAATTTGTCTTCACAGGAATGTTCTACCGGGCAAAGTCTTGTTAGGGTGCAAACTTTTTGAACATACCTAATATTTTTTGACATGACATGACATTTGGCGAAGATGGCGGCCATTTCAGTCCCGCGACACTGCATACATAATTAAATTACTCAGAATTATGAACATACTTTGTACCAATCAACACAGCAAAAAAAAATTATAAGCATAAAACCACATATTATATAATAGTTACTACGTAAATAATACTTTCTGTTGTTAGGTTGGCTACACAGTGCTTTCATAATTCGGGTATCCACAATATAGGGAAGTGCCTCTTATAACGTAGTAGAGTGATTCAGTACTCTGTTGGCCATATGGCGGCAATTAATGTTAATAATCGCAAATAATACTTTTTAATATTCATTTTGGAATACAACTAGTCCGTGTTATAAAAGTATTTGGAATTATTGTAATAAAATAGACAATTAATTATCGTGTGTGTCAGATGCTTTAATTGTACAGGGCCATTTTAGACATTGTCCTTTGATACCTTGATGACATCATAATTACTAGTGAATATTTTCACTTTAGCGCGGCATTTAAAGTAAATTTTTTTAGGGTTCCGAACCCAAAGGCTACCAAATGAACACTTTCTGCGACTTTGTTGTCTGTTCGTCCGTCCGTCCGTCCGTCCGTGTGTCTATATGTGCGCACTTTACAGATCTGTATCTTCTTAACCGTTATTGGTACATACTTGAAATTTTCAAAAAGTATATATCCGTCAGTGTATAACGGCTCAGACACGAAATTTAATAAATGCATGTAATTTCATTAAAACTTTTTTTGCACTAAAAAGGGTAAAATAAGTTATTTTTCAAAAAAATAAAACCGACTTCATAACCACAAAAAGGCACTCAAAAGTGAAAAATAATTTACTTAAAATTATTATAAGCGTTACACACTTCTCTATTTGAAGTCGGTGCCAGCCAAGTCTATTGGATATTAGATAGATACTATGTATGTAGTAGTAGTAAGTAGGTACATGTAGGTTAGTAAGTAGGTAGATACATGTAGGTATTATCTATCTACTACCTATTAGACTTGGCTGGCACCGACTTCAAATAGAGAAGTGTGTAACGCTTATAATAATTTTAAGTAAATTATTTTTCACTTTTGAGTGCCTTTTTGTGGTTATGAAGTCGGTTTTATTTTTTTGAAAAATAACTTATCTTCACTTACATTAAAAGTTTATTTTTTTTACCTCTTTTTCATCGTCGTTCGTACAATACTAATGTTTGAGAGTATATGCTCTTGAACGTTGTTCAGTTGATGCTGCTTGGAAAAAAAAATTGCAGTAATGTTACTAGAAAATAACTTATGAAGTTGACAGGTCTTCTTGACACTTTGAATGTATGTTAAAGTACCTACAGAACTCGAATCTGTGTGCGAAATTTTAATTTACCTTACGAAACATCAAATTAATAATCATCATGTAATGAGAAATGACATTTTTTAACCGACTTCACAAAAAAGGACGAGGTTCTCAATTCGTCTGTATTATTTTTTTTTTTTTTGTGTGTACGTTACGCGATTTCTCCGTCAATAGTGCACGGATCCAAATGATTCTTTTTTTAATAGGTAGGATACGTTTCCGAGGTGGTCCCATTTTAATTTTATCGAGATCTGATAAGTATCTCCAGAGATATGGAGATAAATACCTCAAACATAGGAGAATGTACTGGTTTTAGTAGAAGAGTCCCAAGAAGATTATACACAATGGAGGTTGCTATTGGATATACTTTTGAAGACTAAAAAATATGACCTTGAATAATGTTTTTACATCTTTTTTCTCGTTGTTTTTGGTTTTTGACAGATATTCTTACGGTAACTGTGAGCGAGATAGAAATAAAGGTGGGGATAATAAATATATATTTTTTTAAATATCTTATAGGCTAGCATTTGACCACTATCTCACCTTTTGTACCAACGTTTGTACCAATCAACACTGCAAATAAAATTATAAGTATAATACCACAGATTATATAATAGTTACTACGTAAATAATACTTTCCGTTGTTAGGTTGGCTACACAGTGCTTTCATAATTCGGGTATCCACAATATAGGGAAGTGCCTCTTATAACGTAGTAGAGTGATTCAGTACTCTGTTGGCCATATGGCGGCAATTAATGTTAATAATCGCAAATAATACTTTTTAATATTCATTTTGGAATACAACTAGTCCATGTTATAAAAGTATTTGGAATTATTGTAATAAAATAGACAATTAACTATCGTGTGTGTCAGATGCTTTAATTGCACAGGGCCAGTTTGGACATTGTCCTTTGATACCTTGATGACATAATTATTACTAGTGAATATTATCACCTTAGCGCGGCATTTAAAGTCAATTTTTTTAGGGTTCCGAACCCAAAGGGTACCAAATGAACACTTTCTGAGACTTTGTTGTCCGTTCGTCCGTCCGTCCGTCCGTCCGTCCGTCCGTGTGTCTATACATATGTGCACACTTTACAGATCTGTATCTGCTTAGCCGTTATAGGTACATACTTGAAATTTTCAAATAGTATATATCCGTCAGTGTATAACGGCCCAGACACCAAATGTAATAGATGCATGTAATTTAATTAAAACTTGTTATGCACTAAAAAGGGTAAAATAAGTTATTTTTCAAAAAAAATAAAACCGACTTCTTAATCACAAACATGCACTCAATAGCGAAAAATAAATTACTTAAAATTATTATAAGCGCTACCCACTTATCTATTTGAAGTCGGTGCCAGCCAAGTCTATTGGATAGTAGATAGATACTATGTATGTAGTAGTAGTAAGTAGGTACATGTAGGTTAGTAAGTAGGTAGATACATGTAGGTATTATCTATCTACTGCCTATTAGACTTGGCTGGCACCGACTTCAAATAGATAAGTGGGTAGTGCTTATAATAATTTTAAGTAATTTATTTTTTGCTTTTGAGTGCCTGTTTGTGATTATGAAGTCGGTTTTATTTGTTTTGAAAAATAACTTATTTTCTATTATGTTTGAAAACGAGAATTTAGTATCTCTTTACCAACATCGCCTAAGTCACGTTAAATGTCTGTTTTCAAACATTATAGATTATGGTTATTGATTAAAAATAAAACTGGCGAAGTGCGAGTCAGACTTTTGTCCCGCACACGGAGGGTTCCGAATTTCCGAAGTCCGAACGCCACGAACTTCTAACACCAACTAAGTAAATATTAACACAAAGGTAATTAATATAATTAATTAAATATCTGGAAGACTGAGTGTTCGTACGACTAACTTTTTACTGATTGAAGCTTATTAAGTACTAAAATTGAAGATATATTATTCAATACTGTACACTTCATATATGATAATAAACCTAAGTAAACAAATCGACCGAGACCCACAAATTTAACAAATGAAACAACGCTTGCGCGTGCTAACTTTTCCTGTGCGTCGAGGTGAATTAATTTCGTATCGTATCGTATCGTATAAAACACGTTTTTTGTTTTAAAACCTTTAATATTTAATATTTGTTGTTATAGCGGCAACAGAAATACATCATCTGTGAAAATTTCAACCGTCTAACTATCACGGTTCATGAGATACAGCCTGGTGACAGACGGACAGACAGACAGACAGACAGACAGACAGACAGACAGACAGACAGACAGACAGACAGACAAACAGACAGACAGAAAGACAGACAGACAGACAGACAGACAGACGGACAGCGGAATCTCAGTAATATTTCGTTAAATTCCGTTGGTACCCTTTGGGTTCGGAACCCTAAAAAGCTTACTAGCAATGTTGCACATTACCAGTATTCTTGTTAACCCCTCCAACTAAGCTAAAATGCTTGGGTTTAGAGTGTGTTCACGTCAATAGTGGGTGAGGGTCGAACTCACGACCTCTGGATCGCCAGTCCGACACCTTATCTATTGGGCTTTTGTCGCTTTTTTTTTTACTAACCACCTATTGTTACATTATTGTGAAATTTACTCTAACTATCAGTTAACAGATTTTTTGTCCTCTTTTTACATTTAATTATAACCAAAGATTAATATAAACCAAGATTAGCTACCTTACTGTACTAACACACTCAAGAGATTAATAATCAATAATCAGAATCGCACACATTTTCAAACTGCATTTCACCATTCGACTCGACAGCTTCATCAGCTCTTTGCAGCTCAAGACTTTGATAGAATGATGGCTGAAACTCCGGATATTAGCCGGTTAACGTTCGGATGCTGTGTACTGCGTTTCCTGTACCTTTAATTTGCAATGCAATATGCTCGTATATAACTGATTTTAGAAGGTAGCTTAATGCTTTGTGTGTTTGACCTACATTCGATGAATCAGTTTTGTGTATATTTCTCATATTGCTAATAGTCCTAGATTTTAGATATTGAAAGGTGAATGTGAATTTTATACTAAAACATGCACAGTTAATTAATTACTTTTTGTTGTGTTTTTAGGTAGATTTTACATGCATACATAAAACTAACCATAATGTGGATTGCCTAATTTTTTTGCATCATTGTACTACGTTTGTTGTTTTGTATTCAGAAGTATTCTTCTGCGGACTCCCTTCTCGAAATTGTTTCTATGCAATTGCAAGGTTTGCCCAAAGTAGATGTATTCTACTCGTATATAATTAAATAACGTATAACAGTTTCGAGTGTTACTTGGTTTAAGGCAATCGGTATTGGAATAACATGTTTGTTGAACATGATCTTGGTATCCACGTTTATTCGGAGACCGATGCGTGCAGAAGAATCAGCAAGAGTGGTAGAGTCACGTAATAATATGAAAACACAAAAAACTAATACCTTCTGGGTGAAAACAAAAGAAATAATAGTTGCATCAACCCGTACAACTTTTTTATTGCGATATTAATTTGCATCTACACCAAAACCAGAATATCAATAAAGTATCTAATCGCTCACATTGATGCATCGAGCGCTTAAAATGCAAAAATATTCACTAGAGGCACAGAGTAATGAATAATACAAGTAGTAGAGGTTGGCCTCTGCCTGCACTTTTAATAACGTCGATTGACTATAAATATTGACACATACAGACGCCAAGTTCAGACAACACGATTTAAATTTATTGAACTTGAGCTTTAACTTTATTGAGCTGTTTAGTAACATTTTTAGCGTATAACGGTTGATATTAAATCCACGGCAAATTCCCTTATGATTACTTACGATGATTTTGACATAGTTAAAATTCGAAGTTGAAAATGGCTACTACAAGATCTACTACTATAGTCCGGCAATCTCGTGCGCGACCGTCCTGCGGAGTGACAGACGGTGGCGGGGACGAGGTAGCGCGTCATTTTAGCACACGGCTACGTAGTAACTATTATATAATCTGTGACACGGCTACACATGCTTCCCTCCCCCGCTACACCAGCCGCTACCCGCTGACATCTTGGGTACCTCGTCCCCGCCACCGTCTGACACCCCGCGAGACGGTCGCGCACGAGATTGCCGGACTTTAATACAAGGAAGTTGAATGTACTATTAACTATTGTATCACTATAATAACGTGGCTTTATAAGCCTTTGTTTTGATCATTTTGATTAGACGTTACTATTTCAAGTGATCCTTTTATAGTAAAATAAAATATGCTGACCAGCGCTGTCATTCGAATTCCATGCCCACACGATTACACGTATATCGTCGATGCCAACGGCACACACCAAAACCCGAGTTCTACAATATCTATGAGGTTTTCCCTTCTTGTGGAAGAAACTTCAGGCAAGGTAGTATTACATAATGAATATCTGTACATTGTTTGTTACACAAAATCCACAATTTCATCGTACCGACGAAATTCAAACATGTGCGTGCGCCTCTTGGGAAATATGCCCAGGCGCTGTAACCAACTAAGCCACAGTACAATCCTATCAATACGACGAAAGTAATGGTTTGCATTTTAACCAATTATGCATTAGTAGCGCCATCTGTGTCCCGTCGGTATGATGAGATTTTGGATTGTGTGTAACAATGTATAAAAAATATAAAGTGTGTAACGCTGAAAGAAACATAATATTTTAGTACAGATCTTTTTTTTTAAATCTTATAGGCTATCTTATAGGGGGTTGTTGGTTTCTTAACGATGTTTTCCTTCACCGGAGGGCCACTGTGAGAAGCGCACATAAATTTTTCGATAGAATAATCTACTGGTGCACGACGGGGTTCAAACACGGTACCACGGCGTCAAAGCCGACCGTTCTTCCGATTACGCCACCGGGCCCTCAAAATATCATCAATATCTGTTTGAATTTTAGTGACATATTGTCCGTTGATTTAAATAGCAGTGTGTCTCATGTAATCTAAATAAATGGCAGCGCGTGAAATGATTGCAGATGCTTGCTTGCTAACGGATGGAAGTTAATTGAACCGAAACATATTAGCTGATTACTGTTTGACTTGTTTTGATTACACTGCATTAATCAATGATCGTCGATGATTTCACCGTATTTTGTTTGACATAGATGTTAAATTGATTGACATTTGTGGACTTGATTTTATAGACAAAGCGATAATAGACTTTAGAATTCAACCTGTAAATGGGGCTCTAAATTATTGGCTTATCGCAAAGTATTTGGAGTGATTTTTGACCATAACATATTAACTTTTATTCTTCATTTAGTTTTTTTTTTATAATTTATGGTACGGTATGACCGCAATCTCACCTGCTGGTATGTGAAGATGCGGTTGAGAAAAGGCAGCACGCTAGACTTGGATAGATAGATGTAGTGTTTGTAGTATTTGGCGACAGATTCTCCATCTTCAGGGTGGTAACTGACTAGACGGACCACAAACATCGTCCTACCATCATACCATAACTATTATCTGTGATTATACTCTCACATAAGATACGTGATAGAGGATGTAGGATAAACAAAATGTTCACGTGATGCGATGACATCTTATGGTAAGCAATAATTATTTTATATTAATGTGGCTTGTAAAACTTTTGTTGGCCCAGACTTTTATGCGTGATTTAGACTGCATTATAAAACTAACGTGTCTTTTTCATTAAAATGTTGTATTTTTATGTATGTTAGTCTATAAGGTATAATATGTTTAGATAAGGGCTAATGTAATTGACATTGTAATCGCCTGAAATAAATGAATTTATTGATTTATTTATTATGTTCGTTACCCTAAAGTCAAAATATTATTAGTTTCAAACGCCCCTATATTACACCCTTCTATATTACACCATTATTTTTTTTGGTTAGTCAATTGTTTGACCACTATCTCACCCGATGTTCAGTGACGATGCGGTCCAAGATGTAGCACCATTGCCTAGAAAATACCTATTCACTCGCAATTTGAAGACCCTCAGATGATAGTTACCGGAAACACAGACTCCGGCAAGGAATCCCACTCCTTGGCAGTACGTACAGTATATAATCACAATCAAACACAATCATGCATACAAAACTATGCAATCAAAAAATCATACAAAAGACCAATTTAATCGGTTCCTGATATAATCCTGATATTGGAAACTTATATGACACATATTTGACAGTTCTTATATGGCATCCTCTATCAGATAACTATCTAAAACTTTATCAGTGAAAGATAAAACTGGAACTTAGGACAATTACATTTTTCAAACAGCTTCAACATATCAACAGTATGAACTGCTCAGTAAAGTTAAGCTACTCACCTATACATGTAGAAGGAAGCACTAGACCCGAGAAGTCGTTTTGTATGCACATCCCCGAGGATTTGTGGTGAACGGTCAAAGCCACGATTGAATCAAGCATTTGAATCTAAGTCCGCCATTGGCCATTACTATGTTAAGCCGGCACGTTTCCGTACTACGTAATTGTACTTGCCAATACCTGGACAATGAACATGTATGGATTCGCCGCTTGTATGGGATTGGTACAGAGGAGTTTCGGATTTTAATCAGTGTGATATATTCGTATTAATAGACCTAGACTAAAATTTTATTTTATGTCGAGTATATTAATATTGTATTATATAAGTTTCCATAGCATCTTCCTAGATAACGATAAAGATAATTTATTTGCGTAAAACATGTGTATTACAAAAGTTTGTAACAAATATAATAAAAAGAAAAGCTTTTCAAAAGATCGTCATGTTTTGCCTTAACGGGCGTGCACACTTTGCAGATGGCGCTGCTTTATTCAGCTATATATACATTCTAAATTATTAATAATTAACTATTCACTGGTCATTCACTAAATAGATACAAAAAAATATATTTTGTCATTTTAAAATTTGTCAGTAATAGCAGTCGTAATAACATTATCATTTAAATTCAGTGCATTTATTCAACATGTATGCAATATTAATAAACGCACATATTAATATTCAATTAATATCATGTAAACATAGCAAAAGCGTAATCTAAGTGTTGGACCTCATCTGGCAGCACGGAATCGCATTTGTTCCGCCTGTGCTACCACGTGCTGCAGTATGCTGCCGCATGCGAACGCGCGCTGTCGCATTCCGCAGTTGTATGCGGAAAAGGCGGAAAAGGCGGCGGTGAAAGGATGCGTTAGCATGCTATTGCGCGCTTCAGCGTTCCAGAGTCTCCCTGCCGACCATTGAATTTTGTCCGTGATGCCGATCGCCTCGAGGATTTCGCCGCGTGCTATCGCATTATGCTTTCTGTCTCGGTCTAGCAAATGGCAGTTCTAAGCGACAGAAAGAGAAAGGGCGACGGAAAAAGGCGATTCCGTGCTGCCAGATGAGGTCCAACCCTAAGGCTTTCAAAAAATAAACGAAAGTATCATTCAGCTGTCATCCGAGTGTCAACGTCAGACTACTACAAAATATTGAAGTGAACCCTACTTCAATTTATTTTTGGCAACTGTCAGCCTAACGCACACATAATCTAACGCACACACACGCACATAATCTATACTTCTATACTAATATTATAAAGAGGGAACAACTCAAAAACTACTGAACCGATTTAAAAAAATCTTTCACTAATATATATAATAGACTTTCGGAATGAAAATAGGCTATAAATTATCTCGTTTATATCAAAGGTACATTCGTGGAGACCTAATTTGCAACCTAAGTCGACTAAAAAACGGTCGAAAAAACACGTTTATTACGAACGCTGCTCAATTGAAAATAGATAGAAGAATATTTTCTATGGAAGAGTTATACAACTTAATAAGACCTACAAAAAAGTCCGCGACAGCATATGTCTATCTTTTAAGGTTGACTCACAGTAACCATTTTAATCTTTAATTTTTTGTTAAAAAATATTACATAACTTCCAAGGCTATTTTCAAGTATATAGTATTAATGCTTATCCAAATAATTACGTTAATTAGCTTGGCCACATATTATAGATTAAAATTGTCTTTCACAGTATATAATTCAAATGAAAACTCTAGAAGATAGCACGGGTTTCACATACACGCATCGCAAAATTAATAAAATATCTGCAGTGAAACCACAGATTAGGTCATAGTTACTACATAAATATATATAATCGTTTCCACTTCCGTTTCCCTTACCTAACTTCACTCCCCACAAAATGAAAGGCAGAAACAGAATAAAGGTTAAACAGCGGAAGCACGTCCTCTCCCTTCAAGTGCACCTCTCAAACATTCGAGGCTTGCACTCCAATATCCTCTCAGTCCACCACCACCTTGAGACCGAAAAACCGCATATTCTGTTCCTCACGGAGACGCAGATCAAATGTCCAGCTGACGCGGCGTACCTTGCCTACCCAGGCTATGTTCTAGAGCATAACTTTAGGGCGAGGGCGGGAGTTTGTATGTATGCCCGCGATGACATTTGCTATCGGTGTCTCCGCAACAGGTATGTTTTTCTTCGAGCGATCCCTCAGCTTGCGCGGATGCTGTGACAGAAGTGTTACGTCAGGGTATGGAGTATTTCATACCATTTTCTGACGTTCCGGTGTCAAGCAAAGCTCGTCCATGGTTTAATGCCAAATGTAGAGATGCAGAAGCATCAAAACATGAAGCTTACTTAGCCTGGGCTGATGCTCGAACCCGCAAGACTAGAGATGTACGCAAAAAGAAGAAAGCCTTTAACTTAGCCGCCAAGTCCTGCAAAAAGGCTCTCAAGAAGGCTCGCTTCGATCACATACGCCGAACAGGGAACAAACTTGCTTCTTACCCCTCGGGTAGCAAAGCGTTCTGGTCCCTGGCGAAGTCGATCGAAGAGAACTTCTGCCGTCCCTCACTGCCTCCACTACTGAAACCCGATGGATCACTAGCACACTCGGCTGAAGAGAAAGCGAATTTATTTGTTACTCTGTTTGCGGAGTCTTCACGTTTAGATGCTGGCAATGCTGTACCTTCTAGTCTGCCGACTTGCGGGACGTTTATGTCGGAAATCCGCATTCGTCAGACTGAAGTACGCAAAGCGTTGCGCAATCTAGACGTGAACAAAGCTAGTGGTCCAGACGGTATACCAGCTGTAGTCTTGAGGACGTGTGCGCCTGAGTTGGCTCCTATTTTGACACGCCTCTTTCGCTTGTCTATGATGACTGGTCAAGTGCCTAAGTCCTGGAAGCAAGCAAACGTGCAACCCGTGCCGAAAAAGGGTAGTCGTGCAGACCCTGTCAATTACAGGCCTATCTCAGTCACTTCCATACTCTGTAAGACTATGGAACGTGTACTGAACCACAGGCTCCTGGCATACCTAGAATTGAACGATCTCCTCAGTGACCGACAATACGGGTTTCGCCGAAACCGGTCTACTGGGAATCTTCTAGCGTATGCCACGCACATCTGGAGCGAAGCCATCGAGAACCACGGCGAGGCGCTGGCCGTCTCTCTTGACATCTCGAAGGCTTTCGACAGGGTTTGGCACGATAGCCTTATTAGCAAGCTTCCTTCATACGGCCTGCCCACTGGTTTATGTGTTTGGATAGCAGATTTCTTAAGGGATCGGTCGATTCGAGTGGTCATCGATGGCTGTTCTTCCGACCAATTGGCCATAAATGCCGGAGTCCCTCAAGGATCAGTACTCTCTGCAACACTTTTTCTGCTGCATATTAATGACCTGCTTAAACCCGGTATCTTTGGGTACGCAGATGACAGCACTGTTGTAGAGAATTATACATCCAACGCACGAACCAGTGCATTACAAATCCAGTCTCATAGAGAAGCGATGGTCGAACGCTTGAACTTTTCTTTGAAGGCAGTCTCTGATTGGGGCGATGCCAATCTGGTCAAGTTCAATGCTGCGAAAACCCAGGTGTGTCTTTTCTCCGCTAAACGGAGCCCATTTCTACTGGCTCCTACTTTCCGGGATGTGTTCGTTCCGATAAGTAACAATCTCGAGCTTCTTGGCATCTCTTTGACACCAACTCTCAATTTCGGCTCTTATATTGAGTCTAGAGCCCAGCTAGCCTCAAAAAAGCTTGGCATTTTGGCTAAGGTGAGACGGTACTTCACACCGGGACAGTTGCTTAATCTTTACCAAGCACAAGTCCGGTCGTGTATGGAGTACTGTTCTCACCTTTGGGATGGTTTTGCTAAATACCAGCTGGAGACACTGGAAGCTATTGAGAGGAGAGCCAAAAAACTCATCAGCGATGACCTATTAGTAAGCAAGAGACTCCAGAGTCTCGCGCATCGCCGCAAAGTCGGTTGTTTATCGGTTTTCTATCGGATACATTTCGGAGAGTGTGCAATGGAACTGCATGATTTGATTCCACCATCCCCATTTTATAATCGGACATCCAGAGACACTAAAAGGCGCCACCGATTTATGGTGGATATACCATCTACCCGAACGAAGCGATTTGCTTCTTCGTTCATCATACGAACCGCTAAGGAATGGAATACCCTGCCTGAGTCCGTGTTTCCGATTAAGTACAATATGGGGGTCTTCAAATCGCGAGTGAATAGGTATCTTCTGGGTAAGCACGCTACATCATCGATCGCATCATCACTTAACATCAGGTGAGATAGTGATCAAGTGCTACCCAGTTCGGTATAAAAAAAAAAAAAAAATTATTATAAGCTTTGCGATGCTGTAGTTCCCCACCGATCACAATCAGTTTGAAGTCAATATAATATAATAATATATTTTACTGTATAAAATTCTATTGTATAATATAGTTATGATCTATATATAAACCACCCCGACTGATCTATGTATAATCTTTTCATTAAAAGCATTACAATGACTCTAAACACGACATTTTAAAATCTGAGCTGTAAGTTGGTGAGGATTTGAGTATTCTGTAGAGTCCAGGAGATGCCCCAGCATCAGGTCAATGCTTCCATGTTCTTACAATATCGTTGAAGAAGAAGATTTTCGAATTGATCAGACCTATTAAAGTTGATTAAAGCTCATAGTTTTATAACGATTGAACGAATTTTCATGAATCAAAGCTAAGAACACTCTTGATGAATAATACATCTATCAAAAAAAAACTATCAATAATAAAATAAAAGTCGGTTCATCCGGTTGGGTGCTAAGATGCTACAGACAGACACACAGATACATACGTTAAACGTTTATTACCCCTACTTTTTGCGTCGGGGAACGCCGTAACGTTACGGCGGCAGATTTTCTCCTTGGTGGTAAGCTACTTTTCAACCGACTTCCAAAAAGAAGGAAGTTCTCAATTCGTCCGTATGTTTCTTTTTTCGTTCTTTGTGTGTGTATGTTACGCGATTACTCCGTCAATTGTGAACCGATTCAAATTATTATTTTTGTAGTCAGTAGGGTACGTTTCCGAGGTAGTCCCATTGTAATTTCATTGAGATGTGATAAGTATCTTCACAGATATGACGATAAACGTCTCAAACTTGCTACTGAAATTGACTCGCGGGGTATTGAAGTCAGTTGTTTTAGTTTTTAAACTATCTTAATTATTGGTAGATTTCATGATTCCACCAAAATCCACGATTCATGAATGCACATAAAACTTTCATTGGTAGGTATATAGCTAGGATTAGAAACAACGACCCTCGGGTCAGAATCAGGGTCAGAATCCTTTACGCCAAAGGGCCGTCCAATATCACTACGTAAGTATTATAAAACAAAGTCCATCACTGCGTCTGTCTGTCTGTTTGCAATAATCTCAATACCTACTGAACGGATCATCACGCGGTTTTTACCAATAGCCAGAGTGTTTATGAGGAAGGTTTAGGTGCATAATTCGTTAAGGTTTTGTGTAAATTAGTTGAAATATGACGATGATTGCTAAATATGTTAATATTTTATATTTGATGCAACCAACTGATGCAAATTTTGTAGGCATATATGTTCTACCCGTGCGAAGCCGGGTCGGGCTGCTAGTATTATAATAATTATAGAGCATTCTATCTGATCCATCGTCAGACGCGGCTAGAATGCTCTATCTATGTGTACACAGGGTGGTTGAAGAGCGTTCGTCTGTTAGGTTACAATTATTTACTTTGTAAGCTAATACGGGGCTGCCATAGCTATATTTAGCCAAAAGCCCCTAAATAAAAGTTGAATTAAAAAAAAAAAACATTAAAATAAGAGAATACCAAATTTAGAATTGATTGTACTTGTACAAAGTTGACACCATAGTCATTAACTAGAAAAAAACTCAGTCTTAAAACACCTGAACGGATTTTTTTAAATTAAAGCAACAACCACTCTCGATCTACAAACAAAACATCTAAATCATAATTGGTTCCTCCACTGGGCGCTACGATCCCACAAATAGATACACACGTCAAACTTATAACACCCATAATTTTTTCGTCGGGGATTAAAAATACAAATATAATATACTAAGGGTCCCTATTCAAATTGATACCTCCAGCAAAAAGCGAAATACTTGTCGATCATTTCCAATTGAGCATTTCAGATAAACATTTTCGCTTGCATGAAAAGGTTTTTCTTTCACATCATTTATTGACTCAATTCTATAGAATGGTCAGTTTTATCAAAACATTCATCGACTAGGATTATTTACGATTGGCAAGAGCTCATGTCGACTCATGTCCAATATATTCGTGAATCCCAGTCTCTATATTGTGAAGGTATTTTTAATAGTTGGTGAAGGTAGAGTCCGTATGTCCTGTAGGTTCCGTATCTTTTGCTTTACTATAAAACTTCCATTATGGTACATTTTTTTTAAATATATTAAACGTTTGATCACTGTATTGCCTGGTGATAAGCGATGATGTTGTCGAGAAAATGGTAAACACGCAAGGCCTAAAATACTTGGACTCTCAAGGGCTGTGTGCTTTCGTGACATCGTAAGGTTATGGCAGCAGATTTTCTCCTTGATGATGGTGAGTTAATTTTTGCTAGCAAGTCAGTCATCGATATAATATGCTCCTACTGTGTGCACGAACACCCGTGATAAGTTTGAACCGACGATCTCTCGCTTAGAGGCATCTAATGCCGGCGGGCCACTAGATTAAACGATATTTTTACCCACGACGGAACGGAGACTGTATATGCGTTTGGGGTGAGAGGATGTTTGTTTGTTTGTTTGTGTGTGCAAATACATGTTGCCATTTTTATCGAAAACTACTAGTCTAATATTATGTTTCTTTGAAGTGTTACACACTTAATATTTTTGTAAATTGTTAAACACAATCCAAAGTTGCATCGTACCAACGGGACTTGAACCCGCAACCTCCGGAATAACATGTTCCGGTGCTTTGCCAATTAAGCCATGGTGCGAAGTAACGTTACGACGAAATTAGTGGATTGCATTTGTTAACCCAATTAAAAATATTAAGTGTGTAACACTTCAAAGAAACATAATATTTGATTTACACAGTGCAACATCTCTCGTCGGATTTGAAAACTGTAATGATTTCTTCCGAATGATTAACTTACGAAATAAGTAGTCATAGATGGCGCCAACTACTAGTCTGATTTTGATGCAATTTTTAGTTATGGGCTTGGGTGTAATTGGTGCATGTTTTTAAATAGTTGTTACCGTGACAACTCACCAGAGGGCGCTGCAGTAAAAATTGTTTTGTGCAAATCGATGTGGCCATTTTTCTTCAAAACGACTAGTCCGATTTTGATGGACTTTTCAGTTATTGGTTCGGGTTTGATTGGTGCATGTTCTTACATAGGTGTTACGGTGTTTACTCACCAGGGGGCGCTGCAGTAAACATTTGTTTGTGCAAATCCATGTTGCCATTTTTCTCCAAAACTACTTGTTCGATTGTGTCTTTAAACGGTTCGTAATTAATCAGTAGTAGTTATTAGATCTCGAGAGAGAGACTCGTAGATGTTATGACGTTATGACGTTAATTTTCTGAAGGACATTGTCATGGGTATTTTTTTAAAAGTTTAATTTGTTACTTTTATGTTATTGAGATGATCTCAATTAAACTGCAGCTCAGGATCGTGCTCAGTGACATGCAGTTGGAGAGGCCTATGTTCAGCAGTGGACTAGTACCGGCTGCAGATGATGATGTTGACCATGACGATGATTCACTACAGCATACATGTATTAGTTTACCGATTACTATAATAGTCACGCTCGCAGTTATTCCCACATAAAAATAATTAACGTAAGAGAAAACCTAATCTAACCTAATCTTTATGTTAAGTGATTAACTACAATTAAAAAAAAAAAACAAATTAGGTATATCTGAATTTGCTAGTTCGGTTTGGCCCCATACTACGAGTATAGCAAACAACAAAAATTATATATGTACTAAGATTCATTATCAAAGTTATAGATCCACATTTTATAAGTTTAACGGACCCCTAAACTGTAGCTATTACGAGATTTTGGGTTATCTCAGTCGTAACTAATACTATATCTAAGATCCCTAAGGGATGTTGGTTCTAAAATATTTGGTTTGCTCAACGATTTCTAATAAAAAAACTGTTTTAATACAGCCAAAAATGTAGTAAGCGCTCCTGACGCTAAAAATATCATTATTATAGACATACTTTATTTTTCCAGATAGGATGCTCTAAAATATATCTTAATTCATGCCGCTAACTCCACTAAAATTATATATTTAGGAGAATAGATAAGAAGAAGACGATTGATAAGGAATTGGGATAATTTTCATTGTATAGGTAAGCTATTTACGTCTGTGTTCACAATAAGCAATGATGTAAGCATCATGCACCGTGCTTGCAAATGTGAATTAAAACTTAATTAGTGTGAATTAATTAATACCCCTGTGTTTACATTACTTGAGTGTAATCCACCGCTTTGTTAACAAAATTTACTTGACCGGCCGGTTAGTTAGACCAGCGTTCTTTCAACGATCTTAAGCGATTCACAACCGTCTTCTATTTCTATACAAAATTAATAAGATTATAGACGTTTTTTTCGCGCACTGTGGTAAAATTTGACGGGAGTGACGTAGCATCAATGTCGGTCCGAATCAACGGAAGTAACGTAAGCGTCATGTTACAATTATTTTTTTTTAAATATTATGTATCAACGCCCTCTATTGTAGAACGGCGCAACTACAAAGACGTATTCGTTATTATTCGGGTATTCGTCCCGCTAAGTTCAATAGATGGAGTTTTGCACTTGTAATTTTCACTTCTGACGCGTAGCTTTCTATGCACCCTCTTTTTAGGGTTCCGAACCCAACCAACCGTACCAACGGAACCCTATTACTGTCTGTCTGTCTGTCTGTCCGTCTGTCACCAGGCTGTATCTCATGAACCGTGATAGTTAGACGGTTTAAATTTTCGCAAATGATGTATTTCTGTTGCCGCTATTACAACAAATACTAAGAACAGAAGTTAAGAACAAAGTTAAAAATTAAAGAAAAGTTAAAAAAAAAGTTTTTTACGATAGCGCCGTGCCATCTAGATGATCATTAAAGATGGCGCTATCGTCTTTACCTTAATCTGAATCTCGGAAGTGGCTCCAACGATTAAATAAAATTTAGTATACAGGGAATTTCGGGGGAGATAAATTGATCTAGCTTGGAATTATTTTCAGAAAATGTTGTTTTATTCGTGTTTTCAATAATCAACTTTATTGATAATCAACTTAAAATATTACTCTTCCCGACATCTATTGGCGAGTAGAAGTAGCTTAGTGTTACTGTGTGGGTAAAGCAGTTAGTGGCTCTCAATTAAAAAAAATAGTATTATTATTCGTTAATCGATGTCGGGAAGAGTCATATTTGTCTAATTAAGTGGCAAAAAATACCGAGCAAAGCTCGGTCAACCATATATTATATACAATACTATTCTACCTTTGTTTTAACGTTTACTTAGTTGGTGTTCGGTTCGGAACCCTCCGTGTGCGGGACAAAAGTCTGACTCGCACTTGGCCAGTTTTATTTACCCACGACGGAACGGAGACTGTTTGTTTGTTTGTGTGTGCAAATCCATGTTGCCAGTTTTCTCCAAAACTACTACTCCGATTTTGATGCAGTTTTCAGTTATGGGTTTGGGTGTAATTGGTGCATGTACTTAGATAGGTGTTACGGTGACAATTTACCAGGGGGCGCTGCAGTAATCAATTGTTGGTGTAAATCGAAGTTGCCGTTTTTATTCAAAACGACTTGTCCGATTTTGATGCAGTTTTCAGTTATGGGTTTGTGTTTTATTGGTCCATGTTCTCAAATAGGTGTTACGGTGTCGACTCACCAGGGGGCGCTGCAGTAAACATTTGTTTGTGCAAATCCATGTTGCCATTATACTCCAAAACTAGTTCTATTTGTCTTTAAACGGTTCGTAATTATACAGTGGTGGTTCTTAGATAAATGTTATGACGTACTTTTTCTAAAGCACATTGTCATGGGTGTTTATTCAAAATTGTATATTCTAGCTATCGAGCGAGCAACCCAAAGTAAACTAGAATTATATTTGATTTCATAACCAAGCATTCATTTTTAATTGAAACATAATGAAAATCCATTATTTTGACTCTAAATAAACAAATTCCATTATAATAAAATTTAAATGATACCGAGGAAAAAAGTCATATTACCGTGGCAATGTGGTATCTATCGGGTATGTTCGAAAGCGCTGAAAGACTAAAATTAACAATCCAATATGGCAACATTAGAATCGTAACGTTAAGGCTGTTATTACCTCATAAATAACTGCGCTTTACTCGTCGCAGCAAAGGGAAGGATTAGGTACATTACCTTTAGTACTGACAGTTACAAAAGTGATTACAATGATTTTTATTAACGAGCAATTTACTTTGGTCCGTATTTATAATTTGCATAATGATATTCTATTATGGCTGATGATATTGATTATGATGAAGATAATTGTAGTGGTATGTTACCTATCTGTTTTTAGGGTTCCGTACCCAAAGGGTAAAACGGGACCCTATTACTAAGACTCCGCTGTCCGTCTGCCTGTCTGTCTGTCTGTCTGTATGTCTGTCCGTCTGTCTTCAGGCTGTATCTCATGAACCGTGATAGTTAGACAGTTGAATTTTTCACAGATGATGTATTTCTGTTGCCGCCATAACAAAAAATACTAAAAACAGAAAAATAACAGAGGGTCCCCATTCAAGAAACGTGTTTTCTTCGGCATTTCACGGCATCTATGAACGCTTAGTTAGGTAAACGTCCCATAGATGGCGTTATATTGAAATGTCGATCCCTAACTCATTTGTTAGACGTTAGATGGCGTTATAAGAAATACAATTTTTATTAATTATTATTTTTTGCTGGCGAAAAATGATAGTGGTATTTTTTGCTCGATCTTATAAAATACTGTAGTGTGGTACGGAATCCTACTAGTGCGAGTCCGACTTGCACTTGGCCAGTTTATTTTATATGTGGTAGGTTAGCATTAGACTATTATCTCACCTGGTGGTAAGCGATGATGTGAAGATGATGAAACCGATAGACTAACTATATTGCTCTGACTTTTAAAGGCTCGGTGCTGCACGAACACCGTAACGTTATGGCAGTCAATTATCCATCCTTGATGGAGTTAAGCTACTATCTTGGTAGCAAATCAATGGAACATCGATAAGTCGAGACATTCCCGCCGTGCACCAATGTATTTTTCTTTCGAAAAATGTTTGTACATTTTTCACAGTGGCTTCCGGTGTAGGTAAAATATTGTTAAGAAAACCCAACCCCTGCGTGGTGATAGAACACTGTCTAGTATCCGCCTGGCCAGCTCAAGTAAGAAAATCTGTTGCCAAAGATCTAATATGTTCCGGCAGCTAACATTGAGAGCTAGTTCCAATTCTAGGCCTAGCGTGCTACCGTCTTCAACCGCATCATAACTTACCATCAGGTGAGATAGTGATCAAACGCTAAACTATATGATATTAAAAAAAAATGTCCTCACACCTGCCTTTGAGACACAGCCCTTAAGAGTCAGAGTATTTTGGGCGTGTCCACTATCTTCGACCACATCGTCGCTTACTACCAGGCCAGATAGTAGTCGGACTCTATCCTATAAGATATAAAAACAACACTTTAACAGATACTTCACACAAAATGTATAGGACTAGGTATTTTATTTTCACCAGTACATCTCTGTATCTATAGGGCGGGGTCGACAGAGATTTATAGATAGCACTAACTCCGGTTTCAGCTAGACGTGGCTGAATTGCTTGATTTCAGATAGTTTATCATGCTGTGGTTCAGTCAAAAAACAAACTCAAGTCTTAGATATACTCGTACTATACTTTAGTATGAGAATACTGTTTATGTTAAAACATTGTATTCATTGATGTTGTGTTGCGTGGCAGACATCATACATTTCTATATTATTCTATGGATAACTTAAAAAAAAAAAAAAAAAATTATTATAATTGTTGTTTAAACTGATTGAAAACTAAACCAAATACTCGGTAATTGAATAAGCAAAGTTATCGTAACCTTACAAACAACCACATCTTTACTCATGTGCAAACAACTCAGTAGACTAAATGCTACGCCGTAGCTTTACTGCTACGTTCTATTTATTGCTAAGCAGCTCTTTTTCATCAACTTTCAATATCCTGTGTCAGCGGGCTTTGTTGAACTATGAACAGAGCTTTAAATAAGTAATGTCAATATGCAATCTCCAGTTAGAGCAATTCTAATATATAAAGTCCCCGTCACGAGAAGCTATAAATTATGTAAACAAGCATCTTTTACTAAGTAAACATTTTATACTGCGAGATAATAATAAATTGACCATATTCAATCGACATGAAATATAGACGGGTTATATGAAAGTAACAACCTATTTAATTTAGTCGGATCATATTTTAACGACGCAAAGCGCTATCGTTTGTGTTTCTTGGTACCGGACGCAGGGATTGTAAACTATCGGGACGCCATTTTGAAATAAACGCGTCATTCGAGTTTCGAGTTTATTTTCACAAATTCATTTTTTTTGTTGGTCCAAATGTTGTGAACTCCTGAACACTTGTTTACATAATTTATAGCTTCTCGTGACGGGGACTATAGATTAAATATAATCCGGCCGTCAGCAAAATGCATCACGAGGTATGCATTCATGTAATACGCAATTTATTTAATTATTGTTAAACACAATCCAAAATTTCATCGTACCGACTGGACTTGAACCCGCAACCCCCTGGATAACATGTCTATGTGCTCTTTTTAACCGACTAAAAAAGGAGGAGGTTCTCAATCCGTCTGTATGTTTTTTTTTTGTGTGTATGTTACGCGATTTCTCCGTCATTTGTGAACGGATTCAAATGATTTTTTTTAATAGGTAAGATACGTTTTTGAGGTGGTCCTACTTTAATTTTATCGAGATCTGATAAGTATCTCCAAAGATATGGAGATAAATACCTCAAACATAGGAGAATGTACTGCTTTTAGTAGAAGAGTCCCAAGAAGATTATACACAATGGAGATTGCTATTGCATATACTTTTGAAGACTTAAAAATATGACCTTGAATAATGTTTTTACATCTTTCTTCTCGTTGATTTTGGTTTTTGACAGATATTCTTACGGTAACTGTGAGCGAGATAGAAATAAAGGTGGGGATAATTATTTTTTTTTAATTTTTTTTTTATATCTTATAGGCTAGCGTTTGACCACTATCTCACCTGTTGCTAAGTGATGATGCGGTCGAAGATAGAGAAGTGGACTAGAATGGGAACTGGCTCTCAAGGATAGCTGCCGGAACACATTAGATGTTTGGCGACAGATTTTCTAACTTGAAGGTGGTAGCTGGTCAGGCGGACACTAGATATGTCCTACCACCATGCGGGGGTTGTTGGTTTCTTAACGATGTTTTTCTTCACTGGAGGGCCACTGTGAGAAGCGCACATATATTTTTCGATAGAAAAATCCATTGGTGCACGGCGGTTTGAACTCGGTACCACGGCATTAAAGGCGACCGTTCACCCAAATACGCCACCGAGCCCTCAATAAATAGTTATATTTTAATAATTATAATAAATAATTATATATAAATATAAATAATTTGTCTTCACAGGAATGTTCTACCGGGCAAAGTCTTGTAAGGGTGCAATTTTTTTTAAACATACCTAATATTTTTTGACATGAAATGACGTTTGGCGAAGATGGCGGCCATTTCAGTCCCGCGACACTGCATACATAATTAAATAACTCAGAATTATGAACGTGCTTTTTACCAATCAACACTGCAATAAAAAAATTATAAGCATAATACCACAGACTATATAATAGGTACTACGTAAATAATACTTTCCGTTGTTAGGTTGGCTACACAGTGCATTCATAATTCGGGTTTCAACAATATAGGGAAGTGCCTCTTATAACGTAGTAGAATGATTCAGTACTCTGTTGGCCATATGGCGGCAATCAATGTTAATAATCGCAAATAATACTTTTTAATATTCATTTTGTAATACAACTAGTCCGTGTTATAAAAGTATTTGGAATTATTGTAATAAAATAGACAATTAATTATCGTGTGTGTCATATGCTTTAATTGCACAGGGCCATTTTGGACATTGTCCTTTGATACCTTGATGACATAATTATCGACGACGTAATATACGACTTCAAATAGATAAGTGGGTAGCGCTTATAATATTTTTAAGTAATTTATTTTTCGCTTTTGAGTGCCTGTTTGTGGTTATGAAGTCGGTTATATATTTTTTTTTAAAATAACTTATACAATAATATAAAGTATGTAACACTCCAAAGAAACATAATATTATTTAATTATGTGAAACATACAAGTACTTGACCATATTCTCACTTGATGTTAGGTTAAGTTACGGTTAAAGGTATAATAGTGCTTGCCTGGAATCGGAACAAGTCAGTCAGACGAGACGCTGGACGACTGACTTTTATGCAATCCACATAGCGCAATAGCTACCATTCTTTTGCTCACCAGGTGGCTTCAGTGTGTAAAATGTTCCCGATGACAGCTGTCAATACAGTTATATAATTAAATGTCAAAATTCATGTTATGTCAATGTCATTTTGGGGTATACCTATCCTAAACTAATCTTGAGCTTGTAGCACACTAGCACCTCTAGCGGATAATTCACACGTGATAGCTCTCAGATTACACCATGGCTTTATATTTATTATATTTTGTAACATAATATAAAAGAATTTCTTCTAGAAATGATCCGCACATAATTCGCAGTACGTCAGTAAGTAATCAAGTGATTGCGTGCTCGCGTGCGGCCAGTTGCGTGCCACGTCTCTTGAGTGCTCAATAAGAAAACGCGGGAATTAATGTAAGCTTGATTTTTTTTCTGTATTAGGCTTTGGTTGTATACAAGTATTAAAATTGTGCAGTTTGCTTTCTGAGATTTAAATGAGGATAGGTTGTGGAATTTGATACGAACTTTCATCTCCTGTTTAGGGTACTAAAGTTTCATCCATCTACCAAAATGGGGCCTAAATAAGATTAACATAAAGTTCAATTTATTAACTTGTTTTTTTCTATGTTCAAATATTAATACATTTTAATTGTTGTCTGTCAGTGAATGAGTCAGCAAGTGCTTGTTTGCTTGATAGAAGCCATTGAGAAAAATATAAATATGCTTATGTTTTTTAAGTGTTACACATAGTAAGTGAAGAAATTTAGCATTGTGTCTAACAATTTATAAACATTGTTACACATATTACAAAAAATATTCGTACCGACGGGATATATGTAACAATGTACAAAAATATAAAGTGCTTTTTTTTAAATACTGATATTGATAACATTTAACATTGTTCTCTCGGAAAAATTCTTAGTTACAAACTTTTCCATACTGACCCATCTTGATCCACCTTTTCATTCAATTATTTTTTAATTACAACTCTAAAATTTTTTTAATTTTTTTTTCATGCTCAATAGGCAAGCGGTTGACAACTATCTCACCTGGTGTTAAGTGACGATGTGGTTCAAGATGTAGCATGCTTACCTAGAAAATACCTATAGATATGTCCCGCCCCACGCTGTGACGCAATAACTCAAGATGGACTGAGCTAGAGCAGTGTAGACAGTCTTAAGAATTGAAAGATCAGCTGATGACCTGAGTTTTTTAAAAATGACTATAAATTTGCGCACTCGTCCCGTAAGAGTCTTAATATGCTGCGTCCAGCTTAGAGTTTGGTCGATGTATAATGACAAGATATTTTATATACTGGACCTGTTCAAGAGTCCGACAGTTGCAGCATAATTATTGTTATATACCGGCTGTAATTCACGTACCATTAGTCGAATTTTCTCGACCACCAGTGAACATCGCGATCTCACCGCGTGACCTCACTCCCGAGGAAGAGTGACTCGCTCGAAACCTAGGTCGAGAAAATTCGACTAATGGTACGTGAATTACAGCCGGTATATAACAATAATAATGTTACAAATTCACGATAATTTTAAAAAGTTGCAGCATAGGTGGCAAAAATTATCGAAAAATTGAGTACAACGGAAGGTACATTGGCAAACTGTTTTGATAACGCCAGTAGATGCCCAAACTCATTGTTTTTTGGTCCCACTGACCCCGCAGAAGTGCATGCTATTATAAGAAAGCTCAAAGTCGATAGTGCTCCAGGCATAGATACTATCACTCCCATACTGCTAAAGTGTGCGAGTGATTCACTGACGATGCCAATTGCCCACTTGTGTAATCTGAGTATGTCAACCGGGGTGTTCCCAGATTGCTGGAAGATTGCTGTAGTTGTTCCCATACATAAAGGTGGTGTCAAAACAAGTCTGGACAATTATAGGCCAATCTCGTTGCTAAGTGTAGTATCCAAAATCCTTGAGAAGATAGTGAATAAAAGACTGATAGCCTTCCTCCAGAAAAATGAACTTCTCTCAGAACGCCAATTTGGATTCAGACAAGGTAAGTCCACAGAAGATGCCATTCAATTACTAACTGAAACTGTTTCGTCCCACTTGGACCGTGGCCAGCGGTGTATCGGAGTCTTTCTCGATCTTGCCAAAGCATTCGATACAGTATCTACTACTATCTTACTGAAAAAGCTCGAGTGCTTTGGCATCAGAGGTATAGCTCTAAGTTGGTTTTCTAGCTACTTAAGCAACAGACAGCAATGTATTAGAATAGGACAACAGGTAAGCGGTGTTTCAAACATTGCGTTTGGCGTCCCGCAAGGTAGCACTCTGTCTCCCACCCTGTTCACGGTTTACATGGACGACATATTCAGGACTAAAACAAAGGACGTAGAACTTATATGCTACGCTGACGATACTGTAGCCATTTTTCACGGAGACAGCTGGATATCGACTAAATTAACCGCAGAAAATGGAGTGGTTGAGCTGGCCCGGTGGTTTGACGCAAACCTACTCACCTTAAACTCTTACAAAACAAACTACATCCCGTTTCACATTACACGCGCTACCAGACCAAATCACCTAAACCTACAGCTTCACCAGACATTATGTGCAAATAGTAACAGCGTAAACAGGAGTCAAGAGAGTTTTCAGTGCAATGTTATTGAAATGGTTTAGCAAACTAAGTACTTAGGAGTAATTGTGGACCAAAATCTGTCCTTCAAGAATCATCTAAACACTCTTGCAAAAAGAGTTCGCAGACTAATCTACGTGATGAAAATTTTAAGATCAGCTGCCACCTTATGTGTAAGAAAACTGGTTTATGTAGCAATGTGTCAGTCAATTATACAGTACTGTATAGGAGTTTGGGGAGGGGCAGCAAAAAGCCACATTATCGTACTCGAACGGGCTCAACGAGCAGTCCTAAAAGTAATGCTAGGTAAGCCCCGCCGCTATCCTACCGAAGAACTCTATAAGGATGTACTGGTACTACGAGTACGTCAACTGTTCGTCCTTCGAGCAGTACTTAAGAGATACCCGTTTCCTACTCGTCAACTTGACCCTGAAATAAGGTACAAGCCAGCTAAACAAGAACTGCCAAAAATTCACAAGGTATTTGCCGAACGTCTGCCAAGGTACGTCCACGTATACTGCTTCAACGCTGTTTGTAGACTAATTGAGTTCAGAAATTCCAACTACTGGGAAGCAAAAAATAAAATAAAAAAGTGGTTACTGTCTCTCAACTATGAAGAAACAGAGAGACTTGTTATATGCAGAGAAATATGAGCTTGTAGCCCACTTTAATGATAAATTACCATTTACAACAAACATAAATCCATAAAATAAATAATAATTTATAGATATTAAGTTCCTCTCACACACTCAAACACATACACACACACACACACACTCACACATACACATAGGTACTCGCACATACATACTACTTTACTTTCCTTCATTATGCCTGTTCCGGACAACGACGTACACCGACAGTATGAACGCACTATGTATAGTTAGTTATAAGATGTATATAATAAAGATAAGTTTTAGCTTAGTACTTTACGATAGGTAGGGTACTTTGCCATGTATAGAGTTCGCATTTCGTTATAGCTTCGTATAGATAGATATATAGTTTGTAATTGTATCACATTCGTAAACAGCCTTATTATAGATAGATTTTGTTAGATTCTTATTAGAACATAGGAATATAACTCGTATAAGGTTTGTAATAGTAAAATAGGTCTTATAGGACTACAGATAGGTCATTCGTACAACCTAAGTAGATAGGTAATAGATAAAAATAAAGCATGTTCGGCTTTAATAGATGTAACAGATAGTCAACCTAGACCAGGTTAGGTTTAGGAATAGGGTTGGTACTTGCAAATAGCATAGGTCTGGGAGAGCTCCGCACTCTCTGATGGTTAGCGCTCGACTGAACAGCATCTCGGGAGAGTATATCTCCGAAAAGTCGGCATCTCGTGCGTGCGCCCACACAAGGACACGCCCCGCGAGACAGAGTGCGGGCGCTCCCAGACTATCGACCTCTCGCTCTTTTGCAAGTACCAACAACAATATAAATAGAGCGTCGCTACCGTGCCAAATTGTTCAGTTCACCAACGGCGGCTCTAGAAGAAAGAAGAAAGGAAAACTAGGAAGAATAGTAAATAGTGATAGTGACTAGTGAATAGCTCAGTAGCTATAAGAAGATTGTGAAGAAGGAATAAATTAGCGTTTCAAGGCTTGAAGACGTGTTTAAATCCCAGCTCCAAAGCTTCACAGTATAAGTGTGGGAATCCGAAGGCCTCTCCCGAAGAAATACAGTCCACTGCTCCACCGCTGTGCTTAGGGTTCCCCACATTTTTGGACCTTCGTGGCCGGATAATTGGGACCTTAACAGTCTTTTTCAAGACTAAACGTTAATTTAAACGCCGCAAACAGTCTTTTTTAAGACTACTTCTCGTCGACTCCGATAACTAACGCCGCAAACAGTCTTTTTCAAGACTTGTCGTTGACTCTTCGATTCGATATCCGCTACCATGCCGGTCACCCGCTCCACAGGAAGAGGACGAGCGCTGGCCTCCGAGCAAGAGTCATCCGCCGAGACCACGACAACGGGTACAACGGCGTCAACATCGGGTACTTCGCGCACCGGGGCAACAGTCATCACGGAGGAGCATCCTTCGACCAGCGGTTACGCGTCAGCGGCTGTGGTCTCACCAATGCGACGGGCATCCTACAGTTTCGCGCCCGCCACGACGGCGCCACACGCCGTTCCAGAGCATCACACCGTGATCGTGCCGCCCCCCGCCGCCGTGATGGCGCCACCGGTGCCCACCTCCGCTTCACTCGCTGCGCCGCACCCCGCCGCCGTGATGGCGCCACTGGCGCCAACCTCCGCATCATTCGCCGCGCCGCACGCCGCCGCGCTGCACGCGCCGCGCGCTGCCGCGCCACACACCGCCGCCGTGACGCCGCGGCCGCCGTTGGGGACTGAAACATTCGCCGCGCCGCACGTCGAGCTACATGCGCCGCACTTCGAGCAACATGCGCCACACTTCGAGCAACATGCGCAACACTTCGGGCAACACATCGAGCGACACATTGAGCATCACTCCGAGCGTCGAGAGAGGCCGCCACGGGACACGAACAATCTCGCGGAGCAGCGCGCACGCAGCCAACGTGCGGAATCTCGCCGCTCGAAGAAGTCGCACCGCAACGCTACAGCTAAACAAGAACTTCTTCGACAGATCGAGTACGCGACGAGTCGTCTCGCCGCGCTCGAACAATCCGACAGTGAAGAAGACACCGAGGGGGGCTCTGTCGTCACCGAGTCCGACACCCAACATCGAGTCGACACCTGGTTGAGTGACCAGGTACCACCGCCGCCGCCGCCGGTCTTGTTGGCCATGACCAACGAGACCCTCCGCCCAGCTGAGACGCCACGTGAGCCGCTACCCTCCGTGCCACCGCCGCCGACCGCCGCCGTGTCACGTGATCACCCACGTGTGTCGCCGCCAGCGGGCTTCGAGCTCCGCGCCGAGCTGAGCTACCATTCGACGTGCCCACCTGAGCCGCGTGGACCGCTGCTCTCCGTGCCACAACCGCCGCTGCCACCGCCTGTGCCACGTGATTCTCCACGCGCGCTGCTACCAGTGGGACCCGAGCTTCAAGACAAGCTACCAACAGCTACGAGACTACGACCTACGGCGTAGCCAGGATCTACGAGATCAACAGCTACGAGAGTGCAACGACCTACGGCGTAGCCAGGATCTACGAGATCAACAGGAACGAGAGTGCTACGACCTACGGCGTAGCCAGGATCTACGAGATCAACAGCTACGAGAGTGCTACGACCTACGGCGTAGCCAACAGCTACGAGATCAGCCGCTACAGGAGAGCTACGGACTACGCGACAAGTCGAGCTACGTGCATCCACCGATGGGAGGGCAGGCGCCGCCACCGTCCATACCGGCGGGAGCCTGGACCTCTCACAGCTGTCGACTGCCATCACACAAGCTGTCATCGCCGGACAGCGCCCGAGATTCGCCGAGCTACCGATGTTCGACGGGTCACACCTCGACTGGCTGCCGTTCCGGGCTGCGTACATCGAATCTGCACCGATGTTTTCACCAACTGAAAACATTAACCGCCTGCGCCGGAACCTGAAGGGAAAAGCACGAGAAGCCGTCAGCAACCTGCTCATCACTAACGCGAGACCGGAAGAGGTCATGGAAACGCTCACAACGCGCTTCGGTCGTCCTGAAACATTGGCGATGGTCGAGATCGACAATCTTCGGTCTCTGCCGCGCCTCACCGAGTCACCGTCGGACATCTGCCAGTTCGCCTGCAAAGTGACCAACGCCGTGGCGATGTTGCGAGCCCTCGACTTCGGCTACTACCTCTTCAATCCGGAGCTAGTGGCGGCCATCGTAGAGAAGCTACCACCGACGCTGGCGCGCAACTACTACAAGTTCGCAGCTACTCAACCTCGTGACACGCCGGACCTGATCAAAATACAAAGCTACTTGAAGAGCGAAGCCGAGTTTTGCGGACCATTCGCGAAACCTGACTCGAAGATGAACTCGTCAGCTCCGGGGCCTCAGAAGAGGATGCAGCGAGTACACAACGTCTCCGAGACCCAACAGCAGCAGCAGCCTCAACAGAAATCGCAGCAATCTACAAGTACGGTGCCCTGCGTGTGAACAAGCGGGACACTTCGCCGACAACTGCGACAAATTCAAGAGGGCTGATGAAAACGGGCGCTGGGACATAGCGAAAAAACAGAGATTATGTTTCAGATGCCTGCGGTACCGAAGAATGGGTCACAAGTGCCGAGCCAAGGTGTGTGGGGTCAACGGCTGCAAAACCCACCACCACCACATGCTGCATTATGAGAAAAAAGAAAAGGATGCAGTAACAGAAGCGATCAACTCAGCGTGGACAACGGAACGCAAGAGTTCTTACTTGAAGATCATCCCGGTTCGAGCTGTGGGCCCAGCGGGCTCCGTCGACACCTTCGCGCTACTGGACGACGGCTCTACAGTCACCCTGATCGACGAGAGCATCGCCAGCGACATCGGAGCCGAGGGACCCATCGACCCGCTGTATATAGAAGGCATCAACCGACTGAAGACTTCTACAAGCGACTCCAGAAGAGTGAAGCTCACGCTACGGGGGCCGAACAAGACCGAAAAGAAAATTCAAGCAAGAACAGTACAGCGTCTACACGTCTCGCCGCAAGAAGTGAACGAGTCTGCGCTACAAGGCTGCGAACACCTGCGCGACATCAGCGGGCTGGTGACCTACCAGCACGTGACACCGAAGATCCTGATCGGCCAGGACAACTGGGAGCTGCTGCTAGCCTCGAAGACACGCCGAGGCGCCCGAGACCAGCCGGTGGCGTCGCTCACGCCGCTCGGGTGGGTGCTGCACGGGACCAACAGCAGGACGCTTGGACGAAGCGTCGACGTCGTGACACATCTCTTCGAGTCTCCCATGGCCGACCTGGACGACATGGTGCGAGAGTACTTCACCATGGACGCGCTGCTACTCAACCCGCAGAAGCCGAAGTCAGACCCAGAGCAACGAGCGCTTCGTATCCTGGAACAGAACACCGTCTGCAAAGAAGGAAGATACGAGACATCGCTGCTATGGCGTAACGAGGACGCCACGCTACCCGACAACTACGAAGCTTCACTGAGACGTCTCCACGGCATCGAGAAGAAGATTGATCGCAACCCGCAGCTGAAACAGAAGTACGATGAGCAGATGGAAGCTCTCGTCACCAAGGGCTACGCTGAGCCCGCACCCGCAGAGAAGACAGAAGGCAGAACCTGGTACCTGCCGCACTTCGCCGTCGTCAACCCGATGAAGCCCGACAAGCTGCGTGTCGTCCACGACGCAGCTGCCAAGACCCGTGGAGTGGCGCTGAACGATCTGCTCTACAAGGGACCCGACCTGCTCGAATCGCTACCGGGCGTCATCATGCGTTTTCGACAACACGCCGTCGCAGTAACCGCGGACATCAAGGAGATGTTCATGCAGGTGAAGCTGCGCCCAGCTGACCGAGACGCACTGCGCTACCTCTGGCGTGGTAACCGCCGGGACGACCAGCCGCCCGACGAGTACAGAATGACTTCACTAATTTTCGGAGCTTCAAGTTCACCGTCTACAGCAATCTACATCAAGAACTTGAACGCAGAGAAGCATCAACAGACGCACCCAGAGGCCGCAGCTGCAATAGTAAAGAAGCACTACGTCGACGACTACCTCGATAGCTTCACCAACTTCGAAGACGCCGTTCGAGTCGCGAGAGATGTTCGCGACGTCAACAAGGTCGCCGGCTACGAGCTCAAGCAATGGAAATCCAACGTACCCGCATTACTCGAAGCGCTTGGAGAGCAAGCTGAAAATCACTCGACGGAGCTCTACAAGCCGGACATCGCCGAGCGAGTACTGGGACTCATATGGAAGCCGACAACCGACGAGCTCACCTTCAACCTGAACATGGCCCGCATACCGCCGCAGCTACTACAGGGCAAGACACCGACGAAGCGCGAAGCTCTCCGCGTCGTGATGTCACTATTCGACCCACTCGGCTTCGCATCACCTGTCACCATTCGAGCGAAACAGATACTACAGGAAGTGTGGCGCCGCGGCACTGCATGGGACGACGCGATCGACAGCGACTTAGCCGAACAATGGCAAGAATGGACGTCGCACCTACAGAAGCTAAACGACGTGAAGATTCCTAGGCGCTACCTAGGATACAGCGAAGCCACTAACTTACAACTTCACGTATTTACAGACGCCAGCGAAGTAGCATACTCAACAGTGCTATTTTGGCGGGCGGTTTCACCGAGCGGCACCGTCGAGTTGTCACACATCGTAGCCAAGGCGAAAGTGGCTCCACTCAAGCTCACCAGTATCCCGCGCCTCGAGCTGCGAGCGGCCGTCATGGGAGTACGGCTGGCCGAAGCAGTAATAGAAGAGCACGAGCGGAAGCCCGACAGCAAGACCTACTGGACCGACAGCCGCACCGTACTTTCGTGGCTGCGTACGGGCTCGAGATCGTACAAACCGTACGTAGCGCATCGTGTCGCCGCAATAGAAGAATCAACAACAGTCAGCGCACTCGCTGAGTGCCCACTAAGCTCAACGCGGCGGACGACGCAACCAGAGATGTACCTGCCGACTTCAACAGACTTCATCGGTGGTACCAAGGACCAGACTTCCTCTACCAGGGCGAGGAAACATGGCCGACCGAACCAACAGCGACTTCGTCTACAGACACCGGTGAAGAACGGGTTCATCACCTCATCGAGCGCCGACAGAAGCTGAGCGAAGCCCTACCCGACGTGTCCCGCTTCTCCAACTGGGACCGACTTCGCTACACTGCAGCCCGAGTACTACAATTCATTGACCTCTGCAGGGGCGCTCAACGGGTGTACTACAAACGCACCAAACAGAACAAGGTCGATGACCCCGCCTGGACTAACAAGAAAACAGCTAAGAAGCCCGCACCGGTACAACAACCGAAAAAGGAAGAAACAGAAAAGTTCCTGCCTGTTCCTGCGCAAACACTGAGGGCCGCGGAGGCGCTACTTATGCGCACCTCACAAGAAGAATCGTTCGCGGACGACATCGATGATCTGCAAAAAGGAAAACCACTTCGGAAAGATAGCCGCCTACAACAGCTGAGCGTCGTATATGAAGACAACACTCTACGACTGCGGAATCGACTCATCGCTTCAGAGCTACCGAGCCACCGAGACAACCCGCTGATTTTGGACGGCGGCCACCCAACAGTCAAGCTCTGGATTCTGCACGTCCACCGCCGCCTGCATCACGCCGGAGTCGAAGCGACGGTGAACGAGAGTCGTCAACAGTACTGGGTGCTACGCTTACGCCCAGTAACCCGAACCATTGTAAGGCGATGTTTATTTTGCAGACTTCGCAGCGTAGCACCACCGTATCCGAGAACCGGAGACCTGCCGGCGTGCCGGCTGGCTCATCATCAGCAGCCCTTCTCCTGCACTGGCGTCAACTACTTCGGGCCGGTGACAGTGACTGTCGGCCGCACCAACCAGAAAAGATACGTGGCGATCTTCACGTGTCTCACCACCCGGGCCATCCACCTCGAGATCGCCGTATCGCTCAGCACCGACTCCGCGGTGATGGCGCTGCGACGCATGATGGCGCGACGGGGCTGTCCGTCTCAAATTTGGTCTGACAACGGGACCAACCTTCGAGGCGCCGAGAGAGAGCTGCGACAGACGATCGACGCAGCAACAGCACAGGAAGCAGCCAAGCGGACCATCGACTGGCGATTCATCCCACCGGGCGCGCCGTTTATGGGAGGCGCGTGGGAGCGAATGGTTCGCTCCGTGAAGACTGCACTCGCCGCTACGCTCCACGAGACCCGACCGCGAGAGGAAGTTCTCGCCACTCTACTCGCAGAGGTGGAGTTCACCGTCAACAGCCGACCACTCACACACGTGTCGGTCAACCCCGAGGACCCAGAGGCCCTGACTCCGAACCACTTCCTTCTGGGCGGCCCTGCTCGTCTCCCATACCTGGGGGAGATTGAGCGCACCGTCTCCATCTCCAGCTGGCGCGCTGCACAACGCCTCGCCGACACATTCTGGGCGCGGTGGCTGAAGGAGGCGCTTCCCGAGCTACAACACCGGCGGGAGCCCCAGGGGAAAGGAGCTGAGGTGAAGACCGGAGACCTGATCCAGCTCGTCGACCCGAATCTACCCCGTAACGTCTGGCTCCGAGGCAAGGTCATCAACACGTTCCCGGGACCCGATGGCATCGTGCGCACCGTCGACATCCAGACCAAGGGCGGAGTGCTACGACGGCCTGTAAGGAAGCTGATCATCCTACCAATCGAAGACGTCGTTCCTACACCGGGCTCTTCTGCTGCAGGCAGCACGGCGGGAGAATGTTCCGGACAACGACGTACACCGACAGTATGAACGCACTATGTAATATAAAGAAAACAGAATCGTCAAAAACATACTACAAGAGTTTTAAAAATTTGGTTACAGGAGCTATCGAAAGAGAAAGAACAGCATTTTTTACGCACTATGTAAATAAAAATATACACCGGCCTAAAAAAATGTGGAATTATTTAAGAAAAACCAATTCAGTAAATACCAACATTTCAATACCTTTACCGGAAAACCTTTTAGATCCCAATAAAATAAATGACCATTTTTTGAAATTACCAGGTGATGGAGAAATTGATGATGACCTAATCAAGTATTTTATATCGAACAAAAAAATTAGCAATGAATTTAATTTAAATTCAGTAACTGAAGAACAAGTGGCTAATCTTATCTTAAATATACAAACGAACGCTTCTGGACATGATCTAATAAATTCAGATATGATTAAACTAAGCCTTCCTGAGACGTTAAAAATTATAACAAACATTGTAAATCAATCGATTTCCACAAGCAAATTTCCAGCAGTCTGGAAACGAGCATTGGTTAGACCACTGCCGAAGTCAAATACAATCGAAGAACTCAAACACCTACGTCCGATCAGTATACTACCCGTGCTCTCGAAGATACTGGAGAGAGTAGTTCTCAATCAGATGGAGACGTTTATCAGCAAGGAAAATATTATTCCTAAATATCAGTCAGGGTTTAGAAGGAATCACGGTACCGAAACAGCGCTTTTGCAGGTCACCGATGATATTTTGACAGCTTCTGATTCAGGACTAAGCAGTATTCTCGTGCTCCTTGATTTTTCGCGGGCTTTCGACTGCTTGTGTCCGGAACTACTCATTGCTAAGCTTGCATATTACGGTTTTTCACATAGTACTTGCAGTTGGTTTAAAACATTTCTTTTCGGCAGGGAACAGTACGTAGAAATTGAAACCCCTGATGGTCGTAAGCTTACCTCCAATGTCGCAAATGTGCCTCGAGGAACACCACAGGGATCAATCCTTAGTCCAATCCTGTTCTCAATTTTCACAGCTGATATGCCGGAGTATATTAAAACTTGTAAATATCACCTATATGCTGATGACACGCAGATATATCACAGTTTTAACTCGAATGATACACATGATGCTATTACAAAGATAAACGCGGACCTTAATGCGATCTTCGATTGGGCTAAACGCAACTCACTTATCTTGAATCCGGCTAAGTCTAAGATGTTAGTCCTTGGTACAAAAACACAAGTACAAAGAGTCCTACATCACAATCCGAGGTTATTTATTGATAATATTGATATTCCTATAGAGTCGGACGCAAGAAATCTGGGCCTTATTTTTGACAGTGACTTGAGATTTATAAAACATATAAATGAAAAAATTAGGAACGCATTCTACAAACTAAAGGTCCTCTATAGAATTCGCAAGTATATATCGGAGGAAGTGCGGCTGCTACTGTGCGATCTTTTAGTTCTCTCTCCTTTTAATTATTGCAGTGCGGTGTACGGGCCTAGGTTATGGGTTAAAACCGAAAAAGCTATCCAACGCGTGCAAAATGCTTGCGCCCGTTTCTGCTACAAGATACCACGGAGAGATCATGTTAGTCCCTACTTAGCCGAGAAATCTATATTAAATATGAAATCACGACGTGAGCTTCATATAGCTTGCACTGCACAAAAAGTTATTTGGAATAATAAACCGGAATATCTCTTTGAAAAATTCACCTGGTCTAAAGATATATACGCTTTTAACACACGTTCTACACTTTCCAACCGTCTGTTCATTCATTCACATAAAACTACCGGCTATAAAGGATGTTTCAAATATAGTGCTTCAAAGATTTGGAATGACCTGCCACCTCCTCTGAGGAAAAAAATTTGTAGCAACACTTTTAAGACAAAACTTAAGATACTATTAATGCAAAGGCAGAAGCATATTACTGAAACAGCCTTTAAATAAATAATATAAAAAAAACAAGATTAAGCAATTCCACACACGCACACACACACACATACACACACACACACGCACACACACACACGCGCGCACACACACACACACACACACACACACACACACACACACACCTCACATACCATAGTTGTAAATTTCATTATTATTGAACTTTTTTTAAAATTTAGATATTTAGTAGATAGTTAAAGGAAAAAGCTGATGTTTATTTTAAATTGTAAATAGTGCATTATTTTAAGCCCGTTGCGTACACAACATTTCGGCGAAGACCCCAGCCCGAACAAAGGGTTGAATTGAAAACCAGCGCTGCGTGTGCAAGCAATTGCACACGCAGCACACGCTGAATTTAATCCTGTTGCCTTTTTAATTCTTAAATTAACTGTTTGTATGTGTATTGTATTGTTCTGTGTATTCCGGCAATAAACTATTTTTTATTTTTATTTATTTATTTATTTATTTATGTATAGTTAGTTATAAGATGTATATAATAAAGATAAGTTTTAGCTTAGTACTTTAGGATAGGTAGGGTACTTTGCCATGTATAGAGTTCGCATTTCGTTATAGCTTCGTATAGATAGATATATAGTTTGTAATTGTATCACATTCGTAAACAGCCTTATTATAGATAGATTTTGTTAGATTCTTATTAGAACATAGGAATATAACTCGTATAAGGTTTGTAATAGTAAAATAGGTCTTATAGGACTACAGATAGGTCATTCGTACAACCTAAGTAGATAGGTAATAGATAAAAATAAAGCATGTTCGGCTTTAATAGATGTAACAGATAGTCAACCTAGACCAGGTTAGGTTTAGGAATAGGGTTGGTACTTGCAAATAGCATAGGTCTGGGAGAGCTCCGCACTCTCTGATGGTTAGCGCTCGACTGAACAGCATCTCGGGAGAGTATATCTCCGAAAAGTCGGCATCTCGTGCGTGCGCCCACACAAGGACACGCCCCGCGAGACAGAGTGCGGGCGCTCCCAGACTATCGACCTCTCGCTCTTTTGCAAGTACCAACAACAATATAAATAGAGCGTCGCTACCGTGCCAAATTGTTCAGTTCACCAACGGCGGCTCTAGAAGAAAGAAGAAAGGAAAACTAGGAAGAATAGTAAATAGTGATAGTGACTAGTGAATAGCTCAGTAGCTATAAGAAGATTGTGAAGAAGGAATAAATTAGCGTTTCAAGGCTTGAGACGTGTTTAAATCCCAGCTCCAAAGCTTCACAGTATAAGTGTGGGAATCCGAAGGCCTCTCCCGAAGAAATACAGCCCACTGCTCCACCGCTGTGCTTAGGGTTCCCCACAATGCCAGTCTCAGTTCATCATATTAATTTAGATTTAAGTATAATTATTTTAAAACTTCTTATTTAATTTATAATTATTGCAATGTCATTCATGTCAAGTAGATACATCTCCCTCTAATAACCCTAATAATTCCCTTTTATGCCTAAACAAGGCCTACAATATTGTTCTTGAGCCATAGAAAAGATAATAATACTACGTTGCGCTACTATTTATGCCATAACTCTGGTCTATAAATGATCCATCCTGATTATGTGATTGCATAAACGGAGTCATATGGTATAATAGGTTATAATTCGATGTAGTATAATATATCTACAGAAATTTAACTGATCTTGTACCTATCGAGATAAAAGTATGGGTAAATAGTACAATTTATTATTTATTATATATAATTATTTGGATAACGCCGTTATATATAGGAATATGTAATTGAATAATAACAATATAGTTATACATGTACAGTAAGCGCCTAGACAAAAAGTATACAGAAAATTGCTACTGAAAGGGTTCCCAAGATACAGGCTATGCCTAGTTTGGGACCCGCCGATAAATGTCGATGTTGCTTTTTGTGTAGCTGTTACAATTTCGTCTTTATTATAATTAAACTTAACAACATATATACTTAACAACACTGATAACAGGATGCATTTAGTATTTAATTTGATTAAGACTAGAAAATGTTAATTTCAAGCAATGTCAACTTATTAATTTTCCATTTTCCATTTTCCAGTTCAGTTCTAGGTGGATAACATTGGTGGATTTTCAGGGATGCTGATTGTGGTTGTGAAGAATTACAGAGTAAAAATGTCAGATATTTCGTTTTGTTTATGTTTAGTGTCAACAAAATGTCGGCAAACTAAACTAAAACTAAAACTTTTAGTAGTTTCATGAATGAAACTTCCGAAGCTATTACGTCTTGTGTAAAATAATATTCTACAAAACAACTAAATAAAGTACCTACTTAAGTTACCTGAGAAACTGCCTATATTTCTAAGCAATATTACTTGAATATAACTAAGTCCTCTCTTGTTACGAAACTAAGTTATCGAAGTTTTGACTTTGATGAAGGCTTTGACGGAGTAATACCATTTCTCTGAATCTGTCATTTATATGTTGAGTTTCGAGTATCCAAATTATTTTTGCCAATTATTTTATGAATAAATAATATTTAAGATGAATAATGCAAAAGTTTATAAATGTGTTAGGGAGCATTTTAAATTGACTTTAAAAAAACGGAGCTTTCCTAATTCGACCGTATATATGTATTTTTGTTCTCAGATAACTTCGTTCTGATAATTTTGATGACTATTTTTTGTTGGAAAGAAGATATCCAAATGGTGGTACCATACTAATTTCATTGAGATCCGATAAGTATCTCCAGAGATATGGAGATAAACATCTCAAACTTTGTCCTGAAAATTAATAGCGTGGCATTTGAAGTCGGATCTTTCAGTTTTTAAACGATCTTATTATTGTTACTACTACGCAGAATTAACTTTTTACTATACATTAATTAGTATGACATTTGTAATGAAGATAACTTATTTTTTTTTTATATCTGATCTGAGGCTAGCTTTTAAGCATTGTCTCGCATTGTGGTTAGCGATGATGGTGAACAGGCTAGGCCTAAAATGGTCTGACTCTTAAGGGATGCCGTGTGTTGCCGGCATACCAAAAGGTTATGGCGGCAGAATTTCTCCTTAATAATGGTAAGTTACTTTTTATTAATACGCTTTTATTAGCTTCAGACGTATGTATGTTTGTATGTTAGTATGTAACGGAATCTTTGAACATGATTTTAACCCCCTTCAAAACGTCGGATTAACTCTAAATTTGGCTTACTTATTAAGGACCGATGACAATTCAATATTTTAAACATTTTGACCCGTTATCCTTACTAGGATAATCAGGATTACGCTTTTAAATAAATTCGACTAAAAAATGAAAAATAAATAATAGTTTAAAAAAACTAAAAAAATACGCTTTTATAGAAAATCCAACTAAAAAATAGAAAATAAATTTTAATAAATTTGAATCAAAAATAGTGTAAGAAAAAATGATTTTATTGTAAAAAAAGCGTGGGGTGCTTTTCAGGATATTATCAAAATAACCCTTCTAGTCATATCTGTTCATAAAATATTTGGAACTATTGATACCATGCACCCCACGCTTTTTTTTTACAATAAAATCATTTTTTCTTGCACTATTTTTAATTCAATTTTATTAAAATTTATTTTCTCTTTTTTAGTTGGATTCCCTATAAAAGCGTATTTTTTTAGTTTTTTAAACTATTATTTATTATATACCCTATATCGTAGACCTATTATGATACTTTACCGCCTTTGCTTCTAATCATAGTCCAAAGATGACGCTTTGCTACAACAAAGTGGAACTATTATAACACATAGACAGACCTTATATCATAATAATAATTTAAGATCGTTTAAAAAACTAAAAGAACCGACTTCAAACGCCGCGTTAGTCAAAGTAGCCAGTAGACGTAGTAACTATTACATAATCTGTGCAAGTAGTTAGTAGTAAGTCGTCGAGATAAGTGAATGCGTCGTAATACAAATGTTGATATATTAAAAACGGCTCGGCCGATTTCGTTAAAATTTAAATGGGACCACTTGGGAAGGGTACACTTTGATATAAAAAAGATTTTTTCAAATCGGTTCAGGCATCTTTGAGTAATCGGTGAACATACATACACAGGTTCCGACGAATTGAGAACCTCCTCCTTTTTAGTGAATTTGGTTAAAAACTGGTAGGTAACACAGAAGAGTGTCAACTTTAATCATAATATACCTACATTCATTTTACTTTCTTGATTAAGAGAAAGTGCGTATTTTTTTTTCAATCATGCATAAACACATTAACTATGAACTTTAACAATTCTAAATCACTCCTCGGTGCTATGTCGTAAACAATAACCGGCCAAGTGCGTGTCGGGCCACGCACAGTGTAGGGTTCCGTAGTAGCCTGTTATTCAGTGCAAGTCTTTACCCGTTATAAACAAGCAACTAGGTACTCCGTCTTTGTCACTTTAAAGGATTTATTCTAAGGATTTTGTATTTGGTACAAAATTATCCAACACCCAAGTTCAACGACTATTACTGCTAAACTAATAAAGTTATCTTAAACGCTATAATTTTCCTTTGAAGTTCATAAAATGCGCTATTATCACGAATTTTTCCAGATCTTTCAAGCCAGCAGTTTAGCTTTTAGAGGGGGGAGGGGACGCCCTACTGGAACAAATATTTGCACTTTAAAGTTTAATATTTCGTAAATGGAGCATTCAATCGAAAAATGGTATTAGCAACCCTTAAGTCATTTTAAAAGACCTATTCAACGATATCCCATACGATGGGGTAGACGATGAAAAAAAAATTCACCCCCACTTCTCATATAGGGGAGCTAACCTAAAAAAAATATTTTTCAAAATTTTATTTCAGCTCTGTTTCGGCGTCATTTATTTACATACCCTCACAAAATTACAGCTTTCTAGTATTAACGGTCTCTTACCAAAACCTCGGACAGACAGACAGACGGACATAACGAAACTATAAGGGTTCCTTGTCAGGACTACGGAACCCTAAAAAGGGTCTAATGTGAATAACCTCAAATATAGTCTATAATATTTAACGTTTATGAATTGATGCACTTCTTATATAAGCCAAGCTATGTGTATATACTCTAGATTCAAACTTAGAACACAAATGCATAGTTTCAGAGTTTCAGTGTGCATTTGTATTATTTATTCAACATCACTTGCGTTTCTTGCCGCGCGAAACTTTTGAACATTAGTAGAAAACACATTAGTCTAACTAAACGTATGTTATAGTTCGTCTATCTTCTTATAATATATTATATTAAGCTCAATGAAACGTATATGTAACGCAACGTCACATATTATATTGACGCAGATAAATAATAGAAACAGTAGTGTATTTAAATAGATGTTACCGCGCAAAATATTTGCTATGGTTAGTGCCAAACATATAAAATGTTTATTCATGTAATAACGACCTATATAATAATGAAGGGCCGGTGGCGTAATCGGGAGAACGGTCGGCTTTGATGCCAGAGACACCGAGTTCAAGCCCCGCAATAATGCACCAATAGATTTTTCTATCGAAAAATGTATGTGCGCTTTTCACAGTGGCCCTCCGGTGAAGGAAAAACATCGTTAAGAAACCAACAACCCCCGCATGGTGGTAGGACACTATCTAGTGTCCGCCTGGGCAGCTACCACCTTCAAGTCAGAAAATCTGTCACCAAACATCTAATGTGTTCCGGCAGCTATCCTTGAGAGCCAGTTCCCATTCTAGGCCTAGCGTGCTTACCATCTTCGACGGCATCATCACTTACCAACAGGTGAGATAGTGGTCAAACGCTAGCCTATAAGATATAAAAAAAATACATTGGTTATCTTGGTTTACTAGGACTTTGATTATAAAAACTTACAACTCTCAGTCTCAGTACTTTTCAATTGTTTTCTGATCGCGTTTGGTGTGAACCAATTACTACTGCGCTATCCGATCGCCACCTAGATCGCGCACGCAGGACGCTGCGGTGTGTCCGTACCTTTATGGTCAGTTCACACAGAGACACGAACCAACGTGACGTGACGATGCTTGTGGTTTCGCGCTTCGCAGCGTGGCGCACCAAATTATTTCGATGCAATATGTATCTCGAACTACAATCGGTGCAAGAAGCACTATAATTTTGAACTAATTACAAAACTGGATGACGACTCTCTGCGTGTGGCGGTGGCTCTCCGTCTGGGCTGCAAGGTGTGTGAACCCCACATATGCACCTGCGGTTCCATGGTGGAGGCCGATGGCAATCACGCATTGAGTTGTCGGCGTTGCACAGGGCGGTTTCCTCGTCACCATGCGCTAAATGACATAGTCCGTAGAGCCCTCATATCGGCAAACGTTCCCTGCGTGCTCGAGCCTCCAGGTCTGAGCAGATCTTACGGTAAGAGGCCGGACGGGTTGACTCTGGTGCCTTGGAAAAACGGCAAGTGCCTAGTTTGGGACGTGACTTGCGTTAGCACTTTAGCTGCCAGCCACCTCAGTCGCACCGTCCACTCCCCGTCAGCAGCAGCAGAAGACGCGGCTAGTAAAAAGAGGCTAAAGTACGCTGCTATGGAGCCGCTTTACCACTTCGTGCCTATCGCAGTGGAGACCCTGGGTTGTTGGGGGACAGAGGCCAAGAAGTTCGTCCATGAAGTAGGTCACAGGCTTAGGGACAGTACAGGTGACTCCCGCTCCGGCTCGTTCCTGGTGCAAAGGATGAGCATCGCCATTCAACGTGGAAATGCGGCGCGTGTGATGGGCACCTTTGCACCCGGAGCGCTCAGGGGCGGGTTATTTGACTAATATATAGATAAATATATATATATATATATTTTTATTATAGCAGTAGGTAAAATATGTTAATAATATTATATAAAAAATTAGATTATCAATATTTTTTATTGCCAGAGGTGCATTAAGGTGGTGCATTGGGGAATGAAAGTTAATGTTTTAAGTTCTTTATTAATGAAGTTACACTAATGAACATTGATATTTCAGTGGTTCATTTGACATCAAAATTAAAATGTCAATATTTTTTTGTAAGGGGTGCATAAAGGTGGTGCAATAGGAGATGAAAGTTCATGTCGCAAGTTCTTTATTTATTAAGTAACACTTATAGGAATTGGTTTTTGACTAATTCATTTAAAATTAACAAATTACAAAATATTATAAGTTATTGGTGTTGTGTTGTGTACATGTTCAGGGACGATTGGTGCACCTTGTGAAAGCTCATACAGGAAAAACACTGCTACGAGACCTGCGGAAAAGCCCAGTTAGTGCTTATTCTCATAGCTCTTAATGATCTTTGTGGAATTTCGCGAGAAGTTTACGCTGATGGTATTAATTTCGTTCGTTTGTTGTTAGTCGAATCGGCAATTTTCGGGAGCTTACCTCGACTCGCAAGGGTGCTCAAACATTGATTGGTTTGTGTAGTAAATAAAGTTCCAATTTCAGGTGAGTTCTCGTGCGTTCGCGCTACGCCGCATGGTGCAGACCGATGCCACAAAATTATGTCAATGAAATTCGCCGTAGCCACGCTTGCGGCCCGTCGTCCCCGCGATGAAAAAAGAGCTGTACTTTTTTTTAATATATTATAGGCTAGCGTTTGACCACTATCTCACCTGTTGGTAAGTGATGATGCGGTCGAAGATGGTAAGCACGCTAGGCCTAGAATGGGAACTGGCTCTCAAGGATAGCTGCCGGAACACATTAGATGTTTGGCGACAGATTTTCTGACTTGAGTGTGGAAGCTGGCCAGGCGGACACTAGATAGTGTCCTACCACCATGCGGGGGTTGTTGGTTTCTTAACGATGTTTTCCTTCACCGGAGGTCCACTGTGAGAAGCGCACATACATTTTTCGATAGAAAAATCCATTGGTGCACGGCGGTTTGAACTCGGTACCACGGCATCAAAGCCGACCGTTCTCCCAAATACGCCACCGGGCCCTCATATGTACAAAGTCATTTTGCGGGCTATTAATTAAAAATAATTCTTACGATATTGACCTGAGGTTGTTGACGTTGTACATTCGCTGCCATTTCTCTAGGTAACACCTTTTTGAAAGCGCGGCGTCACCCAGACGCAGCTGCGGCGATTTTTGGCGCCTCTGATCCGCTACGCTGATTTTCCGTTATTAATTTTCCGACTTCCAAAAAAGAGAAGTCACTATGTCCATCTGTATGTTTTTTTTCTATGCTTATCGATATTTTCGCCAATAGGTAATATGCATGATATTTTTTTATATTTTTAATTCACTGATTACATCCATTTAACACAGTAAAAAAACGAAATAATACTGAAAGTGTTCAAATTAAGCTAAAAAAAAATAGTTTTAACATTGAAAAATATGAAGTATCTAAAACGCTGCCAAATTTTCGCGCGCGTGTGTGACGTCACAGTGCACCGCACGGTCTCACAGATTAAATCATTTTATTAGAAATAGTAAGTATTCGTACAACAGTGCATAGTATTTCTATAAAAAATATTTATTCTGTGGAGACCGTGTGGTGCCCTGTGACGTCACTTTCTAATTGACAAGTGGTGATGTTTTGCAAATTAAAATTTCCCACGCTTTTTTTGCATTCTTCATATAATATTTTAACACATTTAAGAGTATTTTATTTATAAAAAAATGTTTAATTACGACACCAGAACAATAATGATTCGAAAATAAATGATTTCAAGTAAATATATACTACATGCATATTCCCTATTGTGTACCGATTTAAAAAAAAAATATTCCGAAGAGTTATACTCCCGAGGTTCCATTGTAATAGGGAATATGCATGATTTTTTTTAAACATTTTTATTTCACTGATTACATCCATTTAACATAGCGACCCCTCTGGGATGAAACGTCGTAAAAGCCATTTTGACCAAAATCTGTTTTCAGCGGTTTCTTAGTCAGAATCGCGCGCTCTATCGATCTGTATATTTAAAATGTTCAAATTCGCAAAAAAATGTCTTTTACGACACGCTACGAATCCCTCTCTAAACCCAGATTTCTTGTTTTAAAATGTCGTAATGAGCAACTTTTAAAGAACATTTTCAAACTTCTGAAGTAAGAGACATATTTTTTCGTTTCATGGTTAATACGACATAATATAATACAATGTAAGAAGATAATACTTTTTAACTTTTTGTTATAAAAGACACAAGATTATCAAATATGGCTTTTACGACCATTTTTGAAGTAAAAAATTAGAAATAAACGATGTCAATTTACGTCGTAAAATCCACGACATTTAAAAATATGGCTTGTACGACCATTTTATTACTAAGAGACTATTGAAAAGTAATGCTAACTTTGGTCTTAAAGAGCATGCCGCATTTTTATTTGGCTTATTACGGCTTATACACATTTTTCACAGGTCATCTATATTTAATCTGCATGAAAGTGTAAAAGACATTATATCGGACTTTTCAGGACTAAACGTAGAAAAAAAGACCATTTTTCAGTACGGTTGAAAAACAAAAATGGTTAAGTTTATTTCTTGTATATTTTTTGATTTACTTAATCTATAATGTTTATTATAGACTAACACTATATCTCATTAAGCTAAGGTTTTTAAGTTGTTTATAAAATAGAAACCCAAAATAACCTACATTCATTATTTCCAAAGATTGCATGGCTTTTACTACAAAAAATAAAAGTTGTAAATGGCTTCTACGACTTTTTTCTTCAGCTTGGTAACTGTAACTCTTTTTTTATTAAGTTGTATAAGACTTAATCATTGGTTTTATCAAAGGGATTATAGAATTAAAAGACAATTGTAATAAGAGGAAAGTGTAATTTAGTGTTGTAAATGAGGAACACATTAATGACCAAAATCATATTATTTTAATATTTTTCATTATATAAATTTAATATTGTACTGTTTCTGACAAACACTAACAAAATTATCAAAATAAAATGAACACAACCTCTAAACTATGCCAAATAGGCAGTAAATTGAACCTAGTAATGAAAATCGTCTAATCTTATGTTTTATTAAAGTTTGAGATAAAACTGCGCATTGTGCACACACGAAAACAGGTAAGTATTTAACAATAACATAGTTTAAAACAAATCAATGTCCTAATACAATCATCAGCATCATCATCAGCCTATCTCTGTCTGCTGCTGGACATAGGTCTCACCTATGGTACGCAACTGAGATTGATTTTTAGTTATTTGTTTCCAGCCGCTGCCAAGCCTTGCAAGCTGTGGATGAGTTTGTGTGCAGTGGCAGTGCTAAGGCAGATAGCAATGATGATGATAGTAATAGCGATACTGTTTATTCTTATCGTTGTGGTTGCCGCGGCTGGTATTCTTCATCTGTGTCTCGGTCGTATAACTTGGCTGTGGCTCTTATCTTATCCAAGACCGGGCACTGTGAGATCCCATGTGTCACGGTCTCATTTTCAAGCATGCAGCCTTGACACAGAGGACGACTATCTGTGGCGCCAATTATGTATAGGTGATAATTTAGATTACAGTATTCCGTGTTGAGGCCTACTATGTAGTATACGAATAACACGTTTTTGTAATATTAGCAGTCTGTTTGTAACTTTGACGTCTAAATTCGGAAAAGCTGCTTTTGTATATTTACAGCTTGTCATGTCCACACTGTCCCACAACTTTTGCTGCTCATTTTCGGTATGACAACGTAATAGGTCTCTGACTTCCATTGCTAGCGGTCTACAAAGGTTCATCACATCGTCGCTTACCTGTTGTGTCATTATTTCTGTAGCGAGTATGTCAGCCGTGATATTGCTAGCACATGATGCATGTCTTTTCGTCCATCTTACCTTAACGTTATACTCGGTTGCCAGTGTTTGCAGAGTATCGTGGCGTTTCGCCACTACTTTTGATCTTGTTGTTGGTCTCCTGAGTATGTATAAAGTGGCTGCACTATCAGTGACAAACTCTATGCTGACTTTATCTTGATCATTTTCGAATTAAGACTGATTTATGGACACTGCTTGCGCAGACAGTAACAGTCCGTTTGTTTCGGCTTATAAGACGGTTATAGTCTTGGTTAGCGCTATCGATGCCGAAAGTCTTATACTCAGTAATTGGTTCATACTTTTTACTATCTAGATGAGTACTGTCTATCCTGTCCATACCTTAAATGGCTTCCGAAATGATCATTATTGCTTTCTACAGTATTTTGCAGTGGTTTGTGGTCGGAGGATATGTTCAAGACGCTGAATTGGAAAGGATGAGGCATACATATAAACGGCGAGCACCTCTCACATTTGATGTTTGCGGACAATATCATCATCATGGCTGGAACCGCGCAGGACTTGTAATACATGCTTATCACTCTAGCTGATTCTTCTGCATCGGTCTCCGTATGAACTTGGATGAAACCAAGATCATGGTTCAACGAACATGTTATTCCGGACCCGACTGCTTTGAATAGAGTTCTTCTCGAAGTTGTTCACGGATACGTCTATCTATCTAAGCCAAATATTGCAATTGGGTAGAAATCACTTCAAGAAGGAAGCTCGCAGAATGATACAACTGTGATGGGCAGCATTTGGACAACTTCATCGAGTCTTTTCGTCGCCCATACCACAAACCCTAAAGACGAAAGTCTTTAACAAGTGCATCCACCTGTTGTTACTTGCGGGGCCGAGATGTGAACTCTGATAATGCAACTGTTTCACCAATTTCAAGTCGCTCAGCGAGCTTTGGAGGAGGCTATGCTCGGAGTCTTGTTGAAGAATCGAATTCAAAATGAAGTCATCCATTAGAGAACCCAAGTTATCGATATAGCTCAATGGATTAGCAAGCTAAAGTGGCAGTGGGCTGGTCACATCTGTCGTAGAACTAATAACCGTTGGGGTCTAACCCAAAAGTTATTGGTTCTAGACTGGAGACCGCGTCTCGCCAAGGTTACTACCTTGTGTAGGGTGCCCTCCATCTAGATGGAGCGATGATATACGCAAGCTGGCTGGTAGCGGCTGAAAACAATAAGCTAAAGATCGAGCTCAGTGGCGTGCCATAAGTGAGACCTATGTCCAGCAGTGAACAGGGATAGGCTGATGATGATGATGACTTTACGATATCAATTTGTTTAAAGCTATCTTTTTGTTGAATACTTCCCTGTGTTCGTGTGAGCGCAGTGCGCAGTTGTATCTCGTAGTTAAATAACAAAAAAATTAAAATATTTTTATTTCTAGGTTCGATTTACTGCCTATTTTGCATAGTTTAGATGTTATATCGATTTTGGTTTGATAATTTTATTAGTGTTTGTCAGAAAAAGTACAAGATTACTTTTATATAATGAAAAACATTTAAATTATATGATTTTGGTCATAAATGTGTTCTGCATTTACTTCACTAAATCACACTTTCTTCTTGTTACAATTGTCTTTTAATTCGATAATCTCTTTGATAAAACAAATTGTGACATTTTATACCACTTAATGAAAAAAATGTTACAGTCGCCAAGTAGAAGAAAAATGTCGTAGAAGCCATTTACAACTTTTATTTTTGTAGTAAAAGCCATGCCATCTCTGGAACTAATGAATGTACGTTATTTTGAGTTTCTATTTAGCAAACAACTCGAAAACCTAAGCTTAATGAGCTATAGTGGTTTATTACAGATTAAATAAATCAAAAGATATACCAGAAATAAACTTTACCATTTTAGTTTTTCGGCCGTACTGAAAAATGGCGATTTGGCTTTTACTACGTTTCATCCCAGAGGGGTCGATAGTACGTATTCGTACAAAAGTGCATATTATTTCTATGACAAAGATTTAGTCTGTGGTGACAGCAGTGTGTGTTGTGGATAATAATGTGCTAATTTACAAGGGCTGATGTGTTTTGCAAATTAAAATTTCCCTCGCTTGTTTTGCATTTTTCATATATTATTTTAACCAATTTAAGAGTATTTTATATATAATTTTTTTTAACAAATTATACCAGAACATTCATGATTCAAAATAAAAAACATTTCAAGTACATTTATACCACACGCATATTCGCTATTTCATCTAGATCTAAAAAGTATAAACGTCTCAAATTTACTACTGAAACTGACTCGCGCGGCAGGAAATCTTAATTATTTTTACTCTATAGTTTGTATGCTATAAGTAAAACCAGTGGCAAAAGCTAGTATCTAATGCTTGTGAGATACGCGGCACGTGCACAGAACATAAACACAGATAACGGTGGACTGCACTAATATATTAGCTGAAGCAAGTGACGATGGGAATAAAGGGGATAAGCCACTGGATCATAACGGACCTTTTAATTTTTACACGTTAATTTCAGAAGATTTATCATGACTGTTTATATAATTATAAATAATAAGTCCATTGTCATGATGTAAATATTAAAATTAAAGTGTTATTGTTTTAAAACAAAAAAAAATAAACATTATAATAGAGTCGTATTATGAAATATGAACTATAAACCTATGAATAGCCTAAAATAGTCATCCAGTGGTTGTAGTAAATGTTCCGATTGCAAATAGATAATATTCGTTAATATCAATCATATGGAGCAAAGGCAGAAGTTATACGAGACAATTATTTTTTTAATTATTTTGAATTTTATTCGATTTTTTTTTCATTAGTAAGAATAGTTCAATTAGTTTTCTGATTAATGTAACCTACATTAATCAGAAAACTAATTGAAGAATTTGTTTATTTAACAATAAAAATAAAATGTCTGTATTATAGTTTTAGGAGTAGTTAATATTGAAGTTATCATTTTAAGTTAATTTAAATTATGTTGATGTTTTTAACATGTAATGAAATAAATAGCAAATCACAGAGAAAATTTTTTTTGTGTATGTAGTGTAGTATAATTGTACCTTTGTGTTTTTGTTCTTGTACATATCTAAATATATATTTTTTTTTATGGTCTAAGACAAACCTTCCAAATAGGTCCATAGTTGATATTAATAAGAATCATTGCATTTTCTTTATAACTTACTTGTCATCATAATGTACAATGGTAGGATGTAAAGAAAATTGAATTTGAATATTATGGACCTCATAGGGCATGCATATTTTAGTAGCTCGCCTACCAATATATATCAATATATATATATATATATATATATATATATATATATATATATATATATATTACGCTTTTTATCAAAATATTTATTTTATAAATGTGTCTTAAATTTTGGACTTTTGTAAGGTCAATATAGGACTTAATGCTAGACTTATCCTCTTTATGATAGTCGAGGTGCATAGGGACGTCTCCAATGCGGTACTATTCAAATCACAAGCACGCACGGCTATTAATATTGGAAGCTCCAGAGTCTGTTTAAACAGTATAAACTATGTTGAAATAATACGTACGTTTAGATACAGAATTGAGATATTCCGTGGCTGTATTGAATTTAAAACTGAAAGATAAATAATAGAAAATGACCGAGAAAATAAACGCGACGATACTATAACTACGATCCTGCAGTTTATTATCGTGAAGAAAAGTATTTATAAATGTACTAGCTGTGCCCGCGACTTCGTCCGCATGGAAAAGTGTCTTTGGGTAGCATTAACAAATAAGACACATACGTATCCCAACTACACCGCACCGTACCACGCCACGCTAATACCCTTTCCTTCCGCCCCTCACATAATATATATTTAAATCGGTTCAGTAGTTTTGGCGTGAAAGCGAAACAAACAGACAGACAGATAGACAGAGTTACTTTCGCATTTATAATATAAGAATAAAACCCAGAGATGGCGCCTAGCGTAGATTTTAATAGCTCACCTTTAAATATTGCCTAAATGTATGAGATCCTGCATCACGCAAACGATATTTTCCGTGATATTGAAACTGATGCACTCGCTTCGCGTTTAAACATTTCAAAAGTTGAACTCGTATAAAAACGTTTCCTCTTTATAGTATTAGTCTGGATTTTTATTACATCATATTTATTTATTTGTTATTTTGTCCTTCTTGGGTATTACGCATTCCTCCATTTATTTTACTTCCTTCTATTATAGGCCGCTTCACTGACCATTTCAATAAAATGTGTAACTGCTTAAATATTTGTAAACTATTTTTGTATTGAAGAACCCTCAAATTCTTCGAGCATTTACCAATGGAGATGTTAACACAAGGCGTACCCCTCTGCTGGCCATATAGCCATTTTTGGCCATTACGCTGTATTTTTAATACTGTGTGCGTGTTTCAAGCTAGTGTGCGGGATCGCTAAAGTGAGTGATTTGTGTGTGTGCAATGCGTGTTTACCTCGTCCTCGTAAGTATCGGCATAAAAAATTTTTTGCGGATTACAACGTTAACATCTCCATTGGTAAATGCTCGAAGCTCAAATTAGATGAAGCAATTAATTATATTTTATTTTATTTGTGTATGTAGTCTAGCGTTTGACCACTATCTTGCCTGGTAGTAAGCGATGATATGGACGGAAATTATCAAGCACAATAGGCTTAGAATGAGCTGAATGAATGCTATTATTTTTTGTTCAGTAGTAGTTGTAGTTTTTGGAAGGGAGGGTTTAGGTTAGGAGGGAAAGGAGGACAGAAGTGCTGTTACTCCTATATAATCCCTCCCATAGTATGTATGCAGATAATACAATTTGTAAGCAATGTGGTAAAACATTTCTGTGCCTCAGGAGGCACAGAAATGTTTTACCATGCAGTTATATAATTTTACACAGGTGTAAAATTATATAACTGCAAAATCACAACTTCTCAGGAGAGCAGAAACAAAGTTTGAAAAATCATATTTCAGTTTTGGTTACACTTATCTGAAAAATAATAATGAATTATGTGGTGTAAGAATGTATATTTTAATGCTTTACATAATTTATTATGATATATTGTAAGCATTATCAGAAAAACTATAAAAATCGATGATATATACCAAATGTAATAGTTAACTTAAGTTTTTTTACGTGACTAATGATCAAAGTATAATTGTATCATATAACACAAAAAATACCTTTTAGTGAAAATTGATATTTGCCGAGTTTTTTTTAATGAATAACATCATAATTCTTAGACCTACACTAAACTGACCTAAAGCAAAAATACTGTAAATAAACAATAAATTAATATGGCAATACCTAGCACGCTCTAAACCAATATTTTTTCCAGATGTATTATTAAAATCAAAGTTGCAATGTTAATTTTTTTGTGTAATATGATATATCTGAAATTGTATCAATCGTTATGTTAAAAAATAAATGTGCTAATAGAATTAAGTTGAATATAAAAAGTATAAAAAATAAATGTATGTAATCAATATCACCTGTAATCATTTTAATTTTAGCATAAAGATACAATATTAGGGCACTAAGAGATCATTAGTAAATAAATCAGAATCCTTAGACGTACTTGGAAAATATTAAGTAGTTTTAAACATTATAGTAACTGTCATAGAGGTAGTTAATATAGTAGTTGTACGAGCTACGCATCGTACATTCACCTTTTCACCGCATTAATTGTAATTTAGACTAAGTCAGCAAACTGCACCTCAACATACATTTCTTATTTTAATTTAGTTCGCAATTGACCGCGCCGTGTCGCGTACTCACCTAGCACATTACCTAGCACCTAGTTTTCATAGCACTTTATATTATAATTTTTACATTAAACTTTTTAGCATTTAAAACTATTTTCAATTACGATCCTTAAGCCAGCCTAGGGTTCGTACATATTGGTCCTTCGAGTCTACCGTCGAGACGGGACCATTGCGCGTGTGACCTCAATTAGTGTTTCGTCACCTAAGTTATACGTGTAGTGCAACGTTCCGTTTCCCGGTGAACTAGCATCGTGGAGTACACTCCGTTTGAGGATTTGTGGGATACATCCTGCAAATTAGCAGAGCACCGACGAGTCAGGAGACTCGTTACTAGCAGCACCAGCGAGCCAGAAGACTCGCAAGTAGCAGAGCAGCAGTGGGCACAGAGGCCCGCGACTAGCACTCCAGCACCGACGAGTCAGGAGACTCGTTACTAGCAGCACCAGCGAGCCAGAAGACTCGCAAGTAGCAGAGCAGCAGTGGGCACAGAGGCCCGCGACTAGCACTCCAGCACCGACGAGTCAGGAGACTCGTTACTAGCAGCACCAGCGAGCCAGAAGACTCGCAAGTAGCAGAGCCGCAGTGGGCACAGAGGCCCGCGACTAGCACTCCAGCACTGGTTGAGAACAATCTCGCCACCAGCAGTACAGTATCACCCTCCTAGCAACCCACTGACCGCACCAGCATCAACATCGGCTTTCAAGTAAGAGATTTCCAATTTTTATTCACTTCTTCATCTCGTTTGTCGCATAATTTGAGTAACCATGGAAGATCTTTACACCAGTCAACTTGAAATTTTGGATGCTATCAAATCATTACCTACCAACTTCAAAAAAGATGGGGCAAGCAGGAAAACAGCAGATTACTTCCGTAGAAAATTGGAAACTCTTGATTCACACTGGGGAAATTTTCAATACAACCATGACCGTATATGCACCGAATTCAGCAGAGAGCATCAATATTTCAAAAATAAGGAATATGATCAAACCAGTTCGTACTATGAGTCATTTAAAGCGCTTATCACAGAAGAGTTTCAAGGTTTTGTGGAGAAGCAGCAGGCAAAGAAACCGTTCGTCGCTATGGTTGAAGGTGAAACTTCAACTTCACTAAAGAATAAATCACACACACCTAGCACAGAGACGATTGAAAGTGAGAGTGCTAGATATCAGGTGAAGCATTCTCGTGAGGAAGTTCCCGTCCAGCACATACAGGAGTCGCGTGGAGTTACTAGTCACTTGGACGACATGTTGCGGAAGCAAGCTGCCAATTTCAGGGCATTATCAAGAGACGTAGCAAAGATTGAGTTAGACAAATTAAAAACAACATGGCAGTTCGATAACGCTTTAGCATCGCTGCAGTCTCGCTGGGCAGCAATTGACAGCTTACATGTAGATCTCGATAGTGAGTTGAACGGCGAGAATGAAGACTATGAAATCGCATTCAGCAAGCACGAAGATATTTACACCAATCTCAAAAATCGCTTAAACGAGAAAAGGTGATCGACAGCAAATACAGAAAAAATAACACCGCAATTAGAAATTCCCATTTTTCACGGTAATTATAATCAGTGGTTATCATTCAAAGATTTATTTAGTGACTCCATACATAAAAACTGCACTTTATCTAATGCTCAGAAAATGCAATTTTTAAAATGTAAATTGAAAGGTGAGCCAGAGAGGCTGATTCAACACCTATCGATTAGCAATGATAATTACGACATATGCTGGGAGATTTTAAATCGTCGGTATAATAGCGCAAAGCTCATTTTCACTTCACACTTAGACAGCATTTTAGATTTGCCCAACTTACAACAAAAATCATCTACACAAATTAAAAGGATTCATGACGTCACCATGGAATGTATCAACGGCATAAGAAAACTAGGCGTGGATACTTGGGAACCTGTAATCGTTTACTTACTTACCCAGAAGTTAGACTCTGAAACTTTAGCAAAATACAACGACTCCCTGAAAAACAAGAAAGACATACCTGCTCTGGATGACCTCATGAACTTTTTAGAAGATAATTTTACATCCATGGAAGCATCAAACCGTCGCAAGCAAGAGCATACTCGAAGCATTACGAAATCTAACATACAGCAGAATCCAATTGCAACATCTTATTCTACGAAGAAACATAATTTTAAATATAATCACTTTAACTATGCCAATGCACCAAAGGTGCTGACCACTGCAACGAATGACGCGCCGGCTACACTTTATTGCCCTCTTTGCAAAATTCCGTTTCACGGGCTATTCAACTGCACTAAATTCGCTGGCTTACCTAATAACGTGAAACGTAAAACTATATTTGATCTCAAATTATGTAGCAACTGCTTATTTAAACATGATTATCATAACTGCACTTCAGAGAAAAGATGCCAAATCTGTTCCCAAAAACACAACACCATTCTTCATGAAGCATATAATCAAAAAAGTCCAAATAAATACTTCGGCAATAAGACCGCCACACCACCATCAACTTCGAATGAACCACCCCAACAAAACGTGAGCACTGTAGCACGTGAGGCATGCTCTCAGGTTTTATTAGCAACAGCAAAAGTAAATGTTTACGCCGCGGATGGCACTACTTATGCCTTCCGTGCCCTAATTGATCAAGGCTCGCAAATTTCAATTATAATTGAAAAAGCGGCTCAAATTTTGAAGTTAAAAAGAGACAAATGTCATGGTGTCATTTTTGGAGTTGGAGAAAAAGAAAATAATTGCAAAGGGCAGACTTCAGTGACTTGCACCTCTATATATAATAATTATACGTTTACGTGTAACGTGCTTATTATGAATAACTTAATTAAAAACTTACCGAATGAAACGTTCGTAAAACCAGCATGGGAACATATAAAAAATATTGAATTAGCAGATCCAGATTTTAATGTGAGCAGCCCAGTAGATATATTGTTTGGAGCAGATGTTTACTCTCAGATCATGATGGGAGGCATAATTAAAGGTCAAGAGATATCTGAACCTATAGCACAGCAAACACAACTTGGGTGGTTACTATGCGGAGCAATGAAAAAATTTCACTGTAATGTCGTTGTAAACAATATTGAAGATTTGAAGCAATTTTGGGAGATAGAAGATATCGGTGAGACGAGCGTTGGCGATTACGCTGACTTGTCTTCCGAAGACCAGCACTGCATACAATTTTACAACGAAACCACCATACGTCAACCAAATGGCAGGTACTCGGTGAGATTACCACTCAAAGAAAATATCGAAGAACATTTGGGCACTTCGAAACCTACCGCAATAGCACAATTTAGAAATTTAGAATTAAAATTAAGCAAACAAACTCAAATGGCAAATATGTACCGAGACTTTATGCATGAATATAAATCATTACGTCACATGAAGCCCGCGTCACGTAATCAGACACCCGTCGATTGTTACTTACCACACCACGGTGTCTATCGAGTGCAAGCTGAGACAACAAAATTGCGAGTGGTATTTAATGCGTCATCAAGGACGTCGACTGGGAAAAGTTTGAATGACCTAATGCACACCGGGCCCAACTTACAGCACGACCTTCAATCCCTTATATTAAAATGGAGACAATTTAAATACGGTTATACAGAAGATATAGAAAAAATGTTCCGAAATATAGATGTACAAGAATGTGATCAGTCGCTTCAGAAAATCGTTTGGAGAGATTCACCGGCCGAGCCTGTACAAACATATGAACTTACCACAGTAACATACGGCATGAAAGCAGCTCCCTTCTTGGCGATGATGACGTTGCGACGGCTAGCATCCGATGAAAAAGAAAAACACCCAGAGGCAGCAAAAATAGTAGAACAGTCATTTTACATGGACGACCTCATTTATGGGTCACATACCATTGAAGAAGGCGCCAGGACTGTGTTACAATTACAAGCACTTCTCCAAGCAGGTGGCTTCATATTGAGAAAGTGGTCCTCAAATGAACCAGAAATTTTAAATACTATTACCAGCACTCAGAATTCCGTTGATCCAGTTTTTACTTTTAAATGCGAGCACACCGCAAAAACTTTGGGTTTATATTGGAGCCCCAAAGACGACTACTTCATGTTCCAGTCATCGTTTGAATTTTCAAATAAAAACACAAAACGAGCACTTTTGTCAGACATTTCCAAACTGTTTGACCCACTTGGCTGGCTAGCTCCCGTAACAACCAAATTGAAAATATTATTTCAACAAGTTTGGAATACAAAAACCATGTGGGACGACATACTACCGGATGACATAATAAAGCAATGGGAACAGTTTAAACCCAATATCAGCACAAATATAAAATTGATCAAAATACCAAGATGGTTAAGAATCACAAAGAAGTGTGTCGTAGAACTGCATGGATTCTGTGATAGTTCCAACAAAGCGTACGCATGTGTTATTTATGCAGTTGTAAATAATTATGCAACACTTGTCATAGCAAAAACAAAACTCGTGCCCATTAACAAAACCATTTCGATCCCAAGGTTAGAGCTTAGTGGCGCAGTTTTATTAGCAAAATTAATGGAAAAAGTTAAGCATTCTTTACCGGAACAGGAGTTAATGGTCTATGGATGGACAGACTCTATGGTGACACTAGGATGGTTGAATGGAGAACCAGAAAAATGGAAGCCTTTTGTGTCGAACCGAGTGAAGCAAATCGTAAAAATAATGCCTCCTAAGTGTTGGCATTACGTTAAGTCCGAGGAAAACCCAGCAGATTGTGCTAGCCGTGGTATCTCAATAGCTCAACTTAAAGATCACAAGCTATGGTGGACTGGTCCTCATTGGCTTTCAGCGTTTGAAAACAAGCAACAACTCGAACAGTATACAACAGAATGTGAATTGAGAAAGGGGTGTCAAGTCACTGTAGCACAGAAAAGCAATGATTGCATTATAACGAAAATACTACAAGATTCGAGCAGTTTTTCACGAGCAACACGCGTACTTGCTTGGGTATTACGTTTTATTTCGAGAGATAAAGCAATTAGACCTAACTATTTATCCCTGGCAGAAATAAATAAAGCGGAAGCATGGATGATTAAAATTACACAAACCAATGAATTTCACAACGAAATAACAAAATTAAACATAAATGAGAACTTAAGTAAAAAAAGCAATTTATTGTGTTTAAATCCATACTTAGATGAACACAAGTTGCTTCGTGTGGGAGGAAGGTTGCGCAACGCAAATATAAGCAACGACATGCAGCATCCAATTATACTTCCGCACTCGAGCAGGCTCACAGATTTGATCATAGACCACGCACATGATCTTACTTTCCATGGCGGACCTCGTCTCACACTTGCCTTCATGAGACAAAAATACTGGATTGTGGGAGGAAATAGAGCAGTGAAGAAGCGATTACGTCAGTGTGTAACGTGTGCGAAAAATAATCCAATGCAGCAGCACCAAATTATGGGAGATTTACCCCCTGCCAGATGTAATCCAGCGCGTCCATTTTACCACACTGGGGTTGATTTCACTGCATTTATCATGATAAAAAGCAGTAAAGGCAGAGGTATCAAATCAACCAAGGGCTACATAGCAGTTTTTGTGTGCATGGCAACTAAAGCAATACACTTAGAAGTCGTCTCAGATTTATCAACCTCTTCATTTCTGGCAGCATTGAGAAGAATGGCAGCTAGAAGGGGCACGCCGCGTCATATTTACAGTGACAACGGGACTAATTTTGTCGGAGCAGATCGAGCACTGAAAGAAGAATATCAAGAGTTGCGTGCAGTATTTAATGAGCAATTTTTAAATGAAATTACAGAAATGGAGATCACTTGGCATTTTAATGCGCCCTCGTGGACATCAGCAGGAGGACTATGGGAAGGGGCTGTCAGAAGTCTGAAAAACCACACAAAAAGGTGATAGGGGAGCAAAAATTTACCTTTGAAGAGCTGTCGACCCTGTTGGCTCAGTTGGAAACGTGTCTCAATATGAGACCCCTCTGTCCTTTAAGTGAAGACCCTGAAGACTTAAATTGCCTCACTCCTGCGCATTTTCTAACAGGTGGTCCGACTCTAGATATTTTAGAAACAGAGAACGATCTTCGAACAAGGTGGCATTTAGTACAAAAAACATTCCAAGACATATGGAAAAGATGGCGTACTGAATATCTAACACAAATCACTTCAAGAAGCAAATGGCAAACACCGCAAAGCACTATCAAGGTCGGGGATCTAGTTACTATCCACGACGCTAATTTACCAGCTGGAAGATGGGTAATGGGGAGAGTTGTCGAATTACACCCCGGAGCGGATGGATTCGTACGGGTCGTATCATTAAAAACAAAAAGTAGCATCATAAAACGGCCTGTAGTAAAATTATCCATTTTACCAGTTGAAACTCATGATTATAACGACACGGCACCGCCTACTTGCGACCTTGAAAACAAAGCACAAACAGAATCAAATCATGAACCAAAGAAACAGCATCAAAATCCGAGTAGATCAAGAAAAGGCTTTGGGAAACTTCCTTACGTTAGCATTATCATTTTTATTCTTTATGAGCATTTTGACAGTATCTCAGTCTGCTTACAACACAACTGCATTAAAAACCAAGCAAGGTCTATACTTTGATAAAGTAAGCAACATGCAAATAATACGAGATCATTGGAAAATTGTCATATACTACGATATGGATCCATACTGGCAAGGTGTCGAAGCATTTAAACAATATCTAAAATGCCTAGATACATTGTGTACTAACATTAAATCTAAAACACATTGTGACACCAGCGTCATGCAATTACGTCACAGTTTCTCGGAACTAGACTACTACGACCAGCTGTTGCTTAGCCAGCATGCGGCCACGCGACCCGAGAGACGCCGCCGAGGTCTTATCGACGGTATCGGTTACGTCGCTAATTCATTGTTCGGAGTACTAGACGCGAGATTCGCCGAACAATATAAAAAAGACATCACCTTACTGAGCAAAAACCAACAACATTTAGCAAACTTATGGCGAAACCAAACGTCGGTAATCGAAGCGGAGTACAATTTGCTAAAGAGATCTGAGCAACAAATGGATAAAATGAGAAAATTAATCAATCGTCATTTCATAGACATCGACAACGCTGTCAATTCACAAAACACCGAAATTAATAATTTAAAGCTAATTGGAGAATTTACCTTGAGTACTATAACCGCAAGCAATATGTTAAATTACCTGAAAAATATTCAAGAAATCCTGTTGAACACAGTTACGGATGTTTATCATGGAAGATTCAATTTCCATTTAATTTCACCTCAACAACTAAGAAATGAACTTAGCACAATTTCAAGCCAAATTTCTAAAGATTTATCATTACCCATTAAGAACATTCACACAGATCTCGGCAATATCTATCAATTTTTACACGTAAAGACTAGAATGCTACGAGAATGTTTACTTTTTGAATTATCTGTGCCTCTCACCAGCCGAGATAGCTATGAAATGTACAACATAATTCCTGTGCCGATTAAAAGCAATCAATCCCACAGTATAAAGATAATGCCTGTTTCAGAAATGATCGCCGTCAATTTAGCAAAGGATTCATATTTGAAGATTAGCAAGCATGACGTCAGCTCGTGTCTTTATAGCCGTGACACATATTATTGCCTTTTAATGAAACCATTATACCAAATGAAATCGGAAGACAGTTTATGCGACATTGACCCAATAACGAAGCAATGCCTATTCAGCACTTTAACATGTGACGATGAGTGGAATGAACTGAGGGGCATAAATAGGTACCTATACTTTTGCTGCAATCGTTGTCAGATTCGCATTGTATGCGAGGATCAAATGACAAATGTACCACTAAACACCACTGGTATAATAAGCATAGGTCATGGTTGTTTCATGAAAAACAATAAGTTCACAATATACGCTCATAACGCCGATCAGAGTGTATTGAAAACGAAGCCGATGATCTTCACGCCTAATTTAGATCCCATTAACGATATAAATAACATTTCAATTCCATGGGATTCCATCAACCAGACAGCAGATAAAAATCAGGAATTAGATGCAATAGCACATGTTATAAAACGGATGAAAGAGAAGGCTCCAGTATTTAGCGAGATAAGTTACCATGACGTCCATCATTACGTCCTTATCTACTCGATACTGGGTATTGTCAGCATAGTGGGTGTGATACTAGCATGGAGACGGTGCCGGAAGCCGCGAGCCGAGGCACCTGTGCCGCCGCCGGTGGCACCGCGCCGAGCACTAGCAACGACTACACACCGAGATGAAGCACGATCGCCAGTTTCTATCACAAACATTAGTGAGCAATGTGAAAGTGTCGATATCGGTGATGATGGTGTAGTGAAATGTGTTATTCCGCGAAAATACGCTCGTAGTTCCTCTCCTCACCCACGGAAATCAAATTATGACTTTTCTTAGGGACTTTAAACCTAGTTTTTAGTTAGCAAATCAATTTAATCTTATATCAGTTTTATCTCACCTCGTTTCTCCCACCCTTTGCCCTTGGGAGCATGTACGAGCTACGCATCGTACATTCACCTTTTCACCGCATTAATTGTAATTTAGACTAAGTCAGCAAACTGCACCTCAACATACATTTCTTATTTTAATTTAGTTCGCAATTGACCGCGCCGTGTCGCGTACTCACCTAGCACATTACCTAGCACCTAGTTTTCATAGCACTTTATATTATAATTTTTACATTAAACTTTTTAGCATTTAAAACTATTTTCAATTACGATCCTTAAGCCAGCCTAGGGTTCGTACAGTAGTAATTATAATTATTTATTTAGGAAAACAATTTGACTTATTTAATATTAGCATTAATTATATACATCAAAATGTATTTTAAAGTTTCGACATTAGTTTTACAGATATTGAATAGACACGACTTACCTATTATTAATTAGAATTATCAGGTTATCAACCTAGTCTCAATTAGAACTTTTACTCTTGATAACTGCAATCACAGTATGCGGCAGTATCTTTCTGAATACCAGATTTGCATGAAAAGCTCCGATAGAACTCATGGGCTTACATGTATAAAGAAAGTTACTGGCATAAATCTTTTTTTCTTTTCTACAAAAATCGGCATTCCGTTCAGTATTTTTACTGAGTTTACAAAAACCAAGTCTTAATCGGAAATAAGAAATCGGCACCACCAAAGAAACGAGAAAAGTCCTTTGTATATTTCAAAAGGGGTCAAAAGTTGCGTTTACAGCTAGGTTGAAGCCATCCGACGAAGGTTACCACATCCGGCGGGAATATTGTCGTTTCTAAGCCAAAGATTCTGGAAGTTCAAGACTTCTACGGCCAATTGTACACTTCGCAAGTTCACGTTCTCAATCCCATTCTGGGAATTCCAGGGCCAATGTTAGCCGGCATTTTACCGAAAATCTGCCAGAGGTCAAGCATAGATGAAATCGTGATGGCTCTTAGAAAGCTAAAAAACGGAAAAGACTTCGTCGAGGATGGAATTACAACGAAGCACTTAAAAACTGGCGAAAATACTACGCTAGTTCAACTTCCGGTTTATTTAAAGCTGTCCTATTTTCGAGGAGAATTCCGAAGACATAAAGCAAGAGTGTGGTTGTAATGTTCTTTAAAAGAGGATGCAAACTATTTTGAAGAACTATCGACCGATGTCTCTCCTGTGCCATATCTATTAGTTATTTTCGAAAGTCATTACGAATCGTCTCGCGCGTAGGCTCGAAGAATTTCAGCCCTCTCATCAGGCTGGTTTCGTGGCACCATAGACCAAATTCAAATAGTGCAGCAGGTTGTACAGCCGACTAAAAAGTCTAATCAGCCCCTGTGCCTAGCGTTTGTGGACTGTGAAAAAGACGGTCTTTCACTATCGTACATTATTGTGTATAATGATTTATCTAGAGTAGTATTATCTAACACGAAAAAAAAGTATTTTGTGATTAAAAGTTTACGTGGTTTATCTCGAGTTGTACCCAACATCTATGCTAACAGTGATAGTGTTATTTGGGTTAACTCTAGTTATACCAATACACACAAAATAATGTAAAACAAAATCAATCGCTATAAGATACAACTTTATTGCACGTTTTTTAAACAAAAAAAAATTAAATTAGGTTTTTTCTTATGATATAAATCGCGATAAATTATTAGACACAAAAATTTGACGAAAAAATGCAAAATATGCTCGAGTTGTATCAAATTATCTCGATCTCCTTAACTACAAGAGATATCGGAACGTGAGTTAGACCAAAAAAAATCGTTATTTTTTTTTAGAGGTCTGCTAAAAACGCATTTTTGACATAAGTCTAGTTATATAGTTTTTCACAGGAGGTACAGGTTAGTATGGACTCACAAACGAAGTATTACATTATCATAATGCTATATTATAATTGTAAAGTAAATATGTTTATTTTAGGAAACGCCATTTCCTAACTCAACTACACTGATTGCTCACAAAGCTAGTAGCAAAGTATACACATTTATTGTACCCTAATATTCAATTATTCAGAAAGCTTTTCCACCTAATTGTGAAGAAATTCAGCTTCCTCTATTGAGCAAGAAGCAAACAACCCTTCAGGCATACAAAACAATGCTTGGCCAATTTAATATTTGTAACTATACTTGACATATATTTATGTGTTCTGGATAAGACCTTTAGTAATGAAAGTAGACATCGGTCGTATCTTGCACGCTAACCAGAAAATCGTTATACATATAAATAGAAATTCAGCTAGTTGTCAATCAGAAATTTATTATTGTATTATCGTCTCTACTCCAATCAATTTAAACGCAACAGTTTGTGTGGCGTAAAATTGCCATAATTGTGTCCGGTATTGTAAACGTTTTCAATTCGGAAGGTGGGTCGTCCTAGATTTGTTCGACCCATGCGAATCTATTGTTTAGTTTTGGGAGGTGGTAATGGTGGTACAATTTCCATACAAATTATAATGTACAAAATAAATGTGAGTTAATGGAGCAAAAACGTGCACTGAAATCACATCTATTGGTCTTTGCATAAGGAAATTATATTGACCTTAATAAATTTGATGATGCAGAAAAAATATTTTTTACAATTTAAAAAATGTCGTTACACATACCTTAAATATATACAATTAAATTAAATCAAGGCTGCTTAAAAATACTGCTACTAAAAATAAAGCCAACACAAACACATCTCAAAACAAAGTTTCTCGGTCTAGTGTCGAATCTACCTTACCGCATATAAGTCGATGTTTGCTCATCTCAATATTTGCCAAGCTTAACTCTGTAAGGGTCTGTCAATAGGGCATTCATGTTGTAACAATGGACGAGTGGGTATACAAGTGTCCCGCAACCGAATAAACATCGATCTTGCACGGTATTTGTCTTTGACCGGGTCGCAAACTGACTCTTGGATGTGGGCGTTGTATACTTGCTAGTAATAATTTAAGTACTGAGTAGTAGTAGGACTTCTGCTAGTCCACCTGGGGCGCTACCACCACTTTGCCAATTAATGCAGTCGTGAAATAGGAATATTTTTTGGTTTGAATGGCAAAGTTTCCAGTGAAATTACAGGGCATATGAGACTTAACTTCTTTATGTCTCAAGGAAATAGGTGCAGTGCAGTGACATGCAAACTTCTTGCTATCCAGCATTTTGTATGCCGCTGTATCTGTAATAGGTAGAAGTTATCGCTTACCATCAGGCGAGAGACGCACTTGTCTTGTTACCTAATAACATAATAATATCGTTTAAAAACTAAAAAACAACCGACTTCAATGCCGCGCTATTCATTTTCAGTACCAATTTTGAGATGCTTATCTCAATATCTCTGGAGATACTTATCATACCTCGATAAAATTACCATGGTACCACACTTGGGATATCTCCTTTCGAAAAAAAAAAAGAATAATCGAAATCGGTTCATAAACGACAAAGTTATCCGCGAACAAACATGACAACAACATTACATATAGATCATTCGGGGGTAGTTTTACATTGAATAAGTTAAAAGTGAAACATATTTTTTAAAACAAGCTTATATCTGGGATTCTACTAAGTATTTTGCGGGTAGGTCCTGAACTATATTCTTAAAAGCTTGAGGCACTACCCGCTTTACAGGTTAGGTACTTACTATACTTCTGTGCCTCAAGCTTTTAAGAATATTGGTAAGCACCTTCCCGCAAAATACTTACTAACTTTTTTTTAAAACATTTTAGTTCCTTGTCCCAGATATAAGTTTGTTTTAAATAATATGTTTTACTTTTAATTCATTTTAAACTATTTTCATTTTAAAACTACCCCTAAATATGTAATAATAATAATACCTGAGTATTTTAGAGTAGGCGTGATGTATTAAAATATTTTACGGATATTATGATGTGATTATGGGTAAAGTGCTCTTCATGGCAAATCAATCGAGTCCAAACTCGTTGGAGTTATATTTTTATAACAAAAATACCATGGCCAGTTTAATCATCAGATCCTGGATATCGTTTAAGCGTAAAGACGAATCAATTGAGCCCAAATTGTGTGGTGGAGTTACGTTAATTTATCACAGAGATGCCGTGGCCACCTTTCAGCTTTTTCACCAGACCCTGGATATCATCTAGGTGTAAAGTACTCATCAAGACGAATCAATCGAGCCCAAACTCGGTGGGGTTATGTTGTTTTATCACAGAGATGCCGTGGCCACCTTCCAGCTTCATCATCAGACCCTGGATATCATATAGGTTTAAAGTCTTCCTAAAGACGAATCAATCGAGCCCAAAGTCGGGTGGGTTATGTTGTTTTATCACAAAGCTGCCGTGGCCACCTTCCGTCTCCAACATCAGACTAGCTTGACCCATAGTAACATATTATTGTATTGTCACCGAAGATACATAAGTTCACTAAATTTGTGTAAAATCGGACATCAGGAACTGGGTCTCATTTAGCTTCCAAGATTCCACCCGATACAGACATACATACATACATCATTGCAAGTAAAATAAAAGCTTGTTAAATAAAAGTATTATATCATTAATTACTCGATATATCTTTTTCCCTGTGAATTGTTTACATTACAAACGTCTAAAATTGCTCGTCTGCAACCCACAACAACTTTAAACCCTCAAACCACTGTAAACAGCTCTTGAGGATATTACTGTAAGTCACTCGACTCCTAACAATACACAGTGTGGCCAACAAGTTTTCTTTGTAACCTTCATTTGTATGTATTCATGAGGTTACATGAGTTATACCATGTTTTCATAAAATTAACTAAGTCAAAATATAATTGAAACATAATTGTCAAAAAAGAGTAAAACGCTAAACACGTTAAAATAAATAATTAGTAATTTTTATTATAACATACTTTACATCACGGGTCGTAAATCGCCTGGTCCTTTGGAAGTCATTGACGGAGCCGAAGCCAACGTCAAGAGGCCCTTTACAATATTACCTTAAATTATATGATTTGTGGATGGAGAGATAAAAAACTATAAAAAGATGGTTCATTAATTTATTATGGCTATGAATGTGTGCTGCTTGATGTCTGTTTTCTGGTCTATGGGATAAGGTACGGCACCCGCCAACTATGCCTTATTTCAAAATATTAAGGCGGGTGGTGACTCGCTATACCCTGAATGGGCCCCCCATAAAGTCGGACCGTTATGTCGGCGCCAAGGGGCAACATTGGCGTGGATAGCTAAGGGTATTGAGAGGTGTGCTGCACTTTCACTAAACGCTACTAGCGGCTTTATGCCTTTAAAACTTCCACCCTGGAGCTTAGGTCTTAGCTCTTGCGTGGCGGTTATTATTGTATGTATTTGAATGTATAATCAACTATTTGTAATTGTTATATATTTTATGTCTTTTTGTGTATATCTGTATACATATATATATTTATATTATATGTATGAGTATATATTATGTATTAAAATTTGTATGTAACTATTGCTAACATAATATTTACTATTATTTCAAATTCTGTCTGAATGTCACTCAGAGTAATTCCGACTAGCACGCCTTAAAATTTTCTCCACCGCTGCTGGATAACTGGTAGACAATGCTTTTAGCATTAAGTCCTCCTTAACAAGCCTCCTTGCACAAAAATGATTCTCATTATTGTGCAATAAATAATTTACAAACAAACAAACAAAGTAATGATCGATGATTAATCATAATTTATTTCAAAAAAATTTAATTTCATTTTTATGAATTACTTAAAAACATACAACTTAATAAAAACCAGTTCTAAGATATTCACATACATAAAAAAATGCACCTCCTATTAAATTCCAGGGCCGGTAGTCTCTAAACGAGTAGCGATGAATTTCGACCGATGATTGTCGTTATAAACAGAGATGCAAGTATACAACTGTCTATCTGCATCTCCCTCTACTAGACGTTTGCAATGACAGGACGCATCGATATCAATGTAGAGACTTCCACTTGACTCTACATTGATATCGATGCGTCTTGTCATCGCAGACGTCTTATAAAAAGAAATGCAGCTAGACAATTTGTATTTGCATCTCTTGTCTTAACGATGATTATCGGTCAAAATTCATCGCTATTCATCTAGAGACTTCCACCCTAGGTAGTCTTGTATTTAACGACCAATTAACCCACCGTTTACATTGTCAGCGACATGTGTCGACACAACAGCTTATTCAAACACATTAACGCCAAGCCATACTGATCTAAAATCCAATCTCAATCTAATCCTGGGCTTATGTCGCTCTCAATGGATTACTCTATCAGAATATTGTCGTTGCAGTGCAGTGCTGGAGCAATTTTGTCAATGCAAATCATATTGAAGGAGCGTGGTACTTACTAATGGAATACGTTGATGTACCCACACACATATTATTTACTTATTTACTATACAGTAAAATATGGAGAAATGTTTGCATCGTTTTGCTAGCTGACTGAAAATAATTATGATCTATGTCATAGCTTGTTGTTCTTAAGTCCTTCAATTCTCTCTCGTTAAGGTCATCAGAGAAAGAAAGAAAGAAAGAAAGAAAAAACGTTTATTTCGACAACACAATATCCTGTAAACATAATCTAATACTTTCGTTTCCTAGTCATCACAGCACCTTTTACGACAAATATTTTACTGTACAAGCTGTCAGGCTATGGAATGAACTTCCATTGGAAACCAAACAGTCACAAACTATTTCCACGTTTAAGGAACGCGTTAAGACTTACTACTATCTTGCTAAACAGTAATAACTGTTGTATTTATTTGTCACTAATTCACTTATTTACATAAACTTATTGTTTTCTTTTATCATTTAGTCAATTTCCATATATATACTTATTTATTTATTTTCCTTTAAAAGCGTATTTACATTATACCTATTTATTATGTGTTATATATTATATATATAATTTGATAAATCACCATACACCGCCGTATCACGTTAATTGTTTCTCCATCTGGGGCCTTATTCAGTATGACCAATGAGATAACGCGTTCCTTAACGCGCCACGTCACGTTATCGAAAAATTATATTCTGTATGCCACACGATAGGTAAATTATACAAAACGCGCGCGTTACACGTCCTCATATGTCACGATATTTTGACAGCTCAAAACGCGCTCATAACCTTACCCTACCGCGTTTTAATTGGCATAGAGAATACCATAACGCGGAGATAACGTAACACGGCACGGTAAGACTTTAAAATGGCCATACTGAATAAGGCCCCAGGTTGTCTCGAAGAGATCGCTTTTAGCGATAAGACCACCTATTGTTACACTTGTTTTATTTATTGTATTGTACTGTATCTTTATTATGGTGTTCAATAAAGTGTTTTCTATTCTATTCTATTCTTGTTGTTGACGTTAAACTTTTTTAGGCGCACTGGGGTAAAATTTGACGCAAGTTTCGTAGCGTCACAGTCTGAATCAATTGAAGTGACGTAAGTGTTATGTTATATTTAACCCCCGACCGTAGAGGGAGAAGGCTTAATACTCCTATCTACGCCCCCCACGCAAAACGAAGGGGTGTTATAAGTTTGACGTGTGTATCTGTGTGTCTGTGTATGTGTGTGTCTGTCTGTGGCATCGTAGCGCCCAAACATATTAACCGATTTTGATCAAGTTTTTTTTGTGTGATAGGTGTCTTTATCAAGAGTGTTTTTAGCTTTATTTCCTGAAAATTCGTTCAGGCGTTTAAATATTATCAGCTCTTTCTGGTTGATAAGACTACGATAGCGACTTTCATAGCCCTTACACACGTCAAACTTATAGCACCCCTTTTTTCTGCGTCGGAGGTTAAAAATAGTACTACGTACGTGTGGTGGCACCATAACAGTAAACAAAACATTCAGAACATTAGCAGCGTAGAATCGGCTTGGAAAACGGATACCCACGTTCGTCATTGACGAATGATCGCCGAAGATGGATGGACATGGTTGACAAACGAGCGACCGTACGCACAACGAATCGTTGTACGTGTTTACTGATGTACTGGCATGTTTGTAGATGTTCTCTTAAGACTATGAATACAAAACTGTGTTAATGGAACAAGGCGAACCTTTCGAATCGACCTCAGAAAAAAAAAGATGGAGAGAATCCGTTCGTGTATATATTGCGTTATAGGAGCTCTTGTTTTCATGTATGTCGAGTTACGAGTATAAATCTTATATGTGTATATCTGATATATTTTGATTTTTTGTTTGCATTGCTGGGTATATCTGCAATTATTATATAAATAAAATATCCAGACCATATCATATGGAAAACTTCAAAAATATACATCAAAATATCTCAATAAGTATCAGAAATCAATCGCACGGCATGTAAAGTTAATTCTTACCAATATTCTATATACCTCTAGTTGTTTGAAAAATATAGCAATTTGCAATACGCTAGGTCTACAAAGTGCTGCCAGAACACCGTAGGGTTATGGCGGCGATTTTCTCCTCGATATTGGTAAGCTACTTTTCGGCAGCAAGGCGAAACATGGATATAATATGCTCTTACCACCCTCCTGTGAACGAACACCCAGGCTAGGATTTGATCCGATTAATACCACAAAACTTTTTTGTAACGCCTTATTAAGACGCAACTTTCTTGTCCGAACTACTTTTTCGGGCGATAAATTTGAAGGTGTCAAGGTGAAATAGCTGCATATTTTTCCTCTCTATTAGGGGATTGTCATTTCAACTATATGGTGCTAGAGTGTGTTTCATAGTTCTCCTCGTAAATTTTGTCTAAATGTATGAGATCCTGCATCGCACAAACGATATTTTCCGCGAAGTTAGGACCAGATGCACTTGTTTCGTCCATTAAACATCTTAAAATTTGCCCTATTGTAACGTAATGTAACGGAGCCCTGATGGAGGATGGAACCTAAAAGGGAAAATATGAACACAGGACACACATATTGTTTGGGCACCCTCGCGAGTCGAGGGAAGCTCCGAATTTGCCGGTTCTACTAACAACAAATCGAACGAAAGAATACCATCAGCGTAAAGTTTCTCGAGAAATTCCACAACAATCAACAAGAGCTATGAGAATAGGCACTCACCGAGCTTGTCCGCAGGTCTAGTAGCAGTGTCCGTCCTGTATGGACCTTCCAAGGGAGCACGAAGGACCTTGTCCTTTACACAGCTCACAACACCAAAAAACTTGTAATATTTTATAATTAGTTCAAAATTACAGTGCTTCTTGCACCGATTGTAGTTCGACACTGCCGGCGGCGATAGTGGCGCCCCGGTGTTAAAACTCGACGTTTGGAGACTTGGCGGGACGACGAGAGCGCCATCTTTCCCTTCACTCTCGCTATTATTGGAGAAAATCACAAAAATAGAAGCTGGGGTATTCATTCGATTTAATTATCATCTATCCTAGATTTTCTCCACGAAATCAAGCGCGCGTAACTAATTAAAAATCTACAGTTAATTACGCGGTTGCAACATTCCGCCCACCAAAATACGAATTACAGTATTTTCTATCAAAATTACTATACGAAACTAAACAAAAACGAATGTTATACTAAATATCAATTCGATGTAATAAGTTACGAAACTAAACACACGAAAGCAAATAGACAATTTTATAACAAAAACAATAACAACACAATGCCATGATAGGCCAAAACTAAGCTAAGTTTGCTTAATACTAAACGAAACGATTTTATAGAAAGAGGCTTATTTTAGTCTGCTATAGGCAAAGGACACAGTTTATCTAAAGGTCTTTGCAATTGACCGTTTTGTGTATTTACCGTCGCGACGCGACATATACCGTCTTTAGCACGATGCAATTGAACGATGCGTCCGAGCGACCAATTAAGTGGTTTTTGGTTTTCGTCTTTGATCAATACCAAAGATCCTAACTTGGGTTCCGACGAATCTGTTAACCATTTAGCACGTTGGTTCAGCGTGTGCAAGTATTCCATGTGCCATCGTTTCCAGAAATCATGATGAAGTCTCTGCACTAATTGCCAGCGACTCAAACAAGACATTTTAATATTCGAATGATCTAATTCTGGAAGCGATGTCAGGGGCTCGAGCGTGAGGAAATGACCGGGGGTTAACACCGAAAAATCATTGGGATCGGATCCCATTTCACACAACGGGCGTGAATTCAACAACGCCTCAATTTGAGTTGCCACGGTCAGAAATTCCTCATACGTTAATATCTGGTTCCCTATAACGCGAGAAAAATGTGTTTTAAACGAACGAATGTTAGCCTCCCAAAGACCACCGAAGTGTGGCGCGGCGGGGAGATTAAACGAAAATTCAATGGCCTCGTGAGATGCCGCTTGTTGCACCAATGGCAACAAACTGTTGTAGGCACCGACTAAATTAGTGCCGCGATCGCAGTGGATGCGCTGACATCTGCCGCGACGCGCAACGAATCTGCGCAATGCGCCGAGAAAGGCCTTGCTAGTCAATCCGATGACTATCTCGATATGGACAGCCTTTGTAGCGAAACAAATAAACAAACAAATATATGTTTTGAATGGCCTTGATCCACGAGTGCGTTGAACATGCGTATGAAAATAACCCGCAAAATCTAGACCAACAATCGAAAATGGCTTGACTTGCGAAACTCGAAGTTTAGGTAGGTCTGCCATTCGAGGGGTGATAGGTATGGGGTTGGTACGATAACAACGGACGCACTTCGAAAGGCGACTACGAATCGCACGACGCGATGACAATATCCAAAAGTTTTGAGCGAGCAAGAAGCTGAGCGTTCGAAGCCCAGGGTGCAGATTATCATTATGACATTGGTCTACAATGAGCGAAGTGAGTCGATGCTGTCGAGGTAATAACAATGGATGTTTGCAATCATAATCTAGCTCCGAGTGAGCCAGGCGACCGCCCACCCTGAGGAGACCATCACCGTCTAGAAAAGGCTTAAGCTATTGCAAAGGCTTTTAAAGAGGCAGTCCCTTTTCTAATTTATCAATTTCCAGCGAAAACGACGAATTTTGTGCGATTTTGACGACACAATGCAACGATTGCTTCAACTCTGATGCTACGAGATGACCGGATCTACGATCAGACCGGTTTCGACAATTATGTATGAATCGAAGTGCATATCCGATTATACGCTGAATCTTGTTCAGGCTCGAGTACCTGTCCAAGAATTTATCGAATTGATCGACAGCGACGAAAAGCTATACTTGTGAGCTGTTTTGCTCTTCAAGCACGTCAGGTGGTTCCTCTATACGACACGATTCTGGCCACTCATCGTCATCTAGACTGAGCCACGAAGGTCCATGCCACCAGAGCGGATGTTCGAGCAGCTGCGTAACGGTTAATCCACGAGAGGCGCAGTCCGCAGGATTGTGCTCAGAGGGAACGTGATGCCAATGCTGAGGGGGAACCTTATCCTGAATGTGACTAACTCGGTTGCTCACATATGTCTTCCAACGAGATGATGGCGATTTAAGCCAAGCCAGAGTCACAATAGAATCTGACCAACAAAATGTGTTATTGAAGTTAAGCTTACCGCTGAATACTTCCTTGACATGCGCGACTAAATCAGCCAATAAGACCGCAGCGCACAGCTCTAATCGAGGAATCGAAATTTTCTTTAAAGGGGCAACTTTCGATCGAGCGATGATGATTTGAGTAGTGACATTATGATCACTGCGCTCACAACGAAAAAATACCACGGCGGCTTATCCAAGATTTGACGAATCAGCGAAGCCGTGTATGTCGACCTTGACTGAGTCCAGTCCAGGAACGAAACGAGGAATCACGAGAGACGACAATGAGCTTAAGTCCGATCGATATCGGGACCAAGTTTCAGCGATGTGATTGGGAGCGATATCATCCCAATCCAACCCGAGACTCCATAACTGCTGAATAATGCACTTAAACGAAAGAGTGAGCGGCGTTAGAAAAACAAGTGGATCAAATATTCGAGCCAGCTCCGAGAGAATGTTACGTTTAGTGCAGTGCCCATGCAGCGGTGTCACGCTAAACGAAAATCCATCTTTGATTGGATTCCATTCCAATCCTAGAACCTTGATCGAACTACAAGATTCCAAATCGAACGAAAGCGAACTATCCTGACGATGTTCGGGGGGAATATCTTCGAGCAAAGATTGACAGTTAGATGTCCACTTTCTAAGCTCGAAACAACCCTTGCCGAGAATATTAATTATCTGGCCCATCAGCTCGCGTGCTGAGTCTAGTGAGTGTGATCCAGTCACCACATCATCCACATAGACATCATTCGAGAGTGTGGTCGCGGCGAGAGGGCAATCGACTCCCTCATCGCGCGCCACCTGTAATATAGTGCTAAGTGCCAAATAACTCGATGACGACATTCCATACGTCACGATGTTGAGACGATACTCCACAACTGGATCGTCTGGCGAAAAGCGAAATAAAATCCGTTGATAATCACAATCGGATTCTGCGACTAATATTTGTCGGTACATCTGCCTAATGTCGGCAGTGAATACGACCGAGTGTAGACGAAAACGAAGAAGAATCGAACCTATGTCCGATTGCAATCGAGGGCCGACGAGTAGCTGCTCGTTTAGCGCTGGACCATTTCCAGGCTTTGCGGTGGCGTCGAATACCACGCGCAGCGGACTCGTGGTGCTAGTGGGTTTCAGCACGCAGTGGTGCGGAATATAATATGAATGTCCCGATGACGACACATCGGCTACATTCATATGACCAGACGAGAGATAGTCATTCATAAATTTATTGTAACCCTCACGAAGTTGAGGATCACGTGACAGACGTTTTTCCAGAGCGAACAAACGACGCAGTGCCATTGGGCGTGAGTCACCGAACTCTGGCTCCGGCGATTTGAAAGGTAGACGAACTATATACCTTCCATCTTCGTTCCTGGTGTGAGTCGTGTCGAATATACGCTCGCACAGGACTTCCTGTTCTGTGTGAGGGGATGCTTTGGGAAGTTCATCGATTTCCCAAAACTTTCGAATTTGACAGTCCAAGCTGTCCAACGAACAAAGCAAAGAAGACGATTTCGAAGAAACCGTACACGGAGTGTTTCCCATCACTACCCAACCGAGTGTAGTGTTGAAAGCCACGGGTCCGTCGGGACCGCATTCGCGGCGTTCACCGAGAAAGATCTGACAGAACACATCAACGCCCACCAATGCATCGATATGCGCGGGCTCATCGAATCCAGGATCTGCTAAATTTAATATGTCAAGTCGTGACCACCGACTTATATCAACTCTTTCAGTGGGCATGTTACCACAGATGTTAGGAAAGACAAGAGCATTGACTTCGATACTAGGGTACTGACCTCCACAGCGCAAACGAAATACCGTGGAATCAGTAGTGATCGATGACGACTGACCTATGCCTTCAATCGAAGTCGCAGCTTTCTTCAAAACTAAGCCGAGACGATGTGCGCACCTCTTGGTGATGAAGTTGGACTGATTTCCATTATCCATCACGAGACGAATTTTACGAGGTGTGCCGAAGTTGTCGAAGACTTCGACTAAAGCTGTGGCCAACAGCGAAATGTTGTGGGTGGCGGGCTCGCTCCCAGCCTCCAATGTAACAGTCGGTTGATTATCTCCATATGATAACGACGAAACTATAGGGACTCGTGATGCCGATGGGGCATCCGAAACGACGAGAGTGGTCTGCGCAGCAACAGGTAATTTGTCAAAATGTAAGGTCGTGTGATGAGGAGAATCACACTTCAAACAACGATCCTTAGATTTACAAGTCCTCAAATGATGACCTGGGCGCAGACATTTGAGGCACAAATTGTGCTCACGAACAATAGCGAACCTATCACGTGGTGTATGATTATTATAAGTCGGGCATCTTAACAATTTGTGTTCTAATTTGCAAACGACACAAATATCACTCGATTGTGACTGCGCGTTTACAACAAAGGCTTTGGTATGCGCGGGATAACGCGGCGCAATATCTGTACGAGACTGCGCAGTCGAAGCAGACGCAGCGTGCGACGCAAGTCGCGGGGCGGTCGAGGCGCGACCGGCGGCGGCGGCAGCGTTTGCGGCGCGCGGTGCTCGGACGGGCGTGGGCTCGGCTAACTCGAGTGCTTGTCCGGCCTTATTCAAATACTCCAAAAGGGAGTCAAACGATGGGATGTCTTTACTATTATTTTGCAGCTCAAAACGGCGACGAGTATCTAAATCGAGTTTATTTATCAGCAGATAAAACAATGGAAAATCCCAATCTTTATCTGGCAACTTTAGGTTTTTCAACACGGCAATATTCTCCCTAAATGTATCTACTAAGTGACGTAATCCCTTAGGCGAACTCGATTTTAATGTTACCTTTTGTAATTCTTCCCAATATCTAAAAGCCAACTTTAGCTTGCACTGATAACGATCGATAAGGGCCGCATACGCATCTAAATAATTACTTTCCGAAAGCGGGAAACCTTTCAACAGCTGCAAGGGCTCACCGGAAAGAAGCGAAATCAAAATCGAAAACCTTTCAAAGTTAGATAATTTCCGATTATGATGTACCTACCATTGTGTTATACATGTCATAGAAAGTGCTCCATGTTGTAATATCCCCATTAAAATTCAACAGATTTAAACGAGGTAATTTTACCACTAAGTCGGAACCATTCGATTCTATTAAGCCCGGTCTACAATTATCCGGGATCGACCCAAACGCAGAATGTATTTCTAATATTTCAAAATATTTATTATCAACAACTTGTCGAATACCGTCCTCTTCATCTAATGAGGAATCTTCCGACATCTCTGAACAAATCTTTAAATGGTTCGATTCGAAACTACTGCAATAACCTTCAAGTCGGCTAAACCGCGATAAGAACATAGGTAAACGAGAAGTGTCATTCTTTGCTTCTAAAGCCGCTGATAAACACTCGTCAATCCTTTTAATAGCAAAACTACGTTTCATTTCCAAACTACGTTTAACTGCAGCCTTCGACATCGTAAGCAATTAATTAATATTAATTGCTTGCTTATTTTGCTTATTTTATATTAATTAATTGCTTACCAACAAATTAATTCAAAAACAATAATTAATCTAAACAACGAATCAATTCAAACTAATACAAACTTTAAGTGGACTGTATACAAACCAACTAATTACAACAAAAATACGAACATCATAAATGTATGTAGTTACTAAACCGCAGCGAACAACAATACGAAATAAAATAATGAACGAGATGTGGGTACGGTAGGTACCTAGTACTTAGGTACTAGGTACCTACCGTTTCATTTCATATTGTTATTGCAAGTAGGTAGTTAGCTACCTACTTGCAATAACAATATGAAATGAACTTAACTTGAATGTATATTATAAATGTAGGGTGATGATAAATGTTGATATGTGATGAATTAATATAATTTAATTATTATCACGGGTTCAATTACTTTGATCCAATTTAATTTGCTAACTTCTACAAGTTAAATAACTGTTTCAACTTCGAACAAATAATGTATTGCAAATGTTACCCGACTAAATAGAAATGAGTGGACTGAGCAAACGTATTGAAGGCGACGATGTAACACTTAATTTGGCCGTATTATAATGACTGCATCATTCAAGCGCATGGAACAACAACGAAATAAAATGTATTTTACAAAAATACAAACGAAATGAGCCTCGAAATACAATAAAATATAGATATATGAACAATTTTATGCGAGATTTTACGAACTATTACGGATATCTCGAGATTATTTTTACGACGTAATGGTGACTTTCACAATGAATTAGCTTAAAACCGAATGTTTTAACTATAATTCACCGCCTAACAAACGAGATACTAATAAATAAGCGCAAATCCGAGCGATTTGCCTATTATTTATCACAAAGTAGTGAAAATATGCGATACTTATTTGAGCTATCGCGGTATTTCACTCAACGAAACGAAACAAAAGTCGACCATTTTGTCACTCCTGATTATTAAGACAGGTAAGGTCCTTTGTTCCTTAATTGCGAGGAGGATCCCGGGTCTGAAGGACCAATGTTTGGGCACCCTCGCGAGTCGAGGGAAGCTCCCGAATTTGCCGGTTCTACTAACAACAAATCGAACGAAAGAATACCATCAGCGTAAAGTTTCTCGAGAAATTCCACAACAATCAACAAGAGCTATGAGAATAGGCACTCACCGAGCTTGTCCGCAGGTCTAGTAGCAGTGTCCGTCCTGTATGGACCTTCCCAAGGGAGCACGAAGGACCTTGTCCTTTACACAGCTCACAGCACCAAAAAACTTGTAATATTTTATAATTAGTTCAAAATTACAGTGCTTCTTGCACCGATTGTAGTTCGACACTGCCGGCGGCGATAGTGGCGCCCCGGTGTTAAAACTCGATGTTTGGAGACTTGGCGGGACGACGAGAGCGCCATCTTTCCCTTCACTCTCGCTATTATTGGAGATAATCACAAAAATAGAAGCTGGGGTATTCATTCGATTTAATTATCATCTATCCTAGATTTTTTCCACGAAATCAAGCGCGCGTAACTAATTAAAAATCTACAGTTAATTACGCGGTTGCAACACATATTAAAGATATATTGACTACAAAACACTACGGTACTTAACTTAAACCAAAAAACTATCACCGCACTTCGGGTCCATTACTCCATTATCCTTTCCTGGTATGAGTCAGCAAAGTCCTTGGTCAATAAACTTGGAGTAAGTCATGTTGAGCATGGAAACCTGTTCTCAATGGAAGTCAGGATATCACAGTGTCGTGATAACTGGTGGTATCTGCATTCTGACTCCCGTCTTGGCAGCTGAGCTTTGACGTTCTTCAGAGCATGTGCATGCCTCCGCTCTAGCGTCAGAGACACTCGGTTCAGCATCTTCATACATCTCATTGAAGGCTCTGGATACAATTCCGTTTTAGCAATTTCATCGTAAAAGAGATAATTCATCGTAGAAGATTTTCTACCATAACCATTGGCAGCGTATATATAAAGTACTCTGTGATTGGAAGACCCATCAATTTCATTTTCTCTTGCTGCTTACAGAATCTTGTTTTCTACTTTTTTTCATCATTATTCCTACATTTTTTTCCCAGACTCCAAAATCGAATCCCCTAGGCTGACTTCCCTCTCTAATCCGTCATAGTTTTTCCTTTTTCAAATTTGAAAACGTTCCGTAATATGAAAAATAAATTATTTTAATACAAAAGAGTATATGTATGATATGAACATGAAATAGGTGGTTTACGGAATGCCACATTATCCCCCCAACCAAGAACACAGAGAAAAATTTTGAGGATATGGAACATATACTTCACCATTCACACCACCAAGCACAACATTCAAACCCCCCCATTCATACAACATTCAAAAATTTGGGTTTGGGCTCACGACTTTAAAAGATCCAATGGCCCAGACTCACGAAGTAATGTTCCTGGTGATCTGACAGCTTATTTTTAGGGTGTCGATCAGCTGCACCACGAAATGAAAACCTATATGTGTGTGTGACCTTAAAAGCTTATTTTAGGAGTCGGTCCACTGCTCCATTATGCCTTCTAATTAGAAGACATTAAGTATCTTTATCTCTGGAGACATAACCAGACATATAACGTTATGTCTCAATTAACATACATATTTAAAAAATTAATAATCCTTACTATACTATTGACCTTTGAGCTTATTTAAGGAGTCGGTCCACTGCTCCATCCTAGCAAATTAAAAAAAAATAAAAATAATAAAATCGAAATCAATGTAACTACAACTAATAAAGCCAAAAGAAACCAAAGTTAATGTTTTAATGGGATGAAATGAGGCGAGTGACAATATAGATATAAAACCAAAACAATCATAACATAAAATGATAATAACAAAGTTTAAAAAAAAATCAAAGTTACATTTTTAAAAAAATCAAAATTATCAAATAAAACGAAGTATAAAACAGTATTTTCAAAAAACAAAATGTGGTCTAGGTTCCATCTGAAGAATATTGAAAAATAAATTTTGAAAATTATGTAGGAAAGTAAACAGACAGACTGACAGCCTAACATATTTAAAATCATTCATTAATTATATTTTTTTAAACAAAATGGTTAATTAAATTAAATGTTTAACAAGAACATGATATCAATGTAATCATGGTCATTAATGCAATTATGGTAGTCCGACCCCTTTGCACAATCTTCCACGCAATACTAGATAATAATATAATGTTGACAAAAGTTGGTGAAAATCAATCTATACAACTTTATTATAATTAAATTGACAATAAACTTTACTTATAAACTTACAAAATATAATTATTATTCAACTTCAATATTCATTATCATTAACATCAATTATACTCATCAATTAAGTTAAAAAGAAAATTTTCACCAACCTTAATAATTACCCACAAATAATCTTCACGCAAAAGTATACAAACTACTTGCATGAAATGAGTTCATACATGAAAATAAGAATGAACACTCACCAAAATCACGAAGAAGAACTCGTTCATTAAAACAATACAACTCCATTAATATACCTTTATTTCAATAAAAGACTTATTCAAAATAATCTCTTTATTTCTTAAATAAGTGTTCAGTGAACACTAACCTTATTATTATCATTGCATTTTGTCATCTTCATATTTGACAGCATACATATTTCAAAACTTCATCTTTGATGCTTGAATAAGAAGAAGAAGAAGAAGAAGAAGAACGAAGTGCAAGTCGGTTTCGCAACTAAGGTTCCGCACAACACGATATTAAATGAATACACTTATTCACCACTATATTCGATTGAAATAAGCAACTATTTTTATTTATTTTATTTTATTTATTTATTTATTTATAATAATTAGAACGGTACACACAGACCACTAACACTAATTATCACATTGTTTAATTAAAATTATTACACAGATAATCAAGATGAATTAATTAATCATAAAATATTCAATAAAAACTAAACAGATGTACTACAACATAATCAAGTCAACTTAAAATAGTTTAGTCAATAAATAGTAATTATAATATCACATAAAAAATATAAAAACAAAATGTGGATCAAAGTATATGTCAAATCGGTTTAAAACTCAGAAAATTTCTGAAAGGCAGTTAAAACTACCCTCCATTCGTCCGCAAAAAAATCTAAGTCAGGTGATGATTCGACGAGAGCGTTGAATGCAGAGAGGGACCGAGGAATAGGCGAGTTACGACGTACTACCGTGCGACTCGGTGGCACAGCGAACAGTCTGTGTCTGCGAGCCCGAAGATAGTTACTCGGGACATACAACAATTCAGCCAATTCGTTGTGAAGATCGGGAGCGTCAATCATGTTCCGGAAAATTTTTAACATTGTGACCAGCTGATCACCCGCTCTTCTTGTCTTAAGCGAGTTGTAATTGAGGCATCCCAGGAGGAACGCTGTGGGGTACATGAATGGGTAATATCCAAAACTTCGCTTGTATAGAAACCTTAGAAATGCTTTTTGCACCTTTTCTAGTAAAAGCACGTATGTGGATTCATAAGGATTCCAGACGCACGAACTCGCCTCCAGTTTACTACGGACCAGTGTGTTGTATAGGAGCCGTATTACATGCTCGTTTTTAAAATCACGTGAGTTCTGAAGTACAAAACCTAGCCGCCTAAAGATTATTTTGCGACAGTAAGCATTTATGGTCGTGGAATGTGAGCTTTTGGTCAAATACGACACCCAAATCCTTCATTACAGAAGTTCTCGGAAAGATAGTGTCACCGATTCTATAGTCAAAACTTATTGGGCGCCGACCTCGACTAAAACTCATATGACAACATTCGGAAAAGTTGAATTCCATTTTATTTTTGATGCTCCATTCATGAACGGCGCGAACGTCCTCCTGGAGTGCGAAGCAGTCCGCTTCTGATCTTATTTCAGCGAAGAGTTTTAGATCGTCTGCGTACAGAAGACACTTAGCATGCCTAAGAATCATCGGAAGGTTGATTAATCATGATGAGAAAAAGTAGCGGTCCCAGTATTGAGCCTTGGCTCACGCCGGAGCGCGTGTGGTATGGCGAAGACTCGTATATACCAAGCCTCACAAATTGTTGCCGGTCACGTAGGTAATCTGCAAAAAGCTCGAGAAGTGCGGGAGTAAATCCGATTGTACTCATTTTTTCTAGCAATACGTCATTATCCACTCTATCAAATGCTTTCCGAAAGTCGAAGTATAGAACATCCACTTGGAGAGCGCGATCTAGACTTCTCGAGATAAAATTTACAAGTGTCAGAAGGTTTGTGTTGACCGATCGCCTTGCTCTGAAACCATGTTGAGAATTCGACAAATATTTCTCCACCTATATTCAAGTGCGAGTTGGTTTCGCACAATACACTTTTATCACCACAATTTTCGAATTATGTGATCACTATCACTTCACTTTAATATATAATATCACCATTTTAAATAAATACTAGTTTTATTCCGCAATTTTTTCGATATGTTTTTCATTTTTTTTTTTTTTTTTTTTATGACTTTATTAACAATTCACTTCACTTTAAATTGTATAAACACTTTTCTAAAGTAATAATAAAAATTAAATTTCAAAATAAAAAAAAATGCCTGATGCCTGATGATACCTTTTAAAAATATGGAACCCTAAAAAAATTTTTTGATAAATATGAAATATTAGCATAGAAACAACAAAAATGGCTGAACCGTCAACAAGGAAAAATCAAAATTTTATTTCAATAATATAAAATAATTATTTTCGCACCCTTGGGTGAGCCCACGAGTTAAAATAAAAGATCAATCCCTTACGAGGGCCTTATATACGTTACGTTACATAAACGCAATAAAGTGGTCACCAGAAACCCACCACCTACACAAATTTAACAATTATTGATTGGTGCGATAGGACGGGTGGACCTACATCCATCTACTTGTCTATAAATAGAAACCGAATAACAACTTTTTATTGAAGAAATACTTTTGGATGGTGCCGAGCCGCGGCGCGCCGGGGCGCGCCCCGTGTGCGCCTGTGCAGCAAAAAAAAAAATGCAGTTTGATTCAAGTGAAATTCAGTGACAATGTCTACCAATGTTTGTTTTTGTAATTATTATTGCGTTTTTAGTTATTATTTTTTTTATAAGGAAAAAAATGGACAGTGAAACTAGTGATGTATTTAGAAGATCGCAGCCTGCCGGTGCCCCCTATGTTGGACCAAGGTATGAGGGTAATGAGCTGCTGCAGTGTCCTCATTGCTCCCAAGCGCGTTTCTTTAAGGGCCAGCGAGGACTTAATGTGCACATTGGGAAGAGCCACAAATCTCTTTCTCAAAGTGTACATTCTGTTAACATTGGTGCCCCTTTGACTCAAACCCCCGTTCAGACACAAAGTTCTAATTCACAACCTTTTTGGCAATATCTATCTAAATTAAAATCATGCAATTCGATCGTTAAGCGCATGCCCCGTGGTGCACGAATATCAGTCGCTCAAAATTTATCAATTAAAATTCAAAAAGTTATACAAGAAAATTCTGAAAGCGCTTGGGAACAATTGTTGGTTTTTCCCTTCGAAGTCCTCCACTCTAAAAATACCACGAAATCTCTCACTACCGCAAATTAAAAATAACTGTCTCACACAGTCTCACTTTAGGCACGATAATTCTTCCCAAATTTCAATTTTCCAACAACATTCACATTGGCACAGTAATTCACAACATAAAAAATCTCATAGTATTTTTGAAAAAGTAGAAACTAAAATAAGTGATGGGGACTTAAAGGGAGCTGCTCAGCTCTTATTTACCAATGACACCATCGCTCCAGACACGCCAGAGACTTTATCAGCCCTGATTGACAAACATCCACCATCGCTATCACCGCCTTACCTTCCGGTTACCACCACTCCTGTTGAATCTTTACAGGCGACAGAAAAAGACATTAGGGCGGCAGTGATGTCTTTTAAAAATGGATCGGCTGGTGGACTTGATGGCCTAACTCCCCAACACATCAAAGATCTTATTTTTGGAGCTACTGGGGATGCGGGCCAGAGTCTACTGCGAGACATCACCGCCCTTATAAACTTCATGCTATCAGGTAAGGTGCATGCACAGATTGCCCCTCTCCTATATGGTGCAAACCTATGCGCATTGAAAAAGAAAGATGGCGGCATTAGGCCAATAGCCGTAGGTTGCACATATAGGAGAATCGCATCCAAGGTTTGCTGCCGCCACATACATACAAAACTAACTGAAAAGTTCCAGCCCCTTCAGTTAGGCTTTGGCAGTAAGGGCGGATGCGAGGCAGCTGTTCATGCTCTCCGTACATTTGTACATCACGGTTGCGGTGAGGTGATATTGAAGGTGGATGTCAAAAATGCCTTTAACTCTGTTGATCGTACTACTCTTTTGAATGAAATTCAAAATTATATTCCAGAAACTTTTGACTACCTTTGGCAATGTTACGGATTGGATTCTAAATTACTTTACCGAGACCATTTAATAAATTCTTGCTCAGGTTGTCAACAGGGCGACCCTCTTGGGCCAGCCATTTTCGGACTAGCAATACACCCCGTAATTTCGAGTCTAAATTCCAAATTAAACATGTGGTATCTGGACGACGGAACCCTCGGAAGCAAAGCCACAACTGTATTACAAGATTTACAGTTTTTAATAGACAAATTTAAATTGATTGGCTTGGAACTAAATTTTTCTAAGTGTGAACTTTTTATCACAGATATTGTACCATCGGACCAAAGAGACGATTTGTATAATAAATTTAACAGTTTGGCTCCAAATTTAAAATTACTCAACAAAGAAAGTCTACGCCTCCTAGGAGCTCCGATCCTTCAAGAGTCTTTCCCGGTCTTTGTGGATGAACATCGTCAAAAATTTGACGATACGTCTAAGCGTCTCACCGAAATTCATAACCACATTGCTTTCCATCTAATTAAATTTTGTCTTTTTGTGCCTAAATTTACATACATACTACGCTGTAGCCCTCTTTGGAATCATATACCATTACTATTAATTTTAGATGACGCGATCAAAAATATTTTAACCAAAATTCTTAATTGTTCACTTTCAAATAATTCATGGTGTCATGCCTCTCTGCCTATTCGGTTTGGAGGCATTGGCATCCGCAAAATTTCAAGTGTTTCGCTACCGGCCTTTTTATCTTCTACTAATAGTGTTTCAGATCTTTTTAAAAAAATAATTTCAAAATCATCATCTGAAATTTCCATAGCATACGTAGAAGAAGCTAAAACGGCCTGGTCTTTGGCTTGTCCAGGGGAGGTCTTACCCAAAAAACTTAGTTCACAAAGGCTATGGGACGAGCCCCTTTGTAAAATTATTCAAGATAAACTATTTCAAAAAAGTGTTGATATTAGGGACCGGGCTCGTCTCCTTGCCACACGTGAAAAAGAATCTGGATACTGGCTACACGCATTACCTTCTTCCAACATAGGTACCCTTATGGACGATGACAGCTTCTCCATTGCTGTGGGATTACGTCTGGGCATCTCCCGGACAGTACCTCACAATTGTCACTGCGGCAGTGAAGTAGACAGATTAGGCCACCATGGCCTGTCATGCCGCCGCAGTGCAGGGCGTCTCTCACGTCACGCCTCTTTGAATGACGTCATTCGTCGGGCCCTTGCCACCGTGAACGTGCCGGCTATATTAGAGCCGAACGGTATATCACGTGACGATGGCAAGAGACCCGACGGTATGACGTTGGTTCCGTGGTGCCGAGGGAGACCGTTGGTGTGGGACGCGACGTGTGCTGACACGTTAGCAGCGTCCCACATATGCGGGACCTCACGAGCAGCGGGTGCGGCAGCGGATGCGGCAGAAACCCTCAAACGGAGGAAATATGCTGCCATTGGTGATGGCTACATTTTTCTTCCGTTTGGGGTCGAAACAATGGGTCCGTGGGGTCGAGATGCCCGGGATTTTGTAAAGGAGCTGTCCAGACGTTTAATAGACGTCACTCATGACCAAAGAGCTGGCGCTTACCTCGGCCAACGGATTAGCCTAGCAATTCAACGAGGTAACGTCGCCAGCTTTTTGGGAACGTTACCGGCAGACAGCTGCGACCTAGGTTCTGTTTTTTATTTATAACTAGTTTAATTTTTATTTATAACATTTCAAATAGTTTTATTTATTTTTAAGTTGTATATTTGCTGTAAATATTTGATGTAATAAAACCTCTTAGCATATTAAACATTGTGATTCCTAGTGAACTATGAAGATGATCTAGCATACGTGTGGAAGATGTACAAAGGTTTTGACTAACCAATTTCCATAATTGTCCAACATTCCAATATGTAGTTTCCATATTATAATATTACTTGTTGTCTTTGTTTACTTTCCTCTGAAAACCGAAAATACATATTAGTTATATCCAAAATAATATAGGTCCATAAAAAAAAAAAAACGATTTGAATCAAATATATGCCAAATGAGATGTGACGACCGTGGTCTTTTGGAATTTAGAAAAGGGCGTGGGTTCAGCACAGTTGGCGCCAAATGTAACGTAATGTAACGGAGCCCTGATGGAGGATGGAACCTAAAAGGGAAAATATGAACACAGGACACACATATTATCCGCTCCTCTGAAACTCTCCAGTTAATATTTCCTATCCATTCATCCAGTTTTTATGAAAAATCGTTTACTGTGCTAGCCGTCCGGTTATGGAATGAGCTGCCTGTAGACATCAGACATGCTAAATCTCTTTCAATTTTCAAGTCTATGGTTAAGCGTCATTATCTATCTATGCCCAGTTAAAATTATCTTTCACACTGCTTTATTTATTTATTAATTTTTATTTATGTGTATATTATTAATAATTTGTATTTTATATTTTTTATTTTGTATTATAATATATATTTATATATATATATATATATATATGTAGAATTATGGAATATACATGTGAATATGTGTGTATGTATACTTTTGAATTTATTTTTATCTATTATAATGTATGATTGTATATTTTATTAACTGACTTCACAAAAAAGGAGGAGGTTCTCAATTCGTCTGTATGTTTTTTTTTTTTTTTTTTTTTTTTTTTTTGTGTGTATGTTACGTGATTTCTCCGTCAATAGTGAACGGATCCAAATGATTCTTTTTTTAATAGGTAGGATACGTTTCCGAGGTGGTCCCATTTTAATTTTATCGAGATCTGATAAGTATTTCCAGAGATATGGAGATAAATACCTCAAACATAGGAGAATGTACTGGTTTTAGTAGAAGAGTCCCAAGAAGATTATACACAATGGAGTTTGCTATTGGATATACTTTTGAAGACTAAAAAATATGACTGAATAATGTTTTTACATCTTTCTTCTCGTTGATTTTGGTTTTTGACAGATATTCTTACGGTAACTGTGAGCGAGATAGAAATAAAGGTGGGGATAATTTTTTTTTTTAATATCTTATAGGCTAGCGTTTGACCACTATCTCACCTGTTGCTAAGTGATGATGCAGTCGAAGATAGAGAAGTGGACTAGAATGGGAACTGGCTCTCAAGGATAGCTGCCTGAACACATAAGATGTTTGGCGACAGATTTTCTAACTTGAGGGTGGTAGCTGGCCAGGCGGACACTAGATATGTCCTACCACCATGCGGGGGTTCTTGGTTTCTTAACGATGTTTTCCTTCACCGGAGGGCAACTGTGAGAAGCGCACATATATTTTTCGATCGAAAAATTCATTGGTGCACGGCGGTTTGAACTCGGTACCACGGCATCAAAGCCGACTGTTCTCCCAATTACGCCACCGGGCCCTCAATAAATAATTATATATTAATAATTATAATAAAAAATTATATATAAATATAAATAATTTGTCTTCACAGGAATGTTCTACCTGGCAAAGTCTTGTTAGGGTGCAAACTTTTTTAAACATACCTAAGATTTTTTGACATAACATGACGTTTTCCGAAGATGGCGGCCATAATTCGGGTTTCAACAATATAGGGAAGTGCCTCTTATAACGTAGTAGAGTGATTCAGTACTCTGTTGGCCATATGGCGGCAAGTAATGTTAATAATCGCAAATAATACTTTTTTATATTCATTTTGGAATACAACTAGTCCGTGTTATAAAAGTATTTGGAATTATTGTAATAAAATAGACAATTAATTATCGTGTGTGTCAGATGCTTTAATTGCACAGGGCCATTTTGGACATTGTCCTTTGATACCTTGATGACATAATTATTACTAGTGAATATTATCACTTTAGCAAGGCATTTAAAGTCAATTTTTTAGGGTTCCGAACCCAAAGGGTACCAAATGAACACTTTCTGAGACTTTGTTGTCCGTTCGTCCGTCCGTCCGTCCGTGTGTCCATACATATGTGCGCACTTTACAGATCTGTATCTTCTTAACCGTTATAGGTACATACTTGAAATTTTCAAAAAGTATATATCCGTCAGTGTATAACGGCCCAGACACCAAATGTAATAGATGCATGTAATTTAATTAAATTTTGTTATGCACTAAAAAGGGTAAAATAAGTTATTTTTCAAAAAAAATAAAACCGACTTCATAATCACAAACAGGCACTCAAAAGCGAAAAATAAATTACTTAAAATTATTATAAGCGCTACCCACTTATCTATTTGAAGTCGGTGCCAGCCAAGTCTATTGGATAGTAGATAGATACTATGTATGTAGTAGTAGTAAGTAGGTACATGTAGGTTAGTAAGTAGGTAGATACATGTAGGTATTATCTATCTACTACCTATTAGACTTGGCTGGCACCGACTTCAAATAGATAAGTGGGTAGCGCTTATAATAATTTTAAGTAATTTATTTTTCGCTTTTGAGTGCCTGTTTGTGATTATGAAGTCGGTTTTATTTTTTTTGAAAAATAACTTATTATGTTTGTAATTACTGTGTAGTTATTTAGTGCAATAGATTTATGTAAGTAATATTAGGTAAATTGTTTTTTAATAAGTCAAATATGTTTTACCTGATCACCGCTAGTATGTAAGCATTTTTTTCCAGTCCGTACAAAGGTTATCTGGAAGAGATTGCTATAAGCGATAAGACCGCCGATTGTTTTACAGTGTTTCAAAAATGTATTTTTTTGTAATCTTTTACATGGTAATCAATAAAGAGTATTTGTATTGTATTGTATTGTATATTAAAGATATATTGACTACAAAACACTACGGTACTTAACTTAAACCAAAAAACTATCACCGCACTTCGGGTCCATTACTCCATTATCCTTTCCTGGTATGAGTCAGCAAAGTCCTTGGTCAATAAACTTGGAGTAAGTCATGTTGAGCATGGAAACCTGTTCTCAATGGAAGTCAGGATATCACAGTGTCGTGATAACTGGTGGTATCTGCATTCTGACTCCCGTCTTGGCAGCTGAGCTTTGACGTTCTTCAGAGCATGTGCATGCCTCCGCTCTAGCGTCAGAGACACTCGGTTCAGCATCTTCATACATCTCATTGAAGGCTCTGGATACAATTCCGTTTTAGCGATTTCATCGTAAAAGAGATAATTCATCGTAGAAGATTTTCTACCATAACCATTGGAAGCGTATATATAAAGTACTCTGTGATTGGAAGACCCATCAATTTCATTTTCTCTTGCTGCTTACAGAATCTTGTTTTCTACTTTTTTTCATCATTATTCCTACATTTTTTTCCCAGACTCCAAAATCGAATCCCCTAGACTAACTTCCCTCTCTAATCCGTCATAGTTTTTTCTTTTTCAAATTTGAAAACGTTCCGTAATATGAAAAATAAATTCTTTTAATACAAAAGAGTATATGTATGATATGAACATGAAATAGGTGGTTTACGAAATGCCACACTATTTAAGTAAAATTTCGCATTTATAATATTAGTAGGATGTGCAGACAGTGCTACATATCTATATCTCTATGTCTCAAGATTACAATGTGTTGTCAAAGCAATCTAGACATTAGGGCAATGCTCAGTTTGCTGAGATAATCAAACACGCGTGACGTGAGATAAGCATTCAATTATTCAATGTTTCTCTGATTGCATTATTCAGTATGTAGTAGTCAAAGTTGTTTCAATTAATTTCAAAAATTTTATTTGATTGAAATTTGGAAATTTAAAGCGTTTAAGACTCGAGTCATCATGCATCTTCATACATCATAACTTAATTAAGATCGATGTAATTAATCCATCATAGATGCATTCATATGTGATGAATGATGATATGATAAACAGACAAGCTATAAGTTTATAATTAAGATTGATTTGCTTTGTTAGTATGTATCTCCAAAAATTTAACCTAAACAAGGTTAAATTTTTGGAGCTAAATTAACTATTTTTGGGTTCCGTACCTCAAAAGGTAAAAAAAGGAACCCTTAGCCTTTAGATTTTCGCGAAAATTACTTAGTACCAAAATATACCTTAATTTTCAACTTTTTATTTTTCGGAATTTTTCCTTTACTTGTGCTGTAAGACCTTGCTTTTGACGTCATTGCTTACCATCAGGCGAGCTTCGTGCTTGTCCTGTTACCTTATACCATAAAAAAAAACAACTATAAAATTTTACGGAGATTAAATTTTGACATATTGGATCCGTTCCGACGACAAAGCATTTTTGTGAAAAGAGTGATTTGATTTTACACCCAGATTTAGCTTCCGACGAGGGCATATTTCATCTGTTGACATACAAGAAATATTTTAAGGTATAAGGTATATTTTAAGGTATCATATAGACATCTAATAACTGCCAATTTAATTTTATTTTTTTTAAATATTTAGTATGTCTACCGTTGATAAAATGTCTACCATGTCCACAAGGTTATTTTTATTACTATTTAAAATAAAATTAAAATTTTGACTGACGATCAAAATTGAATTGATATTTAATTTACCCCAACGTACAGTAGAAATGAAAGAAACGAACATTTACGCTACTTAAATTACTGGTACAATGAGCCGTTTTATCGCTTAAAACTATCTCTACCAGTCAACCTTTGAATGGAAATGATATTTAAGTACCTAATGTTGAGCATGGACTGTGGCATGATAAATATAATGAGAAAAGGGATTGCATTAATACAAATTACAATAAAATCCTTGAATAATATAAGAGGGTGCGTAGAAAGCTACGCGTTAGAAGTGTAGGTTCCAAGTTTAATCTATTTATGTCTCAACATCTATTTATGTTTAACTTTAGCGAATACGTCTTCGTAGATACGCCGTTCTACAATAGAGGGCGTTTATAAATATAAAATACTAGCTATGCCCGCGACTTCGTCCGCGTGGAATGAATAGTGTCTTAGGGTAGCATTAACTAATAAGACACATACGTATCCCAACTGCACCGCACCGCACCACGCCACGCTAATCCCTCCTCCCCCTTCCCCTTCACCTCCCATCACCTCCTCTACTCACCACTCCCCCTTTCACTCCCCTTACCCTCCCCCTCCACTCCCCATACCCTCTCACTCCACTCCCCCTACCCTCCCCCATCCTATCCCTCCACTACTCGTACCCTCCCCCTCCACTCTCCCTCCCCCCTCACAAACTTTGAATATCATATTATCCTCCTTCTCACTCCCCCTTCCCTCCCCTCCCACTTCCCTTCATTTCCACATCCCCTCCACCTCCCCAATCCCCTCCCCCTCCACTCCCTCTCCATTCCCCCTACCTTCCCCCTCCACTCCTCCTACCTTCCCCTCTATTCCCCTACCCTCCCTCTCCACTCTCCCTTCCCCCTCACAAACTTTGAATGTCATATTTATTTATATCGAATCATCAGCCTAAATAATAAGTTTAAAGCTTCTAGCTTGAAAAATGACGATACATCCATACAACTTTTCATCCCCCCTTTCAACCCCTTACAATCCTCTTTTTGCATTAAAAAGTAGCCTATGTCCTTTCGGAATTCGGTTCAGTAGTTTTGGCGTGTAAGCGGGACAGACAGACAGACAGACAGAGTTACTTTTTCTACTTTCAAATTAAACCCAGATATGGCGCTAGCGTAGATTGTAATAGCTCTCCTTTAAATATTGCCTAAATTTATGAGATCCTGCATCGCGCAAACGATATTTTCCGCGATATTGAAACTGATGCACTTGCTTCGTGATTTAACATCAGTTGAACTCGTATAAAAACGTTTTTTCTTTATAATATTAGTTTGGATAACATGACGCTTACGTCACTTCCGCTGCCTTCGGACCATGAAGCTACGTTACTTCCGTCAAATGTTACCCCTGTGCGCCTAAAGATGTTTCACTTCAAATAGGACACCTAATTATAACGCTAAGCCCAAACCTAGCAACATCGTGTAACGACTAATTCACTGGCTAGCGACTACATACTGAGATAAGCTAGATAGATTGACTAGATCGAGATTGTCATACTGCTTCGTGGCCTCAATTACTGGACTGGATACAATGCGCATTTCAATCGCATCTCGATCGATCGTATCTGTTATAATTAAATTTACCGAAATAACAAAGATTTTATCCAACTTATCCTACTAATATTACAAATGCGACAGTGTGTGTGTGTGTGTGTGTGTGAGTGTGTGAGTGTGTGTGTGTGTTTGTGTGTGTGTGTGTGAGAGTGTGTGTGTGTGCGCGTGCTTGTGCGTGTGCGTGTGCGTGTGTGAGTGTGTGAGTGTGTGTGTGCGTGTGCGTGTGCGTGTGCGTGTGCGTGTGCGTGTGCGTGTGCGTGTGCGTGTGCGTGTGCGTGTGCGTGTGCGTGTGCGTGTGCGTGTGCGTGTGCGTGTGCGTGTGCGTGTGCGTGTGCGTGTGCGTGTGCGTGTGCGTGTGCGTGTGCGTGTGCGTGTGCGTGTGCGTGTGCGTGTGCGTGTGCGTGTGCGTGTGCGTGTGCGTGTGCGTGTGCGTGTGCGTGTGCGTGTGCGTGTGCGTGTGCGTGTGCGTGTGCGTGTGCGTGTGCGTGTGCGTGTGCGTGTGCGTGTGCGTGTGCGTGTGCGTGTGCGTGTGCGTGTGCGTGTGCGTGTGCGTGTGCGTGTGCGTGTGCGTGTGCGTGTGCGTGTGCGTGTGCGTGTGCGTGTGCGTGTGCGTGTGCGTGTGCGTGTGCGTGTGCGTGTGCGTGTGCGTGTGCGTGTGCGTGTGCGTGTGCGTGTGCGTGTGCGTGTGCGTGTGCGTGTGCGTGTGCGTGTGCGTGTGCGTGTGCGTGTGCGTGTACGTGTGCGTGTGCGTGTGCGTGTGCATGTGCGTGTGCGTGTGCGTGTGCGTGTGCGTGTGCTTGTGCGTGTGCGTGTGCGTGTGTGAGTGTGTGAGTGTGTGTGTGTGTGAATGTTTGTTAAACCTAATTCCATAACCATATATTTAAAACGCGAATGTTTGTGTGTATGTTTGTTACTTCTTCGCTCTAAAACAACTAAACCAATTGAGCTGAAATTTGGTATGTAGATAGCCCAGACTCTGGAAAAATACTTAAGGTTTTTATAAGAATATGTAAGATACTTAGAACTTTTTATTTCGATATTCTTACGGAAAAGGTGTCTACGCGGGTAAAACCGCAGGGCACAGCTAGCTTATAATAAAGCTTATAGGTCATTAAAGATGCTTGTCTTTTTGAAGTTATACTTCTTTTGGCGCGATAGAGAAAAATTATGACAGTGAATTTTTACGATGCGCGCGCACACCGACACCTAAATTCATCATCAAAAACATCGTGAAGTTAGTTCTAGGTGGCATGACTATGTTCAAGTTGTATATTCTAGTATTTTGATATTTAGAACACGTGTTTCGTAAGAACGTCATATTTTTACGTTAATAAAACCTTTTTTATTTAAATAAAATCTTTTTGATTAATTTAAATATTTATCGTTAATCACTACTGCATTTTAGTTTTTTTTTCCATACGCCACAGAAGTATAACTTCTAACGCGTGTACATAAGTACACACATGTTTTTTTTTAATATAATGATAGGATTGGTTGGTGATTGATTGATTTATCACTATCTCGTCTAATGGTGAGCTATGATGTGGTCGGAAATGGTGAGTCTGAGTACGCTAGGCCTAGAATGGTCTGAGTCACAAGGGCTGTGTGCTGCCGAAACACCGCAAGGTTATGGCGGCAGATTTTAAAGATTTTAAACACCGTAAGGTTATGGCGGCTCCTTGATGGCGAAAGCTACATTTTGGTAGTAGTAACAATATAAAAAAAATTAAATGAAATGAATAAATGAAAATATTCATTTCCAATAAATAATAACTTAGTTTACCAGTTTTATGCATATATTACAGAAATATACAGAAAGCCAAAAAGTTATTATGATTAATAATAGATATAATGCTATAATGCATGTGTGGACGAACATACATTAATAAATGCACAGAGAAAAACCCTTTGGTGCACTCACTGCTGGGATTTGAACCGACAATCATCCGGATCGAAGTCAAGCTATCTATCCTCTCCACCAATTAATTAATGTATATATTTATTATTTCGTATAATATAAAATAGAAGTAAAAAAGAAAGACAATTAATCAATTCAGGCGAATACACACAATAAAACTTTTTAACAAAAAAATTAAACCGCCAAAAAAACTGAAAAGCAAAAAATAATTAAACTTATTTATTTAACCTTAATACCTAAGTTCTTAAACTACTGTTAGTATACATAAGTATATATTTTTGTAATTGTTTTGAGTTTTTAACTAAACATAATAACTAAGTTCTTAAACTAATGTAAGTATGTATACCTAAGTAACTTTGAGTATTTGACCCTTTCCAATAAAAAAAGAATTATCGAAATCAGACTACTCTGTAAAAAGTTATGCGTGGTCATACATAAAAAAAATATATTATATATACGCGTCGACTTGATAACCTCCTCTGTTTTTATTCGTCGGTTAAAAAATACAAAAAACAACATAAAACCAAAACAAAATAATATGAAAAAAAAAATTTTTATAAATTGAATAAAATGACAACTAAATGTATGGATTGCTGAACGAGGTCCATCTCAGCACAAATGTTAAGGTACTACCACCTCAACGTTGATTTTAAGGTGGACTTGTAGCAGGTGTTGACTAACCCGAAATAATGAATAATAAAATATATGATATACAAATACCTTTGCTTTTTTTAAATAGTTTTTTTTCTAAGTGAAATATTGAAATTTTCAGTATTAAAATAAATTTTAACATTGTCTGACCTACATTATGAAACAACACATGGTCACTTGTTTGCCTGTTCATAAAAAGCAACTCTCTTTAATTTATGCACATTTACATTATTTTAATTAAAAATAAAACTAAATGAATACAACAGAAACTCCAAACTACGCAGCGTTTTCATCGAAGCCCCGATTGCCAATTAACTCTAGCGTTTTCAAAACAATTTTAAATGAACCGAGTTTGAAAAAGAGGGTGCAAAGTTATGTTGACATAATTTTGTTGTAACATGTAATGTTGGGGGACGACTGAAGGCACAATTAAGGGGTAATTGGTCACATAACAAGGGAAATCCAATTAGGAAATGAAAACGGGCCTGAGCCGACCCTGACTGGCTTATTTTTTCTTGAAATTTCGAGGGTAAAGAGAATTGGTATGTTACTCGTATGTTGAGATATTTATTATATGTGAATATATAAAAATAACGATTTTCTCCTTTTATTGCTTTTGGCGTAAAACTTACAGCTATTTTAATATATTTCACTAAAGAATTAGGCACGAAATACATGTAAATGCTGGTTTTTAACCCACGACGCAAATAGAAGGGGTGTTATAAAATATATAATTATAACGGGTAAAGACTTACATTGAATAACAGGCTACTACGGAACCCTACACTGCGCGTGGCCTGACACGCACTTGGCTGGTTATTTCTAGATCGCGCTGTCAAGATTCTCCGTGAACTCGTATACCAAACAAAATGTTCTTGATAATTTCAATTAATCAAAGATGAGGTTGAAACTCTATTATGTTAGGTATTGTACTGTAGTACGGAACCCTCCCTAAGGGTGCGATGCGAGACGCGACTCTGACTCGCACTTGGCCAGTTTTATTTTTAGATGATGACGCTATGAAATAAAATTTTGTAGTTCTAAAAAATTTGAAATTCGGTATACTCTTATTTCAACGATATTGTAATAACTTCGTATCGTTGACCTGATGCTGGAACATCTCGTGGGATCTGAAGAATACTTAACTCCTCACCAACTTACAACAGAGATGTCGAGTTTGGGTACATTGTAATGGTCTCAATGGACAGATTATGAATTGATTGGTCGAGGGTGGTTTTACATTTTGAATTTAAGTATTATTATGAAAGTTACCTTAAAACTTGTATGTGTCTCCCTCTAAGTTATTTTTTGTTCGATATGTTAAAGCTCTAGAGCCTTTATTACTTTATCGAGTAAACTTGAATGTTAGAATATTTTCATAGTACATACAGATTTACGATATATTTCCAATGTTTGATGATGATTTAATTTATAAATTATTGATATTGCCTAAAATAAGGGTGTTTATACTGTGATCGATACATTTGCGGGTAGTCTAAACCTTACAAGATGTGTCAGAGCCGCCATCTTGGTTTTCTGTTTGACTGATGCTTTAAAAGGGCGGTAGAAACGTTAGTTAGACAATTTTGCTCGAGCAGCCTTCGGGCTAACATTGTCACCTTTTCTCTGTCGGGAATATCGTTCAGATGACGAAGTGCTGTCCAACTCGATAAAGGTAATTGTATTTCATAATGTATAGAATAATTGTGGCTAGAATGTGGTTTTCTAGGATATGTTTGTAGTAATGATGGTTTCACTTAGGAATGGTGATGATAAAGTGTTTTAGCTTCGTTGAGGGTGGTAAGGAAAGGCTATGAGGGGTGGTGGAGGCCATTTGGAGGAAACCCCATAACATTTTGTATAAAATGATGTAAATCAGTATAGATTTTCATATGTTATGTCTTGTTGTAAGTTGTTATAAATTCTGATAATGTAACATTAAATAGTTATTGGTATATTGCTGTTCTGTTTGTTTTAAAAGTATCTTTAATGATATTTTCTATTATAATGGTCCTGAGTCTCCTGATGGTAGACATAAAAGGTTGTCATAATGATGAAGGTACAAATAAATGCTTTCTCGGTGATGTCCTGTCTTTTCTATTTTATTAATAAGTCCTACCTTTTAGCTGAAGTATAGGCAGGTAGTTTTGGACGTGGTTCCAAGTGAATATTTAGATCCAGACATTAAGTTTATGGTAGACTAGCTGTGCCCTATGGCTTTGCCCGCGTTAAAATGTATCCTATAGCCTGATCTATAGTACTGGCTATCCCTGTGCAAAATTTCAGTTAAATCGGTTCAGCCGTTTGACCGTGAAGAGGTCCCAAACAAACAAACAAATAAACAAACTGACTTTCGTATTTATAATATTGGTGTTGATCACTAGACTACTAACTACCACCCACCCTGTTCATCAATCAATAAGCTAACACATGCATGTTGATTCGGCTCTCATAAGTTTAAGCTTTTATATTGGGTGTTCTTGTTCTAAAAATTTATATTGATGAAGTTAGTTGGAAACACAAAGGGCACAAATAAACTGGCAAACTGGCATAGCATTGATATTAAATCCAACTCCAAGAAAATATGCAATAGAACAGAAAAATACATGAGATAGCACCAAAGATACGAAGATTTTGAAGATACTGCTAATGCCACAGGAACGAAAGACGAAGAGAAGTTTAGAGTACAACAGTTTAAAACTATACTTAAGGGAACAAGATCGAGGTGCACACAGCTCTGAACGAAACCACACGCTCGTCGCACTACTGTGATGCGCGCTCTCGGTACGGTAGTCGGATACGTTACTAGTTTAAAAAAACATCGTGGCAAAATAATAACCACTAAAAAATATTTGGAACTCAACCTTTTGGTTTTGGAAAACTCATGGGTAAATCCCACCTGTGAGGACATTAAAATTAGAGTAATTTTAATGTCCTGGCCTGTTTTATTGAACATTTTTGATGTTTTCTTTATTTACAGTCCATCGCCACTGTACGTAACACACGATGCACGAAGAAAAATATGACAGTACGAGACATTCAATAATTTAAGATCACGTAAAAACTAAAAGAACCGACTTCAAATGCCACGCTATTAATTTTCAGTACCAAGTTTGAGGTGTTTATCTCCATAATATCTCCGGAGATACTTATCAAACCTCAATAAAATTAACACGGTACCACACTTGGGATATCTCCTTTTCAACAAAAAAAGCATATTCATAATCGGTTAATAAACAAAGAAGTTAACCACGAACAAAATAAAATAAAACTGGCCAAGTGCGAGTCAGACTTTGTCCCGCACACGGAGGGTTCCGAGCGCCATCTATCGAGTTTCTAACGAACTTCTAACACCAACTAAGTAAACGTTAACACAAAGGTAGAATAGTATTATATAGTAGTCATAGTAATAGTAGTAATAGTAATTGTAGTAATTAATATTATTAAATATCTGGTTGACCGGTATTTTTTGCTACTTAAACAGACAAATATGACTCTTCCCGACATCTATTGACAAATAATAATACTATTTTTTTTAATTGAGAGCAACTAACTTCTTTACTGATACAGTACTTCTACTCGCCAATAGATGTCGGGAAGAGTCATATTTTAAGTTGATTATTGAAAACACGAATAAAACAACATTTTCTGAAAATGACTCCTAGCTAGATCGATTTATCGCCCCCGAAATCCCCTGTAGGTATACAACATTTTATTTAATCGTTGGACCCGCTTCCGAGATTCAGATTAAGGTATAGCCTATATAGTATATATAAGCCTGGTGACAGACGGACAGACAGACAGACAGACAGACAGACAGACATACAGACAAACGGACAGCGGAGTCTCAGTAATAGGGTTCCGTTGGTACCCTTTGGGTTGGGAACCCTAAAAAGGACGTGTGCCACTCGGGAACTGCCGCGATAAAGCTATTGCATAGCATTTTTTTATTTATGCAGTATTTTTTTACAAGCTTTTATTTAACTTGCAATGTATGTATGTCACAATGTATGTTCGGGTGAAATCTTGGAAGCTAAATTAGACCCACTTCTCGATGTCCGATTGGACTCAAATTTGGTGTACTTGTGTATCTTCGGTGACAAAACAATGATATGCTAGCATGGAGCTGGTCTGATGATGGAGACGGAAGGTGGCCACGGCATCTCTGCGATGAAACAACATAACCCCACCGAATTTGGGCTCGATTGATTTGTCTTGAAGAGAACTTTACGCCTAGATGATATCCAGGGTCTGATGATGAAGCTGGAAGGTGGCCACGGCATCTCTGTGATAAACCAACGTACCTCTACCGAGTTTGGGCTCGATTGATTTGTCCTGAAGAGAACTTTTCACCTAGATGATATCCAGGGTCTGATGATGAAGCTGGAAGGTGGCCACGGCATCTCTGTGATAAATCAACGTAACTCTACCGAGTTTGGGCTCGATTGATTCGTCTTGTAGAAAACTTTACACTTAGATAATATCCAGGGTCTGATGATGAAGCTGGAAGGCAGCCACGGAATATCTGTGATAAAAAAACAAAACACTATCGAGTTTGGGCTCGATTGATTCGTCTTGAAGAGAACTTTACACCTAGATGATATTTAGCGACTAGTGATGAAGCTAGAAGGTGGCCACGGCATCTCTGTTATAAAATAACGTAAACCTAGTAAATTTGGGCTCAAATGATTTGTCTTGAGGAGCACTTTACACTTAATAGCCAGGATCTGATGATGAAGCTGTAAGGTGGCCATGGAATTTCTGTTATAAAACAACATAGCCCCACCGAGTCGATTGATTTTCCTTGAAGAGCACTTTACCCATAATCACATCAAATATCCGTGGAATATCTTAAAACATCATGCCTTCTCTTAAATACTTAGGTAGTAGGTAGGTAGTCGGTATCTATACTTACCTACTAAAAGGTTAACAATAAATTATAAGTAAAAAATATTTTTTAAAACAAGCTTTTATCTGGGACAACGTTAAAAATAAATTTTAGTAAGTATTTGGCGTGTAGGTACTTACCTATATTTTTAAAAGCTTGAGGCACTGAAGTATAGTAATTACCTAGCCTGAAAAACGGGTAGTGCTTCAAGCTTTTAAGAATATAGGTAAGTACCTACACGCCAAATACTTACTTACTAGAATTTATTTTTAACATATTAGTTCGATGTCCCATATAAAAGCTTGTTTTTAAAAATATGTTTTACTTATAATTTATTTCTTTAATATTAATTCAATTTTGAACGTGGTTTATCGGTCAAAATAAGATAAGAAGTGAGCTACTTTTAATATCGCTCATTTTAATATCAAAAATTTTGGTTAACTTTATAGGAGTATTATATATATTATTAACAAAACAAAAAATAATACTGCATTTGTGATAATAATTATAAAATGTATATATATAGAGTACTCACTCATTTTCTTTCACTATTTTTTTCGTGACTTTCTTCATTAATAAATGCACTTTGTTTATTCATATTTAAAACACTTTGTACACAAATTATGCGAGTACAGATATTCACTGTTGTACATGGATGATAAATACCTATACACCTATCTATGTCACGGCTACATGTATGAAGGCAGTGAGTGTTTAACAAGGAGGAATTATGTAATGTTCCGAGGACTTGTTCACCGTATTTCATCGTGCAACATGCGTGATTTTAATTTGTAATGTAATATAATTCAGTATTATTTTTTTGGTAATCACAATTCTTCATAACTTTTTAAAATATTAATTACCTATACTTACTTTAATGCGTGTCCTAAACTATCTAACTCTTCTGCATTTACCGAGCACACCTCAACAGTCTGAAAGCAACAGTAAGTGCACAAAGAGCAAGCGACCATTAGATGAGGGTCCCTGACACCGTGAAAGGGTTTGAGAGACCTCTAACGGACACAAGGGTCTACACAAAAGTGCGAAGTTTCTATGCTTGACTTGTGACTCTAGTTTTTTTTTATAGTGCGTTCAGAGTGCGTCGTTGCACTGAATGTAGTGGCTAATTTCAAATTTTGAAAGCAATATGTTACATATATTTATTGAGAGAAGATAAACTCTCGACTAGTGTCCTGGGAATTTACTTGCTGTTAGGTGACGTTGCGATCTAAGGCATCGTACTAATAGAACGTGAACGCGCAGTCATCGCGCTATGCGAGCATCACGTGTTCGCGCGATAGTAAAACTGGAGTCTCTTAATAGAACGCAAATACGTAATCATCGATCGCGCTCCCCGACGACGGGCGACATGGCGCGACGCGATTATCACGCGAATTTTAATTATGACACCAATTCGAATTGAATATGTTTGATCGCCGTTCGTACGAAGTAAGTTCGCGCCTTCGAGCATTTACCAATGGAGATGTTAACGTTGTAATCCGCAAACAACTTTTCTGCCGATACTTACGGAGGACGAGGTAAACACGCATTGCACACACACAAATCACTCACTAATTATGTTGGACGCCGCCGAAGGATTAAAAAAAAACCGAAATACTTTGAAAGATTTATTTAAAAAAAGTACAATCTTAAAATATTAATATTATAATAAAACTAAAACGACTGTCTTCGAACGAAGTGTGTTACGAAGTGCGGGCCGATGCGCGGGGCCGAGGGCGCCACGAGGCAAAAGTGCAGCGCACGTAGGCCACTGATTGACGTCAATGGCGTAAACCGCAGCGTTGACGGAAAGTTCCTGAGAACTGTAATATGCAGCGCTTGCGGAATAGGTGTAGGTAGGTACCGTAACACCTCCCCCCTTAGATCAGCAACTATTTGAGCACTCTGAGCGAAAATGTTGCTGACTTCGAATGGTGTCCTTTGGCTTTTTCAGGATCTTCATAAAGATGATTTTCAGGTGCTGTGCTGGCCTCTTTGGGTTGATTTTGTCTCGTACAAATATTATATCGCCGTAAGATGATTGCGAAGATAGCTATTGCTGCTAGAAGAAGTGTTCCGTAGAGAGGTAGTGTAGTGTGGTACAAGGAGATGTCTGTATGATTTATCTCGACTGGATGCTGCATCAGGATCTTATCTTCGATGGCGTGAAATCCGTTGAGGTTGATTGAGTTTAGTTTTAAATGAGGTATATCTATGGTTTCTTTTATGTAGTCCTGTGGTATTTCCGTTAGAAGCAGTGGCTGTCCTTTAATGTGGTCATTGGTATTAATAATTGTAAATTCTTCAGTGCGTATGTAGCATTTCAGGGGCAAAGTTGCAAGGTAGCTTCCATGTAGGGTCAGGAACTCCTGTCGTCCACATTGTAGTTCTGCTTTCGTGGGTTTTGGGAAGACAAGTGTATAGTGCTGGTTGTCTAACTGCTCCATCGCTTCCTTGTCCAGGGTAACCTTGGTAGGCCGGCATGTCCTGTCCAGGGCTTGATGATTTATAATGTTCTGGATACAGTCTGGATGCGCTCGCAGAGGGTGGTAGCCGTCTTCTTCACATAGATACTGATGATTGAATTTCAGGCATTCTGCCGCAATGTACATGAAATTCTTGCCATTGGTTGCTAGGAATGGGTAAGGAGGGATAATAGTCTGTAACTTTCTATTAGGAACTAAGGATAGTTTATAAAATTCGAAAGTGCTTGATGATATGATAGGGATTTTGAAAATTATAACTATTCTACTACCTGCATAATAATATCCTGATTTTATAATGTTATAGTACTCTCTCAAGTCCGCGTCTATTACTTGCTCTGGTCCATATACTATTTTTAACCTATTTATTATACTACGTAAGTTATCTATGCTTAGCATGCTATGGTGAGTGCTCGATGCACGAAAAACGCTAAAATATTTTCTATTATATCTAATTCTAAAATCAAATCCTCAGCGTTCTCGCTAATTATACCTAGTAGCTGAGCGAGCTTAGCGTATCTAACTAACTTAGCCTCAGCGTGGGCGTTCCTATCTAACATTAATGCTAAACTATTATTAATCTTCTCCTGGTTCTCTGCTTTTTTAGTTAGTAAGATGGTATGCTGAGATATCCAAATTTTATTGAGACTTATGTGCTCATTAAATTCAGACATCAACTTATCATCATTACTCTCTAGTATATTAAGTGCTCTGTCATATTTTTCGGCATCCGTATGGTCTAAGTTACCAGTAATGCTTTTAACAACTGATCCAAGGCCTCCTAAGACCTCTTTTAGTACGCGATTTATTGGGCTCTAATGTGTCTAGCTGATTTCTAATTTTAGTTAATTTAGTAGTGAGATAATTAGTCTGTAGTTCATAAAGTTTTAGGGTATCGTTGTCTAATTTATTCGCAAAAAGTCGAAGTTGAGAATCTACCGAGTCAAGTCTGTCTTCAATATTAGTAAGGTCAATGTATTGTAAAAAGGAATGATAGTGAGTGACAAGTTTAGCTTGTCCGAGTTTAAAAAGGAGTATACCAGGTCCATTGTCAAGATTCTCAAGTCTTATCTCGTGCGCCAGCGTCAGGTGGAGGAATGCGAGGAGTATCATCCTGTAACAATTTCGCGGTTTTAGGCACACGTTTAAGTCGTGATTTTGCAATGGGGCCCTTCTTCTTAGAAGTATATATATGGATTGGCAGATCGGCTAATACGGTATCCTGAGTATAACGAGTCGCAAGTTTATTTCGACTAGCTTGTGGATTAGTTATGAACACTTGTTGGTCGGGTTGGTATTCGACCTCAGGTTCTCTATCCTTATTCCTGCTTTCTATGATATGCGTGCGATTTGTAAGAGCTGATTCGTTCAACTTGTCATAAACTAATTTCATCTGGTCTCTATGGGTTATAATGTATTGTTGCATTAGGTGTTCTGTCATGTCAATGTCAAAAGGATCTCTAGGATCGAAATGTCCTCGAATAACGTCATGTGGTCTACACTTAGTGAAGCTATGCACGGAGCTATTATAAGCTAATATGGCATAGGGCATTAAGTTAACTGTCGGTTCAGCGTTTTGTCTAAGTCGCATTATTTGTAAGTGTTCTAAAAGAGTCGAATGGAATCTTTCTATCATCCCGTTATCGTTAGGGGCATGAGCAAGGGTCCTATGGTGGTTAATTTTATGAAGTCGCGTAAATTCAGCAAACATCTGATTGGTAAATTCGGTTCCATTGTCATTTATTAAAGTCAGTGGAAGTCCATGATGAGTACTGTAAGTCAAGAGTCCTTGTAGGACACTGACGGCAGTCCCGTCACGTAGGTGATAAGCTTGCCCGTATTTAGAAAATACATCTACAAAGGTCAGATATTTCTCATTGTGCGCTGTAAAAAGGTCCATATGCACTATCTCAAATGGCTTGGAGGCTGGTGGTACCACGTTGAATTGTGGTCTGACTGGTTGTCTGTCATATTTAGTTTGACCACACACAGTGCACTCATTTATGTACTTAGTTATCTCCTCTTTCATTTTTGGCCAAAAGTATTTGCGTGAAAGAGCCAGATAGCTTTCGTTTATTCCCCTGTGATGAGTTTACCCTCATGATAATGCTTTATGATTTCCTGTTGCCTTAAGTATTCCTTTCATCTACATCCTCTAACTCAGTCTTTGCTAAGACTAAATTCATAGAGGAGCTTTTGAAGTTATTTTGAATAATAGGAATGATAGAGTACATTCCTAAGGGCGGTGTAATCTTAAGGGCGGTCTTAACTTTCGGATTGACGTATTCTTTTATTGCATTAATCACGTCCTGCTCGAGACTGGATTCGGATACTTGAATGTGAGTACGAGTATGTGTGTCAAAAGGTTTTGTCGCTGTCGTTCGTCTTTTAATGTCACCTACTATGGTAAAACATATCTGTCTATGAAATTTATTTAAGGGTTTGTCAGTGATTGGAACTTCGAGAATGGGATTCTCGTTACTGGTATGGGCTGTAGCCGTTGTTGAACCAACATTAGAGGGTGGCATTTCAGAAGGATTTGCTACCATTGAATCTGTTTCCTCATTGTTAATTTCAATGCGAGAGAGGGCATCTGCATTTGTATTATATTTGCCCTTTTTGTAAACTATCGTGTAGTTGTATTCACTCAGTTTAAGTCGCCATCTGGTCAGTCTGGAGTTAGGCTCCTTGAGATTCATTATCCATTGGAGTGGTCTATGGTCAGTCAGAATTTTGAATTTGCGTCCAAAAAGATAGGGTCTGAAATACTTTGTAGCCCACACAATAGCTAAAAGTTCTTTTTCGATCGTGCTATAGTTTATCTCACTGTCATTGAGAATACGAGATGCGTAACAGATAGGTTTATCTGAACCAACAGGTCCTTGGCTGAGTACGGCACCAATAGCTAGATTAGAAGCGTCTGTTTTTAGAATGAACTCTTTGCTGAAGTCTGGATATTGAAGTATCGGGTCGTTAGTTAGTAACGTCTTGCATTTTTCAAAGCAGTCTGTATAGTCAGAGTCGAAAGTTATCTTGCTGGACTTTTTCAAACACTTAGTCATAGGTTTAGTAATTCGTGCAAAGTCAGGGATAAATTTCCTATAATACCCCAGAAGTCCCAGAAACTGTTTTATCTCTTTAGGTGTTTTTGGCAAAGGATAACTCTCGATAGCCTTTATTTTATCAGGATTCGGTTTTATACCGTCTCGACTGATAATGTGCCCTAAGTAGGCTGTTTCCAATTTTAAAAACTCAGACTTATCCATCTGGATTTTAAAATTGGATTCTCGTAATCTAATGAACACTTTCTCCAAATTTGACATGTGTTCCTGCAAGGATGTACTAAAAACGATGATATCATCTAAATATACTAGACATATCTCATTCTGCAAGCCTCTAAGCACGTTGTCCATCACCCTTTGAAAAGTTGATGGACTGTTCTTTAACCCCATGGGCATTCTCAAAAATTCAAAGTGCCCATGTTCAACGTTAAAGGCCGTCTTAGGTATATCATCTGGGGTCATTTCAACCTGGTAAAATCCAGATGCAAGGTCAAGGGTGGTGAAATATTGACATCTACCTAGCTTGTCAAGGACGTCTGAAATATTCGGTATAGGATATTTATCGTCGATAGTCTTGTCATTGAGTTTACGAAAATCTACAACTAGTCTCCATTTTTGCTTCCCAGATGCGTCAGCCTTTTTCGGGACAACCCATATGGGAGAGCTCCAGGCAGAGTCAGAGGGTCTAATAATACCCTGGTCTAACATCTTAGCAATCTGATCTCTAACTTCCTGGCGATGTACAAAAGGGTAGCGGTAGCTTTTCGTATAAACTGGTTGTTCGTCTGTCGTCTTAATCTGATGTTTTATCTTGTTGGTAAAAGTCAGAGCCTCTCCGTCAATGTAAAATACATCGGCGTAGCGTCCACATAATGTCTCCAAGTTAATTCTCTCTTCCGTATTTAGGTGTTCCGTACGTAGTCGCGATAAAACGTCGCTAACGCACCTAGAGTCCGATTTATTAGTCATAGATTCCATATTAAAAAGGTTAACTCGAATAGTCCTGTCAAATTGTATAGTCATGTCCATATTAGAAGGATTTTCTACTTCTACAATACCGGTCTGGTCAGTTACAGTCGTCACGCATTCATGAATTATGCAATTGCACATAACCTGTTCACAAATGTATACGTCACCGTCGGGGTGGTGTATTGGTACATTTATTAATCGAGACGAATTTGCCGGGATTATTTCCTGGAAATTCGCTTTTCTGCATGTATAGTGAGAAAGCGGAATTTCAGTTCGGTCTGTGACTAAAACGTTACGTTTAAGGTCAATTTGAGCTCCATCTAATAAATCTAAGCCCAACAATCCATCAAAGTGACTATGAAATTTATAGACGAACAATTTAATATCTTTTTGTTCGACAAACTCTGGAAAATTTGGTAGCGTGATGGAATGTTCGTGTTTGCTAGTTACGCAAGAATTTGTGACCTCAAAAGGATCAAAATTCAGAGGTACATGTGCGAAAAACTTTTCCACAGCCTCGGGGCTTATGAACGATTGATTCGCCCCGGTGTCTATAAGAAATTTAAGAGGAGGATCATACATTTGAATATACCTCAACTCCTTTTTGGATTGAAGGTTGACCTCTATTTTGGTGGAGGGTCGGTACGGCCCTTGTGAAAATCCGACTGGTTTTGGTCGTGGCTAGTAGAAGGTTGGGGAGCTTCTATAGCATTTGTCGCGCTATGGTACTGTCCGTCATCCTGGTCATACATGTAATAGCCAAAGTCAGTCTGGTCATCGGGATAGGCGTCAGTGTAGTCATAGTAGTTAGATGAGTCATCGTTGTAATAATAGTCAGTATTATCGGCAACCTCGTTATAATTCATCTCGCGTGTTTTAAAGTAATTCGAGGGTGGCGGATTTTCAGATTTTCGCCAATCGTGTCCCGACATTGTAGGCGGAAGCGCCTTTGGTATAAAATGGCTAACGCCACTCATAGGCTTTGGCATAGTCTGTGAAGTATTGCGCGGAGGGAAAAATCTAAACGCGTTTTGGGGGTTGTAATTAGGTGGCGGTGCACTGAACATTTGTTGAGTGCGAGTAGGCATACGCGGCTGATTAAATCTTGGTGATTGAAAACCGGGCTGATAAAACGGAGGTGGGCGATAATTACTCTGTGGGTGTTGCTGCGGCATAAATAACGGTTTCGGCCAGCTAGTTTGGGGTTGCACATAATTTAAAGGTTTAGGCATAGCAAAAGAATTATTAATAGGTTTTAAATTAAATTTAGAAGACGTAGCAAAAGTCTGCGGCTGCGGCAAAGGCGGAGCCTTCTTTTCCACGTACTCATTCCGTTGCTGCAGATATAACACATTTAATTCTTCCTGAACAAATTCCAGTGCCTTTTCAATTGTTGCGGGTCTCATACAACGAATACGAGACCCTAGAGGTTCTTTAAGACCTCGTACAAAAGATTGTAACGTTAATTTTTTATATAAGTCGCGCTTTGCATCGACTGTGGTTTTTACACACTCGTGTAAAGTGACATAAGTCATTATGGTGCTGAAAAGGTTCTGGCATTTGTCGTAAAATTCAATAGGGGTGTTACTTCCTTGCGAAAGTAGTGACAGATCGTTATAAAGTGCTGTCTCGTCTCTTTGGTCGGAAAAGTTATTTATTAAGGATGTTCGAATATCCTGCCATGATTCTGGTATACCGTTTGAATTTATTGTTCTAGCTGCATTACCGGTAATTTTATTTAGTATACCATTTATCACACATAAATCAGTCAAAATGGCGTTCTCGTCATTGAGAATATATTTCGTCACGATTTCATCACAAATCCGAATAAACCGTGTGAGCACATTCGGATTACCATCGAACTCCGGTACTGGACGCAACGCTTTATAAATTGTGTCAGGGTCCATATTGCCTGAGCTATTACCTAAACTATTCTCACGTTCCAGAGATCCTAATTCTCTACCTAAGTCTAATTCCTTATTTCTACTGATCTGTCTGGAGGAGACAGATCTATCTACGTTTTTACCTTTATAAAAAATTTTGGAAACGGTAAAAGGAACAAGTAACAAGGAAGCAACACAATAGACAAAATAATTTCAAAGTACTTACATTCGGTCCACTGAAGTTTGAGTGTATCCTCGGCCGCGAACCTACCAAGTTCGGACGTTAGACAATGGCACTTGAAAGTGCGAGCAGAGTCGAAGTTCGCAGATTCGATTTTAGAAAGCTACAGATTCGCGCACTGCTTCTAACTATCCTACCGACTGCGCCAATTATGTTGGACGCCGCCGAAGGATTTAAAAAAAACCGAAATACTTTGAAAGATTTATTTCAAAAAAGTACAATCTTAAAATATTAATATTATAATAAAACTAAAACGACTGTCTTCGAACGAAGTGTGTTACGAAGTGCGGGCCGATGCGCGGGGCCGAGGGCGCCACGAGGCAAAAGTGCAGCGCACGTAGGCCACCGATTGACGTCAATGGCGTAAACCGCAGCGTTGACGGAAAGTTCCTGAGAACTGTAATATGCAGCGCTTGCGGAATAGGTGTAGGTAGGTACCGTAACACACTTTAACGATCCCGCACACTAGCTTGAAACACGCACACAGTATTAAAAATACAGCGTAGTTACGCACGCTCATCAAAGGTTTTTTGGGTGTTGAAGACTGTAGGAAGGGTCTGGATAATTGTGGAACTTGATACGAGTAGTTCAAGACATCTACTGAAACGGTTGTCGGCGAAAATGATGCTCGAACTCTACGTACAGATTGGCGACTTGTACTATTGCATCCTTACACCTTATTTACCGAGAAAAGCTAGGCTGCTAAGCTGTCCATTTCAGCCTGGGGAAAATTATTTCGTAGGTCTGTCTCTCCGACGGATACCCAGCTGTTGTTTTCTACAATTCGCATTGCTCAATCGATTCTCGTGAAATTTGTGAGCAGGTTCGATCATTTTATTGAAATTTTTGTCGTTTCAGTTTTTGAATATTTTACAAAATGGCGGACTTTATGAGGGTTGAAAACGTTAAAAATTATATTTCAGCCATCCAGAAATATTTCTAAAAATGTCACAAACTTATTTTGTTACCCTTAACTTCAGGAATTGGGTGTGTGTTATTTGGTCCTAAGCTTTGCAAAGATTTACGAGGTCTACAGCCCACAAAGTTACTAGTTTCACTTGTGTGAGAACTAAACTGAGTACTTTCCAAGGCTTAGTACGAGTTTGAAACTTTCCAAACATACGAAATACTAGTTATTATTCAATAATTTAATTCTAGACTAAACACAATAAAGTTAACTGTAATGTGAAGACAATAAATGTACCAGGCAGTAAAAACTAAAGATAGAAGGATTATCTCAACAAAAATAGTAAAAATCCAGTATAAGCAACTCAATAATCGTTAAAGAACAAAAGAGCAAAGAGAAACGAAACAAAACACGAAGTTTTTTACAAAGTGACTAACCCAGTATATTGTTACAAAGACTTACCTACCTTGTCTCAGTGTTGCTGAGTACTACTAAAACCCGAAGAAAGGAAAGGAATAATCTAGTTTGTTTTATTTGTGACAATCAAAACAAACCCAAAAACCTGGGCTGTCTTAACATAGCGTGGGTAGTCTTTACCTTTTTTTAGGGTTCCGTAGTCCTGACAAGGAACCCTTATAGTTTCGTCATGTTCGTCTATCTGTCTGTCTGTCCGAGGTTTTGCTAAGAGGCCGTTAATACTAGAAAGCTGTAATTTTGTGTGGGTATGTATATAAATTACGCCGACAAAGTGCTGACATAAAATTTTGAAAAATATTTTTTTTAGGGTAGCTCCCCTATATGAGAAGTGGGGATGAATTTTATTTCATCGTCTACTACATCGTGTGAGGTATCGTTGAATAGGTCTTTTAAAATGACTTAAAGTTTTTTTTTTTCAGTTCCAGTTGTTCCAGTTTCCAGTAGGGCGCCCCCCCCCCCCCTCTCCTCTAAAAGCTAAACTGCTGGCTTGAAAGATCTGGAAAAATTCGTGATAATAGCGCATTTCATGATCTTAAAAGGAAAATTATAGCGGTTAAGATAACTTATTAGTTTAGCAGTAATAGTCGTTGAAGTTGGGTGTTGGATAATTTTGTACCAAATACAAAATCCTTAGAATAAATCCTTTAAAGTGACAAATACGGAGTACCTAGTTGCTTTGCTTGTGTATAACGGGTAAAGACTTGCATTGAATAACAAGCTACTACGGAACCCTACACTGCGCGTGGCCCGACACGCACTCGGCCGGTTATTTTTGTTTCAATAAGGGTCCACACAATCAGTGCATTGAGCCAGTGTCAAAGTATTTAAATTGTTTAAGTTTAGTCAAGTCGAAGTTATATCTTCAGTAAAGATGTGGACTTTACCAAAAGATTTTCAGTGGAATATTGGTGTGAACGCAAATAGCATGTTTTTAACCGACTGCCTTGCTTGGGATTCGAGTCCCATCGGTAGGGTGATATTTAGGATTGTAAGTAACAATGTACAAAAATATAAGATAGTTTATAAAACTAAAGAATCGACTTCAAAAGCCGCGCTATTAATTTTCAGTACCAAGTTTGAGGTGTTAATCTCCATATCTCTGGAGATACTTATTCAATCTTGATGAAATTACTATGGTACCACTCTTGGGATATCTCATTTCTAACCAAAAAATAATTATCAAAATCGGTTTATAAATGACGAAGTTATCTACAAACAAACATAAAAAAATATATATGTATATATATAATCGACGAATTGAGAAACCTCATCCTTTTTTTGAAATCGGTTAAATAAAGTGTAGTACTAATTAAAGGAAGCATAATATATGCCTTTAAATATTATGAAAACCAATAGTAAGGATTTCGATACGTCTTCTTTTTACGCCGCTGGTGAAAAGTTTCTTCCTTAACGCGCTCTTTGATCTGCCGGAGTTGTAATTAAATCAGCTTTTGTGCCAACTTACAGATAATGTGCAGGTTTCTTTAAGTTTGTATGTTCACTTTGGAAAGACAAACAATGTAGTTGTAGAGAAATGCAGCTGGAATGTCGAAATGGTTTAGTTTGATTGTTAATACAATAACTGCTAACTGCTGCTACAATAAATGCTACTTAAAGTCAGTTACTTAATAGTAACTGACTTTAAGTAGCGATTTAAGTGGATGAGTGTGTGTTTTTAGGGTTCCGTAGCTGAAGGGCAAAGAACGGAACCCTTATAGACTCATCATGTCTTCTGTCTGTCTGTCCGTCCGTATGTCACAGCCATTTTATTCCGAAACTGTTACGACTACAGAATTGAAACTTGGTAGATAGATGTATTCTGTGATCCGCTTTCCGATTTTTATACAAAAATTAAAATTATAAAAGTTTAAGGGTTCATCCCATACATGGAACTGAAACAAAAAAAAATCTTCAAACCTATACGTGTGGGGTGGGGTATCTATGGATAGGTCTTTAAAACTGACATTGAGGTTTCTAAAATTATTTTTCTTAAAGTCAATCATTTGAAAGATAGGCGCGGCGCGTCTAAAGTGGTAAAATGTATCCCCCCCCCCCCCCTCTAACTTTTAAAGTATGCGAGTGAAAATCTAAAACAGGCTGGTTTGAACGAGATACAGTCAGCAGTTTTTGAGATATAGCGACCGCAAATATAACTTTGTTTTTCATACAACACACGATGGAAAAAGTTATTTTTTTAGTTGCGAAAAATCATTGTTATAGAATAATTTACTGTGTTATGGAACCCTACGACTGCGAGTCCGACTTGCACTTGGCCAGTTTATTTTCTTTTTAACTGTACCCACTTTCCGTAAAATGTAAAGTAGGTATTGAAAATGAATATCGAAAAATGTTATAGTCTCTGTATATTCAACAGGTCCAGGAAACAGGAAACAGGTCTTCACGATACAGGCTTGCCTAGTGTGAAGATCACAAATTATTGTCGCTTTTGTTTAAATAAATTTAGCCTTAGATTTTAATTATTGTAGTACCTAATACCGAGTTAACCTTAAGTCTATTTGTATTATTGTATATTGTTCTATTGCTGTAAATAAATTATTTCATTTTCATTTTTTCATATCTGTGGCATTGTAGTTTTCTAACTTATGGACCGATTTTAATTAAGTTTTTTTTGCTAGGTCACTTGTTCAGAATAATTGTTTTTAAAAATATTTTAAGACTAGCAGCGATTTCACCCGCATATTACCCGTTCACGTGAGAATATCGGGATATAATTATAGCTTATAAGAAAGATTTTTTGAAATCGATCTAGTAGTTTTTGAGTTAAATTAAATATAATAATAAGCAAACAAACACAAACTCAAATCTTTTTTCTTTATAATATTAGTTTAAAAAACTTGTTGAGCATTTTGAAGATCATCAGCTCTGCGTGTGATATAATATCCGCCATGTAACCGCAGCCTGAGTGGTGAATATCAGAATATCTGGTAATCCAAGTTTTAAAGAGGGGGAGTATTAGTAATTTTTCGGTGATGGTCAGTGCTTTGGAGCTTCTTGCTTATAAACTTTGAAATCGAGAAAAATGTTATAACTACTTATCTTTAGCTTTGACGAGTTTTTAACTGACTTCACAAAAGAGGAGGAGGTTTACAATTCGTCTGTATGTTTTTTTTTGTATGTATGTTACGCGATTACTCCGTCAATTATGAACGGATTCAAATGATTCTTTTTTTAATAGGTAGGGTACGTTTCCGAGGTGGTCCCATTTTTATTTTATCGAGATCTGATTAGTATCTTCGGAGATATGGAGATACATATCTCAAACATAGGAGAATGTACTGGTTTTAGAAGAAGAGTCCCAAGAAGATTATACACAATGAAGGTTCCTATTGTTGCATATACTTTTGAAGACTAAAAAATATGACTTTGAATAATGTTTTTACATCTTTCTTCACGTTGATTTTGGTTTTTAACCCTCGACGCAAAACGAAGGAGTGTAATAAGTTTGACGTGTGTATCTGTGTATCTGTGTGTCTGTCATCGTGGCATCGTTGCGCCCAAAGGGATGAACCGATTTTGATTTAGTTTGTTTTGTTTGATAGATATCTTTGTCGAGAGTGTTCTTAGCTTTATTTCATGAAAATCTGTTCAGCTGTTTAAATATTATCAGCTCTTTTTTGGTTAAAAAAAACTACGATAGCAACTTTCGTAAGCTCGTAGTCCTTTGACCGCGGACGTCAAAAAATCAAAATGGCGCTGTCGCAATATCTTGTTACTTCAATGATATTTCAAAAATATGGTAAGCTTGATCTAATTCTGAGACATTTCCTTGGAATGGTCTCAATGTACAAAGTTATTCATATGCTTTGATTATAAACTCGGATTACATATACAAATCAGTCGGGGGTGGTTTTAATTTTTTGAATTTAAGTATTATTGACTTCTGATATTCTTACGGTAACTGTGAGCGAGATAGAAACAAAGGTGGGGAGAATTAATTTGTCTTCACAGGAGTGTTCTACCAGGCAAAGTCTTGTCAATGTGCAAAGTTTTTGAGCATACATATCAGTCCCGACCGCGACATTGCATACATAAATAACTCAGAATTATGAACGTACTTTGTACCAACCAACACTGCAAAAAAAATTATAAGCATAATACCACAGATTATATAATAGGTACTACGTAAATAATACTTTTCGTTGCTAGGTTGGCTACACAGTGCTTTCATAATTCGGGTATTCACAATGTAAGGAAGTGCCAACTCTTATAACGTAGTAGAGTAATTCAAACTATGTGGGCCATATGGCGGCAATTAATGTTAATAATAGCAAATAATACTTTTTAATATTCATTTTGGAATACAACTAGTCCGTGTTATAAAAGTATTTGCAATTATTGTAATAAAAATAGACAATTAATTATTGTGTGTGTCAGATGCTTTTATTGCACAGGGCCATTTTGGACATTGTCTTTTGATACCTTGATGACATCATTATGACTAGTGAATATTTTCACTATCGCGGCTTTTTAGGGTTCCGAACCCAAAGGGTACCAAATGAACACTTTCTGAGACTTTGTTGTCCGTTCGTCCGTTCGTCCGTCCGTCCGTCCGTGTGTCTATATGTGCGCACTTTACAGATGTACCTTCTTAACCGTAATAGGTACATACTTGAAGTATATATCCGTCAGTGTATAACGACCCAGACACGAAATTTTATAGATGCATGTAATTTAATTAAAACTTGTTTTGCACTAAAAAGGGTAAAATAAAATCTTTTTCAAAAAAAAATAAAGCCGACTTGACTACCACAAACAGGCACTCAATCGCGAAAAATAAATAGTTATAAAAATGAAAATACGGGACTTATCGCGCCTAAAACATTAATTTTATGTAACTCGACGTTTCGACCAAGTTGCATTCATCGTGGTCACGAGACGACTCTAAATCGAAAAATAAATTACTTAATATAATTATTATAAGCGCTACCCACTTATCTATTTGAAGTCGGTGCCAGCCAAGTCTAATAGGTAATAGATAGATACTAACTACATGTATCTACCTACTTACTACTACTACATACATAATATCTATCTACTATCCAATAGACTTGGCTGGCACCGACTTTAAATAGATAAGTGGGTAGCGCTTATAATAATTATATTAAGTAATTTACTTTTCGCTTTTGAGTCTAAGGTTTGGTCGACACAGCAAGTCATTGACTTATAGCGCCACCTACGGAGATAGAATATCATTGAGCTCTACTTACAGTAAAACCCACATGTTAATGACATTTGATCCCCATAAGATACAAAAATACACAGAATGTTCACAATGACATAAAGCCCGATGAAGCGTATCTTTCAATACGCCGCAGACGTACCTTTCAATACGCCACAGTCGTATCTAGGCGTAGTCAATTGCTCGTAATAATGTTACTACTCCATTGCCCCTATCATTTTTGTACCCGTTCGTTTGTGTACACACATTGAATGTTTTTGTGACACAGAGTAGTTAAGTATAAAATAGCGTATTTCTTGATCTTCTAATTTATTTTCTAAATAACGGTACTTTTGTTCTAAATACAAATACAAAATAATTTATTTAAACAAATACACATTAACAGATTTACACATGTCTTGCGATTCCGGAACTAGGGCTAGCCTGTACCGCAGGTAATCAATCCAGAGATGATTCAAATTAATTGTTGCATTACAAGTCAGTGCCTGTAAATGTGTGTTTTAATTAAGTTTAAATGTGAGTTGTAATTGGTGGTGTGTGTGTGTGTGTGTTTGCGTGTGTGTCTGTGTAGGAAGGGGAGGATTGCTGGTGTACGTGTACTATGTATGTGTGGAAGAGTGTGAGCTAGCGAATAATCGAGCGCAGTAGTATTTTGCAGATTAATTTATTACATGATTAGTAAAAGAAAGTAATTTAAGTAATTGGGCGAGTGATTATTTTACTTTAATATGATCAGAAGGGACTCAGTAGCGTTATAGTCAAGTGTGACGAGCCATTTCCTTAGTTTTTACTCTAACATCGCGCGTCGCATAGTTTTTTAAGGACATTAATTTATCAGCACGGCGTTAGAGAAAAGGTAAGGAATATGAGCTAAACCGCTGAGCAAAAGCTGAGTTGACTGAAGGGACTAAAATGTTAAAACCACGGCGACTAGTGTCTGTAGTGATCTGTGTCAAACGTTTTATAGAGGTATGATAAGTGAAAATGGCTTTTTATTATATAAAGTTGTCGAATCGTTAAGACTTGAGCCTCCTGATATAGCTGTTTCGTAGGATGTCTAAAAGGTTTTCGTAACATTACTTTGAGAACTGACCTCTTAGCCCTCTCCAAAATGATCATATGAGTTTTTGCTGCCCCGCCCCAAGCTAGTATACAATATGTCATAACAGATTCACAGAGCGCTTTGTATACTGCTGAGGTAGTTTCAAAGTCAGCACAATCACGAAGTAGTTTCATTATGTGGATCATTTTTCTGACTCTTGAAGAAAGGGCTTGGATGTGGGGCTTAAATGAAAGATTTTCATCCAGCAGTACGCCTAAATATTTGACGGATTTTGCACGTTCAATTTTAGTGCAGAAGCATGCCTGCCTATGACAGTTAACTTTATCAGACACGCATTTGTGTATTTTTATTTGTAATTGTTGTGGAGGACTAGTATGTCTTGTTTTGTGAAAATATAAATTATTTGTTTTTTTAGCGTTTAAAGTCAGTAAATTTGTGTCTAACCAGCTTGCGACATCTGTTAAACCATCTTCGGCTTTCTTAAATACCTCCATCCAGTTCCTGCCCTTAAATAGAACCGCAGTGTCATCTGCATAACAAATTAATAATTTGAACGTCATTTTTGGATGCGAAATGTTTTGATATATCATTAATGTAAATAATAAATAGGGTTGGTCCCAAAATGCTGCTCTGTGGTACTCCAAAAGAAACATTTCTAGTTTCACTATTGACTCTTTCCACCGCAACGCATTGTCCTCTGTCAGTAAGGTAGTTCTTAAACCAATCCAAGGCACTCCAATTTTCTCCAACTTACTAAGAAGAATTTTTGGTGATACCGTGTCGAAAGCCTTGGCCAGGTCCAAAAATATCCCTATAGATTTGTGACCATTATCTAGCGCTGAAACAGTATGATCTACGTCTTCTGTACACCTTTTTTGCCGAAATCCAAATTGAAAAGTGCAGTGTATTGACAATTTTCTCTAAGATTTTTGAGAATACAGGAAGTAGGGAAATTGGCCGAAAATTTGAAACATTTGATTTAGTGCCATCTTTGTGTATCGGTACCACCGTGGCTATCTTCCAGCAAGATTATTATTTACTATAGCTTTTAGTGTGTTTGTATAATTTAAAGCTACAGTGGATGCATCAATTTGAGTTGAATTTTTTTCTGGACAGCATATATAATAAATTTGTTACAAATAAATAAATTTGTTTCATAAGTTTCTCAAGTTTCATAGTTAACCTTCATTGTTATGCCTGTAATGACCAAATCATGGTCTGTTTTGTCTGCTTTACAAACGACACCAACTGTTTTAATTTGAACACCTGTTAAAATATGGTCCAAACAAGAATCACCTCTTGTGGGTTTACAAATTATATGTTTTAGACCCGTTTCTGCCGTGAGACTTGATTGTTTTGGTGTAAAATATTTATATTTAAATCACCAACAATAATAATGTCCCTTATAGATTTAAAAACGGGAATTTAACGTGACTTACGCGATGTCGATATAGCGATCGACATATGTTTCGGCCTCATCCGGAGGCCTTCTTCAGGATCTTGAGTGCGGGGCGCTCGTCGACGCGTCGCACCTCGCACTGCGGGCCGCTGCTCGTGCAGCGCGGGCGGACGGAGCGGGCGGCGGCGGCGGCGGTGGTGGTGTTGGTGGGGGGTAATGATGCGGTGTACATAGTGGAGGCGCGGGATTAGGTTGGAGGGCTTCGTCTTCATCACTGCTGTTTACTTCAGACGAGACCTCATCCAACCGGCAGACGGAACTCACGGTGTCCTCCTCACTGTTGCCACTGGTGACGTGCTTTCCATGAAGAACGGTTTTCCACGTATTTGACAGGTACCACCCTCTGTCTCTGTTGAAGTTACGATCTCTATATCGACATCGCGTAAGTCACGTTAAATTCCCGTTTTTAAATCTATAAGTTTAAAATGAACGTGAGTTTTTATAATAAAATAATGTCCCTCTTTATTTTTAAGCAATGATTAACGGTAAGAGATTCCAGAGATATAAGAAAGTTACCTATATTTAGGAACGAAGGGGAACGATAGACAGCCAATACTGTTCGATTATTAAGAAATTCTATTAAAATACTGTCTGATTCAGTGACTAAGGGTTCGCTTACATTTATTTTAGACCACACTGCACGAACATAAACCACAACTCCTCCAGCTTTATTATTTACTGTTTTAGTACTGAAGTTATTGTATTGCGGAATTTGCCTAATCAGTGCGCAACTTCCCAAGTGACATTCTGTTAAAACAATTACGTCAAAGTTTATTTTAAGTCTCTTCAGTGCAATCAATAATGAATCAAAATTTTTCTGAAGACTTCTTATATTGAAGGTTAGTATTTTAAAGTCTTACTACTCGTTTAGTATATATTTAGAAGATTCTAATGTATCTAAGCTATTGCATTTATCAGAAAAAGATTTATCAATATCATCATATAACAAATTTAAAGTTGCCATAACGGCCAGACGTGATGGAAATAATGTGATGATTCGAATCCATGGAATTTTGAAAGTTGATGCCAAGCCTATTTGAGGTGCGCAGGTGAGAGGTGTGTGTAGGAATAGTATTGTAGTGTGGTTGAATATGTGTCTGGAGTTGAATGTGAATTGTTGTTCTGTAAAATATGAGTTGACGTTGTTTGACTTATAATATATATTACTTGATATAAACCTCAACATTAAATTTAAATTGTTAGCTAATCCTGTAATTGGCGTTAAAAAATAATAATACGTGAAGCATAAGGAAAAACTATTATGAAACAATAACCGTTGCCGAGTTTCCAATTTTGAGCTTTTCAGCCAGTTAGTCGCAGTTTCGCATTTTAATCGCTGGACTGCTTTCTTTTCTCCGTATGTTCACAAAACCATTGCTAGTCCAGCAGTACTTGAAACTGGCCTCAGCAGCTCGGAGCCTGGTTTCACGAAATAACAAGCGGTTTTGCCGAGTCAATCGTTCATTGCAGTAAAGCTTCAGCGGTTTCGTGCCAACTCTAACGTTTGTTGCTGTTAAAGACTTACGGCTGCGAGTAGCTTTAATAATTTCATCACGCTTGGCTCTCTTTGTTAGGCAGACAACGACTGGGCGGTGTTGAAGCTTCGTAGTAACTGTTCTTTGAAGAGTCTTGATTTCAATTGGCTTGCTTCTCCAGTTCTCTCCACCCAGTTGATTTGTTCGTCACTGAGGTCAACACCTACAGTCTTAGCTGCAACAAAGACGATGTGGTGTAAGTTTTCGTTGGTGGTTTCTGGAAGCCCTATTATTTCAAGTTGATTTCATAATAGCTGTTGAGCTTGTAGATTCACTAGCTCTTCGAGAGTCGTGACTCGACTTATCAAAGCCGATGTCTCAGCCTCATAGCGAGCTTCTAAGAGAGCAGCTCTTTCATCAGAAGCAGTCAGTCGCGTCACCATCTCAGCTAGGCGCTCGTTCGTTTTGTCATTTGAAGAGACCATGTCTCTTTTAAAAACAGACATTTCTTCTCGTAAATAACGAATTTCCGATGTTAGTTCTTGTATATCAGATACCGGCTGGTTTTTTCTGCGCAAAGTGATATTTTTTTCTAGGTTTGACTGGCCAATGCCACGGACCGGGGTGCTTGAGTTGTCGCCACTGATTATTTTTACGCACGCAATGATTATTTTTTAGCGTTCTTCAATAAGTATGTTTGTCTTACCTATATATAATATTATATACATATACATACTCATACGCATATGAAGACGCTGCAGTACCTGCGTGTGATTTTTTGCGAACTGGCAATAGCCCAATGGCTAAGAAATCGGCCTGGCGATTGAGAGGTCATGAGTTTGACTATTGATTGCATTGCACTATTGACGTAAACCCACTCCGGACACAAGCATATTTAGCTTAGTTAGAGGGGTTAATACGACGTATAGTAATGTGCATCCCACATTGCTAGTAAGCTTTATAAAAAAATAGACTGTATTACAGCTTTAAGGCAACATTAGCGATATTCTAATTATGATTATGACCTGCTAAATAAAACATTATAATACATTTGATATTAACTTTGCCTGCTAGGATAGTTTCCCATTAAAGGCCTTTATTAAAGGCCTATTATTAAAAATTTATGATATTGTATATCATAAATTTTTAAACATTCATTGCCAATAAAAGTTTCGCAGTCATTTAGAAAGCTGAATGTGGATAATATTATTTCCTGAAAATCAATTGTGAAAGTTTGTCATACTATCAATACAGCCAATATCGTATGTTTTTAGTCTATGGCATGGCCTCCGAGAGTGTCAATGTGTGAACACGAAATTGTGACATCCTAACTCATTCATACAAAACAGTTATCTTACTTCGCACAAAATAAGTTAATAATAATAATAAATATATAATAAATAATAATCGATAGCGAATGTAGAATAAAACGAAAATCTAGAATTTGAATCTAAGCCTAACTACAATTATTTTAAATATATCTTATAGGCTAGCGTTTGACCATTATCGCGTCTGGTGGTAAGCGATAATGTCATCGAAGAAGGTAAAAAGGATAGGCCTAGAATGCTCTGATTCTCAAGGGCTGTATGTTGCTGGAATACCGTAAGATAATGACGGCTGATTTCTCCTCGGTGGTGGTAAGCTACTTTTTGGTAGCGAGTCAGACTGAACATAGATATAATATGCTCCTACCACCGGTGGATGAACACCCATACTAGGATATGAACCGGTGACCTCACGTTTAGAAGTTTTCTATCCTTTACGCCAACCCACTCTGATTTAGATTTTTGACAAAAATAATTTCGCCAAATAGAAAAGTTAATAGTGAGAATCTTCAACCATGTTTTTCAGTAAATAGCAATCACAATTCATATTCATATTCATTTATTCATTGCGAATACAGGTCAAAGTGGTCTTAAAATAAATAAAGTAGTACTGCTGTATCCTACCACATGGCATGCAATTTTATTTTTTTTAAATATAATTAAAAATAGTGAGTTCATCACAAAAGCAGGATGAAAAGATAAAGGTACCATTGCGTACAGTTCTGCGTATCCAGTTTCAAAACATTTTCGGTTGCAAGTGTCGATTATTTTTCTATCCAATCAGAAGAGCCAAAACCAAAAAAATTTTTTCTTACCAATCAGAAGAGCCAAAACTAAAAACAAAACATAATTTTTGGCTTTGTCCCTTCTTGTCATTGGTCAACAATGTCAACATAGACAGAAGCGAGATGCCAATTCAATAGGAGTGCACAGGAAATTATTCCTTAAGGTAGATACGCACAAATGAAGGCGATTGTACATCATCCAATATGAATCATCAACACATCCAATTTTACATTTTATGTTGTGTGTTTATCGAAAAATGTATGTGCGCTTTTCACAGTGGCCCTCCGGTGAAGGAAAAACATCGTTGAGAAACCCCCAACCCCCGCATGGTGGTAGGACACTGTTAAGTGTCCACCTGTCCAGCTACCACCCTCAAGTTAGAAAATCTGTCGCTAAAACATTAATGTGTTCCGGCAGCTATCCTTGAGAGCCAGTTCCCATTCTAGGCCTAGCGCGCTACCATCCTCGACCGCATCATCACTTACCAACAAGTGAGGTAATGTTCAAACGCTAGCCTATATGATATTAAAAAAAAGTTGTCAATTTACAATCCCAGAGCAAGTTCAAATACTGATTTACTGAGGCTTTCCCGAGCCCCACATGCACACATAATTTCCGATAGAACACCCCCAAATCGATGTCGAAGGCTTTTTTATTCGAATATCAACGTTTTCACATGTCTTGTTACGCCTCGGGTGTCGGTTTACTGGGACGACTTCTTTCTGGTGATATATGAACGCCTGGAGTTTTCTTGTTTTCTGACGTCAGATAGAAAATTGAGTGAAATAGACCTGATGGAAATGCGGTTTTATTTAACTGTTACATTACACTTTCTTTACTCAATGTTTTACATGGATAATGGAGAAAAAAATTAAGTTGTTTTTTCGATTTGTCTAGTCTAGGCAAATTACAGGTCGTGTGACATTAAAAATCTAGATGTTTCAAAGTAACAAGCGCATTGCAGTGAAGCGCCTGGAGGTACTAAACATATTATCTCGACAAAATTTATATGGGATCATCTAGAAAGTGTACTTTTTTGAACAAAAAAAAATCAAATGGGTTTAGGCGTATTCGAGTAATCTGTGATATACATAAAAAAAGAAGATTGAACTGAATTGATATAATTGAAAACAGCCTCCTTATTTGTGAAGTTGTTTAAAAATGTCTTATGTTTTTTTTTAATATAGAGCGGCAATCAAACAAGCAGCTCACCTGATGGTAAGTGGTCACCACTGCCTATTGACATCTGCAAAACCAGAGGTAATGCCGGTTTGTTGCCTACCCTTATTGGGGAGCAGTCTCTTTACTCTTCGTTTGAAGCTACTTAGATTAAATATTTCTGGGAAGGTTTCAGATAGGAGATCATTCCACACCTTACTGGTACGTGGGAAGAACAATCGTATGAAACGGGTAGTATGTGATGCCCACGTATCTATAATGTGCGGATGTGCTTTTTGACGGTGACTTGGACAGGATATGATTTTAGCTTGAAATTTGTACAGTATAATCAGCTTCAGAGGTCATCACAAGGACATCAAAACTGATGGGTCGTCAGCGCGTCATTCCCCTCCTCATGTATTATTCAGAATTTCAGAATAATTGCATCAATTATTGGATGTGTTCCATTCCATCCTATTGTTTGACCTGTGATAGAAAATTAGATTGCTTTAATAAGGCATTGTGTTATTATCTAAATTGTACCAATAATTGATGGTTATGAAATAGCATTTGCGTAATGCGTCAAATTGATTTTAAAAGGATAAATTTGTTAATCATAGATTAGCTAATAGAATAAGCAGGTACAAGTGGTTGTGTTTGAATATATTTTTGCAGTGACAAAAAAATAACCAGGCTGAATTAATTCTTCAAAGCAATGTTCTACCTTTAGCAATCCAAATTTAGTAAAGCAATAAAAATTACATAATATATATATGTCAGAGAAGATTATCTTTAGATTTGTATTACAACGCTATGTGGCCGTGTAGAGTTGATAATAGTTATCTTCACTCAGTCAGAACTGCGTTAAATGGAAGAGAGGGTGATGGTGATGGAAGCTTTTTCTCTCGATGGAAACGTCTCCCTTCACTGTACGTGCAAACCTGACGATAATGGTGAATATGGTCGATGACCATGACGGGCGGCATCAATACGTGCCTATTTAGCTCTCAGAGAAATCAAAACTAGCTTGCTCCAAAATATATATATATATATATATATCCAACCAACTAGCTTAGTAATCCGTTCTATCAACAGCCTATCGTCATTACTAAACAGCGGCGTTCAACTAGCCTCCTGAATGATATTCAGCCATTTGAAAGTCCTCTGTACCTTCTTTTAAACGCCATAGCGTCGGTTGTGGTGACGCGCGGCCGATACCGTTGCTCCCCTCCTCGCGACGCTCGTCGGCACACGTCAGACTAAGCTAGTTTATTAAATATTTTAAGAAACAATACGGCTGAATATCATTCAGGCCGCTAGCTGAAAGTAAAGAGGCTAGGCTGTTGATTGAACGGCTAAATAATCTAGTTGGCTGCGACATATACATTTATATATATATATGTATATACCTATACATACCTCGACAATCTAATTCACATAATATCGTACCTATATAATTATCATAGATATTACTCAAAATATTATATAAATATTCTTACAATCCACACTAAACGTTTTGGATCGACGTCCATCATTTGAACCACAAAAGAATTTCCGAGTAGCTATAATTTGGATGACTTCATCTTCATTGCATCGTCAAGATTGAATAGGTCTCGTATCTATGAGCATGCTGCAGTCTCGATCACATCGTCACTTTGCATCAGGTAAGGTGGAAGTCAAATGCTTGCTTATCTCATCATACGTACTATTCATTAGTCTGTGATCATACATAATATAATATGTAAAGGGTCTTACAACAACGACGGGTCGATGTTGAAATTAAATAAAACAAGCTGTGTTCGAGCTAAATTATTATTTTTATTTGAAAGGCCCATTTACGCCATTATTTATGGAATTTGACATCGTAAGCCATTGAAAGATGTCATATTCCATAAATAATAGCAAAAATGGACCTTTCAAATAATATATAAAAAAATGTGTTAATATCTCACACAGAGCTAGTTTAATTCAATTTCAACATCGACCCGTTCTTGTTGAAAGACCCTTTATATATTAGCTATAAATAAGTATAGGTACTTTATTTAAATTTCATCAATATCATTGACTATCAAAGCCTCTCGATTTTACCCGCGTAATTCCCGTTTCCGCGAGAATACGCGGATAAAATTATGTTATTTATGTTATTCGCTGATAATGTAGCTTTCCATTAGTGAAACAAACAAAAAATCAAATTATTTCTCTGTATAATAGTAAATTAGGTCTCTAAATTACAGAACTATTTATAGTTCTGTAATTTTAACGGAGTTTTATTTTAATGATTTATCATTAAAATAAAACTCCGTCTGCGTTGCATTTGTTTCTCATTAAAAACCTACTGACTTCGAAATAATAGATTTTTCTCAAGACTATTTTATTAACACTCAAAGAAACTCTATTGTCCTGACATTCTCAGAAAATACATAAAGCCTTTGCCTCACAAAAACCTCTGCCAGGGATGCCACAATCGGAAACCAGACTTCCTAGTTAGAAAACTAGCAAAAGTTGAAAAACCGTGGGTATAATGAGCTTCGCCGCTGGCAACACCGCATAATAAATAAGGTAAACACAAAGTGAACGTAACTTTGACTTACGATTGTACGAGTACAAATACAGATCGCGCTGTGCGAAGATTAACTCTTTTGAAACTTATCTGCTTTTCTTGCTTGTATGCTATAAATCTAGACATATGCGCTTTTGCCACCTCACTTTGTTTCTAGTTTTTGTTTGTTTTTGACCCCTGACATAAAATGAAGGGGTGTTATAAGGTTGACGTGTGTATCTGTGTATCTGCCTAAGCATATGGAGGGTGTCTTTATCCTTCTTCATATTTCAGCCAAAATCTCAATTTCAAAATCTTCATCCCAATTACCTAAAGCGCCATCTGTGGAACACGTGTCAAAGCTACATGGAAGACTCCACCCATGTTTATTATTCGTTGGTAAAAGTGAAATCTTTGTGCAGATAGTTCAATGACAAAATACTAGATGGCGCATTTTACAATGATCCTATTATCATCCATCTATCTACCCACAGTATCAATCAGTTCTTGGTATGCAGGGTAGAATGCTAGGACGATAGGTACAGTCCGGCAAGTATAACTTGGCGTGCCTGTGCGCCACTGTGCTTTTACTTTGTACTTTGATAACAGTTTCTCTTAAACCACTTTTAATTACTTTTGGCATTATTGAACTATTTTAATGTAGCAGATTTATCAACAATAATGTCGCGGTAATCTCTCAAACGTCAAAATCACAGTTTCAATTTAAATAATTAGTTCCAAAAACCACCACCGCCAAGTTATACTTGTGGCACTGTAATCTCTTTATATGAAAAAGTGTATGTCACAGTGAGTTACTCGAATATAGGTGGCGCTAGTGTAGCTTAAGTTTATTGCTGTTTACAACTGCTAAGTTTATATTATACCTAGCAACCTAAAAACCACTGCTAACACTGACGCTATTTACAACATTACGGACATAATAATATTATATCATATTGCAGAAACTTTTTCAGTTTAAGTGCCTCACAAGATGATCTTCACTCATTACTTTTACCCTACTTTTTAGCAGAAGCCTGCGATGTTTATTCATGATTTACTTTACTGCTTATCGCAAAGAATACGTATTAAACCTTGGGGGTGTAATCTTTGATTGATAAGCATGGTGAAATTGCCTACGGAAGATATTTTATTAATATGTAGATACTAATAAAATATTATTAGACTTTTGGGGGCAATCTACATGCAATACGATGATAAATTAGTTTAATATTTTTACCTATGTAAAAAATTATCGAATCGGTGGTTTTGTTTTGTAAATTTGTTTTAAGTGTGACGTTCGACGTCTTTTTTTTTTCGCAAATTCAAAGCATTAAGTTATGTTTCTGTTATATCTATAATATTTTTTATTGAATATGATCTGTTTAATGTAATTTGACGTGTGTAAGTGCAAATTTTTAATTTGCCCATATACTGAATAAATGCTTTGACTTTTGACTTTTAAACGTCACCAAGGGTAACGCACGCGCGCACGGGGCATGGGCACACTGGTTCATATTTCCGAAGCAAACATGAATCACAGATGAATTAGTAGGAATTGTTTTACTATTTGTAGTGTGTGGAATTCTCATCTTTACACTGAACAGAAATGTTGGTACTTTGATATTTTACCCACTATACTTTTCAAAATAATTAAGCTCCCATTTTGAAAGTTGAGAAATTCAACACATTGTAGATATGATCGTTGAATCAAACAAAAGCACATTGTATTGTATTGTACACACATCGAAGATTGAGAGCCGATTTCACTGTTAAAACAAATTGATCTAGTTTAATGTATATTCACATTTTCCCCGTCATGGTCAGTTAGTCTTATTGATTTGTCCTGGGAAAACCAGAGGAAATAAAACAAAGATTTTGGAAGTATAAGTTATAATAAAAGTTCATATATTTAAATTACAGCATAGAATTTAGGTACACATAATGATTAGCACAGTGTTTGAAGTACATTTCATGAAGTGAGCATTATTTTAAAATTTAAGTATAGCTTACATAAGTATTGCCATGATGAAGTTAATAGATGGATGATAGACTTGTATAAAATATACCTCAATTCTTCCCCTTTATTAAAGTACATTTTACACGAAAACATGAGAATGAAATTTTATTTAATCATTAATTTATTTTTACCACACATTTAATTGAAGTTCGTATAGATATAAGATTCGTCAGAGCAGCTAAACTCGGTACTAAAGTTTGTGCGCTTTGCATAAACATTACGATTGGTCGAAGCATAGTGCAATGAAGACTTGAATTAACTTATTTTGTGTAAATTTCCCCGATTTACACAAAGTTCCAAAAGAAGGTACAATTAACTTTAGAAAATTAAACAAGAACTATTCCTAATCCTGACTCACAAAACGTTCTCTCGCAGAAGTCGTAGTTTCTAAAGAAAAGCTATGGAAAATGTCTCCTTAAAATTACGGCTTATATTAAAAGTCTTATAGTATAGAAAGCAGCATCGAAGCTTCCCTTATCTTCGTCCCGTCCTATTTCGAAACACAGATCACTCCCTCGAGAGGAGATGGTCCCCGTAATTAAATGTTAGTACTACGTCGCTTAATCGTAAGCTAACTCTAAGGCAGGAAATCACGAAATCTAGCATTCACTTATTTTACATGAAAAGAAGGTTAAAATAGGTATTATCATTAGACTTATCTAATAAGTAATCGACTTCCAAACTAATGAACTACAAAACTTGCCAAAAAGCGATTTCTAACGCTAAAAAAGCTAAACTATTTCTAGTTCTTAGTCTAAGATATTATCATTGAAATGTGCTCTACATCTCTAATGTGTCATAAATATCTGATTCTGTGAATGTGGTATTATCATCTAACTTATATTAACTTGTAACTGCTTTATTCCTACTGTTAATATCATTAAGCCTATTGCTGAAAAATATACGAGGTTCAAACATTTATGTGTCTTGATTTAGAGGCACTTTATAAGTGGCTGAATAAATTTAATGACAGGTTACATTGTGTGCACGAATAGTATCGCTATAATATATTTTATGAATATAAGCCTAAAGTTGAACGACTGGTAAATATATATCACAAATTCTGTAAACGTTGGACTGGATGTACAAAACGTCTTAAGTTTGTGACGAATTTGCTTTATCAATATCATTGTGCACTTATAAGCTTTTATTTTGAACTTTAGTTCCTTTTCTTTTTTATAGTTTAATCTTTATAAATTGTCTTCACCTATTTTGTTCTAATTATCTGGAGCTCGTATTTCTACCGTCACAGATGTAGGTCCGGGGGTGGTCGGAGAACGTAATGTTGCTGACCGGAGCGAAGTAGCGGAGTGACCACTGCTAGCTCTTGATCCTCGACGAGAACCTGAAATAACACATCGAAATCTTTCTCTAAATCCAAATTTATATCATTCACAAATTTAACATAGGCATGCTAAAACTCATCAGTTTTGTTTGCTGACAGTACACATGCTATAAGACTCATTATTTTCTGTACATCTTCATCGTTCCAAGCAATCTCTATTGGGTTTGATTGCTTCTAGTATCTCTTATCTTAGCCACTACTATGGTAACTTTAAAGTAAATGGACTGTATGAAGACCTTCACAGCAATATTAACAAAGAATTTCATGCCTTAGTTATAGGGTCAACATTTTTATAACTAGCATTCATTATGTTCAGATCATACAGAAGTTAGTTCTTGCATTCTATAATGCCTGATAGTTTTAAGTTTTTTGCATTCTGATATCACAGAAATAAAGATAGATTCATCCATAATTACTGACCGTGATTATTACATGAACTTTAGTGTATTAAATCTAATCCACTTGATGAGTAGCTATTTCTAACATTCACTCTAATCTTAAATATAATAACTTTAATATTTTGAATGGCTGAGAATGTGATTTTATTATCCGATTCACATTTTCAAAGATATATTGAATTAGAAATATTTTCGGAGCTGGTCATGAGAAGTCATTTTATATATATGTTATTTTACTCTGCTAATAGAACAGGGTTAAATCTTAATACATATTTATTTTCATTGTAGATTAGAAACAAGGTGATTTTTTCCTCGTAGCCACTATCCTCGGCTACCAGCACAACCGCTCTGACTGGCGGCTGATATGAGATTGATCGAAAACCAGCAACATATTACATTTCTTGGTTGTATAAGTATATTACTTTGCACGCCATAATCTATGCTATGCTATGTGAATCGGTAACAAACATCTACTTTCTAAAAGTTGCAATCTACAAACTCCATGCGCTTAGATACTCCAAAGCATTTACCGTGTGGTGTCCTATGAGCAAAGACAAAAGCAAAATCAAAAATCAATTTAAACCTGAGGGCTTTCGGTGTAGCTGATGGCTTTGATGTCGTGCTGCAGATGGATGAAATCATTATGAATGTTAGCGTTGTGTTAAACACTCACTTTTTTATGAGTTGTGTTATGGGAAACATTGAAGCACACATTAAGGATCGTAAAATATTAATAACATTTATTTGTAAGTATGAGAAATTGAACTACTTTTTTTGAGAAGACGCTACGTATATCGTTTTAAAAAAAAATTAAATAAATTAATTAAATATTACAATAAAGATTTTCGCAAAGAAGGCAATCCTAAAAAGATCATTCAGTTTTCAATGCTTAATTTAAATTTAAATATGCAAATACTAGTTGTAAGTTACATTGTAAATTGCAATTTTTTTTTATAAACCATACCAATATTTTAAATAAAAAGTTGTTCAACTTCATTAATGATTATCACATCAAATATTAATGCTTCTTTGAATAAATAAAGCTTAAATTACCCGGAATAGGAGAGTGTGGTTTGTGGAGGTCATGTTGGCTGGTCTGTCTCGAAGGAGGTCGCATGCTGACGCGGGAGCCACGACGGTCCTGGAAAAATTCCACCAATATTTTAAATGTGATTGAAACTGAATTATCCTGTTTTATTCAACCATGACGTAGAAACATTTTTAGATTTTAAGGGAATCGTATGTTAATCTAGAGTATGGCATGTCACAATATCATTTACAGTCATCGCTTACCATAAAGCGACCTTCTTTCTTGTCCTCTTACCTTATATAATTGAAAAAGTAAAATCTATGCAATATCCGCCGAACTCAAATAATTAGGTCTTAAGGCTACTTAATGCAGTTCTTGTATTAATTACATTTTACTATACTATACCTTCTGACGGTGCGACTGATCTACCAATTCAAAGTCGCTCAGCGAGTTATGGAGAGGGCTAAGCTCAGAGTCTCTCTGAAAGTTTTTTTTAAATTCCTATCTATGATTTGTAAAATTTGTTATTTTTATTAGTTAGCAATAATGTCTTTAAATCAATGTAATAAATGTAATGAAATTATTATGTAAGTAATCGAACATTTGTATTCTGATAATGATACACTTATTATATTTATATGCTATATTTGTACACTACAAAAAGGTTGATTGTGCTGGTTATTTTAATAAGTTTGTATCATTGTAGAATCTGACAAATAAATATATTTGAATTAAATTGAATTGAAGGATTGAATTCGAAATGAAGTCATTCGTCAGGGAACCGAAGTTAATAGTGGCAGTTGGTTAGTCATATCTGTCGTAGAACCGATAATCCTTGGGGTAGACATGTTTTGATGGTGGAAACCATGGCTCGGTAAACGTAGTGTAGAGCGCCCTCCAGCTAGATTGAGCGATGATATACGCAAGCTGGCTGGCAGCGGTTGAAAACAAAGAGCAGAATATTGAGCTTAGTGGCGGGCCACAGGTGAGGCCTATGTCCAGCAGTGGACAGAGATAGGCTGATGATGATACTATTTTTACCTGAGAATGCAACAGCTTCGAGTCTCGTAGCAAGGAGACGTTCATGAGTCGAGGGTTGGGGGTATTGAAGATAGTTCGGTTTTCCCTCCATCTTGCCCTGAAAATTAAGAAATAGTTTTAATTCATATTATTATACTCTTAAAGAAACGAACAGTGAAAATATAAAAGTAAATTTTGGTGTAAAATGTTGATTTTGTTCCATAGAAACACTTGATAACTCAGTAAAATTGGTCTTTAAAGGTTGGTTTCCTTGTCCCATAAATTAACTTCTCTAAAAATAATGTCAGGATTCATCAAACTGGTTGTAGTTCTAATCAACATAGTTAACTCTGTACATAGCATTATTTCATACAATATAGTCACTTCAACTCTACACTCGGGTTAGATAACGACATATTATTATAAACCGAGAAACCACAATTTTCATAAATAAAACAAAGTGAACATGAAAAATATATTAAAGTTAACGAGACATAAGAGTTGACGACAGAAAGTGTCCAGTGAAACTACAGGGCATGTGAGACTTAACATATTTTTGTCTCAAGATAACAAGCGCATTTTGCATGCCGCTGTATCTGTAATAAGTAGACATCATCGTTTATCATCAAGCGATCGTGCTTGTCCTTCTACCTTAAATCATTAAAAAAAAATATGGTTCAGCAACTACTAGAACTAAAATAATGCCTACTGTGATGACGGGAAGTGACAGTTGGTAAAGAAAAATCTATACAGGCATCGTGTTCAACCAAAGTGCAGTACTGGTTGTACTTTGTAATAAAACAATTTAAAAACATACCTGCTAAATAAACGTAACACCACGCAGATAATAATGAACATCAGGGCCATCACAACGAGGATTCCAATCATAGCCGGGTCCAGAGTTTTTAGAGATTCTTCTTTTTGAATTTCCGCTGAAAATATTTTAAATGTCTCATAAACAAAAGGCTAGGTTTATACCTAACAACCTTATGGTTAGAAATATAAAACTATAGATTTGTAAATACATATTGACTTAATATATGGAAGTGTATAAATAATATAAGAAATTACATTTTGATAGCTTAACAGATCAATTTAATACCACACACTACAGCAACTTTATACGATTCAACTTTGACATACTAATAGACGGTGCATATTATCTTGTTTCTAATATTCCAAAGTAATTATACTTTGCAATGTCAAAGTGTTACAAAGCTTGTTCAACATCAGACTCTTTGAATAAACTAAGTCATCAAAGTAAACGATACCTTTGCAAACAACAGCTCCATCTACCGTTACTTCGGGAATCATGTCGAACTTGCAGGTGCACCGATCGTTCCGACATTCTGTTTTGAAGTCCACATCCTCGCATTGTTCGTGGAACGTACATGTTTCGTTTATGCTTGCAGCTGGAATAAGAATTTGATGATATATTATGTTTCTTTAAAGTGTTTCACACTTTATATTTTTGTAAATAAGCGGAACATGTTATTCCGGAGGTTTCGGGTTCAAGTCCCGTCGGTACGATGAAATTTTGGATTGTGTTTAAGAATTTACAAAAATTTGATGATATGTTTAAAGTACATCAATTGTTTTTATAACCTTCACAAAAAAATGAGGACGCTCATAATTCGACTGTTTTTTTAAATATTTTGATAGCTTTGTTAAAATAAAGTAAGAGGTTTCGCCCACATACAACTCTTTGAAACTAACTACCAATTTTTTTTTAAATGCCACCTTATTTCCAGTGGCTTTTTATACACTGTGCTTAAGGTATCAAATCAAAGTAACAACCTACAACTAGCTTGCAGCTTCAAAAGTTTTTTTTTTTTTACTTTCCTGATACATCAGGCTGTTTGTCAGTCGTTATGAGTAAAAAAAGATTTTTAATGAATTTATTCGTAAAAACGTAATTACTTATTTATAGCTAACACAGAATAGGAATAAATATTTTCTGTGATAGCTAAAGTAGTTTATAATAATTAAGTGTATTTTATAATTTTGCTTATATCAGCTTTAGTAGGCCATTAGAGCGTTGAATTAAAGAGCCAAAATTAAGAAACAAGAACCTAAATGGTACCCTAAATTAACTAAAATTCTGTTTCTCACACTCTTATATCTCTTCTTTGCAATATACTTTTTATGTATCTGCATAATTTTTTATACATTATTTCTACAATTATTGTTATATACATTTTTTTAAGCTTACTAGCAATGTCTGTTGCGCATTATTAGTATTCTTGATAACCCCTCCAACTAAGCTAAATATGCTTCTGTCTGGAGTGGGTTTACGTCAATATTGCAAAGGGTGGGATCGAACTCAAAACCTCTTTATCGCCAGGCCGACGCCTTTGCCTTTGGGCTATTGCCGCTTATATATTACAACGACATAATTTCAACTCAACGGTGGAGCTAATAATTACTATTTACCTTAGTAATTATGCCTGCACGTTACCATGACAGCTCAAAATACCGTGAAGTGTGACACGCGACATGCAAGTTTGACTCTTGCATCGATCGCGGGTTTTACCAGTTGTGAGGTAACTCTGTTCGACTTTCTTTGTTCATAAAACGCTCGTCAGTGAAATCACTAAAAGTACGGACACATCGCAGCGTTTGCGTACGCGATCTAGGCGGCGATCAGATAGCGCAGTAGTATTTGTACCGACTGGTTCACACCAAACGCGAACAAAGAACAATTTAAAAAGTACTGAGATCACGTCTGTAAATCGCAGGATGCCGCGGTGTGGCCGTAGCTTAACATTAAGTTTTTTTATTTGGGTATAGAGACGCGCAGATATGTCCTTGGTACAAGTATCGTAGTAAAAGGTAAGTGGAAACTATCTGAGCTCGCGGTAGGTCACCAATGCGTTGGACAAATCAGATCAAAGCAGCGGTCTCAGAATCTATCATATCAATGAGTGCACAAGAAAGGCAGCCGCGAGAGGGGAATGGCGATGAAATAGTTAAGAATGCCATTAATTAATAATACAGAGGCCTCTGTATCATTAATTAGAGGCTAACGGTGACGACCACGAACGCTCTACCGAGAGTGACACGATGAAGAAGAAGAATAGAGAATATTCTAGAAATCGTACATTGGTGCAAAATTATGTATAAATCGAATTTATATTTAAAATTATATAAAATGTTTAATAACGGTGCACTAAGACTTAATTCAAGTATTGGTTAATTGTATAGGTACAGTACTAGACTCGTGCAAGTGCTAAATGGAAGTACTTTTTTCTTTCTATTTAATTTTCATAAAAAACAATTGAATTATATGTTTTCAATTGCATTATTACATTCTCCAACGGGTAAAATGTGTTATTACAATGAGGAGTTTTCTAAAAGGTCAATAATAATATTCATTGCTCAAACAAAGGAGATTTTCAGTTCTAATACTACAAAGGGACGTACTAATCTTCAAAGAGGATCAAAGCAAAACATCAAAGAACAGCTTGTGTGTTAATTATTTATAGTAAATACCAAAGAGAATTACAAATGAAATCTGTACATTAATATAAATTGCTATGATTGTTGTTTGTTGAATTCAACGTGACTTATCGCCGACAGTGTAAAGTAACGGCCACACCGCGGCGTCCTGCGGTCTGCGGGCGCGATCTCAGTACTTTTCAAATGTTTTCTGATCGCGTTTGGTGTGAACCAGTCGGTACAAACAAATACTACTGCGCTATCTTATCGCGGCCTAGATCGCGCACGCAGTACGCTGCGGTGTAACCGTACATTAAGAGCGTACGCGGGGTGCAGTTTTCCATACAAACGTATTCCCCTGTTTCCTCCCTGGAAAATGCTTCTAGAGCAAAATTTGTTTCTACAAAAAATCAAGGTCTGCTGTAGCTATGCTATCGGGAGTGAGGTCTGACTGAAGTGAACATCAAGTGAACATCGCGATCTCACCGCTTGACCTCACTCCCGAGGAAGAGCGACTGACTCGCTTGAAACCTAGGTCGAGAAAATTCGACTAAAGGTACGTGAATTATAGCCGGTATATAACAATAATTCCTAAACTATTTTATTATTGAACCTGTAGAAAGGGCATATAATTTATTGAAAAAAAATCCTAAGCCAATAATTAAACAAACCGGCCAAGTGCAAGTCGGACTCGCACTCGTATGGTTGCGTAACACACTACAGTATTTTTATGAGAACGAGTAAAAATGCCAGTGACATTTTTCGCCCGCAAAAATTAATTTTGTCTTTCATAGTGTTTGTATGGATTACAAAGTTATGTGTGCGTTTTTAAAAATTTTCACTTATAATACCACAAGAGCTTCAAAATTATCGGATATTTCCCGATAGGTTCGTTGCAAACAAATGAAGGAGTGAAAAACTTGACGACTTCATTTGTTTGCAGGGAACCTTGAGGGAAATGCCAGATAAATTTTGAAGCTCGTGTGGTATTCGGGGGATTATTTTTCCGACTCAAATATCGACCAATAGAATTGCACCATTCGACGTCACGTGGTACAACAGAGAAAATTTTCAAAAAATTTTCAGTATAATACCATGTAGGTTGTACCACGTGACGTCGAATGGTGCAATTCTATTGGTCGATATTTGGGTCGGAAAAATAATCTTTTAAATCTCAAAAACTGCTGACTATATCGTTCAAACCAATTTTCGTTGAAAGTGTTTATTGAGATCTATTAGCATACGAGTATATATTTTTTTTAGATTTTTACTCTATTAGTTTAAAAGTAAAAAATGGGGGGGGGGGGGGGACACATATTTTATGACTTTAGAAGTCTATCTGTGAAACGATTGACTTAAAGAAAAAATGTTATAGAAATCTTAATGTCATTTATAAAGACATACTTACGTGTTTATACCCTATATATACCCCGCACGTACATAACTAATGACACTTGATTATGTGTTTGATGTCACAAACCTAATGAATAGTAATTTCCTTTGATTTATATCCACATCACAGAATAAGGTTGTAATCAGGGAATAGTAAGGAGCACATCATATTTTCCACTTGAGTTGGGTTTTGTTCTGAAATACTTATTTTACGCTACCAAACATTATCTCGAAAAAAATATAGGTTGGAAAAATATGATATTAAGCAGGGATAAGATTGTACACTTTTTGTCACATTTGATATAAGGTGTAGTTTTGTTTGATTTTAAGGGGTACGTATTTTAAAAGGAAATAAATTATTTTTCAAAAGAAATAAAACTGACTTCATAACCACAAACAGGCACTCAAATGCGAAAAATAAACAAATTAATATAATTATTATAAGCGCTACCCACTTATGTATTTGGAATCGGTGCCAGCCAAGTCTATTGGATAGTAGATAGATACTATGTATGTAGTAGTAGTAAGTCGGTAGATATATGTAGGTGGTATCCTATCTACTACCTATAAGACTTGGCTGGCACCGACTTCAAATAGATACTTATCTATTTGAATATAATATATTATAATATATTATAAGCGCTACCCACTTGGGTAGCGCTTATAAGTTAAGAGAAAATGTGCATGTGAACATGAATTACCTACGTATGGCATGGTATACATAACTAATGACACTTGATTATGTGTTTGATGTCACAAACCTAATGAATAGTAATTTCCTTTGATTTATATCCACATCACAGAAGGTTGTAATCAGGGAATAGTAAGGAGCACATCATATTTTCCACTTGAGTTGGGTTTTGTTCTGAAATACTTATTTTACACTACCAAACATTATCTCGAAAAAAATATAGGTTGGAAAAATATTATATTAAGCAGGGATAAGATTGTACACTTTTTGTCACATTTGATATAAGGTGTAGTTTTGTTTGATTTTAAGGGGTCCGTATTTTAAAAGGAAATAAATTATTTTTCAAAAGAAATAAAACTGACTTCATAACCACAAACAGGCACTCAAATGCGAAAAATAAACAAATTAATATAATTATTATAAGCGCTACCCACTTATGTATTTGGAATCGGTGCCAGCCAAGTCTATTGGATAGTAGATAGATACTATGTATGTAGTAGTAGTAAGTCGGTAGATATATGTAGGTGGTATCCTATCTACTACCTATAAGACTTGGCTGGCACCGACTTCAAATAGATACTTATCTATTTGAATATAATATATTATAATATATTATAAGCGCTACCCACTTGGGTAGCGCTTATAATAATTATATTAAGTAATTTATTTTTCGCTTTTGAGTGCCTGTTTGTGGTTATGGAGTCGGTTATATATTTTTTGAAAAATAATTTGTTTTACCTTTTTTAGTGCAAAATAAGTTTTAATTAAATTACATGCATCAAAAAAATTTCGTGTCTGGGCCGTTATACACTGACGGATATATACTTTGTGAAAATTTCAAGTATGTACCTATTACGGTTAAGAAGATACAGATCTGTAAAGTGCGCACATATAGACACACGGACGGACGGGCGGACGGACGGACGAACGGACAGCAAAGTCTCAGAAAGTGTTCATTTGGTACCCTTCTATTGGTGGGTTCGGAACCCTAAAAAAAATTGACTTTAAATGCCGCGCTAGTAAAATTATCCACTAGTCATAATGATGTCATCAAGGTATCATAGGACAACGTCTAAAATTGCCCTGTGCAATAAAAGCATCTGACACATGTGGCACCTGATAAGTATCTCCAGAGATATTGAGATATACATCTCAAAATTGGTACTGAAAATGAAAAGCGCGGCATTGAAGTCGGTTCTTTTTTAGTTTTTAAACGATATTATGTATTAAAACGATTTGTTTGTTTATGACGGGTCACGTTGCCATGGGAACGGAAAAAAGCAAGGAAGACGAATAATGACTATAGGTACCGATTTGCATGGAATATCGATAAATATCTACTGAATTCATATTTGTACCGGTCTACCACTTACGTTATGGCTTTTCTAGTAGACAATCTTTTTATCTACCTACCCTATCTGAAGTATTCCATCGATTTACCATATGATAGACAAGGATGAGAATTCCTTTGAAGATGCTGGCGTCCTGGAAGCCGATGTGGGAGCCAGATTCGACCGGCAGCTAGCGGGCATAGACCCTCAACTGACCATCGGCATGGGTCCGAAGGCTCACCAACAGCTACGTCCAGAAATGATGTTCATACGGGAGGAGCTGCGACAAGCTAAGATGCAGACTTTGGCTAATGAATTGATATACGTCGCAAATGATGTTCATACGGGGAGAACTGCGACAAGCTAAGATGCAGACTTTGGCTAATGAATTGATATACGTCACAAGGTCTATATAGAGGATTTTTGTAGAAGAGCAGTGATAAAGTTTAAGTTTTATATAAGATAAGTATCGTAGAGTATGGTAGAATCTATATGAATATAACTGTTATAACCCGTCTCCTGTAGTTTGTTTTGTCTAGGTTCCTGGTTCCTTTAGGGATGTAGCGTGCGGTAGGCATACTCCAGGGCTCCATTCCGTTACATTACGTTACGTTACATTACGTTACGTTACACACACACGATAATTGATTGTCTATTTTATTACAATAATTCCATATACTTTTATAACACGGAGTAGTTGTATTCCAAAATGAATATTAAAAAGTATTATTTGCGATTATTAACATTAATCGCCGCCATACAGACGAATTGAGAACCTCCTCCTTTTTTGTGAAGTTGGTTAAAAAGGAACCCTTATAGATCTTTACTTTTTTTTCTATCTGTCTCTCCATCTGTTTGTCAGTCAAGACTCTTTATTTCCGGAAAGCGTTAAGGTAGCAAGTTCAAACTAATACTTAATACTTTAGGTCTACGGTATCTTCTGGTTGTGAAAGAATCAAACCTGTAAGTCATCGCCATTAAGAGATATGACCGTTTATGTCGCATATTTTCGCATATTCGGCAATATAAGCCTGTGGAGTACTTCCTAGTTGACCTAAAATAATGAAATTTGGCAAAAAGCAAGGCCTTGAACCACTTAGGTATGTAGGCATATTACTGAAAACAAAAAAATATGCAGTTTCATAACAAAAAAAAGTGAATTTACTATTAAACTTATTATTTGTGGTTGGTGCTTTACATTATCTATGGATCGAACTTCAAAGTGAAGTTTGTCCTTTAACCTAGTTAGAGAAGTTGGCACGGAAGCTTCGGTGGGCGAGTCTAACTAGACTTGGCCGGTTTTTTTAGTTTATTTATCTATTTATCATTACCATAATTTATATCTATGAGTATAGATCTTCTACGATAACATGACCCGCCCCTCCAAAATTCAAAAACGTTTGTAAGTATTTGTGAAAGTATTTACAACGCACCACCACGCATGTGTGTGTACTGGTACTGCCAATTCTGCGACATTGCATACATAATTAAATAACTCATAATTTTGATCGTACTTTGTACCAACCAACACTGCAAAAAAAGTTTCTATGAAATGTATAAGCTATACTTTCTATTAAGTTAGGTTGGCTACAAAGTACGTTCATAATTCGGGTATCAACAATGTAGGGAAGTGCCTACTCTTATAACGTAAGTATACAACTACATACAAACTCTTACGTAAGAATGTGCCTACACACATTAAAACAGTAATTTGCAGGGGCGGGCCATGTTATCGTAGAAGATCTATGTGTTTAAAACTTCTTTTGGATCCATCTAGGAGACAAACCAGACTGTTGAATATAATAGTACATTTTTTTTTCAGCGGATTATGTAAATGAGAAGAATTATGTTGGAGTTATTATTTAGGTGTGTATTTACTTAACATCGCAAATATCTGAAGATGTTCTCACGAATATAAGAAACTCAAGATTGAACTATAATTACGACCCTTTATTTCCATTAAAATTCTTCATAATTTAGAATTAACCGATGGATTTTAGCACAGAAAGAATCTGTAAATGGCGGTAATAAAAAGAGACTGTGACATGCCGCTACTTTAAATTCTAAAACAGTCGCGGCCTTTCATAACCCTTGTTACAACTCTGTTTGAATTTGTAATATGCTTGTGAATTTGTTATCGAAGGATGGCAGCTAAAGTACGGTCGGAGGCTTTGAACAATGGCTTCTCGATATCTGTTTGCAGATTGGCAGCTTAAAGGAATTATCAGCGGTTAGCTGTGTTTAGTATCTCGAATAGAACATCAGTGGGTGCGGTTACTGCTTTGTTAGAGTTTCATTTAATGATCTGCTACTTTGTTTTTGGGTTTGCTATTATATTATTGATAGTTATAGTTATGTATGTGTAGAGCTCATGTTTCGTTAATTGCCCTATAAACATAAATCTTTACTCTCACCGATGTTCGATCGATTAAGACAGTTTATAAAAATATATACAAATCATAAACTTATCTCGTGTACCTTCTTTCTCTCATTCGTGTCTCTGTCTCTTTCTAATATATAGCTACACTTCACTACCGACATGCTGTAACGTACTATTATAGCAAATGTCGGTCGGACACTCTATCCCCGTCTTGCCGATGATGATTCGGGAAGTGGAATGACCTTCCTCCCGATGTTTCACATAAGATTGATCAAAGTTGCTTCAAAAGGAGGCATAACAGATTCATCTTTTAACCACTTACCGCACGCGTAGACCGCATGCTTGCTTGCTGCTCTATATTTATAAAAAAATACATAAGAATGGATCTCTGTATGTCTGTCGTTCAATCAAACTACTGGCCTTAAACATCAAACATTGATACTTACGTTTTCCGCACTTATCGACGTGGTTAGTGACCGGCAAGTCTGGATGACACATGCAGTTCTTCTGCACCTCATCACAGACCGCGTCCAGGAACCGGCACTCCGCTGTGATGGAGCAAGGGTCCCCGTAGCGGCCGGGCCTCGACGGATCCACTGGAAGTTCAAACAAAAAGGTATCTGTTATGGACATGGATTTACAATAAAAAGACTAGAAACAAGATTGTAATGGCTATGTACATCAAAACGGCCACAACAAATAAACCTAGATGGGATAACTAGGTAGTTAGGTAAAGCTATTTACCAGCGCTATATATGTATTACTATATGTATAGTATAATATACGTTGTCCATACAAAAGAAAGGGACATACTCCGTTCAAGTTCGGTCTCTTTCGGGCTGTTAGTGCACCGTCATCATATAAAACGTCTTTGGTCATGGACTATGGCGGATATTTTAGAATTGAATTCAACCACCAATCCACTCTTTGTATGGAGAGGAACCACTGATTGGTTGACTAGGCACAATTTAACCAATGAAATAGTTTAATTTCGTGTTAAGGGCAGATTGGAGCCCAAGCATCAATCTTTATTACGGACCTAAGACATTACTAAAAGTGTAGGTGCCGTCTCAACTGATCATAGCTTGCACGAGCATGATATCAAATTTACGTCGAAACTAGCTTGAGCACCTCAATCAAAACTAAATATACTTTTAAGATCGCACCCATTAAAATATACGACTAAGCTTCCCTTAAAATTAGACAATGTTGGTAAAATAGCTTGTCTCTATCACTATCTCACCAGATTTAAATTGACGATGTTGCGTTAGATGGAATCGTGCTTGTATGGAAATGGAAGACAGCAATAATACAAAGTGCAAAAACTACTGACTTAAGTTCAAACCTTATAGCGCAAATATTCCAACCCACCATCGAAACAAGCTAGCACTGAACCGGGACTCAAACTGACTGGTGTCATGTCTCTCTCTGTTCGGTAAGAGGTTCGGTAGTTCGAGCCACGACTTCCAATCTCCATTAGCCATCCATTATTAGCATCATCCAGGGATCGCGTGTCGGTTTAAGATCTGACTAAAATTGACCAAAACGACCTGATGCCAATTACCCTTCCATGAGTATCATGAACGGCCTAAGGTCTTCAGATTTTTAAGCTGTTAGGTTTTAAATGTGGTCCAAACGACCCGTGACTTGCATTAGCTCTTTATTGAAGTAATTTTCAACATTTTGTTTTCCCTTGTCAATAATTATTATACAAATTATGTCACTCGTCATCAGATAATAAAATTATTGCCTTCCGTGGCTGCGTTTAATCAATAGTACAACGAACCGCATTTTGTCGCATACAAACTGCGCTATAATTACCCCAGACCTGAATAATGAAACAGAAGGAATTAGCTCACAGACAGAATAAAATAAAATTTTGTTTCAATACTTAAAGAATCGACACAAAAATGTTCCCCTAGTATTTTTCTGTCATTCGCTGAAAAGTTTCGTACTACCTGTCTGAAAATGTAGAACGGCACTGATAAAATATTTTCCCCTGACAAATTAAATAAAATTTAGAACCATGAAATCTTGCAATATTAAATTGAATAGAAAACCACGACATCATGTAATGAAAATGTATAAATAGCAAAGGAACAACATTTTCAGTTTTTGATGAAAGTGATATATTTCCAAGGACAAGGTTCAAACAATGACCCGATGGTTTATTTTCCACTCTAGTGAATTAATTAGCATTTTAACAAGTATTTAGTAAGTCGGGCAGAAAGCCAAAGGCCACACAAGACACGACCTTTGCATCTTGACTAACAGTTAGTGGTAAACGGATACAAGTTTTTACATGCAGGTGGTAACAATGCAGTCTGAAATGAACAAGTAATGAATGGGTTATTGAAAATGCGTTTTGTTTTCGACATATATATTACTAGCTGTGCCCGCGACTTTGTCCGCGTGGAATAGTGTCTTTGGGTAGCATTTTAAATATTTAGACTAATTATTTTACAAATAAGACACATGCGTATCCCAACTACACCGCCCCGTACCACGCTGCGCTAATCCCCCTCCCCTCTACCTCCCCCTCACCCCTCCCCTCCCTTCTCCCTCTCTCTTCCCTCCACCCCCTTTCCCCTCACTTCCCTCTCCCCCTCCCCTTGCCCCCTACTTCCCCTCCCCTTTCCCCCTACTTCCCCTCCCCTTCCCACCCCTCTCTCTTCCCCTTTCCCCTCTCCCTCCACTTCCACCCGCCCTCCTCTCCCCTCATTCCCCCTTCCTCTTCTCCCTCCCCCTTCCCCCTCAAAAACTTTGAATGACATTAATTTATATCGAATCAACAGCCTAAACAATAAGTTTCAAGCTTCTAGCTTTAAAAATGACGATACTTCCTTACAACTTATCATCCTCCCTTTCAACCCTTTATAACCCTCTTTTCGCATTAAAAAGTAGCCTATGTCCGTTCTCAGGCTCTAGACTTTCTGTGTACCAAATTTCATTTAAATCGGTTCAGTGGTTTTGGCGTAAAAGTGACACAGACAGACAGACAGACAAACAGACAGAGTTACTTTCGCATTTATAATATTAGTTAGGATTATCGAGCACGCTTTGTTCAAATTTATAGACTACCCCCCTAATACACCAGAGAAAATTTTGTTTATTATTAGTTCTGAAAAATAAAAATTGACAGCACGCATCCGTATGATAAAAACAAAAACTATACACTAATTTTAATTGAGATCCTCCTTCTTTTTTCATTGGATAAAAATTCAAATCCCTTAATACCAAGGCAACCATTAAAGAATCATCAGAAAAAAAAACATCAGGCAGTGATCAAAGCAACACCTTGTGCGAATATTTTGTATTTGCGCTTCTTCTAAGATTATCTGAGTTTTTAGTTCTGTGTATTTTAAGGGACTCATTATCACCATCTTCTCTTATTAACCTGTTGCCCCATAGAAATTCGGCCGCGGCAAGCGTTAGTAGGGCGAACGCTACAAGCTGGCGACAGCGGCGAGCGAGGTCATCACTCTCTGGGCAATGCGGTTCTTTCATGTTGATGCTTTTTCAATTATTCAATAAGATTTTTTGTAATCTTCATTCTTTTACTAACCTGTCGCCCCATTGTCAAGCTCGGCCGCGGCTAGCGTTGGCAGGCCGAACGTGACAAGCGTGGCGACCGCGGCGAGCGAAGTCGCCGCTCTGGACGCGCGCTCTCGCATGCCGCCCGCAGCGCCCCGTCACATGCCAATGAAATGCCTGAAACAGAGATTTTTGTTGTTAGATTTGCTTGGTAAAACATGTTGTACAGTGCATCTAGAAAACAAATAAAACATATTTTATTAGTACCGAGGTAATAATTGTTTATGACTTGCACTTGTAGTCCCACTTGGAGTAGGTTCATTTACCCTAACAATAAATATCAAGCTACCAGTGCTGAGTCACTAGTTACAACGCTTTTAGATGCAAATACAAGTAAGATAGTTGAAACATCGATTAAATAATAATATGCTTCGACATAGAAGCTGAATTCTTATCATAAACGCTACATGGTTTTTATATAATACCTAATTTATTATTTTGAATATTAATTCCCTTAAAGTTAAGATGTAATGCATAATATTTTGCTCGCAGCAATACAAATGCTCTTTCAATACATGTCATATTTGTCCCAAATCTACAACGCCGATGTACAAGTACACGCATATATTCATGGGGCTATTCAAAACGCAATAAAATATCGATTCCAATACGTTTACAACATAAGGTTTAGCATTTCAGCTATAAAATAGCTTCAGTTACATAAACTGAACGAGTTTTAATGATATCAAAAATCAATAAATTTTACATTCTACTACTCAATGAGTTTCTTCTTCATATTTGCGATGATAGCTTAGTTAAAAAGACCCAAATAAAACTGGCCAAGTGCAAGTCAGACTTTTGTCCCGCACACGGAGGGTTCCGAATTTCCGAAGTCCGAACGCCACGAACTTATTAACACAAAGGTAATTATTATAATTAGCTCTTATACTTCTTCTTCTTCTTCTTCTCTTATCTTATTTTATTCAATACTGTGCACTACATTTATTTATTTTTTATTTTTTATTTATGTAAATAAACCTTAACTAAGTAAAGAAATCGGCCGAGTCCGAGGCCCACAAATTTAACAAATGAAACGCTTGCGCGTGCTAATTTTTCGTGTGCTGCCATCTAGCTGCGTCGAGGTGAATTAATTTCGTATCGTATCGTATCGTAATAAATACGTTTTTTTGTTTTAAACCCTTTAATTTTTAACTTTGTTCTGTTTTTAGTATTTGTTGTTATAGCGGCAACAGAAATACATCATCTGTGAAAATTTCAACCATCTAACTATCACGGTTTATGAGATACAGCCTGGTGACAGACGGACAGACAGACAGACAGACAGACAGACAGACAGACAGACAGACAGACAGACAGACAGACAGACAGACAGACAGACATCTCATGAACCGTGATAGTTAGACAATTGAAATTTTCACAGATGATGCATTTCTGTTGCCGCTATAAAAACAAATACTAAAAACAGAATAAAGTTAAAAATAATTGAGGGTATAATACAAGAAACGTGTTTTTTTCGGCATTTCACGCCATCTCTGAACGCTTAGTTAAACGTCCCATAGATGGTGTTATATTGAAATGTCGATCCCTAACACCTTTGTTAGACGTTAGACGGCGTAATAAGAAATAAAATGTTTATGAATTATTATTTTTTGCTGGCGAAAAATGAGAGTGGTATTTTTTGCTCGATCTTATAAAATACGGTAGTATGGTACGGAACCCTACTAGTGCGAGTACTTGAACTCGGCCAGTTTATTTTTTATGTCAAAGTGGCCAAACAAGCAAGCGGCCTACCTGATCAAAAGTGGTCACCGCTGTCTCTAAACACCTTGCAACACAAGTAGTATTGCACGTACTTTTCCTACCTTTTGCATAGAGGTCTCTTTTTACCCCTCTCTTAAATGCATGCATGCTACGATGCATGTTGTACCGTATTGGAAAAACCTCAGGTGGGAGATCGTTCCACATCTTGCAGGTCCATGGAAGAAACGACCGCGTAAAACGTACCGTACCTATGCGATATCCACGTGTCTACAATATGTGGATGAGTTCTCTCGCGGTGTCGTGAAGATCGATGATAAAAGCAAGATAGCGGGATGAGGTTAATGATTTCATCAGAACATTCCCCGTTATACTATCGGTAGAAGAGGCTAAGTGAGCCAAGTGAGTAATTGTTAGCAATATCAGAATCGGCTACTCTAAATCAACACTAATTTCCACAACGTCAAGATCTCTGACACAAACGGATGTTAGGTTACCTAATACCTACTACATAAAACATTCTCAAGACGGGCAGCATCTCAAATGACCTACGTATATCATAGCGACTGGCATCTGCCAAACAGCCATTACCATGCGTCCCTGGACACTACATCCATTTGCAATTCCAAAACATGATAGCGCAGCTCCCCCAAGGCACCACAGTATAATAACTCAGCAAATAGCTCACTATCCCAAACTAACGAGGTTATTTTAGTTAGTTACCTCTGCTTAAATAGGTATCCCAAATCTAATCTGCCTAAGTTAGCTGAGAATTTTAATCGAGTTACAGAACTATTTTGGGACGTACTTCTGCCTCTGGTCGATCGTGAACCGTGCATTTTTAACTTCGGTACCGAAACGGCGTTGTCACGGTACGAGTTTTTGGGTCTAGTGCCTTTTTGATGAATTTCATAGTTGAGGTAGTAGAAAATGTCGTATGTGTATGTTTGGTATTTTGATCATCATTAGAAACAGGATCAATGGGCATCATCTATATATTTTGTGTTAAGTGTAATTTCTGACTCAAATTTTTCTTTTAAAATCTGTAAATGCAGCTCTGGTCAAAATGCCCATTTCCAAGTCTTCCAAGAACATGTTACTATCGGTACCACGTAAGAAGAAGAACTTACAATTTTAAAAATAGGTACCTACCTATTTTAAAAATAAATCCAGCATAGCTTTCGGTAGCATTCATTTGCGCAGTTCAAGATTTCTCGATTCGTGAAAACCAAACTAAATACTAACTTAAAGTTAAGTAAGACTTTTGAAATTTAAACAGGCGAAGTTAGCGAATAAGAGACTTAACCGAGTGCACTTATTGAAGTTTTCTTGTGTTAGACTTGTTCGGTGACTTTATTTGTACAAATTTTGTTGCTGAAAGAGAAAATTCTAGGAAACCTTTTCTGTTGACAATATTCGGAAATATTATAAAAGTAAGTGGTTAAACGTACCAGGTAAACGTACTAGATAACGTAGTAGGTAAACGTTTTATACGAGTACATACTAAGTAAACTAATGTTTTCATAGAGCATATTATAGAGCATGTTCTGCCTGACTTGCTAACAAATAGTAGCTTACCACCATCAAGGAGAAAATTTTCCAGCATAACCATACGGTGTTCCGGCAGCACACAGCCCTTGAGAGTCAGAGTATTCTAGGCCGTGCGTTTTCACCATATTCGACCACATCATCGCTTACCACCAGACGAAATAGTAATCGAACACTAGCCTTAAGTTCTTATTTCAGTTTTAAATATCATCGTAAACAAATATCATAAACATGTAACAGTGAGTTGAAATAAAATAAATAATAGTTTAAAAAACTAAAAAAATACGCTTTTATAGAAAAATTCCAACTAATAAATAGAAAATAAATTTTAATAAATTTGAATTAAAAATAGTGTAAGAAAAAATGATTTTATTGTAAAAAAAGCGTGGGGTGCATGGTATCAATAGTTCCAAATATTTTATGAACAGATATGACTAGAAGGGTTATTTTGATAATATCCTGAAAAGCACCCCACGCTTTTTTTTACAATGAAATATTTTTTTCTGACACTATTTTTAATTCAAATTTATTAAAATTTATTTTCTATTTTTTAGTTGGATTTTCTATAAAAGCGTATTTTTTTTAAACTATTATTTATTTTTCATTTTTTAGTCGAATTTTTTTTTTAATTTTTTTTTTAAATTTTTTTTTTGTTTATTTATTGTCATCGGTCCTTAATAAGTATGCCAAATTTCGAGTTAATCCGACGTTTTGAAGGGGGTTAAAATCATGTTCAAAAATTCCGTTAAATACTAACATACAAACATACATACGTCTGAAGCTAATAAAAGCGTATTAAATAAACCTTAGGTTATACCGATATTAATAGTACTAATTTTTTCTAGAAATAATGACACCAAGACATAATCCAGCGTTGTATCGTACCTTTTAATCCTCGAAGGTACACAATCATGGATAAAGCATGAAAGTTACATGCATTTGCATGAATTTTCCGGTTCAACGATGGTGTGATGAATGTAAAACAGCGCTTTGTGTGGGCTTTCATGTGAGATGATTGAACAAGCCAGAACAAATTATTACGATAAAATGAGATTTTGTTGGTTTTTAACCGACTTCAAAAAAAGGAGGAGGTTTCTCAATTCGACCGTATATATATATATTTTTTTTTATTTTTTTTTATGTTTGTTCGCAGATAACCTCGTCGTTTATGAACCGATTTTGATTATTCTTTTTTTGTTCGAAAGGAGATATCCCAAGTGTGGTATCATGGTAATTTTATCGAGGTATGATAAGTATCTCCAGAGATATTGAGATAAACATCTCAAAATTGGTACTGAAAATGAATAGCGCGGCATTGAAGTCGGTTCTTTTTTAGTTTTTAAACGATATTATTAGGGTTCCGTACCCAAAGGGTAAAACGGGACCCTATTACTAAGACTCCGCTGTCCGTCTGTCTGTCTGTCTGTCTGTCTGTCTGTCCGTCTGTCACCAGGCTATAGCTCATTAACCGTGATAGTTAGACAGTTGAAATTTTCACAGATGGTGTATTTCTGTTGCCGCTAGAACAACAACTACTAAAAACAAAATAAAGTTAAAAATTAAAGGGGGTGCCCATACAAAAAACGTGTTTTTAAACGCCATCTATCTAATTAGTTTCGGCAAAATGACATAGATGGCGCTAGTAAACGAGCCCCGTCTTTCTAGATCGCGACCAAACCAAATATTCTTGGTAATATCAATTAATCAAATATATGAGGTTGAAACTCTGTTATGTTTCGTATTGTACGGAACCCTCCCTAAGTGTGACTCGCACTTGGCCAGTTTTATTATAAATCATTTTCTGCATGACGTGGTATTACTAGCATTAATTCTGATTCTGAACATTAATGGAAATAATAGGATAAAATTATAGTCTCTTTTCATGTGGAAATAGAGTAGTTCTTTATTAGTCAGGTTTTATTTATGCTTCCACTGTAGATGTAGATATGACCCATGGAGTATTAGAAAGAATGCGGTAGCTGTTTAATAGTTTGCTATTTGTCTACATCAGCACATATTCACTCGCTCGTATGATTGTTATTAATAATCCACATGTTTGTAGTGGCAGGACTTCTGCTAGTCTGCCTGGGGCGGTACCACCACTATGCCAAATAATTTTCAGCCGTAAATTGAAAAAAAAGTCGGTTGGAATGGCAAGGTTTTCAGTGAAATTACTGGGGGTATGTGAGACGCAACATCTTTATGTCTCAAGGTAACCGGTGCAGTGCTGTGACATGCAAAATAATGGCAGTACAGAATGTTGCATACCGCTGTATCTGTAATAGGTAGACGTCATCGCTTACTATCAGGCGAGCGTCGTGCTTGTCCTGTTACCTTACATCATTAAAAAATGTATTATGGCTTTACACATGGAAGAATACAAATTGTATAATACTAGTTGGTTTTTCACGACACACACAAAGCCGTGAGCAGTGACTGGAAAAAAAGAGCCAAAGATCGGGCGCAGAGGCGTGTCATGGTAAAGGCCTACGTACAGCAGTGGACTGTCACCGGCTGATTATGATGATGATGTTGATTTTGTCAGAATCAAATATTAATTTAATTCAATATCTCTAGAGTTTTTGAATTTGGTACTTTTGTTATTTAAATAAAATATTTTCTAGACAAACTCAAAAAAATCTAAATATAAGTTTTTTTTTCCCAATTTTTGTTTGTATTCTTCTTTTCCATGCCAAAGTTGTCTGGAAAAAATTGCTTTACGCAATAAGACCGCCGATTGTATTGCCTTATTATTCTACTGTCTTTCATCACATAGTATGTACAATTTGTAATTTCTTTGGTGATCAATAAAGAGTTTTTGTATTGTATTGTATTGTATAAGCTAACATTAACCTGCAACAATGACTCGTACTACTTAGAACTTCGAGCGAAGACTTAGAACCCCAACCTTATAAATATTTATTACCTACACTATAAAATCAGCTAATTGACGAGGTGACAAAATTTGACAGATAACGGTTACCCCTACTAAATTATTCATACAATTTTGGCACGGTATCTAAAGCCACAAAATCTCGCACATCCTGCAAATTAGGAGCCAACAAAGTAGCTTGTTATACCAGCCGGCCCCTATTGTTTAACCACAGAACGGGTAGTATGTTAAGGTGTCTGCAAAATGAAAATTGCAAGTTGCAACAGTTGGCTATGCCGTAGACAACTATATAGGTTACTTTGTGTACGACCTCAGTGCCCGCTCTAGTTGAGCGTCGAGCGGGGCGGGGCGTGCAGTGTTCGTTTCAAACACATGCTAGCGCATGTGGATTCCAGAGTGCCGGCCGAGCGAAGCGCGCGAACTCTACTACGCGTTATCATGTGTTTGAAACAGACGCCGTACGCTCCGCCTCGCCTGACGCCCGACGCTCTCGGTACTCAGTTTGTACACTAACGGCCGTGTTCATGGAGGTTTTGATTAACGCATAGTGGTAAATTTGACACACGTAATGTCAACAATGTATCGGTTTGAATGACAGTATGCGTTCATGAGCACTGTAAGACCTCAAAGTGTTATTTTGTTGATGAATACGGGGTTAGACACCTCGCGCACGAGACAGCCACGACTCCGGCCAGTGGCCGCAATGGACAGATTTATAATACTTAAATTTATAAGAACTTTAAAAAACTAAAAGAACTGACTTCAAATGCTGCGCTGTTAATTTTCAGTACCAAGTTTGAGGTGTTCATCTCCATATCTCTGGAGATACTTATCAGACCTCTGTGAAATTAAAATGGTACCACCCTTGGAATAATTATTATTAAACAAAAAAGAATCATCAAAATCGGTTCATAAACGATGAAGTTATCCGCGAACAAGCATAAAAAAATATATATACGGTCGAATTGAAAAACTTCCTCCTATTTCTTAAGTCGCTTAAAAACCAAAGTTATCGACATAGCTCAAAGGATAAGCAAACTGAAATGGCAGTGAGCTGGTCACATCTGTCGTAGAACCGACACCCGTTGGGGTAAACGTGTTCTAGAGTGCAAACCACGGCTCGGTAAACGAAGCGTAGGACGTCCTTCAGCTAGATGGAGTGATGACATACGCAAGCTGGCTGGCAGCGGTGGGAAACAAGGAGCTGAAGATCGAGCTCAGTGGCATGCCATATGAGAGGCCAATGACCAGCAGCGGACGAATACTGGATGTTAATGATGATTAAATTTAAAACCACCCTCGGCTGATCTATGTACAATCAATTCATTAAGGCCCTTCCAATTAGCAAGAGCTGGATAAGAGTAGCCATAGATCGTGCTCAGTTGCGTGCAATTAGAGAGGCCTATGCCCAGCAGTGGACCAGTATAGGCTGATGGTGATAATGATGATTCCAATGAGCCTAAACAAGACATCTCTACTTATTTGCCGGGATGGTGAACCATCAACACAAAAAGAGAGATGTTATACGTTTGACTTGTGTATCTGTAATGTGTGTGTAAATGTGTATGTATGTAGCATCAGCAAAATAGTAGTAGCAACCCTTAAGTCATTTTAAAAGACCTATTCAACGATACCCCACATGATGGGGTAGATGATGAAAAAAAAAATCATCCCCACTTCTCATATAGGGGAGCTACCCTAAAAAAAAATATTTTTCAAAATTTTATTTCAGCACTTTGTCGGCGTTATTTATTTACATAACCCTACAAAATTACAGCTTTCTAGTATTAACGGTCTCTTAGCAAAACCTCGGACAGACAGACAGACGGACATGGCGAAATTATAAGGGTTCCTTGTCAGGACTACGGAACCCTAAAAAAGAACCGACTTCAATGCCGCGCTATTCATTTTCAGTACCAATTTTGAGATGTTTATCTCAACATCTCTGGAGATATTACGTTTCTTTGAAGTGTCTCACACTTTATATTTTTTGTAAATTGTTAAACACAATCCAAAATCTCTGGAGATACTTATCAGACCTCGATAAAATTACCATGGTACCACACATGGGATATCTTGACTGATGAATCACAGCTTGTCTACGATCGTTTTCCCCTATCCTTCGCCAAGCATTACATCAGAGACCGCACAATAAACGAATGGCAAAAGCTATACGAAGAGGCAACTACTGGTCAAACTACAAAAAAATATTTTTGTGACATTAAGGTAGCATATAACATACTAAGTAAATTTCGTATGAATAATTTATTGGCACAACTTGTCACCGGACATGGCGGTAATAGATCCTACCTTTACAGGTTTCAGTTGATGGAGTCTCCATACTGTACTTGCGGGGTTGACTTGGACCAAACTGTCGAACATTTAATAACAGAGTGCCAACGTTTTTCAGTTCATAGATACGACTGCGAGTGCAGGATGGAACTCACCATCACAGCAGATAATCTAGCTGACATAGTAGGTGATGACGACCGCCGCTCCACATTTCTAGACTATGCTCAGTCCGTACTGCGCACAGTCGGCCGAGAAAACGGCTCTTATATTATTTAGTTTTAGTTGTAAGTAATGGTAAAATATAGGTATTAAGTAAAATTAATTAAGCAGAACTAAGTAAAGTTAGTATTAAATAAACTTAAGATTTAGAATAAAAAAATAAAGAATGTTGTCGTATGAACCACAACGACAAAAAGTTTTTATGAAATAAAAAAATAAAAAAAAAAACATGGGATATCTCCTTTCGAACAAAAAAAGAATAATCTTATCAATCGGTTCATAAACGACGAAGTTATCCGCGAACGAACATAATATATATATATATATATATATATATATATATATACGGTCGAATTGAGAAACCTCCTCCTTTTTTTGAAGTCGGTTAAAAATACAATACAACAACTCTCTATTTACCAAGAAATAACAAATAGAGACAAAAACAAATTATGCGAGTGAGTACAAATGGCGATCTTATCACTAAAAGGGATTTCTTCCAGACAACCGGGTATGGTGAGGTTTTGCAAAAATTGTAAAATGAATACTCCACTCCTTAACAACTAATAGCAGAGGATGTCGTGTTTAGGCTCATTGGAATAGTCTCAAGGAACTGATTATATTATCTAGGTCAGTCGGGAGTGGTTTTAAATTTTAAATTTAAGTATTTTATTATTGCGAGATGCGAGCACAGATCAACTTTCTTAGATGGGAGGTACTGTGATAAAATACTATAAGATGACCCCAACATAATAACGATGATCTCATTGGAAATAATAATTAGGATAGTTTAAAAACTCAAACAACCGACTTCAATGCCCCGCGAGTCAATTTCAGTAGCAAGTTTGAGACGTTTATCGTCATATCTCTGGAGATACTTATCTCATCTCAACGAAATTACAATGGGACCACCTCGGTAACGTACTGATAACAAAAACAATTATTCGAATCGGTTCACAATCAACAGAGTAATCGCATAACATACACACAAAAAAAAAACATACAGACGAATTGAGAACCTGCTCCTTTTTTGTGAAGTCGGTTAAAAATGTAAGTTTATTACAAAGATATTTAAATGTCAATTTCCTAGGTTATATTGCCAAAAAATTTACACATCGAATAATATAAATAGATAAAACTTCGTTAAAACTTCATGTTTTAGGTAATGATATTGTTAGCAAAAAACATGTTTTTAAAACTTTCTTACTGTAGACGTAGAATAAGTACATCAACACCAATATATATAAATGCGAAAGTCAGTTTGTATATTTGTTTGTTTGGGACTTCTTCACGGTCAAACGGCTAGATCGATTTAGCTGAAATTTTGCACAGGGATAGCCAGTACGATCAGGCTAAGGATACTTTTTAACGCAGGTGAAGCCGCAGGGCACATCTGTCTATTATGTAATGCTTAAATCTAAAATCCTTTAAAATTTCTTAAATCTTTGTCATATGCTTAGCATAATTTAAGACGTAATAAAAATTCTAGAAAATTTAATAACCTTATCTGAATACAGCCATTAAAGTCACTTTTAGAATTCATAGCTTTTATATAAAAGAACTTCCACGCCAGTACGGATTTAACTATAAAATAAACGAAACATAATATTCTCAATAATATTCTCATTAAAACTTAAATTTAGCATCATGTTTGAATTTATGGCGTTGGGGAAATTTTACGCGACTTAAGAGCCAAAATTGAGATTACAGTAAACAAAGGAAAATAATTTACATCGTAGACAGGAAGTTTGTACAAAAATATTCATTATACTGGATTAAATAAAAACATTTCCTCGTAAAACGGCGTAAAATAAACCAACAGGCCTAAAAACAAACATTGTTGATAAAATGTTGAGGGCCCGGTGGCGTAATCGGGAGAACGGTCGGCTTTGATGCCAGAGGTAGGTACCGAGTTCAATCAAGCCGTGCACCAATGGATTTCTTTATCGAAAAATGTATGTGCGCTTTTCACAGTGACCCTTCGGTGAAGGAAAAACATCGTTAAGATACCAACAACCCCCCGCATGGCAGTAGGACAGGTGTCCGCCTGACCAGCCTGTATCTTGTGAGACAGTGTTCCTCCGACGGCATAAGCGTGTATCACACATACATTCTAAGAAATTGTTTCGTAAAATATAGAAAGACGTTTGAATGTGTGTGTGATGTGTGTGTGTGTGTGTGTGTGTGTTTGTGTGTGTGTGTGTGTGTGTGTGTGTGTGTGTGTGTGTGTGTGTGTGTGTGTGTGTGAGTGTGAGTGTGTGTTTGGTGGAGTTGTATACATAATTTAAAATAGTGTGGTTATTTTATTTTATTGATTCTATTATTTTACAATTAGAATAAGGCTTCCGACAAATCTTTGTGCAAAGTTAGAAAAACATGGTTTGAGGGAAAAAGTCCAGGACACACAAGCAGTGTTAAATAGAAGCTTTTAAAAACATTCACGTTTCGGCTCACAAAAGTTATTTGCTCAACGACTTCCGACTATGACATTCGGACAAAATGTGTACCAAGAGATTACGAGACCGTTGGAATCCCAAGGGTCGCATTACACAAATGTTGACAAAGTTACGAAGGTTCAGGTGAGTCCACGTTCATGAAGTAAAGCTTAGGCTGTCCGAATAAAAGAAGAATCCTTTAAGACAAAACAATAACAAAAGGAACTAATAAGCGTTACTTACTGCTTAGTTGTAGGGGTTAAGGAGACTTCTAGTAATGTACAAACCACATTTCTAGTCTGCTTTATTAATAAAAAATAAAAATAAAATATTATAACAATATATTTTAGATAGATCAGATGTTTAATAAAGAACTTTTTCAAATCTCTAAAATTTAATTTAGATTTGTTTTAGATTTTTTTTAATTCCCTGAACGGTTTGATAGTTGTCTAAGATAAGTAGCTTCTCAAGTAGTAACATCAAGACATAAGGTAAACGAAAAAAACACCAATAAATTAAATATTATGTTTCTTGACGTCGGTCCCGTTGGTACGATGAAATTTTGGATTGTGTGTAACAATGTACAAAAACACGGATACAGTTTACGCATTTAGGTAGTAGGGATTTTTTTTCTCTTTCCAAACATGAACACTCCAGGCGTAAAGTTTTTTATTCGACCGGTCCCGAAATCACATTCCTATCCAAATATAAACGTGACCTTACTTCCTTTAGCTTCATATAAAATGTTCTGCCACTCGGATCTGACACATGACAGATGTGAACAGGCATGGAAACCCGTTGACAGCATTAACCCAAACTTTCAGGTAATCTCCATAATCAAAGTCACATTTTCTAAAAGCTACATTTAACTGCACATTGCATTGATTTACTTCCACCCGTATTTAGCAAGTTGCGTGTCACACGCACTTAAAAAAATAATTTTCGGAGCGTGATACGAATGTGGCTTAATCTCACAAAACCCTGAATGATTTACAACCTTATCGAATTCATTTTATATTTCACTCCTCTGCATACCAACGGTAAGGCTATGGAGCAATTATTTGTGACACGGTTCAGAAAAGATGTAGTAGGTACGAGGGAAATTCAATTCGACGCTGAATATGTGAGTTCTATTTCCAAAGTCGTAAAGATGAAAGTTGAATGAGAAGGAAAATGAAATGGTCGACCGTGCTCGGTTAATTTGCTTGTAAGTTCTGTTCTGGGGTTGTTTATCGCGGCAAAGGGTCAATTGCTTATAGCTTCATCTGTAGTTAGATTGGATATTGCTTGTTTGGTAAGTGATATTTCTGTGGCTTTTATTGCGAGAAAGGTAAGGTTTAAATCCATTAAACAGATTTGGCATCTTTGAAAATACAAATCTCTTGGGGTTTCAGAGTTCGAGGTTAAATATGTCACTTAATACAAGCTACTTGAATAGGTCTGTACTAATAATTGAAACAAAGTGGTATAGCATTATCTATTTATCTCTCTCTCTCTGTCTTCCTATCATTCTTTCCTAGCTTGTGGGCGGTTTTCAAGGTGAGGATACCTTGAACTTCACTTTGCCCAGAGTTTAAGAGCTCACATTCAATAATATATTTTTACTCCGCATTCTTCCATCTCGTATTGTCATTGAATCTTTTACAGGAATGGAAAGCTATTATAGTACATATTAATAAATAAATAAATAAATAATACGTTTATTACCAAAGAAAAAACTAAACATGTTAATGGAGCTCTGAGTTCCACACTAGGTTAAAAACCTGTGTTGTGGGACACAGTATTTCACGTAAAAACACCATAAGCCAGTAAATCTTAGCAATCCTAAAAAACTCAAAAAATAAATCTTAAAGAACTTACAATCAATACAATCTAGAATCAATTACTTATTATCTACTCATGTTTTTTTTTTTTTATATTTACCCAAGTTTTAATAAGATAATATGTATATATACATATTGCGTGTGTGTATGTGGAATATGTGTGAGGGAGTGGGTGTGTGGGTGTGTGTGTGTGAGGTTATTTTTGTAAGGTTAGAGAGCTGAAGATAGCTAAAGTGAATATGTACGTGTAAACCGGTGGTCAGTAATCAGTGCTATTACAGAAATAAGTACCTTAGTTTTGGCGTAGCTTACATTTTTGACTAAGAGATTAGCTGTTAGATGTTTGTTATACATACTAACATGGTAGGGGCCTGGTTTTTCGACAGATTGCAATGCTCTCGGCGTTACAATCTGTCGAAAAGACAGGCACCCCAGTGTTATGTTTTGTGTTTTATGTGTTGTTAATATTTTACTGTTTTATCAAGAGCCTTAATTTAAATAATTAAGGTAGTTTAAAAACTAAAATAACTGATTTCCTTCCCGCGCGTGTCAGTTTTCGACGTTTATCGTCATATCTCTCGATATACTTATCAGATTTCAATTTCAAAAAAATGGGACTACATTGGAAATGTACCCTACCAATTCAAATAAATAATCATTCGTATCGGTTCACAATTGACGGAGTAATCGCGTAACATACATACAAAAAACAACATACCGATGAGAACCTTATCTTATTTGGAAGTCGGTTGAGAATCGAGCTTCATCATCACAACCTTTTCGCTTTTGATGACGTCACCACAGAATAATGAATAGTTACATACCTAGACTTCTTCGCAAGATTATGCACGGCATAAACTAAAGTCTTAAGATCACTTACATTGGTTAAGATAATTAACAAGCATTTGCTCATAAATGACTCTAAAGGTCTTATTATATACCTACAAGAACGTCTGGAAAGAGGAACAGACCAGAAGATGTTGAAATACACTGAAAATACATGATAACATGACCATGATAACATCAAGATTTTAGAGCAAACTTGGCATGTGTAATGACCATAGTCCATATCCCCAGTAAAAGCTTCCACTCCATTTATCTTGTGAGAAGTTTGCTGCAACTTCAATGTGAGTCTATCTGAGGGCTTAGTGGCGTAGTTGGAAAATAGTGAGCTTTCACGCCATAGTTACCGAGTTCAATCTCCGCCGTGCACCAATGGATTTTTCTAAAAAATTACGTGCGCTTTTCACAGTGGCCCCCGGTGAAGGATAACCATCGTTAAGAAACCTCCGGATGATGGTAGGACTCTATCTAGTGTCCGCCTGCCCAGCTACCACCCTCATGTTAGAAAATCTTTCGCCAAACATCTAATGTGTTCCAGCAGCTGTCCTTGAGAGCCTGTTCCCATTCTAGGTCTAGCGTGCTACTATCCTCGACCGCATCATCAGAAGGTGAGATAGTGGTCAAATAAAAAAAATAGCATATTAAGTAACTGACATCAAGCTCAGGTTGAAAGTGATGGAACGTGTTTGCATGAATGTTTTAAGAACAGTATGAAAAACTTATAGCACTCATAAATTATAAATTTGTTAGTATAAAATAATTTTCCACTTGCGATTATTTCATCACTTTCAACCCGTAATTGAAAACGAATGCAGTGAATATAAAAATAAACTGGCCAAGTGCAAGTCGGACTCGCACTCGTAGGGTTCCGTAACACAGTTAAGTATTCCATAACTATAATTTTTGGCAACTACAAAATTAACTTTGTTTTTCATAGTGTTTGTATGAAAAACAAAGTTATCTTTGCGCCCGCCCTATATCTCAAAAACTGCTGGCTGTATCTCGTTCAAACCAATTTTCGTTGTTAGTTTTTATTGAGATCTACAGCATATATTTTTTTTAGATTTTTCACTCCCATACTTTAAAAGTTAGAGGGGGGGACATACATTTTACCACTTTAGACGTGCCTATCTTTCAAATGATTGACTTTGAGAAAAAATGATTTTAGGAACCTCAATGTCATTTTTGAATCCATAGACACCCCACCCCACACGTATAGGTTTGAAAAAAAAAAAATTTTTTTGTTTCAGTTTCATGTATGGGATGTGTCCCTTAAACTTTTATTTTTTTTACTTTTGTATAAAAATCGGAAAGCGGTTCACAGAATACATCTACCTACCAAGTTTCAATTCTGTAGTCTTGACAGTTTCGGAATAAAATGGCTGTGACATACGGACGGACAGACAGACAGATATGACGAATCTATAAGGGTTCCGTTTTTTGCCATTCGGCTACGGAACCCTAAAAATGAATGCACTCCATCGAATTATTAAGCAAATTCTGGACATGGGTACCGCAATTTGATTTGTTGTTAAACTCTTATAATGTATGTATGAAATTTAATGATGTTTCATAAATAGAAATCAACTTACTCAATTTTGTATAAAGATGCTCGTATAATTCCGAATATGAAAAAAAAAATAACATAAAATTCGGATTATTAAAATATAGAGTGGATAACTAACTTCAACTAATGTTGAATACACTCTGATATCGCTGCTCTGGGCCTAAAAATAAATGTGCTCACTCTTATCATCCTGTCACCTAATGATAGTAATTGATGACGTTTGTATAATAAAGATACAGTGGCATGTATAACTATAATTGGTCAAAATTTTACTCATCATTACGTTGTGCTCATTACCACACAAAAAAAACAACGGGTTGCACTCCGGGAGTCCCGGCAGAAGTGAAAACTTGAACACATCATTTTTAGGGTTCCGAACCCAAAGGGTACCAACGGAACCCTATTACTGAGACTCCGCAGTCCGTCTGTCTGTCTGTCTGTCTGTCTGTCTGTCTGTCCGTCTGTCACTAGGCTGTATCTCATGAACCGTGATAGACGGTTGAAATTTTCACAGATAATGTATTTCTGTTGCCGCTATAACAACAAATACTAAGAACAGAACAAAGTTAAAAATTAAAGTGTTTAAACAAAAAACGTGTTTTTTACGATACGAAATTAATTCACCTCCTAGATGGCAGCACAGGAAAAATTAGCACGCGCAAGCGTTTCATTTGTTAAATTTGTGGGCCTCGGTCGATTTGTTTACTTAGTTAAAGTTAATTTGCGCATATGTAATGTAGAGTGATGGATTAGGATTATTAGGATTAGGATTATTAAAGAGCTTCAATTAGCTAGAATCAGTACACAGTAAAAAGTTAGTCGTACGAACTCTCGGTCTTCCAGATATTTATAGTAGATTAGTAGCCAAGGGCTGTAAGGCATCAATTGCAGACCGAGATATGTAGGCGCACGAGCGCAGCGAGGGCGCCTATAGTTCGAGGGTGCAATAGATGCTTACACCCGAGCTAACTACTTTGCTTTACATCTCGATTGTGAGGTAAGTAGAAAAAAACCGGCATTACAAGAATAAAACATTTTATTAGTTAAAATGTATAGTGAAATGATTGTTACTTGCTGCTTCAGCTTCCATTTTCATTGAATCGGGAGTGCAGCTTATTTCTTCATCACTTGCAGAACTCATTTTTTTCCTAAAACGAAATTGATCTTCGCCGTTCGATATTTAAAATTGATGACTATTATACTCATACGAAGACAAGGCTGAATAGCGAAGCGACCTCTTTTGTCATTGGGCTGAATGCATGTTGTCTATTGCCACTATGATGGTTAGATGTACGCGAACTTTTTGAAAGAGTGAAGAGTTTTTTTTTAATTAGTTACCGCCCTAGGGCTTTTCTAGCTACATTATTACCCTAGAGCGCTAATTGGTTACCTACAAGCCCCATTTGGGGGTAATAAGGACCTACTTACCGAATATGAGAGATGTAAAGTATATTAATTACCTTTGTGTTAATATTTACTTAGTTGGTGTTAGAAGTTCGTGGCGGACTTCGGAAATTCGGAACCCTCCGTGTGCGGGACAAAAGTCTGACTCGCATTTGGCCAGTTTTATTAAATATTTTGGAATGACAGCTCGCGCAAGCGCCCTGTGCTCCGTCTTTTTCTCCGAATTTTCGATCTGGCCACGCGACCTGACGCGAGTTTAAGATTTTTTACCCATCCCAAGAAAAGTGCACAACGCCGAAGTTTTTTCACATCAAGAACAAACGGACAAATTAATAACCTCCTACTGTTTGAAATTCGGTTGAAAAGCAACCCGCCTGTATTAACCTAAATACCTATTCAATGACATAGTTCGACGATTTTTAGGGTTCCCAAATAGTAAAACGGGACCCTGTTACTAAGACTCCGCTGTCCGTCCGTCTGTCTGTCTGTCTGTCTATCTGTCACCAGGCCGGATTTCATGAACCTCGATAGTGAGACATTTGAAATTATCATAAATGATGTATTTCTGTTGCCGCTGTAACAACAAATACTAAAAAATAGAATAAAATAAATGTTTAAGGAGGCTCCCATACAACAAACGTAATTGTTTTGTTCGTTTTTGCTCGATATTGATAACGGCAAGAGATGCTTGAAATATTTAGTTATATAAAATAAATAATTAAAATAAAATTAAACAAATATTAAAGGGGGGCTCCCATACAACTGACATGATTCTTTGGCGGTTTTTATAGATAATGGTACGAAATCCTTCGGTCGCGAGTCCGACTCGCACTTGGCCAGTTTTTTTTCTTTTTTGCAAAATGGCATATAGTCACTGCCATATTGAATTTTAGATAACTGTCATGTCTTTAGTGACACTGGCAAAAATACAAATCGGTTGACGTATTATGTTATTTTTCAAAAAAAATAAAACCAACTTCATAACCACAAACAGGCACTCGAAAGCGAAAAATAAATTACTTAAAATTATTATAAGCGCTACCCACTTATGTATTTGAAGTCGGTGCCAGCCAAGTGTAATAGGTAGTAGATAGATCAATCCCTACATGTATCTACCTACTTACTAACCTACATGTACCTACTTACTACTACTACATGCATAGTATCTATCTACTATCCAATAAACTAAGCTGGCACCGACTTCAAATAGATAAGTGAGTAGCGCTTATAATAATTTTAAGTAATTTATTTTTCGCTTTTGAGTGCCTGTTTTGGTTATGAAGTCGGTTTTATTTTTTTTTAAAATAACTTATTTTACCCTTTTTATTGCAAAACAAGTTTTAATTAAATTGCATGCATCTATTACATTTCGTGTCTGGGCCGTTATACACTGACGGATATATACTTTTTGAAAATTTCAAGTATGTACCTATAACGGTTAAGAAGATACAGATCTGTAAAGTGCGCACATATGTATAGACACACGGACGGACGGACGGACGGACGAAAGGACAACAAAGTTTCAGAAAGTGTTCATTTGATACACTTTGGGTTCGGAACCCTAAAAAAATTGACTTTAAATGCCGCGCTAAAGTGAAAATCTTCACTAGTAATAATGATGTCATCAAGGTATCAAAGGACAATGTTCAAAATGGCCCTGTTCAATTAAAGCATCTGACACACACGATATTTAATTGTCTATTTTATTACAATAATTCCAAATACTTTTATAACACGGACTAGTTGTTTTCCAAAATGAATATTAAAAAGTATTATTTGCGATTATTAACATTAATTGCCGCCATATGGCCAACAGAGTACTGAATCACTCTACTACGTTATAAGAGGCACTTCCCTATATTGTTGAAACCCGAATTATGAAAGCACTGTGTAGCCAACCTAACAACGAAAACGTAGTAACTATTGTATAATCTGTGGTATTATGCTTATAAATTATTTTTTTGCAGTGTTGGTTGGTACAAAGTACGTTCATAATTCTGAGTTATTTAATAATGTATGCAGTGTCGCGGGACTGAAATGGCCGCCATCTTCGCCAAACGTCATGTCATGTCAAAAAATCTTAGATATGTTTAAAAAAGTTTGCACCCTAACAAGACTTTGCCCGGTAGAACATTCCTGTGAAGACAAATTATTTATATATAATTATTTATTATAATTATTAATATATAATTATTTATTGAGGGCCCGGTGGCGTTATTGGGAGAACAGTCGGCTTTGATGCCGTGGTACCGAGTTTAAACCGCCGTGCACCAATGAATTTTTCGATCGAAAAATATATGTGCGCTTCTCACAGTTGCCCTCCGGTAAAGGAAAACATCGTTAAGAAACCAACAACCCCCGCATGATGGTAGGACATATCTAGTGTCCGCCTGGCCAGCTACCACCCTCAAGTTAGAAAATCTGTCGCCAAACATCTAATGTGTTCAAGCAGCTATCCTTGAGAGCCTGTTCCCATTCTAGTCCACTTCTCTATCTTCGACCGCATCATCACTTAGCAACAGGTGAGATAGTGGTCAAACGCTAGCCTATAAGATATAAAAAAAATAAAAAATATTAATTATCCCCACCTTTATTTCTATCTCGCTCACAGTTACCGTAAGAATATCTGTCAAAAACCAAAATCAACGAGAAGAAAGATGTAAAAACATTATTCAAGGTCATATTTTTTAGTCTTCAAAAATATATGCAATAGCAACCTCCATTGTGTATAATCTTCTTGGGACTCTTCTACTAAAACCAGTACATTCTCCTATGTTTGAGGTATTTATCTCCATATCTCTGGAGATACTTATTAGATCTCGATAAAATTAAAATGGGACCAACTCGGAAACGTATCCTACCTATTAAAAAAATAATCATTTGAATCCGTTCACAATTGACGGAGAAATCGCGTAACATACACACACACAAAAAAAAAAACATACAGACGAATTGAGAACCTCCTCCTTTTTTGTGAAGTCGGTTAAAAATCATGTAAACGCGATTGATTTCTAGAAGGCCAAAAAGAAACAAACATACATATAAAGGCTGATAAACACATTACCCTCAGTGTCGCGCAGTCGGGTAAAATGCTCGCTCTCGAACGTCAGATGTGCGTGGTGTGTGATTGATTTGCGTGTACCACCTAATGGCTACCGAGAATTTTACCAATTCACGCCATTTACTACAGCTAAATATGTATGTCACTAATTGGTTTACTCAAACACTATCAATAAAACCAAAATGAAACATGCGCTATTGTACCTCATTTTACCTACTTCACGCGACTTCATAATGATGCTAAGTGACGATGGGAGCTACGATGTAGCACGCTTGCTTAAAAAAAATCCTTATTACTTGCAATTCGAAGACTACTTGTTTGCTCTTATGGATAAACACACACTGGTGTGTGTTTATTTTTACCCAGGCGTGTCACACTACTTGGAATGAATGGAATTCCTTGCACCAGCTAGGAATTCCATTCCTTAGTACAATAACTTGATATAATCGTGTGACAAAGTGTTCATCATACGTACTACCAAGGAATGAAATTGTTTGAATTGTAATCAATTCAAAATTGAATTGTAATCAATTCAAAATTGAATTGTAAACAATTCAAAATTGAATTGTAATCAATTCAAACAAATTTATATAAAGGGTTAATATTTTTAACCGCCTCCACCAAAAATGAGTAGCTTGTCAATTCGCCTGTATTATTTTTTTAAGTTTTTTACCTCAGAACTCGTGGTCAAACGCTTGCTTACCTACTATTAAAAAAAACCTAACGCTATGACATCGCGTATTATTTATGCTATCCGTTTGGCAAAACCTCAAGTTGAAAATTTTCCATCAACCCAAAAACATTAACAACACATCATATTGTTGTTTATTTTTGTATAGAAGATTAAAACAATTTTCCTGAGCAAACTGTTACTGTGGATTTGACAGTTGGAAATTAGATTATGTTTATTTGTAGAGAGTTTCCAGAGGCTGTGAAGCAAACCTCGGTATACTTCATGATTTGCATAATGGCCTGTCAACTCAGTTGTAAGATTGAATTATTATGAACCACAAAAAATTTACAGTTTTATGATTGAATAATATAACTTTGGAATCAGGAGTAGAAGATATTTTGTTGTTTGATAATAATAGGCTTGGCTTGTATTGAATATTTTTGGAGTTGGACTAAATACATAACTGTTGTAACTGCAGCAAAAGTTTTAAGGAAACTGTATAATTTTTCGTCACATTTAAAGTTGCTAATGCACCATCTAGCAAAAAAATGTCAGTTGATATAATTAAAAAGTATTTTTGTAGACGATCGATCCTGTTTCTTGTGTATTCATACACAAAACACTTTATTGGACGAACAGTGAGGTTTCTCACGATTCTTCTGAATACGACTGTTTTTAGGGTTCCGAACCCAAAGGGTACCAACGGAACCCTATTACTGAGACTCCACTGTCCGTCTTTCTGTCTGTCTGTCTGTCTGTCTGTCCGTCCGTCTGTCACCAGGCTGTATCTCATGAACCGTGATAGTTAGACGGTTGAAATGTTCACTCATGATGTATTTCTGTTGCCACTATAACAACAAACACTAAGAACAGAATAAAGTTAAAAATTAAAGGGTTTAAAACAAAAAACGTGTTTTTACGATACGATACGATACGAAATTAATTCACCGCGACGCAGCTAGATGGCAGCACAGGAAAAATTAGCACGCACAAGCGTTTCATTTGTTAAATTTGTGGGCCTCCGTCGATTTGTTTACCTAGTTAAGGTTTATCATCACATATGTACATAGATACATACATACATACAATCACGCCTTTTTCCCGTTGGGGTAGGCAGAGACTACTTCTTTCCACATGTGTGATGTACAATATTGAATAATATATCTTTATTATTAGTACTTAAAGAGCATTAATTAGCTAGAATCAGTAGAAAGTTAGTCGTACGAACACTCGGTCTTCCAGATTAGCCATGGGCATAGAAAAGATAATAATACTACGTATAGAACGGACACTCTGTTCCCCCCACCAATTCCGGGCTTCCTCACCCCGCCACCGACTCTGGAGCTGTCGAGGAGCTGCGCTGAGCAAGGACGCCACACGCGTACGACTATAGAACAATTACTACTCACGGAGAGAAGAACATCAACTTCATACATTTATGTTGGGACCAGTAGACACTGGAGGTTCAAATTTACGTAGGTTCTTATTACGTAGGTATATAATAAACACTTAATTATATTAGTATACCTACCTACATATTCGTATTTTAGAATTCATTTTCATAAATGAAACAACGATATATATACTCGTGCGTAAATAACGCTTAATTTGTAAAATATTTAAAAAAACTTTCACGTTTAAACATTTTTATAACACAGCAATGTAAGGGATGTAAGGGAGCACAAATACGACCTCGGTGCTCCCAGCCAACCTCACCTGCCCGTGGTGCATCCTGCTGACCAACAGACGGGGCTCTGGCGACCGACAAATGGCGGTATAACCATTCATATCTATGGCGTAGCTAAATTCTACAGGCCGGTGACGGGCAGCAGCGTCACCGGTGCGAGAAGCTACGTCCTGCGATCGCCAACACGCCTGCCCAGCGTGGCGATTAGGGCATATCCCTCCCAAGGGATGCAAAAAATTATGGAAGGACACCTAAAGCCAAGGCCCCCAGTTCCCGGCCGCCCTGCTATTCCTGACCACGGCGGCGGTCACGGTAACGGCAGGGCAGGGGGTGCTAAGAATCCCCGGGCTACGGTAGGCCGCCAGAAAAAACTGACCCTCGCAACCTATAATGGACGCACGATTCGGCTGGACGATCATCTGGCGCAGCTGGAGGAGGAGCTGAAACACATAAGATGGCACATACTGGGGCTATGTGAAGTCCGAAGACAGGGAGAGGACACCATAACCTTAGAATCGGGCCATCTTATGTACTACAGAGAAGGAGATCAGCCATCCCAAGGCGGCGTCGGGTTTCTGGTCAACAAGGTTCTCAGTGACAACGTTGTAGAAATCTCCAGTGTGTCGACCAGGGTAGCGTACCTCATAATTAAGTTAACCAAGAGGTACAGCCTCAAGGTTATCCAGGTCTACGCACCGACCTCGACACACTTGGATGATGAGGTGGAGAGCATGTATGAAGATATCTCCAGAGCTTTACACACCACCTCCAAGGCTCACTACAACGTTGTCATGGGAGACTTTAACGCCAAAGTGGGAGTACAAACTTGCGGCGAATCGTCTATAGGACCACACGGATTTGGGAGTAGGAATCACAGGGGACAAATGCTCGTCAATTTCCTCGAGAGGGAGGGGCTTTTCTTGATGAACTCGTTCTTCAAGAAACAGCCCCAAAGGAAATGGACGTGGCAAAGCCCCGACTTTGTGACTAAAAACGAGATTGACTTCATCATTACGGACAAACGGCGCATATTCAGAGACGTCTCAGTGATCACTAGGTTTAATACTGGAAGTGATCACCGACTGGTACGAGGCACTCTGGATATCGACTTTAAAGCCGAGAGATTCCGATTGATGAAGTCTACGCTCCGTCCGAACCTACTCCAAACCGTTGTTGGGTCCGAAACATTCCAATTAAAATTGGAAAATCGATTCGCTGCCTTGGAAACCACAGATGACGTAGACCAGAAACTCGAAGAAGTGGTGGAAATCCTCAGGGATGAAGGGACGAAGTTTTGCGAGAGCAAGCGTACGGGCAAAAAGTCCAAACTCTCGGCAGAAACACTTCGGCTAATGGAAGAGAGACGAACAGACCCTTTGTCAGCTTTGTCAACTAACCTGGTGCGCAACAAATCCATAAAGAAGCTGGTACGACGCGACCTCCGATCCTCTAACACGCTCTTGATTAAAGAATCAATTGAGCAGAATCGGGGGTCGAAAGTGTTCGTCCAGCCTCTGGGTAGAAGCCACCTCACAAAGCTGACAACGTCAACGGGGAACGTCGTCGCATCCAAGCCGGAGATTCTGTCGGAAGTCGAAGACTTCTACGGCAAGCTCTACGCATCGCATGCTTCAAGGCCCGAACCCGATACTGAGGATTCTAGAGCCACCTTAACCCGCCACTTCACAGAAGATCTGCCCGAAATTAGCCGAGACGAAATCGTGATGGCCCTTAAACAACTCAAAAATGGAAAAGCCCCAGGAGAAGACGGAATCACAACGGAGCTTTTAAAAGCCGGAGGAGCTCCAGCAGTTCAACAGCTTCAGCAGCTATTTAATTCCGTTCTTTTTACTGGGAGAACTCCACAGGCATGGAACAGAAGCATGGTGGTTTTGTTTTTCAAAAAAGGAGACAAAACCCTATTGAAAAACTATCGCCCAATTTCGCTTCTGAGCCATGTCTACAAGCTGTTTTCAAGGGTCATCACGAACCGTCTTGCGCGAAGACTCGACGAGTTTCAACCTCCGGAACAGGCCGGGTTTCGAAGCGGTTACGGCACCATAGACCACATCCACACGGTGCGGCAGATTGTACAGAAGACCGAAGAGTACAATCGGCCCCTGTGCTTAGCATTTGTGGACTATGAGAAGGCCTTTGACTCAATCGAAACCTGGTCTGTTCTCGAGTCCTTGCAGCGTTGCCAAGTCGACTGGCGATATATCGAAGTGATGAGATGTCTATATAATGCCGCAACGATGACTGTACAAGTACAGAACCAGCGAACTAAACATGTCCACCTGCGTCGAGGAGTGAGACAGGGGGACGTCATATCCCCGAAACTGTTCACTAACGCCTTGGAGGATATGTTTAAGACGCTGGACTGGAAAGATCGTGGCATTAACATCAACGGCAGGTACATCTCTCACTTACGATTCGCAGATGACATCGTCATTATGGCAGAGACGCTGCAGGACCTACAAAGGATGTTGAATGGCCTAGCTGATTCTTCTCGTAGCATCGGTCTCCGGATGAATTTGGACAAAACCAAAGTCATGTACAACGAGCACGTTGTTCCGGAACCGATTGCCGTAGATGGAATCCCACTCGAAGTTGTCACTAAGTATGTTTACCTAGGGCAAACGCTCCAACTAGGCAAACATAACTTCGAGAAGGAAATCCAGAGAAGAATTCAGCTGGGCTGGGCAGCATTCGGAAAACTCCGTCGAGTCTTCTCGTCGCCGATACCACAGTGTCTAAAGACAAAAGTCTTTAACCAGTGCGTCCTACCTGTGATGACATACGGAGCCGAGACGTGGACACTCACAGTCCGACTGGTCCACCAGTTTAAAGTCGCTCAGCGAGCTATGGAGAGAGCTATGCTCGGTATTTCTCTGCGGGATCGAATCCGGAACGAAGTAATTCGCCAGAGAACTAAAGTTATCGACATAGCTCAACGGATTAGCAAGCTGAAGTGGCAGTGGGCTGGTCATATCTGCCGCAGGACTGATAACCGTTGGGGCAGACTTGTCCTAGAGTGGAGACCGCGAATCGGCAAACGTAGCGTAGGACGTCCTGTGACCAGGTGGAGCGACGACATACGCAAAGCGGTGGGCAGTGACTGGAAGAGAAGAGCCGAAGATCGGGCTCAGTGGCGCATCTTGGGAGAGGCCTATGTCCAGCAGTGGACTGATACAGGCTGATGATGATGATGATGATAACACAGCAATTGGGAACTTGATGTAGGTACGTAGTTTTTATATTCTCTTTACTTGATGTCGCTCTAATGTGCGAGCAAGACACACGACATTGTTTCGTACAGCTCTGGCTGGCCGCCCAACACAGAATAAAAAATAGTTTCTGTGGTGCAGTTTGTTCTATGCAAGTCGACTGGACCATTTTTCCACTAATCCCCATTGAGAGCGCCATGGGGCGGCAATGGGAATTTGTGGACAAAAAGTTCACTAATCCCCATTGATGGGGAATGTCAATGGGGATTTATGGAATAACCCGACCTGGAGATGATGGTTTACGAAATAGCGACTAATATATTTAGTGTTAAAAGCTTTTTGGGTGAGTGTACAAAAAATATTCATACGGTCAGTACGTAGTACGTATGTACGAAGTAACTATTATATAATCTGTGATACGGTGATTACGGGCGACAACCTTAGACATTACGCACACAAATGCACATATAGAAAAACGACCCGTGTGTAGTGTCTGTGTCGGTGCCACAGTGTCGGTCGTTAAAACGCTAGTTTGTATGGAGATTTAGCGAGTGTCCGGGGTGTGCCATGGGTAACTCAACTGCCTGCAATACGCCTGAACCGCAGATCAGATCACAGCTCACGCACTTGAACCGGAGCTGCGAGCCGGCTCACGGGTCAGCTCAATTCGTAGTTATACTCACGCGTGGCCGAGTGAATCGCGACTCGAGTGCAGGCTCAAGCGAGCTGCGTTCACATACTATTAAATGTAGTTACGTTACTACGTAATGGTGTTATGAAACAGTTTTAAAAAACTGTAAGCTTTGTATTTAATTTTGATATTTTTTTGTTTTATTAACTAAAAAAAACTAACGTTTTTCTACTGATTTTTGCCTAAGCTATCTCAATAATATATTTATAGATTTTTTTCTTATTTAGAGTAAAATACCCTATTGACAACTTAGCACAGTTTACTATTGCGCTCCCCGAAATCCGAGAATTTAGTGTTCTGTCTGAGCTATTACGTTGCGAGCCGTGACTGTGAGTGTGAGCCGTGAGCCGTCTAGTTTGCATTTGAGCTACAGCTCAGTGACTCAAGTCTCTGTGATCTGAATATTTGAACCGGCTCTGACCTGAGTTACACACGTCTATTCCAGATATTTAATTATATTAATTACCTTTGTAGTTTGTGTTAATATTTACTTAGTTGGTGTTCGAAATTCGTGGCGTTCAGACTTCGGGAATTCGGAACCCTCCGTGTGCGGGACAAAAGTCTGACTCGCACTTGGCCAGTTTTATTTATTTTGTTTGTCACCTCCAAAACTTTGCCATTTATTGACTGACTTAATTTTTTTTGTTTGCGGAAGCATACTTTCTGTTTAGTGCCATTGTAATATCATTGAAACCTAATGAATATCTCTAGATATGTGGAGATAAACACTTTAAATGTACCTACATGGTCCTTCGAGCCGGATTTACCGGAGGGCTGTGGAATGCGCACATCAATAAAATTTATCGATAGAAAAATCCGTAAAAATCGACCATTCTTCACTGCCCCGCCTAGCCCTCAATTTACAACTAGATCGATAAGGTTGAAATGTTACAAAGATTTTTGTATGCAAGAAGTTTGTATTTTTTTTTTTATATAAAACCACTTCAGACACAAGCCTATGTAGCTTAGTTGGAGGGGTTAGCAAGAATACTAGTAATGTGCAAACCACATTGCGAGAAAGCCTTTAAAAAAAAGTATCACTCATGCATTGCCGACCAGTCAAAATTCATGATCAAGGACTCCATCATATAGTTCTGCTGGAGAACAAAAGACGGTAGTTCGTTTCACATTTAATGTAGGAGAGAAATGACCGCTTGAATCGAGATACTTTTGTATGCGCACTCTTAAATGCGAAACTGCAGGGTGCAATCAGTACCTCACATATAAAGCCCCAAGGCTTGCAATAATTGTTTCATATTGTATAATTCTATTCCAACAACATTTACTCCGTCGGATCGTATGATTTATGTTAGAAAATCTCCAAGTTCTCTAATCGTGCCCGCGGGCTTACATTATAAATCGCTTAGCTGGTTATTACCAGACTTCATACCTCAAATATTTGAATTTCTACAAGTATTTCGTGCATTTTGCGAAAAGTTTTAGACCGTTTAAAAGAAACTCCATAATTTTCTGCCAAAGTATTAATGGCCTAAGTACTGAAAAATTGTGGGTAAATTAAATATTGAAAATAAATAACTAAAATAACTAAATTATAGTATTTAAAGCGTTTTATCATGTTTTTGCGCTATCAGTGTTTTTTTATAAGAAGTACTTAATAGGTTTGAGATGTTGTTTTTTAGGATACTGTACCTCAAAATAGAAAAAAGGAACCCTTATAGGATCACTTTATTGTCCGTCTGTCAAGACCATTTTTTCTCAGGAATACGCGGTATAACGTTGATATTTATATCAATTACTTAGGTCTACGGTCTTTATGGCTTTTAAAAATATCAAACTTGTAAGTCAACGTGAGCAAAAGATATGACCGTTTATGTCGCATATTTTCGCATATTTTGCGATTTCAAAAATGAATCAAAACCTATAGGGCACTTCCCGTTGACTTAGATTCAATAAATTTGGCAGGAAGCAAGGTCTTGTAGCACTTATATAGGAAAAAATCTGAAAACCGTAAATATGTAGTTTAATAACAAAATAAAGTTAATTTACTATAACAAATTTAATAGTTAGTAGGGTTGGTGCAATACAATACATTATCTATGGATCGAACTGCATAGTTAAATTTGGCCTTTTACCTAGTTTACGTTTTGTGCGGAAGACTCAGTGCGCGAGTCCAACTCGCACTTGGCCGGTATTTTATTAGTTATATATTATTAGTGTAACACGATACCTGAGTAAAGTTTCTCCAGTTAAAGTTGGACCCAGATAAAGTTGTCTGGAATTAAAAGAAATCACTAAGACTGGCGCTGAACAACTGACTAGTAAATAGTCCAATAGATAGACCGCAACTATACTAACCCGTCTTTCATACTGACTTGCATCAAACATCATGCCAGAATTCGGCGAACCGATTGGCGACATGGTTTTATCCAGTGTGTGGTTAGAGTCACGGCTGAATCCTACTGCCAGTGGTCACCCTCTTAGCCTATGGACTCAGGAAGCAAACACAGTCTACCCGTGGGTTACAATGTATTAGGTAGGGTACCGAAGGAACCCTATTACTGAGACTTTGCTCTCCGTCCGTCGGTCCGTCCGTCCGTGTGTCTGTCTGTCCGCACTTTACATGGCTGTATCTCCTTAACCGTAATAGGTACCATCGCGTACAGTTGTGCGTATCCAGTTTCAAAACATTTTCGGTTGCAAGTGTCAATTATTTTTCTAACCAATCAGAAGAGCCAAAACCAAAAAAAAAAATTCATACCAATCAGAAGAGCCAAAACCAAAAACAAAACATAATTTTTGGCTTTGTACCTTCTTGTCATTGGTCAACAATGTCAACATAGACAGAAACGAGATGCCAATTCAATAAGAGTGCACAGGAAATTATTCCTTAAGGTGGATACGCACAAATGAAGGCGATTGTACATACTTGAAATTTTCACGAAGAATGTCTTACTATAGGGCATTTAACAACAAATACTAAAAATAAAATAAAATAAAATAATAAAAGGTGTCTCCAACCCCATACAAGAAACCTGTTTTACCATTACCAAATTTAAACATTTACATAGAATAAATAATAGAACAAATAAAACTGATTCAATATGTAATACAAGCCGTTGGTTTTCCACCCCCAATAGTGAGTGACATGGGAATTCCATCCGGCTACATACCGTCATAATGTATGGTAGCACGACATTATTATAGGGTTCAGTAAGTGATTTTAATAGTGGCAATAACTGCGTAATTTTGCTGAGCTGAGCTGTGCCCTGCGGCTTCGCCCGCGCATTGATATGTGGTAAGCGGGGCGATTAGGATTAGATTAGACATATTCCTCCCAATGAGCCGAAGACCGGGCTCATTGTCGTATCTTGCGAGATGCCCACGTCCAGTAGTGGACTGACACTGGCTGATTATGAAGCGGAGAACAATATCAGATTCACACATACAGGTTTATTTGTACCGAGTTTTGAGTGAATCCAACCAAGTAATAAAATTTTCCATAGAAACTTTATCGCCCTGTTTTACCATTTTAGTGGAAAATAATTATCCTTATCTCTGTGTTTTTGCTGGTGATATAAATCAACTAACCAGTTTTGTATTACAACAATAACAATTTTATGAATCATAGCACTTTTTATTAGATTGCAAGTATACACATTTTTTGGGTTCCGTACCTCAAAAGGAAATAAACTGGCCAAGTGCAAATCGGACTCGCACTCGTAAGGTTCCGTAACACAGTAGAGTATTCTATAACTATGATTTTCGCAAATACAAAAATAACTTTGTTTTTCAGTGTTTGTACGAAAAACAAAGTTATACTTGCGGTCGCTATATCTCAACAACTGCTGACTGAATCTCGTTCAAACCAATTTTCGTTGAAAGTTTTTATTGAGATCTACAGAATATATTTTTTCTAGATTTTTCACTCCCTTACTTTAGAAGTTAGAGGAGGGGGGGACACACATTTTACCAGTTTAGACGCGCCTATCTTTTAAATGATTGACTTTGAGAAAAATAATTTTAGAAACCTCAATGTCATTTTTAAAGACCTATCCATAAACGTATAGGTTTGAAGAAAAAAAAAAATTTTGTTCCATTTCCATGTATGGGATGCCCCCCCCTTAAACTTTTATATTTTTTATTTTTGTATAAAAATCGGAAAGCGATTTACAGAATACATCTACTTACCAAGTTTCAATTCTGTAGTCTTAATAGTTTCGGAATAAAATGGCTGTGACATACGGACGGACAGACAGACAGACATGGCGAATCTATAAGGGTTCTGTTTTTTGCCATTCGGCTACGGAACCCTAAAAGGAACCCTGACAGGATCACAGGTTGTCCGTCTGTCTGTCTATCTGTCCGTCTGTCAAGACCCATTATTCTCAGAAACGCGTAGAGATATTAAGTTGAACTTATATCAAAAACTCGGGTCTACACTCTCTTTTGGCTGTGAAAAAATCAAACTCAACGTGATCAAAAGATACGCATATTTTGCAATTCCACAAGGGAATCAAAACCTATAGGGTACTTCCCGTTGATATAGAATCATGAAATTTGACAAGAAGCAAAGTCTTGAAGCAGATATGGGAATAAATCTGAAAACCGTAAATACTATACTACTTTTAAGGTTTTCATGGTCACTGACAATATTATTAGAACTACTCACGGGATATTTACCATGTTTTTTATTAATTATGAGTTTCCGATATTTCGGCTCTGTTGCAAGCGCCATGATCACGGATGAACTGTAGATTGCGGGTCGAAGTAATGTTTACGAGCAAACGAAACGGACTACCTTCTTTCGTTCTCGTTTTGAACGCTCGGCACCACTACCACTTGTTTTCACTGGATCTCGATCGCGACACACAACACTCACAGTATCTTCCTGTTTTTTATCACTCCGCGGGCTTTTTCGGGATTTACATAAACCTACCTACACAAACATATTATTAGTGGTTGGTGCAATACATTTTCTATGGATTGCACTACAAAGTTAAGTTTGTCCTTTAACCTAGTTCGACTTTGTATGGAAACCCCGGTGCGCGAGTCTAACTAACTAACTCGTACTTAACTAACTCGTAACTCGTACTTATTATATAAAAAATATTTAAAAGTGTATTTATTTTGTACTAACAGTGCGGTTTTACACGCGTAGACATCGTTCCCACAAGCTTAAGACGTTTATCGTCATATCTAAGGAGATACTCTCAGATCACTATGAAGTTACAATGGAATCGGACAATCTCGGAAATATACCCTACCGATTAATAAAATAATCATTCGAATCGGTTTACAATTGACAGAGTAATTGCATAACATAAAAAAAAAAAAAAAAACTTGTGTGTACTTATGTAGACGCGTTAGAAGTTATACTTCTGTGGCGTATGGAAAAAAAATAACTAAAATGCAGTAGTGATTAACGATAAATATTAAAATTGATCAAAAATATTTTATTCTAATAAAAAAGGTTTTATTAACGTAAAAATATGACGTTAAACGACGTTAATTGACGTTCTTACGAAATGACATATAGTCTGTAAACTTGAACATAGTCATGCTACCTAGAACTAACTTCACGGTGTAGAATTTAGGTGGCGGTGTGCGCGCGCATCGTACCACCTAGAACAAACTTCACGATGTTAAATTTAGGTGTCGGTGTGAGCGCGCATCGTAAAAATTCACTCTCATCATTTTTCTCTATCGCGCCAAAAGAAGTATAACTTCAAAAACATACAGATGAATTGAGAATTTTTGGAATTTTTGGAATCGGTTGCGAAATGGAAATCATTATCTATGATTCCATGCATTGTAGAATGGTGCAGACCGATTGTCAGCCATTTTCAATATTATATAATTACTCTATATAATTACTCGTATTGAAAGTCTATTAAAATAAGCATTTATTTCAAACGATAACAAACTTTATGTCCATAAATTACAGTGCACTAAAACATGTGCACATATTAAAGATAAAATATGAAATAAAAATAAAAACTAATAGTAATAGTCATAATTATTTGTACTTAAACAAAGAAATGATTTTCCTATTTACTTCAATATGTATTAAATAAAAAAAATACAGATATCTAACATTATGTTTCTTTGAAGTGTTTCACACTTTATATTTTTGTAAATTGTTAAACAAAATCCAAAATTACATCGTACCGACGGGACTTGAACCCGCAACCTCCGGAATAAGCATAACATAATAATAACCGGAACATGTTATTCCGGAGGTTGCGAGTTCAAGTCCCGTCGGTACGATGAAATTTGGGATTGTGTTTAACAATTTACAAAGATATCTAACAGATAGATATTATTGTATGATAATAACACTATCATTGATCCAATAAAAAAATTATGTTCGCTTTTCACAGTGGCCCTCCGGTAAAGGAAAAACATCGTTAAGAAACCAACAACCCCCGCATGGTGGTAGGACACTATCTAGTTTCCGCCTGGGCAGCTACCACTCTCAAGCTAGAAAATATGTCGCCAAACATCTAATGTGTTCCGGCAGCTATTCTTGAGAGCCAGTTCCCATTCTAGGCCTAGCGTGCTACCATCCTCGACCGCATCATCACTTTCCAACAGGTGAGATAGTGGTCAAACGCTAGCCTATAAGATATTTAAAAAAAAACCATTGGTTTCTGAGCTAAGAACATTACAAGAATTTGAAAATTTCAAACCCTGTTGCCAATACAATTATTATAATTTAAGATCGTTTAAAAAACTAAAACAACCAACTTCAAATGCCACGTTATTAATTTTGGGACCATCTCGGAAATGTACCCAACTGATTAAAACAAAATATTCAAATCGGTTCACAATTGACGGAGTAATCGCGTAACAAACATACAAAAAAAAAAGAAAAAAAAAGTACAGATGAATGGAGAACCTCCTCCTTTTTGGAAGTCGGTTGAAAAAAGATTCCAATGAATTGAGAACCTCCGTCTTGTTTTGTGAAGTCGGTTAATAATAAAGTATAGATTTCAGTTGTTTGCTTTTTGTTTTAGAATAACTTTCGCAAAATTTATATCATTTAAACATCAAATCTATTTTAATCATTTTTATGAGTATTTCATGAGTATGTAGATCTGGAAAAATTCCCGGAAAAACAAACAACTTCCCATGTTTTGTGAATTATATTAGCGACAAACAGTTACCTGAATGTAACGCTTGAAAAAATACCACCATCGAAAGAAAATTCACACACGAATTCCATATTACTCTCTGAGGTGTAATTCGCGTAAATTTTCCTTTATATTCTCTTCGAATATCTGAACGTACGTGATGTACATCACATCACACGTATAAAATGTACGACGAGTTGGTATGCAAGTCGAACGTTTTTCTAGTATTTGGTACTACCAGCGTAGCTCATCCAACGTCACTGAGGGATTTTTTTTTCTGGCGTATTTCTATTTCGTTTTTTTTTTAATATTTTATAAAGACGTGGCGTTTGACCTCTATATCGCCTAGTGCTAAGCGATGATGAGGTCAAAGGTAGTGAACACGCTAGGCCTAGAATACTCTGACTCTCGAGGGCTGTGTGCTGCTGGAACACCGTAAGGTTATAGCGGCAGATTTTATCCTAAATGGTGGTAAGCTTCTTTTTGGTAACAAGTCAGGCAGAACAGCGATATAATAATTATGCTCCTACTACCTTCAACATCAAAGTTTTACCACAACGTACGTTTTTCGAACTACTTATGATCTAAGGAATGTCTGGAAGATAATGTTTTCAATGATAAGATCACCTTTGTTTTACTTGTTTTTGTTTCTTTTGAGGTATACTATTTATTAATAAAACAACATTAATTACAATGTTTTGTAAGTTTATGACGCTTTAATCTGTAAAGTTAAATTAGTTTACTTTGTTGGAAACGTATTGTTATTAAAATAAACAAGAAGTTTCTAAACCAGACTCTATTGACATAGCTCGATAGGTACTTGCTGAATATTATAAGCATTTGCTGTTTCACGATTTTGCTTGCCATAATATAATAATCTTATTTGGTTTCATGGAAATTTTGCTGTGTGTGTTTCATTATTTTAATTAATTTCGACGACCTGAGAGATTTGGAATACAAGGTGGCATTTTCAGTATTAACCAACAATATAAAATCGTTTCCAAAATAAATAAAAAAACTGGTTGAGGACCCGGTGGTGTAAGTGGGAGAACGGACGGCTTTGATGCCAGAGGTACCAATTTCAAACTCCGCCATGTCGTATGTGCGTTTTTCACAGTAGCCCTCCCGTCAAGGAAAAACATTGTCAAGAAACCAACAACCCTCGGTGGTGGTATGGTGGTAGGACACTATCTAGTGTCCGCCTGGCCAGCTATCACCCTCAAGTTAGAAAATCTGTCGCCAAACATCTTATGTGTTCCGGCAGCTATCCTTGAGAGCCAGTTCCCATTTTAGGCCTAGCGTGCTTACCATCTTCAACCGCATCATGACTTACCAACAGATAGTGATATACAGAGATAATGGTCAAACGATAGCCTTTAAAATTTTAATTTTAAATTTAAATAAAATGCCGCGCTTGTTATATTCCATCTATAGTTTTCCTTCATATCTCTGGAGATACTTATCAAATCTTAATAAAGTTACAATGAGAATAAACGGAAAGCATACTCTCTCAAACAAACGAAGAATTTTTCAAAATGGTTTAAAGATTCGAAAAAAAAGAAATAATACAAATAAATACACACAATACATTAAAATAAATAAACTGGCCAATTGCAAGTCGGACTCGCACTCTTAGGGTTCCGTAACACAGTAAAGTATTCTATAACTATGATTTTTCGAAACTAACAAATTAATTTTGTTTTTCACAGTGTTTGTATGAAAAATAAAGTTATCTTTGCGGTCGCCATATCTCAAATACTACTGACTATATCTCGTTCAAACCAATTTTCGTTGTTATGTTTCGTTGAGATCTACAGCATATATTTTTTTAGATGTTTCACTCCAATACTTTAAAATTTAGAGAGGGGGGGGGACACATTTTACCACTTTAGACGCGCCTATCTTTCAAATGATTGACTTTGAGAAAAAAAATTTGAGGAACCTCAATATAATTTTATATATAGACCCCACCCCACACGTATAGGTTTGAAGAAAATCGGAAAGCGGTTCATAGAATACATCTACCTACCGAGTTTCAATTCTGTAGTCCTAACAGTTTCGAAATAAAATGGCTGTGACATACGGACGGACAGACAGACATGACGAATCTATAAGGGTTCCGTTTTTTGCCATTCGGCAACGGAACCCTAAAAACAGGTGAAATGAGATCCTCCTTTTTTGTGAAGTTGGTTAAAAAAGCAATTCAATCACGAGTCCTATGAGCATGACCCTTCAACCTAAGCCAAACCTAAACTCTTGAAATAAAAGAGGTCGTGAGAGCAACAGGCCGCTACTCGAATTTTTATGAAATTCCGCCCTCCAGGAAACAGAAGTTTCCAATGCGGACGATATTTTCCATCACACTGAAAAGGTTCTCGTTTCTTGTAGGATTTATTTGGAAAGGTTTATTGATCTTTGAAGCTTACTGAAATTGTAAGCTCAGAAAATATTGTGTCTTTTTTCCATCAATATTACTCGTTTTTGAATAAATGGTTCTTCTTCTTTGAGACAAAACAATGCCTTTGTTCTCTCCCAAGATAAAACAGCAACGCAGAACCATGGCAGAAAACATCGTAGTAACTACTGAATGTACCTGTTAATGCGTCTCAACAACAACGATGGATTGTGTTCTAAGAAGGTTTTAGTGCAGTTCGTTGCTTTTATTTTGATTTCAAACTTTTTTAATTTTCCCTTTACGAAGCTTAACGGCTTTGTATACTGTTAACTAGTCCTATTTACTCTAATTACAGCTTTTTGACAGTTACCATTATCTTCACGGAAAACTGTTTTTATATTAGGCAATATCTGATGTTGTTATTTACAGTGTATGGTTGCGTTTTTTAAAATATACGCACTGCCTAAATAAAAGTCTGCCGCAGCAATCATGCCTAAATACACGTTTACTTCCTCGAAACCGACTCGAGCATGTTTTCAATCACATTATTCCTGAATTGTTTGCAGTGACATATTCCACACAGACAAAATAAAACTCTATTTCCATATCATAAAGTAGTTTTTCTCGAATCTATTTGGAAGTTGATGTTAGATGTATATTGCATGCTGAATTGAGCTTTATTTTAGGTGGTTATGGTTGTTTTCAGGTTGTCGGTTCTCAACGCATGCGTGGTTAGGGTTCCGCAGTGCGCGGCGCCTTCCAGACGTGAAAGCGTGCGGTAGGCACATTAGAAAACTTAATAGTTTCTAGTGACGATTGTAAACGTTTGAAACTGCTGGATAACTGTTGCTATCCGCGGATTTAGTGAGCTTTTGGAATCTACTTTGAAACTTGTTAAATGCGGTAGGTTGACTGCAACTGCTTGTTGGGCATAGGCGGCTTAGTATGAAATAGAAATACTTAGTATAGAGATGGTGTTATATATAGTTTTTTATATATAGTTTAAAAGATGTTTATTTATTCAAAATATACCTACTATATAGTCTATCGACCAGATCGGAGACGTTTTAAAAAAAGGCCAAGTCAAAAGTACCTATAACCGGCGAGCATGTATGAAGACGCTCATGAAAGTTGAAGAAGCGAAGGAGGTATGTCAGGATCGTAGCATGTGGAAAGAAGTAGTCTCTGCCTACCCCAACGGGAAAAAGGCGTGATTGTATGTATGTATGTATGTATGTATGTACGTATGTATGTATATAGTCTATATCTTATAATGTTGAATAATTAAGTTTAATTTTTAATTTTCTGCTGTTATATATAAAACTTATAATTTGTTAATTATTGTATTACTACAGTAATGAATAAACAATTGAAACACGAATTTAAGATTTATTCCATAACTAGTTGTGCGCTGCGGAGTCGCTTGCATTAAATAGTATCGTATGTTCTAACCCTCTACTGTCTATCCCTGTGCAAAATGTAGTCAATTCGGTCGAGCCGTTTGACCGTGAAACCAAATATACAAATATCTCGAACTAAAATTTACAAAGTAACTTTTGTATTTGTAATATTGGTTCTTTAATATTTTACAGTTTTTTTTTAACTATTAAATTGTAATTCACTGACACCTAATTGTCATTTCCAAGGGATGTTTTTGTTGTGGTAGGACTTCTGGTAGTCGGCCTGGGCCGGTACCACCACTTTGCCAATTAATTTTCAGCCGAAATAGGAATGTTTATCGGTTAAAATGGCAAGGTGTCCAGTGAAATTACAGGGCATGTGAGACTCTACATTTTTATGTCTCAAGGTAACAGGCGGAGTGCAGAGACATGCAAAATTCTGGCAGTTCAGAGTTTTGCATGCCGCTGTATCTTTTATAGGTAGCCGTCATCGCTTACCATAGGGCGAGCGTCGTGCTTATCTTGTTATTACCTATTACCATTAAAAAATATTTTCCTTAGCCAAAATGGTATAAGTACAGACAGTATCTACAACGTATTACCGACGTTTGGCTTAGGGCGCTTTACTGAGTAAACAGGATTAGAGTCAATACGGAAATTTAACCTTTATGCTGAAAGAAATTGGATTTAAAATTGAAAAAAGAAATGGTAGGTAGAAGATAAGTCTTTTTCATTAAGATATAATGTAAATGTATTGTATAGAAAGTAATTATGTTTTTTGTAACAATACAATGATTACTTTTCCTTATGTTTCGTCGATCGTACGATCGTTGGTATTTAGAGCTAACTTGCGAATTATTGAAGAAATTAAGTTATAGTAAGAGGCAAGACGGTTATTTATTGTTTTAGCCCTAAAAAAACGCAAAAAGAAAGGTTGTTACAAATTTGATGTGTGTATTTGAGTATGTGAGTGTCTGTCTGTGGCATTGGCTACAATTTTCGCCCAAACAGCTGCACCGATATTGATTTCGTTTTTGTTTGTTTGATAGATGTCTTCATCGAGATTATTTTACTGTTGATTTACGCAAATCCATTTAAGAGTATGAGCTTTTTCTAGTTGATGTCGCTATGAAATAACTTTAATGGGTTTGATCAATTCGAAATTCGGTATCCACTTACTGCAACGATATTATAAGAACATGGTAGTATTGATTTTATTGATCTGGAACATCTTCTGGAATCTGCAGAATACTCAACTTCTCACCTTACAGCAGAGATTTCAAATTTGAGCTCATTGTAATGGTCTCAATGAACAGATTATACATAAATCAGTCGGGGGTGGTTTTAAATTTTGAATTGAAGTATTATTTATACTTTATAGGATATCGTTTGACCACGATCACGCCTGGTGGTAAGCGATGATGCGGTCGAAGATGGTGAACATGCTAGGCCCAGAATACTCTGACTCTCAAGGGCTGTGTGCTGCCGGAACACCGCAAGGTTATGGTGGCAGATTTTCTCCTAGAGAGTAAGCTACTTTTTGGTAGCCAGACCGGTGAAAAATTAATATAATTTGCTCTTACTACCTATAGGTATGTATCTAATATTATGAGTAATGGGCGTGCTAAGTTGTTCAGCTAAATGTATTTTACTCTTAAGGTACGGCCACACCACGGCGTCCTGCGACATGCAGGCGCGATCTCAGTACTTTTAAATTGTTTTCTGATCGCGTTTGGTGTGAACCAGTCGGTACAAATACTACTTCGCTATCTGATCACCGCCTAGATCGCGCACGCAGGACGCTGCGGTGTGTCCGTACCTTTATTTAGTAGGTAGATAGGTTTTTCTTTGATGCGATTATTGAGCGTTTAGCCTTCGCATACACGCCATTCAAAACTGTGTCATTAAAAGTCAATGCTCTATTTTGCAAACGTTTCAGTTTTTGTACCGCTTATAAAATTCCATAGATGCACGCAGAGTATGAACATGCCATCATACTGAAATGGTATTTTAATGGTAATCTGAAAAAATAAACAGGGCCATTAATCGCGGCCAGTTTGTGATATTGACATTTATCAAAATTAAAGTTATTTCTGACATTCGCAAAGCGGTGGGCAGTGACTGGAAACAAAGAGCTGATCGGGCTCAGTGGCGTGTCTAGGGGGAGGCCGTCCAGCAGTGGACTGATTCTGGCTGATAATGATGACTGAACGAATCGTGAGTAATTTTCGTTTTAATTATTTTGTTAGAGTTAAATTCACGTGTAATGGTTGACTGTTTGTTAGACGTCCGACCGGTTTCAAGACAATCACCATCAGTGGCTCATTCTCATGAGTCAGTGCGCGTGCTCTCGACGAGCGCTGCACCCGTACTGACGTCTCACAGGCAGTCGACCCTTAACAAAATAATAAAAGTTATTTTGTATTATATATTATTGTAGTTTATATAATTTTGATATTGTCATTAGGTAATTAATTATCTTTAAGTTGTTTAAATAAAGTTAGTTATTATGTTTTTTTCTCTTCCCTCCAGCTAGGTGGAGCGATGATATACGCACGCTGGCTGGCAGCGGTTGGAGACAAGGAGCCGAAGATCAAGGTCAGTGGCGTGCCATAGGAGAAGCCTATGTCCAGCAGTGGACGAATACTGGCTGTTAATGATGATGATGATGTTTATTTCGAAAAATAAAATAATAGATTTTTTAAATATCTTACAGATACAATATAATAATTAAGAACATAATATAGTTATTAAACCTGTGAAATCCTCCAATCTCGTGTCTTGGTCATCAGAGTGCGTAACAATATAAAATGTATCTGTTTTCGAAACAAATTAATGAAGTCATATATTTTTAAATTTATAGATGTACCCAAAATATGTAAACCTATCAACATAAGGTGTAACAAATCTACTTTATTTTTAGATGTCGCGAGTAATTAGACTCAGACTATCATAAAAAAGGCAGACAGATTCGTGCCGAACACCCGAGTGACCGCAAGTTCAGTAATACTAAATTCTTGAGTAATCAGTTTCCGCGCTTAGTCCAGTATAGTCAATACGGCATGATTACTACGTAAGCAACGCTGCAAAGTAATGTGTTCGGCAGCGTCCGACCCTGCCGCCGCTTAGTAGCAAACTGAGCGAGCGCGTAAACGTATTACTTAAGCATTTAGTAGTACTGAACTCGCGTTCACTCGGGTTTTCGGCACGAATATGTCTGCCTTTTTTTATAATAGTCTGAGTAATAAGATATCTTTTAGGCAAGCGTACTCGTTCCATCACAGACCACAAAAATATGATTTAAAAAAATAATAAGTATACCTCTGATATGTCTATAATTCAATATGTTTTATTATTTTCTTGTAAAAGCACATTCAAGAACTCAAATGAAAACAAAAAACTTCAGACAAGTAACTAAACCATTTTATCTCCCAATTTTAAAAGACTCGGGCAAGCTTAATTCTAAAGTTCACCGAGAGACCCTAAGTTATTTTTCTACTTACCCTGAGTCCTGAAATAATCCTTGGGATTCCAAGTAATTTATCTCAAGTACCATTCACCCAAATAGGCTTTGAAAAATTTTACGTAAATCATAGTAAGCTAATGGGAAAACCCAACTGTCTATTCAGAAAAAACTCACAAGATAATATATTGGGAAGTAAAATATGTAGGTATGTGTATTTTAAAGCATATATAAGGCCCGAATTCTCCAAAAGAGGAAAGGAGATTGGTGTCGACAACTAATAGGCGCAGGGCCTCTAGACAAAATCCATTTTCCTGTTTGCCTTCACGGTAACGCAAGTTTTAAATGTATGGAATGACATTTATGTTTCCGCTACAAAAATGTCATTCCCATACATTTTGAACTTGCGTTAGCGTGAAGGCAACAGGAAAATGGATTTTGTATAGGGGCCCAGGTCATATAGAAGAGATTGAGGGCCGAGTGGTGTAGTGGGAGCAATGGTCGGCCGAATTCAATCCCCACCGTGCACCAATGGATTTTTCTATCACAAAATGTTTGTGCGCTTTTACAGTGGCGAAGGAAAAATATCGTTAAGAAACCACCAATTCCCGCATCGTGGTAGGACAATATCTAGTGTCCGCCTGGCGAGAAACCATCCTCAAGTTAGAAAATCTGTCGCGAAACATCTAATGCTTTTCTATTCTATTCTAGGCCTAGGGTTCTACCGAATCTTCACTTACCAACAGGTGAGATAGTGTTCGAACGCTAGCCTACATGATATAAAATAATTAAGATAGTGTAAAAACTTAAACAACCGACTTCAATGCCCCGCGAGTCAATTTCAGTACCAAGTTTGAGATGTTAATTGTCATATCTCTGGAGATACTTATTAAATCCTAATGAAATTACAATGGGACCACCTCGAAAACGTACCCTACCGATTACAACAAGAATCATTCTAATCGGTTCAGCATTAACGGAGTAATCGCGTAACATACACACAGAAAAAAAAGAAATAAATATATATACATAGAGACGAATTGAGAACCTCCTTTCTTTTGAAAATCGGTTGAATAGAGACGTAAAGCAAGAACGAGGCGAGGTCTTGGCATCTTGATTCTACACTTTAAACGAGTGCCCTTTGAAAGCGTATACTTCCTGTCTGTCTATACTTGTCTATACTTCCGTCCCGCAAAATGTATCGAGATCCGATTAGCATCTCCAGAGATAGATGGAGATAAACACCTCAAAGTTGCTACTAAAAATGACTAGCACAGCACTTGAAGTTGGTTTGGTTAGTTTTTTTATCGACCTTAATTAGCTTTATAGCTTATAGCTTTGCAAAGACAGACATAGTCTACAGCTCAATGAGTCAGTTATAATTAGATAAGTTGTAGACAAAGTATATCTATTGTACATTGCTTTTGCAAATAAATGAAACTGAAGACAAATACTAATTACATCTTGATGAAAAATACTACGAAAGCACTCACAGATGAAAGTAAATAAAACCATTTCAAGCAAAAATAAACTTTACTAAAAGAAATAAACTGTGTAGATTTTTTTTTTATAAAGATTACTCGCAATGTGGGTTGCACATTACTAGTATTCTTGTTTACCCCACCAACTAAGCTAAATATGCTTGTTTCTGGAGTGAGTTCACGTCAATAGTGCAATGGGTGGGGTGGGGATCGAACTCACGACCTCTCGATCGCCAGTCCGACACCCTATCCATTGGGCTATTGCCGCCTTTTAGATTCTACACGTATATCTACGTAATATATCTAATATATAAAATTCTCGTGTCACAGTTTTCGTTGCCATACTCCTCCGAAACGGCTTGACCGATTTTAATGAAATTTTTTGTGCTTATCCGGTATCTATGAGAATCGGCCAACATCTATTTTTCATCCCCCTAAATGTTAGGGGTAGTCCACCATTAATTTTTTATTTTATTTTTTAGACAAAATTTTTAATTTCTATTTTTTTATGATACAACATACAAAAATACATACAATCCTCAATTTTCACCCTTCTACGATCAACCCTTATTTTTTAATAGCCATTTATTTATATGGCAAAACAACGTTTGCCGGGTCAGCTAGTGTATGTATATATGTGTGTTAAAATAACTAGAAGTATAAGTTGATAAAATAGTAGTTTTGAAATAAGATGTAAGTCGAAAGACAATTTAGAATTACGTATCGTTTCAGCATGCCGCCTACGCGCTACGCCTTGGACCTGCAGGTTATTCTTAATCATCCAAAAGCCAATTCGGATTCGGAAACTGCCTTTACTTCGGCTTGGATCTTTGAAATTCACAATTCTCCGATCGATTATTTTTGATATTTCAATTAGAGAAATCAGTTATTCTAATTGGAAAGGTTTCCACGACGAAGTAGCGAACGGATTTACCAATATTCAAAATTGAATAAGCTTTCTAATCTGAATAGGACGTAATCGAACGATTGAGAATCAGTGACTTAAAGAAAGAAGTTTCTAAACCAGACTTTATTGGCATAGCTTGATACTTGCTGAATATTATAAGCATTTGCTGTTTCACGATTTTGCTTAGCATAATATAATAATCTTATTTGGTTTCATGGAAATTTTGCTGTGTGTGTTTCATTATTTTAATTAATTTCGACGACCTGAGAGATTTGGAATACAAGGTGGCATTTTCAGTATTAACCAACAATATTTAAAGGTCGTTCCCAAAATAAATAAAAAAACTGGTTGAGGACCCGGTGGTGTAAGTGGGAGAACGGACGGCTTTGATGCCAGAGGTACCAAGTTCAAACCCCGTCATGATGTATGTGCGTTTTTCACAGTAGCCCTCCTGTGAAGGAAAAACATCGTCAAGAAACCAAAAACCCTCGGTGGTATATATACCTACGTATCTAGTCTATATTACTGTCAAGTCAAATCGAATAAGAAAAATAGAAAAAAATAAAAAACTGATTTCAAATCATGCGCCAGTCATTTTCAGTACCAAGTTTAAATAGTTTTAAGTTTAACTCTGAAAGACATCTGGAGATACACATCAGATCTTAACGAAATGTAATTTCTAAATGTTCCCATATGAACATTTCGTTATATTCTTTCATTAGGAAGGAGTTATGTGAAAGCATACACATAAAAACATAAACATCGGGATTGAGAACTTGCTTAAGGAAGTCGGTTAAAAACGATAAGAACTTAATATAAGCGGAATAAAAAGCAAACACTTAGTATAAATCTTTACCCACAGAAATAGGAATAATAAGGTATTATTATTCCTATTTCTATGTCTTTACCGAAATTAATTTGTTTCATTAATCTCACAACGAGATCGTCGACAGACCGGTTCGTTATCGGCAACGATGTTTCACCTCGTCAAGAGCCCTTATACCTTGATGACCGCCCTTAACTTCCTGCTTGTTAGGAGCTCTTTGAAAGGGCCATTTCTATTAACTTGAGAAACAAGGTTATTTAATTACAGCTGTAAGTAACTTTACTTAATTTAGGTTGGCTTTTTTATGTAAATATACCATCTCTTATACAATATTATTATTGAGCCTCCTTTGACAGGGCAGGTAATTTAATAATAATAATAAATATTCAATCATTCAAAAAATAAATCTCGCTTAAAGTCTGGCAGAGAATAGACCTATTTTGCGCGCATTTATCGAGGAATCAATCACTGCTTTTCGAATTGATGGGATGAAACATTTCTTATTATATTGAGGAGGTTTTCAATTCATCTTTCTTTTTCTGTCTATGGACACTCTATTTCTTCGCTAATTTGTCTACCGATATGGTTTTTTTTAATCAAGATGTATTATTTCGTTTATCAAGATCTGTTCAATATATTTAAATATAATGTATCGGTATAAACAATAGTCTAAGTAACGAATTCTAGCCGAACTTTAAATAAGTAATGTTATTTAGCGATAGATGTTATAAGTCTTCTTTCCAGAGAGAGTAAGATGCTGGTCAGATCGTTTATCTCGCTCTCTCCGACTCAGTAAAAATGTTCAGACCTCGTTGTATAGGCCCTGTTGTGTTCGACGAATCCCCAATACTGAAATAAAGTTCGATCGGTCTGTATCGTTTCATGTCGATTTCCTTTCGTGTGTTGGCTCGTTTCCAATGATTCTCACTTACGATATAAATGGTTAGGTGCTAGCTATAGCTACCTAGGAATTATTCGAAAATACCTAGTTTCCTTTTCTATGGTTATTGAATGGTTCTTTTTGTAATCGGTACATCGGAAACGTACCCACGTTTCCGAGGTGGTTCCATTGTAATTTCATCGAGATCTGATAAGTATCTCCAGAGACATGACGATGAACGTCTCAAACTTGCTACTGAAATTGACTCGCGGGGCATTGAAGTCGGTTGTTTTAGTTTTAAAACTATCTTAATTATGCTATTCTATAATTTTGTCAGTCATTTATTTGTGGCATAGTTCGTAACATAGAACGAAATGCAGTTATAAATTGCATTGACAAATTCGCAATGATAAAAATCTTCGGTAACTATGCAGAGATTGAAGAATTAGTGCAAATTATCTCACCTAAACCAAAAATATAAGTAACAACTAAGTGAGCTTAAAATACCTGAAAATATATTAACAGTATTTGCCCTATTTCGAATCAAGAGAACACTGTTTTACATAGCACAATACAGGTGTCGCAGAAATAAAAGTAAGGTCGTGAACACTTATCTCATAATGCTATTACGTTTGCGAATAGGTACGAAATACGAAGTCTTACTTTGCATACGTAATGTCACCAGGGGCACTAATTTTAGACTGAATCACGACTAACGGTGAGTGTTATAATTGTGCTAACTCTACTAAAATAGCTCGTATTATCGGTGATTAACCAATATTATCGACATTGCTCAAAGAACCAGCAAGCGGAAATGGCAGTGGCAGTCACATTTGTCATAGAACCGATAACCCCTGGGGTAGACGAGTTCTAGAGTGGAGACCACGGCTCAGCAAACATAGTGTAGGACGCCCTCCAGGTAGGTGGAGCGATGATATACGCAAGTTGTTGGAAACGAATAGTTGAAGATCAAACTTGGTGGCGCGCCATGGGAGAGGCCTCTGTTCAGTGGATGGAAATTGGCTGATAATGATCTGTGATATAGCAGAAGTATAGTTTGAAATTCAAGTTTAGATAGTTGCTCTACGTGTTTAATGTCGTCAATTCGCCATTTTCGTCATAATGTTCGATTCCAGGAAATTGAGAAGACGGCTTTGAATAGTAGCTATGTCGATTATTTACGAAACACTAGGTGATTCCCTTTTAATCGCAGACTTTCTAGAGCTTCTATTTTTACTTGAACAATATTGGCAATGGCAGCTGATAGGCGAACGATCAAGAGACAAAATCCAATTTCTGTTTCCATTTACGCTAACGCTATTTCAAAATGTATGGGATTGACATTTATTTTACCGCAACAAATTTCTAACTCCCATACATTTTGAAGTTGCGTTAGCGTGAATGAAAACAGATAATGGATTTTGTCTAGAGGCCCAGTTCTTTTTCAGCACATGATTTGTACTGTTGTCAGTACATTATGCGTTTATGTATATTCACCGATTTCTCTGTCGCTTTTGGACCGATTTTCGAAAATACTGAGGTAGTCTTTGTAAATTCATCGAAATCTGATTTTTATCTCAATAGCACATTACGATATTAGTGCGTTATAACCAATACGCACGTATATCGTACGACGTTTTTAAACACATTTGCGAGGAAACAGAAAAAAAAACATTTTATATTTTGTTCATTTCTAATTATTGAAACAGTTAGTGAAATTACAATTATGAAAATGATACGTAGTTGTAGTTGGTTTTTTAATTATGTTTTCATACGTGGTTATGTATCTGTCTTTGGATATTGACGGCAGAAAGCTGTCGCATGCGGTTCGCGCTTCTGTTAGTATATCCGGTGGAGTTGAAGTAATATATGGCTCTTCTTCATTATTGAAAGTTGTCATATTTAAATTTTCACAATACAAGTACAAAGAAAAGAAAATTTGAGAAAAATGGCGCGAGGATTATTTTCTGCCGTAGCTGCGTGAAAATGTTGGCAAAGACGTTAGAGCATGCAGCCAAGTTTTTAAATTACCGAATAAACTGATTTTTTTATTTTAAATAAACTGAATAACTGAATCTGTGAATGCACACTGTTGCTTTCCCGCCATTTTAACAGTGCGCTAGCGCTGCCTACTGACTGGCGCCGCGCGGCGATTAGTTCAAAATTTGAATAGCAACAGCGCGCAAAATGGCAAATAATACTGTTATGGAATTTGTTTGGACTATAACTTAACTATTTGCTTTGGTAACACACGCGTTTTTTATGACCCGCTTTACATATTTAAAACCGGTGGATTACATCAGCTTTACGAGCAACGGTGTTAAAAAAGATATTTATACCTTTAACTTGCTTCTGAAAATGACTAGCACGGCATTTAAAGTCGGATATTTTTGTTTTTAACCTACTTCACAAAAAAGTAGGAGGTTCTCAATTCGTCTAAATGTTTTATTTTGTGTGTGTATGTTACGCGATTACTCCGTCAATTGTGAACGGATTCAAATGATTGCTTATTAAATAGGTAGGGTACGTTTCCGAGAAGGTCCCATTTTAATTTCATCGAGATCTGATTAGTATCTTCAGAAATATGGAGATAAATGCCTCAAACATAAGATAATGTTTTGGTTTTAGAAGAAAAGTCCTAAGAAGATTATACACAATGGACGTTCTATTGCATATACTTTTGAAGCCTAAAAAATATGACCTTGAATAATGTTTTTACATCTTTCTTCACGTTGATTTTGATTTTTGACAGATATTCTTACGGTAACTGTGAGCGAAATAGAAAAAAAGGTGAGGAGAATTAATTTGTCTTCACAGGAATGTTCTACCGGGCAAAGTCTTGTTAGGGTGCAACGTTTTTGAGCGTACCTAATATTGTTTGACATGGCATGACGTTTGGCGAACATGGCGCCCATATGGCGGCGATTAATGTTAATAATCGCAAATAATACTTTTTAATATTCATTTTGGAATACAACTAGTCCGTGTTATAAAAGTATTTAGAATTATTGTAATAATAAAGACAATTAATTATCGTGTGTGTCAGATGCTTTTATTGCACAGGGCCATTTTGGAAATTGTCCTTTGATACCTTAATGACATTATTATTACTAGTGGATATTTTCACTAGCATTTGAAGTCATTTTTTTAGGGTTCCGAACCCAAAAGGTACCTAATGAATACTTTCCGAGACTTTGCTGTCCGTTCGTTCGTCCGTCCTTCCGTCCGTCCGTGTGTCTATATGCGCGCACTTTACAGATCTGTATCTTCTTAACCGTAATAAGTTCATAATTGAAATTTTCACAAAGTATATATCCGTCAGTGTATAACGGCCCAGACACGAAATTTTATAGATGCATGTAATTTAATTAAAACTTGTTTTGCACTAAAAAAAGATAAAATATTTTTTTTCAAATAAATAAACCAACTTCATAACCTTGTGGTTATATTAAGTAAATTATTTTTCGCTTTTGAGTGCCTGTTTGTGGTTATGAATTCGGATTTATTTTTATGAAAAATAATTTATTAAACGATCGAATCTTAAGTTATGATTAGACTAGGCAAATGAGTTGTTCAACGCCTCGTCTTATAACCGTATATAATTTCCAGACAACCACGTTTCTGTGACCGTATATAAGTGATATAAGTAGTGGTCTAGGGATGTCGAGGGTCGATAACATTAGTCACTCAGGCTCCACCCAGGATCACGGGTCTAAGCCGTCTAAGGCGAGCGGGTAACAAAGACCATTCCTACAATGACAAATATATATCATCTTATCTTCTACCACCAGCCTTCTGCGTCAGGGTTTGAGTTATAGACATACTGGCGACCCGCCCTGGCTGCGCTCGGGTAGGAGAGCACATATCAACAGCCCGTATTAGTCCAGAGCATATATGTCTTCGGTTTTAAGTGCAAATTAGGCTGTGAAATTATAGGGCGAGTAAGAATAAATGAATTACTCGACTATAGTTGTACGAGTAGCTATAAATTACAGGAGCAAGTAAAACTCAATTTAAATGTTCCATTGTAATGACTGGGTACAGTGAAACACAAAATTTTGTTCAGAGTTGTTGTGCCACGTACTATGAACCTTATGATTACAATCCCTAAGAGACAGATTACAGATTTTATTCTTTTGTTAAAGTAGGCTATCAAGATGAAGATACGGTTGCCCATGAACATCTGCAACACCATGGGCGCTGTTGATGCGTTGCCGACTTTTGAGTGAGGAATTATTGGATACCCTTCTAAAAAGCTTAATTCTATAGCTAGAGGTCAAACTCTTATAGAGTACAATATTTGGAAATATTTCAAACAAAAAGGCATTTTAATGAATAAAAGGTAGGTAGATATTTAGAATTACAAGGAAGATGGTAAGAGCTAGTTCTTGAAATGAAGGGCATCTGGGAGTCTTACAAAATAACAGGTGCGTCCCGTTATTATTTTTGTTAAGGTAAGCTTTTTGGGTACCTGGAACATTCTTTCGTAGAATAAACCTTACCTTTTGTCTTTAACAAACAGGGTTCGATACTGCGACCTGAACTGTTATTTCATAAAATATATTTGGGCTATTTCATTAGTCAGTTTTTACTTGAAGATGTACACACTGTTTTGATGTCACTGTGTAAGTGCTTAAAAGAGGAGGCCAAGCACAAGTTGAGCTTGTTTAAGATTAAAATGTGAAAATAAATAGTATTTTATACCAAATATAAAATATAGTAATGGCAACTGGAGTATCATATTATTGACAGATTTGATTATATTAGGGAAATAGTATCAATTTTATCATTGTTAATTTGAATGTACAATAACGCAGTTATGTGTAAATCATCAATTTGATACCTTATCATAAGCAATACCCAACAAAGATCTATTACCATGTACAGTTCAGTTGAGAGAACAAATCAGCTAGCAAACCTTTCAAGTAGGCCCGTTAAGATCTTATTTGCTATCAGACGGAGTAAGTACCCTGTCATCATTATTTGCTCTGATAGTATTAGATAATATGCATAAGATGCTGTTTAATTATTTTCTTTGATATCAGATCACTGAGTCGTATCCTTCATTTCCTCTTTTAGCCACATAGGATTTTTTGGATCAACCTGCTTTCTCTGCCGATCGACGTAAAACAACGGTGGGGAGGCCTTTGCCCAGAAGTGGGACAAAAACGGCTTAAAAAAAAAATAACCTGCTTTCTCAAATCTTCACCTAGATGGAAGACGCCTACAGTGTTTGCCTTATCTTATTTTAAGCAAGTAAAATCCGTCAATTTTCGTACTAGATTACATTAAAAAAGTTCAAACGGCTTTCTATTATAAACTAATTTCCTTTTCTCAATTCTAAAATATTCAATTCAGCTTGAACAAGCTTCATTATTGATTCAGAATCAATACGAAGATTCGAGGGCCAGTCAAATGTTGACCTTCGGAAAACAGGCTGTTATTGATAGGAATAAATTAGGTTTAATGAATACTGGCCGAATTCTAGACTGTAGACACTTTCTTCGATCAGTGAAATTGGATACGTTTAGTATCTAATAATATCTAAAACAATTTTATAAACTAATTAAACTAAAATATTAACTATGACTAATAATTAAAATAAAAACTACAAATCATAAATGGAATTTAGGTCGCTGTCTGCTGATAGAGTACCCAAAAAGCTGGCGACATTACCTCTTTGAATCGCGAAACTAAAGCGTTGCCCGAGGTAAGCGCCAGCTCTTTGGTCGTGGGAGACATCATTTAAGCGTTTAGACAGCTGCTCAACAAAACCGCGTGCTTGTTGACCCCACGGGCCCATGGTTTCGACCCCAAACGGAAGAAAAGCATAGTTGTCACCGATGCGTATGTATTTCCTCCGTTTGAGAGCCTCTGCTGCGCCTGCAGCTGCTCCTGCCGCCCATGAGGTATTATGAAGATGGAAAACTGCCAATGTGTAGACGCACGTCGCATCCAACACTAGCGGTTTTCCACGACACTAAGGAACCAACGTCATGCCGTCAGGCCTCTTACCATCGTCACGTGTGATACCGTCCGGCTCTAAAATAGCCGGCACGTTAATTAATCTAGACTTTGACTTTTTTTGTAGCACACAAGAGTGGTCTTTAGAAGTGATAGAATATCTAATAACCAATTCTCACGAAATGCTGATGTATTTTTTAACTACAGAACTTAGAACTACATCATTTATAAACCGATTTGGAAAAGTATTATTTTGTTTGTGAGAGTACTTTCCGTTTGATCCCATTTTCCCATCTAGTCCCATCCCATCATTTCATCGATATCTGTTGACCTCAGATATATTAGAGATAAAACCTCAAACTAAGAAATGAAAATGAATAGAGCAGGATTTTTTTCGTTCTGTAAACGATCTAAAAAATCTGTATCTACAGATTTTGGAAGAAAAATATATACCTAACGAAGAATGTATTAAGAAATTATTTATTTAAGACTTACTCAAGCATCGTGATTATCGGGCCCTTAATTTGTCGATCTTCCCTTTATTGACGATAATTCTAGTCAAAACAAAAAGAGAGAAAAAGGGTTAAAAGGACTGCTCAATTCTTTTCCTCATCCTTTCAAATCGGAATAAAACAGCAATGTACCAGCTGATATTAGAATTTTCTTTGAGGTGCCGTTGAAAGCCCAAAAAGGGTATACCCTTTTTGGGCTTTCAAAGGTTGAAAAGACTTGGAATTCGATGGTATTGAATGATTTCTGAACGGGAATGTTGTTACTTTTGACAAAATTCCCGTTACAAACAGACATACGGTATTCTAGAAAATAGATGGAATGTTTTACTAAATTTTTAAATATCTAATAGTGCTGCAATGTATTTCACCTATTAAACCTCTACAAACAGCTATGAATATTGAATGACGTCACACTATAACGTTTTCGTGAGAAGCTCACGAAAAAAGGCTTCACCATCATGTCAATGTCCAGGCAATCCAGCTCCTTGACCTCCTTGACTCCTTGACTTGACACATAGTAAGAAGACTTAAGCGGACAAAACCGTTCGAACTGGTGTAAAAAAAATATTGAGTTTAGTGATAAAGAGCTCAAAATGCTATACGTATGAACACTTAAACAATGTGTACACGTCTTTATTAGAGACCATAAGAAAAGTGTTAATGGACACATTCTTAGTTTAGTTTACGTATAAAATTTAGGCTAAAGTAAAACTGCACACTATAGCGTTTGAAATCTATATCGGTATGCGACACTTACCCCTACAAACAATTCTATATTATGTTCACAAATATTTATTATATTCACAAACAATACTATGTGGTCTCAAAGTACTCGCGAACGCAGAGGTCTATTTTAACACATTCTTGACCTTCGACTAAAATAAAACCTATTGACGAGCTTTGCCTCTGCGCACATATTTTGACATTTGTCAGAAAAAGAGACAGCACAATTTAATTACTGCACGATAAAATGAGAACACATTATATTTGTCAGTTGCTCTTGACGCGTTTTACATTGCCACAGTACATGGAATGTGGAAATAGTGTGAGAACCGCGAGTTAAAGAATAAAAATACAAATAAATTAATTGCTGGAAATGAATGCCAAGATATTTTTTGCAAATTATTTAGATCGCATAGCATCACAAGCACATCTCAACGACAGAAACCAAAAAATCAGTTTTTATAATCTGAGCGATTAGGCACATCCATTAATTTTACTTTGTCTAAGTTAACAATACTTTAATGAAGTCTGCCTCTATTATCAATCAATCAATCAATAAATAACCATTTATTTCTCTCTCACAATAAGAAATTGGTACAGTTTGTACTTATGTTATTGTACATGTAAAAATGTAGACACGTAAGTTTGGGCTATGTTTGCATGTAAGATTATAATATTTTGTGAGAGACTGGTGCCTGCTGTAGGTTTTGTAGAGAAACCTGTAATGCAGGTCACCAGGACCCCTCCCGCTTATTATTACTTAAATTCAAAATCAATGTAGTCAATGGTGGGTAAAACATGCGGAGGAATGATTGATTAGGAAATGTTCAATATATTATTTACTAAGTCTATGCTTTATTAAATGTGATGAGTTCGGTGTTAGGATTGGTGAGTAGGTTAGTGCATAGGTAATTAATGATTGAGTGTGTGAGTGTGATGATTTTTTGTGAAATGAGTTTAGTTGTGTTGAGTAGGCAGTATGCTTTGTGTGCAGAGGTGTCGTATATCAGTACGTTAAGTGAGTAAAAAGTGTTTTTTTTTTTTTTTTTTTTTAAGATTACTCGCAATGTGGGTTGCACATTACTAGTATTCTTGTTAACCCCTCCAACTAAGCTAAATATGCTTGTGTCTGGAGTGGGTTCACGTCAATAGTGCAATGGGTGGGGTGGGGATCGAACCCACGACCTCTCGATCGCCAGTCCGACACCTTATCCATTGGGCTATTGCCGCCTTAAATAAATAAGTATCGTGCATGTGGATTAAATTAGCCGGGTAAATAAGTTTTCAGTTTCCTGATAGTTGAGTGTTTTTAGGTAACTGAGGATGGTTAGCTTACATTGATACGAGTTATGGGGATATATAGAAATTTGTGTGAAAGAAGAAGAAGAAGTTTATTGTACAGGTATGGTCCAAGGTAAATGTAAAAGAAAAAAATGTGTTAACTGACTTTGTTTGGCATACTGTTCCTTTCCGTCTTCGATCTTGGGTCAATGTGGGGTCGTACTGCAGCTCGGAGTGTTGTTTTAGAATAGTGTTTAAGATAAATATCTGCCTCACTGTAAGAACTTCCCACTTCTTGTATAGGTCTTGTGTGGGGTATCTATATGGAAGACCTGCGCTGACTTTAAGAATGGCTCGCTGTGCACGTTCAGCCTCAATGAGATGTGTTTTCGCTGAGCCTCCCCATGAGGAGACACAGTATTCTATAAGGGATTGCGCTAACGAAAAATAGACCATTTTTATTGTCGCTTGGTTAGCAACATGACGAAGATTAGCAAATATATAAATAAGTTTGCGTAATCTTCATATTCTATTATCTATCATCATATTCAGCTGGTGTCAGTCCACTGCTGGACGAAAGCCTCTCCCAAGATAAGCCACTAAGCCCGATCTTCGGCTCTTCTTTATTTCTTCTACCTCTATGCTAAAATCTTCGTGAATACGAGTGTTAGCCTCAACCACATAATACTTAATAGTACTTCGTATTAACCACAGAATAGTTAATAGTACAGACTTCAACCATAGATAGGTACTAGTAATATAACCCCGACCTTGTAAATTGAAGTAGTTTACACGACGAGAACACATCAAATGTTATGATCAAGTGATAGGCGAACTTAGATTATAAGAGCTTATGTTCACAGCTGCCAAGTGGAAATGTTTGCCAGAAGGTTTATGGTTGAATAGTTGTCAGAAAATGTCAAATGTCAAACTATATATAACACACATATAACACAACAACAGAAAGTCATAATGTCTGAGTATCTGTAAGTGATGGGGACTTTGGTCACATGAGTATGTGCTTTGGTAATCTAAATTCAACGGCACCTGGGACCTAACATTTAGATTGCTCAAGGTATATTGTGTTAACTTAATTATTGATATAATTTAAGATCGTTTAAAAAACTAAAAGAACCGACTTCAAACGTCGTGGCCAGTAGACGTAGTAACTATTATATAATCTGTGCCAGTAGTTAGTTGCACATGAGTAAAGAAAAGGTTACACGAGCAAGTCGTCGAGATCAGTAAATGCGTCGTAATACAAATGTTGATTATATTAAAAACAGCTCGGCTGATTTCGTTAAAATTTAAATTGGACCACCTGGGCAGGGTACCCATTGAAACAAAAAAGAATTTTCCAAATCGGTTCAGGCATCTTCGAGTAATCGGTGAACACATACGAAAATGTGTAAAGTGATACTAATTTAACATCAATCATTTACCAATGCACCTATATTCTAACAAATAACAAATAAATGTTTTATGTCATTTTATTTCATTAAAAAAGAAAAAGATTCCGACGAATTGAGAACCTTCTCCTTTTTTGTGAAGTCGGTTAATAAAAACTTTGTATAAACTGAGTGCCAAATTACATCTACATTTGTCCAGCCGTTCAACATCCAAGCTTTATCATTAACTAGCGACCCGCCCCGGTTTTGCACGGGTAGAGCATATGCCTACAGTTTTTGCATCAGTTTATTGCGTCGAGTATGAATTGACATCTTCATTAATCATCGTCATATTTCAAGTAGCTTACACAAAACCTAAACGAACTATACACCTGAACCTTCCTCATGAATCATTCTGTCTATTGGTGAAAATCGCATGAAATTCGTTCAGTAGTTTTTGAATTTATTGCGAAAAGACAGACTGATAGACAGACGCGGCGAGGGACTTAGTCCTGTAATATGACGTGATTAATGATCAGAATGCTAGTCACCACACACAAGGCTCATTACAAGTTTACGTAACTATACCATTACAGAAATGAAGTCCTTTTCTTAAACTCCCAAATTATACAATGTAATACGATTTCTCAGAATCTGAATATGGAATGAGGTACCTAACAAGATTTGTAGAGACCACGACTCTCATTTCTGCGAGGCAAACGGTCGGAAACGAATATTAATGGACTGGAAACTAAGGATATCCGAAGTAACTTTGTAAATATTGTTTTTTAAGCGATTGCATAGCTTCTAAGCAGGCCGTAACGAAAATAAAACCTAACACCCCAACGAACCTCATTTTTAGGGTTCCGAACCCAAAGGGTACCAACGGAACCCTATTACTGAGACTACGCTGTCCGTCTGTCTGTCTGTCTGTCTGTCTGTCTGTCTGTCTGTCTGTCCGTTTGTCACCAAGCTGTATCTCATGAACCGTGATAGTTAGGCAAATGAAATTTTCACAGATGATGTATTTCTGTTGCCGCTATAACAAAAAATACTAAAAATAGAATAAAGTTAAAGATAATGGAGGGTCCCCATACAAGAAACGTGTTTTTTTCGGCATTTCACGCCATCTATGAACACTTGTTAGATAAACGTCCCATAGATAGCGTTATATTGAAATGTCGATCACTAACACCTTTGTAAAACGTTAGATGGCGTTATAAGAAACGAAATGTTTATTAATTATTATTTTTTGCTGTCGAAAGATGATAGTGGTATTTTTTGCTCGATCTTATAAAATACTGTAGTGTGGTACGGAACCCTACGAGTGCGAGTCCGACTTGCACTTGGCCAGTTTATTTTTTTTCTTTTCTTTTGAAAACTTGATTAGCATTAGCTTGAATCTTATCACATAGTTTTATCTACAAACTTAAAAAAAGACCGTAGACAAACGTCTCTTTTTTCTGCGTAGGTAGTTTCTACAAATACTGAACTTTGCGGTTGTAGCAAATGTATGGATCAGTAAAGGTAAGCTCCAAAATTTCGGCCTCGTTTAAAAATATTCATACTGGCAATATTTTTACAACATTAGAACAACACTTAGACCGAGCGAGCGCGAAGCGCGAGCGAAACGTATTCATTTCAGCTTGGGCAAAAATGCTTTTGTGTATCCGGTGGATGTCCGGATATTTGACTGTTCTTTTTAACCGACAAAAAAAAGAAGAGGTTCTCAAGTCGACGCGTATATATATATTTTTTTATGTATGACCACGCATAACTTTTTACAGAGTAGTCTGATTTTGATAATTATTTTTTTATTGGAAAGAGTATACCTCCAAGGTGGTCCATTTAAAGTTTAACGAAATCGGTCGAGCGGTTTTTAATAAATAAACAAAAATCATGGATAAAAGTAACATTATATTGATGATCTTATCACATCATCAATGTATGTCTTCGAGCATTTGGGGAATGCTCGAAGATGTATGTCAATAAGCTTACTAAAAAAAAACAAAAAGAGCCAAAAATCGGGCTCAGTTGCGTATCTTGGGACAGGCCTATGTTCAGCAGTGGACTTATACCGGCTGATTATGATTATTTCACATGTGGTAGGTACCATTTAAATTTCATCGAGATATGTTCAGTATCTCCAGAGATATGAAGATAATCACCTCAAACTTAGTATTGAAATTGACTAGCGTGACGTTGGAAGTCGGTTCTTTTAGTTTTTTAAGTTATCTTAAAATATCTTTAAAACTTTTAAAGTTGTTTGTCAGACAGCAAAATCACTGCATCTAAGTAGAAAAATTAAGCATGCCGATGACAAAATAAAATCAACATGGAAAGTCATTAATACAGAAACTGGAAAAATTAAGCAGAGGGACGGTAAAATTATGTTAAAAGTTAATAATAAATTAATCATAGATAATAATGATGTCGCTAACACATTTGTTGAGTACTTCTCACAAGTACCTATTATTACTACTCAGCCTTTAAACTCTTCCCCTAAGGATGCTTTTGTTTTACTATCGAAGTGTGTGAATGTATGTGACTCTATGTTTGAGTTCAGACACATAACTTCAATATCAATTATCAAAACTTTTAAAATGCTCAATCAAAAGAATACCGAGGATCTGTGGGGTATGTCAACCAAAGTACTTAGTTATATTATTAATGCAATTAGCCCTCACTTAGCGTTTATTTTTAACAGATGCGTCGATGAAGGTGTCTTTCCTGATATAATGAAAAAAAGTAAATTAATTCCCCTATACAAATCAGTGAACAAAAATGACCCTTCAAACTATAGACCAATCTCTATATTACCGGCGCTCAGTAAAGTTTTTGAAAAAGTTATATTAGACCAGCTTTTGGCACATTTTAATATTAATCATCTTTTAAATCACAAACAATATGGTTTCACTAAGGGGCGTTCTACTACTGATGCTGGAGTAGATCTTCTTAAACATATATTTGATGCCTGGGAGAAAGCACAAGATGCTATCGGCGTTTTCTGTGACTTATCTAAAGCGTTTGATTGCGTCTGTCACAAAACGCTAATTTGCAAATTAAAACACTACGGCGTTAACGGAAAAGCACTTGATCTGGTCTCATCCTACCTCAGTAATAGAATACAGATGGTTGAGGTCAATGGCGTCAGGTCATCTGGATCCCTCATAAAAATGGGAGTTCCGCAGGGATCGATCTTAGGACCATTTTTATTTCTAGTTTATATTAATGACTTGCCGTCTTTCGTGCAAAACTTATGTGACATTGTTTTGTTCGCGGATGATACATCCTTAATATTCAAAATAGATAGGATTGCGCCTGGATTTGACGATGTTAACAAATCAATCGCACAGGTTTTGAATTGGTTTACAACCAATAACTTATTACTGAACGCCAAAAAAACTAAATGTATTAAATTCTCGCTGCCAAATGTAAGAAAGGGTGTCATTAATAGCAGGATATTAATAAACGATGTACCGATAGAATTTGTTGAATCCGCTACATTCTTGGGCATCACCCTGGATTCAAAACTACAATGGGGTTCTCAAATATCGGCTCTGGCAGGTAGATTGAGCTCCGCTGCATACGCAGTACGTAAAATCAGAAACTTGACTGACGAATCCACTGCTAGATTGGTTTACTTTAGCTACTTCCATAGTATAATGTCCTATGGCATTTTATTGTGGGGGAAAGCCGCCGAAATCCAATCTATATTTGTTTTACAAAAAAAGAGCTATTCGATCTATATATACCATGAAGTCGCGAGACTCACTTCGTGAAAAATTTAAGGAGATTAAAATTCTCACAGTGGCATGTCAATATATATATGAAAATATTATGTATGTACGCAAAAATTTGAATGAGTATGATAAGAGGTCCGATGTACATAATTTCAATACAAGACACAAAAATAGATTAATTCTACCTCAATTCAGGTTGTGGAAAGTTAGTGGTTCTTTTCTGGGGAACTGTATACGATTTTATAATAAACTTCCTAAAGATATTGATCAACTGTCTATAAGCAGATTTAAAACCTTTGTAAAATCCAATTTAATGAATAAATCGTACTATACAATAAATGACTATATGAATGACAAAAATGCTTGGCCTGAATGCCCCAAGCTCCAAGATATAATATAAATTGTATGATAATAGAAATTCTTATTGTACATTAAACATTTATTTAATATGAATTAAAAAAATGAATTAAAATAAGTGACAAGCCCCATAGAGTTTCTTGGTGTTTCTTCTCTGATGGGAGTACTTCCGAAACACCAGTAGATTCAACAGTCAATCAGTTTTCATCTTTTGTTTGCTGATCTAGGGTTGCCTGTTACGACGGTATTATGCGGCTGATAGTCGGACAATCAGTTCCATTCGGAACATGATTTGTACTGCAATTAGTCTGCGTTTTATTTATCTATTATGTTTCATTATTTCACAATTTTTTGGATAAAAATTGTCTGAAGTACTGAAACATGCACTGGGTTGCGGGTGCACGTAATGGTACGGTTGGCAACCCTACATTAATAAGGGGAATTAAACATGTGTTTTAAGTGTGACGTTCGACGTCTAGATGAAAGCTGAATGGCTCAATACCTTTGTTTTTTTTTTTGTAAATTCAAAGCGTTATGTTTCTGTTATATCTATATTTTTTGTTGAATATGATCTATTTAATGTTATTTGACGTGTGTAAGTGCTAATTTTTAAAACCATTTGCCCATACACTGAATAAATGCTTTGACTTTGACTTTGACTTTTAACCGACTTTACAAAAAAGGAGGAGGTTCTCAAATCGTCTGTTTTTTTTTGTGTGTATTTTACGCGATTACTCCGTCAATTTTGAACGGATTCAAATGATTATATTTTTAATAGGTAGGGTACGTTTTCGAGGTGGTCCCATTTTAATTTCATCGAGATCTAATTAGTATCACCAAAGATATGGAGATAAATACCTCAAACATAGGAGAATGTACTGTTTTTAGAAGAAGAGTCCCAAAAAGATTATACACAATGGAGGTTGCTATTGCATATACTTTTGAAGACTAAAAGATATGATCTTGAATAATGTTTTTACATCTTTCTTCACGTTGATTTTGGTTTTTGACAGATATTCTTACCTCAGTTACCACTGTGAGCGAGATAGAAACAAAGGTGGGGAGAATTAGTTTGTCTTCACAGGAATGTTCTACCGGGCAAAGTCTTGTTAGGGTGCAAAGTGAGTTAATATTTTTTGACATGACATGACGATTGGCGAAGATGGCGGCCATATCAGTCCCGCGACACTGCATACATAATTAAATAACTCAGAATTGCATAATTCTGCAGTGTTGGTTGGTACAAAGTACGTATGCACGTAACACTGCAAAAAAAGTATAAGCATAATACCACAGATTATAGAATAGTTACTGCGTAAATAATACTTTCCGTTGTTAGGTTGGCTACACATTGCTTTCATAATTCGGGTATCAACAATGTAGGGAAGTGCCAACTCTTATAACGTTTATTGCACAGGGCCATTTTGAACATTGTCCTTTGATACCTTGATGACATAATTATGACTAGTGAATATTTTCAGAAGCGCGGCATTTAAAGTCAATATTTTAGGGTTCCGAACCCAAAGGGTACCAAATGAATTTTTATTTATTAAGCCAATTTTTAAGAAAAAGTATATTTGTGTATAAAATTGTATGTATTTTAATTATTTATATATTTATTTAAATGTGTTTTGATTGAATGTATGTTTCTGTAATATTATTTATTTTTGTAATTTTTTTCGTGTCCAATCCGCTTAGGTCCATCTGAAAATCAGCGTTCCGGTTAAAACCTGAACATATGTGCTGAGATGGTCCTGTTCAGCACACACACACAAATAGCTTAAGTTTTATTATTTATGATTTTTTGTTTTATGTACTACTAGGTTTAAGTTTTTGGTTTTATTTAAATAACTACGTTTTTTAGTATGTAGCTGAATAAATGCATTTCATTTCATTTCATTTTCATTTCAAATGAACACTTTCTGAGACTTTGTTGTCCGTTCGTCCGTCCGTTCGTCTGTGTGTCTATATGCGCGCACTTTACAGATCTGTATCTTCTTAACCGTAATAGGTATACTTGAAATTTTCACAAAGTATATATCCGTCAGTATATAACGGCCCAGAAACGAAATTTTATAGATGCATGTAATTTAATTAAAACTTGTTTTGCACTAAAAAGGCTATGTAATAACATAATCACTAAGTTTTTAAACTAATATAAGTATGTATACCTAACTAATTGTGAGTCAGAGTCCTTTTTTTAGGGTTTCGAACACAAAGGGTACCAACGGAACCCTATTACTGAGACTCCGCTGTCCGTCTGTCTGTCTGTCTGTCTGTCTGTCTGTCCGTCTGTCACCAGGCTGTATCTCATGTACCGTGATATTTAGACAATTGAAATTTTCACAGATGATGTATTTCTATTGCCGCTATAACAACAAATACTAAAAACAGATCAAAGTTAAGAATTAAAGGGGGTCCCCATACAAAAAACGTGTTTTTTCTATAGCGCCATCTATGAACGATTGTTTACCAGTGTTTCTCAACCTTTTTCATGACGCGACGCGACCACCTTAGTATGAAAAAAATCGACTTACTTGCACTGTTTATAATTTGTATTTTGTTGTATTTCTAGCTTCTACCCGCGGTTTCGTTCGTGTGGCCTACAGGAAGCAAATTACATATTTTCTTTTAAACCAAAAATTATAAGCACTCTCAGTTAAAACACCTACTTTACTCACTCTTTAATTAATATTTTCTTTAAAAGTATGTTTTCAAACTTTGTTTTTTTCTTTTACTGAGGCTTCGCGACTCCCTTATAGAGGCTTTGCGACCCCCCAGGGGTTCACAAGTGGCGCGACCCATACGTGGAAAAACACTGGTTTTTTGTGTTAACTAGAGATGCGCTGAATATTCGTTTGGTATTCGGTATTCAGCATATTCGGCATCTTTTCCATTATTTGTATTCTGCCAAATATATTCGGTTCAAACATTTCTATTTTCTTGGCTCATGTAGCCAAGGTGTAGAACTAAAAGAAAAAAAATCTTATATAAGATTTATGTTATATTATAAGTCAAAGAAAACATATTTACTTCTTAACCTATAGTTAGTAGGTATAGTCAACATTTATTTTAAGCCTTAAATCAACGTTTAATTTAAATCTCGCAACAAAATTTATTTTTAAACTTAAAATCAAAATTTTTATAAACTTCAATTAAATCCATTTAAATCCATCCAAGTTCCTCGTCTAACCAGCAGCGGCACGTAGCGCACATGCTAGAACTTGTTTACGCGGCAAAAAAATTTAATTGTAAACCGAATAATTCAGCCCAATATCTGTTTCGGTAAAGGTTACACCGAATAATTTTCGGTATTCGGTAATTCGGTGAAACCACTAACCGGCGCATCTCTAGTGTTAACGTTCACTTAGTTGGCGTTAGAAGTTCGTTAGATGGCGTTGTAGTAAATAAGCATGCTTAGTATTGACACGGTTTTTATATTATCGATGTACTTTGTACTTTATTTTTCCGGCAAATTTTGTTTAATCTGAACCCTACTTGTGCGGGTCTGACTCGCACTTGGCCAGTTTATTTCTTTCTAGAAAGGATAGAAATTCTATACCTTGTCACTGATTCTTGTACCTAATTAAGAGAGCATTATAAATGCTATCTATATCTGTAACGAGCAAAGCGGAGCTAACTTATTCAACAGTATTAAAAACTCTATTTAAACTCAATTTATTCAATTAAAGCATAAATGTTTCGTGAAAACGATTAAACAATGTTCCCCTAACAACCATTGTTATCCATTCTATTATCACTAAACGGTTGAGCCATTCTTCTACATAATTTTCTTAATTCCCCATGGGTCTATCCGTGACCCATAAAGCATGCGGAAGAGTAAATGCGTAATGCGATTTTTAGGGTATTTCATAACAGCGAATGCAAACCACGTAAGAAAGTAAAAAGTCTTTGATCTAAGTAATGGTACGGATACACCGCAGCGTCCTGTGTGCGTGATCTAGGCGGAAATCAGATAGCGCAGTAGTATTTGTACCGACTGGTTCACACCAAACGCGATCAGAAAACAATTGAAAAGTGCTGAGATCGCGCCCGCAGATCGCAGGACGCCGCGGTGTGGCCTTTTCTTAAGAAGATTAAAGTAAGCGCTTCGCTTAGCTCATCTTGGCGAGGGCAATACCGTGCCTCCAGAAAAAACCTCACGGTAATATTAGCGGGAATGTTTTATGAAGTTGCATTTGGTTTTTGCTCTTAATCACGAGGGGTAATTTCGCGCAGTCGAATTGTTAGCTGCCCAATAGCACAATAATAATATAAAATATATAGGATAGTATATAGCGTAGTATAGATTCTTCTGTACGTGTGTTATGTCATTGAATTTCTCCTAAACGACATGTCGATGCCGTGTTTGAGGATTCCCTGGGTAGCTTATATTCACAATTGGCTTAGCTCCTAGTTGGCTTAACGGCTAGTACTGTGTATAAGTATAAACATTATCAACATTTAAAACATATACACGTACTGAACAAACTGAAATTAAGTTATTAAATGTTTTTAACCGACTTAATAAAAAAGGAGGACGTTTTCAATTCGTCGGAAGCTTTTTTTATGTATGTTCAGTGTTCACCGATTACTCGAATTTGCCTGAACCGATTAAAAAAAAACTTTTTTTGTTTTAAGGGGGGCGGGGTACCCTTTTCAGGTGATTCCATCTACATTTTAACAAAATCGGCTCAGTCGTTTGTAATATATCAACATTTGTATTACGATACATTTGTATACTTTGATGACATGATACTGGCTGCTGGCTACTTTGACTAGCGCGACGTTTGAGGTCTTTTAGTTTTTTAAACGATCTGATATAAGTGTTTTCTCCAAAATTATATTGTTAGAATATGAATTACTTAACAATTGGAGGCATGATATGACTTCCACAGGTCCAGGTAAAGGCCACCAAAAATACTCGTACTCTGCACCAATATTATAAATGCGAGACTCAGTTTGTTTATTTGTTTGGGACTTCTTCACGGTCAAACGGCTGGACCGATTTCGCTCAAATTTTGTACAGAAATAGTCAGTACTATGGATTAGGCTATAGGATACTTTTTAATGCGGGTGAAGCTGCGGGGCGCAGCTATTCCAATTTAAATTGTATTATTAAAATATGGATGTTAAACCAGGAAAATCATTTGAAGATTTTTACTTTACCGTTTCTTTACGTTGTTGTTTTCGATGGGTAGAGGTAATTTAAAATCCAAGCGAAGGACAAAAACAAAGCTGTTTTCATTTTGCGGAGGTTTCTTAGATTTTTTTATTGCGAAAACAATACAGCGGCGGCAAAGTAGGCTTCGAAATTGTATTGTTAGAAAATTTATTTTGTTATTGTTTACTTTTTTGTGTGATTATTTGCCGTAATAATTACATTAATTCTGTTTTAAGTATGTCTTCTACATCAATCTAGATTAAACCTATTATAAATGCGCAGAAGAAAATTCAGTATTGTGCGAGTTGTCTTTGATGTACAAGTATTGTATGAGATTTCTTAATTAGAGAACTAACAATTTAAAATAGGTGAATATTCAGCGCACAGCATAACATTGTATAAACCCACTAAATAAGAGAGAGAAAGAGAGAGCGAGATAAATATAGAGAGAGATAGACAGATAGAGAGAAAGAGCCAAAAAGAGCCAGTTCCCATTCTAGGCTTTGCGTGCTACCTCGATCACTTCACTTACTTCGTCACTTACCAACAAGTAAGATAGTGGTAAATCATAATAAATAAATAATGAAATGGCAATTCCAAATATACACAGCTGATTAAATATTTTTATCAGTTAAAATAATACAAGGCAGGCAAATGCAATGCAATCTTTGGTAGAGCACGTTCTATGCCAACAATTTCATTGCAAATGTTAGTGCTAAAGACTTTATATTAAAGCAAGCTGTTAAATTAGCAAATAGGTAAATGACTGTCAAATAATCTAATACTAATCCTTATACCATTTCCTAATCTGTAGAGCGCCTGGCGCGATATCCGGGCACAGATAACGTAATATCCGTTGCCCATCCACCACTTCCGGTGTTTCGGCAAAATTTGCCAGTTACAAGCCTAATTGTGCTATAGATATTTTAATTTATTTTCGATCGTTAAGTGACTTTTTATCAAGTAATTAGAGGGTTTTAATAGAAAGAAGTACAAAAGTTATTAATAAGTTATGTTATTATATTATTATATACTAGCAGCCCGCCCCGGCTTCGCACGGGTAGAACATATAATTATGCCTACAAAATTTGCATCTGTTTGTTGCATCAAATATAAAATATTAACATATTTAACAATCATCGTCATATTTCAACCAATTAACACAAAACCTTAACGAATTATGCACATAAAACTTCCTCATAAACACTTTGGCTATTGATAAAAACCGCGTGATGATCCGTTCAGTAGCTATTGAGATTATTGCGAACAGACAGACAGACGCAGTGATGGACTTTGATTTATAATACGTAGTGATATTGCACGGCCCTATGGCGTAAAGGATAGTTACCCTGATTCTGACCCGACGGTTGTTGGTTCTAATCCTAGCTATATACCTACCAATGAAAGATTTATGTGCATTCGTTAATCATGGGTTTTCGTACAGAGGTAGTGGGATCATTGAATCAAAATCAATCAAATCATGGGATCAAAGAAGGAGTATTATACGTTTAACGTGTGTCTGTCAGTAGCATCTTAGCACCCAACCGGATAAACCGATTTTGATTTTATTATTGATATTTTTTTTTGTTTGATAGATGTCTTCATCGAGAGTGTTCTAGTAGTAGCTTTGATTCATGAAAATTCGTTCAATCGTTATAAAACTATGAGCTTTTTTCTAGTTAATTGCGCTATGAAATCAACTTTCATAGGTTTGATCAATTCGAAAATCTTCTTCTTCAACGATATTGTAAGAACATGGAAGCATTGACCTGATGCTGGGACATCTCTTGTACTTTACAGAATACTCAAATCCACACCAACTTACAGCTCAGATTTTAAATGTCGTGTTTAGAGTCATTGGGATGCTTTTATTAAAAAGATTATACATAGATCAGTCGGGGTGGTTTATATATAGATCATAACTATATTATACAATAGAATTTTATACAGTAAAAATATATTATTATACTATATTGACTTCAAATTAATTTAGATCGGTGGGGATCTACAGCATCGCTAAGCTTATAATAATATTTTCGTAGTAACTATGACCAAATCTGTGGTTTCACTGCAGATATTTTATTAATTTTGCGATGCGTGTATGTGAAATCCGTGATATCTTCTAGAGTTTTCATTTGAATTATATACTGTAAGGGACAATTTTAATCTAAATTATGTGGCCAAGCTAAATAACTAGATAAGGATCAATACTATATACTTGAAAATAGCCATGGAAATTATGTAATATTTTTTAACAAAAAATTAAAGATTAAAATGGTTACTGTGAGTCAACCTTGCTGTCGCGGACTTTTTTGTAGGTCTTACTAAGTTGTAAAACTCTTCCATACAAAATATTCTTCTATCTATTTTCAATTGAGCAGCGTTCGTAAGAAACGTGTTTTTTCGACCGTTTTTTAGTCGACTTAGGTTGCAAATTAGGTCTCCACGAATGTACCTTTAATTTAAACGGGATAATATATAGCTTATTTTCATTTCGAAAGTCCATTCTTTATATTAATGAAAGTATTTTTTAAATCGGTCCTGTAGTTTTTGAGCCAAATCATTACAAACATACAAAAATACAAAAAAAAAATACAAAAATACAAATGTTCTCTCATTATTATATTAATATAGATATATTTTTTAAAATTTTATTTAGCTATTAATAAAAATAGTTTAATTTGTTGGTTGCATTGACAATTAGTCAATTTTTAATGCAAAAAAAATTTAAAAACAGTGTTTGTGTGTTTACTGTTATAATAATAATATGTATATTGGAATCACATCTACAAAACGACGAGGTGTAACCGTGTTCTGACTGTAGTTAAAAAAAACTGGCCAAGTGCAAGTCGGACTCGCACTCGTAGGGTTCCGTAACACAGTAGAGTATTCTATAACTTTGATTTTTCGCAACTACAAAAATAACTTTGTTTTTCATAGTGTTTGTATGAAAAACAAAGTTATACTTGCGGTCGCTATATCTCAACAACTGCTGACTGTATCTCGTTCAATCCAATTTTCGTTGAAAGTTTTTATTGACATCTACAGAATATATTTTTTCTAGATTTTTCACTCCCTTACTTTAGAAGTTAGAGGGGAGGACACACATTTTTCCACTTTAGACGCGCCTATCTTTGAAATGATTGACTTTAAGAAAAAAATATTTTAGGAACCTCAATGTCATTTTTAAAGACCTATCCATAAATACCCCACACGTATAGGTATGACGAAAAAAATTTTTTTTTGTTCCAGTTCTATGTATGGGATGCCCCCCTTAAACTTTTATATTTTTAATTTTTGTATAAAAATCGGAAAGCGGTTCACAGAATACATCTACCTACCAAGTTTGAATTCTGTAGTCCTAATAGTTTCGGAATAAAATGGCTGTGACATACGGACGGACAGACAGACAGACAGACAGACATGGCGAATCTGTAAGGGTTCCATTTTTTGCCATTCGGCTACGGAACCCTAAAACGGCTGGCTATTATGACGCCGTTTTTGATGGCTTTTATAGTATCCAAGAACCCAAATACTTTCAATACTTTCATTCAATGACTTAAAAAATGCAAAAAAAACACTCATTTTGGAGCACACTTGATAAATTAACCAAATACAAAACATTAACTTGAATAGACAATGACGGGGAAGAACACACAATACGTGTGTCATCTATACAACTTTAGTTCAAACTAATAAATTGGCCAAGTGCGAGCCGGACTTACACGCATAGGGTTCCATACCGCAATACAAGAAGATAAGGTAATAAGATTGAACATTTTGCTGAAAAAGACACGTTTTTTGTATGGGAAGCTGTATATATTCTGTATTTATTGTTCTAGCGGCCATACATACTATGTGAAAATTTCAAGTGTCTGCCAACTTTGCTTTAGAAAATACAGCCCTCCTGACAGACGGACAGCGAAGTCTCAGTAATAAGTTTCCGTTGGTACCCTTAGGGTACGCGGATACCTACAAATGTACAGAGAATAATGAAGACAGGACAACTTATTAGTCACTTTACCACAACAGGATCAGGCACTTAGTCATTAATACTCGTTAATATGCCACGCATCAAGCCGTACCGTACCATCCACGCGTTGGTACCGTTCTAGCGACTTATATTATAATGTTACACAAATTCAAAGTAAGTTAGCTTCAAGTTGACCTAAATAATTAACTTACTGTCAGGGTTTGTGATTTTCAAATGAAAGTGTTATTAGAAAAACTAAACCAATAATGTCGGTCTAATACTAACTTTGCTGAAAATATCGTTTGCGTAAAGCAGGATCTCATACATTGATGAAACATTTACAAAAAGAAAGGTGCAATATGCTTCAGCGCCATCTAGATACTTTTATAGTAAGTAAACTTTGAGTATGATTGAATGAATGATATTTATTTAATTATTATAAACTTTTGTTAAATATAAACTTATGTTCTAGCTTATTTACAAAAAGTATTTATTATCTAGACATGTTTAACATTGACACCCAAACTAGGATAAACTGTGTGATGGCGTATCAATGCCAAAGTATAGTTGGATTGATAGAAAGATGATTGGATCGATGTTGCGATCTTTTTGCTCTATCAGATACACTTGCTTCGTTACTAAAAAATAAAATCGTATATGGGCAGTATTCATTTTATTTTTTACTGGAAGAAGTTAGGAACATTTCGCATTTAAATATAAAATATAAATTAGAAGAAAGAAAAGATTTTAATTATTTAGAAGTAGAATAACTGTGAGCATGGCAACATGGGTGTATTAACAGTCTCACTTTCTGGTATCATACGAGCACAAGTACCAAAAAGAAAAACAAATTAGCCTATACCTTCGCAAAATGAAACGCGGTCGGATAAATGGGCGCATATTTTTCACTAACTACCAGTTATTTTTTATTTTCTACATCGTACAGTTACCACAATTGAGATAACTTTCATGAGTAACGTGGTTAATGTTGCTTGTACGTAAAATGGCTATTGTGTGTTTTTATTACTTTTGTGGGGATGAAATTAGTTCAAATAGTCGGTTTAAAAAAAAAATCTTATAGGCTAGCGTTTGACCACTATCTTACCTGTTGGTAAGTGATGATGCGGTCGAAGATGCTAAGCATGCTAGGCCTAGAATGGGAACTGCCTCTCAAGGATTGTTGCCGGAACACATTAGATGTTTGGTGAGAGATTTTCTAACTTGAGGGTGGTAGCTGGCGGACACTAGATTCAGTTGTTTTTTTTTTTAATTATGGATAGTTTTGTGTGATAGTTTTGTGTTTGACCATTTTCCTATTTTTTTTCAAGAAGGAGTTCACAATTCGTCGGCCTTTTATTAATACGCTTTTATTAGCTTCAGACGTATGTATGTTTGTATGTTAGTATGTAACGGAATCTTTGAACATGATTTTAACCCCCTTCAAAACGTCGGATTAACTCGAAATTTGGCATACTTATTAAGGACCGATGACAATTCAATATTTTAAACATTTTGACCCGTTATCCTTACTAGGATGATCAGGATTACGCTTTTAAAAAAATTCGACTAAAAAATGAAAATAAATAATAGTTTAAAAAAACTAAAAAAATACGCTTTTATAGAAAATCCAATTAAAAATAGAAAATAAATTTGAATTAAAAATAGTGTAAGAAAAAATGATTTTATTGTAAAAAAAAGCGTGGGGTGCTTTTCAGGATATTATCAAAATAACCCTTCTAGTCATATCTGTTCATAAAATATTTGGAACTATTGATACCATGCACCCCACGCTTTTTTTACAATAAAATCATTTTTTCTTACACTATTTTTAATTCAAATTTATTTTCTAATTTTTTAGTTGGATTTTTTATAAAAGCGTATTTTTTTAGTTTTTTTAAACTATTATTTATTTTTATGTAGGATCACCGATTAAACGAAGACGCCTGAACTGAATTGGACGAAACTTTTTTAGTTTAATATAGTATACTTCTAAGGTAGTTTTAAAAAAGGTAGTTTTAGTAAAGTTTACCTTTTAAATTTCATCGAGATATATTTAGTATCTCCAGAGATATGGAGATAAACACCTCAAATTTGGTACTAAAAATGACTAGTGGGATATTTGAAGTCGGTTCTGTTAGTTTTTCAAGCGATCATAAATTATCTCACCTGATATGGTAGCCAACTGAATATAATCCAATTGAGATGGTGTCGCGGTGCAACTGAAAAAGGGGTTAGGAAACCTGGTACTAAATAAAATGCCGGCACTCGACGTAATGTGATAAAGCATAAAACTGCGATGTACACAGCTCATGAGACGAAAAGGCGTAAATACTTTGATACGTTTCGCGAACTTCTCGTCCCATGAACTGTACCTTCCTACGTCTTGTCAGCTTTGCAGATGAGGCGCTTTACCGTCGTAAAAGCATAGCTGACTGACTGATATAATATCAACACAGCCTATAACGCTGATAACGCTGGGTCTAGAAACTTGAAATTCTGCAAAGGGGTTTCTCATATGACTCGTCTCAGAAGGGATTTAATAAAAACATCATAATAATATGAAAAAGGGTGTGGAAGGTTTTATGAAATATTTTATTCAATAAATGGATTTAATAGATTTTTTTTGTCATAGTCGAAGATTGAGCAAAGTGGACAGAAAACAGTCGAAAGTTGTCCCAAAAACTGTACGGAATGACTATTTAGGTAGAGAGAGAGAGAGAGAGAGAGAGAGAGAGAGAGAGAGAGAGAGAGAGAGAGAGAGAGAGAGAGAGAGAGAGAGAGAGATTGAAATACATAGATTCTAGATTGAAATATGCTAGAAGGCGTCAAAAACTACTTTTGAACGCGAATATTTAATTTTTACAATCAAACAGAGATTATTACCACCAGCAGAAAGCCAGTCTGTTTTTATGATATTGTTGTTTATGTGTGAGACATTGAATAACTCATGGATCTGTAACTTAGTATCAACGTCTCTTTCATACAATCCATTCACCCCGCACTATCATAGTAAAACTCTGTGGCAGTATTCAGTTCTGTGCATCCCTAGAGACCTGTTTTATTAAAACTTATTGCTCGGTACAAGTAACTTTACAATTAAAACTTTATAGAAATCCACGCTTGAGCATTTAATAGTTTCTTGCTGAGATTGATGAAACTTTGAAACATTATTAATTGCTGCGTTGAATTTAATTAGGTCGACGATTGGTACTTTGAAGATTGAAGTTTTTAGGTATTGCGACATTAATTTATTGAGCTGGCTATTTGTTAGTTGTTTGAATGTAGGTATTGCTTGATTTGTTAATGCAAGTGTACTTATTTCATAGCTTTTTTTTAACACACAGCACGCATGACAAGCATGACGCTCGCCTGATGGTAAGCGATGACGTCTACCTATTACAAATACAGCGGTATGCTAAATTCTGAAAGTTCAGAATTTCGCGTGTTACTGCACTGCGCTTGTTACTTTGAGACATAAAGATGTTGAGTCTCACATGCCTTGTAATTTCACTGGACACCTTGCCATTTCAACCGAAAAACATTCCTATTTCACGGCTGAAAATTAATTGGCAAAGTGGTGGTACCTACCCCAGGGGTACTAGCAGAAGTCCTACCACTACCAAAAAGCTGTAAAATCTCAAATTTTATGCCGAATAAATAGCCGAAATTTTTTTGTTGGAGATAAGGCAATCAAAACACTGCTAATGTCTTTTTTTGTTGGTCATGTGATATTCCACGACCAATGCAAATATTTGGTATTTGAAATTGTTTGTGTTTTGACAAAAATATTGTACTACAATTTTATCTTACGTTCTAAAGTTTTAGTGTAGTAATTATATTTTAGCTGTAGTACTTACAGAAAACAACGTATGCTAGGAAGTCAATGGCTACGTGATACTGCAATGCGTCTTTTGCCAGACATACTTTCAGGTATTTATACCGACATTGAAAAGAATAAGGTTCAAACCGACTTCAGAATAGAGGAGGTTTTCAATGCGACTGTTTCTTGAAGGTTTTTTAATCTCAGAACTTCGTGATTTATAAACCGATTTGGAAAATTATTTTTTTGCTTAATAGGGTAAAATTCCCGTTTGGTCTCATTGTAAATCAACGAGTACTGATGATTATCTCCAGAGATATGGAGATAAATTAACTTTTATTTTCGTTTTGTAAACAATCTTTGATTTTGGCCTTTATACAGGTCGTGACGGAAAGAGACGTTGTTGGTGGAAAAAAAGAATGTTGCTGTCTGTCTGCAGAATGGCAGCCAGCAGCACACATCCCTTGAGAGTCAGAGTATTCTAGGTCTAGCTTGTTCACGATCTTCAACCACATCATCGTTTACCACCTGGCGAGATATTGGTCAAACGCTAGACTATAAGATATTATAAATTAATAATAATAATTAAGATAGTTTAAAAACTAAAACAACCGACTTCCATGCCCCACGAGTCAATTTCAGTAGCAAGTTTGAGACGTTAATCGTCATATCTCTAGAGATACTTATTAGATCTCGATGAAATTACAATGAAACCACCTCAAAAACGTACTCTACCGATAACAAAAAGAATCATTTGAATCGGTTCAGAATTGACGGAGTAATCGCATAACATACACAAAAAAAAACATACAGACGAATTGAGAACCTCCTTTGTTTTTGGAAGTCGGTTGAAAAAGGATCTATCATCCGTTACCAGCAAAATATTAATCAGCAGTCAGGTATCACGTCGGTGCCCTGGAGCTGATCTGAATGTGGAGGCTGAGAGGACTGGAATTCCGTGAAGGCAAATGGTAGGTAAGTCGAATATGGGCTAGTATGTATTGTTATCATTAGTAATTTTTATTACACCTTGTACAAACATTGTACAATTAACTGCCCAAGTGCAAGTCGGACTCGCACTCGTAGGGTTCCGTACCACACTACAGTATTTTATAAGATCAAGCCAAAAATACCACTATCATTTTTCGCAAGCAAAAAATAATAATTATTCAACATTTTATTTCTTATAACGCCATCTAACGTCTAACAAAGGTATTAAGGATCGACATTTCGATATAACGCCATCTATGGGACGTTTACCTAACTAAGCGTTCATACATGGCGTGAAATGCCGATAAAAACACGTTTCTTGTATGGGGACCTTCTATTATTTTTAACTTTATTCTGTTTTTAGTATTTGTTGTTATAGCGACAACAGAAATACATCATCTGTGAAAATTTCAACTGTCTAACTGTCACGGTTCATGAGATACAGCCTGGTGACAGACGGACAGGCAGACAGACAGACAGACAGACAGACGGTCAGCGGAGTCTTAGTAATAGGGTCCCGTTTTACCCTTTGGGTACGGAACCCTAAAAAGGTTGTGCTTAAAAAAGTTTATAACTGTTTTTTTATATGTATATATCTTATAGGCTGGCGTTTAACCACAATCTCACTGGTTGGTAAGTGATGATGCGGTCAAAGATGGTATGCACGCTAGGCCTAGAATGGGTACTAGCTTTCAAGGATAACTGCCGAAACACATTACATGTTTGGCGACAGATTTTCTAACTTGAGGGTGGTAGCTGGCCAGGCGAACACAAGATAGTGTCCTACCACCATGCGGGGGTTGTTGGTTTCTTAACGATCTTTTTCCTTCACCAGAGGACCACTATGAAAAGCGCACATACATTTTTCGATAGAAAAATCCATTGGTGCACTTCGGTTTGAACTTGGTACCTCTGGCATCAAAGCCAACCGTTCTCCCGATTACGCCACTGGGCCGGGCCCTCAAGCTCAACTTTTAGCTTGTTTTTATTTTTAGATCATAGTTCGTTCAATCAACGTCTTCATAAAGATGAACTTATTTTTAAGACAGCTTCCATCTTCTTTGACATCCCACATTGTATGAATGAATGAAAGTGTCAGAGTTCGTACCATTCAGCGCTTTTGAATGGCTTTTCTGTGAATCATACCCAAACATAACGTTTGTGAGGTTTTTATGTTGAATGACGTCTACACATAGTTCAAGGTCTGGATATATAAATCTTTATGAACGTGCCTACAGATTTGTTAGATTCTAATTATTGTGAATCTTGCTTAATATATGCTATGGAATTTGATCAAATCTTGGAAGTCTATTTTTACCCGACTACGGCGAAGCAAAAAGGAGGGTTAAGTTTTTGACCGGTATGTGGGTATGTATGTATGTAAGTATGTATGTATGTATGTATGTTTGTATGTATGTTCATCTGTTCCCTCATAACTTCTAAACTACTTATCATAATTTGACAAATGAGGTGTCGTAGGACGCGTCTTATTTGTCTGCTGGTTATAGGCTATATGACGTCACAACCAATTGAATGGGGCGCACTCTAGAGGGCACAAAGTCCAGAACTAAAAAAAAAATCATTCCACTCCATCTTGTGTGGTATCGTTGAATTGGGATTTTAAAATGAAGATAAGGTTTAGTACATCATATTTTTGTCGGGCTTAGCGTTACTGAGATATATCCCGCCGAAGTCAAGAAAACTAATTTTTACCCCACGGCGTCGCAAAGAAGCAGTTGGGAGGGTTATGTGTTTGTTGATCGCTGTGTATGTATATAAGTATGTTGACATGTATACAGTTATGCAAAAACCCCAAAATGCTTTAAATAAAAAATAAGTTCAAAAACTAAAACCCGACTACTGAAAAATCACACTCTAAAAAGTATGAAACTAGAAAATATTCTTATCTGAGATCGCTATGTACAAACTATTCTATATGTATCGTGTATTATATAAAAAACTTACTTGTAATAAATATGTTATTGTTATTCATAAATATTCTTAGTGGTGCTCAGAGGATAGCCGTGGTCGTGGGTCACCTACCGTAACAAAACAATACCCTCTGCAAAATAACATACGACCACGGGTATCCACTGAACACCACTATGAATATTTATGAAATACAATAAAATATTTATAACAAGTTAGTTGTTTATATAATACACGATACATATTGATTAGTTTGTACATAGCGATCTCAGATGAGAATAATTTCTTGTTTCATACTTTTTAGAATGTGATTTTTCAGTAGTCGGGTTTTAGTTTTATAACTTATTTTTTATAACCATTATTATTGTCGTATCTAAATTAAACTTTGTATGTATAATGTAGATAGTTTGGATGACGAAACTATAACTTGGTATATTAGAGCTGATATGATGAAATAGCCCGGACGTAGATAGTGGAACTCTTCAGCGGCTTTTTTTTTTATAAAATTTAGGCTAGCGTTTGATCACTATCTCACCTCTCAAGCGGTAAGTGATGATGCGGTCGTGGTTTGGTAGCACGCTAGGCCTAGAATAGGCTACCTTAAACTCCTCGATTTTAGGCTCATATGCTTTGAATAGTCCAATAGATTGGGCCTGGTGATGAGGGTCTTATGATGGATTCAAAAGGCGGATAGTGGAATTATTCGGAGTTAGTAGTTTGTAGCGTAACCTGAGTAAATGTTAATACGTAAATGACATATGTATAATCTAAGATAAATAGCTTTTGCAGTGATATTAGATGAACTGTGGATAGACAATTCATGTGCCTCACGGTTTTATTTTTTAGTCTGATCAATGCCCTATATTTATGAGGTAAGTGGTGGTGTGATGACTTTTCAATCTCTAATCAAATAAACAAAGATCTCTCTTTTCAACAAAACCGTGTAACATATTACTTTTTAGGGTTCCGTAGCCGAATGGAAAAAAACGGAACCCTTATAGATTCGCCATGTCTGTCTGTCTGTCTGTCCGTCCGTATGTCACAGCCATTTTATTCCGAAACTATTAAGACTACAGAAATGAAACTTGGTAAGTAGATGTATTCTGTGAACCGCTTTCCGATTTTTATACAAAAATAAAAAATATAAAAGTTTAAGGGGGGGCATCCCATACATAAAACTGGAACAAAAAAAATATTTTTTCTTCAAACCTATACGTGTAGGGTGTTTATGGATAGGTCTTTAAAAATGATATTGAGGTTTCTAAAATCATTTTTTCTCAAAGTCAATCATTTAAAAGATGTGTGTGTCCCCCCCCCTCTAACTTCTAAAGTAAGGGAGTGAAAAATCTAGAAAAAATATATTCTGTAGATCTCAATAAAAACTTTCAACGACAATTGGTTTGAACGAGATACAGTCAGCAGTTGTTGAGATATAGCGACCGCAAAGATAACTTTGTTTTTCATACAAACACTATGAAAAACGAAGTTATTTTTGTAGTTACGAAAATCATAGTTATAGAATACTCTACTGTGTTACGGAACCCTACGAGTACGAGTCCGACTAGCACTTGGCCAGTTTTTTAAAGTGAAAACTTCTTCAGCGGAGTTGTGTTGTCAACTTTTTGGGATGGATAAAAATGTTAAACACGCGTCAGGACCTCGCGTCAGGACACGTGACCTGATCGAAAAATCGTAAGACTTATTACATTTTGTAGTAGATTTATTACTTTGATAATATTTAATAATTCAAAATGTAACGCTCCTGACTGATCTGTGTATAATCTGTTCATTGAGACGATTCCAATGAACCTAAACTCGACATCTCTGCTGTAAGTTGGTGAAGAGTTGAGTATTCTGCAGATTTCTAAAACCTATGAATGTAGATCACATGAAGTCATCAACTTCAAAAAAGCTCATAGTCTTTAAACAGCTGAACGGATTTTCATGAATCAAAGCTAAAAACAATCTCAATTAATATACCTTTCAAACAAAAAAACTGATTTAAAATCTGTTCATCCTTTTGGTAGCTACGATGCCACAGACAGACATATACATGCACAGATACACACGTCAAACTTATAACCCCTTCTTCTTGCATCGGGGGTAAAAAAAGAGAAATTCCATGATTTTATCAAATGTTTGACTAAACTACTGTTTGTACTATGATTTATTCTGTGCTACTGTGACAATTATCAAGGTTACGTAGGAACTGACAATCTAGATGATGTCTCACTAACGAGTTGATCGACAAAAACGATCTACGTAGTAGCGATTGACAAAATACGTTGTCGATTATCGATGACAACTTGAAGGAAAGTTGTTGGCGTCGGCTATGAAAGAAAACAAAATACCTTAATGAATGTTGTTGATAAATTGGTCGAAAAAATGCATTTTATAAGTCATTTAATACTGATAAAACAAACAATATTTATGTCGCAGCCTTAATTAGCCGTTCAATCCATAGCCTAGCCTCTTTACTGAACAGCGCCGTTTAACTAGCGACCTGAATAATATTCAGCGATTTGATGGTCCTCTGTACCTTCATTTTAACGCTTTGGCGTCGGTTCTTTAAAATTTTACAATATATGTTTATCAGTAAATTAACATTAACAACTGTATATTTCCTGAAACCTTAAAACAATATATTTGAATGAATATCATTTAAAAGCTTACATATATTTAGACGGACAGACGGACTGACACACATAACAAACTTAAAATTATTCCTGGTAAATTAAGCTATGTTATTATGTAATTATTACGTTCAACTGCATTAGTCATGTGTTTGTTTAGGCTTAAAAGTCTCAGTTTTTTTTTTTATTTTATGTTCGAAATGAACAAACTGTTACCTAAATATTTATATTTGAGATCTTTTGTACACAGTTTTTGCAATTCATTTATTCTATTCTATTCTATGCTGGCACCTAAAAACATAATTAATTATATGAATGCATACCTTAAAGACTCTTTCAACCTTGCAGCCATTAAAAAACAATCAAATACCTTCATTTGACCTATATTTAAAGTTCGGTCAAATAAAGCTTTGAACTTGACTATCCTAAATCTATATTTTTTGCCCTTACCTACATCATGAACAATGCAGAAATATTGTGCTATGACGAACATTGTAGTAATAGCTTTAGCGTAATACGATTTTTCATTTCCAAAAGAAATGCGCTAACGGTAAAGATGATAGATATTTAACAAAAAAATAAACTTTAAAAAACTTTAGGAAGATTTTTTTTCAAGGTAACAAAGAAGCAAATGGACCACCTTATGGGAAGTGGTCACCATCGCTTATGAACACTAGCAGCACTAGAGGTATCACTAAATCTTTTTCTGCCTCTTTTGAAGGACTTCATGTTATAGCTCTGCGGGACAATAGCAGACAGCAGCTCTTGCATTTCACAGGTGTACGGGAGTAACGGGAGAAATGACTGCTGACTGACTTTACATGCTGAGCATGTAAATTTCAGTTTTAATTATTTATATAAGTTCATTTATAATAACCATCAAGCAGATATTGATGAGATAGATGTGCTAGGTTCGGGCTCGTTTTGCTAGTCATGATGGGATTTTGTTCTTTCAAAAACAATTTGTACTTGATAATGATTTCCATTCGATTCGATTGACAGTCATTTTTGTTTTAATTCTTACAGTCAGTTTTTTTTTTGTTAAAAAGAATATACTGAACAAATCTACGTATCTACCTTTAAAATGTATTTTGACTGTTGACTTATAAAGGAACCGTCTTCGAAAGATATTGTTAAGGAATAAGTTTTCTTTTTCTTCCCCCTCATGACTGCGGAAGCGTCCGCCAATCACAACTAGACCTAAATGTAATACATTATATCCACCAATCACCACTGGCTGTAATGCAAAATGCGATAGATGGATTGAAGCGATGTAATAAAAGGTCCACTTTAATAAGTAAATCCGAATCTAGTTTGAATTTGTTTGATCGCGAAGGATATACAATTACTTAAAACAGCTTTAAACACTTACCAATATCGAAATAACGTATAGAATTACGTACCAAATATCATTGCGTGAGGAACGTGCGGTACTCGGCGTGACTTTTGTGAAAAAGGAATTTCAAAATGTCCGAAACGTGACGGAGTAATTCGATATCCCAAAGTGAAAGGGCGTTCTACATAAAATCTTGCTATGATTTATCTGTAGAACAGACAACACATGATACGAAACGTGCTAGGCAAAGTGATATTATTTAAATCAAATTGGTCTAATCTAATATCTGATATTTATCAGAACCTAGCGACGTTCCACAAGATTTTATTTTATCCTAATTAAACGGACGGACGAATATAACGAGATGGTACGATACAACTGTGATTTTGGATTACACCTCCAACTATCATAAAAAAGGCAGACAGATTCGTGCCGAACACCCGAGTGAACGCAAGTTCAGTAATACTAAATGCTTGAGTAATACGCTTCCGCGCTCGTATTGCTACCAAGCGGCAGCAGGGTCGGACGCTTTCGTGCAGTATTACTTTGCAGCGTTGGTTACGTAGTAATCATGCTGTATTGACTATGCCGGACTAAGCGCGCAACTTATTACTCAAGAGTTTAGTATTACTGAACTTGCGGTCACTCGGGTGTTCGGCACGAATCTATCTGCCTTTTTTTTATGATAGTCTGAGGATTACACTTACATCTTTAATTTATGATTATAGCAACCATGGTGCCTAGATTCAAGAACTTTGGAATCAACATATTTGGTAGAGCCAAAAAGGTTGATTCCAAGCTTCTTGCCTGGAATGATAGAATCAGTAAGTGTTATTGTAATTTACTTATCAAATTATTCAACACTGATGAACTCTTTACTCTAGGCATTCAAAAATGTTGTAATACAAACGCACTACAAAAATAAAGCGCTTAAATTCTTTTAAATGGATCAAAAATTTTGGCATCGTTATTTTTTATGTCTAACTGACAAGCACTTGTCCGCTTTCTCACCTGATGTAAAATGAAGATGAGGTCTAAAATGTAATGCTTGTTTGGAAATGCAAAAAGGCACTGAGACGAGACGCTGTACAACTGATCTTAGCCCATCCACAGAACTCGTCTTCCATATTGGCTGGTACTGAACTTCGAGAATTATGCCAACCGATAGGCGAAATGTCCTTTACCTTTGTTATAAGTTTGCTCTTCCAATAGGGTATTTTACTCTATATGAGAAAAAATCTAAAAATATATTGTTGAGATAGTTTAGGCAAAATGCAGCAGAAAACGTTAGTTTTAACTAAATTTTAATATTCAATTCAAATGTTTCAGCTTTTTTAACCCGTTTCGTATTACCATGCAACACTAGTCATCATGTCGCCATGTTTTACGTCATACGGCTATGTAAACTTAGAAGTGTCAACTATCAACTATTACTGCATTTATTTACACAGCCAACTGACGTCGTGACCACAGAGCAATATGTCATCCAATGCGTTCAGCGTTTCCGTCAAATTACACGCAAAACTTGAAAATGCAAAATTTAAATGCATTTTTATGATACTTAACGATTTAATTTTTTTTTTTAAATTTTTTTAGTGGTCCTTTAGCACTATAGAATTTGATTGAGATACTTTTCAAATATGAGTGTAATAAATACCCCGCAGCGTTACGGAGCGCCTTCCTCTTGCTACTTGTATAGAGGGAACCTTGACTAAATTAAGAACAACAAGTTGCAGTTATAGTTATATTTACTCGACAAATACTTAACTTAAAACACTACACTAAACTTTCGTTCATAATCTTCACTGATGTATACCCAATCTGAGTCCTTCATCGTGCAAAGACAGTATATCACTGTTTTACTTGTTGATATATAAGCGGCTAATGGCGGCCTAAATTGTGTATTGGGTGGCTCAACGGTCCCACGCAGCAGGACGCCGCAGAAAGCTCTCGTAAACTGGCCATTCAGTCAGCGGCATCAGCTTCTCAATTTTTAAATCGCGTAGCCTCTAAATAGGCTCGCTTTTTTACCAGCGGCACCATGTGCGGCACCAGGATCTCATCTTTCCGTTTCTAAAACTTATAAAATAATTACTCTTTTATTATTTTATATATCACATTGTCAAGCTTTCAATAGGCTGACCTCCGATCTTTAACGCTGTAATTCTTAAATTTTTAAAATGTTGAAATACTTTCTATTTATAATATCGTTTAAAAACTAAATAAACTGGCCAAGTGCAAGTCGGACTTGCACTCGTAGGGTTCCGATTTTGTACCACACTACAATATTTTATAAAATCGAGCAAAAAATGCTGAAAGTAATCACGTTTCTTGTAATTAATTGACAAATCGATCTAGCTAGGTTTTCATTTTCAGAAAAAGTTGATTTATCCCTGTTTTCAGGTAATGAAAAACTCCTACAATATAATTAGAATATGAAGGTAAATTTCGCCATGGCTACTTATTATGATAGCTCGGTGGGAGATCGTTCGGATGGCGATCAAAAGGATCCCGGTTCGAGTCTAGACGTGATGATTAATTTTTCCAAGTTTGTTCTTTTGTAAGAAGACTATTATTGGGAGCCAAAAAATTACATAAAACACGATTTTCAAAAAAAATATTGCTAGCAAAGCTCGGCCATCCAGATATTATTATATTATATTACCGTGTCAAATCCAAACAATTATTAAAACAGGAGCCGCGTCCTTATTCAGTACAACGCCATCTTACGAACACTAACGCCAACTAAAACCTGATTTCACCAAAGTAGAATAACTCTTCTCGTCTCGAAGATACGATTATCGAAGGAATATAAAGAAGATTATATGTCTAAACATTCACACCTCTCGCTCTTCCACTCTGGCGACAATTGACTCGCAATAGAATATTGATAGTGTCGGTCTAAACAGAATTTTCTCGTATTTCGATTCTCGCACTCAAAACCGTTCAATCCGATTTGTACGATACTCGTATGAACTTGAAAAATGTCATACGAGATCGTGTTTATACAAGTCGAGACTCTCATAAGCGAGAATCTGCTTACTATACTTTTGTTGTGTAAACAAACTTAGGCAATTATCGCCTAGCGATAAGTCATATGCGAATCTCGTATGACATAATCGCAGGCGAGATTTTAGTTCTTGCCTGTATGTCAACATTTTGATTGATACGATTGTGTTATAGCGATTAGTGCTTGTGATAGTAGCGTATGGTTTCTCGTAAGGAAACGTACGAGAAACTCTCCCCGTCTAAATGGGCCTTAATTGCTTTACTGACACAGTACTTCTACTCGCCAATAGATGTCGGTAAGAGTCATATTTTAAGTTGATTATCAATAAAGTTGATTATTGAAAACACGAATAAAACAAAATTTTCTGAAAATGACTCCTAGATCTAGATCTAGAGCTAGATCGATTTATCGCCCCCGAAATCCCCTGTAGGTGTACTAAATTTTATTTAATCGTTGGAGCCGCTTCCGAGATTCAGATTAAGGTAACGACGATAGCGCCATCTTTGATGCTAGGTAGATGGCACTGCGCTATCGTAAAAAACTTTTTTTAAACTTTTAACTTTGTTCTGTTCTTAGTATTTGTTGTTATAGCGGCAACAGAAATACATCATCTGTGAAAATGTCAACCGTCTAACTATCACGGTTCATGAGATACAGCCTGGTGACAGACGGACAGACAGACAGACAGACAGACAGACAGACAGACAGACAGACAGACATACAGACAGACGGAAAGCGGAGTCTTAGTAATAGGCTTCCGTTGGTACCCTTTGGGTTCGGAACCCTAAAAAGAACCGACTTCAATGCCGCGTTATTCATTTTCAGTACCAATTTTGAGATGTTTATCTCAATATCTCTGGAGATACTTATCAGACCTCGATAAAATTACCATGGTACCACACTTGGGATATCTACATTCGAACAAAAAAAGAATAATCAAAATCGGTTCATAAACGACGAAGTGATCCGCGAACAAACATAAAAAAAAAAATAAAAAAAATATACGGTCGAATTGAGAAACCTCCTCCTTTTTTTGAAGTCGGTTAATAAAAGAAATAAATTATCAATATAAAAAGGCGTGAATCATGAGACCTGAATGAAGGCGATTCAAGAAAATAGAAATATCACAACCCTATTGTAAAATAATGTGAACGACACAGTATGTATTCAAATGATCCTTTCAGAATGTATAAATAATTACCTACTGACAACAAAATTACAGTCTTTCATAGAGACATCGGGTAAAAATATATGATTTGAACTCTTTCATGGCACCGAAGTGATTACGAAAACAGGTTTAGAATATTACACCATGTGTTCTAAGCCTGTAATCGTATAGCAGCGTATAGGATGCCAGTGATGGCATAACAGCACTGCCAGTCTATAAATCCTCCTTAAAGGGGTATAACACCACACTGAATCAGGGTCCTTAATAAAGGTTTGGTATGGCTCCTAATTAGGCGCCTTAAATCCCTAGTTATTACCATAGATATATATATGTACAACAGATAACGCAAGTATCACGATTTCTATTGAATCTATGCGTGTAGGAAATATGTCCTTGCCTTTGGGGGCTCGAAATTGTTGGGCTTATGCAGTTAACTATCACGCAACGAGGCATTTTTTAGTTTTTGCAAAAACACACGCGCGCGGACTGTAAGTAGCGGACACGGTAAGTACACGCATTTGCGTTATCTATTGTATGTAAATATCTGTGGTAATTACACTGCACGGTGGCAAGGCGGACCGGGTCCTCTCTTGCTTTTTAATTAGGGACCCTTACTGCCATACTCATATTACACCTTGTGGCATATCTTGAACCACCTCATTCATTTTTCTAATCATAAACACTCTTTTGTATTAAAAACGACCTTTTTATTGTTCAAATGACGGAACGATTGAAATTCAGAAGAAAGAAGGATAACAGGAAAAATATGGGAAGTCAGTCTATGAAAAATTATTAAAAACATTAACATATGTTTTTCCATGTTTAAAGTAATTTAAGGGACATGCTGAAAGAAGCTAACACCGAAGAAGATGTTCGCAGGAATTTGGAAAATGTACATTTTCCAAATAGCGTAATAGACGCCGAAGTATGGGCGGAAAAATTGAAAATGATCACTAAAGAAGCTAAACAAGCCAATACTAATAGGTCTTTAAAGATTTCCGGCGTCACTGATAAGCTTAGATAATTTACTTTTCAATAATCTAAGCTGATAAGATTAAGTCGAGCATGATAAATGTGCTAAACCAGGCCGGTATTTACTGGAGCTTCACTACCAGGATATAATGGACCCGAAGATCATTGACGAACAATGAGTGTTGTGGTAAAGTTAAGTATTGTAGAGTCAATATATCTATAAATGTAAGAAACCTGTGTTCATATTTCCCCGTCTAGGTCCCCTCTATACATGTAGCAAGAAGTAGGCGCTCCGTTACGTTACAACCTACCTGATTAAGGAGATAGGGACCCTGATTCTGTGTTGTGTAATATCTCTTTAAAGTATGGACAAGTCGTCCGAAGCAGGCCTGTCAAGTGTAACTCTTTTGGAAAAGTACTATTTATTTTCCTCTCGTCTCAGAATTTGTTTAAGAAAACTAAACAAATGAAAGGAAACCGAGCTATTTGTTTTAGGGATTGGGGAAAGCAGTTAATTTATCTGCTGAGGTCGGCGTGAAATTGTTAGCAGCAAATAGTCGTTTGTAACAGCTTATTTTGTAAGTAACTGCTTGGTTAATTTTGTTATAATGTAGCTGACAGGTTTCGAAATAAGAGCTCTTAGAAAGTTTCTACTGAATTAATTGGAATAAATAAATTGAAATTACCTTGACTGAATTATTCCCAAACTTTGCAGAACTTATTTACTAGTTGACGATTTAGGCAAAGTAGATTAATGTGTTTTTAATAGTAAATTAAATTTCTTAAAATTCGACCGTATATATATATGTTTTTTTTATTTTTTTATGTTTGTTCGCGGATAACTTCATCGTTTATGAACTGATTTTGATTTTTTTTTAGAAAGTAAATATCCCAAGTGTGGTACCATGGTAATTTTATCGAGCTCTGATGAGTATCTCCAGAGATATGGAGATAAACACCTCAACATTGGTACTGAAAATTAATAGCGCGGCATTGAAGTCGGTTGTTTTAAGTTTTTGAAACGATCTTATATGTTATATGCTGAGGCTACCTCTCAAGACTCTAAAATTGTCTGATTTATGCTTTTTTCTATCGACTTCCAAATAGGAAAAGTTTCTCAATTTGTCTGTATGTTTTAATTTGTTTGTTACGTGATTACCCCGCCAATTGTAAACTGATTCTAATGATTTTTTTTAATTGGTAGGGTACGTTTCCGAGGTGGTCAGCCGCATTTCAATTTTATCGAGATCTGATAAACATCTTCAGAGATATGACGACAAAAGTCTCAAACTTGCTACTGAAATCGACTTGAAATTGACGCGGGGCATGGAAGTCGGTTGTTTTAGTTTTTAAACTATCTTAATTATCCATTTTACCCGACTACGGCGAAGCAAAAAGGAGGGTTATGTTTTTGACCGGTATGTGGGTATGTATGTATGTTTGTATGTATGTTTATCTGTTCCCTCATAACTTCTAAACTACTTATTATAATTCGACAAATGAGATGTTGTTGAACGCGTCTTATTTATCTTCTGGTTAGCCTATGCTATGTGACGTCACAACAAATTGAATGTGGCACCGTCTAGGGGACACGAACTCAAGAACTAAAAAAAAATCGAATCGGTTCACAATTGACGGAGTAATCGCGTAACATACACAAAAAAAAAAACATACAGACGAATTGAGAACCTCCTTCTTTTTGGAAGTCAGTTAAAAATATAACTAACTGCATGTATTTTGAAAATAGAAAACAATACTATTATAAAGATTTCATAATGAAACGATTTTATCTATCAAAGTTCTATCTCATATTGTATTTACTTTTTAAACATATCCATCAACATCATCATCACCATCATCATCATTATCAGCCGGTGTCAGTCCACTGCTGGACGTAGGCCCCTCCTCAGACACGCCACTGAGCCCGATCTTCGGCTCTTCTTTTCCAGTCACTGCCCACCGCTTTGCGAATAGTTATGTATAGTCGCGTCACCTGGTCACAGGATGTCCTACGCTATGTTTTCCATTAATATAAATAAACTTTTCCAAACTAAATGCCCTTCACTAAACAGTCAAAGACAGAAACTTTTATAGCTTAACAAACTATGTCTTCAGTAGCTGCCAATGTAGGGTAGAACATATCTGTAAAAGTTGGGGCAAAGTTTGACGTTATCAGCTCGTAATATATGATGCCAAAGGCGTGTTTTGGACCTTTATTGATAATATAATAATGATATCATAAAGAAATTATAAAAGAAAACTTGATGAAATTTCTTGATAAAATAGAAATAATAAAGAAAATAATGTAGAGTCAAAAGTCTGTTAATAATTAAAAACATACAGACGAATTGAGAACCTCCTCCTTTTGTGGAAGTCGGTTGAAAATGCCTAAAACTATTTTTTTAGGGTTCCGTAGCCGAATGGCAAAAAACGGAACCCTTATAGATTCGTCATGTCTGTCTGTCTGTCTGTCTGTCTGTCTGTCCGTCCGTATGTCACAGCCATTTTATTCCGAAACTGTTAGGACTACAGAATTGAAACTTGGTAGGTAGATGTATTCTGTAAACCGCTTTCCGATTTTTATACAAAAATAAAAAATATAAAAGTTTAAGGGGGGCATCCCATACATAGAACTGAAACAAAAAAAAAATTTTTCTTCAAACCTATGCGTGTGGGGTGGGGTGTCTATGGATAGGTCTTCAAAAATGACATTGAGGTTCCTAAAATCATTTTTTCTCAAAGTCAATTATTTGAAAGATAGGCGCGTTGAAAGTGGTGGCTTTTAAAGTATGGGAGTGAAAAATCTAAAAAAAATATATGCTGTAGATCCCAATAAAAACTAACAACGAAAATTGGTTTGAACGAGATACAGTCAGCAGTTTTAGAGATATGGCGACCGCAAAGATAACTTTGTTTTTCATACAAACACTATGAAAAACAAAGTTAATTTTGTAGTTGCGAAAAATCATAGTTATGGAATACTTAACTGTGTTACGGAACCCTACGAGTGCGAGTCCGACTTGCACTTGGCCAGTTTATTTTACTGAAAGATAGTAGGTAAGTATTTATTGGAAAGCCGTAGTTAAGTGCGAGCTGTACTATTATATAATCTGTGGTGCAAGCTTAGTTGCCATACATATACAATACAAAATATACAAAATTGTACAGGTTCTTATATATCATTTGGGTTCTACTTTTTCAAGTTATCAGGCACTTACATCCATTAATCCTCCCTAATTTTTTGCATTTAAAATATTGGTAGTAAGTATAAACGTATAACTTTGTTATCTTCAATATGAACTGACACTACGCCAATCAAAATGCAAGATCTTACTATACCCGTTAAATAGAACGTGAAAAAAATCCTTACTCGTCGTAACACCACATGAGGGTGAGTACACACCTGAGAAAATATAATTACTTAGAGTATTTGATTTTTAATGTAATTCTGAATTAGTAAATAGTCTTTATTTTTTTAACACAATATTATATAACAAAGTGGCCAGCACGCCTTACTTCAGTAGCCCGCGAGGCATCTTCGAGGTAGGACCTGTGTCACTTTTGCTGCTGGCTGACAGTTCCCCGCGACGCGATTGGACGAACGGAGGTATCGTTAATTACCTACTGCGCTGGTATATAGTGGCCTTAACTAACTTAAAATTGATTTGCTCAGATGCATTGTTTACATTTCGCGAACCGAACGCTTCGTTTCGTACATGCAACAACTTGTGTCAAGAGCTCAAGTAAAATCTGAATACCTTCCAACGAATTCAATAAGATTGAAAAACATTTTTTTTTTCATGATGCTATGCTATGCTCACCAGACGTGAACATTAGAACAAATACAGAGCCGAGCCGAGTTACGTAACATAAAAATGCTCGTTCAGACAAAACCTTTGCTTGTATTGTACCATTCGTAAGAACGCAATATTACATTACAATGCTCCAGAAAACTCTTGTGTGTGCTCACCATTAGTGCGAGTAATTTTTCAAGAGGCCTATACTCGAGGGTTGGGTGTAATCCACCAAATGTGCCGACTAGGAAGATGGATGGTAGGTGACACCTTTAGATTTGTGCCCCTTCTTTTAATATAGAACCTTAATAAAGATTTTAGTGGTTGGATTTTTTCTAGCCTGCTTGTGGGGTAACCACCTCTTTGTTAGTTATGTAACCGCGAAATATATAAATCGCGATACAATGCGACGCGAACCGTCCACATGCGGATCAGCACTTGCGTCCTTCGTGGACCAATTCGTCTTTCTGTTCCATGCGGACGTAATTGAAAGTGGTACATGCACAGTCTTAGATAAACATTTCAATTTGGTGGTCTGCCCTGCACGAGCGTCCGTCGAGTACTGATCAACTACATTAAAACCTATAGGCGTCCGCACGCGGACATGTGCAGCGCGGAGGAGCGTTGCAGAGGAATTTCAATCCGCTCTTAACGTTCTGTAAATTTCTGTATTATGCCTAATGGGTCCCCGAGACGATCAAGTGCACTTGACAAGTCTACGTGCTGGAAGTGAATATTGATCGTTTACAGCATTACTTGACAAGTCCCGTCAAGTGATCTACGGGCTTGACCATACTTGACAGAAATTTTGATTGACGGCACAGATCGGTAGGGTCGATAGGCGAGAGACTTGTCAGCACCTTCAATAGTCGTCAAGTCGCCCATCAAGTCGCGTCAAGTCCCTCGTCAAGTGAAATCGTCAATCACGTGAGACTTGTCAAGTGCACTTGATCGTCTCGGGGACCCATAACACATTTTACCGTCCACTGCGGACATCCACGTAGGTCATTCACATGGCACTGAATCGGGCCTAAATGTGTTTCGAGCATAGTGGCCAATCAAATTATAAGATGCATGAATTAATAATTTAAAATCGTTTTAAAAAACTAAAAGAACCGATTTCAAACATCGCGCTAGTCAAAGTAGCTAGTAGACGTAGTAACTATTACATAATCTGTGCCAGTAAGTAAAGTGCCAGCCAAGTAGTAAGTCGTTGAGATAAGTAAATGCGTCGTAATACAAATGTTGATATATTAAAAATGGCTCGGTCGATTTTGTTAAAATTTAAATGGGACCACCTGGGAAGGGTACCCTTTGAAACAAAAAAAAGAATTTTCCAAATCGGTTCAGGCATCTTTGAGTAATCGGTGAACATACATAAAAAAAAGTTCTGACGAACTGAGAACGTCCTCCTTTTTTGTGAAGTCGGTTAATTAAAGAGGCTCGACAAAAAAAATTGTTTCAAGTCGCAATGCACGTCAAAAATCTGGAAAATCAAAGCAGTCGGATTGCTTACCTTCAAGCGAGCACCTTTCTTGTCCTGTTACTATTACAGTCAATCAACACTTATATCATAAACACGAAAGTCTTCTCATATTTTCTATTTTTTTCTATGGTGACAAATAGCTTAACCAATTTAGCTAAAATTTGACAGAGGGATAGCCAGCCAGTATAATGGATTAAGCCAAATAATACATTCTAACGCGGGCAAAGCTGCGAGACATAGCCAATAGCTGCCTATAACATTGTATTATGATGTGAAATAATTTATTATCGTACAAAACGAAAAAACCGACTTCACATGCCGCGATTGTCAAAGTACTGGCTAGTTATAATAATGTCATCAAAGTATATACATTTGCTTTTATTGTTTATCTCCATATCTCCGGAGATAATTGTCATATCTTGATAAAATTGAATGGGATCACCGGGAGGCATAATCTCTCAAACAAAAAAATAATTGTTCAAATCGGTTACGCTTTGACGGAGTTCTGAGGTAACAAGCATAAAAAATAAAATACAGTCGACTTGAGAACCTCCTCCTTTTTTGTGAAGTCGGTTAAAAATACATTGTTAACAAAGCGAGTTGGACTCTTTCGTAGAAGTTTCTGAACCTTATTATCGTTTCGAAGGGTTATTACCCTAATCGATATGTCGCATAGAAGTCACCGTTTAACGTGACCTAAATGTTCGCATAATCACAATCTGCACTTTATGACTAATCCTTCGAGCAGGCTTGCCATTTGTCCAAATAAAAACGCATGGACTCTACCTCGGGAGAGTCCTCACATAGCACGACTGTCTGTCCGTCCGTGCATTCCCAGATCAAACTACTATTGTATCATTGCTATTTACTCGTACAATTTGTATTTTTTTACATTGATTTACATTACATTACATTACACAATTACATTCATTTGTGAAGCAATGCAGAAAGAAGGTCGTGCGCGAGACGAGTGAAAAAATCGTCTCGACAAAAAGCACTAAAAGAAACATACGGAGCAGTATTGCGGACGTTCGCGACACTTTATAAAACATGTATTTTTTGGCTCGTGTAAGCAGTGCACGATCCAAATGTTTTCATATTTTATGAGCAAACCACGAATCGCGAAATGTTAGCAACTCACGTTTGAAATGAAAAACCAACGTGTACTCGTATATCTCACTTCTTTATTAGTAATCTATAAATCTATAAGAATCTTTGTCCTGACATACTGACTGACTGACTGACTGACTGACTCACTGACAGACAACGCACAGCCTAAACCGCTAGTCGTAGAGACTTGAAATTTGGAGGGTATATTTGTCTTAGTACGTAAGGGTGTACTAAAAAAGGATTTCAAAAGGTAACAAAGTGTGAAATTCAATATTGTTTTCGGATTGCGCTGAAATTTGGCATGTAGATAGTTATTTTGACTTAGGTATCCGCTAAAAAAGAATTTTTCAAAATTCACTCTTCAAAGGGATGAAGCGGGGTTCAAAATGTGGATAGTCATTTTATTCGACATTTCACACAAGTAATTCTGTTAATAAATAACTAAATACGAGTTTCAGACTTTTTCAAATGCCACCCTAAGAGGATAAAACTGGGGTAACAAAGTCTAAAAATCAATATTGTTTCGGTTTGCGCTGAAATTTAGAATGCAGATAGTTATTATGACGTAGTTATTTTCTAAAAATTCCTCCCGGATACGGAAGGGGGATTCAAAGTTTGTATGGCGAAACAAGATGAGATAAAGTACGTGTTATAGGATTTTTCGAAATGGGGTAGGTAACAAAGTCTGAAAATTTGGGTTTTTCGGGTTTTATAAATATGAATCCTGAATTGCCTTAGACACGCGATAAAATGAAAACGGGTGAACCGATTTGGCTAATTCTTATTTGATGTATTTAATGATAGAATCGTTTTTACAAAAGAAAAGTTTTAATAAAATAAAATAAGTTTTAACGCGAGCGAAGCCGCGGGGCACTTCTACTTAGTAATATGAGCTTTGGTTTTGCACGCGATAAAATGCATCGTATGTCCTATTTTACCACATAGGCTATAAATTATGAATTTGCAATGTTATTATTTTTACTTTTAAATATTATCATGTGTATTTTATTATTATATAAAATTTATATTTGTTTAGTTCATAGTTTTATGTAAGTTACGTTATTTGGCATTAATTTTAAACTGACTATCATTTTCATATATCATGGCACTGACCATGCTTCTCGTAAATGTCACGTCCATTCAAAGGTTATCTGGAAGCGTCTCAGTTTTGCGGATGTCTGTCTGTTTTCGCCTACAGATCGCATTTTTCAACCGATTTTGACGAAAATTGGCAGATGAGTTCCTTGATTTATTTAAGTATTTTTGTCGATCACGCTTTTTTGATTGCGGGGGAAATAGGGGGCAGAGAGATGCATCAGAGGTATACTAAGGATTTCATTCTACATAAGATGTGACAAAAAAAGTTGAGTGGAGGGGTAAAAGGGGGGAAATATGCTGTAGCGTTATATATGGACAGATTTTTTGAAGTTATACTTCTTTTGGCGCGATAGAGAAAAATGATGAGAGTGAATTTTTACGATTCGCGCGCACACCGACACCTAAATTTAACATCGTGAAGTTAGTTCTAGGTGGTACGATGCGCGCGCACACCGACACCTAAATTCTACACCGTGAAGTTAGTTCTAGATGGCATGACTATGTTCAAGTTGTATATGTCATATTTAACGTCATATTTTTACGTTAATAAAACCTTTTTTACTTAAATAAAATCGTTTTGATTAATTTTAATATTTATCGTTAATTAATTTCCATACGCCACAGAAGTATAACTTCTAACGCGTGTACATAAGTACACACACACTTTTTTATAAGGTTGTAACACTATTGTGCTCACAGAACTACTAGTTTTATATTTTAAGGTACATACTTAATTACGTGATTAAAATCTTCGAACGCATCATCACTTACCATCAGGTGAGATAGTGGTCAAACGCTAGCCTATAAGATATAGAAACAAATATGAGAAGTATTTTTATAATGTTAGAGTCAAGCGCTGGGTAAGTGAATAAGTAAGCTATACTGTAAAGAAAAATACTCGTTGGTATAAGTGTTAAAGCTCATAATTTATTTCCGTATGTTTCGTTCCCATAGACTGCTTGGCGTCATGGATTGCGGCAGTACCAAATAGCTTCTGTCTGGCCGACTATGTACCAAGTTTGAGTGCTACGGTACGTAGTATTATTATCTGTTCTGTGGCTATGGTGCCACAGACACACAAACTCATAGCAGCCCTCCTTTAGTCGGGGGTTAATGATACTCAAACATTATTATTATTAACCTTATTATAAATAAAAGTAATTGGCAGTTTCACGAATGATTTCCAAAATCGACTGGTTCCGCCTTCCCAGGTAATATTCGACGGAACGCAAATCCCTATAAGTGATACTGTGAAAAATCTGGGTGTACATTTTGATAGGAAACTACCTTGGGTACCTCAGCTGGCGGAAGTCAGTAGAAAACTTTTAACTTCCGCCGGATCCCTACATAGGTTACGAAACTTTCTTCCAATTTCTACCAAAACTGCTCTCGCAAACTCTATCCTTTTTCCTATTCTAGACTATGCTGACACCTGCTATCTTGATGTGACTGAGGAACAACTAGACAAGCTGGAGCGTCTCCAAAACATGAGTATTCGCTTCATTTTCGGATTACGCAAGTTCGACCACATTTCGGAATATCGCAAAATGTTAAATTGGCTACCTATCCGGCTCCGAAGAAATAGTCACATCCTTTCCCTCTTATACTCTGTCCTATTTGTCCCATCTACTCCTTCCTACCTCAAAGAGCGCTTCCAGTTCCTACATCTCTCTAATCCTCTTCTTCTTCGTTTCTCGGAAAACCTACAGTTACTCATTCCCTTATATTCTTCACGGTATTACGACAAATCTTTCACAGTGCATGCCGCTCGGTTGTGGAACGAGCTGTCTGTAGAGATTCGACGTGCTAAGTCTCTTTCGCAATTCAAATCCTTAATCAATAATCACTACTTGTCTTTAGCCTGCTAAACACTGTTTTGCTTTTGTTTTTACCCGACTACAGCGAAGCAAAAAGGAGGGTTATGTTTTTGACCGGTATGTGGTTATGTATGTATGTTTGTATGTATGTATGTTCATCTGTTCCCTCACAACTTCTAAAATACTTATCATAATTTGACAAATGTGGTGTCGTTGGACGTGTCTTATTTGTCTGCTGGTTATAGGCTATGTGACGTCACAACAAACTGAATGTGGCGCCCTCTAGAGAGCACGAAGGCCAGAACTAAAAAAAAAATTACACCCACCCCATCATGTGTGGTATTGTTAAATAGGGATTTTGAAATGAAGATAGGGTTTAGTACATTATATTTTTGTCGGGCGTACCGTTGGCGAGATATATCCCGCCGAAGTCAAGAAAACTATTTTTTACCTCACGGCGTCGCAAAGAAGCAGTTGGGAGGGTTATGTGTTTGTTGATCGCTGTGTATTTATTTAAGTATATTGACATATATACACGTATACAATTATGCATAAACCCAAAAATGCTTTAAATAAAAAATAAGTTCAAAAACTAAAACCCGACTACTGAAAAATCACACTCTAAAAAGTATAAAACAAGAAAATACCTGAGATCGCTATGTACAAACTATTCAATATGTATCGAGTATTATATAAACAACTTACTTTTAATAAATGTTTCAGAAAAATATGTTTAGTGGTGCTCAGAGGATAGCTGTGGTCGTATGGCCGTCCGTCGTGGCTGTGTAACCGTAACAAAACAATACACTCTGCAAAGTAGCATACGACCACGGGTATCCACTGAGCACCACTAGGAATATTTATGAAATACAATAAAAAATTTATTAAAAGTAAGTTGTTTATATAATACACGATACATATTGAATAGTTTGTACATAGCGATCTCAGGTGAGAATATTTTCTTGTTTCATACTTTTTAGAGTGTGATTTTTCAGTAGTCGGGTTTTAGTTTTTGAACAATTTTTTTATTGTGTATAGTATATGTTTATATAATTATATTAATATTTATATATATTTTAGGTATATGTATTGTATAACTAAATATGTATTGTAAATTTGGTATGTATGTTATGTATATGGTATGTATATATATAAATATATCTATACTAATATTATAAAGAGAGAACATTTGTATTTTTGTATGTTTGTAATGATTTGGCTCAAAAACTACTGGACCGATTTAATAAATTATTTTACTAATTTATAGAAAGGACTTTCAAAATGAAAATAGGCTATATATTATTTCGTTTAAATTAAAGGTACATTCGTGGAGACCTAATTGGCAACCTAAGTCGACAAAAAAACGGTCGAAAAAACAAGTTCCTTACGAACGCTGCTCAATTGAAAACAGATGGAAGAATATTTTCTATAGAAGAGTTGTACAACTTAATAAGACCTACAAAAAAGTCCGCGACAGCATATGTCTATCTCTTAAGGTTGACTCATAGTAACCATTTTAATCTTAAATTTTTTGTTAAAAAATATTACATATCTTTCAAGGCTATTTTCAAGTATATAGTATTAATCCTTACCTAAATAATTACGTTAATTAGCTTGGCCACATATTAAAGATTAAAATTGTCTTTTACAGTATACAATTCAAATGAAAACTCTAGAAGATATCACGGATTTCACATACACGCATCACAAAATTAATAAAATATTTGCAGTGAAACCACAGATTAGGTCATAGTTACTTCGAAAATATTATTATAGGCTTAGCTATTCTATACATCCCCACCGATCACAATCAATTTGAAGTCAATATAGTATAATAATATGATCTATTGTATAAAATAATATTGATCTATATTTATATAATATTTTAATCACCCCGACTGATCTACGTATAATCTTTTCATTAAAAGCGTTCCAATGACTCTAAACACGACATTCAAAATCTGAGCTGTAAGTTGGTGAGGATTTGAGTATTCTGTAGAGTCCAGGAGGCTGCCATGTTCTTACAATATCGTTGAAGAAGAAGATTTTCGAATTGATCAGACCTATGAAAATTGATTTCATAGCGCAATTAACTAGAAAAAAGCTCATAATTTTATAACGATTGAACGAATTTTCATGAATCAAAGCTAAGAACTCTCGATGAAGACATCTCATCTATCAAAAAAAAAAAAAGCTATCAATAATAAAATCAAAATCGATTCATCCGTTTGGGTGCTAAGATGCTACAGACAGACACACAGATACACACGTTAAACGTATAATACCTTCCCCTACTTTTTGCGTCGGGGAACGCGGTAAGGTTACGGCGGCAGATGTTCTCCTTGGTGGTAAGCTACTTTTTAGGGTTCCGTAGCCGAATGGCAAAAAACGGAACCCTTATAGATTCGTCATGTCTGTCTGTCTGTCTTTCCGCATGTCACAGCCATTTTATTCCGAAACTATAAAGACTACAGAATTGAAAGTTGGTAGGTAGATGTATTCTGTGAACCGCTTTCCGATTTTTATACAAAAATAAAAAACATAAAATTTTAAGGGCCCGCATCTCATACATAGAACTGAGACAAAAAAAAATCTTCAAACCTATATATGTGTGTCCTATACAGGTGTCTATAAATAGGTCTTTAAAAATGACATTGAGGTTTCTAAAATATTTTTTTCTCAAAGTCAATCATTTAAAAGATAGGCGCGACTAAAGTGGTAAAATGTGTGAACTTTGTTTTTCATACAAAATCTATAAAAACAAAGTAAATTTTTTGGTGGCGAAAAATGTAAGTTATAAAATACTCTACTGTTACGGAACCCTACGTGTGCGAGTCCGACTTGCACTTGGCCAGTTTTGGTAGATTTAATTATCCCACTACCTCTGTACGAAAACCCATATAATTCATGAATGCACATACAACTTTCACTGGTAGGTATATAGCTAGGATTAGAACCAACGACCCTCGGGTCAGAATCAGGGTAACTATCCTTTACGCCAAAGGGCCGTCCAATATCACTACGTAAGTATTATAAAACAAAGTCCATCACTGCGTCTGTCTGTCTGTTTGCAATATTCTCAATAGCTACTGAACGGATTATCATGCGGTTTTCACCAATAGCCAGAGTTTTTACGAGGAAGGTTTAGGTTGAAATATGACGATGATTGCTAAATATGTTAATATTTTATATTCAATGCAACAAACTGATGTAAATTTTGTAGACATATAAATTCTACCCGTGCAAAGCCGGGGCGGGCTGCTAGTATATATATATAGTATATATTTTACTGTTGTATATGCTGTATACAGTATACTAGATTATAAAAATAAATTATACGCCATCGCCAAACACCCTGTGTATTTTAACCACTCCACAAATAGGTTGTCTGATAGAGATCGCTTTATGCGATAAGACAACCGATTGTATCACCGAGTTGCGTTGTTACTATTTTAGATAATAAGTTCTTTATGGTGTTCAATAACGAGTTATTCTATTTTATTCTATTCTATTAACCAATTTACTCTTATCTATAAAAAGGACTGATTGGAAACGCGGCTTGTTGGAATGTACCAGGGGCCATATTCAGTATGACCATTTTAAAGTCTTACCGTGCCGTGTTACGTTATCTCCGCGTTATGGTATTCTCTATGCCACTTAAAACGTGGTAGGGTAAGGTTATGAGCGCGTTTTGAGCTGTCATAATAATCGTGAAATATGAGGACGTGTAACGCGCGCGTTTTGTATATTTTACCTATCGTGTGGCATACAGAATACAATTTTTCAATAACGTGACGTGGCGCGTTAAGGAACGCGTTATCTCATTAGTCATACTGAATAAGGCCCCAGGTGCAAGTCACTGCCAAAGCACAGGCAAGTAAGTATTTCGATTCATCATCATCATCAGCCGGACGTAGGCCTCTCCCAAGATGCGCCACTGAGCCCGATCTTCGGCTCTTTTTGTGACTTCCCATCATTGGGAGGGGTATGCCCTCGCAGGACGTAGCTTCTTGCACCGGTGACGCTCCTGCCCGTTACCAGCCTGTAGTATTTAGCTACGCTATAATTTTTAAATGGTTATACCGCCGTTTTAGGTTGTCAGAGCCTCGTTCGTTGGTCAGCAGGATGTACCATGGGCAAATGAGGTTGACTGGGAGCACTGAGGTGGTATTTTTACTCCCTTACATCCCTATCCTATATCCCTTTCAATTCATATAACTCACTAATTATGAGCAGGAAATGAACGCAAGCCCAAGCTTTAACAAATCATCATCACAATCACCTCAGATACCGTAAGTTACATTTTTAGGGTTCTGCATCTCAAAAGGTAAAAAAAGGAACCCTTATAAGATCACTTTCTTGTCCGTCTGTCCGTCTGTCCGTCTGTCCGTCTGTCTGTCTGTCTGTCTGCCTGTCTGTCTGTCTGTCTGTCCGTGTGTCACTACTGATTTTCTCAGGAACGGGTGGACCTAGCAAGTTGAAATTTATACCTAATACTGAAGTCTATAGTCCCTATTGGGTGTATAAAAATCAAGGTCTTGAGTTAACACAATAAAAAATATGGGCAAATTTAGATTTTCGCGAAAACTGGTTAGTACCCAAATGTACCTTAATTTTCAACTTTTTTTATTTTTCGGAATGTTTGCCTGTTTATGTGCTCGAAGACCTTGCTTTTAACCAAAATTGACAATTGTAGGTCAACCGGAAGTACCCTGTAGGTTTTGGGTCGAAAACGTATAGGGTACTTCCCGTTGACCTAGAATCATGAAATTTGTCAAAAAGCAAGGTCTTACAGCACAAATTAAGGAAAAAATAAAAAAAACGTTAAAAATTAAAGGGTAACCCCATACATACATAGTTTACGCCAATTAAGGTAGACCTCTGAGTTACATGAGCGCTGATACAATTTAGAGGTCTAGCTTAATTGGTATATACCAACGTTGGTACGGAAGCCTCGATGGGCGAGTTCAACTCGACTTGGCCGGTTTTTTATTTCTTATACATCTGGTAGGTTAGCGTTTGACCACTATCTCGCACGGAGGTAAGCAATGTCACAGTTTTACAATCATATGATTGTAAAACTGTGGCAATGTGGTTGAACATAGTAAACACGCTAGGCCTACAATACTCTGACTCTCAAGGGCTGTGTGCTGCCGGAACACTGGAAGGTTATAACAGCACATTTTCAACTTGATGACAGTAAGCCACTTTTTGATACCAAGAGGTATATATAGTGTATAGTTATGTTATTAGGTTAGATCTTTAACTAGAAAATAGTTAATTGATTGTGGACAAGCTGTTTCCATATTCTATTTAGCCTTCAGGCGGTTTCAAATATACTAATGAGTAACCCAGGAAATAGTTACGTAATTTTGCCGATTTATACAATATCAAAATTTCATAATTATGAGAATAATTATGCAATCATTTCATATCTCACACAACATTTTAACAGCTCCCAAAAAGTTTAATAAGCCCTTTTAACTCTTGAAAGTTCAGATAAAGAAGCAACAGTTTTATTAATTTTTAAAAGTAGCGTTAACATGTTTTATATAAAATAGTAAAACCTAATATTATTCATATATATCTGTTATACCAGAAAACACCAGTTGAGATTTACGATTAAATTGACTAAGAAAATAACTGAATCTTATGAAAATCTAGTTTGGCTGGATTTATAAAATACAGATGCATATTTTATTTTCTTTAGACGGTCTCTCATTCAATACTCATGGACAGTGGAAATTATGAGATAATCTATTAAATATAATAAATCAGTATTAATACTTTAACTGCTACAAACTGAGGAATTAGTGACTAGTAATTAATAAATAACCTCTTAAGTATCTATTTCTAATGATCTCTTTCGTTTTGTAGTTATGTTGTAATACGGGTCGTACTAAAACATCAACTTTATTTACCCCGACGTTTTACCAAGTGGGGTCAATCGTGGTTAAGTTAAACGAGTAGAGCTTGGTTAAAATTAAATATTATTTTAAAGAAAACTTGCAAACAGTTATTTTGTGTAGGTATAAAATGTAGTTCATTTCAGTGAACTTATCATCAAAATTTAGATACTACAAAAGACTCACCGCGTCATCCCGGCGGACAAAGAACTTGGAGCTGGAACTACCCGGGCTTGTGCCACGCGATGTTGAACCTTACACCCGATGGCCACATGTGTTAGAATCCTTTGTCAAGCAGCACTGCACTGGAGTAGAAGTGCAAAACGGGCGCGGCCGCCTCGGTCTGCCGCGAACTGCTTTGCTGGTGAAATAGGGATGGGAATAGGGGTTGTCGATATAAAACCTACGCAACATTTAAATGAATGAGTTACATTAGTTATCTGTTAAGAAATGTGTCAAACAAAAAGTACATATTGTCAAATTAGCTCAATTTCGGCTTGTAAATCAGTTCATGCGCCATCGCTCGCGTAAAAAGAGTTAATGGTACTTTTTTATCCCATTCGCTAATTATATGCAATATTTCAGCCAAATTGGTCAACTGTGAAGAAGTAGCAAGAAATCCAACATTAATTGTCTTCCAAACAATGGTCATTGTAGCCATCCTGCGTCCGTAGACTTAGATCTAGTTTACCCTACTCGTCAACCCTGGGTGTAATGGTGACCTTTGACTGTGTGGCTTTGACTGTGGCTCAAATCACTCACTAAACAAAGACATGTCATAATCAATTCGCCAAGTTTCAGAATAATTATCGGCTCTACCCAGTATAGAAAACGGGATGAGATACGTTCTGTTAATTGAACTAAAGTCAGTGCTTTTTCAGCGATTTGTCTCACCGCCGTCTTTCAATTCCAGACAAACATAATTCCAGATAAATTCAATTTACGAAATGAAAATCTGTACATCAGACTAAAATTATATGCGAAAATTATGCATGAAACAATTTAAATATGTTGATATCATTTTAATGAGATTTCGAACGACCGCAATATTATCGATAAAATCTATCGACAAATTTTTCTACAATTTCCCGTCACTAATAATGTTCTGCACATGCGCAATGTTCCTGAAAAGACCCCATACGGTAGTAAATATTACATTACTACAAAACTTACCCAGAATTTTGTATGCCATTACATTCTTATTACAGCAGAACGTAAAACGTTGTTAAGGTCAGACTAATTAAACGTAAAATAAAACTATGAAGAAGTGTTTTTAAAACTAATAAAATGAGAATAAACTCTTATATGGTACATTTTATAGTTGGTAAAACGACTTGCAAGCCTTTCTTACCACATATGTTAGCAGTTTGTTTCAAAGTCTTTAGCGTTACTTTGAGTACCTTGCTGCTGCATCGCACCACCATTTTTGATGTGAAACTGTGAAAATGTCTATAGGCGCGTTGGGTGAACAAAAATCATGGATCTAGCGTCATCGTCACCGAACGCTTTCCATGAGCTATGTGTATACTGTGTATATATGTGTACTTTTTGCGTGAACAAAAAGCGTGAAACTCGCGTCATCGTCACCGCATGCTTCCCATGAGCTATATGTAGTAAACTGTGTATCTCGATTTTCGACGATACAATTCACAAGTTACTTAGTTTTCATTTCTATCGGCATTCTCGAAAGACTGCCCAGCTTGTTTTTTTTTATGTTTATTACTAATTCTATTTTTATTTGTGATAATATACTTCTTGTTCCCATTGTATTTTTTTTAATGATTTTTACCTCAAAACTCATTTGATAACTGATTCGGAAAATATTTTTATTGTTTGAGAGAGTACTTTTATATCATAATAACGTACCCCAATATGGTACGTAACGCGGAGGGGAATGATGCGTCGCTTGGTTTTATAACTTCCGTAAGAAGAAGATGCGGAAACAAAGAAGCGCCTATCAATGCGTCTATTTTGTCAGGCGCTGCGAAGTTCTCGTCCGCGAGCGGCAGTCCCGACAGGTGCGATAGAACGGACGTGTCTACAGTGGCGGTAGGCAACAATTCAGTGATTCGATCGACGACAAGCGGTGAAATTTGGAATCTAATGTTATCATTAAATCGCGAGAAAAATGTTAAGTCTATCGGGCTGGTATTAATTACCTTTTCGGCTCCACCGAACCCTTTAACAACCGTGCATTTAGAATTTTGCAATGGAATGCCTAAGAGTTCACAACATTCCTTAGTAATAAAATTAGTTTGAGACGCCGAATCTAATAACAAGCGAATAATATGTCGCTCGCCTTTATTATCATACGCGACTACCTGCGCAGTCGACAATAACACAGTAGTATTCATATTATGCGCGGGAGCTGTCTGTGAAACGCTTATCTCCTCCGTAGCCCGTTGCGTGTGCGTAGCGCACAGTGCTACATCGAGGGTGCGGGCGAGGTAGGTGCGGAGGGGAATACGAGCCCGCTACGTGGTGCAGACGTCGATGACAGTTCGCGAGCCGCCGCTGGTTCCGGCACCGGAGCGGCGATATCTGGATGCAAAGGCGGAGGGATGATCGAATTGTCGCGATCAAAATGCAACATAGTATGATGCTTTAGATTGCAGACGCGACAGTTTGAGTTAGAAGTACATGTTTTTATTTTATGTCTTAAACTAAGACAATTCACGCAAGCATTCATATCCTTTACGCGCCGAAATCGATCGGTCGGAGTCATCATATTAAAGTCGGCACACTTATAGAGATGTTGATGAACTATATTAGCACAAAGGCATTTGTTAGTTGCGGAATCTACCGCCGTTGTATTGACATAAGCCTGATATTTCGGCGGTGGCAGCGAGACTGCACCCGATTGGCGATTATTCTTATTGTTACTTTTAGGAATAGTTGATCGCGCAGAGTGACTGATCGCAGGTTGAGTACGCTCTAAAACTTTAGAGCGATTATTTATAAATTCAACTAAATCGTCAAAGTTAGTCATTTTTGAAGCAAACTGTAACTGAAACGCGTGTACAGTCTCCGAATCAATTTTTTGAAGCGCGATATGTATTAATATTAAATCGGTTAAATTGTCTAATTTAAGGTTCTTTAACGCAGCTACTGCACTGGAAAACATTTCCGTAAAACAATCGAAATTCGCAGTAGAAGCGGTTTGAAGCGGTTTAAAATCGATAATTTGATTTATATATGTAGCTACCAACATACGCTGATCTCCGAACTTATCGTTGAGCGTTTTCAGTATGAGGTGGTAATTCTCCGCGCTTGGAGTTATACCAGCACATACAGCTTGAGCCTTCCCGTTCAATTTGCCTAACAGGTAGTATAATCGCTCGGCGTCCGATAATTGCGGGTTGTCGTGGACAGTAGATTTAAAACTCGCGTAAAACAAAGGCCACGAACGAATATCCCCAGAAAATTGAATTAACTCAATAGGAGGTAATTTTGGTCTAGTGATTGTACCGTTGTCTCGAGAATTACTAGGTAGTAAGTCTGTCGTACAATTAGACATAGCTCGTTTGACTCGACTACATACAGACTCAAACGCCACGAGACTATGATATTCCGGTTTCGCGGTCGGAGATAGGGTCAACATACGTAGGTTATATTCATCGAGAACACTTTTAAATTCATCGCGTAATGAATCTATCTCAGAAGACTCATCAAGAAATTCCTCCCTCGCCGCGGTATCGATATGAACCCTCGAAGACAAATCATACATTTTTTGGACATTTCGAAAATCGCTTCGCGTTTAGCCTGTAGCATAAGCAATTGTGAGTCTAGATCTAGTTGCATAGCATCGTCGCTATCATTTTCCGAACTAGCGACTTGCTTTTTTGGTGCCATTGTTACGTATTAAATAACTATTACAAATAAAAGATAAAACAATTATCTAAATACTCCGAACAAACCAATAGATCATAAATGTATAGAATATTAAGGGTAGACCAAGCAAATTTCGTGGTCTTACTCTTTACGCGGTCGGGTAAGCTACAAAGGTCACTATTATTGTAGTCGGAGGGTGTACTGAGAATTTAATAAAATTATGGGAGGTAGGAGCTAGATTTACGTTGAAATTGCTATATTGTTTGAGTAAAAATAATGAAATATCAATTTTTAAATGTGAATATGTTTGTATATATTAATAGTAACGAGTAATACACAAAAAAATATATATACTAAGAGCGGTTTTATGCGTACTTTTGTGCAAGAATGGATGACGTAATATCGATCTATTCGGTGGGAATTTTGCTGTATTATCTCAGTATCTCAGTATATATCGCAGTAAATTTATGTTTGCACAAAATACGTAAATTCTCTTATTAGAGACCTAAATTAGAGGAACCTAATAAGGGCGGCTAGGTAATCAAGGTTCGAAGGACCACTATGGTCGCGCCAACGAATTTTTAATAGGTAAATAAATCTTCGATATTGAGCGTACTATAGATCCAGTATGAAAAGAAAACAAAGTGGGCAGGAAATGTGGAGGACAGGAGACATGCAGCACTGACCTTCTCCGAGGGGCTGCTCCAGCTCCGATCAGCACCGTCGACTGCTTCTCGTGAACACACGGCCACCGCACTCAGTTCTCTGGCTTTATTAAATACAGGCACGACCAAAGAATATATTTAAAAGGTTATTATGACGCGGGATGTGCAAAATATTGATTTTTGTAATAGCGGGCGTATATAGTTTCTCGAGTTTTGAATGTGAACTGACATTCCTGCGCCGCTAGAGGGTGCGGGTGTACACGCGGGGAGCATCGCGCTGATTGGCTGCGCGTGCTTCGTTGACAGGCACTGTGCGTGCATGTATATAGGTATAGGGTTATGGGAAGATGGAATGGATACTGGTCTTTTTTAATTTTACTAATTACATAATATTTGGCGCCACCACTATGTATATAGAAGTGGTAAGTAGGAAGATTTTATTTTTTTTGAAAAATAACCTATATCATTTTTTATTTTAATTTTATTTATGTATGTTCATCGATTACTCGAAGATGCCTGATCCAATTTGGAAAATTCTTTTTCTGTTTCAAATGGTAGGTACCCTTCCCAGGTAGTCCCATTTAAATTTTAACGAAATTGGTCGAGCGGTTTTTAATATATTGTCAACATTTGTACTATGAAGCATTTACGAGTATATACCTGGATGACATGATACTGACTGTTTTGACTAGCGCGACTTTTGTTTAAAGTCGGTTCTGTAAGTTTTTAGGGTTCTATGCCTCAAAAGGTAAAAAAAGGAACCCTTATAAGATCACTTTCTTGTCAGTCTGTCTGTTTGTCCGTTTGTCTGTCTGTCTGTCCGTGTGTCACCACTGATTTTCTCAGGAACGGGTCGACCAAGAAAGTTGATTTTTTTTCCTGATACTGAAATATATAGTCCCTATTGGGTGTCCAAAAAACAAGGTCTTGAGTCAAAACAGTAAAAAGATAGGGGCAAATTTACAATTTCGCTAAAACTTGTTGGTATCCAATGTACCTTAATTTTCAACTTTTTTTATTTTGCGGAAATTTTCCTTTATTTGTTCTGTAAGACCTTGCTTTTAACCAAAATTGACAATCCTAGGTCAACCGGAAGTACCCTAGTAGTAGTAGGTTTTGGGTCGAAAACCTATGCTGCCGTCACAATTTAAAAAGGCACAATTAACATTTTGCAAATGTTGAGAAAATCGAAATTAAAATATTTTGGGAATTTTCTTAAAAAAAATACCTTTGAAGTGTGATTTTCAAACTTGTGTGAATGTTAAAAGTTGACTATGATTAGTATGTATATAACGACAGAAATTACTATATATTTATTTTAATGTATATAATTAATAATTCCTTATTAAATTTTAACTTAACATAAAAAATTACATTACTAGAGCAATATTACGTTTAAAAGGCACATATAACCAAATATGCCTTATCAATGTAAAATTTTGAGAAAAAAAAAAAAAATTATGATGAAAAGGCACCTTTTCTCTATTGTGCCTTTTAAATGAAATGTTAAGTGGTAAAGGCACAAACGTCAATGTGCCTTTTTATTTAACATTTTAAGGTGTAAGGGTTAAAAAGAAAAGGTATAACTAACAGTTGTGACCTTTCTTTCTACGTTAATTGCTTAAGTATCGGTATAAAAAATAAGCACAATTGCCACATGAGCCTTTTATACTTGATGAACGTCAGTTATGCCCATTCAATACAATATATAAAAGTAAAAAGGTAAAACTAAAAGTCATATCTCACAATATGCCCTTTTCTTGTAATAAAACTCAAAAAATGGTGCAGTTGTGCCCTTTAAGCTTATACTATCTCTGTTAATTTTGTAGCTATAAATCCACAAAAAATCAGGCAGTTAGGCCTTTTTTTCCTGATTCTGAATATATATATAACTCAATTTCACAAAAAATGTTAGTTGTGCCCTTTTTCAGTAACACGGTATGGGGTACTTCTCGTTGACCTAGAATTATGAAATTTGGCAAGAAGCAAGGTCTTACAGCACTAATTAAAGAAAAACTCCAAAAAATAAAAAAAGTTGAAAATTAAAGGGTAGGTGCCCCCATACATACTCGTATATAGTTTACGCCAATTAAGGTAGACCTCTGAGTTATACGTATGTCATATATGAGCGCTGATACAATTTAGAGGTCTAGCTTAATTGGTAGGCGTGTGTAGTTCACGAATGAATGACAAAATTGAAGTACTTCAATTGCTTCTTGTCATTGTTTCAGTAGTTCACTTTTACAATATGTAGTCCAGTAGTCCATTTAGTTCATCCATCTGCTTATTGCGTAGAGAGAGAAAGCAATTGCATAGAGAGATACTCCCTACGGCTTATTGCTACTACGAATCCGAATGAGCCGAGGCGCCCGAGGCGCCGCGCTGATTTGAGCCGATCATTGCCGAACGTAAAATCAATCCTCCACCAAAATTTTTTTTTGGTTAAATTATGTCCTCTCCTAAAATTTCGTGTAACTAAAACTGGTAATGGTATTATCTTAGTACCTTAATAATAAATCTAATATATAAAATTCTCGTGTCACAGTTTTCGTTGCCATACTCCTCCGAAACGGCTTGACCGATTTTGATGAAATTTTTTGTGCTTATCCGGTATCTATGAGAATCGGCCAACATCTATTTTTCATCCCCCTAAATGTTAGGGGTAGTCCATCCCTAAATTTATTTTTTAATTTATAGACAAAATTTTTAATTTCTATTTTTTTATGATACAACATACAAAAATACATACAATCCTCAATTTTCACCCTTCTACGATCAACCCTTATTTTTTAATAGCCATTAAAGTATTATATGGCAAAACAACGTTTGCCGGGTCAGCTAGTATTAAATAAATTTGATTTAAGCGTAAAAAATAAGGCACATGTTTAAATAGCTGTAAGACACTTCATTGTTTATATTAATATCATAAAAAAGATAATAATACTACGTAATATGGCGCGCGACCAAAGCGCGCCATAACGCATGACGACGAAGTACAAATCATCTTAATTTTCATTCAACTGCGTTACCTACACATTCAGCGTGTTAGTTTAGCGAACTAGCCGAAGAAAGATAATCTCATAAAAATTCATTCATTCATTGAGCCTTTGTGGACAACTGAACTAAATGAACTACTGGACTAGAAGAAGAATATACTTCAAAGCAAGGAAAAGATATGTACATATCTTTTCACTTCAGTGACACATTCTGCGCATGTTTATTAATTGTTACATACCAATGTTGGTACGGAAGCCTCGGTGGGCGAATTCAACTCGACTTGGCCGGTTATTTTAAACGGGCCTAACTAAATTATTATCTATACTAATATTATAAAGAGAGAACATTTGTATTTTTGTATGTTTGTAATGATTTGGCTCAAAAACTACTGAACCGATTTAAAAAATTCTTTCACTAATACATAGAATGGACTTTCGGAATGAAAATAGGCTATATATTATCCCGTTTAAATCAAAGGCACATTCGTGGAGACCTAATTTGCAACCTAAGTCGCCAAAAAAACGGTCGAAAAAACACGTTTCTTATGAACGCTGCTTAATTGAAAAAAAATAGATAGAAGAATATTTTCTATGCAAGAGTTGTACAATTTAATAAGACCTACAAAAAAGCACGCGACATCATATGTCTATCTCTTAAGGTTGACTCACAGTAACCATTTTAATCTTAAAATTTTTGTTAAAAAGTATTACATAACTTCCAAGGCTATTTTCAAGTATATAGTATTAATCCTTATCCAAATAATTACGTTAATTAGCTTGGCCACATATTATAGATTAAAATTGTCCTTTACATATACGTATATAATTCAAATGTAAACTCTAGAAGATATCACGAATTTCACATACACGCATCGCAAAATTAATAAAATATTTGCAGTGAAACCACAGATTAGGTCATAGTTACTACGAAAATATTATTATAGGCTTAGCTATGCTGTAGGTCCCCACCGATTACAATCAATTTGAAGTCAATATAGTATAATAATATATTTTTACTGTATAAAATTCTATTGTATAATATTGTAATGATCTAAATATAAACCAACCCGACTGATCTATGTATAATCTTTTCAATAAAAGCATTCCAATGACTCTAAACACGACATTTAAAATCTGAGCTGTAAGTTGGTGAGGATTTGAGGATTCTGTAGAGTCTAGGAGATGTCCCAGCATCAGGTCAATGCTTCCATGTTCTTACAATATCGTTGAAGAAGAAGATTTTCGAATTGATCAAACCTATGAAAGTTGATTTCATAGCGCAATTAACTAGAAAAAAGCTCATAGTTTTATAACGATTGAACGAATTTTCATGAATCAAAGCTAAGAAAACTCTCGATGAAGACATCTATCAAACAAAAAAAAACTATCAATAATAAAAGCAAAATCGGTTCATCCGGTTAGGTGCAAAGATGCTACAGACAGACACACAGATACACACGTTAAACGTATATTACCCCTACATTTTGCGTCGGGGAACGCGTAAGGATACGGCGGCAGATGTTCACCTTTTTTTTTATATCTTATAGGCTAGCGTTTGACCACTATCTCACCTGTTTGTAAGTGATGATGCGGTCGAAGATGGTAAGCACGCTAGGCCTAGGCTGGGGAACTGGCTCTCAAGGATAGCTGCCGGAACACATTAGATGTTTTTGGCGACAGATTTTCTAACTTGAGGGTGGTAGCTGGCCAGGTGGACACTAAATAGTGTCCTACCACCATGCGGGGGTTGTTGGTTTCTTAACGATGTTTTCCTTCACCGGAGGGCCACTGTGAGAAGCGCACATAAATTTTTCGATGGAAAAATCCATTGGTGCACGGTAAGGTTTGAACTCGGTACCACGGCATCAAAGCCGACCGTTCTCCCGATTACGCCACCGGGCCCGGGCTCCTTGGTGGTAAGTTACTTTTTGGTAGATTTAATGATCCCACTACCACTCTACGAAAAAAAACTCATGATTCATGAATGCACATAAAACTTTCATTGGTAGTTATATAGCTAGGATTAGAACCAACGACCGTCGGGTCAGAATCTGGGTAACTATCCTTTACGCTAAAGGGCCGTCCAATATCACTACGTAAGTATTATAAAACAAATTCCATCACTGCGTCTGTCTGTCTGTTCGCAATAATCTCAATAGCTACTGAACGGATTATCATGCGGTTTTCACCAATATCCAGAGTGTTTATGAGGTTTAGGTACATAATTCGTTAAGGTTTTGTGTAAATTGGATGAAATATGACGATTATTGTTAAAAATGTTCATATTTTATATTCGATGCAACAAACTGATGCAAATTTTGTAGGCATATATGTTCTACCCGTGCGAAGCCGGGGCGGGCTGCTAGTTAGTTTAATACTTTTAATAGGGACATACGAAGATGTTATTCGCCTACTAGAATAGAAATACTGCTATGTTAGTACTAGCAACTAACATAGCAGTATTTCTCATCCTTTAAAAATTTTGATTTGATATGATTTGATTGAGAGAATTAATTACAATAATAAACAAAGAAAGCGACCGTGTAAAAAACACTTGCGTGTTTTAACGGTGTACACCGCCATCTTGTGACGATGCTTAGAACTAAATCGTAAAAGCAGGGACATCGACGTCCTAGCAATACGTCGATGTTTAAATTGTATACGTGACCATGCACAGCAAATTTTTGACAAAACTAATTTAATTCGTATGCTCTGAACATAAGGTTGCAATTGCTATGTACATCAAAACGACCCAAGTGGTTCCCACAAAAAAAAAGTAAGGAAAGGGACAAACAACACAGGGACATACTTCGTACAAGTGTCGGTCTTTTGCGGGCCAGTAGCATAGATTATACAAAGGTTGTCTGGTAGAGATCACTTTTAGTGATAAGACCGCCCATTGTTATACTAACCTTAGATGTATTTATAATATAAGTTAAACTTTTATAAAGAATGGTATACAATAAAGAGTTTTTGTATTGTATTATAAAACAGTTACTCGTTACCAGTAGTGCATAGTCGAGTTTATTTATCAACCGACTTCCAAAAAGAAGGAGGTTCTCAATTCGTCTGTTATTTTTTTCTCTTTGTGTGTATGTTACGCGATTGCTCCGTCGATTGTAAACCGATTCGAATGATTATTTTTGTAATTGGTACGGTACGTTTCCGAGGTGGTCCCATTGTAATTTCATCGAGATCTGATAAGTATCTCCAGAGATATGACGATAAACGTCTCAAACTTGCTACTTTAATTGACTCGTGGGGCATTGAAGTCGGTTGTTTTAGTTTTTAAACTATCTTAATATAATACTATAAGAATCTTTGTCCTCACATACTGACTGACAGACAACGCACAGCCTAAACCGCTGGTCGTAGGAGACTTGAAATTTGGAGGGTATATTTGTCTTATTTTTAAAGGCGTACTAAAAAAGGATTTTCAAAAATTCACATTCATTTCATTGGGGATGAAATGGATGTTCAAAGTTTGTGTGAAGAAACAATATTAGATAGTATTTTAATACGCTTTTATTAGCTTCAGACGTATGTATGTTTGTATGTTAGTATGTAACGGAATCTTTGAACATGATTTTAACCCCCTTCAAAACGTCGTATTAACTCGAAATTTGGCATACTTATTAAGGACCGATGACAATAAATAAATAAAAATAATTTAAAAAAAATAATAAAAAAAAACCGACTAAAAAATGAAAAATAAATAATAGTTTAAAATAAGTTATTTTTCAAAAAAAATAAAACCGACTTCATAACCACAAAAAGGCACTCAAAAGCGAAAAATAATTTACTTAAAATTATTATAAGCGTTACCCACGTCTCTATTTGAAGTCGGTGCCAGCCAAGTCTAATAGGTAGTAGATAGATAATACCTACGAGTACATGTATCTACCTACTTACTAACCTACATGTACCTACTTACTACTACTACATACATAGCATCTATCTAATATCCAATAGACTTGGCTGGCACCGACTTCAAATAGAGACGTGGGTAACGCTTATAATAATTTTAAGTAAATTATTTTTCGCTTTTGAGTGCCTTTTTGTGGTTATGAAGTCGGTTTTATTTTTTTTGAAAAATAACTTATTTTACCCTTTTTAGTGCAAAAAAAGTTTTAATGAAATTACATGCATCTATTAAATTTCGTGTCTGGGCCGTTATACACTGACGGATATATACTTTTTGAAAATTTCAAGTGTGTACCTATAACGGTTAAGAAGATACAGATCTGTAAAGTGCGCACATATAGACACACGGACGGACGGACGGACGGACGGACGAACAGACAACAAAGTCTCAGAAAGTGTTCATTTGGTAGCCTTTGGGTTCGGAACCCTAAAAAAATTGACTTTAAATGCCGCGCTAAAGTGAAAATATTCACTAGTAATAATGATGTCATCAAGGTCTCATAGGACAATGTCCAAAATGGCCCTGTGCAATAAAAGCATCTGACACACGATAATTAATTGTCTATTTTATTACAATAATTCCAAATACTTTTATAACACGGACTAGTTGTATTCCAAAATGAATATAAAAAAGTATTATTTGCGATTATTAACATTAATTGCCGCCATATGGCCAACAGGGTACTGAATCACTCTACTACGTTATAAGAGGCACTTCCCTATATTGTGGATACCCGAATTATGTAAGCACTGTGTAGCCAACCTAACAACGGAAAGTATTATTTACGTAGTAACTATTATATAATATGTGGTTTTATGCTTATAATTTTTTTTTGCTGTGTTGATTGGTACAAAGTACGTTCATGATTCTCAGTTATTTAATTATGTATGGAATGTCGCGGGACTGAAATGGCCGCCATCTTCGCCAAATGTCATGTCATGTCAAAAAATATTAGGTATGTTTAAAAAAGTTTGCACTCTAACAAGACTTTGCCCGGTAGAACATTCCTGTGAAGACAAATTATTTATATTTATACATAATTATTTATTATAATTATTAATATATAATTATTTATTGAGGGCCCGGTGGCGTAATTGGGAGAACAGTCGGCTTTGATGCCGTGGTACCGAGTTCAAACCGCCGTGCACCAATGAATTTTTCTATCGAAAAATATATGTGCGCTTCTCACAGTGGCCCTCCGGTGAAGGAAAACATCGTTAAGAAACCAATAACCCCCGCATGGTGGTAGAACATATCTAGTGTCCGCCTGGCCAGCTACCACCCTCAAGTCAGAAAATCTGTCGCCAAACATCTAATGTGTTCCAGCAGCTATCCTTGAGAGCCAGTTCCCATTCTAGTCCACTTCTCTATCTTCGACCGCATCATCACTTAGCAACAGGTGAGATAGTGGTCAAACGCTTGCCTATAAGATATTACAAAAAAAAAATCCCCACCTTTATTTCTATCTCGCTCACAGTTACCGTAAGAATATCTTATATGCAATAGCAACCTCCATTGTGTATAATCTTCTTGGGACTCTTCTACTAAAACTAGTACAATCTCCTATGTTTGGGGTATTTATCTCCATATCTCTGGTGATACTAATCAGATCTCGATAAAATTAAAATGGGACCACCTCGGAAACGTATCCTACCAATTAAAAAAAGAATCATTTGAATCCGTTCACAATTGATGGAGAAATCGCGTAACATACACAAAAAAAAAAAAAAAAAAAAAAAAAAAAAAAACATACAGACGAATTGAGAACCTCCTCCTTTTTTGTGAAGTCGGTTAAAAACTAAAAAAATACGCTATTATAGAAAATCCAACTAAAAAATAGAAAATAAATTTTAATAAATTTGATTTTAAAATAGTGTAAGAAAAAATGATTTTATTGTTTATAGATTTAAAAACGGGAATTTAACGTGACTTACGCGATGTCGATATAGCGATCGACATATGTTTCGGCCTCATCCGGAGGCCTTCTTCAGGATCTTGAGTGCGGGGCGCTCGTCGACGCGTCGCACCTCGCACTGCGGGCCGCTGCTCGTGCAGCGCGGGCGGACGGAGCGGGCGGCGGCGGCGGCGGTGGTGGTGTTGGTGGGGGGTAATGATGCGGTGTACATAGTGGAGGCGCGGGATTAGGTTGGAGGGCTTCGTCTTCATCACTGCTGTTTACTTCAGACGAGACCTCATCCAACCGGCAGACGGAACTCACGGTGTCCTCCTCACTGTTGCCACTGGTGACGTGCTTTCCATGAAGAACGGTTTTCCACGTATTTGTCAGGTACCACCCTCTGTCTCTGTTGAAGTTACGACGACGACTGATCTCAATGGCTTCTCGGATTTTGCGGGGTACAAAGTACTTTTCACGCGCCAAAATCCGTGCCTTGTCAAATCTGATGTAGTGCGTCGTCCCAGATGTGAGAGCGTGCTCTGTAACCGCCGAGCTACCGCTGTCCACGTTCTTCATGGAAGCAATGTGTTCTTTGAGTCTTGTGGACACGTTTCTTCTGGTCTCGCCTACGTAGCTTGCACCACAGTCGCAAGGAACGACGTAGACCCCAGGAGCTCCTAGGGGATCCTTATCCTTTGGAGAGCGCAACAATTGCCTGACACGTGAGGGGGGGCGGAATATCGTCTTGATGCTATATCTTCGGCGTAACAAGTGTCCAATTTTGTCCGTGACCCCCTTGACGTATGGTAGGTACGTTGCTGCTCTCTCAACCGATGTTATTCGGCACTTTGTGGAGTTGTTCGCAATCCGATTACTCTGCTTCCAGCTGTATCCGTTTGCCTCTAACACCGCCTTCACATGCGCGAGTTCCGTGTCTACATGTTGTGGGTCACATAATCTCAGCGCTCTGTTGATAAGTGTCCGAGGCAACGACGCTAGATGGGCGGGATGGTGATGGGAGTCAGCTCTCAAGTACCGGTCTGTATGCGTACTCTTGCGGTACACTGTGTGTGAGAGATGTCCATTCTGTTGTCGCTTGAGTAACACGTCAAGAAACGGCAACGCGCCCTCTATTTCTCGTTCGACAGTGAAAGTGATCGTCGGATGTTTGCTATTTAGATGTTCTAATAAGGGTGTTACATGGTCCTTATGTAAAATAGCAAACACGTCATCCACATATCGCCACCAGTATCTCGGTCTAAAGGATATGTCGTGTAGTGCCGATGTCTCGAACCACTCCATAAAAATATTCGCAACTACTGGAGCTCTAGGAGAACCCATGGCCACACCTTCCGTCTGAATATAAAATTCACCGCGCCACTTAAAATACCCACTTGTCAGTATGTACTTTATTATGTTCATGTACTCGATAGGTATAAGAGCTCTCTGGATGATTTTATTGTAAAAAAAGCGTGGGGTGCTTTTCAGGATATTATCAAAATAACCCTTCTAGTCATATCTGTTCATAAAATATTTGGAACTATTGATACCATGCACCCCACGCTTTTTTTTTTACAATAAAATCATATTTTCTTACACTATTTTTAATTCAAATATATTAAAATTTATTTTCTATTTTTTAGTTGGATTTTCTATAAAAGCGTATTTTTTTAGTTTTTTTAAACTATTATTTATTTTTCATTTTTGTCTATTCAAAGCTTCACAATAAAAAAATAAGCAAATACGTATTACACGCTTTTTTTGAAATTCTACCCCTAAAAGGGTGAAATGGGGTACCAAAGTCTGAAAATAAATATTTTTTACTGATTGCACTGAAAGTTGGCATGCAGATAGTTAGTTATTTTACGACGTTTATACGACGTTAGATCCTAGTTGGTGTAAAATGTAAACAGTGTCAGCAATGATAAATCATTTTCAGGAAGATACCGAATCCTGAAACTAATTTTACATTCGTATTTAAGCCCCCATTCAAAGCCTTTCTCCATCGCAAAAGTAACTCGATGCAAATATCTTATTCAATATCAAAATCGATAAAGTATTTTAAGCCTTAAGTCGTAAAACCTGCAAAATGTTTTACGTCGTTTAACTAATATTACTATAATCTACTAGTTCAAGATCCCACCGTTGTATTACTTCGTTCATTTTTAGATCTTCACCTTTCTATTTGGACGACTTTTGCTAATACGCCTAGGCTACTACCATAGGCTACTTACTACCACACACCACTTTGTCAGTTATTTTAACCATGATATAAGAAATATTAATCAAGTTATTCCAAATGGCTCGTTAGCGAAAAATATACAAGAGGATGCGCTTGCACAGTGACATCATTAGGGTTCCGTACCCAAAGGGTAAAACGGGAACCTATTACTAAGACTCTAAGACTCCGCTGTCCGTCTGTCTGTCTGTCTGTCTGTCTGTCTGTCTGTCCGTCTGTCACCAGGCTGTATCTCATGAACCGTGATAGGTAGACAGTCGAAATTTTCACAGATGATGTATTTCTGTTGCTGCTATAACAATAAATAATAAAAACAGAATAAAATTAAAAATAATAGAGGGTCCCCATACAAGAAACGTGTATTTTTTTTCGGCATTTCACGCCATCTATGTACGTTTAGTTAGGTGAACGTCCCATAGATGGCGATATATTAAAATGTCGATCCCTAACACCTTTGTTAGACGTTAGATGGCGTTATAAGAAATGAAATGTTTATTAATTATTATTTTTTGCTGGAAAATGATAGTGGTATTTTCTGCTCGATCTTATAAAATGCTGTAGTGTGATACGGAACCCTACTAGTGCGAGTCCGACTTGCACTTGGCCTGTTTATTTTTACTTCACCATGGTGTAGTAATGTTGTAAGAGTCAGAGTTTTCTAGGCCTAGCAACTTTGACCATAGCATCGCTTATCACCAGGCGATAATGTGGTCAAACTCTAGCCTTTAGATATAAATAAACTGGCGAAGTGCAAGTCGGACTCGCACTAGTAGAGTTCCGTACCACACTACAGTATTTTATAAGATCGAGCGAAAATACCACTCATATTTTTCGCCAGCAAAAAAAAAGATAATTAATAAACATTTTATTTCTTATAACGCCATCTTCTAACGTCTAACAAAGGAGTTAGGGATCGACATTTCAATATAACGCCATCTATGGGACTTTTACCTAACTAAGCGTTCATAGATGGCGTGAAATGCCAAAAAAAACATGTTCCTTGTATGGGGACCCTCTATTATTTTTAACTTAATTCTGTTTTTAGTATTTGTTGTTATAGCGGCAACAGAAATACATCACCTGTGAAAATTTCAACTGTCTAACTATCAAGGTTCATGAGATACAGCCTGGTGACAGACGGACAGACAGACAGACAGACAGACAGACAGACGGACAGCAGAGTCTTAGTAATAGGGTCCCGTTTTACCCTTTGGGTACGGAACCCTAAAAAACTGACTGACTCTCGCAGCATGTAAAGTCGGTATTTTTTCGATTTTTATATTATTTATTAACATCGGGATATTTACAAATTTTTTTTATTACTGTGCCCCACGGCTTTGCCCGCGTTAAAAAGTGTCTGGTCGCGCCAAAAGTAATTCAATGTAACTTCGATAACTAATGAACTGTAAATATATGGTACGTACAAACAAAAGCGGTGAGGAGGGAAATAAGGGAAACATGTAGCAAGTACGTAATTAAGTAAGCAGCGGCACCGGCACACACGTGGGCGTTCAGAACACCGAGCACGAGGGTGTCTCCCAGAGTCCCAGAGTCCTCACTAAACACCCAGGATGCACTCGCGAACAACGCGATCACAGGAATATTTTACAAGGCCGCAATGGCACGGGGGAACACAGAAGGAAACACTTCCGGGCGGCGCGGTTGTCATAAATCGACAAGTCCGTGTCGTAGTTGAACCGGAACTAAAGATGGCGAAAACTGATTGACAGCTCGCCTCTTCTTTCTTCTTACGACAGGTGGCGTGCGGCGCGGGCGCATTTTAGTAATGCATACATGTTTATACAGGTATAATATAAAAAGGGTGAAAGGATTGTACCATTGAATATTAAATTAATTTATCTTAATACTTTGGCGTCAAGAGTATCCTAAAGCCTAATCCATAATACTGGCTATACCTGCGAAAAAGTTTAGCGAAATCGGTCCAGCCGTTTGACTGTAAAGAAGTCCCAAACAGACAAACAAACAAACAAATATACAAACTGATATTCGCATTTATAATATTGGTGTTGATATCCTGAGTTCAGTGTGACCTGTGATTTAGTATTTAATAGTGGTAGATAGGAATTAATAGTGACCATAAAAACTTAACAACACACTTATATTTATTTTATTTGGCCAGGATAGGTAGTTTTTACATAAATTGTAACGTAACGGAGCGCCTACATCAGGCTACATATATAGAGGGAACCTAGACTGAGGGAAACACGAGATACTTTAACATAGTTATATTTAATCCAAAACACACGAAATATTAATAAAAAAAACTACAACTTAACTTTTTACAAACGATCTCCGCTATCTTCCGGCCCATCATATCCTCGCAAATCTGTTAGCCATCATCATCATCGACTGCTGGATACAGGTTGTTGACCCTCTGTACGCAAGGGCAGTCAACGGAAATATTCTGATACATGGTGTGCAGACATATTCGGCTCACCGTTGAGATCCACCGGCTGTACCGCCTGGTGGATTCAAGCACTGCACAATCTGAAAACTTCAGCATTTACAGAGTATGATGGAGGAAATCTAGTAACATTTTCCCCTTAATGTCTTCACTCGTCGCTTATATCTTCATCATGGTAGCCTTTCAGGCTTATTCTATTATTTTCCCCAAAAGTCCATCTTTAACCCATTATGGTGTCGCGTCGACTGTCCCGATTTTTCACTGTCCTTTCATAATCCAAATATTTAAAATCGTCATTCGAACAATAAAAAGATCGTTTTAATAGAAAAAGTATGAATGATAGAAAAAAAAAATGAGACGGTTCAAGATATGCCACAAAATACCGACACAATCTGTCCTTGCACTCCTTGCAAACGTACAATAGAGGGAGATGCAAGACGATTGCTTTACCTATAGCTCGCATTGTTCTATACATCGAAGACCCGACCATGATAAACTTAAAGTTTAAAGCGATCAACATAAAGAGAACTAGACAGACTACCGATTCTCCATACTTACCTATTAAATAGCAGTAGAATACCTCGCGGTAAGATCTTAGACTATAAAGTTTAACGTTGCCTTTCGCGTGATAACTGTGCATTCCTGCAAAATGCGAATTATTTTACAGACTGGTACTGTTTTATGTTTCGTAGTTGCAATTTGATGGAATAGGTCCTGTTAAAGTTCAAATAAGTTGGCTAAGTTTGTCAACGTATGTCGGGAAAACTTTAAAACATATAAGGCTAGTTTTTGACCACTATATTTTTACTTGTTGGTAAGTGATGATGCGGTTAAATGTAGTAGCGCACCAGGCCTAGAATGGGAACTGGTTGTCAAGGACAGCTATCGATACACAATGTGCACTGTTAAACATGTGGCAATTGATTTTCCTCCTTGAGTGTCGTTGCACCGTCACCGCTGATGGAGTCGATGCGCCGTTACTTTGTAGTTCTTTTTCGTTCTTTTCGTAGTTCGTTCTCTTCCAAAAAGGAGGAGGTTCAAAATTCGTCTCTTATGTATTTTTTTTTTTAAGTGAAAACTTCTTTAGCGGTGTTGTGCACTTTTCTTGGAATGGGTAAAAAATGTTTAACTCGCGTCAGGTCACTTGGAAATTCGTAAGACAGTAATTAATTAATTAATAATTAATTCGTATGGAGCGCACGGCGCTTGCGCGAGGTATCATTCCAAAATATTCAAAAATGACGTGTTCAAGTTGCTCAGGGCGCTTGCGCGAGGTGTCATTCCAGAATTACGTGTTCATGTTTTCACTTCTGCCGGCACTCCCGGAGTGCAACCCGTTGTTTTTTTTAAATGTATTTTACGTGATTACTCCGTCAATTGTGAACTGATTCGAATGATTTTTTTTTAATTGGCAGGGTAAACTTTTGAGGTGATTTCATTGCAATTTCATTGAGATTTGATAAGCATATCCAGAGATATGATGATAAACGTCTCAAATTTGCTACTGAAACTGGCTCGTGGGGCATGGAAGTCGGTTGGTTTAGTTTTTAAACTATCTTAATTATGTTATTTTATACAGTGCCTAACATCTATGTATATAGTCAAGTAATGTCACGTATCGAACGAGCATATCTGATAGTAAAACCAGCGGAGTTTGGCGAGAAACTATTGCGAATGCTTGGCACTCAATATCCAAAGAAAATAGAGGTAGTTTTGAATTGTAAAGTTGTAAGAGTATGTCGTTCTTTGCAGGCCTTTCTCATTAATAATTTAACCGACAATTTTGTTCCAGCTTTATTCGGAAACCATCTTTGCCTGCCAGATCCTAATCTTAAGTTTGGGCCCAGCATCCCACCTCTTTTGGGGTGATTAAGTTATCAACGCGTTTAGTCTGTGTAAAAAAAAACATGCATCATCATTAACAGCCAGTATTCGTCCACTGCTGGACATAGGCCTCTCCTATGGCACGAAAATGTGCTCGATTTTCAGCTTCTTGTTTCCAACCGCTGCCAGCCAGCTTGGGTATTTCATCGCTCCACCTACCGTGCAGTGGGCTGGTAACATCTGTCGTAGAACCGATAACCGTTGGGGTAGACGAGTTCTAGAGTGGAGACCACGGATCAGTAAACGAAGCGTAAAAAAATCATTTAAGAGCTGTTTTAAAGGCAAATAATTTTGGTCTTTGAAACTCCAAAATTCATAAAGCAATTAGCGTGATTACTCAAATGTTAATAATAGGCAGCATTGGGGCAGATAAATGAGAAATTGGAATGAACAAGAGATTGGAAAATTACAGGTTTTTGTTTATGTTTCGAAGCGGCGATTGTTTCAATGTACAACTTTTTTCTTTTATACCGAATTTCTTTACAAAATAACGTATAAATGTGTACAAATTTGCGTATAAGCAACCCAATTCGTAGATGAAACTATTGTCATCTACAAATTGGGTTGCTTATACGCAAATAAATAATAAATATAATTATATGAACTAACATATATAATTAATATGTTTTAACTAACTTAATGTAACTTAATAAACTTAAGAGTGAATGCAAATGAAAAATGAAATATTATCATATTTTTTTATATATTATAGGCTAGCGTTTGACCACTATCTCGCCTGGTGATAAGCGATGATGTGATCGAAGATGTTGAAAACGCTAGGCCTAGAATCTGACTCTCACAGACTATAATGTGCTGCTGGAACACTGTAAGGTTATGATGGCAGACTTTCTCTTCGATAAGATAATGTTTGGTAGCAAGTCAGGCGGAATATCGATATAATGCTATTCCATCACCTGTAAAATATGTGAATTTTGCATTTCTTTGTATGACTAAATAAAGTACGGATTCACTACTATTTGTTGTCGACTGTCTCAACCTAGGTTTCTTGCATGTCCAATGCTTTTCCTCGGAACTGAAGTAACGCAGGAATTTCTTTATGCGTATCCTGACACACAATATCATACCAAATTACTGATAAGGTAACTTACGAGATAACTGTGTTAAAATGAAGTCAAGTATGAATAATTACTTCCAAGATAATATTTTCCTCTTCACGTCACATTCCGTATCCTTGAAAATCTTCAGACTTGTATTTTATTGATTGCCAAAATTTTGGCAGGATATCAAACCTTTAGACGCATCCCAAAAATTACCTTTAACTCCTTCAAAATAAGGTTTAATATTGTAAAATCTCTGAATCAGTTGTTCTGTTTAAAGTTGCCTCAGGGAGACGTACTAAAATCTGATACTCGTACACGTATTTATCAGTTCGAGTGGTGTATGGTCAATGGTATTTTAATGAGGTAAGTAAATTAGGTTAGTTAAAGAAACATCCGAGACTTTGATGAGCGAATAGAAAGTTAGAAAAACATGGCGTTGGCCCAACAATACATGCTCATAAGAGACCCAGTGTGGGTGCAAGGATACAGTAATAGTGCTATATACATATATATATATATACATATATCTGTGACAAGGACAGTGATGTAATGCTAATTGCTAGAATAGTTACAGATCAGTACCATGTCCATTGCAAATCTAAATAAAGAACAATATATATATATATATATATATATGTGTCACAAAAAAGGAAGAAGTTCGCAATTCGAAAAAAATTAAAAAAAATCACATATTTGATCAGTGGAAGCTATCATACCAGGACATTAATTTTGTGTCAATTATTTAAGATGTGTGATTCTAATAAACTGGCCAAGTGCAAGTCGGACTCACACTCGTAGGGTTCCGTAGCACAGTAGAACATTTTATAACTATAATTTTTCGCCACCAAAAAATTTACTTTGTTTTTCATAGTGTTTGTATGAAAATCAAAGTTATATTTGCGGTTGCTGTATGTCAAAAACTGCTGACTATATTTCTTTCAAACCAATTTTCGTTGAAAGTGTTTATTGATAAATCATTATTTGTCACTCATAATATAATATTTATTTATTATTATGATGTGCACGTGTATGTAAGTAATATTTACTAGTTATTGTATAATTACGGTATTTATCGCTATTTTATATTGTGTACATGTTTTATATATATGGATTTTATGTATATATAATATATAAATTAAAGATAAATACATATATTTAGGTTTATTATTAAATTATTCGTTAATTTTATTATGAACTTTTTATTATTTTTTTATTATTATTTTATTTATTAAACACCACCGTCTATTACTTCCTGTATTTCTGTACATCCAAAGGTTGTCTGGTAGAAATTGCTGTCAGCAATAAGACCGCCCATTGTAACCTAATAGTTATTATGTTTGTTTAAATGTTTGCTTGTATTATTTATGTTGGTATACAATAAACAGTTTTTGTGTTGTATTGTATTGATGCCTACAGCATATTTTTTTTTTTAGACTTTTCACTCCCTTACTTTGAAAGTTAGAGCTGGGGACACGCATTTTACCAGTTCAGAAGTGTGTATCTTTCAAATGATTAACTTTGAGAAAAAACGGTTTTAGGAACCTCAATGTCGTACCCAAAGGGTAAAACAGGACCCTGTTACTAAGACTCCGCTGTCCGTCTGTCTGTCTGTCTGTCTGTCCGTCTGTCACCAGGCTGTATCTCATGAACCGTGATAGTTAGACAGTTGAAATTTTCACAGATGATGTATTTCTGTTGCCGCTATAACAACAAATACTAAAAACAAAATAAAGTTAAAAACAATAGAGGGTCCCCATACAAGAAACGTGTTTTTTTCGGCATTTCACGCCATATATGAACGCTTTGTTAGGTAAACGTCCCATAGATGGCGTTTTATTGAAATGTCGATCCCTAACACCTTTGGTAGACGTTAGATGATGTTATAAGAAATAAAATGTGTATTTATTATTATGTTTTGCTGGCCAAAAATGATAATATTTATTAGGTATTTTTTGCTCAATCTTATAAAATACTGTAGTGTGGTACGGAACCCTACGAGTGCGAGTCCGACTTGCACTTGACCAGTTTATTAAAGTCCTATCTATAGACACCCCACACGTATAGGTTTGGTAAAATGTTGTTTCTGTTTCAGTTCCATGTATGGGAGCCTTTATTTTTTTTTATATATATAAACATCGTAAAGCGGTTCACAGAATACACTTACCTACCAAGTTTCAACTGTGTAGTCTTAATAGTTTCGGAATAAAATGGCTGTGACGTACGGACGGACAGACAGATAGACATGGCGCATCTATAAGGATTCTGTTTTTTTGGCATTGGGCTACGAAACCCTAATAACGGAATTTATGTCGCTGTTTGCTCGTAGGGCACCTACCCAAAACGCTGGCAACATTACCTCATTGAATGGCGAAACTAATGCGTTGCCCGACGTAAGCGCCAGGCTTTTTGGTCGTCGGAGACATCATTATATCAGACTGTTATCTATTTTACTGATGTTAATCTCAAAATCCTGCAGTTCTAAGTCCAGCAGCAGATATTCAACCTTTCAGGCTTAGAATCTGAAACAAAACGGAGCAAGATAAATGTCACAAGTAACAAAATTAAAATTTTGAATAAACACCCACGTGAATGACCTTCAGAAAATTAACGTCATAACAACTATCTAAGAACTGATTAATTACGAACCGTTTAAAGACAACATCGAACTGGTTTTGGTGAAAAATGGCAACATGGATTTGCACAAACAAATGTTTACTGCAGCGCCCTCTGGTAAGTTGACACCATAACACCTAGTTAAGACCATGCAACAATGAAACACGAACCCATGACTGAAAACTGCATCAAAATCGGACTAGTCGTTTTGAAGAAAAATTGCAACATCGTTTGCACCAACAAATGATTACTGCAGCGCCCCCTGGTGAGTTGTCACCGTAACACTTATTTAAAAACATGCACCAATTACACCCAAACCCATAACTGAATACTGCATTAAAATCGGACTAGTAGTTTTCGAGAAAAATGGCAACATGGATTTGCACACACAAACAAAGAAACAAACATCCTCTCACCCCAAACGCATATACGGTCTCCGTTCCTTCGTGGGTAAAAAAAAATACCTACACAGTGAATAGAATCGTACGTGTGCAATGGTAATTCTCTCAAAGGCAAAGTTTACTCGTTTCTAGCCGTCACGTACACAAATGGTGGATATCGAATATATACTCTTTCCATTAAGTTCCGCTTTTTAGGGTTCCGAAGCCGAATGGCAAAAAACGGAACCCTTATAGATTCGTCATGTCTGTCTGTCTGTCCGTCCGTATGTCACAGCCATTTTATTCCGAAACTGTTAAGACTACAGAATTGAAACTTGGTAGTTAGATGTATTCTGTGAACCGCTTTCCGATTTTTATACAAAAATAAAATAAATAAAAGTTTAAGGGAGGGCATCCCATACATGGAACAGAAACAAAAAAAATTTTTTCTTCAATCCTATACGTGTGGGGTCTATGGATAGGTCTTTAAAAATGACATTGAAGTTCCTAAACCATTTTTTCTCATCATTTGAAAGATAGGCGCGTCAAAGTGGTAAAATATGTTCCCCCCCCTCTAACTTTTAAAGTATGGGAATGAAAAATCTAAAAAAAATATATGCTTTAGATCTCAATAAAAAAAAACAACAAAAATTGGTTTGAACGAGATACAGTCAGCAGTTTTAGAGATATGGCGACCGCAAAGATAACTTTGTTTTTCATACAAACACTATGAAAAACAAAGTTAATTTTGTAGTTGCGAAAAATCATAGTTATGGAATACTTAACTGTGTTACGGAACCCTACGAGTGCGAGTCCGACTTGCACTTGGCCAGTTTATTTCACATGATATACCTACATTGTTTTCGTTTATTAATTCTTCAAAGATTTTAAATAATCTGCCCGCTGTGGTCAAAAGTCAAGTCAAAGCATTTGTTCAGTATATGGGCAAATTAAAAATTTGCACTTACTCAAGTCAAATTACATTAAATAGATCATATTCAATAAAAAATATTATAGATATAACAGAAACATAACTTATTTCTTTGAATTTACAAAAAAAATACAAAGGTATTGAGCCATTCAGCTTTCATCTAGACGTCGATCGACACACTTAAAACACATGTTTAATTTCCCTGATTAATGTAGGGTTGCCAACCGTACTATTACGTGCACCCGCAACCCAGTGCATGTTTCAGTACTTCAGACAATTTTTATCCAAAAAATTGTGAAATAATGAAATATAATAAAAAAAAACGTGTGTGTACTTATGCACACGCGCTAGAAGTTATACTTCTGTGGCGTATGGAAAAAAAATAACTAAAATGCAGTAGTGATTAACGATAACTATTAAAATTAATCAAAAAGATTTTATTTGACTAAAAAAGGTTTTATTAACGTAAAAATATGACGTTCTTACGAAATGACATATACAACTTGAACATAGTCATGCTACCTAGAACTAACTTCACGGTGTACAATTTAGGTGGCGGTGTGCGCGCGCATCGTACCACTTAGAACTAACTTCACGATGTTAAATTTAGGTGTCGGCGCGCGCATCGTAAAAATTCACTCTCATCATTTTTCTTTATCGCGCCAAAAGAAGTATAACTTCAATAAATAAAACGCAGACTAATTGTGGCATTAGTGACGTATGATAATACATACTTGTGAAACCTCAAGCACACTATCGATCTAGTCACCTTAAAAATAATAAAACATAAATTTAAAATTTGAAACCACCCCTGACTGTTCTATGTATAATCTGTTCAATATAATATCATTTAAAAACTAAAAAAGAACCGACTTCAATGCCGCGCTACTTATTTTCAGTACCAATTTCGAGGTGTTTATCTCAATATCTCTGGAGATACTTATCAGACCTCGATAAAATTACCATGGTACCAGTTGGAATATCTCCTTTCCAACAAAAAAAATAATAATCTAAGTGTCGAAATGACCATGGAAGATTCATACGTTTAGGCGCTACGATGCCACAGACAGAGTCACAGAAACACAGATACACAAGCCAAACTTATGACACCCCTTCTTTTGCGTCGAGGGTTACGAAGAATGAAATCAGTTCCAGTCAATGTAACCTATAGTTCTTAGTAACATTCACACTAGTTAAGAACTTTATGTATAACAATTATGGAAGCAATAAAGTATTGAGTATTGAGTTGAGTGCGAGAACAACTTTTATGAAGTCAGTCAAAACCCCATTAATGCCCACAATTGTCCATTAAAAAACTTTTTAGTCTGAGTAAAAAACATACTTAATTTACATCTACCATTACGTTTTAATATCTACACACATATGATATTATCTGAATAATTAATTGTTTTAACATTTTCATTATGAAACCTAAAGTTAACAAAGTTCAGGACCTAGAATAATCCAATCTTGTCCCCGAAGGTTTTCATGAATACAAATGATATCACAGCGATGTAATGAAGTCCATTGAACTCTCAGCTATTTTTAACCCCCAACGCAAAATGAAGGGGTGTTATAAGTTTTACGTGTGTATCTGTGTATGTGTGTGTCTGTCTGTGGCATCGTAAAACCCAAACGGATGAACCGATATTGATTTGATTTTTTGATGTGATGGTTGTTCTAATCCATTCTTAGCTTTGATTCATGAAAATGCATTCAGACGTATTAAGACTATGAGTTTTTTTTAACCGACTTTACAAAAAAGGAGGAGGTTCTCAATTCGTCGTCAAATTTTGTTAATTTTTTTAAGTATGTTCACCGATTACTCGACGATGCCTGAACCGATTTGGAAAATTCTTTTTTTGTTTTAAAGGGTATTTTTCCCCGGTCGTCCCATTTAAATTTTAACGAAATCTGACGATCGTTTTTAACCGACTTCAAAAAAAGGAGGAGGTTTCTCAATTCGACCGTATATATATATTTATATATATATATATATATCCCAGGTAGAAATAATATCGTTTAAAAACTAAAAAAAACCGACTTCAATGCCGCGCTATTCATTTTCAGTACCAATTTTGAGATGTTTATCTCAATATCTCTGGAGATGAAAATTACCATGGTACCACATTTGGGATATCTCCTTGCGAACAAAAAAAGAATAATCAAAATCGGTTCATAAACGACGAAGTTATCCGCAAACAAAGATAAAAAGAAAAAAAAAAATGTATATATATACGGACGAATTGAGAAACCTCCTCCTTTTTTTGAAGTTGGTTAATAAACGTTAAGGTATCTGCGAAAGGTATGTCATTACAAGAATATTTCAGCCAAGAGCTCAATATTAGAAATATTCGGGACGTCGAACTTTTATGAATCGTGGAAAGAATACGTATCAAAAATCTATGACGTTTCGTAATAATAGAAGCAGATCTGTCACGTTTTTTTTTAAATTTTTCATTATCATCAACCCGTTTCAGTCCACTGCCTGGACATCTTGCTTATTTTAGGTAGTGATACGGTCTACGATGGTCTACCAATGGTACGATCTTGTAAGGAAGTGGAGGATGGCAGTGAATTGTAACGTTGAACAACTGATCTCAGTTTGTTCATCTCATGGTCTCTTCATCTCAATAACCTGATTGAGATGATGAGACCATTCGACAAAACGCAACTTTACTGTTATACCCAGCCATTCGTCGAATTTTCAGAAAAATGCACTTCCAAAAGTGCCATAATTTAAGATCGACGATCGAAAACGAAAAAACCGACTTCACATGCCGCGCTATTAATTTTCAGTACTAAGTTTGAGATGTTTATCTCCATATCTCTGGAGATACTAATCAGATCTCGATAAAATTACAATGGAACCAAACGGGAAGCATATTCACTCAAACGAAAAACAATTATTCAAATCGGTTAAGGGAGCCTGCTTTAGAAGCTTCAAAAAATCGATTTTATTCGAGGATTTTTTTGGGAAGGAAAGAAATATTCGATTGAAATGAAACTTTCAGGTTTTATTGTTATGTATTTCAACAGTTTTCTCAAATTTTTACATTAAAATATATGTCATATTATGCCTAATACAAGCATTGCGAAATACATAACAATAAAACCTGAAAGTTTCGTTTCAATCGAATATTTCTTTCCTTCCCAAAAAAATCCTCGACAAAATCGATTTTTTTAAGCTTCTAAAGCAGGCTCCCCCCTTAAGAATCGACGGAGTTCTGAGGTAACAAACATAAAAAAATACAGGCGGATTGAGAACATCCTCCTTTTTTGTGAAGTTGGTTAAAAATACTATATATCTTGTACATAATATAAGATATTCTATTGCTCTTAAATATCACATGACGCATCTATTTATAATACGTTATTGAGTATAAGCTGTTGTTTTTATTAGTTCGGTGATATAATGAGCTGAGACAAGGATACTTTGTATAGGATTTTGGTATTAAAAGTTATAGATCGTAACTTGTATTATGGAGGATTTGGTGTGGAATAAAAAATATCTTGAAATCGGTTCGTAAATGACGAAGTTCTGTGATAACAAACAAAAAAAAAACGACAAATGGAGAACCTCCTTTTTGTAAAGTCGGTTAAAAATTCGTTTAAGTTTATGTTTGAACGAAGGTTTCGGTTTACATTGACAAAATTTATCACCCGTTGTAAGCGCTTATACATTTCCCCTTAAAATAGAGCATTTGTAGAATCACACATGTTAAATAAGGCAAAGTCAATTTCATGGTATGATTGCATCCACTTTAATCACATATTTTGTTGGGCCAACGGCGTGTTTTTGCCATAAAAGCGTAAAACCGCCATAATGATAAATATGCCACGAGGTTCCGATCTGACCTCTACACAGATAGATAAGTAGGTCAAATCCCAGCATCCGAACAAGTCGGCTGAATGAATCTCTTTTGAATTTCAAAAGGCAGATAAAATGTAAGAGACTTTATGCGGAGATGTCGTGAAGATAAAATTTATCATTATCAACTCGAAATATTTTCTACTTAGCAAGATTATTGAGCTATATACAACCCAAAATTAATGATCACACCTTTGTCGGAAATACAACTAAATTGCGTTATTTCTGTTGTGGTTTGCTCTACTCATCTATTTGAAGGTTCCATTCAAATAAGTAGATTAATAACATAGCGCGGAATTTACCTTCTAATAAAGTGCCATACGTGTGTACTTTGCAAGTATCAAAAATGTGATTTCTTTAATCGATTCCACGCGTTCCGGCAAGCCTTTTGAGAAACTGTGACAGAGCATCAATGGCATTAACATGTTAAGCTTATGTAAGGTTAACGCGCGGTCCGGGAGGTAAGATCATTTCGTTAGGACTACCTTATTGTCATCACCATTGCTATCTATCCACAGCCTGTTCGTTCGATCATACTACACGCTATTCTTCTAGGCTCTGTTCTTTTCTTGTCTAGGTTTACCACCTATCTACCGAGGTGTATGTATCATCGAACTTGCTAGCAGCAGACGAGCCGCACTCCACTGTCATTGTGGGGTCGAGGGACTCTCCAACGGCTTGCACTCCCCACATGACGGTTGAACGTTGACCTTGGTGAGCAAAGTAAGAAAACACAGCCATTATAGCTACAGGGGTCACCCAAGAAGAAGCACTTGCAAAGGTCCAGACAGCAATCAACACCATAGTTGATTGGAAAAAGAAATGGAAAATAAAGCTTAATTAAACTAAATCAGTCCACATAGATTTTACAAATAAAAGACCTAACTACCATCCGGTATTGATAAATACCATACGAAAATAAAGCAAAATATCAAGGTATGACTTTAGACGCAAAGCTAAGCTGGAAGCTGCACTTCAAAAAGAAAAGAGAAGAATTGGAGCTCCGCTACAAAAATATGCACTGGCTGTTCGGAAGACATTCTTCCCTGTCTGTGAAAAATAAATTATTATTGTATAAACAAGTCCTAAAGCCTTTGTAAACTTTAAACTTTCGCGATTTGAACACATAGTTATAAATAAAATATCTAACTGAAATATTTAACTGTAATATTTAACCGAAACATTCAACTAAAATATTCAACCAAAACATTCAACATAAATATCTAACTGAAATATTAAAGTGAAACGAGTTGGGAGCGACGGAGTCGGCAGTCGCAGCGTCGTCGAGTGAAGGCAGCGACGCAGCAAGTCGGCGCCTGCACCAGGGACAAACGACCTGCGATGCTCTGCTATCCACTGCACCCGTACACACCACGAGCTCCACTCCCAGCCACTGAAATATTTAACAGAAATATTTAACCGAAATATTTAACCGAAATATTTAACTGAAACATTTAACTAAAATACTTTAACCGAATATTTAACTGAAATGTTTAACCGAAATGTTTAACTGAAATGTTTTAACCGAAATATCCAACCGAAGACCAAGCGTACTATTGCAGAAAGGGTCAAAGAACACATCGCAGCTGTAAAAAACTGCCAGGTCAATAAATCTGCTATCGCCGAGCACTTACTGGAATCCGGACCTAATCACTGGATCGAACTTCATGACCCTAAGATCCTCTCGACCGACCGCTACTATTACTCCCGTATTGTGCGTGAAGCGGTAGAAATAAAGAAGCATCCCAATTTCAACCGGGAGGATGGATTTAGGTTGGCCGCAACATGGAACCCTGTGATTAGCAAGTGTTCGAATCAAAGATCAAAGCAGCAAAAATCTGCCGATATTGTCAGTATTGTGTGTCGCAATGGCAACTCTGATAAAAATTAAAAATTAAATTAATTGAGGGTAGTTTCCAACGATCTCTCCTATAAATAGCGGTGCGGACACTCACAACATTCAGTCGTCTCGTGACCACGATCAATGCAACTTGGTCGAAACGTCGAGTAGATAAGATTTATGTTTTAGGCGCGATAAGTCCCGTATTTAAATATTTATAACTGGATATTTCGGTTTAATATTTCGGTTAAATATTCGGTTGGATATTTCGGTTAAAACATTTCAGTTAAACATTTCGGTTAAACATTTCAGTTAAATATTCGGTTAAAGTATTTTAGTTAAATGTTTCAGTTAAATATTTCGGTTAAATATTTCGGTTAAATATTTCTGTTAAATATTTCAGTGGCTGGGAGTGGAGCTCGTGGTGTGTACGGGTGCAGTGGATAGCAGAGCATCGCAGGTCGTTTGTCCCTGGTGCAGACGCCGACTTGCTGCGTCGCTGCCTTCACTCGACGACGCTGCGACTGCCGACTCCGTCGCTCCCAACTCGTTTCACTTTAATATTTCAGTTAGATATTTATGTTGAATGTTTTGGTTGAATATTTTAGTTGAATGTTTCGGTTAAATATTAAAGTCCTAAAGCCAATATGGACTTAGGGTATCCAGCTATGGCTATCTTCACCGGGACCTAAAAGTGGAGCACGTCGCTAAAATAATCAAACAGTTTGCTAAAGCTCACGACCGCAGACTTCACCATCATGTGAATGTCAAGGCCATGCAGCTCCTCGACAACACGGAAATAGTGAGAAGACTAAAAATGGTCAAACCCTCCGAGTTATTTTAGTGATACTTTATCAAGTGAACAAAGTGTAGTGAGAGTGAACGCTATAAAAAGAACACAAGAACAAAGTGTCTTCTCCTTAATAGAGACACTAAGAAAAGTGGTAATGGACCCATTCTTAATAATATTCTAATAGGAAATTAAGTCAACATTAAATTACTCATTAGCCTAGTTGTTATAAGGCTAGATTGTAATGGTAGTGAGACATCTGCATCAAGTAGATAACTCATTATCAAAAATTAAAAAAAATCATGATTCGACGATTCTGTCATTTTGTCGTTTTCCTGAAAAAAACTTTGTAAAACGAGTCAGTTTGCGACACAAAAATGCACAACAGCCCACGGTCATAATACCCGTTTAAATATTTAACCATCTTGCTACTCCCCTGGGAACTCTATGGAAAATAGAAGCGAGGCGCTTTACTGGTGCTGAATGAAAATATTAGGTTTCTGCGTCGGCTTTTTTACCCAGGCTAGGTGACGTTTGATAATCATAAGCCAACAATTTCGAATTTCTAATAAAGTATAGAAACATACTACTAAAAACATTGAAAATACCTGATGAAGGTAATGAGTATGATTTTTTCGTGTATAATCTTGTTTTTTTGTTGTTGTCCCAAATCATAGATAGATAGATAGATAGATATACACTTTATTTGCACACCAATCATTACAGAAAAATACCAGAGGAAAATACTTATTCTAAGTAATGCAAAGGGCGGTCTTATCGCTTAAAGCGATTTCTTCCAGACAACCGAGCTGAGAGTAATATTGCGAGACTGTGACGGACGGTGGTGTATCTATTTTAATCGTTACTTATTTATATAGTTATACATATACATAAATACACGTGTATACACAATCATACATGCAAATATACATATACATCTACACAAATACATATATACACACATATATACCAATATCCATATTACATATTACTTACACTTACATCATTTTATACATTATAACAATAAATAAAGAAAATAATGATACAGATAGTAAATTCCACATTAGAAAAAAAAAAAGTTAAAGGATCAGCAGTTACCATTGGGCAAGTAGAATTTCCTTAATCTTTCTTTGAATGTATGGGATGATGGGGATTTTCTTATTTCGACTGGGATACTGTTCCACAGGCGTGCAGCCTGTATGGTAAGGGATTTGTCGAAGAAGGTAGACGAATGTGTGTGGATTGGCAGAGAAAGATTTTCGGTTGACCTCAACGTTAGGGAGTGCTGAGAGTACAGATACTCAAAGTTTACTTTAAGGTAGGGTGGGGAAGCAGGATTAAAAATAATGCTATAAAGAAGAGAGAGAATATGAGTATTCCGGCATATTTGTGTATTGTTTTATACATTTTATAGGCAGCGTTTGTCCTGCTGATGTGGTTGACCGTCGAAAATAGTGAACACGCTAGGCCTAGAATAACTCTGACTCTCAAGCGCTGTGTGCTGCCGGAACACCGTTACATTATGGCGACAGATTTTCTCTAGGATGGCAGCAAGTTAAGCGTAACATTGATATAATATGCTCTGTATCCTACCATGCTCGTGCCCATTGCAGTATATAGACTACACAGAAATACGAATTATTTATTAATAATTTTTCTGTGATAGACTAACTACTAACGTTAAGTTATCATCATCATAATCAGCCAATTTCCGTCTACTGCTGGACATAAGCCTCTCCTATGGCATGCCATTGAGCTCAATTTTCAGCTATTCGAGGATAATATATCTATGTATAAACTAAATATCATTCCAGCTTCCGTAAGTTATTATCACATTTCCACTAGCAGTTACTTTCCCTCTTCCTTATACCGAGTTCACACCAGGCGATTCTAGTCGTTCAACTGGCTAGGGATGTGCTTGTCTTTCGATTCCAAGTACTTTTAGTATCGATACTTTAGAATCGATACTTAGTAAGTACCGGTTATAAGTACTCGTTTCGTTAATCAATTATTTGTTTTGCACGAACATTAAGGCTGGCATTATACAGCGATAATAGGGTTTCGAGTAAAACTATTTGATTTGCTAATCGAGCGTGATTTAATCGATAACAAATATCGATTGGGTATTTTTTGTAACTCGTATCGTACATCCCTAGGAAGTTGAACGACTAGAATTGCCTGGTTTGAACCTGGTATTACGCCCAACAGCCCACGTTTTACTTTTACGTTACTTTTCTCAACTTATACATAAACAAGCGTACAGTAAACTTATTAATAGTTAATGGTCAGTGAGCGGGAATCGAAGACGTGACCCGAACTAACCAATCCAGCGTGATTAATGTCTAGGGTACCTAGCGAACCTTATAAGCCTGGAAAATGTAGTAGGTGGTTTTTATTTGAGATTTTTCCTATTTATGAGACTGGAATGGAGTAGATTTTTATCCGACCATCGGATGTGTTGAGAAGTTTGTATGAATACTACCATGTTTTCAGTTAGGTGTGAAATGGAATGTTTTTCAAACTGAAAGGCAGTGTCTAGCGAATTTACAAGGCATTTAGAAAACGAGTTCAACCAAGGAATAGCAAAAATAAGTTTTGACGCACCGACATAGAAAACGTGTAATGCTTCCGTCACCTACGATGTTATTATTCTTTTAAATCTTATAGGCTGCGTTTGACTACTATCTCGCCTGGTGGTAAGCTCTCAAGGGATGTGGTTGCCGGAACATCATAAGGTTATGGCGGTAGATTTTCTCCTTATTGGTTATAGTGAACTACTTTTTGGTAGCAAATCAGGCGAATCATCGATATAATAAATATGGATTATATATATGGACAATAATCTATACTTGCTTTATTTTATAGATATTTAAAGTTATTTTTGATGCTTCATATACCACTTGTTTCGATCCGTACATCACCACAGATTGTGATCTAATCAACCAACATTGAAAATTGTATTCAGATTTTTACCGACTTCAAAAAGCAGGAGGTCTTGAATTAGACAGTTTTTTTTAAATTCTATTATGTTACCCCAGTATTTAGTAATTTATTAAGCGATTTGGAAAATAGTTGCTCAGTACATTTTTGCAGCAAATTAGTTACGTACATTTCTGCCATTAAGAAAATTATAAAATTAAATCTACCTAATTTAATGAGATTCAATGTTTCACCCATAATTATTATAACCGACTTCCAAAAAGAAGTAGGTTCTCAATTCGTCTGTATGTTTTTTTTTTGTATGTATGTTACGCGATTACTCCGTCAATTTTATTGAGAACCGATATGAATGTCGAAAGAATTTTAATCGGTAGGGTACGTTTCCGAGGTGGTCCTATTGTAATTTCATCGAGATCTGAGAAGTATCTCCAGAGATATGACGATAAACGTCTCAAACTTGCTACTGAAACTGACTCGCGGCGCATGGCATGGTACAGTCCGGCAAGTATAACTTGGCGTGTCTGTGCGCCACTGTGCTTTTACTTTGTACTTTGATAACAGTTTCTCTTAAAACACTTTTAATTACTTTTGACATTATTGAATTATTTTAATGTAGCAGATTTATCAACAATAATGTCGCGGTAATCTCTCAAACGTCAAACTCACAGTTTCAATTAAAAGAATTAGTTCCAAAAACCACCACCGCCAAGTTATACTTGTGGCACTGTACATAAGTATTCATTATTTTTGCAATGGAAAAGAGTTTATTAAAGTTTTTGTGAAAAATAATAGGTGGCGTTTATAAAAATATTTGTAGTTTTTATTCGAGTACGCGCCAGGTAATGGTAATATGCTCAATATTTATTTTAATTGTAATTATTATAAATCATAGCTTTCTTAAATTTGATATAAATTAGGTCATATTTAAATTCATAATGTTGTTTCATTATTGTTGTTAGCTATTGCGCACTCGTAATAATTTAGAACACGGCCATCTGTCAAGCTCTTTTACATTTACAGACTATATTTCAGTGCCATCTATCAGTCTAACTTTGAACTTAATGTTGAAACGTCTTATTGAACAGCGTCAGAGCATTTAAGTTCCAATGTTTTTTAACAGATGGTGCTATAATATAATATTGCGATAGCAACAATCTTCAAGCAGTATTTGCAATATATTTTTTATTTTATTTTTGCTTAAAACTTAATTATTAATCAAAGATAAACACAGAGTAAAGAACAGTACCAGAAGTAGCTAATTAAAAAACTTATAGGTCTTCAAAAATAGGGCTACTGCCCTAGACCACAGAATAATGAATAGTACAACCTAGACGGACTTTTTGAAGTGCGAGTAGGTACCACTATTTTGACCCAACATAGGTATTGTTGTCCCGAATACTGTGTAGTGACGCGCAAAATCCTGGATATCCAAAGTTTGGCGAGTATAAGTCAGAAGTAATCGCTTACCATCAGGCTCACTCTCGCTATGAAACACTATGCATTACCTTACTTTAACCCGTACCTATAACCATAACCGTATTTTGTGTGGAGTTTGACTGACTTTTGACGTTTGTATAGTTAATGTAAATGTAATGATAGTGCAACCCAGCCTTAAACCAAGAAGTATAAGAACATGATTGCTAGGCGAGTCAGATTTTTTTTATTTGGCACAGTGTTTAATTTACTATTACTCAATTAAATACAACCCTCTCACATTGAATAAGCTTAAAGGTTAAAGCTCCAGCTGGGGTATGTCTGAGCCACGTCCCGGCGATGTAAAATAATCACCTGGAATTTTTATAACCATACTTTGAACAACGATCCAAGTCTACTGCAGGGAATGCCGTCAGTTGTGCCTGACTTATTTTTTTTCTGAAAATTTTACATTGATAAGGCATATTTGGTTATATGTGCCTTTTAAACGTAATATTGCTCTAGTAATGTAATTTTTTATGTTAAGTTAAAAATTAATAAGGTAATTATTAATTATATACATTAAAATAAATATATAGTAATTTCTGTCGTTATATACATACTAATCATAGTCAACTTTGAAAATCACACTTCAAAGGTATTTTTTTTAAGAAAATTCCCAAAATATTTTAATCTCGATTTTCTCAACATTTGCAAAATGTTAATTGTGCCTTTTTAAATTGTGACGGCAGTACAGTCTTCTGTAGTCAATATCTACTTTGACGCTCACGCAAAAATAATATTGAGCTCGACTTTACACACCGAATGGCCAATACCACCCAACCTACAAATGAATAATTATTGATTCGTATCGCCCAACGTTGTATCGGCGGCCTATGTAAGTTAGATACAGATTTAGTGCTGCCGATAAAGTTGTCCAACTTCTACTTAAAGAGACGAGAATTCTGTCTTAGCAAGCTGGCAGGTTTTTTTAAATATATTATAGGCTAGAGTTTGACCACTATCTTACCTGTTGGTAAGTGATGATGCGGTCGAAGATGCACGTAGGCACGCTAGGCCTAGAATGGGATCTGGCTCTCAAAAATAGCTGCCGGAACACATTAGATGTTTGGCGACAGATTTTCTAACTTGAGGATGGTAGCTGGCCAGGCGGACACTAGATAGTGTCCTACCACCATGTGAGGGTTGTTGGTTTCTGAACAATATTTTTCCTTCACCGGAGGGCCACTGTGAAAAGCGTACATATATGTTTCGATAGAAAAATCCATTGGTGCACGGCGGGGTTTGAACTCGGTATCTCTGGCATCAAAGCCGACCGTTCTCCCGATTATGCCACTGGGCCGGTTACAAGTTATAGGTATCAATCTAATAACGCCCTGTTCTCTTACTACCAGGTAGGGGGCACTTATTATTATGGTGCCCGCCTGGACAGCTACCACCCTCAAAGTTGGAAAATCTGTCTTTAAATACTATTGCGTCCCAGCAGTCCTTGTGTGTTACGAGCCTTGCTCGAGCATATCATGACTTACCAATAGTTGAAATAGTGAAACGTTAGCTTAAAATGATACTTAAGTCAAAATTTAAGACCACCCCCGACTGATCTAGGTACCTTTATTTTTTTCATTGAGACATTCTAATGAGCCCAAACTGGATATCTCTGCTGTAAATTGGTCAGCAGTTGAGTATTTTGCAAATTCCAGGAGATATCCTCGTATAAGATCAATGTCATGTTCTTATAATATCGTTAAAGTAACAGGAGACAGGAGGATACCGAATTTGGAATGAATCAGACCTTTAAAAGTAGATTTCATACCATCATCAGCTAGAAAAAAGCTTATAGAAAAACAAACACAAAAAACTCCAGTCTCGAGCATCGTTGCAAGGTCGCTTGCTTTTTGAATATTAACGGACTCATTTCGGAGAGTATGCATCGGAACTTCATAATTTGATTCCGCCATCCCCATTCTATAATCGGACAACCAGGGATACAAAGAGGCGCCACCGCTTCATGGTAGATATACCATTTACGGGTATAAAGCGATTTGCCTCTTCTTTCATCATACGTACAGCCAAGAAATGGAATTCTCTGCCTGAGTCTGTGTTTCCGATTAGATACAACTTAGGGGTCTTCAAGTCGCGAGTGAATATGTATCTTTTGGGTAAGCGCGCTACATCATCGACCGCATCGTCACTTAACATCAGGTGATATATAGGTTAACCGCTACCTATTTTAGCATTTAAAAAAAAATGGTTGAACAAATTTTAATGAATCATAGCTAAGATTCCTCTCGATTAAGATACCTATCAAACAAAACAAAAACTAAATTAAAATCAGTTCTTCCGCTTGGACGCTACGATGCCACAGGCAGATACACATACAAAGATACACACGTCAAACTTATGACACCCCTTCTATTTGCGTCGGGGGTTAAAATAAAACTGGCCAAGTGCGAGTCAGACTTTGTCCCGCACACGGAGGGTTCCGTTCCGAGGTTTCTAACGAACTTCTAACACCAACTAAGTAAACGTTAACACAAAGGTAGAATAGTATTATATAGTAGTAATAGTAATAGTAGTAATAGTAATTGTAGTAATTAATATTATTAAATATCTGGTTGACCGAGCTTTGCTCGGTATTTTTCGCCACTTAAACAGACAAATATGACTCTTCCCGACATCTATTGACGAATAATAATACTATTTTTTTTAATTGAGAGCAACTAACTCCTTTACTGATACAGTTCTTCTACTCGCCAATAGATGTCGGGAAGAGTCATATTTTAAGTTGATTATCAATAAAGTTGATTATTGAAAACACGAATAAAACAACATTTTCTGAAAATGACTCCTAGCTAGATCGATTTATCGCCCCCGAAATCCCCTGTAGGTATACTAAATTTTATTTAATCGTTGGAGCCGCTTCCGAGATTCAGATTAAGGTAAAGACGATAGCGCCATCTTAGCAACTAGATAGGTGGCGCTGCGCTATCTTAAAAATCTTTTTTTAAACTTTTCTTTAATTTTTAACTTTGTTCTGTTCTTAGTATTTGTTGTTATAGCGGCAACAGAAATACATCATCTGTGAAAATTTCAACCGTCTAACTATCACGGTTCATGAGATACAGCCTGGTGACAGACGGACAGACAGACAGACAGACAGACGGACAGTGGAGTCTGGAGTCTCAGTAATAGGGTTCCGTTGGTACCCTTTGGGTTCGGAACCCTAAAAAGAGCGGCCGACTAATCTAGCTACAATAAATCCGGCGAGCTGTGAACTTTTGACGGTAGGTTCGGTGTGTAAAAAGCTCAAGGGTCGATGGGTACCACATAATTTAATAATGTTGCTATTCAAAAGTCGGCCGGAACTTTTGAGGTAACTGTAACTAAGAAATTAGATCAACATCAAAGTAAGTTGGAAACAAAGTAAACGACCTGAATATAAAGCAGCTTACAGTAAATGTTGACTGAGTTACAGATACTGAAAGATTTTCTGGCATAATTTTGTTTTGTAGCGTTATTAGTTTCGAGTCAAGATGTTTGTGAAACTGTGTGTTGCGAAGCAGACTTGAATTTTTAATTCCTGTACAGGAGGCATCCTCTGGCATTTGTCTTTGGCTGCGGTGACTTAATTCTACGTTTCATCGGAATACCCGGCCTAATATTATTATATTTGTACCTACCTCAATTGACGATTGATTATTGATTATTTTATTCAATCCACATTACGGGCTGCAAATCGCCCGGTCCTTTAGAAGGCATTGACGGAGCCGAAGCTAACGTCAAGATGTGGATGGAGAGATGAAAAACTATAAAAAGATGGCACATTAATTTATTATGGCTATGAATGTGTGCTGCTTGATGTCTGTTTTCTGGTCTATGGGATGAGGTATGGCACCCGCCAATTATGCCTCATTTCAAAATATTAAGGCAGGTGGTGACTCGCTATATACTAAATGGGCCCCCCATAAAGGCGGACCGTTATGTCGCCGAGGGGCAATATTAGCGTGGATAGCTAAGGGTGTTCAGAGGTGTGCTGCCCTTTAACTAAACGCTACTAGCGGCTGTATGCCTTTAACACTTCCACCCTGGAGCTAAGGTCTTAGCTATTGCGATTCCCACCACCACCACCGGCCGGTCAAGGCAAGCCGGTGGTCAGAAGGTCTCATTTAGCCCTCACGGGACAGGGGTACGTGGTTTCGCCACTCACCATCGGCTCGCGACAAAGGCACCCCTGCGGGATTATTATTATTATAAATTATTTATGTACTATAAATTGTATTACATATAGGAGCTACATGTAATACAATTTATAGGTTGTAGAAGTTTGATATAAATCGGCGGTTAAATTTCCAACACAATTTGTAATTATTTTAGGAATTCATGGCCAAATTCATAACTCATAATTGCGCGTCACTGCACTTCTGTACTGTGCACTTTAAGTTGAAAAAATAAGATGTGGAGTATCCCATGCCCTGTAATTTACTGGACACATGGTTGAATAATATACAAAGTGAAAACACCACCAGAATGACTGTTAAAAAATGCTATTTTATGTACAAGATTTATGTGCAAAACTATAAATAAAAAATTCAGCCTTAGGCATACCAACAGAACTTCTATCACTACTCACTTATCAATCAATGGTAACTATTACCTGTACATTTTTTACTCTAATTATTTGATGTACAAATGCAGTAGTTGGGAATTTAGTTTTTAATTAATCCGCCTAATCAACAACTAGATTTTTTAATGATCTTGTTTTTTTAAATAAATTAGTTGGATAATTATACAATTATCCCATAGTTAGATTTTTTTCCTAATATTGTAGATAATTTCTAATTCGATACGTCATTACTTATTATTTGTTTTATTGACGTCATTCAAGTAGTCTGATTTTGTTAAACGCTGTTTAATGATGTGAAAATATTTAAACAATTTTTACAAGCTTTTATATCTGCAATGTATGTATGTCTGTATGTATTTATGTATGTATGTCTGTACATATGTATGTCTGTATGTTCCGGTGGAATCTTGGAAGCTAAATTAGACCCACTTCCCGATATCCGATTTCACTCAAATTTGGTGAACTCATGTATCTTTGGTGAAAATACAATAATATGGTACCATGGAGCTGGTCTGATGATGGAGACGTAAGGTAGCCACGGCATCTCTGTGATAAAACAATATAACCCCACCGAATTTGGGCTCAATTGATTTGTCTTGTGGAGCAATTCACATTAAAACGATATCCAGGATCTGAATATGAAGCTGGAAAGTAACTATGGCATTTCTGTGATAAAACAACATAACCCCACCGAGTTTGGGCTCTATTAATTTGCCTTAAAGAGCTCTTTACCCATAATCACATCATAATATCCGTAGAATATTTTAAAACATCACGCCTACTCTAAAATACTCAGGTGGTAGTAGTAGTAGTAACCTAAACCTACCAAAACGTAAAAATAAATTTTGAGTAAAAAACATTTTTTCAACAAGCTTTTATCTAGGACTATGAACTAAAATGTAAAAAATAAATTCTAGTTAGTATTTTGCAGGTACTTACCTTTATTCTTAAAAGCTTGAGGCACAGAAGTATATTAAGTACCTTTCCTGTAAAACGGGTAGTGCTTATTTTAAAAAATATTATTAACTTTTAATTTTAAAATAATGAAGCGATAACGTACTTAGTCGAAATAAAAAACTTCTAATTTAATTTTATAATGACTTTAAAATGGAGAAAGGTCTCAGTTTTTTTTTTAAATTTAATGAGCATACTTCTGTGAGTGATAGTCCCATTGTAAGTTCATAGATATCTAATGATTATCTCCAGAGATATAGAGATAAACGCCTCAAACTTGCTACTGATGAAAATGACTAACGCGGCAATTGATGTCGGTTTCTTTCATTTTTTAAACGATCTTAAATTATTCACAACGTTTATTTCACAACCTCTGTTTATAAAATTATTAATAAATCCTCTAAATATTAATTAACAATTATAAGTAATGTTGTTTTCTAACCTGTCCTCAAATATACTACCGGCTTCTACAAAAGATGAGATTTGTAATCCGAACCACAATATTGTTAATTTTGTATGTTCTTTCAGAATTCCGCTTGCACGAGACAGACAAAAACGCCCAGGAAGCATTTACATTTTCAAAGTCCGTGTATTTTTAAGACCTTTTCGAAACAAAATGTTATATATCTAAATAATTGCCAATTACGTATGTAATATCACTTATGTGCACTCCTTATTTGCTCATTTTTTCACTTATGGCCGGTATCTGAGGTACGTTTATTGAGTGTTTATTTACTCAATGATAGGGTTATTGCGCAGATAAACTCTCAATTAATGTACTCATAAATTGGCTATTAATTTGATCTTATTAGAATTACGGACAAATAGTGCTGATGACATTTTAATTGATTTGATGAATAAAAGCAGAGTTTTATACACCTCGTTACCTGTTCACCTCAGTATCTTAAAGAGATGCTATTGGCAATTCTTAAAGATAATTCCAAACATGATAAGAGATTGAAGAATGTAAGTATAAGCTACTACAATTAATACAATAATGCAAATTAAAGGCAAATGTCCCACTGAGCTGGACATGTAGATTGTAGAGAATTTTTCAAGAACTGTAGATTATTGTCCAAAAATACCTCGCAGCTTTCCAAAATCTGCCCAACTCAAATAAATTAAACACGGAATATGCAAGTAAAAACATTTTACTTAATCCACGTAATTAAACTTGCTCAATAAATTACCTACATAGTTAGTTTTTTTTTTTAAGTTTATTTATGGCTCCACACGATTAGTGTATTTAGCCAGTGTCAAGTATTGAAATTCTTCAAGTTCTTATGAATTTTAGTCGAAGAGATGCGTCAAAGTCACATATCAGGTCAGTTTTCAAGTAAAAGTCTAGTCTAAGTCATACCTTCAGTAAAGATGTGGTGTTTACTGAAGATTTTCAGTGGAATTTTGGTGAGAACGCAAATAGCATGTTTTTCAACATTGTGCTGTTTCCCTACACTCGCACACATTCACCGGCACGTAATGGTTAATAATCCACATTTAATACACATTAACTTGCGGACGAACACAAGGAAAAAATACAATGCGAGCACACACACTGTTCCACGTTCCCGCCAAAAACCCATAGTTAGTCCATTAGCTTTACAAAATGTCAAATGAGTTCGGTAGCTAGATACATTACGATTTAAAAATTGTCACCACAAAAAATCCTCCGTCATTATAATTACTATCCACAAAAATACTGTTGAAATGGAAAAAGCGAACAACTATGACTTTTTTAAATTTACTTTTTAATTCCGGTTAGACAATCACTTAACCAACTGATTTAAAGCGATGATGCGGTTCAATATTTTATATCTTATAGGCTAGCGTTTGACCACCTATCTCACCTATTGGTAAGTGATGATGCGATGTGAAGTGTTGGTTTATGATAGAATCGCGCTTCTCTGGAAATGTAAGATGGCAATTAGACGAGGCCAGTATCCGAAAGAGACAGGCCTTATAGGCTACCGTTTTGACCACTATCTCACCTGTTGGTAAGTGATGATGCGGTCGAAGATGGTAAGCACGCTAGGCCTAGAATGGGAACTGCCTCTCAAGGAAAGTTGTCGGAACACATTAGATGTTTTGGCGACAGATTTTCTAACTTGAGGGTGGTAGCTGGCCAGGCGGACACTAGATAGTGTCCTACCACCGTGCGGGAGTTGTTTGTTTATTAACGATGTTTTCCTTCACCGGAGGGCCACCGTGAGAAGCGCACATTTATATATACTATACATATATGTAGTATAGTATCAACATTTATAGCACTGGCAAGTTGTCGGACAGGGACGCACTCCCTTCTTGGTTCCTTTCGTTTGGGCCGTTTTGGTGTTCATAGCAATTACAACCTTATGCTTAGAGATATACGGATTACGCCAGTACTTCAATTGACCGTAATCTAAATGTCTTTGATTTATAGGTGATTCTAGTCATTGCCAAATACTATCTTGTTACATATTTAAAAAAATCTAGGAATCGCGAGTGGGATCAAAGTCTAAGCCTACGGACGCAGGCAAGTAATATGACGTATTCATGTGTGACAATGACACGCAAATAATGGAGTTTGTTTCACTTGCAGCACAGATAACTTAATATTTTTTCAAATTCACCACTGTTATAATACTTTTCATATTTTTAACAAATAATCGAGACATTTACCATGTTTTTGTTGTTCATGAGAAAAAGACATTATCTCAAAAATATTTTCGTGAATATTTTGATGAGATATAAAGATTATATTATAGAGCAATAATCTATACTAGATAGATTTTTACTATATTTTTTTAATATTGATAGTATAGTTTAGTATAATATAGTATAGTATAGTATATATATATTTAGATTTTTTTGTATAATTTTTGTATACATACAAAAATCAGGTGTAAGTAATTTATTGTAGAAAGGTATATATTATTTTTATAAAATATATTAAGTCAATGTTTGTAAGTTTGTTTTTCAATCACACAATAACAATTTATCCGATTTGGATAAAATTTGGCATACAGATAGTTTATAGTTTCAATTAACACCCATACGTTAATTGAACAAAAATATTAATCCCGTGATTAATATTTTTAACGCGGGCGAAGCTACGCGACACCTTTAGTTTTGGTATGCATAATACGGTTTAATTTTATCCAAATTATATAAACAATAGTTAATAATAAAGTTAATCATTAAAATTATAGAGTAAAAGAAGGTAATTTGGAATATCATCATGTGTTACGTACGTGTATTTTTTTCTGTAGGGTTCGAAGAAATAAAACCATCATTAAATTGAAGTGAAATGCATAAACTATCAATCTGCAAGCTATCAAAATCAAATAAACAATACCACAAGTTAAAAATCTAGGTTGGACGTAAAATGGGAGAATTTGGTATTCGATATGTGGTGCAAATATTTTGGAATGGCGGTACTTTAAATAATATTTACTATGCTAACTTGGTTATGTAGGATATTATTACGCCATTGTTTTAAAAGAAAATGTAAAACTTATACCTAAGGTATCTCTCATCTAAGGCCTCTTTAAGAAGAGCAACTGTTCAAACTCGGTCCGTAACTTTACTGAAAATTATTTGGAATACGCTTTTGGTATTCTAAATTACCGTCAGTCTAACACACTACTTCACATTCTGATCTCTGATCGCCATCGTGGAAGTTTGGCGGACTAACCGTATATGTTGCAGATGGTGTCAATCTCTAATATTCCACAGCTATTAAAATGAGATAGCGCTACTAGTTTCTGTGAAATCCTATTTCAAATTACCTGCAGTATTCCAAATTTCCCTCCTTTCCTCTACTTCTATCTCAAAAGTTTAAAAATGTGACTTATGCGTTTTATCGCCATGACGCAAATTAATAAAACTGTTACCGATTGATTTGACATGTTTCACAATCATTGACGTCCTAAAAAACTATTTCATAACTTTTCACATTGTTATAGAATCTTTTTAATTGTTCTAACCATTAACAATAATTCAGTTTTTTCTATATAATTGTGAGTTATTAGAAATAGTATCAGTTAGGAAGTGAGTGGATAGACAGTAACGTCGGGTGGTAGTAATTGTCAGTGGAACAGAGGAAGTGAAAATGAATAGCAGTTATGGGTATTTACACGATGGTACAGTCTTTGAAGGGCCTCAAGAATTTTTAGAGGGCGTAGGGAGAATGTTCTATGTGGTAAATCCTAAGGATACAATGTTTGAAAAGGAAGCTGAGGTGCCCAATTTTTATGTCCAGGTAATTTAGATTTTCATAAAATTAATACTTGTTTTTTTATTTTTATGCTATCTAGCTTTTAGAAATTACCAGGACCGTATATAATAAAACTGCGAGTCAGCATCGCGTCTCTTATCGCACACTTAGGGAGGGTTCCGTACAACACGAAACATGACAGAGTTTCAACCTCATATATATTTGATTAATTGATATTACCAAGAATATTGGGTTTGGTCGCGATCTAGAAAGACGGGGATCATTTACTAGCGCCATCTATGTCATTTTTCCGAAACTCATTAGATAGATGGCGTTTAAAAACACGTTTTTTGTATGGGGACTCCCTTTAATTTAAAATTTTATTTTGTTTTTAGTATTTGTTGTTCTAGCGGCAACAGAAATACACCATGTGTGAAAATTTCATCTGTCTAACTATCACGGTTAATGAGCTATAGCCTGGTGACAGACAGACAGACAGACAGATAGACAGACAAACAGACAGACAGACGGACAGCGGAGTCTTAGTAATAGGGTCCCGTTTTACCCATTGGGTACGGAACCCTATAAACCACATAGAATCATAAAAAAACTAAAAGAACCGATTTCAAATGCCGCGCTAGTCATTTTCAGTACCAAATGTGTAGTGTTTTTATCTCTGGAGATATTCACCTTGATGTTGATTAAATATAAATGCGATCACCTGGGAGGTATAATAAATACCCCTACAAACAAAACATTTTTTTAATTGGTTCAAGCCACTTTCATTAATCGAGAAACATACTTAAAAAAAAGCTGCCGACGAATTGAGAACCTCCTCCTTTTTTGAAGTTGGTTTCGGCTTTTCTGAGCCTCTTCGCTCTCGCATTTCGTCCGAGATGGCCTAGAAAGGAAAGTGTGTGTTTGTGTCCATCCAAGTTTAATAATTGACCATAAGCGTGCACGTAAAGGTCACTTCATACCGAGACGCGACGCGATGCGACGCAACCATGCTTCTGGTTTCGCGCTGCGCAGAGCCCATGTCAGAGCGGTGAAGCCTGATGGCTTATTGTGTAGTAAAAAGTTCTATTTTGTATCACGTGGCTTCTCACTGCAACGAGCAGTGCAGCGCGGCGCAGTGCTCACCGCTGAATTATTTCAATAAAATGTGTATCTTTAGGTATAGTAAATTTATAGAGTTCTATTTTGTATCACTTTCTTAAGAGGGAGCGCGGAGTGCACTTTTCCATACAAATGTATTCCCCCGTTTCCTCCCTGGAAAATGCATCTAGAGAAAAAAAATATTCTACAAAAATCAAGGTCTGCTGTAGCTACGCCCCCCTAAGGATCAAAGGCCCTAAAGGAGGCTTATATTTCTTTTTGCAATTGGTTGGTCAAAAAAACCAAATGATAGGGGCGTAGCTACAGCAGACCTTGATTTTTTGTAGAAACAAATTTTGCTCTAGAAGCATTTTCTAGGGAAACAACGGGGAAATACATTTGTATGGAAAGTGCACCATCGCGTTTTCTTTTTAAAAAGTACGCGCCGCGTCGGTATGAGCTGACCCTAACATTCAACTTTCAAAACTGATTGATAGAATAAAATATTCCATTAATAGTTTTAATAAGATAGAAATAGTTCACGAATAAATTATTGAAAGTACTTTTAAATTGCATGGTCACGTTACGTAAAGTTCAAACACCTTGGCCTAGAAGAATAGAGTTCAATGAAATACTACTGCGATAGGTTCAAAATAATAAATTATTCAATGAATGCACGTCTTTCAACATCTGTAAAATTGATACGTGAAGCAAAAACTTCGGATCACAGTTTATGAACGTTGGGCGCACGGATGCGTGTTTAGATTAGGCATTTTTATATCTGATCAGCTAATGTTTGACCGCTATCTCTTCTGGTGGTAAGTGATGATATAGTCGAATATTGAACACGCTAGGCCTAGAATACTCTGACTTTCGAGGGCTGTGTGGCGCTGAAACACCGTAAGGTTTTGGCGGCAGATTTTCTCCTAGATGGTAGTAAGCTACTTTTTGGTAGAGGCAAATCAGGCGGAGCATGGATATAATATGCTTCTATCAGCTATGGAAAAGTTAGCGTTGTTTATCATAATTCCTATGTATTTTTCTTGCTTACTGACACATTATTTTAACGATAACAGATTACTCACTATGCATAGGTACTTAATAATATCAACAAAACACATTTTATTGTTTCTCATGACGTCCCTCTGGTTTCAGATTTTATGGATCTCTACTTATTATTCAAAATTCATTTATTTCAAGCTATTCAAAACTCATATTATAAACATTGCATAATACACATAAAATAAATCACAATTCAATTTCAAAATAAAAAGATCAATACAAAATAATAATAAAATAAAAATAAAATAAAAGTGAAACAGAAGAATATGGTCATTTGTTCAAATCTGAATCAACTTTCAAAATCAATCATTGTACGGTGGGAGCATGTCTCAAACAACAATGATTGATGAAAGGGCAGTCGACTCTCGCTGCAATCATGGCTAGGACGATGTTGTCACTGGCCCGCACCCTGCGCACCAGAGACGCGGCACGCTTGCGCATGCTCGCGTGGAAACAATCCACGCGAGCCTGCGCAAACACGCCCGAAGCGCTGCAGTAGCGGGGCAGCTTCATCATAGCCCTAAACGCATTATTTAATTGTACACGATGAGCATTGTATAACAAGCGGGTATACCTAGCCCACAGGCTACACGTGTAGAGAATTATGAACCTACAAAATTATTCTCTTTGTAGATTAAAGGAATAATTTTCTGAACGAAAGATTCTAACATGCATGCAATTTTTCAACAAATAAATTTGTTACTTACATAGTTGACGAATATATTTCAATGGGACAATCCAAACATAATTTCATCGTAGGAACTGAATTTAAATCGACATAAATGAATAATGTTTGGCTTTTTATTTCAGTCATGGCCCTACTTCTTCATGTTTATGATCTTGGAACACATCGTCCTCAAGCTGGAAGGCAAGAATGGAATTCGACTGAACGACGGCATCACAAGCGTCTCCAATGGAATATTTCTTGAAGGCGGAAGGTGGGTCTTGAAACTTATTGCTACTAAAAGTATCATTATGAGGAACTAAAATTTACCACTAACGAAGAAAAGATTGCCAACTCGTGAAGGGTAACTGAAGGATACGATTATGGCTTGTACTAAGCAATTTCGTGTTCCTACTAGACGATTAATGTTGACAAGGCGATGACGACTTAGGTTCACTATCTTCCTATCTCTATAATCGCTGGCAGAAGGTGAAGAAGGAATAATGTCCTTTAGATTGAATTACATATTGCCAGTAACAGTCTACCACTTTCAAACCCAATCCACCTCTGTACCTACCTCAATGGTACCATCAAACTTATCTGTCCAAAATGCTGGTTACCTACTTCTGTTTAAGACCAAACATGGAATCAGATCATTGAATTTAAAAATGACGCTCGTCTTTACTCCAGGCTCATTTGGCGTGGAGCAGAATCCTACGCCTACACGTGGATTTATTCCAACTGGAGGCTCGTAGACCTGCCCTGGGATAGAACATCCACCTGGATCCTTGCAGCTATCGGCGTGGACTTCTGCTACTACTGGATGCACAGAGCTTGCCATGAAATCCATATTCTATGGGCACAACACCAGGTTCATCATACGTCCGAAGACTTCAACATGGGTGTAGGGATCAGGCAGTCCATCCTGCAAGGATGGTGTGGATTTGTAAGTATCGCCTTTTTATTATTTGTTCTGTGCTTTTATTACTTTTTGGTACTCCTTATATTCTATGACAAAACAATGGTTGTCTGTAATGTATGTATACGTAAGTATAGTCGTATAGTCAATGTAAGTATACGGACGATAATTTTACGTGATAACGTCATACGATCGTGCTCTCTATCGCTTGTTCCGCGCTCTCGCTCGCACGCGGAACGTGACACATTTTCGTGCGTGCAGCCGGCGTTCATCGATTTATAAGACGTTGTCACGTCAAACACTATAAATAATAAACACATACTACTACACCTATATTAGTTAAAAAACGAATCTTCTACACTATAACTAATTACAAAGGTGTTAGGAGTATATTATATCGATGTTCCGCCTGACTTGCTACCAAAACTTTCGTATAAATAGGCTTCCACGACACGGGCCTTGTGCCTAGTGTGGGGCCGTTGGTTAATTAACATGTTAGCAGCTAGTTTTAGTACACAATGTAATACATTTTTCTAATGCATCCTCTGTACATATCTCATTTTGGAAAATAAATAAATTTATTAAATTTATTATTATTACATAAAAAAATAAAAAAAATAAAAAGTAGTTAACCACCATCAAAGAGCAAATCTATTGCTATAACTTTACGGTGTTCTAGCAGCACACAGTCCTTGAGAGTCTGAGTAGGCTAGACCTAGCGTGTTCACCATCTTCGACCACATCATTGTTACCCACCAGACAAGATAGTAGTCAAACGCTAGCCTATAAGATATTTTAAAAAATCTAAGTCAGCATTTTCTATACTCCAAATCTCAGCACATGACCAGCACATGAACTTCACGAAATTTTTTAGATAGCTGATTAATTTAATCCCTTATACAAAAATCATAATTAAATTCACAATCACTGGAATATGTTTCATTAAAATAAAATAACGATTAGGATGATTCTTTCAGATTTTCTACCTGCCCCTGGCCGTGGCTATACCACCAGCACAATTCATTATGCACCACCAGTTCAGTTACCTTTATATGTTTTGGATCCACACTGAAGCCATCAAGACTCTAGGCCCATTGGAATACATTCTAAACACCCCCAGTCATCACAGAATCCATCACGGTAAGAAAATGTTTTCTCAATAATTCAGCAATAGAATTCCAGAACCTTCTTTAAGCCAGACAGTGGTCAGTTTCCTCATTTCATAATGATAAAAATGTGTTTTGCATATGTAAGGCTATTTATTTACCATGTTTAGTGCCCAAACTTCCTTTAAGTGTGCTGTTTGTTGGCTAAACTTATCTTCTAACTTAACTATCTTAAAATTGAGAACTGGATGTTTAAAAAATCGCAAAAACCCAAGCTTATCCCCTAAAAGTTGCTTTTGTATTGAGGAAACGTCCCTTCTTCAATGTCCAAAAGAATGCTGACAGAGTACAATAGAGTTCTTTATTCCATCCGTAACGCGTTCCCCATATAAAGTAGACAATGATTGGTGCTCGGACCCAAACTGATTTCAAGCGGATTTTGATGAGCCATATAGTTTTATGAGCTAACTTATTATAAGGACGGACTCAATCGTTCTAACAGCAAGAACCTAGTTTTACTACTTCACACACTTCATCGGTTACTTTCAAAGAAAATTGTTCATCTGAACATTTTTCCTGTTAAGAGAGTAAATCACTTGAGCAAGGATTTATTGTAGAAATCGTAGAATGTTGTTTAAACATTTTCAAGTTAAAGCAAGAAGAACTTGAAGTAGAAGCAATATTTAATGAACAGGAAGTTTGCTTTACTTTGACAAGAGTAGCCAAATATTAGCCTAGTGCCGAGTCATTGAAGAGGCGTTGTGCACTGATAACGGTAGAAACACCGAGAAAATATGAAAACATTTACTTCTAGCAAACAAAAGATTAAGTAAAAATCATTCATCATCATAACTGCTGTCCACACACTGGCCACTTCTGGACATAGGCCTCAAATCAATTGAGACAATAATTAAGATACCTACTTGCGAGTCAATATCATTAGCAAGTTTGAGACGTTTATCATCATATCTCTGAATATGCGTATCAAATATTGATAAAATTTAAATAAGACCACCTTGAAAATAAACCCTACCTCTGAAAAAAAAAATCGGTTTACAATGCCCGGAGTAATCAGGTAGCAAACATACGAAAAAAAACGACAAAAAATATACGGTCGAATTGAGAAACCTCCTCCTTTTTTTGAAGTCGGTTAAAAAAAACAAAGAAGAATTTAGAAGCTCTTCCTATTTGGAAGTCGATTGTAAATAATTATCATCACAATTATTTACAACTCATTCTACCTACTGCAAGGCATAAACTAACCAACAAACCTCCACCAGTTACCATCCGACACTCATCCCTATTCCGAGCTACTTACTCTTGGACAGGTCAGGTCCTTTTTATGTTTTTTTATGATTGTTCCAAGCAATATTAGTACAGAAAATGGAGTGCCGCTTTAGTAAGTTTTGTTAAAAAATTGAGAAAAGTATATATGTTTTTCTCTTTTTGACTAGATTGAATAATTTATATAGATCATTTTACAAAACGAAAAGATCGACATCAAATGCAAATTTCTAGGTTTGTAAAATCGTGCATAACGCCCGAAAAACACGTTTCTTGTATGGGGTATTTAAAGTTGTATCTAATATTTCATTTTATTATATATTTAGTATTTGTTGTTAAATTCCCTTCGTAATACATACTTTGTGAAATTTTGAAGAATCTACCTATTACGGTTAAGGAGATGTGAAATGCGAACAGTCGGACGGACGGAGAGCAAACTCTCAGTTATAGGGTTCCTTTGGTACCCTTTGGGTGCGGAACCTTAAAGAATACAGTCGAATTAAGAACCTGCTCCTTTTTTGAAGTCGGTTGAAAAGTATCTAAGCAAATCGTTAACCCAATGATAACCGGGACGATGTTCCATTTTATGATGAGGAAAACTGGACCCGACCTTCATAAATAAGGGTCTATTTTATGGGAAAGTGAGTACTAAATAATTACGAACCCGCTGTAAATATAGTTTTTCTATCCTCGGAAAATTGGTATTGGTCACCACGTTTTTAGTGTTCATAAACTATTGAGTTTATAAGCCTTGGCAAAGAAAACACTTTTTTCTGTTCCGAGAGGTTGAGATATAAATTATAAATTAAAAGCAAAACATTTTACTTTAGATCAATAACAATAGGGATGATTATAAATTGCGGCTAAGATGGTAAATGTACGTATAAAAAGACGATGCAGTTATCTGTTGTTATCGAAGTTACAGGTAATGGAAACGCAACATCTAAATATTATAAAGTAACCAGCGATGTGCAATCATGCTGTCACTGACCTAAGTTGGCCTAGGCAACTCTTCAGTTGGACGGGGTCCCAGTCCGGGTCGGGACTCAGATGAAATATCTGGGTCTCATCCTGGACGGGAGGTGGGCTTTTGGGGCCCACTTTGCCGGGCTGACCCCAAGAGTCGTGGGGGCTGCCGCCTCTCTGGGAAGGCTGCTGCCGAATGTGGGCGGCCCAAGCGCCAACTGCCGACGGCTGTATTCCGGAGTCATCCGGAGTATGGCCATGTATGGGGCTCCCGTCTGGGTGGACGCCCTCAGTCGCGGCAACAAAACCCTGCTGCGACGTCCGCAGCGGGTTGTAGCGACGAGGGCAATCCGTGGATACCGGACGGTGTCCTGGACGGCGGCGTGCTTGCTGGCCGGTGATCCCCCCTGGGAGCTCCAAGCGGAGATCCTCGCCGATGTTTACCATTTCGTGGCGGCGAGGAGATCCCGAGGAGAGCCTCCAGCGTGGGAGGAGGTCGAACGCATGCGGAGGCAGGCGCAGGGCGCCCTGTTGCAGGGGGAAGGAGGAGGCGGTTTGCCCGCCTCCTCCACCCTCACTCATAGTGGGGTCACTGGCCGAAGGTCGGGGGACTTTCGGCCGGCTTGCACGACCCCACACGTCTGAGGGGTGGCCTTGGTGAGCGAGGCCACCCCTCCTTGTGCCGGAGCCTGGATGTTTTCATCCGGGCCTACCGCCGGGGCAAGATAGTGATTGCTAGTGCGACCCTATCTTGCCCTATCTCGGCGGAGGACTGCTCACCCCAGGTTTTTAGTGGGTATACTGCCTTTCTGGCAGTGACTCCCACATAACCATCTCGCTCCCCCGGGCGAGTGGTATCCATAAAGGATTTTCCTGGGTCAAAAAAAAAAAAAAGGCAACTCTTCAGTGCTAAGATATCTACCTAATTAAATGCTCTGACCTATGCACCCAGCTGTGTCGTCACATATACCTAACAGGTACAGGATTCGAACCCGTACGCTTAGATAGTAACGTCAACCTAACGTTCTAAAGCAGTCCACGACGAGGACCCCCCGGCAGAGCGATGAGACAACAGGGCGTTGGTTCAGCCGAGGTGTATGGGTTGTCTGCCTGATGGCCCCAGAGGAGTGGTTACTAAACAGGCAAGACCCTACAGGAGAACCCTCGATAAATAACACACACCATAAAAGAATATACAAAAAAGTTGATTTCATAAATAAGTACCTATAACTAAACCTAACCCTAGCAAGACCTTCGCGTCCTTCCTATCCTACGCGACAACGAGATTGCTAACGTGACGTTCTTGCACGATGATAGGAAATATTTTCTTTCAAGTTTCGTCTAGCGCCTTGAGCGGCCGGACATAGGTTTTTTGCTCCAACCGGTGACAATGTCAGGTCCCTTAGAATCGGGACACACGTTCTCTCTTGAAGCTTGGTATCGTCCTCCAATGTAAAGTACTCAACCTTACCAAACCATTTTTCATTATAGGAAGCAACCCATACTGCATCGACGTGAACTACGGTGGAGTCCTCATTATTTGGGACAAGCTATTCGGCACCTTCCGACCTGAAATGGAAGGAGACAGGATTGTCTATGGACTGATCTACCAGCAGCCTTCCTTCAACCCTCTTCACTTGCAGGTATTATTTATCTTGATATCTTGAAAGATAAAAGAAAATTCAGAGCAGTTATTGATAGCTTATTTAGATATCCTTCAGACATTAGTAGTATCTAAAATGCCTGCCCCCTGATTGTTAATCATTCGAAAACCTATTCGGATTCGGAAGATTTATTTTTGACTATGAGTATTGATAAATCCGTGAGTTATTTTTTGCTGAAACCTTTCCAATCAGAATAACAGATTATTTTTAAATTGAAATATCAAAAGTAACCGTACGGAGTACTGTGAATTGTAAATATCCAAGTCGAAGTAAAGGCAGTTTATGAATTCGAATTTGCTTTCAAATGATTGAGAATAACCCTGCTGCAAGGCTAGCATGGCAAGGGGACTATTTTGTCTTTCCACCTATCCGTGTTTTGTTCGGTGGAGAAGGCAAATTATAAGTAAAGTTTTTTGACAATTATAAACGCCCGTTGACTTTTAATCAATTCTTTTTTTAAACTTTTTAATACGAAACAAAATGAAAACTCGGTTTAAACTTCACCAAGCGTTTAAATTGTTGTGTTGATCTCCTGTCAGTGGCGAAAAACAGGGAAATAATTTTGTCTTTCCCTTGGGATAAGGCCATGCTAGCCCTGCTAATCCATAAATTTTTCCTTACATCCCGTAGATTATGTCCCGTAGATAATCTGTGACGTAGTTCAAAAACCGCATAGGCATGTTTTTGTTCAGCATCTTGGAAGATTAGGGTGCCTTTGATTATTCATGATTACAGTACATATTATTATATATATACAGCACAATATATGTTCAGTATTATTACAGGATATTTTAGCGCAGGACTGCTAGTGTGTTGTTGCTATATTGTTATTTTTAACCGACTTCAAAAAAAGGAGGAGGTTTCTCAATTCGACCGTATATATATATATATATATATATATACGGTGGAATTGAGAAATATATATATGTATATATATATTTTTTTTTTTTAATGTTTGTTCGCGGATAACTTTGTCGTTTATAAACCGATTTTGATTATTCTTTTTTTGTTCGAAGATATCCCAAGTGTGGTACCATAGTAATTTTATCGAGGTCTGATAAGTATCTCCAGAGATATTGAGATAAACATCTCAAAATTGGTACTGAAAATGAATAGCGCGGCATTGAAGTCGGTTCTTTTTTAGTTTTTAAACGATATTATGTTGTAATTTAGTTGCTTATTTGAAGGTCTCTAAAAAGACCCTATAGGCACGGCCACACCGTGGCGTTCTGCGTTCTGCGGGCGTGATCTCTGTACTTTTCAATTGTTTTCTGATCGCGATCGAATACTACTGCGCTATCTGATCGTCGCCTAGATCGCGCACGCAGAACGCTGCGGTGTGTCCCTACCTTGAGAACTACCATAGTGTACAGCAAATTTTTTTTATATCTGCTATCAGATAGCGAGATAGTTAGTGGGCTAACGCTAGCATAGGCATAGGACCACTATTTCGCCTGGTGGTAAGCGATGATATGGTCAAATACGGTGAGCACGCTAGACCTAGAATTTTAAGAAAACCACACATTTTCTTTTCAATTCATAAAGGTTCAACAAAGAACTTATTTTTCCTAAATCTTTGTTTGTGTTTTCAGACTTTCTACACAAAATACGTAGTACAAAGATTCAAAACCTACACCGACTGGATACACAAGATCCGAGCTGTGCTCGATAGACCAAGCTGGAAACCTGGCTTCTCAGTTCGCTTCAAGGACATGAAGGAAGACGTGAGTATTCCATTTTAGACCTTATCTCCTACTTGCTAGGGGCTATATTATTCTGGACACAAGTTAAAAGTATATGCTGTTCATGATAACGAAATTGATATTTAAGTCGCTGAATTGCGGTATACAATTCAGAGGTACTACTCCTGATATATTGAATTTAGATTTGTGTAGGCTTCTTAATTTTACTTTGTTTGATGATCCATCACCACTTTTATCACGTGTATTAAAATATGAATGCCAATTCTCAAGTGAAAGTATATTTTCTAGACAAGTATAAGTATAGTATCTCATCTTAGGTTATCGTTACTTTTCATCAACTCCGATAATGCTCACTTGCTAGTATTTCAAAACTTTAGTTAGTCGATTTTTTTTACCAAAGCGGGTTGCACATTACTCGTAGTCTTGTAAACCCATCCAACTTTCATTGAACGTTTATTTAAGTTGTGTTTCACTATTTCACTTTTGTTATTTTTTTATATAAAAATTGTCTGAAGTACTGAAACACACAGTTACATGTATGGTTGGTTTTAACCTGCTTTAATATTTTTTTAAATATTCTGTCGTAAACGATTGGTTGACAGCTGAATGGTTCATTACTTTTGTTTTTTTTTTCTAATTCGAAGCGTTAAAATTCTGCTTTTGCTATGTTTACTTGATATTTGGTTATGATTTATTTTATGATTTTGAATAAATGCTTTGATTCTTCTTTGAAACTAAGCTAAATATGCTTGTGTCTGGAGAGGGTTCACGTTTTGACGGTGGTCAGTGGGTGGTGATCGAGCTCACGAACTCTCGGTCGCCAGGCCGACACATTAGCCATTGGGCTATTGCCACTTTTTTATTAATTTACATTTTTTATATTTTTTACAGCCTGCAATCCATACCCGACCAAAATACAACGTGATTCTTCCAACATGGTGCACCGCCTACCTTCTACTACACTACGGTCTAGTGCTGTGTGGATTTTATCAGCTGTTCTTGATGCATACGGTAAGATATCATTTATTTTTACTTTAAAAGGACTTTTTAAAAGATCGCTTAAAAAACTAAAAGAACCAACTTCAAATGCCGCGCTATTAATTTTTAATACCAAGGTTGAGGTGTTTTTCTCCCTATCTCTGGAGATACTTGTCAGATCTCGATGAAATTACAATGGTGCCAACCTTGGGCTATCTCCTTTCCAACAAAAAATAATCATCAAAATTGGTTAATCAACGACGAAGTTATCTACGAACACACATATATATATATATATATATAATCTAAATACAGTCGAATTGAGAAACGTCCTCCTTTTTTGAAGTCGGTTCAAATGGAGGAGGTTTACAATTCGTCTCTAAGTTTTTTTAAGTATATATTTTGTTACGCGATTACTCCAACAATTGTGAACCGATTTGAATGATTATTTTTGTCATAGGTAAGGGTTCATCTCGAGGTGGTCGCATTTAAATTTTATCAAAATTTGATAACCATCTCCAGAGATATGAAGATAAACGTCTCAAACTTGCTACTGGATCTGACTCGCGTGGCATGATAGTCGGTTTTTTAGGCTTCCGAACCAAAAGGGTACCAGCGGAACCCTATTACTGAAACTTCGCCTAGGCCTAGAATACTCTGACTCTTAAAGGCTGTGTGCTGCCGGAAAACCGTTTAATCTGTGCAGTTCATAGTGCTGCGATTGTAAAAGTTAAACATTTCAATTCGAAATATCAGTAATTCCAGTCAAAAAGGTTTTCACGAACTCATTAGTAGATTCATTCAAAATGAGGCCTTCCAATTTAAATCTTGATACATTCAAATGTGATTTTGTGAAATCGATGTCGAAATATCAAATAGCCGAGGTATTAATAGGACAATGATCAGAATTACAAAAACATTTTCCTGTGAACTGTGTCTCATATTTACGGAAATATATCGTTACGGATGTCGGATAAATACGGAAGAAATGGATCTGTGAGAACGAAGCGACGCATCTGTGAACTCACTATTCATTAATATAGCCACAGAATAATTAAAAGTAAATTGTTAAACACAATCCAAAATTTCATCGTGCCGACGGGACTTGAACCCGCAACCTCCGGAATAACATGTTCCGGTGCTTTGTCAATTAAGCCACGGTGCGAAGTATCGTTACGACGAAATTAGTGGATTGCATTTGTGAACCCAATTATGCATTGGTGATGTATAACCCGACCAAATTACGTTGTTCATTTTATCTTATAGCTGGCATATGTATCACGTGTTCATCGTTTAAGTCGGGTTATATCTCTATAGCTATTTCAATCGCATACGCTAATGTTTCCTCTACATATATATACTTTCTCTATGTCGCGGGTAAAATATTCAGCACTCTCTCGTTCTATCTCTCTCTTTCTTACTTTAGGTCTTCGAAAGGTTTCTAAAGTAAGATTATGGAATTTTCGTAGTATATTTAGGCTTGAACAAAACTCAGAGCACTGAAAACCTACTCAGGAGACAATAAAAAAAAATTTCAAAAATAAAAAATAAACAGCTAAAAGTATTTAAATAAAGTACTTACGTTATTGAAAGGATCAGGTTGAAAATTAGCAACCGTGCTAGTACGTATTAGAGTTAAAAGCTTAAAGCTGCCAAGAAGCTGTTACCGGCGGTACCTTTTCTTGGCACCATGCAGTGTGGTAGATTGCAAACTATGGGTCGTTGACAAAAATATATAAATAAAATTATTACTATTCTAATATTGACTCACTTCAAATTGTTAAACACAATCCAAAATTTCATCGTACCAACGGGACTTGAACCCGCAACCTCCGGAATAACATGTTCCGGTGCTTTGCCAATTAAGCCATGATTAACTTACGTAATAAGTAGTCATAGATGGCGCCACCAATGCATAATTGGGTTAATAAATGCAATCCACTAATTTCGTCGTAACGTCACTTCGCACCATGGCTTAATTGGCAAAGCACCGGAACATGTTATTCCGGAGGTTGCGGGTTCAAGTCCCGTTGGTACGATGAAATTTTGGATTGTGTTTAACAATTTACAAAGATATTAAGTGTGTAACACTTTAAAGAAACATAATATTTCACTTCAAATTCTTCACAACGCACGCTAGACACATAGCTCATGCAAATGGTTTCGACTTGCTTGGGTATTATTCACTGCGGTCATATTTCATCACCACATTTTTCAATAAGAAAACATCTTCTTGACTGAGCCGGAGTTGACTTTTTTCTCCTCCAATGCACTAAATATATAAGCTATATATACATACAATTCGACACGCTCCCTCAATTTATACTTTTAAAGAAAAACTAAAAAAAATCTACTGAACACAATCCGGTATTGATGATTATTTCGCTATCTCATGTATTTCTTAAAACTGTTATATATTTGTATGTGTATGTATGTTTATATATTATGCATATGTATTTATATTTGTTTTATTTGTATGTATGTAGATATATGTTATGAAATAAATATTTATGTTTATGACTTTGAAATAGATGTTTATTCATTTTATGATCTCAAAATTGTTAAATGTGCACCTTAGCCCTTTACATATTCGTACTGTCCACTCCGTCCTAAGGTTGTCTGGAAGAGATCGCTTTGAGCGATAAGATCACCCATTGTACTAATGTATAATGTATTTTAAGAATTTTAAAAATTATTATTTAATTTTGGTGTACAATAAAGAGTTATCATTCATTCATTCATTCATTCATTCATTCATTCATTCATTCATTCATTCATTCAAACATATAATGCTAGTATTAGCCAAGGCACAATGTGAAAACGGAATTGTTTTGTTTTTCAGATTCTTCCTCAGAGCACAGTGATAACTCTAGTAGTCTACATACTACTATCTCTCACAGTCTTCGGAATGATCCTCGACGCTTCACCGAAGGCACCTCTCTACGAGACCCTAAGGTGCACAGCTGTTCTCGTCCTCTCGAGGTTGATGACCCCGCTGTTTACTCTGACCTATTCTATAAGAATGTTATATATCACTTCAGGACTCTTCTGGCTTACTTTTGCTTATAAGACGAGGAAGATTAACTGTGTGAAACAGTGTGCAGATTAGGAGCCTGTTAGTACTTGACTTGACCTGAAATATAAATTAACATGAAAATTATGTTAATTACTGTATAATAAATAAGATAAAACAAAAATTAGTATAGTGTTTATATTTTTAATTTATAATAAGTAATCTGTTGTACTCAAGTAATACATTTTTGGGAAAAGATTTTTTTCAATTTTATTTCCTATTCCATAATTAGGCGGCGTAATCATGACGTCAATTACTAATAAAACAATTCACTTATATTTTTAATTATAATGATTATGTAAGCGCAAAAAATACAAGAAATTAAAATAACATTACGTTAAATATGTAGCATTAATACTAAAAAAGCAACACCAATAAAATATTTTATTGCTTAATTGACGAAACAATTATATGCTATATCGAATGTTCTATTCATTAGACGAAATCTATAATTAGAGTTATTATATAATAATAATAACTATAACTAATCAATGAGTAAATCTAAAGCTGCCAATTACTTGCTGACAATTTGCACGGTAACATTACATGGTTTACGTTTACATAGAAAACTAATATTTATTTTATATTATCCAGACTAATCCAGTCTATCCAGTCTATAATATTATAAAGAGAAAACCTTTTTAAACGAGTTCAACTTTCGAGATGTTTAATTACGCATCAAGTGCATCTGTTTCAATATCGCGAAAAATATCGTTTGCGCGATGCAGGATCTCATACATTTAGGCAATATTTAAAGGAGAGCAATAAAAATCTACACTAGCGCCATCTCTGGGTTTTATTTTTCATTACTGTTAAATGCGAAAGTATCTGTCTGTCTGTCTGTCTGTCTGTGTCACTTTCACGCCTAAGCTACTGAACCGATTTAAATAAAATTTGGTACACAGATAGTCTAGAGCCTGAGAAAGGACATAGGCTACTATTTAATGCGAAAAAAGGGTTGTAAAAGGGGGGATGAAAAGGGACAGGGGAGGACAGGGGAATTGAAGAGAGGGGAGGGGGGAAGTGAGGGGAGGGGGAAGGGGGTGGCGTGGTGCGGTGCGGTGTATTTAGGATACATATGTGTCTTATTAGTTAATGCAACACATAGACACTATTCCACGCGGACGAAGTCGCGGGTACAGCTAGTATCGAATAATTTTACTTATACTTTGCTTATACGCTTACATGCGTTTAACCACTATTTCAATTGACGATAAGCTATAATGAAGTATACAATTTAATAATAAAAACTCACGTTCATTTTAAACTTATAGATTTAAGACGGGAATTCTTCAGGATCTTGAGTGATCCTGAAGAAGGCCTCCGGATGAGGCCGAAACATATGTCGATCGCTATATCGACATCGCGTAAGTCACGTTAAATTCCCATCTTAAATCTATAAGTATACAATTGTATTGCAAAACACGTTTTAGTTTAAAAAAAAATTATTAATGGATCACCATAATGTGATCAAATACGCAACTCAAAATTCGTGTTTACTAGAGATTTAGACTGCTACTAATCGGTGAGAACATAGACTCTGATTCTAAACGCACGATTTTATTTAGAAAATCTGTCGCCAAAACATCTAAAGTGTTCCAGCAGCTATCCTTGAGAGCCAGTTCCCACTCTAGACCTAGCGTGCTACCATCCTCGAACGCATCATCACTTACCGACAGGTGAGACAGTGGTCAAACGCTGGCCTATATGATATATATAAAAAAATCGAATTATTTAGGTACACCACTATCTTATCTGATTCTCCGATGCTGTCTGAGATGAAAATCTGCTTCTTTTGAAGTGGAAGATGGCAGTCAGACGAGGCGCTATAATACTGGTCTTGGTCCAATCCATATAGCGTAACTATATCCTGTCCTCCGAACTAGCTGGCACCGATCATTGTTATTGTTTTTGCAGTGTACTCCCATCTTCTCACTTTCCCTTGTGTGAAGAGGTCTCCACTCTGGTATCTACCACCAAGCCCCCTAGACAAAATCCAACTTCTGCTTCCATTCACGCTAATGCTAGTTCAAAATGTATGAGAATGACATTTATTTTTCCGCAACAAAGTTGTTATATACATTATATACCCATACATTTTGAAGTTGCGTTAGCGTGAATGAAAACAGAAATTGGATTTTGTCTAGGGGGCCAGACCTCCCACTGTCAGCTGGTCTAAATCTGGCAGCACTAGCAGCTAGACCAAGCGGTTCCAAGGTTCGGGATTGAGAGTCAGAGTAATTCTAGATCTAGCGTTTATCATTTCAATCACATCAACACTTACCACCCGCCGAGATAGTGGTCAAATGCTAGTCTATAAAAAGTTCAATTTCTTAATAGACATATGTTTTTAAAACCTAAATAGCCTTAATATGCTTCATAATGTTGTTCCACTGAATTAGATATTGTCTTACAATCAATGAGATATAATCTAATTCAGTCTTGTATAAATACGGTTAGTTACTCCAAAATTCCAATTGATTTGATTCAGTAAATCAAATTGATCAAATTGATATTCAATGGACTAGCTCAACTGACTTAAATTCAATTGAATCTATCAAGAGTTGATTGATACAAACACTTATTTGATGATGTAATAGATACTGACAATGTATTATATTTTTTATTTGAAATACAATTGTTTTTATGGTATAAGGAAACAAGACAAGCACGACGCTCGCCTGATGGTAAGTGATGACTTATACCCATTACAGATACAGCGATATGCAAAATTCTGGACTGCCAGAATTTTGCATGTCACTGCACTGCGCCTGTTACCTTGCGACATAAAGATGTTGAGTCTCACATATCCTGTAGTTTCACTGGACACTTTGCCATTTCAACCGAATAACATTCCTTCTTCACAGCTGAAAATTTCATAAATTTCATCAAATTCAATTAGAGATAAATTAACCTTACGGTGTTCCGGTAGCAGACAGCCCTTGAGAGTCTGAGTATTTCACGCCTACCGAGCTTACTATTTTCGAACACATAATGGCTTACCACTAGGCGAGTTAGTGGTAAAACACTAGCATATTGTAAAATAATAAAAAACCCTGGACATCTTACTTTACCTTGACATCACATTTTAGTCTAACTATTCACATTATCAAATAAAATCTTAGATATTTTCTTAATTATGAAAACTGGTATATCCTTAGCCGCTGACGTCGCCGGACACTTTGGGCTTGTTTTCTATGCTTCTCTTATTGTTTTCTTTAAATAAACTGGCCAAGTGCAAGTCCGACTCGCATTCGTAGGGTTCCGTACCACACTACAGTATTTTATAATATCGAGCAAAAAATACCACTATAATTTATCGCCAGCAAAAAATAATAATTAATAAACATTTTATTTTTTATAACGCCATCTAACGTCTAACAAAGGTGTTAGGGATCGACATTTCAATATAACGCCATCTATGGGACGTTTACCTAACTAAGCGTTCATAGATGGCGTGAAATGCCGAAAAAAACACGTTTCTTGTATGGGGACCCTCTATTATTTTTAACTTTATTTTGTTTTTAGTATTTGTTGTTATAGCGGCAACAGAAATACATCATGTGTGAAAATTTCAACTGTCTAACTATCACGATTCATGAGATACAGCCTGGTGACAGGCGGACAGACAGACAAACAGACAGACAGACAGACAGACAGACAGACAGTCAGACGGACAACGGAGTCTTAATAATAGGGTCCCGTTTTACCCTTTGGGTACGGAACACTAAAAAGACGGGGTATGGACCATTAACCACCACGCTGGTCTAGTGCGGGTTGGTAGAATAGGGTTGGTGGAAAAATGACCTTTATCCAACAGTGGATTCAAATAGGTTAGGTAAAAAGCACACAAATATGAATAAATACCTTATTATTCATATTTCTGTGCTACCTTATTCACCTCATTTCTAATGATCCGCTCTGAAGTAAAGTAATGCAACAATTAATAAGATTAAAGGGGGTATTACACCATACTGAATTAGGGTCCCTAATTAAGGTTGGGCAAATTAATTAGGTGCCCTAACTCCGTAATTGTTTTCTACACTGCACATATATAGACGGACTGGGTCCCCTCTTGCTCAATTAGGGACCCTTACTGCCTTACTCTTATAACATTTTACTGATTAAGGAGTTAGGGACCCTGATTCAGTGTGGTGTAATATCCTTCTAAACAGTCCTATTATTATGTTACAGTTATGATGCAACAATATTAATAGTTGCTCTATGTTGGTATTGTAACATAGACAATTCATAAATCAAAGCTTAATGGTTTTCCGCTAAGATTACTACTCTCTGTCAGTGTTTGAAACCACGGAATAGGTTAATTTAAAACTAATTATCATGTTGACGGAAAACATTCAAATACGCATGTTATCATATAGACACAGAATACTTAATAGTACTCCGTAATATAGAGCAAATAATATCGATGTTCCGCCTGACTTGCTTATTCCGGCGACAGTGCAGGTGCCGCGCTCTCCGAAAGCACGCGCTTTGGAAGTGGGTAAAAAATGTTTAACAACGTAAAGGCAGTAAAAAAAAGTAATAAAAGAAAAAAAGAAAAAGTACTTATATAAGTATCGTATGCATCGATTTATATTCTATCAATGCTCAAACGGCCATTTGATGTAATTATTTAACGTCATTATTACAATACATTAAGCATCACAAACTGATTTTAAAAAACCTTTAGAAACTCGTGATAGATTCTAATAGAACTGTCACGTTTTAATTTCAAATTGACAGAATATTTTAATTTGTGTTTGCATCCACGTGCTTTTTGACGTCACAATGTTATGTTTGGTTGTTCATTATTTTATTATCTTACTGCGGATATGTTATGCATGGGCATATAATATGTATTATGATGAAGATAGACATAGGCAGGTACATCATAAGCTTTTTTTTATATAAAGAAGCTTACTCGCAATGTGGCTTGCAAATTACTAGCATTCTTCTTAACCCCTCCAACTAAGCTAAATAAGAATAAGAATGTTCTTTATTGCATTACTTGGAAGAAAGTACATGGGTACAAGGTCTTATGTGTAGTAACGTGAATCAACAGTTTTCCCATTTCGGGCGTGCAATGTAAAATTATAATATATAAAATAGTATCTAAAAAATAATAGGTTTTCTAAATAACGAAATACTTATGTACATTATTAATATTACTTGCTCCAGTTATTATCTTAAACATATTTTTACTTACATCTTATATGAACTAATACTGCTACTTAGTATTACTTGTAAATACTAATTTACACTCTATATAAATTATATCTACCTAACGTGTTTTAAGATCGTAATATTCTTTTTACCATTGCCACTCAAAAAAGAGCACTTTATTCATCGATAGTAGTGAATGAAACGCTCTTTTACTTACTCGGTGAATAAAAACATTTTGAATTTGGAACAAGCACAATATACGAATTATGTACTGTAATACAGATGGTTGAGGTCAATGGCGTGTCAGGTCATCAGGATCCCTCCTAAAAATGGGAGTTCCGCAGGGATCGATCTTAGGACCATTTTTATTTCTAGTTTATATTAATGACTTGCCGTCTTTCGTGCAAAACTTATGTGACATTGTTTTGTTCGCGGATGATACATCCTTAATATTCAAAATAGATAGGATTGCGCCTAAATTTGACGATGTTAACAATTGGTTTACAACCAATAACTTATGTTCTTCTGTTACTTTTGTTTGTTTTTTGTTCTTGGTGTGCAATAAAGTATTATTAATTCATTCACTCAACTTATTACTGAACGCCAAAAAAACTAAATGTATTAAATTCTCGCTGCCAAATGTAAGAAAGGGTGTCATTAATAGCAGGATATTAATAAACGATGTACCACTAGAATTTGTTGAATCCGCTACATTCTTGGGCATCACCCTGGATTCAAAGCTACAATGGGTTTCAAAATATCGGCTCTAGCAGGTAGATTGAGCTCCGCTGCATACGCAGTACGTAAAATTAGAAACTTGACTGACGAATCCATTGCTAGATTGGTTTACTTTAGCTACTTCCACAGTATAATGTCCTATGGCATTTTATTGTGGGGGAAAGCCGCCGAAATCCAATCTATATTTGTTTTACAAAAAAGAGCTATTCGATCTATATATACCATGAAGTCGCGAGACTCACTTCGTGAAAAATTTAAGGAGATTAAAATTCTCACAGTGGCATGTCAATATATATATGAAAATATTATGTATGTACGCAAAAATTTGAATGATTATGATAAGAGGTCCGATGTACATAATTTCAATACAAGACACAAAAATAGATTAATTTTACCTCAATTAAGGTTGTGGAAAGTTAGTGGTTCTTTTTTGGGGAACTGTATACGATTTTATAATAAACATCCTAAAGATATTGATCAACTGTCTATGAGCAGATTTAAAACCTTTGTAAATTCCAATTTAATGAAGAAATCGTACTATACATTAAATGACTAAGTATATGAATGACAAAAATGCTTGGCCTGAATGCCCCAAGCTCCAAGATATAATATAAATTGTATGAAAACATAATTATTTGTTGTAAATTTAAAAAAATATTAAATATGAATTAAAAAAAAAATGAATTAAAATAAGTGACAAGCCCCATAGAGTTTCTTGGTGTTTCTTCTCTGATGGGAGTACTTCCGAAACACCAGTAGATTCATCAGTCAATCAGTTTTCATCTTTTGTTTGCAGATCTAGGGTTGCCTGTAGAGACAGTATTATGCAGCTGATAGACGGACAATCGGTTCCATTCGGAATATGATTTGTACTGCAATTAGTCTGCGTTGTATTTATTTATTATGTTTCATTATTTCACAATTTTTTGGATAAAAATTGTCTGAAGTACTGAAACATGCACTGGGTTGCGGGTGCACGTAATAGTACGGTTGGCAACCTTCATTAATCAGGGGAATTAAACATGTGTTTTAAGTGTGACGTTCGACGTCTAGATGAAAGCTAAATGGCTCAATACCTTTGTTTTTTTTTGTAAATTCAAAGCAATAAGTTATGTTTCTGATACGAGTATATCTATAATATTTTTTATTGAATACGATCTGTTTAATGTTATTTGACGTGTGTAAGTGCAAATTTTTAATTTGCCCATATACTGAATAAATGCTTTGACTTTGACTTTGTACAAATCATAAATAGAACTTGCTGAAAGTGCCTACTAACTGGCTAAATGGAGGTATGCCATAGAAGCTTTATAATGTAATAAAAATAAAATCCCACCAATGTTGTTCTTTTTTTGTTTTCAGTGTGCTCTACACGATTAGTGTATTCATCCAGAGTAAAGTATAACAATTATTTAAGTTTTTGTAAATTCATGTCATAAAGTTGAGTCAAAGTCACCATTCTGATCAAGTTGAAGTCTCAGTCTAGTCCAAGTCATATCCTTTGTAAAGTTGTTAACTTTACTGAAGATTTTCAGTGCAATATTGGTGAGAACGCAAATAGCATGTTTTTCAAAATTGAGCTGTTTCCCTACACACACATTCAACGGCACTAAAGGTACGGACACACCGTAGCGTCCTGCGTGCGCGCGATCTAGGCGGCGATCAAATAGCGCAGTAGCATTTGTACCGACTGGTTCACACCAAACGCGATCAGACAACAATTGAATAGTACTGAGATCGCGCCCGCAGATCGCAGGACGCCGTGGTGTGGCCGTACCTTGAATGGTTAATAATCCATACTATTGCACATTAATAATAACATATGATAAATATAAATAGGTACTATAAGTAGGTAGTACCTTGTGGCCTATCTTTAACGACCTCATACATTTTTATATATCATACATATACTCTTTTGTATTAAAACGATTTAAGGGTGGAACGTTTTTAAAATTTTAAAAAAGATTGAAGTATAGAAAAATCATTTTTGACGGAATCCGATTTTGAGTCTGGACAAAGGAATGTAGGAAGAATGATAAAAAAAGTAGAAAACAAGATTGTGTAAGCAGCAAGAGAAAATGAAATTGATGGGTCTTCCAATCACGGAGTACTTTATATATACGCTTCCAATGGTTATGGTAGAAAATCTTCTATCGTATCTCTTTTACGATGAAATCGCTAAAACGGATTGTATCCAGAGCCTTCAATGAGATGTATGATGATGCTGAACCGAGTGTCTCTGACGCTAGAGCGGAGGCATGCACATGCTCTGAAGAACGTCAAAGCTCAGCTGCCAAGACGGGAGTCAGAATGCAGATACCACCAGTTATCACGACACTGTGATATCCTGACTTCCATTGAGAACAGAATATCCATGCTCAATATGACTTACTCAAAGTTTATTGACCAAGGACTTTGCTGATTCATACCAGGAAAGGATAATGCAGTAATGGACCCGTAGTGTAGTGATAGTTTTTGTTTAAGTTAAGTACCGTAGATTTTTGTAGTCAATATATCTTTAATATGTGTGTCCCGTGTTCATATTTTATCTTGTCTAGGTTCCTGGTTCCTTTAGGGATGTAGCGCGCGGTAGGCCTCCTCCAGGGCTCCGTTACGTTACATTCCGTTACGTGACATTCCGTTGCGTTACAACCTATTTATTTTCTCACAGTCAATGGTAAAAAGAAGATTACACGACTCGTGAATAAAAAATTTAATCTCGGTCCTTGTATCCCTCGCTCCGCTCAGGATTCTAATCTAGAATCCTTCGCTGCTCACGGGATCCAACTTAGTCCCTCGAATTAAATTGCCTTTTTATTCACTTGTTGTATAATCTACTATTTATATTATAAAATACGTGTGTCTGAAGTGTATTCACGGCAATGCAATGGGTGGGGATCGCTAGTCTGATACCTTATCCACTGGACAATTGCCACTTCTACTTATTATATAAATAAAAATAAGATTGGTTATTTATAATAATTTAGGAAAACATTCGATGATTAATTTGCAGAAAAATTCTTAAAATGAAATAATCTCAAATGTTATTGTTTAAGCTTACGTTCATTTTGGAATTTATTTACTTTGAAAAAAAGAAATTATCGAAACTTACGCGATGTCGGCATCGGCATAAGTTTCAGTTTTATCTGAGAATGGAATTCCTTACCGGTATCTGTGTTTCCCAGTAACTAAAACCCGGGGGTCTTCAAATCGCGAGTGAACAGGGCCCCTAGACAAAATCCAATTTCCTGTTTTTATTCACGCTAACGCAAGTTCAAAATGTGTGGGAATGACATCTTTGTTGCGGAAACATAAATGTCATTCCATACATTTTGAATTTGCGTTAGCGTGAAGGCAAACAGGAAATTGGATTTTGTCTAGGGGCCCAGGTATCTTCTAGGTAAGCGTGCCACATCGTCAATCGCATCGTCACTTAACATCAGATGAAATAGTGGTCAAACGCTCGCGTATAGTATTTAAAAATAAACTGGCCAAGTGCAAGTCGGACTCGCACTCGTAGGGTTCCGTAACACAGTTAAGTATTCCATAACTATGATTTTTCGCAACTACAAAATTAACTTTGTTTTTCATAGTATTTGTACACCCCACACGTATAGGTTTGAAGAAAACATTTTTTTTTGTTTCAGTCAGTTGGTTTGGGATGTATCCCTTAAACTTTTATATTTTTTATTTTTGTATAAAAATCGGAAAGTGGTTGGCAGAATACATCTATCTACCAAGTTTCAATTCTGTAGTCCTAACAGTTTCGGAATAAAATGGCTGTGACATATGGACGGACAGACAGACAGACAGACAGACATGACGAATCTATAAGGGTTCCGTTTTTTGCCATTCGGCTACGGAACCCTAAAAATTAAAAATCTGGAACCTTTTATCAGTATCTCGAATGCGGGGCGCTCGTCGAACCGTACGAGGCTGGACGCGTCGAATTAATAACAAATATTATGAGAGTTATCACATAAATTATGCTGCCCACAGTTGGACACAATCAAAAAGTTGAATCTTCTTGGACACCATACATGCTAGCTAGATCATATAGTAGAGAGACTAGATCATCATCATCATCTGCTGGTGTCGGTCCACTGCTGGACTGAGGCCTCTCCCAAGATGCGCCACTGAGCCCGTTCTTTGGCTCTTCTTTTCCAGTCACTTATCGTGTGTGTCGTCGCTCCACCTGGTCACAGGACGTCCTACGCTACGTTTGCCGATTCGCGGTCTCAACTCTAGAACAAGTCTACCCTAACGGTTATCAGTCCTACGGCAGATATGACCAGTCCACTGCTACTTCAGTTTAGTAATAACAGTTTACGTACAGTTCGACTGGTACACCAATTTAAAGTCGCTCAACGAGCTATGGAGAAAGTGTGGCATATCTTAAACCACCTATTTAATTTTCACATCATTCATTTACTCTTTGGTATTCAATGATTTATGTTTCTTTATGACGAAAGTTTTCAAAATTTAAAAACGAATGACGGAAAAATATCGAGAAGGCAGTAAAATTAAAAAAAAAAAGGCAAATAAACTGGCCAAGTGCAAGTCAGACTCGCACTCGTAGGGTTCCGTAACACAGTTAAGTATTCCATAACATAGTGTTTGTATGAAAACGGTCGCCATATCTCTAAAACTGCTGGCTGTATCTCGTTCAAACCAATTTTCGTTGTTAGTTTTTATTGAGATCTACAGCATATATTTTTTTTAGATTTTTCACTCCCATACTTTAAAAGTTAGAGGGGGGGGGGGGGACACACATTTTACCTCTTTAGACGCGCCTATCTTTCAAATGATTGACTTTGAGAAAAAATGATTTTAGGAACCTCAATGTCAATTTTGAAGACCTATCCATAGACACCCCACACGTATAGGTTTGAAGAAAAATTTTTTTTGTTTCAGTTCTATGTATGGGATGCCCCCCCTCCTTAAACTTTTATATTTTTTAATTTTGTATAAAAATCGGAAAGCGGTACACAGAATACATCTACCTACCAAGTTTCAATTCTGTAGTCCTAACAGTTTCGGAATAAAATGGCTGTGACATACGGACGGACAGACAGACAGACAGACAGACATGACGAATCTATAAGGGTTCCGTTTTTTGCCATTCGGCTACGGAACCCTAAAAAGACATAAATCGAGGTCAATCTATTGTACCTGTACTCGAATGATGGTTGAAGAATGGCCGGAGTCGGCGTTGCGATACGCTTGCAACTTTTGTCCTTACTGCTACAATATTCAGTCGAAGGTGTCAGCCAAGACTTTTCCGAAGAGCATTGTTTGAAAATTTGTGTTCAATGTGTGTGTTTTGTGATGTGAAGTTAAGTATCGTAGAGTATTGTAGAATCAATATGAATATAAATGTTATAACCCGTCTTCTATAGTTTACCTTGTCTAGGTTCCCTCATTACCCGTAGCGAGAGGTAGGCGCTCCGTTAAGTTACAATAGCTATTCTCGGTATTTTTCTGCGGGATCGAATCCGGAACGAAGTAATTCGCCAGAGAACTAAAGTTATCAAGACATAGCTCAACGGATTAGTAGACTAGAGAATACAATTCCATAAACATGAAAAATATGCAACCTCCAATTTTCTTAATTAAATAAAAAATGAAAAGAATCACAGTAAAAAAACATCAATGACAAAATATTATCATTAACAACAATGTTTATCAAACTAAACCGGTATCTCTTGAAAGCAGTATCATTTGTTGCATCATATCTAGCGCCAAGTTCATTACCATCTCGCTTACCGTAATCGTCATAAAAATAACGATATCTTAGTTAGTACCTACCTGTTATAATACGCAGCGTTAAAACATAATTTATTAGGTTGACATGTGACAGCGGTTATTTCCATTAGTATTCATAATTTTATTAATTTTATTAATTTTTAACCGACTTCAAAAAAAGGAGGAGGTTTCTCAATTCGACCGTATATATATATATATTTTTTTTTTTTTTTTTTTTTTTTTTTTTTTTTTATGTTTGTTCGCGGATAACTTCGTCGTTTATGAACCGATTTCGATTATTCTTTTTTTGTTCGAAAGGAGATATCCCAAGTGTAGTACCATGGCAATTTTATCGAGGTATGATAAGTATCTCCAGAGATATTGAGATAAACATCTCAAAATTGGTACTGAAAATGAATATTTTTTTTATGTTTGTTCGCGGATAACTTCGTCGTTTATGAACCGATTTCGATTATTCTTTTTTTGTTCGAAAGGAGATATCCCAAGTGTGGTACCATGGTAATTTTATCGAGGTATGATAAGTATCTCCAGAGATATGGAGATAAACAGCTCAAAATTGGTACTGAAAATGAATAGCGCGGCATTGAAGTCGGTTGTTTTTTAGTTTTTAAACGATATTATTAATAAGACATATTCTATTCGTACTTTGCTATTCGTAGTTTTATATTGGCCACGACTGTTCACTGTTAGGTGAATATTTTAATACCGTGATACTGAAAATTATGGGCTTTACGATTTCGCAATATTATTTTGATATATTGATAATCTCTTGCTTGATAGTAAAAAAATATTACAAATGTTTTTGTATCGTTCGGATTAATTTGGTAGTAAATGTGTTAATAATGCAGCAGAAAAGTGCAGAAATGTGTGAACTGTGAAAAGCTCATCATCATCATCATCAGCCTATACTAGTCCACCGCTGGACATAGGCCTCTCGAATAGCACGCCACTGAGCACACTCACTGATCCTCGGCTACTTATCCAGCTCTTACCAGCCACCTTGCGAACATCATCGCTCCACCTAGTCTGAGATATCTTGCCGATTCGTGATTTCCACTCTACGTGAAAAGCTATTTGTCATAATTTTCATTTTAGGTAATTATTAGTGACAGGAAATTGTGTTTAAATTTAGAAATAAATGTCGAATTAATAAACGCATCTACCTATTCCTTTATTATTATTTTTTTTTTTAGTTACATCACATAACAAATAATTTATTGTTTACTTGATTTAATTTATATCTTATAGACTAGCGTTTGACCATTAGCTCGCCTGGTGGTGAGCGATGGTATATATCGTGTAGAAATGGAAATTAATTATATTATATATTTAATTATTCGGCAAATATTCTTATTGCGTCCTAGTAGTAATTCTCAAACTCTTTGCAACAATGACACTTGAATCAGCGTTCTAGTGAAACGCGTTTTTGCGCTACACTATTTTATAATTTTACGCAACGCTTAAACACAACAATAATGCGCAGGCGCTTGCTTACACTAGTCCGACGAAGTCACGGTCAAAACAAACGCTACACGATAAAGTCGTGCAGATATTCTATAAAAAATAAATTCAAAAACTAAAACCCGACTACTGAAAGATCACACTCAAAAAAGTATGAAACAAGAAAATATTCTCACCTGAGATCGCTATGTACAAACTATTCAATATGTATCGTGTATTATATAAACAACTTACTTTTAATAAATATTTTATTGTATTTTATAAATATTCTTAGTGGTGCTCAGTTAATGTGAGATCTTTCAGTAGTCGGGTTTTAGTTTTTGAACTTATTTTTAATTTAAAACATTTTGGGGTTTTTGCATAATTGTATACTATACTGTAATATGTATACATGTCAATATACTTACATAAATACACAGCAATCTCGACAAACACATAACCCTCCCAACTGCTTCTTTGCGACGCCGTGTGGTAAAAATTAGTTTTCTTAACTTCGGCGGGATATATCTCGCCAACGCTACGCCCGATAAAAATATGATGTACTAAACCTTATCTTCATTTTAAAATCCCTATTTAACGATACCACACACGATGGGGTGTGGTGAATTTTTTTTTAGTTCTGGACTTCGTGCCCTCTAGAGGGCGCCACATTCAATTTGTTGTGACGTCACATAGCCTATAACCAGCAAACAAATAAGACGCGTCCAACGACACCTCATTTGTGAAATTATGATAAGTAGTTTAGAAGTTATGAGGGAACAGATGAACATACATACAAACATACATACTTACTTACCTCAAGCTAGAAAATCTGTCACCAAACATCTAATGTGTTCCGGCAGCTATCCTTGAAAGCCAGTTCCCATTCTAGGCCTAGCGTGCTTACCATCTTCGACCGCATCATCACTTACCAACAGGTGAGATAGTGGTCAAACGCTAGCCTATAACGTATAAATAAAAAAAATAAAAAAACATACATACATACTTACATACATACATACATACCCACATACCGGTCAAAAACATAACCCTCCTTTTTGCTTCGCTGTAGTCAGGTAATAAATAAATAGTAACCGCAACCATTTTTATCGTATGATTAGTCTCGCAGTCAATTAGCGATTGAAATTTGTCGGTAATATATTTACAAAATAAAATCTTTTTCAAAAAAAATAAAACCGACTTCATTACCACAAACAGGCACTCAAAAGCGAAAAATAAATTACTTAATATAATTATTATAAGCGCTACCCACTTATATATTTGAAGTCGGTGCCAGCCAAGTCTATTAGATAGTAGATAGATACTATGTAAGTAGTAGTAGTAAGTAGGTAGATACATGTAGGTAGTATCTATCTACTACCTATTAGACTTGGCTGGCGGCACCGACTTCAAATAGATAAGTGGGTAGCGCTTATAACAATTATATTAAGTAATTTATTTTTCGTTTTTGAGTGCCTGTTTGTGGTAATGAAGTCGGTTTTAATTTTTTTTTAAAAAGATTTTATTTTACCCTTTTTAGTGCAAAACAAGTTTTAATTAAATTACATGCATCTATAAAATTTCGTGTCTGGGACGTTATACACTGACGGATATATACTTTATGAAAATTTCAAGTATGTACCTATTACGGTTAAGAAGGTACATCTGTCAAGTGCGCACATATAGACACACGGACGGACGGACGGACGAACTGACGAACGGACAACAAAGTCTCAGAAAGCGTTCATTTGGTACCCTTTGGGTTCGGAAACCTAAAATTCCGCGATAGTGAAAATATTCACTAGTCATAATGATGTCATCAAGGTATCTAAGGACGATGTCCAAAATGGCCCTGTGCAATAAAAGCATCTGACACACACGGTCATTAATTGTTTATTTTATTACAATAATTCCAAATACCTTTATAACACGGACTAGTTGTATTCCAAAATGAATATTAAAAAATATTATTTGCAATTATTAACATGAATTGCCGCCATATGGCCCACACAGTCTGAATCACTCTACTACGTTATAAGAGTTGGCACTTCCTTACATTGTTAATACCCGAATTATGAAAGCACTGTGTAGCCAACCTAGCAACGAAAAGTATTATATACGGAGTACCTATTATATAATCTGTGGTATTATGCTTATAATTTTTGTGTTGCTTGATACAAAGTACGTTCATAATTCTGAGTTTTTTATGTATGTCGTGTCGCAGGCGGGACTGATATGGCCGCCATCTTTGCAAAACGTCATGTCATGTCAAAAAATATTAGGTATGCTCAAAAACTTTGCACATTAACAAGACTTTGCCTGGTAGAACATTCCTGTGACGACAAATTAATTCTCCCCACCTTTGTTTCTATCTCGCTTACAGTTACCGTAAGAATATCAGAAGTCAATAATACTTAAATTCAAAAAATTAAAACCTTCCCCGACTGATTTGTAAATGTAATCCGAGTTTATAATCAAAGCATATGAATAACTTTGTACGTTGAGACCATTCCAAGGAGATGTCTCAGAATTAGATCAAGCTTACCATATTTTTGCAATATCATTGAAGTAACAAGATACTGTGACAGCGCCATTTTGATTTTTTGACGTCCGCGGTCTAAGGACTACGAGCTAACGAAAGTTGCTATCGTAGTTTTTTTTAACCAAAAAAAGAGCTGATAATATTTAAACGGCTGAACAGATTTTCATGAAATAAAGCTAAGAACACTCTCGACGAAGATCTATCATCTATCAAACAAAACAAACTAAATCAAAATCGTTCATCCGTTTGGGCGCTACGATGCCACGATGACAGACACATAGATACACAGATACACACGTCAAACTTATAACACTCCTTCGTTTTGCGTCGAGGGTTATAAACCAAAATCAACGTGAAGAAAGATGTAAAAACATTATTCAAAGTCATATTTTTTAGTCTTCAAAAGTATATGCAATAGCAACCTCCATTGTATATAATCTTCTTGGGACTCTTCTTCTAAAACTAGTACATTCTCCTATGTTTGGGATATTTATCTCCATATCTCTGAAGATACTAATCAGATCTCGATAAAATTAAATTGGGAACACCTCGGAAACGTACCCTCTTCCTATTAAAAAAAGAATCATTTGAATCCGTTCACAATTGACGGAGTAATCGCGCAACATACACACAAAAAAAAAACATAAAGACGAATTGAGAACCTCCTCCTCTTTTGTGAAGTTGGTTAAAAAAACCGAAAATTGTATGTGCGTGCGCATTTGAAAATTGCTCTCCAGTGAAGGAAAAACATCGTTAAGAATCCCCTGACCCCCTGGTATATATGCTGGTAGGTCACTGTCTACTATCTGTCTGGCCAGCTACTACACTTAAGCAGGAAAATAAGACATCTAATCATTAGATGTTTGGCGATCAAAGAGAGCTGTCGGAACACACATTAGATTCTAATGTGTTCCGGCAGCTGTTCTTGAGATCCAGTTCTCATTCTAGGCCTGCTATCATCCTCGACCGCATCATCACTTACCAACAGTTGAGATTGTGGTACCCTTTTTCCACTTTGTCAGTTTGGCTGCATTTTTTTAAACTATCATCCTTCTAAAACCTTGACAATCAAGTCAAGAACGTAACGAAATTATAATTTCTGACAAGATAGGCAGAAAGGAATATATATTTAAGCTGGTGAATTACTCCCTGCATCTCTATAACTTCTTTTCTAGGCCTAGCGTGCTGCCCTTCTCGACCACATGTCACTTACCTACCAACAAGTGAGACTTGAACTTCAAACGGTAACTCGTAAGTTGTCTAAAAAAAATATTAGTCGTAAGTCGCACAAATGTTTGCATATTATAATCTATTGCGTATTTAATTGAGTGGAATGAATTGGCTATTTTTAACGTTAACCACTTTAGTTACACGTAAACAGAACCAATGCAAAACATTAAGATAAAAACCAGTTAGGCATTTTAGTTGCAACAATAATACTTTTGTAAAATTAGTGGACATAGATAATTGATTTGTTTATGTGTAATTTTTTTAACACAATCGAGACTGTTGTTATAAATTTGACGGGTGTTTAACTCCGACGCCTGACGAAAGATTATTTCATAAGAATGGCTTTTTATAAGTAAATTGTTTATTTAATACATAATGCACATTGAATAGCTATTATATTAACATAACGCAATTGTCAAAACAATTTAAAAAAAAAAACTAAAATAACTAATAATTAAAATAAAAACTACAAATAATAAATGGAATTTAGGTCGCTGTCTGCTGTTAGATTACCCAAAAAGCTGGCGACATTACCTCTTTGAATCGCGAAACTAATGCGTTGCCCGAGGTAAGCTTCAGCTCTTTGGTCGTGGGAGACATGGATTAGGCGTCTAGACAGCTCCCTAACAAAACCGCGTGCTTGTTGACCCCACGGGCCCATGGTTTCGACCCCAAACCGAAGAAAAGCATAGTTGTCACCGATGCTTATATATTTCCTCCGTTTGAGAGCCTCTACTGCGTCTGGAGCTGCTCGTGCCACCCGTGGGGTATTATGGAGATCGGAAACTGCCAATGTGTCGACGCACGTCGCATCCCACACTAGCGGCTTCCCACGACACCAAGGAACCAACGTCATGCCGTCAGGCCTCTTACCATCGTCACGTGTGATACCGTTCGACTCTAAAATAGCCGGCACGTTGACGGTGGCAAGAGCCCGACGGATGACGTCGTTCAGTGAGGCGTGTCGAGAAAGCCGTCCCGCACTCCTTGGGAAGGCTTCCCCTGGGCTTCTTCCATTATGTCAATCGATATATTCGGTAGTGAACTGTTAAATATTTTCCCGAAAAGACCGGTAATACTATGGACAGAAGATAGAAATGCCGGTAGCGACACACTAGAAATTTTGCGTATGCTTATGCCTCCAAACCGAATAGGTAAGGAAGCTTGACACCATGATTTGTCCGAAAGGGAACAATTTAGATTTTTTTTAGGATATTTTTGATTGCTTTATCTAAACTTCATAGTAAAGTCATGTGATTCCAAAACGGGCAACAGCGAAGTATATAAGTGAATTTTGGAACAAAAACACAAAAACGAATTATATGGAATTCTATGTAGCAATGAATTTTTGCTAGGCGCTCCAAAGCATCTTCAAATTTTTGGCGCTGTTTATCAATAAAAACCGGTAAAGACTCTTCTAGAATTGGAGCACCAAGGAGGCGAAGGTTTTCTTTATGTAAAAGTTTAATATTTGGGGCCAGACTGTTAAGTTTAGTGAATTAGTCATTTCTTTTATCCATAGGCACAATGTCCTTAAAGAAAATTTCACACTTTGAAAAATTTAGATCCAAACCAATTAAATGTTTTTTTTAAATTAAAACCTGTAAATCCTGCAATACCGCGTTTGCGTCGCCTCCCAGGGTTCCGTCATCCAGATACTACATGTTCAATTTTGAATTTAGGCTCGAAATTATCGGATGTATAGCAAGCCCGAAGATAGCCGGTCCAAGAGGATCACCGCAGCAAAAATTAATTATATTATTCCTGTGAAGTAATTTTGATTCAGTTCCATAACATTGCAAAAGATAAGTATTTAAAGTTATTTATTTGATAAGTATCTACATGAATAGCAATAATTTTTAACTGATGATCGTCGTTAAGAAAAGAGATGCAAATATATTAACTGTCTAACTGCGTCTCCTTCTATTAGATGTTTGCGATAACTGGACGCATCGATATCAATGTAGAGACTTTCACCCTATGATCTGATGATGATGAGATGGTTGTAATCCATCGTCCTAGCTTTCACCCCTGGCTCTGAAGATCTGATGACGACGCAAAATGAAGGGGTGTCTGTGTCTGTGTATATGAATGTGTCTGTCAGTATTTGTATTTGTATTTATTAATTCGAGATTAAGCATGTTCGCATTCCTCGATGGCATAAGGTGCCAGATTGTATAAAAATATATTTAGATTTCCTTTGAAAATGGAAATCATCTGCGTCTGGCATCTCAATATGAAATGATTTTGAATTCGTTTTTGTTGGATTGAGTTATCACTTATCAGCTATGATTCAACAAAATCTGCGCAGCCGTTTAAAGATTGAGTGCCGAAATATCGGAAACTTTTTAATAGTAATAAAAAACATGATAGGTGAATTTGTTGTAAATTTTATTATGTACTCGCAAAGTTATTTTTTTACATTTATCCTATATACTAATAATACATAATAGACTGTTAACGATCTAAAAACCTCAGAAACAAGATCAATCACAAAAACAACCAGTTCTTATAAGTTTATGACAACGGTTGTTAAATGTGTGATTATGCAGTCAAGTTACTTATCTAGACGTAAAAAAAACAAGTGCTTTGGGGCTGCTTCCGCATACTTACCCCTTTGTAATTTGATATTGGTTTATGTTTCATAAAATATATGCTGAGTCATCTAAAGATTACTATAGGAAATGTTTTTTAACCCCGAAGCAAAGTTAGGTGCTGTAAGTTTGACGAGTGTATCTATGTGTGTGTGCGTGTGTGTGTGTGTCTATGGCATCGTAACACCCAAATGGATGAAACGATTTTGTTTCTTTTTTTTTATTAATTCCTCCATCCCCTTTCTTCTATCAGAAAACCAGACGTACATGTGTGCCATCGTTATATGTTGGACATTCCATTTGCATAAAGTGTTTTGCTTCAACATTTATCATACGTAATTCCAAGGAACGGAATTCCTTGCCGGTGTCTGTGTTTCCCAGTAACTACAACCCGGGGGTCTTCACATCGCGAGTGAACAGGTATCTTCTAGGTAAGCGTGTTACATCGTCGATCGCATCATCACTTAAAATCAGGTGAGATAGTGGTCACACGCTTGCCTATCTAATATACAAAAAAAGTTTATTTTGTTTGATAGACGATTTAATCAAGAGTGTCCTTAGTTTTGATTCATGAAAATTTGTTCAGCCATTTTAAGACTATGAGCTTTTTTTCTAAAAATCGAAATTGCCGAGATTATTAATAACACAAGCAACAAAAATATAACCCGCCGCCGGCTTGTCACGTATAATTTATAGGTTATTAAAAATCGTTACAAAACATTGTCACTGGTTAAACTATGTTGTTTTAACCTGTTAGACAAGGAAGTCTTTGATATAGGCCAATGTCTCCAAGGATTCGGATAAGTAAGACTACTTTTGTTTTTAAATATACGAAAACATATGTATTGCAAACTGTGCAATCAGTAAAGCGAAATCGAAATGCGAATGAAAATCTAATCGTAATTTCAAGCAAAATCAGTTGAAGTGATTTTTCTTAAATTTACAATTAGATTTTTTATACATCATTTAAATACATTAAGACTAAATGGTTTGCCCTTGGTTGTGGTATCAGACACAACCATTAACCCGACCCTAGGGGAGGTAGAGACATCTTCTTTGCCTCCCACTAGGGTAATTCCCGTCCGGCGCGTCCAAGTCGCGGGGGTGGGCACCGTTTACTTCAGTAGGCCGGAGTAAATTAGTGGTTGAGTTCGGACGGGGACCCAGTGCCGTGGGGTATAACACGGTCCCTTGCCCAGGGTTACGGGTGAAGACTTCAACGGCTGCAAAGGCGGAGATAATGGATATCGGTACGGCGGAGCAGGCGGAAGAAGCACAAACCCAGTGAAAAGCTGCTCTCGCATATTGAGACCACAGGTTACACTGGAGCTGCAACACTATGCAGAGTGGAGCAGTAGGGATGGCGGCGGAGGAGACCTCGGTCCAACGGCGGCTCCCTAGCCCTTCAGAAGGGTTACTGCATTGGCGTCAGGTGGCAACCGGCCGTAAAACAATATGCCAAATAGAAGTATCTCCTCACATGAAGTACAATAAAATGAATCAGGGCAATAATACTAGGGCGTACCCCCCAAGCGACGTAAATGCGAATACGATGAATCAGATGATACTTAATGTCAATACTACTAGGGCGTCCCCCCAAAGCGACGGTCACTTGGACAAGAACAAACATTCGCATTTACATGTACATACTATTATAAAAAAAATAAGACTAGCAACATGGAACTTGGGGTCTCTTACAGGAAGGAGCCAAGAATTAAGCAACATTCTGAAGAAAAGGTGCATTAACATCTGCTGTATACAAGAAACAAAATGGAAAGGCTCAAAATCAAAGGACATAGGTAACGATTATCAGGCCATATACTACGGTATAGATAACAAAAGAAACGGAGTGGCAATAGTCTTAGATAAAAACTTTAAGAGCCGCATAGTAAACATCACGCGAAAGAGCGACCGTCTCATTGCTGCTAAATTGACACTGGATGACCAACAAATAATTAACGTCATATCAGCATACGCACCACAAATTGGCTGCGCAGAAGCAGAGAAAGTTCAATTCTGGGAAGACTTGGACGATTTAATCCACGAAATACCTTTAAACGAGCGCAAGATAATAGGAGGTGATCTAAACGGCCACGTAGGAGCTAAAAATAGTACGTTTGGAGCAGTACATGGAGGTTTTGGAGTGGGCGAGACAAATAAACAGGGAGAAGACATTTTGGAGTTTGCAGCTAGACACGCTTTAACCTTGATAAATACAAATTTCCAGAATAAAGAAGAACACTTAATTACGTACAAATGTGCAGGACGAGTGTCACAAATTGATTACATTATCTCGGACCTGGCCGTCAAACAAAGATTCAAGGACTGCAAAGTCATCCCTGGTGAGTCGCTAACTTCGCAACACCGCATACTAGTAGCCGTATATGCTCTGTCCAAACCTGTGAAAACCGTGGTAGACAGAACACCACGTACTAAGTGGAAGGATCTGGATAGCTCTAAGCTAAAGGAGGATCACTACGGGGTGCAATAAAGGAATATCTCGATTCTGATATTGGAGTAAGTTACAAAAACGCTGAGGACATGTGGTCTAAGTTTGAAACGCATTGTAGAGCTAAGGCAGCAGAAATTCTAGGAGTCTCCAAAGGACTCCCAGGGAACGGTAAGGACCCTAACTGGTGGAATGACAAGGTCAGGGAGACTTTAGCAAATAAGAAAAATCTCTTTAAGAAATGGCAAGGCTCACAACTAGATGAAGATAAATACTCATATAAAGAAGCGAAGAAACAAGCTAAGAAATGTGTAGCTATAGAGAGATCTACTATTAACCAAGCCTTCTATGAAAATCTAGAAAATGCCAAAACTGCAGATGAAGTAATTAAAGTTGCAAAATTTAGAAACAGAGCCACCAAAGATATAAAGGCAAACAAGTACATTAAAAACAAAGACCAAAAATTATTAACGGATAATGCACAAATTCTGAGTAGATGGTTGGAATATTATGAACAACTATTAAACGAAGAATTCCCAAATGAAGACCCAATTTCTCGCTTACCTATATCTGGACCAATACCCGAAGTAGATATATTTGAAGTCAAACAATCAATAGCCAAAATGAAGAACCGAAAAGCTACAGGCCCAGATGAGATACCACCAGATTTATGGAAAGGCCTAGGACCAATAGCTGTATCATGGCTAACTAAACTGTTTAATATCATAATAACTACTAAGTGCATTCCAAATTCATGGCGCCAAAGCTATCTGCTACCTTTCTATAAAGTCAAAGTCAAAGTCAAAGTCAAAGCATTTATTCAGTATATGGGCAAATTAAAAATTAGCACTTACACACGTCAAATAACATTAAATAGATCATATTCAACAAAAAATATAGATATAACAGAAACATAACGCTTTGAATTTACAAAAAAAAAACAAAGGTATTGAGCCATTCAGCTTTCATCTAGACGTCGAACGTCACACTTAAAACACATGTTTAATTCCCCTTATTAATGTAGGGTTGCCAACCGTACCATTAGGTGCACCCGCAACCCAGTGCATGTTTCAGTACTTCAGACAATTTTTTTTTTTTTTAAATAAGGGTGATGTGGCGCAGTGTGAGAACTATAGAGGTATTAAATTGACCTCACATACACTTAAAATATGGGAACGAATCATAAATAAAAGACTCACTAACATCTCTGAAATATCTCCAAATCAGTTCGGCTTTACAGCATCCAGATCAACTACTGACGCTATCCAAACAATTAGAATCCTGATGGAAAAACACAAAATGAACAATAAAGACCTACATCTAGCATTCATCGACCTAGAAAAAGCCTTTGACCGAGTCCCACGTAAGCTAGTATGGCTAGCCCTCCGTGCTCAATACGTGCCAGAGTACTATATCGAGCTTGTAAAAGATATGTATCACAATGTCAGTACGAGAGTCCGAAGTCTAGCCGGCGTGAGTGAAGCATTTGAGGTTAAAGTGGGTGTTCATCAGGGCTCTGCTCTTAGTCCCCTACTATTTAATTTGGTGATGGATTACCTCACAAAGGATATACCGGCCCCGTTGCCATGGACTATGCTTTACGCGGACGACATTGTTCTGGCTGCTAATACCGCTAACCATCTGCAGGAAACCTTAAATACGTGGACACATGCCCTTGAGAAGTACGGCCTGAGTGTGAGCAGGAGTAAGACCGAGTATCTGAAGTGTTCTTTCAGCGGAAACGCGGTATCAGACACTATCTGTATTGGAACAACGCCTATCCCCACAGTAGAGAAATTCAAGTACTTAGGTTCTATGCTCACAACGGATGCTAATGTTGACACTGATGTGGCCCATAGAATCAGCACTGCATGGCTAAAATGGCGATCCCTTACGGGAGTACTATGTGACCCGCGTATCCCCATTAAAACTAAGGGTAAAGTTTATAAAACTGTAGTTCGTCCCGCGTTATTGTATGGCTCCGAATGTTGGACGACAAAGAAGACACATGAGCAGAAGGTACATACCAACGAAATGAAGATGCTTAGATGGGCAGGAGGTGTGACCCGGCTTGACAAAGTCCGTAATAAACATATACGTGGCAGCTTTAAAGTCGCACCTATCATAGACAAAATTACAGAAAACCGCCTAAGATGGTATGGACATATTAAAAGACGCAGCGAAGATCATGTGGTCCAAATAGCTCTAAACTTACCGGAAACAAAAAGAGGTAGAGGCCGCCCGCCAATGACCTGGTGGTCGAACATTACAAGAGACCTCAAGAAAGCACAATTGCTTGACGCGACAACCCAAGACCGTGTGTCCTGGCGCAGAAGAGTGAGGAGACCCGACCCCAAATAACGGGATCAGGGACGGAAGAAGAAGACTAAATGGTTTGTGTAAGTCCCTTAGTAACCTTAAGAGATAGACATATGTCTTATGTATGTTTTTAAATATTTTAGACACATTTTTCAATTATCTTTAACCGTTAAAGCAGCGTTCGTAAAACAAGATTGTAAAAATTTGTCTCCAGGATTATTCCTATTATTGAAACGGATAATATATAGCTTATTCTCATTCCAAAATTCGATTCCATATTTTGGTAAAATATATATTAAAATTGGTCCGGTAGTTTTGAGTCAATTTATTACAAACACAAAAGTGCAAGTGTTTCCTGATTTGTAATTAATATCGAATAGATCACTTTTATTACTGTAACACATACAAAATATATATTATTGTACATTGGAATGAAATAGATAGGCAATAATTTAATATCGTTTAAAAAACTAAAAGAACCGACTTCAAACATTGCGCTAGTCAAAGTAGCCAGTAGACGTAGTAACTATTACATAATCTGTGTCAGTAAGTAAAGTGCCAGCCAAGTAGTAAATCGTCGAGATAAGTAAATGCGTCCTAATACAAATGTTGAAATTCAAAAAACGGCTCTGCCGATTTCGATAAAATTTAAATGGGACCACTTGGGAAGGGTACCCTTTGAAACAAAAAAAGAATTTTCCAAATCGGTTCAGGCATCTTCGAGTAATCGGTGAATATACATAAAAAAAAGGTTCCGACGAATTGAGAACCTCCTCCTTTTTCGTGAAGTCGGTTAAAAAAAGAGACAAATGGTATAATTTATGAGTAGCCCAGTATACCCAACAGTGCTATCAGACATGTCTTAATTATTATTACAATCAATTAAGAGAAACAAGCCTAGACGAACAATTAACTTCTAGTGATCATCATCATTATCAGCCTGCATTGAATGGATTAATGTATGAATGAATGAATAAATGAATTAATTAATTATGTTTATTGTTATTATAAACTTTTCTTAAACATAAACTAAGTGATTATATACAAGAAGTAATTATTATCTAGACAAGTTTAACATTTATACCCAAGTTAGGATAACCTGTGTGATGGCGTATTAATTCCCCTCGTCAAACAACACCAGATAATATAAATAAGAAGTTAAGCAATAGTACTTAAACAGCATCGTACTTAAACTAAATGCTACTACTAAATGTCACTGCCACTGTATATAATGTAAATATATTGGTCCACTGCTGGACAAAGACCTCTCCTAGCACGCTAATCAGCTCAATCTTCTTCTTTTAAGTAATAGTTCATTATTAACAGCCAGTATTCGTCCACTGCTGGACATAGGCCTTTTCTATGGCACGCCACTGAGCTCGATCTTTGGCTCCTCGATTCCAACCGCTGCCAGCCAGCTTGCGTATATAATCGCTCCAACTAGCTGGACGTCCTACGCTTCGTTTACCCAGCCGTGGTCTCCAATCTAGAACTCGTCTACCCCAACGGTTTTCTCTGCGACAGATGTGACCAGCCCCCTGCCACTTCAGCTTGCTAATCCTTTGAGCTATGTCGATAACTTTGGTAATATTAAACTTAAGTAGTACTTCAGTTTAATTTATTCGACATGTAAAACATTTAAAAACAACATTCGATATTTTCTGGTAAACCATTCAATTATAAGTGAATATTTACCATATTTATAAGATTCTCGACTATTCCTAAATAAGCAATGACATTTTTTGTTTTGATTAAACTTATAAAACTGGCATGTGACACGCGACTTTGATTGCGTGTATTTTATAAAAGGAATCATTAATAATAACTTATTTCTATTATTTTGGAATATTTAAGTAATTTCATATTTTAAAGTTTAGTTGGTTATTAATTAATTTACCTTCGGAACGTTTTCAAGTTATTATATTCGTTCGTTTTTGAAAAAAAGTTTGATTACAATAGTTATATAAATTTTTATTTCAAATATTTTTATGCGCTCAAGTGTTATTGATATAGAGCGCGGTGAGGGCGCAGCGTTTAGTTTGTTAGTATTGATTCTATAGGGATTCTGCTTTTCCTTTTGACGTATAAAAAAACATCACGATCGTGAGTTGCTGATTTTGTTTCCTACTAATTGCATCTTGGTAATCTGTGGTTATATCTTGTACTCAATGTATAAGGATGTGGTTAAAACTATTGGGAAAATAAACCAATAATACTACCAATAACACCCTACCTTCTTGTACAGTACACAACATTATTAAATCATCATTCTAAGAATAAATTAATGGTTGTATTGTGTATCTTATATTCTTAAGTTACCTTAATTAATTAATTAATTACCTTAATCAGTTACCTTAATGATTAAAGATTCACCTAATCTTTAATTATAATCTGTTTGGTAGGTATATTTCATACAGGCCAAATGTGTATTGAATAATATCGTTAAAAACTAAAAAACAACCGACTTCAATGCCGCGCTATTCATTTTCAGTACCAATTTTGAGATGTTTATCTCAATATCTCTGGAGATACTTATTATACCTCGATAAAATTACCATGGTACCACACTTGGGATATCTCCTTTCGAACAAAAAAAGAATAATTGAAATCGGTTCATAAACGACGAAGTTATCCGCGAACAAACATAAAAAAAAATATATATATACGGTCGAATTGAGAAACCTCCTCCTTTTTTTGAAGTCGGTTAAAAAGAGTTTTTTTCATTAATTTAATTCACACGTTTAACATTCAATCGTTAAACATCAGTCAGTTCCATTCGGAATATGATTTGTACTGCAATTAGTCTGCGTTTTATTTATTTATTGTGTTTCATTATTTCACAATTTTTAACCGACTTCAAAAAAAGGAGGAGGTTTCTCAATTCGACCGTATATTTTTTTTTTTTTTTTTTTTTTTTATGTTTGTTCGCGGATAACTTCGTCGTTTATGAACCGATTTCGATTATTCTTTTTTTGTTCGAAAGGAGATATCCCAAGTGTGGTACCATGGTAATTTTATCGAGGTATGATAAGTATCTCCAGAGATATTGAGATAAACATCTCAAAATTGGTACTGAAAATGAATAGCGCGGCATTGAAGTCGGTTGTTTTTTAGTTTTTAAACGATATTATTATTTTATTTAAATAAAAATTGTCTGAAGTACTGAAACATGCACTGGGTTGCGGGTGCACGTAAAATAGTACGGTTGGCAACCCCACATTAATCAGGGAAATCAAACATGTGTTTTAAGTGTGACGTTCGACGTCTAGATGAAAGCTGAATGGCTCAATACTTTTGTTTTTTATTTGTAAATTCAAAGCAATAAGTTATGTTTCTGTTATATCTAGAATATTTATTATTGAATATTATCTATTTAATGTTATTTGACGTGTGTAAGTGCAAATTTTTAATTTGCCCATATACTGAATAAATGCTTTGACTTTTGACTTTTAATTCTTATTAATTTTATTATTTTTTAATGTACATAAAGGTATATACTGTATTCGCTTTTGGAAGGCCTTTAATTCTATATTGTTATTGATATATAAAATATATATTATTTCTATTGTTTCTATTGTAATTGTGTTTACTTTGTTTCTATTGCAAACTTAGTATGGAATAATTAAAACTAATATGACAGTATGATATTGATTAGTATTCAGTAATACGTAACACTTTATCAGAAAGTAAACAAGGATCTTAGCGTGAGTCGATCCACAAGACGTGTTAAAAATATCTCGTACTTTAACCCTGTAACGGCAGCATTAGCACAGAATACTTAATAGTACTGGCATTAGGTAAATAAAAAAATATATTTTTGTATTAAAAAAATGTAAAATGTTGTTATATGTAAAGTAAATTATGTTGGTTTTGTTTTGTATATTTTTAAGATATTTCATTTATTTATTTAATATTTTTAAGTATTTGTTTCGTAAATTTGTTTAATATAATAACTTATACTTAACTTTTTATATATCATATAGGCTAACGTTTGACCACTGTCTTACCTGTTGATAAGTGATGATGCAGTCGAAGATGGTAATCGCTCTAGGCCTAGAATGGGAACTGGCTCTCAAGGATGCCGGAACACAATATTAGAACATATCGAACAATGAAATTATTTGTAACAAGCATTTCCCCGACATAGATGTAAACCAACCAGCATTTTATCGCAATCATTTAAATCGCTTACGAAACGAAAAAAAACGACTTCAGTGCCGCGATTGAAATTTTCAGTACCAAGTTTGAGGTATTTATCTCCATCAGATCTGGATAAAATTACAATAGTACCACACGAGAAGCACACTCTCATAAAAATTCCATTTCCTTTAATAATTAATAACAGAGTTTGTAACAAACAAAAAAAAACAATGCCATGGAATTAAAAACCTATTTTTTGTGAATTCAGTAAAAGGTACAAATAATTACAAATAAATTACCTACAAGTAATTTGTCAATATTTAAAAAGTTATTCCTCAATCTCAATGACTAAACATGTGGTCAGATGTGTCAGAGCGCAGGGTTGAGTGTTAACATACTTGCTTTGCGTTGTTGTTGCTATTTATACAATCGCGTCTCACTGAGCCCGACTGTTTGCACTTGATTACACTCGTGAGTGCACGCTTCGATCGTGGCTGATAATATTATTATAATCGTAAAAATTGCACGTAAAAATAAAGTTTTTTTTTTTCTGGAGACTATTGACCAGTGTGCCGTTAAGGGGTTAAGTTCCGTGGATGGACATGTGAGTTCGCGTAGAGATCGGTCAGTTACAATGTAATTAGCGTTCATTGAGAAAACACGAATTAGTTGTTCTTTCTTCGTTGAGTTTTTGTAAGTACATACATTTTTGTTTACTTTACTTTTGGTGTTTTTTTTTTGCAGATTTTTTTTTGTTTTTATGGCTGTGACTACAAGGAAATCATTTATTTTTTTTATTTTAAACTATATCTGTTACTATGAGTGTTTTGTTAGCTATTAGTGTTTAGTCAGAAACTTGAATTTGGGCGTATTATCTGACTATTTTGTTTTTATTGATATGAATTTTTCGTACAAAACTAATTTTCTTATAAATTACAATACTTACTCACGGTCCTTTACCGCACGATATACTTTCCGGAAACACAACATCAGATACATTGTCAATATACCTTTGTAAATAATTCCACTCTAAATAAATAATAATTATCTTTATCCTGACCTTTTTGAATGATGTCAAACATGCACACGTTTGACTTCTGCCCGGTTCCTATAACATACAAACGGATCGTTTTGCTTACGATCGGTTAAATTTGACACGAGACGCAAACATTCTTGTGTCAAATTTAACCGATCCGTTTGTAATGTTATAGGAACAATGCATTGATGAAAAACCTCGTGATAAAAAAATTGACAAATTCTAAATTAGAATTTACATTTTTTATTGTTTGTTACCGTGGAACTCTGTCGTATATTAACTGGTTTGGATTTTTTTTGTTGAGAGGTTATACTTAACGTTTAATACTATTGCAGTTGTATCGAGATCTGATATGGAGATAGACATCTCAGGCTCGGTACTGAAAATGACTTGCGTGGTATTTGAAGTCGGGTGTTTTCGTTTAGTACGCGATTTCAAATTATTTAGATAAAATTTTGGCTGGCTTAGGTACATTAACAATGAAAATAGAGTTATTTTTGGCTAGCTTAGGTACATTAATAATGAAAATAGAGTTATTTTTGGCTAGCTTAGGTAGTACATTAACAATGAAAATAGAGTTATTTTTGGCTGGCTTAGGTACATTAACAATTAAAATAGTTATTTTTGGCTGGCTTAGGTACATTAACAATGAAAATAGAGTTATTTTTCTGAGATAGAATAGTGATAACGCTAAAAAATTGAACAAATTAGGCTTTAAATAAAAAATTTCTAGCTTGAAGTTTTTTTTAAAAAAAGCTGAAAACCTTGTTCGTGTAACATGTCCTAGAAAACGCGTTTGGCGGTAAACCGGAAATGTATGAGATTTTAAAATCATATTGCATTGCATTATGATGCATTTTTAACCGACTTCACAAAAAAGGAGGAGGTTAGTCTGTATGTTTTTTTTTTGTGTGTATGTTACGCGTTTACTCCGTCAATTCTGAACCATTTCGCAGGATTCTTTTTGTAATCGGTAGGGTACGTTTCCGAGGTAATCCCATTGTCATTTCATCGAGATCTGATAAGTATCTCTAGAGATATGACGATAAACCTCTCAAACTTGCTACTGAAATTGACTCGCGGGGCATTGAAGTCGGTTGTTTTAGTTTTTAAACTACCTTAATTATGGTTTGCATACAGATAATGATAATGCACGTGCAGTGTACCAACTTATATTAGGCACTGTTATTAAACAACAGAAAAGAAAAATAAAAGATTAACTAGAATTATAATAAGCCCTATAATTTTTTGCCTTGTTTTCCTAGTCTTGGCCATCCATTTGGCAAAATGACAATTTATATTGTGAATGCATGATGCTAGTATAACGTGATTCGTATTTAATGGACAAGTTCCTATTCTTGAACATAAATATTTTGAGTGAAATATTGTACAAATAATAATATTAATTAATAATAAGACTAATACACCTGCAGGGGCGGCTTTGTGGCGAGCCGACGGTGAGTGGCGACACCGCGTACCCCTATCCCGTGAGGGCTAAATGAGATCCTCTGACCCCCGGCTTGCTTTGACCGGCCGGCCGGTGGTGGGAATCGCAAGAGCTAAGACCTAAGCTCCAGGGTGGAAGTGTTAAAGGCATAAAGCCGCTAGTAGCGTTTAGTGAAAGTGCAGCACACTTCTCAACACCCTTAGCTATCCACGCCAATGTTGCCCCTCGGGGCCGACATAACGGTCCGCCTTTATGGAGGGTCCATTCAGTGGGTGGCAAGTCACCACCCGCCTAAATATTTTGTAATGAGGCATAATTGGCGGGTGCCGTACCTCATCCCATAGACCAGCAATCCGACATTAATCAGCTCACCCAATAGTCTCATAAAATAATGTACCATCTTTTTATAATATAGTTTCCCATAAATATCTCCTCCTCATCCATTAATAATACCTAAGTAAACATTGTAAAGGGCCTCTTGATGTTGGCTTCGGCTCCATCAATGCCCTCCAAAAGACCGGGCGTGTACGACCCGTGAGTTAAATTGAATAGACTAATACTAATAATATTAATAATATTACTATTAATTAATATTACTATTTATTATTACTATAAATATTACTAATAATATTAATACTATTGTCGCCAATAAGCCTGATATCGTGATAGTCGACCGGTCCCAGTGGCGGGCAGTGTTGGTCGACATCACTATCCCGCGTGACGAGAACCTCGTGAAGGCTGAGAAGGACAAGCTTAGCAAATACCTTGACTTGTCTTTCGAGGTTACCGCCATGTGGGATGTTGACTCGACTATCATTGTTCCGATAGTTGTTTTTGCAAACGATCTAATAGCGAAAAGTCTCGACCAACATCTCAAGAGACTTTCGCTAGACGGCTGGATCAAGGGCCAGATACAGAAGGCGGTACTTCTTGACACGGCACGCATCGTCAGGAGGTTCTTCTCTCTGCAGCCCTAACCACCGGTAGCTTGGGCCCTGCCCCGCTGCTGGCGGCACTCTAGGTTTAGGTTTATTTATAATATTGTTTATTTTATAATATTTTTTTTTATTGTTGTTTTGATATCTATATTGTAAAAAAACCTAGACCTAAGAAAATAAATATGTGCTTAATTCAGTTTTAATAATCCAGACCAAAATTATAATAAAACTGGCCATGTGCGAGTCCGCATCGCGTCTCTTTAAGAGCACGTTTTTTGTATGAGGACCCCCTTTAATTTTTAACTTTATTTTGTTTTTAGTATTTGTTGTTCTAGCGGCAACAGAAATACACCATCTGTAAACATTTCAACTGTCTATAGTTAGACAGTTGAACCGTGATAGTTCACGGTTAATGAGCTAAAGCCTGGTGACAGACGGACAGACAGACAGGCAGACGGACAGCGGAGTCTTAGTAATAGGGTCCCGTTTTACCCTTTGGGTACGGAACCCTAAAAACGTTTGTAACTCTGCCTATGTCTGTTAGTTACCTAATCACGTCTAAACGGACGATCCAATATTACTGAAATTTTACAAGGATATACTTTATAGCATGAGGATGAACAAATTCTATTTTTGTTAAAATAAAATCATGATTTTTACACATTACTTAAATAAATCGCGCAAATGTTGATTAACAGAGTATTACAATGATACAATTATTGGTGTACGCGAACGAAGTCGCGGGTGTCAGCTAGTTAACAATATACATTTCTTCTACATTAAGCAAATAAACTGGCCAAGTGCAAGTCGGACTCGCACTCGTAGGGTTCCGTACCACACTACAGTATTTTATAAGATCGAGTAAAAAATACCACTATCATTTTACGCCAGCAAAAAAATAAATAAATAAACATTTTATTTCTTATAACGCCATCTAACGTATAACAAAGGTGTTAGGGATCGACATTTCAATATACATCTATGGGACGTTTACCTAACTAACCGTTCATAGATAGCGTGAAATGCCGAAAAAAACACGTTTCTTGTATGGGGACCCTCTATTATTTTTAATTTTATCCTGTTTTTAGTATTTGTTGTTATAGAGGCAACAGAAATACATCATCTGTAAACATTTTAACTGTCTAACTATCACGGTTCGTGAGATACAGCCTGGTGACAGACGGACAGACAGACAGACAGACAGACAGACAAACAGACAGAAAGATAGACAGACACACGGACTGACGGAGAGCGGAGTCTTAGTAATAGGGTCCCGTTTTACCCTTTGGGTACGGAACCCTAATTATGCAGCAATAGAATATACAGGGTTTTGGCAGAACGTTGAACATAGGAAAATGTCAGATAGGTGGGTAATTTTGAGTACCGAGTTTGAGCTGTTTATCTCCATTTATCTGCAGATACTCTTCAGATCTCAATGTAATAACAATTGGAGCACTTTGGAAATGTATCCCTACCAATAAATAATTTAAGATTGTTATAAAATGAAAAAACCGACTTACCATATTTGTAAATTAGTCAAAAACAGTAGATTAACACACAGGTTAGGTACTTTTCAGGGTTCCAAGCCCAAAGGTTACTAAAGGAACCCTATTACTGAGGCTTTACTGTCCGTCCATCCGTCCGTCCGTCCGTCCGTCCGTCTGTCTGTCCATCCGCATTTTACAGGGCTGTATCTCCCTAACCGAAATAAGTAGTACTTGAAATTTTTTTTTCGACAAATTTTGTTCAATCGGATCTCTACACGTGTATGAATCGCACTTGGCCAGTTTATTTATTGTGGGCGATGCCACGGAGCACACAATCCATAATGCTATTTAAAAAAATACTCATTACGTATCACGTCCGCGATATAAGACTCCTTCCGCTGCATTTTTCCGCTAAGTTTGACTCTGGCTTAAAGAGAAAAACCTTGAAAGGCGGCAAAGGTCAGTAAACCAAGCGACAAAAAATAATTTCTTCGGAGGTTATCTCAACTCGTAAAAATTATTTTTGAATAAAATAAACTCCAAAACAACTTGTTTTTATATAAAACTAGATTTGTCCAGTAAAGTTCTTACTGCATTTTTACAAACTTTTATACTAACTTGCCGCATGCCGTGTTAGAGTGTATGGATATGTGTTTGTGTCGGTCAAATCTTGAAAGCTAAATTAGAACCACTTTCAAATCCACATCTGGATCAAATTTGGTATTGCGAATCTTCGGTTATAATGCAATAATAATTAGTAAAATCGAGTTGACCTTATTAAACTGCTGTAAGTACTAGAACCACATTATGGCAAGTGGGAGGACAGTCAAATTTGAGTAAGTTTTGTTATGTTAAGTACTTAAGATGACTTCTTATTATATTTTTCTATTAGCTTTTTATTAGCTTTACCTGTATGTTTGTATGTTTGTAACCGACTTCTTTGGGCGCGATTTTGACCCACTTTAAACGGCCAGATTTCGTTCAAACTTTGTAGATTTATCGAGGACCGATGACAATACACTAATTTGATAAAAAAATATTCAATTTTTCAACTAAAACGTAGAAAATAAATAATAATTAAAAAAACTAAAAAATACGCTTTTTATATAAAACCGAACTATAAAATAGAAAATAAATTTTAGTAAATTTAAATTAAGAATAGTGTTTAAAATTTCAATAAATATAAATAAATAATAGTGTGAATAAAAAAAAAATATTTAAAAAAAGCGTGGGGTGCTTTTAAGATGTTATCAAAATGATAATCACTCTATTCATATATGTCAATAAAATATTTATAACTATTGACACCATGCACCTCACGCTTTTTTTTAAATATTTTTTTTTATTCACACTATTATTAATTTATATTTATTTAAATTTTTAACACTATTCTTAATTAAAATTTATTTTCTATTTTTTAGTTTGGTTTTCTATAAAAAGCGTGTTTTTTAGTTTTTTTTTTAAACTATTATTTATTTAGATTATTGTATTAGAAATTTGCACGACACTGCAATTCGGTAATTTCGCGATTGAATTATGTAATTTATACATATAAAACGTTGACAGTCAACGGAATAATTCTTATCAGTTCAATGTTAAGTATTTATCGTATACATTTTATATTATATCGTAATTATGTTCACGTGTACGCTCCCAGTAAGTAAATATCACGTGAAGTACTAACAATTTGTTTGTATGTCTTATGAGTTGTCGATATGGTCATGGAAAAGTAGTATGGAATCGGGTTAGGATGGACGCGCTCTGTGTATTAGACTGCAGTCAGGTCATAGAAAAGATAATATGGTCAGGTGTAACCTCAGAAGTGTTTGTCACATAAATAAGGGATAATTACGTTTCTCATTTCGACCGTATATGTTTTTTTTTAATAACTTTTTTTATGTTTGTTCGCGGATAACTTCGTCGGATAACATACCTATAAAATTAAAATAGTTAAAAAAAGATAAGTCGTTAACATTTAAATGGAAAGAAACTGGGAAGTTGATTAAAATGAGAAGAACACATGAATATTTTTTCAAATTGGAACATGCATAAAAATTATCTAACGAATTATTGAGAACCTCCTCTTATTTGTAAAGTTGGTTGAAAAGACAACTATTTCAGCTATTGGAAGGAATTTTAATGTGAAGATGCCCGCCTCGCAATGAGAAGCGAAGTCAAGTTACTGTTAAAATCCATAAAAGTTGTTATGATCGTAGCTTTTTTAAACCACTTTTAAAAAGGTGGGTTTCTTCTAAAATTCGTTTGTTTTTTTTTGTGTACCGTGTAATAACACGGTTTCCCGCCAATAATTAAACGATTTTAAGAAATGTGGATTGTTGTATATTAAATCAAGATCTCATATTTTATTATATTCGAAAATATTTAAACAAACAAAACTTTCTTCTGAAAATTAATCACACGGCATGTGGAGTAAATTCTAATTTGAGTGTTATTAAGGAATTGTGTTTAAGGGGTCCGTATCCAAAGGGTAAAACGGGACCCTATTACTAAGACTCCGCTGTCCGTCTGTCACCAGGCTGTAACTCATAAACCGTGATAGTTAGACGGTTAAAATTTTCACAGATGATGTGTTTCTGTTGCCGCTATAACAACAAATCCTAAAAACAGAAAAAAGTTTAAAACTATAGGTGGTCACAATACAAGAAACGCGTTTTTTTTCGGCATTTCAATTAACACCATCTATGAACTCTTAGGTAAACGTCCATAGATGGCATTATATTGATATTCCGATTCCTAACACCTTTATGTTAACTTTCACTTAGATAGCGATAGACGTTAGATGGCGTTATAAGAAATAAGCACGCGGCTCACAACTCTGTTTTGATAAAATGTTTATTAAGTATTAATTTTTGCTGACGAAAAATGATACTGGTATTTTTGCTCGATCTTATAGTGTGGTACGGAACCCTACAAGTGCGAGTCCGACTTCCACTTGGCCAGTTTATTTTGATACTTACGATTCGATCGTATATGAGCCATATAAATATTCAAATAAACCGTAGTAGTTTTACGCAACAATTTTCTAATACTGGCTCGTTTAGAAGATAAGAGAAGATGCATATTCTAATTAAAGTTGCAATTAACATCAATGTAGGCAACGAATGTCATATCAGCATTCACACACTTGTCAATAAAGCCCTGATAATAAGATCATTGGACTCTGATTGAAAACACGAAGGCTGCCACGAAGGTTATGACGCGAAAATACGCCGTACAACCTTGTCGTAATCATGAAATGAGACACGCTCTTAAAGATACCCTTCAATATCTACCTTATATCAAAGTGACTTGGTCCTAAAATGATTAAGGTATTTTGAAACTGCGTCGCATAAAAGGGCTCATATATGTTTAGTCGGAAATACAAAGGAACTATTAATTTTTATATTGCGACAAAGTTATAAGTAAAATGATATTTATAGCTCATAACTATTTACCACAATGACAATCTCGACGTAATAGCGTGTAAATTGCATGATTTACAACTCTTTATTAATGATTAGAATAAAATATTAAATAATATTGAAATGAGTGAATGAAATACGTCCAGTAGTAGACAGAAACGGGCTCGTGATGATGATTTTTTTATACATCTGATAGACAAGCGTTTGGCCACTATCGCCCCTGGTGGTAAGCGATTATGTGGTCGAGGATGACAATTTTGAGTAATTTTTTTATGATGTCAGGTAACAAGACAAGCACGACGCTCGTTTAATGGTAACCGATTAAGTCTGACTATTACAGATGCAGAATCAGACAAAATTTTTGGTAGACAGAATTTTGCACGTTTTTGCACTGCGCTTTTTTTCATTACCTGCATTTTTACCTTGAGACATAAATATGTTAAGTCTCACATGCCTTGTACTTTTTACTGGACATGAAAAAGTATCTCAAAAGTCGCAAAGATGTCCAACAACATAATACTACTTGTATAAATTATTCTGTGATAAAACTACTTTTAGTTAGCTAATTATTGTAATTAACTTTGCCAATTAATGCGGCCGTAAAGCCAAATATACTTTAAGATGATTAAACCTCCCAAAAAATGTCTGCCTCAATCGCTGTAAGTTTTTTCTGGAATAATAAAAAAAACATATAAGAATGGATACTTATCAAATTGTATAAAACATTCGCAATGATAACAGTGATCTTCTAAACTGTAAATATGGCTTTTTAACCTCTTTGAGATAAGCCATGTACGGGAAATTGTATATTTATATTGAAATACATTTTGTTACGTGGCACTTTGAAGTTGCGTTTTTAAATGATATAATTAAAAAAAACATCATAAACTTCATCTTTGCTTAGAAGGTTCCGTAGAAACCGCAAAACACAAAAAGGTAGAAACCGTACTTTGATATTAAATAAACGACATTTTTAAATCTGCTATTATATGCCTATAGTAAAAGGAGTTCAATGTAGGCACCCAAAGACCGGCGATGACATCGTGGTCGTCCAAAAAAATAGATGGCTACCGTTTTACCCAGATTTTTTTGCGGTAATTGACCTGAACTTCTACTGAACACGAAAGTGTTAAGATAAACACACCGCAGCGTCCTGCATGCGAAATCTAGACGGCGATCAGATAGCGCAGTAGTATTTGTACCGACTGGTCCACACCAAACGCGATCAGAAAACAATTGAATAGTATTAAGATCGCGCCCGCAGATCGCAGGACGCCGCGGTGTTTCCGTACCTTTAAAGAAGTTGTAAAAAATCTCTTTGCCAAGCAATTGGACACGGTAACTTATAAAATAATTAAGATACTATGAAAACCAAATAAATAGATATGTAGCTCTAAAACTAAATAAAAACGATTTCCCATGCCTCGCGAGTCAGTTTCAGCAGTAAGTTTGAGACGTTTATCGTCATATCTCCGAAGATACTTATCAGACCTTGAAAATAAACCGTACTTATGAAAAAAAGAATCATACAAATTGATTCAAAATAGGCGGAGTAATCACGAAATAAACATATAAAAAGAAACATACAGATTAATTGAGACAATATCTTTTGAAAGTCAGTTAAAAAACAAAATGTACGTGTACTTGCGTGATCTAGAAGTGGCAATGCGGTTCGCAAATCTCCGTCTTCAACCGCTCAGAAGGCTTCCGGATAAAGCTGAGTTGCACTTATCAGTAAGTGATACTCGTAGATGCAGTAATTATTACGTTATGATTTGGTTAGGACAAGCTAGTCTTGACTTTAGTCCAATCCACGTAGCGGAAAGAATAGAATCTCAAACCGTCTTTGAAATTGATTGGGACAAAATATGCCGATATTTTAACATGGCATCATTAGATACGTAATTAGTCTTAGGGCCAGTTTCACCGGTTCCTGTTCCTATTCCGACAGCTTATCGTGGATTTTCGATAGCTTTTTATGGCGTTATGTGTCAGATAAGTAGTTACCTGAAACATAGCAGGAAGCGGTATCACTGGGGCATAGTAAGTTACTTAATCTGTTGGGACCTTAATGTTAGATTATTATAAGCGTACCAAAGTGGATTATATTTGGTTCTCTCACGAATATATTTCCATTGAAAGATCTTCTTTTGTAACAGGTTTATAAACAACTTTTTTATAATAAGAACCTAGGTACCTAAATACCTATGATAACGATTATCAGTGCGACCCATTTCATTCATAAAATACAAGGACAAAGTACAAAATAAGAGCTGAATGGGTCGGTACCAGTCACGGCCAATACCAATAAAACGAGAATGCATTACATCCTCTTTCGAACAGGTTATAGTATTTTAAAACCGACCAAGTGTGAGTTGACTAGCGCACCGAGGGTTCCGTACAAACTTGTCAAATAGGCAAGCGTTTAAGCTTTATATCGCCAAGTGGTAAGCGATGATGTGGTTGAAAATTATGAACACGCTATTTTTTTACAGCAGAAAAAGACCGTAGACCCGTTTTTTTGCTTATGAACTTAAATTGTCAAGTATAACTTTAACACGCATTACTGAGAAAAATGATTTTGACAGACAGAAAGACAAACAACGAAGTGATCCTATAAAGGTTCCTTTTTGCCTTTAAGGTGCGGAACTCTAAAAAAGTCAGAAAACAAAACGTTTAAAAGTTGTTGACTCTGCTCTCACTTAAGTACGAGTATGAATCACAGATGAGGTATCTACCAATATCACTTACGACTGTTTACATTAACTTAATTACTCTTAACTGGTGGTTAAAAATTTTTGAATTTAAGTATTTTAATATTGGCGGTGGTTCTATCTGTCGTAATTTCATTGCAAATAAAAACCTATGAAATTAATATGATATTTTGATATAATCCTAGAGCAGTAAAATAAATTAGTTTGCATATATTATTATTGCCATTCAACAAAAAATATGTACGGTGGCAGGGTACCCCCTTGTGTCCGTCTGGCTAGCTACCGCTCTCAAGTTGACAAATCTGTCGCCTAAGATCTAATGTGTTCGGGGGAGCTGTCATTGAGAGCAAGTTCCCATTTTAGGCCTAACGTGCTACCATTCTCGATCGTATTATCACTTACAAACATATGTGATAGTATGTAATCGCTAGCCTTATTATCAGAGGTCGTCGCGATCTAGCTGCGTAAACTTCCTGAGCAAGTGCATCGGACTTGCACAAAACCACAGAATAATTAATAACTACAAGTAACGAAACCTAGGTCGAGACAGTCCACAACAAACAATAGTCCGTTTTAAAGTCGGTAGCATAATTCATACTCTCACGGACTCATAAACTGCACCAATGTTCAAGAAGACACTGAAATTACATATTATTACAAATTATACAACCTTAAATTGAAACCTATAGTTTGGTAAGTTACCTTCATAACAGCGTAGTATCATAAACTTAAGTGTATGTTTGTATACTAGAAAGGACCACTGAATTAATTCGAAAGTAATCCTAAACTTTGATGCAGTTTATTAGTCCGTCAGTATATATTCCAACTTACTTCTCACTTACCTACTACGATCTTCAAGCATTTACCAATGGAGATTTTAAAGCAAAGAGTACCCCTCTTCTGGCCATATAGCCATTATTGGCCATATGAGCGTGCGTAACTACGCTGTATTTTTAATACTGTGTGCGTGTTTCAAGCTAGTGTGCGGGATAGTTAAAGTGAGTGATTTGTGCGTGTGCAATGCGTGTTTACCTCGTCCCCCGTAAGTATCGGCAGAAAAAAATGTTTGCGGACTACAACGTTAACATCTCCATTGTTAAATGCTCGAAGACTCCGATCGTATAAGCAATTCAACGTGTAAAATTTCGCATATTTGAACATTAAATGTATGTTATTATTATCTTTAATACACAATATTATTAAGGTCAGTTTACACAGATAGCGGCAATAGGTAGCAACAAGGCTATGTCATATTATTTTATCTTTATGTTTATGTTTCTTATGTATGCAGTTTCCGGATGAATTTAAAATCATGAAACTATGTTTATGAGACGGCCAAGCGTTTTTTTTTTTTGCATATTAGTTGCGTGATTAATCCGCTAAATATGAACCGATTTGAATGGTTATTTTTATCGTAGGTACTGTTTGTCTTCGAGATTATATCATTAAATTAGTATCAAGATCTGATTAGTATTTCATAGCTGTGGTGATAAACATTTCAAACATGGTACTGAAACTGCCTCGCGCGGTATATGAAGTCGGTTTATTTAGTTTTTCATCATCATGGCTACTAATAGGAAGTATTCATCCACTGCTGGGCATAGACCTCTCCTATGGCACGCCATTGAGCTCGATCTTCAATTCTTTGTTTCCAACCGCTGCCAGCCAGCTTGCGTATATCATCGCTCCACCTAGCTGGAGGCGTCCAACGTTTCGTTTGCCGAGCCGTGGTCTCCATTCCAGAACAGGTCTACTCCAAATGTTATCGGTTCTACGACAGATGTGACACTAGTTAGTTATAAAACTATCTTAATTATTGATCCACTTGGGTGTAGTTGATGAGCATATAGATATATAAATAGATAAACAAACAAGAATTACAAAAACTGTTGTTTTAGGCTTAGAAGCGTATTTTTAATTGGTAGCACTTTTTTTTCTGAAAAATGATGCTGAATAGACTCAGCTTTTCTACGATTTTATTATAAGTGAATTGAGGATCTCGATTAATTGTATATATATATATATATATATATATATATATATATATATATAGAACCGGATACCGCGGAGGTATACCCTACTCATGAAAAAATACATACCGACGAACTGACAATCTCCTCTTTTCTGATATTGGTAAAAAACCATTCAAATCGGTTCAGAATCAGCGGAGTAATCGAGGTACATACACAACAAACATACAGACGAGTTGATGACTTCTTTCGTTTTTGGAAGTAGGTTGAAAATGTATCATTATTATTATCAGCCTGAACTGTCCCACAGCTGGGCAAAGGCCTCCCACTCTTGCTTCCATGTCAATTCATCAAATTTGGGGCTGTTTAAATCGGATTATAATATAAAAACTTTATTACTGCCAGGACAGTAGATTTGAATGAAACATAATTTTCATATAAAGTCCACAACTATTATTATATTTTTATGGCGTACAACTGATAAATCTAAACAAAATTAACAATTATTGGTCTATATCTACAACTAAATAACTACACTATTTCTGAGATCTTGTTTTCCTTAATTAACTGGTGACATGGCCTTAGCCAGATGAAACTAATTGAAAAATCTCATTCGACAACAATACAAACATACAGACATCAACTCTATTTATTTTTATAGATTTAATAACGGGAATTTAACGTGACTTACGCGATGTCGATATAGCGATCGACCTATGTTTCGGCCTCATCCGGAGGCCTTCTTCAGGATCTTGAGTGCGGGGCGCTCTAAATATGCTATTTATTGCTCTAACTATATCTGGTAAGCGACCACATAACATATGCCAATAATCTGTGTACTTGATCTTAAAGTATTATTCCAAAAAATTATTAACCATGTTTAAACTAGTGTATAACTAACTAGAATTGCCCCGCGGCTTCGCCCGCGTTAAAAACTCCTTTTATTTACTTAAAACTTTTCTTTTGTAAAAACGTTTCTATCAGAAAATACATCAAATAAGAATAAGCCAAATCGTTTCACCCGTTTTCATGATATCGTGTGACTAAGGCAAATCGGCATTCATATTTATAAAACCCGAAAAACCCAAATTTTAAGACTTTGTTACTTACCCCATTAAAAAAAATGCTGCAACACGTACTTACTTATTTATTTACAGAAGTACTTTTGTAAAGTTTCGAATAAAACAGACTACCTCATCTTGTTTCGCCATACAAACTTTGAATCCCCCTTCCGTATCCGGAAATTAATATTGGAATTTAAAAAAAATCTTCTCTTAACGGATACCTACGTAACAATAACTATCTGCATTCAAAATTTCTGCGCAATCCGAAACAATATTGATTTTCAGACTTTGTTACCCCGTTTCACCCACTTCGGGGTGGAATTTCAAAAAAACCTGAAAAACGTATTTACTTATTTTTTTGCTGGAGCACTTGTATGATGTTTCGAATAGAAAATACTATCTAATCTTGTTTCTCCATACAAACTTTAAGCCCCCATTCCATCCCCTTAAGGGGTGAATTTTGAAAAATCCTTTCTTAGTACACCCTTACGTACTAAGACAAATATACCCTTCAAGTTTCAAGTCTCTACGACCAGTGGTTTAGGCTGTGCGTTGTCTGTCAGTCAGTCAGTCAGTATGTCAGGACAAAGATTCTTATAGTATTAGAAGATGTATAAAAATAATAATTTTACTATCTGCCATGCATGTTTATGGATAGAAATATTATGATTTAAAACGGTTATACACTCACGGGTATTGTCATCGTAATTGCGATATATGTGTAATTCTCAAGTTAACATTTAATATGAATAATCAAATGTATGGTAGAGTTTGGCTCATAGAACTCGGATGACGCTATGCTTCAACTTTTCTCTATAATTTGACCACTTATCCACCGACTAAAGTTTTGACAGCAAAAATACTTCTTATAGAATATATCGATAGTCACTGCATGGCAAGAATCAAAGAATCAAGAATCAAAGCATTTATTCAGTATGTAGGCAGTATTAATATACGCACATATACACGTCAAAATCATAAATCATAACCAATTATCAAGTAAACATAGCAAAAGCAGAATATAACGCTTTGAATTAGAAAAAAAAAAATAATGAACCATTCAGCTGTCATCCAATCGTTTACGTCAAAATATTAAAAACAAATTTAAGTACGTTAAAACCAACCATACATGTAACTGTGTGTTTCAGAACTTCAGACAATTTTTAAATAAAAAAAAATAAAAAAAGTGAAATAGTGAAAATAGGCAACAACACAACATAATTCAGCGTAGCACTGCAGCATATAATATTGTCACGCAACTGTTTGTATCGCTGCATTTTGTGTACGCAAAAGAAATAAAAACTTTTTTGCCGTCTCTAGAGTCTTCAGAAAAACTCGCAATGCGCGCTTACTATAAAAGAAGATAATTAAATATCTAAGAAATTCGCTAAATGTTAGAATGGCGATAAACTTTGGTCATCATGTTGTAATCACGCGTACCTACGCAAATATTATACGAAACTTTAATATATGTTAAGCAATAGGACAGTTTTTTGTTTATTGTTTGAGGTCAGTTCACTATAAGATATTGTATATCTCAAGAATTTTATCTCATGGCAACGAACTTCTGAAATATATTGGTATTTTTACAGCCTGATTTTTAACCGACTTCACAAAAAAGGAGGAGGTTCTCAATTTGTCTGTATGTTTTTTTTTTGGGTATTTTACGCGATTACTCCGTCAATTGTGAACGGATTCAAATGATTCTTTTTTAATAGGTAGGGTACGTTTCCGAGGTGAGGCCATTTTAATTTTATCGAGATCTGATTAGTATCTCTAGAGATATGGAGATAAATATCTCAAACATAGGAGAATGTACTGGTTTTAGAAGAAGAGCCCCAAGAAGATTATACACAATGGAGGTTGCTATTGCATATACTTTTGAAGACTAAAAAATATGACCTTGAATAATGTTTTTACATCTTTCTTCGCGTTGATTTTGGTTTTTAACCCTCGACGCAAAACGAAGGACTGTTATAAGTTTGACGTGTGTATCTGTGTGTCTATCATCGTGGCATCGTAGCGCCCAAACGGATGAACCGATTTTTATTTAGTTTGTTTTGTTTGATAAATGTCTTCGTCGAGAGTGTTTTTAGCTTTATTTCATGAAAATCTGTTCAGCCGTTTAAATATTATCAGCTCTTTTTTGGTTAAAAAAACTACGAAAGCAACTTTCGTAAGCTCGTAGTCCTTTGACCGCCGACGTCAAAAATCAAAATGGCGCTGTCGCAGTATTTTGTTACTTCAATGATATTGCAAAAGCATGGTAAACTTGATCTAATTCTGAGACATCTCCTTGGAATGGTCTCAATGTACAAAGTTATACATATGCTTTGATCATAAACTCGGATTACATATACAAATCAGTCGGGGGTGGTTTTAATTTTTTGAATTTAAGTTTTATTGACAGATATTCTTACGGTAACTGTGAGCCAGATAGAAACAAAGGTGGGGACACTTTATTTGTCTTCACAGGAATGTTCTACCAGGCAAAGTCTTGTTAATGTGCAAAGTTTTTGAGCATACCTAATATTTTTTGACATGACATGACGTTTGGCGAAGATGGCAGCCATATCAGTCCCGCGACACTACATACATAAATAACTCAGAATTATGAACGTACTTTGTACCAGCCAACATTGCAAAAAAAAAAAAAAATAAGCACAATACCACAGATTATATAATAGTTACTTCGTAAATAATACTTTTCGTTGTTAGGTTGGCTACACAGTGTTTTCATAATTCGGGTATTGACAATGTAAGGAAGTGCCAACTCTTATAACGTAGTATACTGATTCAGACTGTGTGGGCCATATGTCGGCAATTAATGTTAATAATCGCAAATAATACTTATTAATAGTCATTTTGGAATACAACTAGTCCGTGTTATAAAAGTATTTGGAATTATTGTAATAAAATAGATAGTTAATTATCGTGTGTGTCAGATGCTTTTATTGCACAGGGCCATTTAGGACATTGTCCTTAGATACCTTGATGACATCATTATGACTAGTGAATATTTTCACTAGCGCGGCATTTTAGGGTTCCAAACCCAAAGGGTACCAAATGAACACTTTCTGAGACTTTGTTGTCCGTTCTTCCGTCCGTCCGTCCGTCCGTGTGTCTATATGTGCGCATTTTACAGATGTACCTTCTTAACCGTAATTGGTACGTACTTGAAATTTTCACAAAGTATATATCCGTCAGTGTATAACGGCCCAAACACGAAATTTTATAGATGCATGTAATTTAATTAAAACTTGTTTTGCACAAAATAGGGTATAATAAAATCTTTAAAAAAAAAACCGACTTCATCACCACAAAGAAGCACTCAAAAGCGAATAATAAATTACTTAATATAATTATTATAAGCGCTACACACTTATCTATTTGAAGTCGGTGCCAGCCAAGTCTAATAGGTAGTAGATAGATACTACCTACATCTATCTACCTACTTACTACTACTACATACATAGTATCGTTATAAGGGTTGGCACTTCCTTACATTGTTAATACCCGAATTATGAAAACACTGTGTAGCCAACCTAACAACGAAAAGTATTATTTACGCAGTAACTATTGTATAATCTGTGGTATTATGCTTATAATTTTTTTTTTCCAGCCTTGGTTAGTACAAAGTACGTTCATAATTCTGAGTTATATTTATGTCTATCATATTTATGTATGCAATGTCGCGGACGAGACTGATATGGCCGCCATCTTCGCCAAACAAAAATAAAACCGACTTCATTACCACAAACAAGCACTCAAAAGCGAAAAATAAATTACTTAATGTAATTATTATAAGCGCTACACACTTATCTATTTGAAGTCGGTGCCAGCCAAGTCTAATAGGTAGTAGATAGATACTACCTACATGTATCTACCCACTTACTACTACTACATACATAGTATCTATCTACTATCCAATAGCTGGCACCGACTTCAAATAGATAAGTGGGTAGCGCTTATAATCATTATATTAAGTAATTTATTTTTCGCTTTTGAGTGCTTGTTTGTGGTAATGAAGTCGGTTTAATTTTTTTGAAAAAGATTTTATTTAAGTTGTGATTTACTTTTTAACCGACTTCAAAAAAAGGAGGAGGTTTCTCAATTCGACCGTATATATATATATATATATTTTTTTTTTTTTTTTTTTTATGTTTGTTCGGGGATAACTTCGTAATTTATGCACCGATTTTGATTATTCTTTTTTTGTTCGAAAGGAGATATCCCAAGTGTAGTACCATGGTAATTTTATCGAGGTCTGATAAGTATCTCCAGAGATATTGAGATAAACATCTCAAAATTGGTACTGAAAATGAACATTGAAGTCGGTTGTTTTTTAGTTTTTAAACGATATTATTATTTTGCTGGAGGTAGGGTAATATTTTAGTCGTTGGCTCGCCGGTCCCTAGTCTTGTTTGATATTAGGAATTCAATAGGAATGTGACATAATAGTGCATTGATGGGGCAAAATTATTTACGTAATTTCAGCTCAAGGTACGAATAGCTCATGATTTTTAACCGACTTCAAAAAAAGGAGGAGGTTTCTCAATTCGACCGTATATATATATATTTTTTTTTTTTTTTTTTTTTAATGTTTGTTCGCGGATAACTTCGTCGTTTATGAACCGATTTCGATTATTCTTTTTTTGTTCGAAAGGTGATATCCCAAGTGTGGTACCATGGTAATTTTATCGAGGTATGATAAGTATCTCCAGAGATATTGAGATAAACATCTCAAAATTGGTACTGAAAATGAATAGCGCGGCATTGAAGTCGGTTGTTTTTTAGTTTTTAAACGATATTATAGAGATATGTATTTTGCTTAGATGAGGTAAGTTCACCCACGGGTCGGTATTATATGTAAATACGGTATATATTAATTTGTAAAAATTTTTTTTCTGTATGTAATGTAAGAAACACGTTAAAAAGATATAGCTGGCACAATTTAAATAATGGTCCAATTACTTATTTATTTTCTTGAAATAAAAACATTCATACCTAATAAGTATATTTTTAACCGACTTCAAAAAAGGAGGAGGTTTCTCAATTCGACCGTATATATATATATATATATATTTATTTTTTTATGTTTGTTCGCGGATAACTTCGTCGTTTATGAACCGATTTCGATTATTCTTTTTTTGTTCGAAAGGAGATATTCCAAGTGTGGTACCATGGTAATTTTATCGAGGTATGATAAGTATCTCCAGAGATATTGAGATAAACATCTCAAAATTGGTACTGAAAATGAATAGCGCGGCATTGAAGTCGGTTGTTTTTTAGTTTTTAAACGATATTATTATTATGTTGTTTAATCTTAGACCACCAACGTTCTTACAAAATTGATAGTAGAAGATATTATTATCATTTAACCTTTCACGGACGATAAGGGATTTAAGATAAAGATGGGTTAACCTATATTCAAGTAAACTTAAACATTGAGTTCATCTTATCAAACATCAAATAAACAACAGGTTTCTATTATCTCTAAGAGCTGTTTTATTAGGTGCGCCGACTAGTGGCACGACCTACGGAGGTTTACTTATTACTATGTTATACATTTTATATACCGGCTGTAATACATACTTTTAGTCGCATTTCACTTCATGCACTGAACATCGCGATGTCACCGCGTGGCGTTACTCCCGAGGAAGAGCGACGGATTCTCTCGAATCCAAGGTCGAGAAAGTTTGACTATAGGTACGTGAATTACAGCCAGTATATAACATTAATAATGTTACAAATTCACGATGATATTATTAGGTTGTTGATATACAGGTGGATTTTTAAAATGTAATGGTAAATAACTGTAAATGACAGCGGAATCCGCGGTGAGATTATCACGTATCACGTTCGTAATACGGTTGAATTTCGTAGTACGATATTCGATAAACGATGACGTCTAACTATTAAATATATAACAGCATGCAAAAAATTTGCATGTCACTGCACTGCACCTGTTACCTTAAAGGTGCGGCCACACCGCGGCGTCCTGCGATCTGCGCGATCTCAGTACTTTTCCATGTCCGCCTGACTTATTACCAAAAAGTAGCTGACCACCATCAAAAAGAATGTCTGCTGACATAACCTTACGGTGTTCCAGCAGCACTCAGACTTTGAGAGTTAGTACATTCAAGGCCCACCGTGTTTAGCATTCTCGACCAAATATATAAAGGTATAGGCAGTTTAAAATGGTTTTTTCCCATTTTTGTTTGTTTGTTTATTGAATTCAATGAAAAAAGGACAAAGACATACATACGTATTACCATTACTGCAGTTGCGATTATTATGAAAGAAGAATAAAGCCCATTAAAACTTTTGCAATTCGTATTTATTTTTACCGCGGAGGGTAGTTATGCTGTTTCTATGCAAATGGCGGAACATCGGCCTTCTTATCTTTATGACATCGCATTTGTTGTGTAAAATATTGCATTGTAAGAACAAAGAAGAGCTATTATATCTATATAAATGGTTTCTTTAGATTTAAATTCAGTAATCATTTTATAATTACTTAATGATATCAAGTGAACCAATATCACTGTTTTTTCATGATACTAATAAGGAAATAGAACAGACAAGCACCACCACAATGCTCGTCTGATGTCAAACGGTGATGAATGCTGACAAAAACTTAGGCTCGTAAAACTCTGTACCTTCTAATTCTAATTGGTGATGGGGGCGATAAGACCAGCACTGACGTCCCGCTTGGGATGTATTGTGCATTTCCCCCTGTCAGCGATCACCCAAGCCACCCCAGCTCCTTAATGAAGCGTAGCACGCTTTGGGTCGCTGGCATAACGCTTCCAGTGGTGAGGGTGTTATTATTGATGGTGAAAATGACGATGATGATGTATGATGCTGCTAACTTGTGGATGAGTTTGTGTGCCCGATGGTGCTGGCAGTGCTAAGGCAGATAGCGATGATGATGATGATAGTAATGGTGATACTGTTAATACTTGTCGTTGTGGTTGCCGCGGCTGGTTCTTCATCTGTGTCTTGTTGTATAACCCAGCTGTGGCTCTTACCTCATCCACGACCGGGCACTGTGAGATCACATGTGCCACAGCCTCGTTTTCAAGCATGCAGCCTCGACACAGCAGGACTATCTGTAGCGCCTATTTTGTGGAGGTGATAATTTAGATTACAGTGTCCTCTGATGAGGCCTACTATTATACGAAGGTCATTGTAATTTGTAGTTTTAGCAATCTGTTTGTAACTTTGCTACATTCGGAAAAGCTGCTTTTATGTGTTTACAGCTTGTCATGCTATCCCACAACTTTTGTTGTTCGTGTTCGGTATGACGATGTAATAGGTATCTGACTTCCATTGCTGACAGTCTGCAAAGGTCCATCACGTTGTCGCTTATTGAACTCTGTACCTTATTGCCAGGATTTTGTAGGCCCGATATGTTTTTCATATCCTGTGCCCCGTCGTATTTCATTGGATAATTTGGCCCTTCACATTGACTAGCTGATACCCGCTACTTCGTTCACGTACAACAAGAAGTTTATCACAGCAAAGATCTGTCAATCAATATTTATGTGATCTGAGTTATTTATGTTGTGTAAAAGTCATGATTTCATGACTTGTTTATCCTCATGCTCTTTAAAGAGATACTTAAGTATCTCGTCGTTAAATTTAAGTGAGATCAGTAAAGTAAACAGACAGTGTGACAGAGTTACAAACGTTTTTATAATATGAGTCTGGATTAGAGATATTTGAATTTGGCTACATCTCACACGTTGGCAAGTATTGTTATGATCTAACATGGTCAAACGTAGCTCATCTTTATTATTACAAAGTACATAATCTTGCTCTCTCACTCTCTCTCTCTCGGTTGACAAATCAGGAATAGACGAGAACAAACTTAGCAAGCCACTTGTTACATATTGTTTGCTCCGAGCATATAACAATTAAGATAGTTTAATAACTAAAACAACCGACTTCCATGTCCCGCTAGTCAATTTCAGTAGCAAGTTTGAGACGATCATCGTCATACCTCTGGAGATAATAATCAGATATTGATTAAATTACAATGGTACAACCTCGAAAATGTACGCTACCGCACCCTACTCTTAAAAAGAATCATTCGAATCGGTTCACAATTGACGGAGTAATCGCGTAACATACATACAAAAAAACATACAGACAAATTGAGAACATTTCCTTCTTTTTGAAGTCGGTTGACAACATTATGCTGATACTTTGTAATTGCAATACAATAACACATTCTACTACGGGCAGACAATTGATAATTTTTTTTTTTTCTGGGACCCTAGCTCAAACAATTATTTTGTTCCAGCTGAGAGAAACTCCATCAATATGGCGGTGGAATACTCCTTTGCCAACGCTACCGTTGAGAACGGGCTGTCCAACCTGGTCAGCGATCACCTGAAGGGAGTCGGGAGAATGTTCTACATCCACTCGCCTCAGGATACTATGTGGGAGAAGAAAGAAGATGTTCCTAATTTTTTTAAGCAGGTCAGCGAAATTATACCACATATACTCGGATGTATGTAAGCTTAGCCAAAGCGCTGGGTTCATACAGACTAACGGAAAACTTCAGACAAGTCTCCAGATGTATGAGGCATTCCTCGTGAAATAGATGGTCGGTTAGTTAAGACGTGCCTCGCCAGAAGGAAGCCCAATCTAAGCCGAAATATGCCGTGCAACCAACATGCGAAGATGCCTCGTAGGGCTGTTTGCACAAACAACACTCTGCTATTGACATATTCCACTAAGCTTCAACTTTTCTTCGCAACTTATAACTCATTATTCTATCGCATTCGCGTCACAAAGATGTTTGCACAGAACAATTATTAGTGCTACGGTGTTTGAAAGCAAGCCAAATTTTATTTAGAACAAAAACATTGAACTTACGAGTACACTTTTAGACCAAACCAAAACGAAGATTAATAATACATTATTTATAGATTTAGATTAAAAGTGTACAGTGGCTTCACCCGCCTTAAAAACTTCTTTTATATCATAATTAAGATAGTTTAAAAACTAAAACAACCGACTTCAATGCTCCGTGAGTCAATTTCAGTAGCAAGTTTGAGACGTTTATCGTCATATATATATATATATTTTTTTAATGATTACTCGCAATGTGGGTTGCACATTACTAGTATTATTGTTAACCCCTTGAACTAAGCAAAATATGCTTGTGTCTGGATTGGGTTCACGTCAATAGTGCAATGGATGGGGTGGGGATTGAACTCACGACCTCTCGATTGCCAGTCCGACACCCTATCCATTGGGCCACTGCCGCCTTAAATCTCTGGAGATACTTATCAAATCTCGATGAAATTACAATGGGACCACTTTGGAAACGTACCCTACCGATTACATTACGGAATCATTCGAATCGGTTCAGAATTCACGGAGTAATCGCGTAACATACACACACAAAAAAAAAAACATACAGTCGAATTGGGAACCTCGTTCTTTTTGGAAGTCGGTTGAATAAAACTTTTCGTTTGCAAAAACCTTTCAATCATAAAAATAACATCAACAATGAATTAGCCCAATCGGTCCACCCGTTTTCAAGTTATCGCGTGAATAAGGAAAATATGGATTCATATTTATAAAACCCGAAAAACCATATTGATTTTCAGAATTTGTGAACACCCTTTTAGATTAAATCTTGTAACACGTATTTACTTATTTATATACAGAAGTACTGATGTAAAGTTTCGAATAAAAAAACTATCTAATCTTGTTTTTCCATACAAAATGTTAACCCCCGTTTCATCCCCTTAAGGGGTGAATTTTGTAAAATCCTTTCTTAGCCTTACGTATTAAGACAAAAATATACCCTTAACATTGCAAGTCTCTACGAACAGTGCTATGGGCTGTGCGTTGTCTATGAGTCAGTCAGTATGTCAGGACAAAGATTTTTATAGTATTAGAATTACAATAGATATTTCTCAAATATCAGACGTTTTAACGTAAAACATTATAAAATAATACCATAACGTCTATTCAACTATCAAATACGAACCGCTAAATTTACCAACGTTCCTTTTTAGGGTTCCGTAGTCCTAACAAGGAATCCTTATAGTTTCGTCATGTCCGTCTGTCTGTCTGTCCGAGGTTTTGCTAAGAGACCGTTAATACTAGAAAGCTGTAATTTTGTGGGGATATGTAAATGAATGACGCCGACAAAGTGCTGAAATACATTTTTTTTTTTTTTTTATGGTGGCTCCCCTATATGAGAAGTGAGGATGATTTTTTTATTCATCGTCTACCCCATCGTGTGGGGTATTGTTGAATAGGTCTTTTAAAATGACTAAAGGGTTGCTAATACCATTTTTCGATTGAATGCTCCATTTACGAAATATTAAACTTTAAAGTGCAAATTTTTGTTCCAGTAGGGCGTTCCCCCCCCTCTAAAAGCTAAACTGCTGGCTTGAAAAATCTGGAAAAATTCGTGATATTAGCGCATTTTATGAACTTTAAAGGAAAATTATAGCGGTTAAGATAACTTAATTAGTTTAGCAGTAATAGTCGTTGAACTTGGGTGTTGGATAATTTTGTACAAAATCCTTAGAATAAATCCTTTAAAGTGACAAAGACGGAGTACCTAGTTGCTTGTTTATAACGGGTAAAGACTTGCATTGAATAACAGGCTACTACGGAACCCTACACTGCGCGTGGCCCGACACGCACTTGGCCTATTATTATAACAAACTTTAGCTCTTCAAAACGTTGAGAAGAACCACATTGCAAAAATCAAACTGTTCAGCGAATTTCTTGTTAGAAGATATTTTCAACAAGTAGCAAACTATACCTAAAAATAAAATTGGGCCACGGAAAATATAAACAGCCGGCGAAATACTTTATAATTTTCTAGATTTCCTTCAGTTTGTATTTCATTCTGAAATAGAAGGAGAGATAACTATCATAATTAGAAGTACAGATAATAATTTAAGATTGTTTAAAAACTAAAAGAACCGACTTCAAACGTGGCGCTAGTCAAAGTAGCTAGCAGAAGTAGTAACTATTATGTAATCTGAGCACTGGCTCAGTACTGGACGAGTACTACTGAGTACTCGTAAGTTATAGTAAATCGTCGAGATAAGTAAATACATCGTAATACAAATGTTGATATATTAAAAACGGCTCGGCCGATTTCGTTAAAATTACAAAGGGACCACCTCAGAATCGTACCCTATCCATTAAAAAAATAATCATTCGATTTCACAATTGACGGAGAAATCGCGTAACATACACTCAAAAATAAACTGGCCAAGTGCAAGTCGGAATCGCACTCGTAGGTATATAATTAGAATTCCGTACCACACTACAGTATTTTATAAGATTGAGCAAAAAATACCACTATCATTTTCCGCCAGCAAAAAATAATAATTAATAAACATTTCGTTTCTTATAACGCCATCTAACGTAAAACAAAGGTGTTAGGGATCGACATTTTAATATAACGTCATCTATGGGACGTTTACCTAACTAAGCGTTCATAGATGGCGTGAAATGCCGAAAAAAACACGTTACTTGTATGGGGATCCTCTATTATCTTTAACTTTATTCTGTTTTTAGTATTTGTTGTTATAGCGGCAACAGAAATACATCATGTGTGAAAATTTCAACTGTCTAACTATCACGGTTCATGAGATACAGCTTGGTGACAGACGGACAGATAGACAGACAGACAGACAGACAGACGGACAGCGGAGTCTCAGTAATAGGGTTCCGTTGGTACCCTTTGGGTACGGAACCCTAAAAAAAGCACACACTGACAAATTGAGAACCTCCTCCTTTTTTGGAAAGTCGGTAAAAAATTACTAACGCAGCATTTGAATGCGTTTTTTTTTAATTTTGTAAACGATCTGCAATTATTTATATTACAATTATTATGTTCCTTTGAAGTGTCACACACTTTATATTCTTGTAAATTGTTAAACACAATCCAAAATTTCATCATACCGACGGGACTCGAACCCGCACCCCCGGATTACAATTATTAATGGCTATATAAGCTGTATAATCATTGGCTATCAATTTAAAGACTGCTGAAAATGAGATTATTATGTTTTTATTATTATTTGTGCATTACCGAGAGTAAAACGCTTTTTTTATTATTATTAGCTTTTTATTAGCTTCACCTGTATGTTTGTATGTTTGTAACCGACTTCTTTGGGCGCGATTTTGACCCACTTTAAACGGCCAGATTTCGTTCAAACTTTGTAGATTTATCGAGGACCGATGACAATACACTAATTTGATAAAAAAATATTCAATTTTTCAACTAAAAAGTAGAAAATAAATAATAGTTTAAAAAAACTAAAAAACACGCTTTTTATAGAAAACCAAACTGAAAAATAGAAAATAAATATTAATAAATTTAAATTAAGAATAGTGTTAAAAATTTCAATTAATATAAATTAATAATAGTGTGAATAAAAAAATATATTTTATTTAAAAAAATAAGCGTAGGGTGCTTTTAAGATAATCACTCTACTCTACTAAAATATTTATAACTATTGACACCATGCACCTCATGCTTTTTAAAAAAATTTTTTTTTATTTTTTTATTCACACTATTCTTAATTTAAATTTATTAAAATTCATTTCCTATTTTTTAGTTCGGTTTTCTATAAAAAGCGTGTTTTTTAGTTTTTTTTTAACTATTATTTATTATAGTTAGCAAGCAAACGTTTGACCATTATTATACTGCCAAGTGAAGATGTGACTGACTATTTATATCACGATTTCCTAAAAGATGCCTGACTTTAGCAAAAATAAAATTAGTAATGATGACGCCTTTTAAAATAATCAATGTACCGTGCCTACTTATTTAAAATGCACGAGGCCACGATGACATTAACATTCAAAATGTATACATAAAGGTATTATTTAAATTTTTATAAAACTTGTTTGTTGCTTAATTTTAAATTAAACCGTTCGTGTGTGTCGTAATTTCTCTAAATACCTAATCACATATTACGCACAAGGTTAAATTAGCCAATGCTACTGTAGGGACCGCAACCCAAAATTTTAATACTCGTCAAATATTTCGCTGCACCTACGAGAAACGGAACGCAGCAAAAACACCCGCCCGCGCGCCGCTGCCCGGCCGCGCCCGCCAATATAAAAAAGACGTTCGTCGTGTGATCATCGCTCACCTCTGACCGCGATTGGTTACCGCGAAAAAACATACAAAATAAGCGCCGGCGCCGCGGATGCCTCGATCCAGTAAACACTATTACAATAAACTACGAAAACACGGAAGTGAAGTGTCTAAAGACTGATGGTGTGTGATAAAAAAAGCGTGAAGTACTTGAAAATGGAATGGACTTGACGGTGGGTGCATATTTTTGTTTATTTGAGTTCATTTGTAGCTTCACTGAGCCATCGAGCCTACATTTTGGGCCTTCGACCCGGACTCCCGGTTATAACGTCAAGTCTCATAGTTATTTTAATACTTTCATTGCACACAAATCATATTACACCTCCCAAGTAGGTACCACACCCAACACGTGCTTGCACTTTTTATTTGTGTTTTACTAATAAACCACACAGGTTCCAACTTCAACCTACACTTTTTCAAACACTAAATAACATATTTTATGCAATCCTTATTGTTTAATACGAAAATATAGTGTTTTTTTTATCGAAAACAGTGACACGGGTGCGTTGACCTTTATGTGATAGTGAAACAAATTGCATCGTAACTTTCTGAATTTCATAGTACTAGCTCATTTCTATAGTAATATCGCTTATTATAAATGTCTAGCATCGTGTTATTGTAGAAACAAATGCCTACATTGTGTATTTACTGTGTTTTATTGTGATTACTTTGCCGGTTAGACCTCTCTAACACCGGCACCGCCCGGCAGCCATTACGTTTCGTCTTGCGTAGCGGGAAAATAATACGTAATTAAATTTTTGTGGATTTATTTTCTAGGATAATTTATTTCGACGTTTTCGGTTGTTGTATCGTAATTTAGTGACTCAAAATGACTGGTAAAAATACTGTTCCTGACTCGGATCTCGACGATCAGGTTCATCCTTTCTTGACGTCAAAGGAAATGTGTTTTCTTCGCATTCAACATTTATATGAAATGTCATTAGAAGTAGAAACAGATGTAACTCATTTAGCCGAGTTTTCTGCACGGATCGATGACCTCTCAGACATCCGAGCGGAATACAATAGGTGCGTTATGGAAATAAATTCACTATATCGGAAATACAAACCAAATTATGTCCCTACGTATAGCGAAATAAAGGCGTTTGATGTACTTTATTATGCGATTCGTAAAGTTTCCAATGGCCTTCACCCACCCGAGCGTCCCGCCAAGACGGAACCCGGTGGCAAGGAATTGCAAATAACTAGGCGGTGCGTAAAGTTACCCGAATTACAACTATTTAAATTTGATAGTAAACTCGAAAATTGGATAACCTTCCGTGATACGTTTACGAGCTTAATTCATGATAATCCCGCGATTACTGATGTCGAGAAATATTATTACCTTATGACCACGGTTAGCGGTTCGGCTTTATCTATTGTGAAATCAATGCCAATCACAGCTGATAATTACAGCATCGTATGGAGCGCCTTAGTTAAGCGATTTGAGAATAAGCGCGCGCTTGCTTCGGCGTATTTAGACAAGCTGTTTAACTTTAAACCGTTGATAAGCGAATCGGCCGCGAACCTTAATAATTTTCTCCAAACTTATCATGAAAATATTACAGCTTTAGAACTTCTTAAAATTCCGGATTTATCTAGTTTTATACTATTCCAAATATCTTTGCGAAATCTCGACCCCATGACGCGCCGCGAGTTCGAACAGACCGTGCCGCCGGGCGAGATACCTACCGCTAAGCAATTATTGAACTTTATCGAGAAGCAAGCGCGTGTCCTTGAGATGTCAGAAAGCAAGTCAGTGTACGCCAAGCCGTCTACACCAGCTTTCAAGCCATCTACGTCGCGTTCAAACAAGGATACGACCACACAACACGGTTATAAACCTACTATGACCGCAGCTGTGGCCAGCATGAACAACGTTGTCGAACGGCAGAAATCCAACGTCTGTCCGTGTTGTCCAATGCCACACGCTATCTATCGCTGTGCAGTCTACAACGCGCTTACACCTGAGTCACGCACTGCCAAAGTCAAAGAGCTCAGTTTGTGTGAGAACTGTTTGCGTGATAATCACACCAGCGCTGATTGTCCGTCCAAACATTGTTGTACGGTCTGCAAAAAGAGGCACCACAGCTCTCTTCACATCGACTCCTCAGTCACGTGTCAAGGGAACGTTGTGGGTCTCACATGTTCGACTGATCAGACAGTCCTGCTTGGCACCGCGGTCGTACACGTCGCGGACGCATGGGGACACTTCCATTGCGTGCGCGCACTTATAGACAGCGGCGCTATGTCAAGCTATATAACACATAGTTGTGCGAAGAGGCTAGGATTACCTCGTCGTAGATGCGATGTTCGAACGATCGGTCTAGGCGGGAACCAAGTTGATAACTTTGGTCAAACCTCGCTCGCCATAAAACCGCGACACGATACATCGCCCGTTCTTAATACGGACGCGGTTATCGTCGCGAACATAGCCGGCAATCTACCGACAGTTAGGTTACCTCTTGATATTTTAGATCGTTATCAGAATATCGAGTTAGCGGACCCAGCGTTTCATCGGCCCGCGCCGGTGGACTTATTGATAGCAGGCGACTTATTTCCTTACCTATACGACGGAGATAAAATACTACCGGAACGCCCGGGTTTGCCCGTGATATTAAAGTCTATCTTCGGATACGTTATCACCGGTCAAATAGATTGGCGCGATAGCAATAAAAAGAGTTTAGACTCGGATAACCACGCTTTTTCCGGATTTTCTAGTACGGATAACTTAGACTGGGTGATGAACGCGTTCTGGGAAGTCGAGAACGTACCGTCGGAACAACCAAAGAAACCCGACGACGTATTAGCAGAAAAGTTGTTCGCGCAAGAACATAGTCGCGATCCGAACACCGGTAGATACGTTGTTAGGTATCCGTTTCGGCCGGACCACAGTCTCGGCGATTCTCGACAGGTGGCGTTACGGAGATTGACTAATTTAGAGGCGCGTCTCGACCGCGACTCTCAATTAAAGTGTGAATATCACAAATTCATGTCCGACTATGAGTCTTTAGGTCACATGACGTGTTTAGGTAATTTACAAAACGTGGATTCCAAGTATTTGATCCCGCATTTTTGTATTCTCAAACCGACGAGCACCAGCACCAAGCTGCGTACCGTGTTCGACGCGTCGACAAAAACTGCTAATCACAAGTCACTTAATGACGTGGTTCTAGCGGGACCGAAACTTCAGGCGGATATTAATCAGATATTAATAAATTTCCGATTACATGCTGTTTGTATATCCGCAGACATCTGTAAAATGTACAGACAAATTTTGATACATCAAGACCAACGGCCTTATCAACACATACTGTGGCGCCACTCAACAGATCAACCGGTTCAGGTTTACGAGCTGGCGACTGTCACGTATGGGGTCGCTAGTAGTCCGTATCTGGCCATCAAGGTACTGCATACTTTAGCCGACGAACACGCAGATACGTATCCAGCTGCAGCTCGAGTTCTTAAAAGTGGATTCTTCATGGATGACCTACTATGGTCGGAACCCACAGAGGATGACGCTCTCCAGCTGCAGAAGGATCTACGCGAGCTGTTGCAGAGTGCTGGCTTCCTGTTATGTAAGTGGGCTAGTAATAGTGCTCAGGTGCTGGCCGCGGTCCCTGAAGATCACCGAGAAACTCCGATTGAGTTTGACGATGATGAAGATTTGTCACTCAAGGTTTTGGGTCTTCAGTGGCTACCAGGAACGGACTGCTTTTCCTTCAGAACGATGAAGTATGATTACGAGGTCACAAAACGCACCGTTCTATCACAGATCGGTCGTTTATTCGATCCTCTCGGTTTTGTTGCACCCTGCATATTTTATGCCAAATGTTTCATGCAGAAGATCTGGGCCCTGAAACTCGATTGGGACCAGCGCTTGCCTGTTGACCTTGAAACAGAATGGCGGGCCTTCGTTCGGGAGCTACCTCTACTTTCCGAACTTAGACACGAACGTCACGTGATGGTATCGCAAAGTACGACCTCTCGTATTTTCGCGTTCGCTGACGCGTCTACCCTCGGGTACGCGGCTCAGATATACCTACACACGACTAACGACGACGGTGATAGCAAAACGAGCCTTCTAATTGCTAAATCAAAAGTGGCTCCGCTGAAAACGGTATCTGTACCACGTCTCGAGCTAATGGCAGCCCACTTGCTCGCCAAACTCGTCAAGTATGTCACAGGTATTCTTCAGGAGCGAGCTATCAGTATCAACGACATCTTGTTGTTTACTGATTCTTCTGTAGTACTGGCTTGGCTTAACACACCAAGCTACAAGCTTAAAACATTCGTGGCCACTCGAGTAACAAAAATACTGGACACAGTTCCCAGTACTAATTGGTTCCATGTAAGTGGTGAGAGTAACCCGAGCGACATCTGTTCCCGGGGTGCGACGCCGTCCGTGCTTCTCTCAAATCCCGAATGGCTTAATGGTCCCAGCTGGCTACTAAGTGAGCGATGGCCAGTACGCGCTATAGATGAGTTCAGAGACGTCAATCCTCCCGAACTAAAAACCTCCCTTAACACTATGGCGCTGGTAACGTCGGAGGAGTCCTCTAATCTCATCTATGAGCTTTCTGAGAGATATTCTAACTACACGAAATTAGTCAATATCGTAGCTCGGATTCGAAAATTCATCACGAATTGTCGCACACCTAAATCCGAGCGCACTAAACTTTCTCTAAGTGACTTAAAAGACGCACGTGACGTCATCATAAAATCCGTGCAACAGCACCACTTTGCCGCCGATATAATCGCGATATCAAAGAGCCTTCAGCCGCAGCAGTCTCTGCAAAAGCTCAACCCCTTCGTTGACCCCCATGGTCTCCTCAGGGTGGGGGGTAGACTTTCGCTCGCAGAGATTTCGTTCGACAAAAAACATCCTGTATTGCTTCCTAAAAAATGCAATTTTACTAATTGTCTGATCGATTATTACCATGTGCTTTATTTACATGTAGGACCACGTACCCTACAGAGTATATTGAGTCAAAAGTTCTGGATTGTGTCCGCTCGTAGCATAGTCAGACTACGCACAAGCAAATGCATAGCGTGTTTTAAAGTAAGACCGACAGTCAGGCAACCTCTAATGGGACAGTTACCTAAGTTTCGAACGGAAGATATTCACTCCTTCCATTCGGTAGGTCTTGACATAGGGGGTCCATTTTTAACAAAAGAGTCCATTCGTAGAAATGCTCGCATCACCAAGGCTTATTTATGCATTTTCGTTTGCTGTGCTACTCGCGCGGTACATTTAGAGACTTTATCCTCACTTAGCACAGAATGCTTTCTGGCATCATTTGACCGTTTTACAGCAAGACGTGGATTATGTCAGGCGCTAATCTCAGACAATGCGACGAACTTCGTTTCAGCCGGTAAACAGTTAGCTGAAGTCTCACAATTCTTAGAATCCAACACGGATGATATCTCAGGCGAGTTTACCAAACGTCAAGTTCAATGGAAGCATAACCCTCCAACAGGTAGTCACTTCGGCGGTCTTTACGAAGCAGCCATTAAATCGGCAAAGTCACTTTTAAAAAGAACCATCGGAAGCAGGACGCTAACATTTGAAGAGTTAACAACACTCTTTGCGCGAGTTGAAGCCGTGCTCAATTCTCGCCCTCTTTGCGCTCTGTCCTCGGACCCCAGCGAGTTCGAGATACTTACTCCAGCACATTTCTTAGTAGGCCGCGGATTGTTAGATGCTCCAGAGTATGACCTAACTAGTCTCCCTATAAATCGTCTGAGTAGGTGGCAGGCGGTACAACAGATAGCCCAACAGTTTTGGCGTCTGTGGCGCAAAGATTACCTTCACACACTTCAAACCCGCCAAAAGTGGACCAAAGGTTGTCGAGATCTGAAGGTCGGCAATCTAGTGCTTATAAACTCGGACGCACCGCCCCTTCAGTGGGTACTAGGCAGAGTCACTAAGCTATACACAGGCCCAGACAATGTGACGCGTGTCGTTAGTGTTCGAACCAAACACAGTGAATTCACAAGACCCGTAGTTAAGCTCAGCCCGCTCCCCTTGGAGCAGGATGATTAGAAGTCTCTATTCTCTAACTTATCTTACAAAGGTCAACCCATCTAGTTTTAAGTTTCATATACTATACAGTCCACTCTCTATAATTTACATACTTGTAGTACTAATCTATCTAGTGTAACCTTATATTTACTTAACACTACACCTCAGTGTGACACCCTACATCTACATTAATATTTTGTTATTCAATACACTTTTCAACACAGTATTTATTTATTTCCAACTTGGAATTATAACTGGGAAATCCTGTCGGATTTCGGTGGGGGGAAATGTAGGGACCGCAACCCAAAATTTTAATACTCGTCAAATATTTCGCTGCACCTACGAGAAACGGAACGCAGCAAAAACACCCGCCCGCGCGCCGCTGCCCGGCCGCGCCCGCCAATATAAAAAAGACGTTCGTCGTGTGATCATCGCTCACCTCTGACCGCGATTGGTTACCGCGAAAAAACATACAAAATAAGCGCCGGAGCCGCGGATGCCTCGATCCAGTAAACACTATTACAATAAACTACGAAAACACGGAAGTGAAGTGTCTAAAGACTGATGGTGTGTGATAAAAAAAGCGTGAAGTACTTGAAAATGGAATGGACTTGACGGTGGGTGCATATTTTTGTTTATTTGAGTTCATTTGTAGCTTCACTGAGCCATCGAGCCTACAGCTACCTTTAATTGGCTTGATAATCGGCATATCTCAAATCGTATTATGCATTAACAATCACAATAATTTATCGTCATGCAATTCTTTTTAGATTTTGACCAAGGACATTGATATATATTTTTAACTGACTTCAAAAATAGGAGGAGGTTCCCCAATTCGACCGTACATGCTTTTTTTTATGTTTGTTCGCGGATAACATCGTCGTTTATGAACAGATTTTGATTATTCTTTTTTTGTTAGAAAGGAGATATTCCAAGTGTGGTACCATGGTAATTTTATCGAGGTTTGATGAGTATCTCCAGAGATATGGAGATAAACACCTCAAAATTGGTACTGAAAATTAATAGCGCGGCATTGAAGTCGGTTGTTTTTAGTTTTTTAAACGATCTTATATGTTTAAGGATTATATTAATATAATACCTAACATCGGTAGGTTGGGCCCTGCTCCGCTGCCTGCAGCACCCTATAATAAGATCGCTTAAAAAACTAAAAACAACCGACTTCAATGCCGCGCTATTAATTTTCAGTACCAATTTTGAGGTGTTTATCTCCATATCTCTGGAGATACTCATCAAACCTCGATAAAATTACCTTTGCCCTTTTACGCTAGACTAACATTGTGGAAACAGTAGGTACGTTCTAATTTTACAACCGACTTCCAAAAAGAAGGAGGTTCTCAATTCGTCTGTATGTTTTGTTTATTTTTTATTTGTGTGTATGTTACGCGATTACTCCGTCAATTGTGAACCGATTCTAATGATTCTATTTGTAATCGGTAATGTACAATTCCGAAGTGGTCACATTGTAATTTCATCGAGATCTGAAAAGTATCTCCAGAGATATGACGATAAACGTCTCAAACTTGCTACTGAAATTGACTCACGGGGCATTGAAGTCTGTTGTTTTAGTGTTTAAACTATCTTAATTGTTTTTTTTTTATTCTATAGGTTAGCGTTTAACCACCATCTCGCCTGGTGGTGAACTATAATGTGGTAGAAGATGTTGAACATGCTAGGCCTAGAATACTCTGACTCTCAAGGGCTGTGCGCTGCCGGAACACCGAAGGGTTATGACGGCAGATTTTCTCTTTGATGGCGGTAAGCTACTTTTTCTGGTAGCAAGTCAGGCGGAACATCGATTAATTATGCTCCTACCACATGTGGATATATGACTAAATGTTTTTTGGCTAAGTAGATATTTAAAGTCGGTGGTGTTAAATACAATTATTCTATACCTTTGCTTATTTTTGAATCAACATTGTATTGTGTAACACGACATGTGGCAACATACCACAGTAACTTGACACCTCACTTGCAAGAGAGCGTAAGACGGCTCGTATTGCAAATTAGGCAATTGGCTAGGTTCAGTGGTTAGAGGTAAATATTGTATTGCACACATTGCTTAGGTGTAGAATCCAAAACCATACGATGTGTCGCAATGGCAACTCCGATCAAGATCAAATGAAGGTAGTTTCAAACTACTCTCAATCATAACAATGCTGATACCCACAACTTCAGTCTTCTCGTGACCACGGTCAATGCAACTTGATCGAAACGTCGAGGTAAATAAAATTATGTTGTTCAGCGCGATAAGTCCCGTATTACAATAAAATTATGTTCGTAAATCGCGAAAGTTTGAAAGTTACTAATACAATACGAGTACAAATACAAAAACTCTTTATTGACAAAAAAATATTTATAAACTAGCTGTGCCCCGCGGCTTCGCCTGCGTTAAAAAGTATCTTATAGCCTAATCCATAATACTGGCTATCCTTGTGCAAAATTTCAGCTAAATTGGTCCAGCCGTTTGACCGTGAAGAAGTCCCAAACAAATACACAAACTGACTTTCGCATTTATTATATTAGTGTTGATTGTACGACTTATATAGATATATAGATTATCTAGAATTTAGTAAAAGTAAGGTTATACAATCGGCTTATCGCATAGAGCAATTTCTTCGCGACAACTTTGTATGCCTAACCTTTCCAGAAAACCTTGCAAGCCGAAAATATGAACGCAGTTTTAATTATTTAGTTTGTCTATGAAATTACAGGTTGTGCTAGACTTTTAACGAAATGCTTCAAGGTGAAATGCGTTTTATACTCTATCGCAAGCAAGACTTGTTTAACTCCAAGTGTTATTTAGAATCATTATAACTTTAGTTTTTATAATTCACACTCACACAGTGAACTAATTCACTGGGCTTACAGATTAACTAATTATAACGTATAAAGCACATCACCACAACCCTTATACCTCATTTACATTCAGCCCCTGCCGCTGCCTCTCGCGCTGCCGGCGATAATTCCCTAAAATACTGCTACAGCAGGATCGAGAGGAGTGTGTGTTTACATACTGCCCTACCACTCACTTCGCTTTCAAGTAAAAGGAAACACGCACTGCCGCTCGCGCTGCTGGTCCTTTGACTTCCGCACAAAAAACCACCATTTTGGGGAGCGCCGGGCAGCGCGAGTGGCAATGGCAGTGGCATGAGAAGTATCGCGTTTACACACTCGTCCTGCCCACTTCCCTGCTCACTACGGCTGAATGTAAATGCGACATTACGGTGTTCCGGCAGCACACAGCCTTTGAGAGTCAGACCATTATAGGCCTAGCATGATCACCATATTCAACCACATCATCACTAACCACCAGTAGATATAGTAGTCATACGCTAGCCTATCAGACATAAATAAGTGAAATTCAATAAGCAATTTATTACTAGCTCTTTTAAGCATATCATCATCAGCTAAAATAACATAAATATTTTTAATTTCAGTCATGGCCGTATTTCTTCATATTTATGCTCCTAGAGCATATCGTTTTGAGGCTAGAAGGAAAACCTGGGATCAGACTGAACGATGGAATCACCAGCATTTCCCATGGAATTTTACAGGAGTGTGGGAGGTAAAGTAGTTGCCAGTTCCCATTTTAGACCTAGCGTGCTTACCATCCTCGACCGGATCATCACTTTATTTATTTATTTATTTATTTATTCATAACAAAATTATTTACAAGTTTTTAATCATATAGCACCAGTAAACCTTATATAGGTTTGTCTAGGCACTAGATCCTCTACATATAACAAATTCATTTTAGCTTAATGTAATTATAGTTATTTAATAAGTTATGATGTAAGTTAGTAAAGTTAGTTTATTTAATATTAAAGTGAATTACATTTGTATGATATTTTTATACTAGTGAGACAATGTTATGTTAATGTTTTAGTTCTTAGTTTGTGTATTAATAAAATAATATTATTTAAACGTGTACAATAATAAAGCGACTACGTGCGGCCAATCATCACCCACCGCTGGCTGTCGCGCTCGCTCTCAGGAAAACAATCAGAACCGGTCTGGCGCAACAGACCCGCAGGCGCTTGCCACTTACCAACAGATGAGATAGTGGTTAAACACTAGCCCATAAAATAAATTTAAAAAGAAACAATTACGCTCATAATCTAATTTTCATAACTAGATGTTAAACTTAAGGCGATAGAGTGACGACGCTCTTAAACAACTATGTATCTAATATTATGTTTCTTTGAAGTGTCTCACACTTTATATTTTTTTTGTAAATTGTTAAACACAATCCAAAATTTCATCGTACCGACGGGACTCGAACCCGCACCCCCCGGATTACACGTCCAGGTGCTCTGCCAATTAAGCCACGGTTCGATACAGCGATACGACGAAATTAGTGGATTGCATTGGTTAACCCAATTATGCATTGGTGGCGCCATCTATGACTACTTATTACGTAAGTTAATCATTCGGAAGAAATCATTACAGTTTTCAAATCCAACGAGAGATGTTGCACTGCGTAAATCAAATATTAGCTATGTATCTTATGTTTTACTCTATGTATCTTGATGGTACAAATAAGTGACGCTGTCTGGTGCCAAATATAAGAGCTGTGTCTGATGTTAAGGCGATTCAACCTTTTTCTTTGTGACAGGAATCGTACTAGAACTTTATTTTATTACAAAAGTTTACTAGCAATGTGGGTTGCATATGACTAGTAGTCTTGATAACCCCTCCAACTAAGCTAAATATGCTTATGTCTGGAGTGGGTTCACGTCAATATTTTTTTTTGTTATTAATAGTTGGGGATCAAACTCACGACCTCTCGATCGTCAGGCCGACGCCTTAGTAATTGGGCTATTGCCGCTTCAGTTAATACCGTCTCCGCTATCCCCTAAGAGGGAAAGTGGGGTACACTTTTCCATACAAATCTATTCCCCCGTTTCCTCCCTGGAAAATGCTTCTAGTCTAGAGAAGAAAAATGCTTCTACAAAAAAATCAAGGTCTGCTGTAGCTAAGCCCCTATCATTTTCTTTTTTTTTTTGACCAACCAATCGCAAATGGAAATATGACCTTTCAAAAATCTTAAAGATAGATTAGAATGCTTATAATTATTTATTTTTGCAATTGGTTGGTCAAAAAAAAAGCAAATAACAAGGGCGTAGCTAGAGCAAGCATAATTTTTTTGTAGAAACAAATTTTGCTCTAGAAGCATTTTCCAGGGAGGAAACTGGGAACTGAAACATTTGTATGGAAAAGTGCTTCCCGCGTTGCCTCTTAATAATAATCGTCGATTGGAATTTCTTCGGTCGATGGGTATGTTACTTTCTTGGGTATCCACCATGTTTTGAAAAGTATAGACATTTAAAGCTAAATTTTTAATGCTAAAACTGCTACATCTTCACCATTTTATCTGGTCGTCAGAATTCAGAAGTCAACGTATGTAGGTACAATACAATAACTCTTTATTGACAACAATTTGCACAAAAAAGAAGATACAAACATTTGCACTAAGTAAATTACTGGTACAATGGGCGTTCTTATCGCTAAAAGCGATGTCTTCCAGTATATTATATACAATATTTTGGTCTAAATATTTACGACTGTAGCTATAACAGATAAATATTCCAACAATGGTTCATTTTTCTTCTTTGAGGTACGATACCTTAAAACCCTAAAAACCTTTTATAACCAAAATCATCCTAAGAAACTACTGCGAAAACCGTAGACACCTGTATTTGCCTATTTAAAAGATTTAGATAAAAGCAAGAAAACTGTTACGTTACGAATATAAAACGAAGGTAATGGTTGCTTTGATACCAAATATGCTAATGCTAAAGTGATCTTACATTTTAAGTGCCTGATTTTCGTACCTTTGCGAAAGAATGTGGGACCATCAGTTTAAATGGGTACCTAAAAACGCGTTTGGATAAATTCTTACTAAGTTCTTATAACGCCGCGCTGAGGAAGTAAGGGTTGTGTTACTTTAAAATAAATACAGAATAGACGGAAGTACACAATTTTAGTGCAAGTTGCTTTTCAACCGACTCCAAAAAAGGAAGAAGTTGTCAATTCGTCAATGTTTTTTTTTTGTATTTATATAACGTGATTTCTTTGTGTATTGTGAACCGATTCGAATGATTCTTTTTTTAATCGGTAAGGTACATTTTCGAAGTGATTTCATTGAAATTTCATCGATATCTGATAAGTATAGAGATATAGAGATATGACGATAAACGTCTCAAACTTGCTACTGAAACTGACTTGGAGCATGGTAGTCGGTTGTTTTAGTTTTTAAACTATCTTTATTATTATTATTTTGGGAGTGCAAAATTGCAAGGTTTTTATTAATAATAATTTTATCAAGATTCTATAGCAATCTACAGAACTATAGAACGAGATACCTACTTCAGAACTAACAATAGTGTATGTGTAGTCGGACTATTTTATATTTTATAAGGGTATTATTTTAATGATATGGCAATCTGGACGATCAGTACTTACACATGAAAGATTGGACTACAATAGCCCAAAATCGCGAGATGCGAACAGCACAAAAAAAACCAGTCCACAGCAGTCCACTTCTACTGCTTGTCGTAGAAATGAACCCTGTCCTCTCTTCTTTCAGAATATTATGGCGGGGAGCAGAATCCTACCTCTACACGTGGATCTACGTAAACTACAGGCTGGTAGAGTTACCGTGGGACAACACGTTGACTTGGTATGCAGCAGCTTTGGGAGTAGACTTCTGCTACTACTGGATGCATAGAGCTTGTCATGGTAAGCCTCTTACTATTTGAGATATTCTAATGGTTGGAGACAGATAAGTAGGGTAAAAGGACCAAATTATTAACACAGGTCCAGTTATTAGCAAGAGTTATTAATCAAAACTGTGAGTACAGTCCGGCAAGTATAACTTGGCGTGCCTGTGCACCACTGTGCTTTAACTTTGTACTTTGATAACAGTTTCTCTTAAACCACTTTTAATTACTTTTGGCATTATTGAACTATTTTAATGTAGCAGATTTATCGACAATAATGTCACGGTAATCTCTCAAACGTCAAACTCACAGTTTCAATTAATATAATTAGTTCCAAAAACCACCACCGCCAAGTTATACTTGTGGCACTGTAATTGTGCATGATTTTTACATTGACAAGTACTACGACATACGTAAAATTTATTCCAACAGGGTTATTGTCAATCACTCGAAAGCAAATTCGGGTTCAGAAACAGTCTTCTTTTGGACTCGAATCTTTGCTATTCACAATTCTCCGATCGGTTACTTATGAAATATCGATTTGAAAAAATCTGTGATTTTAATTGGAAATGTGTACGCCACAAAATAGCTCATGGATTTATGAATATTAAAATCAAGTTAGAAAATCTGTCACCAAACATCTAATGTGTTCCGGCAGCTATCCTTGAGAGCCAGTTCCCATTCTAGGCCTAGCGTGCTTACCATCTTCGACCGCATCATCACTTACCAACAGGTGAGATAGTGGTCAAACGCTAGCCCATAAGGTGTAAAAAAAAAATTTAAAAAAAAAAAAAAAAAAAAATTGAAAATAGGCTGGCGAATCCGAACAGGTTTTAGAATTATTGAGAATCAGGGGGCATATATACATATATTGTAATACTTAGAAATGTTACATTCAGGAACAATCCAGACTAATATTATAAGAACGTTTGAAACTCAGTCACTCTGTCTGTTAGACGCCAAAACAGACGATCCGATTTTACTGAAATTTAACAAGGTGGTACTTTATAGCATGAGCCATGATTTTTACAAATAACTTAAATAACTCAGTTTACACAATTGTATATTGACAGAGATAAATTCTTGGTGTACGTGAACGAAGTCGCGGGTATCAGCTAGTAACTGATACCCGTGACTTTATTTTATAGTTTAAACTTAAAATACAGGTGCCAGTAACTGTACCAGAGCCGAACATTAGTTCTTATACTCTACTTGTTTTAGTAAAGAATCAAAGAGTCAAAGCATTTATTCAGTATGTAGGCCGTATTAATATACGCACATATACACGTCAAAATCATAAATCATAACCAATTATCAAGTAAACATAGCAAATGCAGAATTTTAACGCTTAGAATTGTAATAAAAAAACAAAAATAATAAACCATTCAGCTGTCATCCAATCGTTTACGACAGAATATTAAAAAAATATATATATTAAAGTAGGTTAAAACCAACCACAAGGATCAGTTTCAGTAGCAAGATGAAGATACTCAAAGTATACCCAATTTGAGTCCAATTAAACGCCAGGAATCGTTTTTCACTGTTTTATTTTTTATTTTAAAATTGTAATATAATTAAGATAGTTTGAAAACTATTATCTAAGATCGTTTAAAAAACTAAAAGAACCAACTTCAAACGTCGCGCTAGTCAAAATTGCCAGTAGACGTGTAACCACTATATAATCTGTGCCGGTAGTTAGCATGTCGTCAAGGTATATAAATGCATCGTAATACAAATGTAGATATAATTAAAACGGCTCGACCGATTTTTCTATAAAATTTAAATGGAACCACCCGAGAAAGGTCCCCTTTGAAAGAAAAAAAGAATTCTCCAAATCGGTTCAGGCATTTTTGAGTAATCAGTGAACATATACATAAAAAGAAAGATTCCGACGAATTGAGAACCTCCTCCTTTTTTGTGAAGTCGGTTAATAAGTGATAAAGAATAATGTGATAGTGTTTTAATGAAAATTCATTTTTTTTACAGAGGTCCACATACTTTGGGCTCAACATCAAGTGCACCATACATCCGAAGACTTTAATATGGGAGTTGGAATCAGGCAGTCAATGCTTCAAGGATGGTGTGGATTTGTAAGTCGCTTCAATGTTTAAAATACTCGTAAATTCAATTATTATTATGATATAAGGTAACAAGACAAGCACGACGCTCGTCTTAAGGTAAACGATGATGTCTACCTATTATAGATACAGCGGCACGCTAAACTCTGGATAGCCAGAATTTTGCATGTCTTTGCACTGCGCCTGTTACCTTGCAACTAAAGATGTTAAGCCTCATACGCCCTGTAATTTAACTGGACACTTTGCCATTCAAACCGAAAAACATTCCTATTTCACGGCTAACAAACGGACAGACGGGTAATAAAGTGATCCTATAAGGTTTCCTTTTTTTCCTTTTGAGGCACAGAAACCTTAACATAAAAAGCTCATTGACCCCTAAATTTCTTTTGCCAAAATCCTTGTTCAGCACTTTATTCAATTTCCTTTCGTCATTCTGACAAATGCTAAGTGACGAAGTGACGAAAGTGGGAGTATGATTTTGTATTCCACACAGGGGACTTGATAAAATTCTAAATAAGTTCAGAGACGGAGTTAGAATATAGCAATTTTTAAACATTGTTTCGTAAAACAACAGACGTCTTGCTCCGAAGATATTAAAACGCAGTTTTCAACCGACGTCCAAAAAGGAGGAGGTTCTCAATCCGTCTCTGTATGTTGATTTTTTTAATATAATTTTTTGTATGTATGTTACGCGATTACTCCGTCAATTTGGAACCGATTTCAATGGTTCTTGGCTATATTTTCGAAGTGGTTCTAAAGTGGGTTGTAATTTCATCGAGATCTGATAAGTATCTCCAGATATATGATGAAAAACGTCTCAAACTTGCTACTGAAACTGACTCGCGGGGCATGCAAGTCGGTTGTTTTAGTTTTTAAGCTATCTGAATTATTGGTATTTAGGGATATTGAATGAAACCATTACGAAAATATATTTATCTCATTGAGGGAAAGTAGTAACAGTTTATGTTTATAATACGAGATTAATCTCGTAACATTATTATTCTCTCTTAACATTAATTTATTTACCTTGACAACGTAACTGGTTTTGTCTAAGTTGCATTGTTTGTGGTGATCAATGTTTAACCACTAACAGCAGCTTTATAAGAAACCTCTTAGGCATAACATTTAACATCACGTATAAAATAGTGATTTTTAGTAACAAAATAAGAAGAAAAAAAAATTTAGTTTATTGTTAATAACTTAAAAACTGATAATATTTAAGACATTTAATAGCGTACAGAAGAAACAAACATCACACACTTTCGCCTTTACAATATCAGTGAAACTTCAACGGATATACCTGCCCTCGTAGTCTTTACATATGTAATTATCGAAGATTTTGTCTAACGCAATAGAGATGCAGCTTAATATCTGTATCGTTACATCTCCTTCTAATCAACGGATATAGCCACAAAACTTTACACATTTCAAACATCACTTTAAAAGTATAGACTACACGGTTTGGATTGTCTTATTTTGGATTAAATGGTAATGGCAATGTGGTCTACGATGAAACATCCATCTCATGATATCACATAACATCCCGAAGGCCGCAGTAAGAGTAGGTATCATGTCGGATTACAACCTACGAGCTATCTTCAAAACAATTACCTCAATCCACCTAAAATTGAAATGTGTAAGTAACAAGTCCCAAGAGATCCATCATTCAGATTTGCAAACTTTGTACGGAACTCATGCATAAAATATAAACACACGGTTTCATAAACTGAGTCGTGTCTTCGAATAAATTTCGACGGAATTGTCTGCTATTTTCATTCACAAGGTTGTAAAGGCTTAAAGTATTTAAAATGGACAAGACAGTAAAGTTAAATTTATTCATGTCAGCTAAAAATGATGCACACAGTATTGCTCAGCTACAAACAGACTGTATTAAATAATTAAATGTCTAGATTTTACTCTTGAATAACAAAATAGATGTAGAGTCACATGCATAAACATACTCGCATATTTAAACCAAGGTGAGCTCGTTTGTATTCTTTTTAAAATTAAATTGCCTGAGATATGAACTTCGCCGCACAAACACGACACATGTTGTACGATCTTTTTATGCAGGATCAGGCGCTGGAGTAATTTAAACTAGTGGCTCTTTGAGCTGTAGATCTCGCTATTCTGTCTTTTCATAGCTCAAAACTTTACAACACACCCCGTATAATAACACAGACTACACGACACACTTCTATAATAAAAAATACACCACTTCAACTGCATTTATGCTCATCAATATAAAACTTAAGCAACAGAACAAAACCCGCTTTAAAATGTTTCCAGTTCATATCGGAGGAAAAACGAGAGCTAACAAAAAAAACGCAAGCCCAGCCTCTTGAAGTTTATCAGATAAAAAATAAATTGTGGCATTTTGAATATTTTTCGATATAGCTGAAATATGTCTTTATTTTTAATCGACTTCAAAAAAAGGAGGCTTCACAATTCGACCGTATATATGTTTTTTTTTTATGTTTGTTCGCGGATAACTTCGTCGTTTATGAACCGATTTTGATAATTATTTTTTTGTTGAAAAAGAGATATCCCAAGTGTGGTACCATGGTAATTTTATCGAGTTCTGATGAGTATCTGCAGAGATATAGAGATAAACACCTCAAAATTGGTACTGAAAATTAATAGCGCGGCATTGTCAAGTCGCAAGTCAAGCAAGGCAAGTCGGTTTTCTGTTTTTAAACTTATTATTACAATTTCAAACCCCACATGTCCGCAATGTTACGATGCATGCTTGAGACATGGTAACTCGTTAAGCGATTTTATTAACCTATCCTCTTGTTTCTCAGATCTTCTACCTGCCCTTGGCACTGGCAATTCCACCAGCACAATTCGTGATGCACCACCAGTTCAGTTACCTATATATGTTCTGGATCCACACTGAAGCCATCAAGTCCCTGGGGCCGTTGGAGTACGTCCTGAACACGCCAGCTCATCATAGAGTGCATCATGGTAACAATATTATTTTAAAGCTTACTAGCAATATATATATATATATATTTTAATATCTTATAGACTAGCGTTTGACCACTAACTCACCTGTTGGTAAGTGATGATGCGGTCGAAAATGGTAAGCACGCTAGGCCTAGAATGGGAACTGGCTCTCAAGGATAGCTGCCGTAACACATTAGATGTTTGGCGACAGATTTTCTAACTTGAGGGTGGTAACTAGCCAGGCGGACACTAGATAGTGTCCTACCTCAATGCGGGGGTTGTTGGTTCCTAACGACGTTTTTCCTTCACCAGAGGGCCACTGTGAAAAGAGCACATACATTTTTCGATAGAAAAATCCATTGGTGCACGGTGGGGATTGAACTCGGTACCTCTGGCATCAAAGCCAACCGTTCTCCCGATTACGCCACCGGGCCCTCATATTGGTTGCACATTATTAGGATTATTGTTAACCCCTCCAACTAAGCTAAATATGCTTGTGTCTGGAGTGGGTTCACGTCAATAGTGCAGTGGTAACTACTTTGTTTTTATTTAGGCGGTATTTTAAGACGTATTATATAAACCTATTTATTTACAACTTCGAGGAAAATTTTAAGAGATTATTACTCTCCTTAGATGATATCTCAATTACTTTTATTTATATGTATATATTCGTAGGATTAGTAAAGTTAATCTTTATGACAGTTTTGACAGTGACACGTTCAAAACATACCAAAATTGTCCTATGGTCGGTTTCTGAAGTACTTTTTTAACCAACTTTAACAAATAGAAGGAGGTTCTCAATTCGTCTGTTTTTTTTTTCTTCTTTTTTTTTTGTGTGAATGTTTCGCGATTACTCCGTCAATTGTGAACTGATTTGAATGATTATTTTTTTAATCGGTAGGGTACGTTTCCGAGGTCGTCCCATTTTAATTTTATCGAGATCTGATAAGTATCTCCAGAGTTATGACGATAAACGTCTCAAACTTGCTACTGAAAATGACGCGGGGCATGGAAGTCGGTTGTTTTAGTTTTTAAATTATCTTAATTATTATTGACAGTTTTTCTACTCAATTGTACCGTTATTAAATAGATAAACTCTCACTAAATGGACTCAGAAACCGGCCATTAGTAATTTCATTGCAGGTAAACAAAGCGAGTCTATCCATATCAAGAAGAAGCAAGCAAGTCTTAAAATTAATGTTAGCTCTAATAATGTACAACAAGAAACAACCTAAATAACAAAGAACCAGCCTATAAAAGAAAACACACATGATATTTGTATAAAATATACAAAATCACTTTTTCATGTTTCCATCACACGTGCCATTACCGAGAATGACTTCTCAAACAAGAAGATAACAAAAAGAAAAGCAATTTTAACAGATATTACGATTCTTCAAAGTAATTCCGAGAATTCTCTCATCTCAGCCATAGGTACAGGTTACTTCTCATTATTTCGCGAGTCATGTAAATAAACGCTTTTTCAATTTACTAGCTGTGTCCCGTGGTTTTATCCGCGTAGACATTGCTCTTATGAGAATTTTGAGAAAAAAAAAGTACCCTTTGTGTATTCGAGGGACTAGGCTATCTATATACAAAATTTCAACTCAATCAAATCAAATCAAAATACACACACAAACTTTTGCCTTTATAATATTAGTAGGATGATAAATACGTCAAAGTTGGGTAGCAAGTTTATTTGGTTGAGGAGGACATGGGATTTCAACTTTATATATGACTAGCTGACCCGGCAAACGTTGTTTTGCTAAAACCCAAATATCTTAAGGAACCCTATTTTTTCCCAAAATAAAATTTGGCCTATGTTACTCGTGGATAATTTGGCTTTCGAATGGTGAAAGAATTTTTAAAAACGGTCCAGTAGTTTTTGAGCCTATTCATCACAACCAAACAAACAAAGTTTTCCTCATTATAATAATATTAGTGTAGAAGTAACCTTTTGAATTGGTGGTCGTTTGTTAGACCTTATTGATCATCATGTTTTTGCATTTTTTTTAATATATCATCATAGGCTAGCGTTTGACCACTATTATATCACCTGTTGGTAAGTGATGATGTATTTGAAGATGGCGAAGGTGAACACGCTAGGCCGAGAATACTTGTGAAGTTTTTTTTTTCGAATGAAGACTTTTTTTAGCCGACTTCACAAAAAAGAGGAGGTTATCAATTCGTCGTTTTTTTTTATGTATTTTCACCGATTACTTGAAGATGCCTGAACGGATCCGGAATATTTTTTTGTTTCAAATGGTACCCTTCCCAGGTGGTCCCATTTAAATTTTAACGAAATCGGCCGAGCCGTTTTTAATATATCAACATTTGTATTACGACGCATTTACTTAACTCGACGACTTACTAACTACTGGCACAGATTATGTAAAAGTTACTACGTCTACTGGCTACTTTGACTAGCGCGACGTTTGAAGTCGGTTCTTTTAGTTTTTTAAACGATCTTAAATTATTTTATGATTTTGACGTATATAATGTGCGTAAATCAATCAATACCGCCTATATACTGAATAAATGCTTTGAATTGATTTGATTATCACTAGAAATGACTATATTCTGGCCTGTATAATTGGCCTAGCAGTGTTCCCTATTGTTTCGCATAATTTTTTTTGTCATAATATACTTTAGCATACTGTTGTTTCTCCTAATTATATTTAAGCATACATTAATTTCGCATAAAGTAATTAGGCATATATTTCTTGACATAATTACTGTTAGCATAAGATGTGTGGCATAATATTCTAAAGAATAATATTACAAACGCATAACTATAATTCAGCATAATTGTTTTGGCATAATTTTTATTTGTCATATTATTATAGCATAATTATTAAATAGTACTTTTTAAAATGTTTATCTCTTCACGACTAATCTAGCTAGTACACCGATTTTGTTTAAATATTGCTCTGGTATACCTAATATAATGGAATGGGACATATAATACTTTTTAACGTAGACAAAGATTACGAGGCTCGACTTGTAGATTTACGAAAAAATTATCATGAAATTAATAAAAAAGTTTGTTGGATGTGTTAAGCACAATGCAATTAAGTCAAAATGCGCGTAATAAGTGTTAATATTGACAACTATCTATCCAAATTACGAACATAATAATGAGCTGATATCTAATCAAATGTAGAACCAAACCCGTGAGATAGATGCACTTTGAAAAAGGTATGTTATGCTAATTTTATGTTTGCGTTGGGTCAAATAACTTTCAGTTCTAAAATAAAAATAATCGCTGCGTAGGGGTGGCCCAGGGGCCACCCCCGCCGAACTTGAACCTACTGTCACAGTCTAGTATAAAAAATTGTTGGTATTAATAACTTTATATTACTTTATTGAATAAATTTTATTGGGTACGGACTTGAAGGTCACATATTAATAAATATTGATTTAAAAACTTGAAACCACGAACTTTTTTTTGTATCGTAGTTTTACCTTAATTCTGACTTAGGAAGTGTTAAATATTTTTTTATTTACTCTTATAATACTATAGTCGTTTCTTTAGAAATTAATACATGTGTAATCAATTAAACATTGTTTATTTAAATTGCAATAATTCAACATAAAATATGTGTATACATTCAATTATGACTTCATTTATTATGTCTAAAACTATTAGGCCAATTAAAAATATGCCCTATAACTTTATGCGAATCAAAATTAGGCCGAAACAGTGTAGCCTAAATGAAAGTTATGCTTGTTTATACAATATGCCAAAAGAAATTATGCGATGCTCCTATTATGCCATTTAAAATTATGCGTAACCCGTTATGCCTAAGTAAACTAGGAATAAAAAATTATGCGGAACAAAGGGATCCCGTTTATCAATACATACCTATTTCGAAACCATTGTATGATAATTACATAGAACATATAGAACTTACTTTATGAACTTCTTTGGGCGCACTGGGGTAAAATGTAACTTAACGTCACGGATCACTCGTTCCGAATGCAACGGAAGTGACGTACGCGTAGTGGTCAGCTCAGACCGCGACGCGACGCGACGCGGCGAGAGTGATACCAAAAACAACTTTATTAATTACACAAAAAGATACAAATTTCTTTGAGTTAGTTCGGCGGCTTCAGGCGGCGCAACGGGAAGCCGCGTGGTAAACAATTGAACTTAATTAACTACACAATAAGACACACATTGCATTGAGATAATTTGGTGGCGTCGCGCGTTTTGCTGCTTCGCGCGGCGTCGGGCTGCGCCGCGCGGTTCCTCGCTGCGCCGAGTGAAACCAAATTCATCGTCAAATCGCGTTACGTCGCGTCGCGTTGCGCTGTGATCAATCTTCTTTGCTTCAATGTGAAGAACGTTTTTCTAACGCGTAGCTTTCCACGCACCTTCTTTGTAAAAATACAATGGAACTTGGAGATTACTTTCTCCAAGTGAACAAACCAGGCATGAATATTGAAAATAACGTCAATCTTGGAAAACGCGGCGACATTCGTGAACGATACGCAAGGAAAATATTAGATTATCCGGTTCAATAAACCTGTGTATCGAGGTTAGCGAATCGTTGATATGATAAAACCGCGTTCATGTTGAAAAAATAGTGATATAAGAGGCCTTATTATACTCAGAAATATTTTTAAAGTGAAAACTTCTTTAGTGCGAGTGCGACTCGCACACACTTTCTTGGTACCTGAGACACAGTTTAATTACTAGTACAGGTGCCAAGGGACTATCTATAAATGTTAACAGTTAGTAAATAATGATATAATTTATCGTTACGTACCTTTACCCTCAAAGTGTGTCAATAAATTTATATTTATTTTATTTATTTACTTGATTGATTTACTTTAGTACACTTATCTAGAAGATTGAGACCTATTCACGTGATTTGAAGACCTGACATGGAATTCTATTCTTTGGTAATACCAATGATTTACCAGTACCTATGTAAATATATTGATAAATTAGTGCATTAATATAAGTGAAGTTTTATTTTATTTCTTGTAGCACCGCATTTGTGTGAACGCAGCCTATGATACAGGAAAACAATCCTTATTAGGATTGCACAGCTACAGAATAAGTACACATAATAATAATAGCACTTACTAGCATAGGTTCCGCTTCCCCGTTTGTTTAGGAAGTATAACTATAAAATAAGTGTGTTTACACTATTTGTGGTTATTTCTATTAAGATCAAAGTCAAAGCTATTATAGGCAACATAAAATATGCACGTATGTACTTACGGTCGGTTTCTGAGTACATTTATTAAGAGTTTATCTATTCAATAACGGTACAATTGAGTAGATAAACTCTCAATAAACCGACCTCAGAAACCGGCCATTAGTGATGTCAAGTTAATTAATAATCATTTATATTATTTTCATTTATATTTATGTTGTTAGTTAGAACTAAGGATGCAAATTAACGCTCTACATTTAAAACAATATAATGCATAGTTATATTAGTAATATCATTTTGACGTTATTGTCATTGAATATATACCATTCTCGTACATAAACCCGGCCAAGTGCGAGTTGGATTTGCGCACCGAGGGTTCCAACCATACATCTAGACATTATTGTTCTAACAATGAGACCAACTAGGTTCAAGGAGAAACTTAACTTTCTGAGAAAAAGGGTTTTGACAGACGTACAACAATATGTGAAAGGGTGCCTTTTTTCCATTTTTCCATTCCTTTTTTCCCAATATTATGCAGCTGACAGACGGACTATCAGTTCCATTTGGATCATGATATGTACTGTGATCGGTATGCGTTTCTCTATGTTGTGTTTCACTATTTCACTTTTTTTATTCTTTTATATAAAAATAGTCTGAAGTACTGAAACACACAGTTACATGTATGGTTAACCTACTTTAATTTTTTTTTAAATATTCTGACGTAAACGATTGGATGACAGCTGAATGGTTCAATACTTTTTTTTTCTAATTTAAAGCGTTAAATTCTGCTTTTGCTATGTTTACTTGATAATTGGTTATGGTTTATTTTATGATTTATGATTTTGACGTGTATATGTGCGTATATTTATACTGCCTACATACTGAATAAATGCTTTGATTCTTGATTCTTCTTGATTCTTTGAGGTACAAAACCCTAAAAAGATTTTGGTACATATCATTAGATGAGAATCTTGCTTATTCCGTTTCGAATATACTTTTATATAGTATAGCATAGTATAATTATACAATAATACTTAAATTCAAAATTTAAATCCACCCCTGACTGACCTATGTATAATTTGTTCGTTAAGACCATTCCACTGAGCCCAAACACGACATTTCTACTGCAAGGTGGTGAGGTGTAGATTATGCTGCATATTCCAGGAGTTGCCCCAGCATCAGGTCAATCACCATGTTTCATATCATAAAAATATGAGGATACCAAATGTCGGATTTATCAGACCTATGTAAGTTGATCTCATAGCGTCATCAACTAAACAACATCTAAGTTGGTCTTAAAACGGCTGAACGGATTTTCATGAATCTAACTAAGTAAATCAAAATCGGTTTATCCGGTTTATGTCGGGTTTGGGAGCTTCGATGCCACAGACAAACACACAGATCGCAGATACACACGTCAAAGATATAACGCCCTTTTTTTTGCGTCGGGGGTTAGAAACAATAATATGAATACTCTGTTGGCTAAATCACTATCCATGAGTACCGTATACAATATGGCTTCCAGAGTGAAGGTTACAAAAGCCGTAATTTGGCATATTATATTACTTTCTAGGAAAGATTTAGGGCATCCAATATCCCAAGCTGCCCTTTGCCTTCAAAGTCTTTTGATCCAAAAAGGTAATAATAAAGATGAATTATCAAAGTGGATTAATACGAAAAGCGAAGCTTTATTAAAGTTTTCTTAGAATAAATTGGTAGTTATCTTTTTACAAGCTTTTATTTAATTTAAATCTTGTATGGATAGGCTAACTGCTATCGTTTGACCACTCTCGCCTGGTGGCAAGCGATGATGTGGTTGAAGATGGTGAACACGCTAGGCCTAGAATACCCTCTCTCTCAAGGGTTGTGTGTTGCCAAAACCCGTTTTCCTTTTTTAGTTTACTAGCGTAGTTCAACCAATTTAAGCAAGAATGAACGTATGTGTTCTTAGTTATCCATATGTATAAGTATAAAAAACTGCTCGTAAATTATGTTGTTCGTATAAAAATACCTTGATTTTGATTTAGTGTTTTTGCTTAGAAAATAACCGCTTGCTTGTCAGATAATTATTCAAAAAAAATGATATAAGATCGTTTAAAAAACTAAAAGAACCAACTTCAAATGCAGCGCCATTAGTTTTCTGTACCAAGTTTGAGGGTTTATCTCTATTTCTCTGAAGATACCCTTGGGATATTTTCTTTCCAACAAAACAAGAATAATCAAAATCGGTTCATAAACTACGAAGTTATCCGCGAAATACCTAAAAAAACTAATGTTATAAATGCGAAAGTCAGTTTCGCATTTTTTTGTTTTGGACTTCTTCACGGTCAAATGGCTGGACCGACTTAGCTGAAACTTTACACAAGGATAGCCAAAATTATGAATTATACTTTATAACGCGAGCGATACCGCGGGGCAAAGCTATTTATAGTATAAATTACAACGTAATCGGTTCGCTTCATTACAATTTCATTTAAGAGCGATCGAATCTGTAATCTGGTTTATGAATTATGGATGGCAGAGTCGATAACAGGCGGATTCTGATCAGTGCTGCCAGTGTTGAGCCATATTTTATTAACTTATTTTTATTTCTATTTGAAAAAATATACATTAAAAAGCTTAAAAGATACGATGCCAAATCAAATGATAAAGATTTTTGTTACATTAGAATATACAGAAGTTTTCAATTTTCGATAAGTTTTTATTATTACTGACATTTCATAAAACTATCAATAAGTTATTTATTTATAAAAGTATTTTTTATTGGTGAACATTTCATTTGATTTAGGATTTTATATCATTATTCACAATGTTATCGAAATGAACACAAGTTCCCTAGTTCACATTCTATATTCACAATAAGCACTACTTCCTGATAATAGTTACAAAACCAGACCGAGAGCTGACAACACCAAATCCTAAAATAAATTGAAAGGGAAACGAAAAGGCATTTGCAGATTTGGGTCAGGTTATGAATCAATTGCTTATTGATGGAAATTCTTTAGTCATTGCCGGAGAGTGTATTAAGATCGATTTTTTTGAGTAGAATATTATGTAAAAAGCTTGTTTTGTAAAATTACAAATGGTTTTTTTAGTGGCACTATGCAAAGCGGATTTATTGAGATAGGGGTATTTTTTTTACGATTTCTACTTTTCTAGTACTGTAACCTCTGTTGTTGTGTTTTGAGTCCTACAAGGAAGCGGATCGAATAGCATCAAAAAAAATGTTTGAAATTGCCCATTTTATTACTGACTTATTATTAGTGTATGTTTATTATAGTCCGACAATCTCATGCGCGACCTTCCTGCGGAGTGACAGACGGTGGCGGGGACGAGGTAGCGGTAGTAACTATTATATAATCTGTGACACGGCTACACACGCTTCCCTTCCCCGCTACACCAGCCGCTACCCGCTGACATCTTGGGTACCTCGTCCCCGCCACCGTCTGACACACCGCGGGACGGTCGCGCATGAGATTGCCGGACTATAGTCATAGAATTTGCACACTTTATATACACCCGTGACTTATCGAACTAGATAGTTTTGATAATAAACAGCCTAGCGACCTCTCTAATAGACATTATCTTACGCATTCTGCGTATCTCCTGCAGTCTGTCGATTTAACAACGCGTTTGTTTAGTTAGACAAACGCGTTGCTAAATCGACAGAATGCAGGAGTAATATTATGAGTTCGTAACGTTCAGTTCCCCATTTCAGTGCATAAATAATAGCGTAAGACACAAAACAGCTAATTAACAACTTTTTAAAATCACAATAGATAGGAACATCTCAGACATTACTAGAAAATTTCATATGAGTGATGAAATACGTAGGTACAGCCTATTTTCTATAGTCTCCTAAGGCAATGCAACAAGTAAATCAGCAATGACATTTAAATTTAAGTAATATTTAATATTTTTTTAAAATATTTTTTTGTATTTATTTGGGGCTTTGTCGCTGAGCGACCACATCGCCCTATAGGAAAAAACAAATTACAAACAATTAAAGACAAATTATTTTTATTATTAATTATTAATAATTTCAGTTTATACTCTCTTTAACAGGCAGCAACAAATACTGCTTGGACGTGAACTACGGAGGAGTTCTGATCATCTGGGACCGACTGTTCGGCACCTTCCGTCCGGAGACTGATAAGGTGGAGATCGTGTATGGACTGATCTACAACCAGCCTTCTTTCAACCCGCTGTATTTGCAGGTAAGGTTACAAAACAAACTTTTTTTTGAAATTTGTCAGCCAGTGGCGGAAAGCGTTCGCGCGTAATTTAAAAATTTCGAACGCAGGCTCAATGCACACTAACACTCGATTTTTAGGGTTCCGTTGCCGAATGGCAAAAATCGGAACCCTTATAGATTCGTCATGTCTGTCTGTCTGTTTTTCTGTCTGTATGTCTGTCTGTCTGTCTGTCTGTTTGTCTGTCTGTCTGTCCGTCCATAAGCCATTTTATTCCGAAACTGTTAGGACTACAGAATTAAAACTTGGTAGTTAGATGTATTCTGTAAACCGCTTTCCGATTTTTATACAAAAATGAAAAATATAAAACTTTAAGGGGGGGCGGCATCCCATACATGGAACTGAAACAAACAAAAAAATTTTCTTCAAACCTATACGTGCGGGGTGTCTATAGATAGGTCGTTAAAAATTACATTGTGGTTTCTAAAATCATTTTTTTCTCAAAGTCAATCATTAAAAAGATCTAAGGCGCGTCTAAAGTGGTAAAATTTGTGCCCCCCCCCTCTAACTTTTAAAGTATGGGAGTGAAAAATCTAAAAAAAATATATGCTTCAGATCTCAATAAAAACTAACAACCAAAATTGTTTTGAACGAGATACAGTCAGCAGTTTTAGAGATATGGCGACCGCAAAGATAACTTTGTTTTTCATACAAACACTATGAAAAACAAAGTTAATTTTGTAGTTGCGAAAAATCATAGTTATGGAATACTTAACTGTGTTACGGAACCCTACGAGTGCAAGTCCGACTTGCACTTGGCCAGTTTATTTTACAAGCTTTTATCTGACTTACCATGTTAGTACGTATACATAATTTATTTATGTGGGTGAAATCTAGAAAACTAAATAATTAAGATATTTTAAACACTAAAACAACCGACTTCCATGCCACGCGAGACAATTGCAGCAATAAGTTTGAGACGTTTATTATCATATATCGATGAAATTACAATGAAACCACCTCGGAAACGTCACCTACCGATTAAAAAAAGAATCATTCGAATCGGTTAACGATTAACAAATTAATCGCGTAACATACACACAAAAAAAACATATAGACTAATTGAGAACCTCCTTCTTTTTGGAAGTCGGTTGATAAGATCCATCCTGACGTTCGATTGAACTTAACGAAAACACAAAAGTATACCAAACTTTAGTGTCTTCGGAGACAATACAATAATATGATACCATCGAAATGGCCTGATGACGAAGCCGGGCTAAAAGAACTAGAACTCCGTAATGGAAACCATGCCAAAATGTATAGATACCACAACATATTGTTATGAACTACTGTCACAGAATAAATAATAGTACAATATCTACTGTTGAGCATGACGCAGCCTTTTCGAAATACATTGCGCCATCTATCCTTGTCCAGTCACGTTTGTTCGGGATACTACATAGTGATTAATCTAGCAGTAATTAGTCTTAGCCCTTTGCGAGTACTGATAAAATACCCTCGATATATTTTAATATAGGGGGTTGTAGTCAAAAAAGCTGTTAGGTAAAATTAGAGACGGCTCGAGCGCGCTGAAAATAAGAATGCTGAAATAACATACTTTCTTTTATGTAACCGCTTACTATTAGGCTCTGGTCTGCTTATTTGCATACCATAACATTAAAAAAATCTAAATTGAGGTTTTTATGTAGAAATGATGTTATGTGATGAGGCAGTCGATGATGTGGCGCGCTTACTCAAAGATACGAGTATCTATTTACTCGGGACTTGAAAACCCCTTTCATAAAATCGAAAATCTTAGACTCAGGCAGGGAACTCCATTCCTTGGTGATACGTACATTGAAAGAGAAATCAAACCGTTTCGTACGGGTAGATGGTACATCCGACTAATCCATCATAAAGCGGTTGTGCTTCTTAGTATCTCTGGTTGTCGGAATGGTGGAATCAGATCATGCAGTTTCATGGCACACTATCTGAACTCAGAATACAGAATAAACCAGAAGGCATCCGCTCACCTAAAAGTGCCACAAAACCGCTCTTAAGTGGTGTGTTTTCACGCGCCGATTTGATAAGTCATTCTGTGATCGTCGTTACGTAGATAACGTGTTTTATGAATGTCTTGTTAAATTATATTGTAAATTTATCTATCAATAAATTATGTGAACTGTGGCCCTCCGGTGAATGAACAACATCGTTAGGCATGGTGGTAGGACACTGTTTAGACGTCACTTTCAGTCACTGTCACTGTCACTGTCAGTCAGACGACTGGCCAGCTACTGACACCAAATTTACTTGTCTCTCGCCAAAACGCTCAACTTTCGTATGCTCAGACGCCAAAACAGCTTTAGTATGTATGTATGGTTGGATGGATAGGCATTAGGCATACGAAAGCATATTTTTAAAGCTAAAACAGACTTTTACTTGGCTCGTCAATTAAATACGAATGAAACTCTTAAAAGTAATGAGCAATAATTGAATAAAGTACTTAGTTAATAAGTTAATAATACCTCTACCCGCTATCTCAACAAGCTTTTTGGTTTGATCACGTAGCTTCTGTCGTATAGCACTGTACATACATCGTTTAATTAAATTTACCCGAAGTTTAAGGGTTTCACGTTAATTCTTGTTTATGGTTTCATTATTCTGTTGTTGAGGCATTTTAATTATTTTTGACTTTACAAAAACGGAGCAGGTTCGCAATTCGCCTATTTTCTTTTAATATTTCATTTTATACTACCAGCTCACCGCGGCTTGACCCGAATTTTATCCTGATTACAAACCTTCCTTCCGAATCACTGTATCTATTTATGAAAACTGCATTAAAATCCGTTGCTTAGTTAAAAAGATCTAAGCCAGCTATACTCAACCTGCGGCCCGCGGGCCGCATGTGGCCCGCCGGGCCTTTATCAGTGGCCCGCGTACAGTTAGAGATAATTGAAACTATTTTGAATTTCGAGCCCATTCGCGACGCATCGGCGAAATAGTGCACGCGCCGAGTAAAAAAATATTATAACTACCTTGTCTTTTTCCACTATTAAAGTTATTTTGAAAAACATAATGTTTAAACTCCTAAATTATTTTTGCTTGCGGCCCGCGACATCATGACTAAACCGTGTTTGAGGCTCGTATAAAAAAAAGGTTGAGTACCATTGATCTAAGCGAACAGACAGCGGGAAAGAGTTTGTTTTATACTATGTAATAAAGATATCGATTTTTTGTAAAACTCCTGTTTTGCACACCCAGTACAGCTATCCCAACTAGTCATCCAGAGTAAAGGTTTGACGTCGTTAAGGATACACTTCTTATGTCTAATAGGATATCGTTTGACCAATTTCTTTATCGCCTGAAGTTAAACTGTCGGTGTGACAGTCAAGAGCTGTGCTGTCTGAACACCTGGATTAGTTTTCCAATTTTCTTCTTGATTAGCTTGTTAAGCTACTCTTTTGGTAAGTCAGGTGAAAAATTGAAATAATGCTCGTACGCCTGTAGACGAGCACTCAAGAACGCAGATAGAAAAATCCAATAGTGCACGGCTCGGATTCAAACCGGCAACCTCCGGGTTCTAAGTCTCGGAATTGATCCTTTACGCCAAGGGGTCGTCGTTTCCAATAAACCTACCTATAATTATATTGTAATATAGGACGGGACTTACCGCTCTTAAAACATAATTTTATTTACCTCGACTAAAAAAGAACCGACTTCAATGCCGCGCTATTAATTTTCAGTACCCATTTTGAGGTGTTTATATCTCCATATCTCTGGAGATACTCACCAAACCTCGATAAAATTACCATGGAATAAAAAAACCACACTGGGAATATCTCCTTTCCAACAAAAAAAAATAATCAAAATCGGTTCATAAACAACGAAGATATCCGCGTACAAACATAAAAAAAAAACATATATACGGTCGAATTGATAAACCTCCTCAGTAGGTGGTTATTGGGTGTTCTACTCCAGCCACATCTGTTGATTAAACGATATACCCAACTGCGTTCGCTCCGCTTGCTGCGCTCACTTGTTGCAGTTGGGTATATCGTTTAATCAACAGATGTAGCTGGAGTAGAACACCCAATAACTAAAAATTGATTATCTCTCACCACTTGTGTTTTAGAACTCAAAGCCTCCGGTGTAATAATTTTGATCGACGTGTTTTAGAACTCTCAATGACCCCGGAGTAATAGTTTTGATCAACTGTGTTCGTAACACATACGGTTGGATGATCCATGGTAAGTATCATCCTGAGAGCCCAAGGTAGGATTATCTCTCACCGCATACGATGTCTCAGCACATACGGTTGGATAAAACATGGTAAGTATCATCCTGAGAGTCCAAGGCAGGATTATCTCTCGCCGTTTGCGATGTCTAAACACAATCGGTTAAGTGATCCATGGTAAGTTTCACTCTGGGAGCCCAAGGTCGGATTATCTCCACCGATTGCGATTCCTAACCTACCTGTGTTTTGAGCATATCGTATAGTCAGATAAACCTGTTCTACTACTTCTACTAAAGCCGTAATGACTTTTTGTTGGAATACTTACGATAAATTATCGCGCCCTAACCTACCTGTGTTTTGAGCATATCGTATAGTCAGATAAACCAAAAAATATTACAAAATTAAAATCTGCTACCCCTAAAGCACCAACTTTTATATTTTCTGTGCTTTAAAGAAATGTGTGTATATACGTTAATAAAAATTCAAGCGTAGTCACTCACCATTTTCATCTAAAGGATTTTAATTTATTAAATTCATGAAGATCTCATTGTCCCTGCTGCTTGTCGTTCCTGTAAAATAGAAATTGGTACACATTAGTTTAAAACTAAGAATACACAATTTAATTAAAAAAAAATCTTTACTCAGAATAAATCAAATTAAACTTGGAAATAACTAAACATTAAATCAGTGTGTAGTTAATATAAACAGCAATCGAAAAATAATCATTTTTATGTAATTTTTTAATATTATTTTCTTTACATAACATTTACATAACATGTTCAAAATAATTAGGATCGTTTAAAAAACCGACTTCAAATGCTACTGTATTCAATTTGAGTAGCAAGTTTGCAGTTATTATCGCCATATCTCTGGAGATACTTGATAAATTTACAATGAGACCACTACAAAAGTATAATCTTTGAAATAAATATATAATTTAAAAAATCGGACCACAATTGACAGAGAAAAATAAATAAAAAAAAATTTACAGTGAAACATAGAACATCCTCCTTTTTTTTAAAGTCGGTTAATAGGGCTTTTTGTCGTATGAAGACCTATTTTATTTTTTCGATTTCTAGTTATTGAGAAAATCTTTATTATATAATACGACAGAAACTTGGTTTTTAATTTTATTTTCGAATCAACCAAAAAAGAGTACGTTGCAAAATATTATACAATAAAAGCTAGGTACTTACTTGTTATTTCCAAATAGTTACAGAACTACACTCACCGATACACTCACCGACACCACAGCCGTACACTTATATAATGAATGGTTTTGTTCACACGCTCGATAGTAGGTACAAACGTATCAAGGTAAAATGGATTGAATAACAATAATGTACATCGTAAGCATTTCTTTTAAGGGTTCGCATACACGTTCGTTTTTAACTCTGCGATTGAACTGTTCTGTAGGTACAGATAAATTTTTATACCATTAAGTTTGCACTGTACAGTTAATTAAATGCTATTTTAACCGACACCTAACCAAGGAGAAGGTGTGTAGCGGCCTTAGGACAAATTACTTTTTAACCGACTTAACAAAACGAGGACTTAACAGATAGCGTTTGTACGAATTACTTTTTTGTTTATTATATCATAGCTCAATCATTTATGAACTGATTTGTTTTTTTTTTTTTTACTGACTTCACAAAAAGGAGGATGTACTCAATTCGTCTGTATAATTTAATTTTTTTGTCACTTCAGAACCTCATAATTTATTAACTGTGTGTGGATTTGGAGAATGTTTTTTTTTTATTTTTTTTTTTACCGACTTCAAAAAAAGGAGGAGGTTTCTCATTTCTACCGATATTTTTTATGTTTGTTCGCGGATAACTTCGTCGTTTATGAACCGATTTTGATTATTCTTTTTTTGTTCGAAAGGAGATATTCCAAGTGTAGTAGTACCATGATAATTTTATCGAGGTCTGATGAGTACCTCCAGAGATATTGAGATAAACATCTCAAAATCGGTACTGAAAATGAATAGCGCGGCATTGAAGTCGGTTCGTTTTTAGTTTTTAAACGATATTATTATTAATAGAATATGTTTACAGTGTAGTTCCATTTTAATTTTAACGAGATCCGATAAGAATCTCCAGAGATATGGAGATAGATACCTCAAACTTAGTACTGAAAATGACTTGCGCTGCATGTGAAGTCGGTTTTTTTGTTTTACGAACGAACTTAAATTATGTAAGAAAGTAAATAGTAATACTTCCCGTGTGGTGTATTGTACAGTTCAAATAATTAGATACCGTCTTATTATCTAAACACATAAAATATGATTGTAATATTTTATGCACTGACTTTTAATTTTTCTATCTTTTAATCTATCGTAGTCGGGTAATGGTGTGAGTTTTTATATTGTCATCCGAGTAGGCGGAATCTTTCTTTGATCCGATTTCAAAGGTGGTGCGACAAAGGTGGTGCGACCATTAGCTTCAAATTTGCTTGTTTTGTTAAAGTACGGGTACTTAATATCTTTTGAATTGGAATATTATTTGCTGACACATAAAAAGTATTTGCTATAAAATCGCGTAAAATTAGAAAACTGACATATTCTTCGCTGGTTCATCATCCTCGAGAATCTTGCTGCCTGCCAGACCCTGCCAACCGCCCGCCACCCTGCTCAGCCACCGCCTGCCACCCTGCTCAGCCGCCGCCTGCCACCCTGCTCAGCCGCCGCCTGCCAGACTCCGCCAGCCACCGCCAGCCCGCCTGCCGCCTGACATTGCGCAGCCACGACACTTCGAGAAAACATCTACAGAAATATGTGAGTGAGTATTGTCTTATTACGTGTTTTTTTTAAATCTTTGTTCCATCCATACTCATTTTTTATTTTTTTTCTCAGGTCGGACTCTGAATACGAATCTGAAGCAATCGTGGCCACAGCACCGTCGGTGTTATCGCAGCCTACCAAGAAGCCAAAAGCCTCAAAGCGCAAGATCACCCCCGTCGTTAACGCTGCTGCCCTTGCTAAGCGCGGTCATGCATTATATTCACCATCCTTCACACCACCCGATTTGCAAGAGCCGGAATTTTCGTGGTACGTATATATATATATATTATATCTGATAGGTTATCGTTTTTATCGCTTGGTGGTAACTACTACTAGGTACCGATGCAGGGCCCCAACCGTACTATAATTAACGTACCGTACTATAATTAACGTATATACGATAATTTAGGCCTCCGTATTATGTACGCAAATACACGATAAATTCCATACACCACAAAGTTTGAGAATTACGCTCATATTCAATAAAAAATTGAGATACTATTGTTTATTGGTAACAGCGCCAGCTTATTTCTTAATTTCAAAACGTTGGTACGCTTATAAAATCTGTGTACTGTGGTCTGTCTTCTCAGCCCGTCTGCCTGTATGGAGTTAAATATACATTGATTCTGTTCTGTATACACAAACAAAGTGTAATAAAAATTATCGTTTTATATGATTTTTTAATGTATTTTAAGCCATTATACTGAGTGTACGATAATGTTGCTCCAAAAACGTCAAAATACGATAATTTCACGGCCCTGGTACTTTCCTCGCTTCAGGTTGGGATCCCTGTACCGATGATGATAATAATTATTTAACAATAATGTATATTGTATGGAGTGAGCAACGTTAAATGATTATTTAACTCTGAATCTAATTATGATGATAAAAGTTCCTAAATATTATCATAATAGTATTTCATCATATTTTATTTTCTTTGTTTTACAGGTCTAAAAAACGCAAGTCAGACATCTTTTCGATTCTGAAAGGGGAAGAAAGCGTTGCTGCATCTAACGCATCACAAAGCGCCGGAGGCAACGTATCGACTTCTTCCTTCACGACGAGGGTTTCCGGAGGGCAGAGCCGACGCACCGCAACAGTCTCCGAAGGCGACTTTTACGTTGAAGTGAAGCTTTACAACGTCGTCGACGTTCAAAATACGCCTCCTCAAGAACGCTATAAAAAAGCGTTGACGAGTGTAAAGCTGCGTCTCAACGAACAAACTAAGGAGTGGGAAATTTTACAAGAGTTTCTCATTACGGTGTTTAAATTATTTAAAGATTCTAAACCATCAAAATTTAGTGATAAGATTAATTTTAAATAAACAAAACGTGTGCATAGGTTTATTATGGTTTTTATTTTATTAAATTAAGTTAGGTTCATAAAGGTAGATAGAATTATTATAGTATGTTTTGATATATGTAGTGTAGGTAGACTATATTAAACTCTCAAAGTAAATTTTTTAATTAATTTGAAATAAAAAAGAAAATTAAAAGCGTATAATATTATAATACTGACTTTAAAAAATAGGTAACTTTCTATGTAGGTAGGTACTTAAATTAATAATTATATCTAGTAGGTAAACAAGCAAGTAGCTTCTACAATGCCATTCTGTTCAGTTTGTAACACATCTATAAGCGGTAGGCGCTGGACAGGTCATTTGCGAAGTAATACACATAAACAAAACGTTTTAACTGTACCGCATATCGATGTGGAAGGCGTAGATATTGTAGCGACAGCATTTCAGAACCGAATAATATCTTACAGGATTGCTGCGCAATACGCAAATGAACATTCTATTGATGTATTTTTAGATTCAATACGAAACAAAGTCAAACTCATTTTAGATGAATGCATAAAAAAACATATTTGTGTCAAAGTCAACTTCGAAATATTCTCAAAGTTTTTACTTTTCAAAAATAATGAACAAGAAACTAAATCGTTTATGACAAAAAATATCCCTGTTTATGGAAATTATAATTTTGAGCATTTATATTTAAATGTAATCAATACAATACGCACAAAAATTGACCAATTCGAAGAGCAAGATTCGGGTTGGACTTTTCTTAATTGTATGCATATTGAGGTTAATGTTAATAAATATCAACCACTTCGCGGCTCCACGTATATTGAACTACCAATATTCATCAAGAAAAAGAAAGCATGTTTAAATATTCAAAACAACGATAAACACTGTTTTCTGTGGAGCGTACTTGCAGCCCTCTATCCAGCTAAAAACCATCCTGAAAGGGTTTCGTCATATGTACATTTTCGCAATGTACTAAACACTGAAAACATTTCGTTTCCCATGACATTATCTGATGTTAAAATATTCGAAGAAAACAATCCAAACCTAAGTTTTATCATTTTTGGCTTAAAAAATAACAAGACTGTTGTAGGCCCGCTTTATAAATCAGAAAGCCATGAAAATAAAAAAACGATTCACCTTCTTTGGATAGAAAACAACACAACATCTCACTATTGTCTCATAAAGAATTTATCGAGACTGGTGAGAAGTCAAATAACGAAGCATAAAGGACAGATCTATTTTTGTGACACTTGTTTGTTGTTTTTTAAAACGGTTGAGGATGTAGAAAGTCATACCTGTAACGGAATTGTCACTGTCCTACCGGAAAAGGGGTCAGTAATTAAATTCAAGAATTTCGAACGCAAACAAGACATTCCTTTTGTAATTTATGCTGACTTTGAAACTATGCTAGAAGATGTAAGCAAAAGTGAATCAGATCCTCAAAGTTCTTATACGCGCACTACACAAAAGCATACACCTATCGCATTTGCTTACAATGTGATTAATTCTGTTGACCCTTCTTACAATAAATTCGTAATCTTTAGAGGTCCTCATTGTGTAGAAAAATTTGTTAGCTCTCTTTACAAAGATGTTCGGGATATCCATGCAGTGTTATCACAAAACGTTCCCATAATTTTTAATGCAAACGATGCAGTTGATTTTAGGAATGCAGTTCGATGTCATATTTGTGAGAGTTTTCTATTCGGAGATAAGGTCAGAGACCATTGTCACCTTACTGGACAGTATCGGGGTGCAGCTCATAGCTTATGTAATTTACAGTACAAAGTTCCAAAGTTTGTGCCAATTTTTTTCCACAATTTAGCAGGGTATGATTGTCACTTGTTTATAAAAACACTTGGTGAAGCGCCTGGACCAATAAAAATAATTCCTAAAACGAAAGAAAATTATATCTCTTTCACAAAATTCATTCCAATATCAAGAGACGAGTTCGTTCAGTTAAGATTTGTAGATTCGTTCAAATTTTTAGGAACCAGTCTAGAAAAATTGGTTAAAACCATGAAAACTCATGAGTTTACTCATTTAAGGAATATTTACCCAAATGAAAATGAGTTTTCCCTTCTAACTCGTAAAGGCGTTTACCCTTACGAGTACATGAACGCATGGGAACGTTACAACGAGCCATTTCTGCCAAGCAAAGAAAGTTTTTATAGCTCTCTCAACAATGAGCACATATCAAATAAAGATTATGAGCACGCACAGTCAGTTTGGACCCAATTTGAAATTCGGAACCTAGGCGAATATACCGATTTGTATTTAAAAAGTGATGTGTTGTTGTTAACAGATATATTTGAAAACTTTAGAAAAACTTGCAAACATTACTACAACTTGGACCCTGCATTCTATGTTACAGCACCGAGTTTATCATTCGATGCTATGCTTTATAAAACAGGCATTGAGTTAGAACTAATAGATGACTTTGCTATAGTAGATATGTTACAGACAGGCATACGAGGAGGTGTGGTAATGGCAGCACATAGGCATGCCAAAGCAAACAACGAATTTATTTTCGACCATGATCCGTTGATGCCAGAATCATTCATAGTCTATATAGACTGCAATAATCTTTATGGATACAGCATGTGTCAAACATTGCCCTTGTCAAACTTTAGGTTTCTTGATCAATCAGAAGTTAATAAACTGGATGTGAATAATGTATCTGATGATGCAGAGTAGTAGGTGGTTATTGGGTGTTCTACTCCAGCCACATCTGTTGATTAAACGATATACCCAACTGCGTTCGCTCCGCTTGCTGCGCTCACTTGTTGCAGTTGGGTATATCGTTTAATCAACAGATGTAGCTGGAGTAGAACACCCAATAACTAAAAATTGATTATCTCTCGCCACTTGTGTTTTAGAACTCAAAGCCTCCGGTGTAATAATTTTGGATTGTCTCTCGCCGTTTGCGATGTCTAAACACAATCGGTTAAGTGATCCATGGTAAGTTTCACTCTGGGAGCCCAAGGTCGGATTATCTCCACCGATTGCGATTCCTAACCTACCTGTGTTTTGAGCATATCGTATAGTCAGATAAACCTGTTCTACTACTTCTACTAAAGCCGTAATGACTTTTTGTTGGAATACTTACGATAAATTATCGCGCCCTAACCTACCTGTGTTTTGAGTATATCGTATAGTCAGATAAACCTGTTCTACTACTTCTACTAAAGCCGTAATGACTTTTTGTCGGAATACTTACGATAAATTACCGCGCACTATCCAGTGCGACTTATTACCTTTACCGTGCACCAGTCAGTGCAATTAAGGATAAAAGTATAGTGTGACTGAACCGTACCGCACACTATACTTCAAGATTATAAAGGAAAAGTTTTGGGTTTAGTTAATTAATAACACAATGTCAAATTCTCAGGTTGTTACCAGTATTTTGTTCTGGTCCTAACTGAGAATTTAAAAAAATATAATTTTACTTACATCATCTTACAAACCATAAAACCAAATGAAATGTTCAGTTGTTACTGGTGTTTTTCACTGGTAGTGACTAAAAATTTACTTACTTAAATCTTACAAACTAATTTTGTATGACGAAATATTTATTAGATCAAACAAGATACATTTGTATAATTCCAGAGCGTAGGTGTTCATACTGGAAATCTGAAACAATACAAAAAATATTACAAAATTAAAATCTGCTACCCCTAAAGCACCAACTTTTATATTTTCTGTGCTTTAAAGAAATGTGTGTATATACGTTAATTAAAATTCAAGCGTAGTCACTCACCATTTTCATCTAAAGGATTTTAATTTATTAAATTCATGAAGATCTCATTGTCCCTGCTGCTTGTCGCTCCTGTAAAATAGAAATTGGTACACATTAGTTTAAAACTAAGAATACACAATTTAATTAAAAAAAAATCTTTACTCAGAATAAATCAAATTAAACTTGGAAATAACTAAACATTAAATCAGTGTGTAGTTAATATAAACAGCAATCGAAAAATAATCATTTTTATGTAATTTTTTAATATTATTTTCTTTACATAACATTTACATAACATGTTCAAAATAATTAGGATCGTTTAAAAAACCGACTTCAAATGCTACTGTATTCAATTTGAGTAGCAAGTTTGCGGTTATTATCGCCATATCTCTGGAGATACTTGATAAATTTACAATGAGACCACTACAAAAGTATAATCTTTGAAATAAATATATAATTAAAAAAATCGGACCACAATTGACAGAGAAAAAAAAAATATTTTACAGTGAAACATAGAACATCCTCCTTTTTTTTAAAGTCGGTTAATAGGGCTTTTTGTCGTATGAAGACCTATTTTATTTTTTCGATTTCTAGTTATTGAGAAAATCTTTATTATATAATACGACAGAAACATGGTTTTTAATTTTATTTTCGAATCAACCAAAAAACTTTACGTTGCAAAATATTATACAATAAAAGCTAGGTACTTACTTGTTATTTCCAAAAAGTTACAGAACTACACTCACCGACACCACAGCCGAAACCGTGCACTTATAGAATGAGGTTTTGTTCACACGCTCGATAGTAGGTACAAACGTATCAAGGTAAAATGGTTTGAATTACAATATGTACATCGTAAGCATTTCTTTTAAGGGTTCGCATACACGTTCGTTTTTAACTCTGCGATTGAACTGTTCTGTAGGTACAGATAAATTTTTATACCATTAAGTTTGCACTGTACAGTTAATTGAATGTTATTTTAACCGACACCTAACCGAGGAGTAGGTTCTGAATTCGTCGGAATCTTTTTTTTATGTATGCTTCTCAATTACTCAAATTCTTATTACTCAAAGATGGCTGTACCGATTTAGAATATTTTTTATATTTGTTTGAAAGGACATGCTTTCCAAGTAATTTCATTTAAATTTCATCGAGATCTCATGACATATCTCAAGAGATATGGAGACAAACACATCAAACTTGGCACATGACTAGCGCGACATTTGAAGTTGGTTCTTTTAGTTTATTAACGATTTTAAATTATAATTATTACCATTCAGTTAAACTATCATTCATATGTATAGTCACACTATTTAGTGAAAACGAGCAGTTTAAACTCAAGGTGTGTAGCGGCCTTAGGACAAATTACTTTTTAACCGACTTAACAAAACGAGGACTTAACAGATAGCGTTTGTACGAATTACTTTTTTGTTTATTATATCATAGCTCAATCATTTATGAACTGATTTGTTTTTTTTTTTTTTTTACTGACTTCACAAAAAGGAGGATGTACTCAATTCGTCTGTATAATTTAATTTTTTTGTCACTTCAGAACCTCATCATTTATTAACTGTGTGTGGATTTGGACAATGTTTTTTTTTTATTTTTTTACCGACTTCAAAAAAAGGAGGAGGTTTCTCATTTCTACCGATATTTTTTATGTTTGTTCGCGGATAACTTCGTCGTTTATGAACCGATTTTGATTATTCTTTTTTTGTTCGAAAGGAGATATTCCAAGTGTAGTACCATGATAATTTTATCGAGGTCTGATGAGTACCTCCAGAGATATTGAGATAAACATCTCAAAATTGGTACTGAAAATGAATAGCGCGGCATTGAAGTCGGTTCGTTTTTAGTTTTTAAACGATATTATTATTAATAGAATATGTTTACAGTGTAGTTCCATTTTAATTTTAACGAGATCCGATAAGAATCTCCAGAGATATGGAGATAGATACCTCAAACTTAGTACTGAAAATGACTTGCGCTGCATGTGAAGTCGGTTTTTTTGTTTTGCAAACGAACTTTAATTATGTAAGAAAGTAAATAGTAATACTTCCCGTGTGGTGTATTGTACAGTTCAAATAATTAGATACCGTCTTATTATCTAAACACATAAAATATGATTGTAATATTTTATGCACTGACTTTTAATTTTTCTATCTTTTAATCTATCGTAGTCGGGTAATGGTGTGAGTTTTTATATTGTCATCCGAGTAGGCGCTATCTTTCTTTGATCCGATTTCAAAGGTGGTGCGACCATTAGCTTCAAATTTGCTTGTTTTGTTAAAGTACGGGTACTTAATATCTTTTGAATTGGAATATTATTTGCTGACACATAAAAAGTATTTGCTATAAAATCGCGTAAAATTAGAAAACTGACATATTCTTCGCTGGTTCATCATCCTCGAGAATCTCGCTGCCTGCCAGACCCTACCAACCGCCCGCCACCCTGCTCAGCCACCGCCTGCCACCCTGCTCAGCCGCCGCCTGCCACCCTGCTCAGCCGCCGCCTGCCAGACTCCGCCAGCCACCGCCAGCCCGCCTGCCGCCTGACATTGCGCAGCCACGACACTTCGAGAAAACATCTACAGAAATATGTGAGTGAGTATTGTCTTATTACGTGTTTTTTTAAAATCTTTGTTCCATCCATACTCATTTTTTTTTTTTTTCTCAGGTCGGACTCTGAATACGAATCTGAAGCAATCGTGGCCACAGCACCGTCGGTGTTGTCGCAGCCTACCAAGAAGCCAAAAGCCTCAAAGCGCAAGATCACCCCCGTCGTTAACGCTGCTGCCCTTGCTAAGCGCGGTCATGCATCATATTCACCATCCTTCACACCACCCGATTTGCAAGAGCCGGAATTTTCGTGGTACGTATATATATATATATTATATCTGATAGGTTATCGTTTTTATCGCTTGGTGGTAACTACTACTAGGTACCGATGCAGGGCCCCAACCGTACTATAATTAACGTATATACGATAATTTAGGCCTCCGTATTATGTACGCAAATACACGATAAATTCCATACACCACAAAGTTTGAGAATTACGCTCATATTCAATAAAAAATTGAGCATATACTATTGTTTATTGGTCACAGCGCCAGCTTATTTCTTCATTTCAAAACGTTGGTACGCTTATAAAATCTGTGTACTGTGGTCTGTCTTCTCAGCCCGTCTGCCTGTATGGAGTTAAATATACATTGATTCTGTTCTGTATACACAAACAAAGTGTAATAAAAATTATCGTTTTATATGATTTTTTAATGTATTTTAAGCCATTATACTGAGTGTACGATAATCTTGTTTCAAAAACGTTAAAATACGATAATTTCACGGCCCTGGTACGATAATTTCCTCGCTTCAGGTTGGGATCCCTGTACCGATGATGATAATAATTATTTAACAATAATGTATATTGTATGGAGTGAGCAACTTTAAATGATTATTTAACTCTGAATCTAATTATGATGATAAAAGTTCCTAAATATTATCATAACAGTATTTCATCATATTTTATTTTCTTTATTTTACAGGTCTAAAAAACGCAAGTCAGACATCTTTTCGATTCTGAAAGGGGAAGAAAGCGTTGCTGCATCTAACGCATCACAAAGCGCCGGAGGCAACGTATCGACTTCTTCTTTCACGACGAGGGTTTCCGGAGGGCAGAGCCGACGCACCGCAATAGTCTCCGAAGGCGACTTTTACGTTGAGGTGAAGCTTTACAACGTCGTCGACGTTCAAAATACGCCTCCTCAAGAACGCTATAAAAAAGCGTTGACGAGTGTAAAGCTGCGTCTCAACGAACAAACTAAGGAGTGGGAAATTTTACAAGAGTTTCTCATTACGGTGTTTAAATTATTTAAAGATTCTAAACCAACAAAATATAGTGATAAGATTAATTTTAAATAAACAAAACGTGTGCATAGGTTTATTATGGTTTTTATTTTATTAAATTAAGTTAGGTTCATAAAGGTAGATAGAATTATTATAGTATGTTTTGATATATGTAGTGTAGGTAGACTATATTAAACTTTCAAAGTAAAATTTTTAATTAATTTGAAATAAAAAAGAAAATTAAAAGCGTATAATATTATAATACTGACTTCAAAAAATAGGTAACTTTCTATGTAGGTAGGTACTTAAATTAATAATTATATCTAGTAGGTAAACAAGCAAGTAGCTTCTACAATGCCATTCTGTTCAGTTTGTAACACATCTATAAGCGGTAGGCGCTGGACAGGTCATTTGCGAAGTAATACACATAAACAAAACGTTTTAACTGTACCGCATATCGATGTGGAAGGCGTAGATATTGTAGCGACAGCATTTCAGAACCGAATAATATCTTACAGGATTGCTGCGCAATACGCAAATGAACATTCTATTGATGTATTTTTAGATTCAATACGAAACAAAGTCAAACTCATTTTAGATGAATGCATAAAAAAACATATTTGTGTCAAAGTCAACTTCGAAATATTCTCAAAGTTTTTACTTTTCAAAAATAATGAACAAGAAACTAAATCGTTTATGACAAAAAATATCCCTGTTTATGGAAATTATAATTTTGAGCATTTATATTTAAATGTAATCAATACAATACGCACAAAAATTGACCAATTCGAAGAGCAAGATTCGGGTTGGACTTTTCTTAATTGTATGCATATTGAGGTTAATGTTAATAAATATCAACCACTTCGCGGCTCCACGTATATTGAACTACCAATATTCATCAAGAAAAAGAAAGCATGTTTAAATATTCAAAACAACGATAAACACTGTTTTCTGTGGAGCGTGGTTGCAGCCCTCTATCCAACTAAAAACCATCCTGAAAGGGTTTCGTCATATGTACATTTTCGCAATGTACTAAACACTGAAAACATTTCGTTTCCCATGACTTTATCTGATGTTAAAATATTCGAAGAAAACAATCCAAACCTAAGTTTTATCATTTTTGGCTTAAAAAATAACAAGACTGTTGTAGGCCCGCTTTATAAATCAGAAAGCCATGAAAATAAAAAAACGATTCACCTTCTTTGGATAGAAAACAACACAACATCTCACTATTGTCTCATAAAGAATTTATCGAGACTGGTGAGAAGTCAAATAACGAAGCATAAAGGACAGATCTATTTTTGTGACACTTGTTTGTTGTTTTTTAAAACGGTTGAGGATGTAGAAAGTCATACCTGTAACGGAATTGTCACTGTCCTACCGGAAAAAGGGTCAGTAATTAAATTCAAGAATTTCGAACGCAAACAAGACATTCCTTTTGTAATTTATGCTGACTTTGAAACTATGCTAGAAGATGTAAGCAAAAGTGAATCAGATCCTCAAAGTTCTTATACGCGCACTACACAAAAGCATACACCTATCGCATTTGCTTACAATGTGATTAATTCTCTTGACCCTTCTTACAATAAATTCGTAATCTTTAGAGGTCCTCATTGTGTAGAAAAATTTGTTAGCTCTCTTTACAAAGATGTTCGGGATATCCATGCAGTGTTATCACAAAACGTTCCCATAATTTTTAATGCAAACGATGCAATTGATTTTAGGAATGCAGTTCGATGTCATATTTGTGAGAGTTTTCTATTCGGAGATAAGGTCAGAGACCATTGTCACCTTACTGGACAGTATCGGGGTGCAGCTCATAGCTTATGTAATTTACAGTACAAAGTTCCAAAGTTTGTGCCAATTTTTTTCCACAATTTAGCAGGGTATGATTGTCACTTGTTTATAAAAACACTTGGTGAAGCGCCTGGACCAATAAAAATAATTCCTAAAACGAAAGAAAATTATATCTCTTTCACAAAATTCATTCCAATATCAAGAGACGAGTTTGTTCAGTTAAGATTTGTAGATTCGTTTAAATTTTTAGGAACCAGTCTAGAAAAATTGGTTAAAACCATGAAAACTCATGAGTTTACTCATTTAAGGAATATTTACCCAAATGAAAATGAGTTTTCCCTTCTAACTCGTAAAGGCGTTTACCCTTACGAGTACATGAACGCATGGGAACGTTACAACGAGCCATTTCTGCCAAGCAAAGAAAGTTTTTATAGCTCTCTCAACAATGAGCACATATCAAATAAAGATTATGAGCACGCACAGTCAGTTTGGACCCAATTTGAAATTCGGAACCTAGGCGAATATACCGATTTGTATTTAAAAAGTGATGTGTTGTTGTTAACAGATATATTTGAAAACTTTAGAAAAACTTGCAAACATTACTACAACTTGGACCCTGCATTCTATGTTACAGCACCGAGTTTATCATTCGATGCTATGCTTTATAAAACAGGCATTGAGTTAGAACTAATAGATGACTTTGCTATAGTAGATATGTTACAGACAGGCATACGAGGAGGTGTGGTAATGGCAGCACATAGGCATGCCAAAGCAAACAACGAATTTATTTTCGACCATGATCCGTTGATGCCAGAATCATTCATAGTCTATATAGACTGCAATAATCTTTATGGATACAGCATGTGTCAAACATTGCCCTTGTCAAACTTTAGGTTTCTTGATCAATCAGAAGTTAATAAACTAGATGTAAATAATGTATCTGATGATGCAGAGTTCGGCTTCATTCTAGAAGTCGATCTCATTTATCCAAAAAAATTACATTGGGAACATAATGATTTACCGTTTTGCCCCGAAAAAGATATTCCACCGGGTGGAAAAAATGAAAAGTTAATTCCAAATCTTTATGACAAATTTAATTATGTTATACATTATGTACATTTAAAAACCTGTTTAAGACATGGTTTGATCTTGAGACGAGTACATCGTGCTATAACGTTTCGACAGAGTGCATATTTAAAACAATACATCGATCTTAATACAAATTTGCGTCAAAAAGCAACGTCAACTTTTGAGCAAGACTTTTTCAAATTGCTCAATAACAGTGTTTTTGGTAAAACGTTAGAAAACAACCGCAAGAAGGTCCATGTTGAGTTGATAAATCAATGGAATGATCAAAACAATAGAACTAAAAAAAGAAATAACGCAGAAAAATTAATCGCGAGTCCAAACTTTCACAGTGCTTCAGTTTTTACGGAAAGTTTGGTTGCGATTCAATTAAAGCCTAATCGTATAGTATTAGATAAGCCACTGTATATCGGATTTACAGTTTTGGAATTATCAAAATCACATATGTATGATTTTCACTATTCTATATTTAAACCATTTTACAGGGACCGCTTGACGATGTGTTATACTGATACAGACAGCTTTATTTATCACATCCAAACCAAAAATTTTTATCAAGATGTGAAAAATACGTTTTTGGAGTATTTTGATACCAGTAACTTTTCTGTTGATAATTATCACAAATTACCAATAATTAACAAAAAAGTACCAGGACTTTTCAAAGATGAAATGGGTGGAAAAATAATCACTGAATATGTAGGATTACGCTCTAAATTATATTGTATAAAAAATACTGACACTGAAATTAAAAAGGCTAAGGGAGTAAAATCATGTGTTGTTCGAGATCTTAGTATCTTAGATTATACAAACACATTGCTTACATCAAATACACTACGCAAGAAAAACATATTGTTTAAAAGTATAAAACATGAAATATTTACACGTTCTGTAAACAAAATTGCGCTTTCTAGTAGCGACGATAAACGATTTATTTCGCAAGATAAAAAATCAAGCAGAGCTTGGGGTCATATTTCAATTCTTGGGGTCTAATCTAATGTAAGTAGCTTAAGATTATCTGTAAGATGAAATAAATATGTAATATAATAATAATAATAATAATAATAATGTGATGTGAATTGTATAAATAGTATTAATAATAATAATGTTATAATAATAATGTAAAGTGAACCTTAAGTAAGAATATAGTGAATAAACGAATTTCATTTAGAATACTTGTTGTTTTTATTTTATTTTACGAGCCTTAACATCTAGCTTAAGTTAATAATGCAAAATCAATTTAATGTTTGTGAAAAATTTTGTGTAAGCTATTCCTGTAATCTACGTAGATACTTCAAATTCACTAACGCAGCATAAACTTTTAACACCGACGCAGGTGCACTGACATGTCACTACATGATTTTGCACATTCGACAAACATTGAATAAAATTCATCATGCCCTGCTCATTATAGCCTGTTCGAGCGTCGTAGTTAACACACATATTCACATACTTTCAAGTCGACTTAAGACGTAAGTTTTGAACTTTTATTCCTTTATTTCTATTTACTCGATATTATCCATAAAAATGACCCTAATAGTTTTCTATTTTGTTTCAGATTATGACAGACATTGTAATAAATAATAACAGTGAGACTCAAGATGGACTTTTTGGAATTAATACCCAAGACCTTCTTTTCCACTGTGCGCAGAATCCGTTAGAAGGCTTTGACGAAATTTTTCCAATCACTAATCAGAAGAAATCGTCTCCAAAACGTCCAAAACGGAAGACAAAGAAGACACCTGGTGAAACTAAAAATCTTCGCAATAGTATGCGGCGATCATCATTTGTTTTAAACCGTGAAGCATACAAAGGGAGACGTTTGATTCAGATCAAAATAATAGACATTAGTGGTGATAACAGTGACACTGAAAGTGATGTTGTAATATCGGCTCAATATATAGTAAAAGATTTTACGGACAGAATATTAGATCAAACCGAAAGAGTGATTAAAAATATATCTGAAAATATAATAAGTGATTCTGACTGATGAGACGCATAATTGAATAACATTATTTTTAAATAGATCAGTTAAATTAAATTAGAAGTGATTCTTAAGATGTTTAATCAAATCAGTAAGTAGTATCTCCCTGAATGCATTGTACTATTTAATTCATTAAATTTAAGATATGTTTTAATTTTCGATATTATATTAAAAACCTATTCAAATATCTGCTGTATTTTAATTCCTAAATACTCACCACTTTAATTCTTTAAAATATAATTTGGTAGAATAAAACAACAACCAGTTTAGGCAATAATTATTTTATTTTATTTAAAACATTAAATTAAATTCTTAGCTTACATTGAATAAATGTATATTATTATTATCATACCACTTTTTTAAGCACAATACATTTTTTAATGCACACATTTTCGTGTGTTGTACACAATTTAAATTTATATTAGGTTTTTCATAGTCGTGATATAATTTTAAAAAATTAGGACATCCTTTTTCTCCCACATCTATTATTTCACAGTTCTCACAAAGGCCTTTGATCCACATAACTTTCTCAGTTCCTTTTGTTAACACTTTTTTATTATTCAAATATGGTATTATAATTCTTTTGAATTCCCTGTAGTCAATGTGGCCTTCACTCCAGAAATATCCTCGATTTGCTTCTATCCACCGCACTTGTTTCTTTTCTTCGATCGATAAGTTTTTAAATGGATAGGGGGGCTTGACAAGAAAGGTTTGGGTATTTTCTTCGTTTAAAATAGACAATTCTTTTATAATAAAATTATTTTGTGTATCTTTGAATCCTTGTACATCCACGAATATATATTTTATTCTGCAAGGATTCATATTTTAAGATATTTTTTTTACTATATTACTCAACGGTCTGTACTCGATGATGGAATCGTTTAAAATAAGACAATATGCAGCTGTCTGATCAGGTATTTCTGAATGACATTCAAGTTCCACACGTACGCTAACTACAGGACCTGACTTAAGGTTTTCGCTTTGTCTAGAGCAATCGATTACAAACAGCGGTGCTTTTTCTTTGAATTCAGAAGTACTTAGCAGTGGTTCACTTCTGCGTCCATAATAAGATGTCTGAAACCTGACATATTGCTCATACAATAATGAATATTTATGATCATCAAGACTAATATTCAAGTTTTCATATGGAAAATAGTTAGAGTTAAGATATACTTTGACATCTCTTAAATAACAAGGGTCGAATTTTGATATATCGCGATCAGCTAAATTTTTTCTATTTGTTTGTAAGCCTATGATTACATATCTTGGCTTTTCAATCTGTGAGGACGTTTTAATTGACCAAGTATGCTTAGTTGTTTTAGGTAATAAGGGATACTCATATAAATCCCAATTTCTAAAAGCCAAATATAGAGAACGATCCTTTTCCAATAACTTTAGTAAATTAACTTTTTCTTTATCTGATACCTTGACGTGTGGAACGCGCCAAACTAACTTATTTATTATTATATCTTCAAGAACCTCACCAGATGGAACTTTCAAAGAATTCAAATTTGTATTACTGCGTAATAATATCAGTTCATGTTTACAATTCATAATTATTTTCTTATAATCTTCAGCAAAGCCCAAAATATTACTAAGAGGTATTGAGGCAGAAAAACTATTTCCATGGGTTGTTTTTGTTCCATTTATATCCCAACCCCAAGCTTTTGCTATCTTAGCTTCATTTTCATTAAATGATACTAAACTCTTCATTGTTGTAGTCATTCCAGCATTTTTGATTCTATCTATTTCAACTCCATTTAGTTCATAACGAATATCTTGAAAAAGAAACAGTAATGGATTGTTTGTGAATTCCACAGCAGTAACTTTTAGTTTTGTATCCTTCTTTATGATGTTTACTGTTCCTTCTAAATAAAGGGTACTTGCTGATGGTAGTATGTATAAATCCTGCTGATTGATAGGTATGCGGATTTCATCATTCCTGTTAAAACTTGTTACGTAAGGTTTATATGAATGATATTCGATACCGTCTATGGTGTTATCGTATGCTGGTGAACTTGTTATATCCAAAATGTTCATTTTAATAGACCAATTAATTTCAGGAACTTTTTATTTTCCCTGGTCAATTTAATTTTTTTCTTAGTTGTTCCTTTTCGGATTGTTCGATGAGTACTGATGTGTTTCATTATTGAATTACTACTTTTATTGAAGTCGATCATCTTTTCCTGATATGCAAATATAATTGAACTTCTTCACCGCGTAGATTTATTAAATTATTATTAATATCTAATAATCTAATATTAATAGTGCTGACGTCAATTTGATTGACAGGAAAATAAATTATATTCTTTGGCACTTCTATTATTCGGTATCCTGGAGGCACGTTAGGAGCAAATTCATAAAGAATATGGCTTGGTTTTCCATTAATATATGATCCGCTCACTATATCACATTCGACTCTTACCACTGTTGTCGATAAAATGTTAACTGGGAGTTGCGACTCGTGTATTATATTGGCTTTAAGAGTTTTATTACCAAATCCTAGTAAAGTTCCTGGAGAATTAGCTTTTTCAAAATGGATATCTTTAGAGCAGAAGATAAACGATTTCAACGTGTTATTATTGCAAAATAAATTAAAAGCGACTCCTTTTTTTACGTTTGACTTTAGATAATCAGAAATATCTTGCAGTTCATAAGTGCCTTCTGGTATGTCTACGACTTCGTTATTGTCATAATAATATTTATTGTTTCTGTTATCAATGTTAGGTATTGAATTGAATGTTGAGAAATATAACAGAGCACACTCGTATTCATCATCAAATTGTAAAGCTGGATAATAGGTAGTGGATAAAATAGAGGTGTTGCCTGTTATTGACAGCGTGAAAGACATTTTAGAAATGATGGTAATAAAAACACGTTTATAAATATATAGTCACAATACTTTATTAGAACATTTTATACAAATAGTATTAGCATAACATTTTTTCCAAAATTCACTTAGGAACTTTAAACATAAATGACCACAATTAGATGTATTAAAACGTTGATATCTACAATAATTGTATGTTATATTAAATTTTAAATATCTTAGTAACTCAATTGGTGGCTTTAAATCACCAAAGCTATCAAAATACTCACAATAGTTAAAATGTTTTACATAGGCTACCCAATGGGTTCCTTCATTCTCTGAGCTATCTAAATTAACAATCGCACACTCAATGTCCTTAGGCTTTGGCGGCAATTCATTTCTCATGAAAACACCTCTAAAGTAAGGTATGTGTTTAGTAGCATACTCTAATATGTCTATATCAGTGAGAGCACGCTTGGGTAACCTTTCTATTAGTTTTTTGAACTATTTACAAAAAGACCATTGCCTTTTTTATATGGTTTTATATATAAGCCTTTTCCTAAGGCGATACTTTCCATCGTTTTATTATGACGTTGGGCTTCTTCCAAATTCTTTTTAGCTGCTTTATGATCATTTACAGCTTTAGTAATACCTGCTGCACCTCCAACCAATGCACCTAGAGCAGACAGTCCTGCGAATATTGGTATAAGTGGTAAAATACCACCTGTTTTTGGTAACGGTATTACACGAGGCAGACACACTCCTTTTTTATTTTTTATCAGTTTTTTCGCAGCTGAATATGCAGCTTTAATAGCTCTAGAATTGCTTTTTGGTTTTAATTTTTTCAGTCGTTTATGTATTGTAGAGACGATCGATTTAAATGTTCTCACGCCAGCACCATGCTTCATTTTGGTTTTCATCACTTTGCTCACAAGCCACGAAGACAGTTTTTCTCCTCTTCCTGCATTTTTCGATTTCATCCGTTGCTTTGCCATATTTAATAATTCTAAATCAGCTCTGTGTCGATCTTCCAATTTATTTGAATTATCGTATGCTATATCGTGTCTCATGCAAGCATTATCAAGCTCATTAACTCCTTGATCACCTCTCAATAATCGTTTTCTTAATCTGGTACCAGGTCCACAGTAATTGTACCCAGGTAAATGCAATTCAAATGGTAAGTTATTTATGATGCTGTTAACGAGTCCACCACCGTGCATAGCTGAGTTATAAATGAGATAAAATATCTAAATTGACTTAATTTTATATACTTAGGTATGTAACTCTATAGAAAAGATAATCATACAATTGCTCGTTTTTCAATCCAACTGTTTTCAGTACTAGGTAGACCTAACCACTTTACGAATAATTTATTACCTTTTTTTCTTATAACCTTTTCAATTAGATACACATTAGGACACTTAGTTTTTTGAAGTTCTTGTTCATAAAAACTTCCTAAAATTGGTTGATAGTGTAGATCTTCTATGGAATAAGTGATAGGTTTAGAACCATGAACTTTTTTAATCAAAAACAATTCCGTAGACCAGTTTGGGGTGTATCCTTTTTCAAAGTTACCTTTATATTTACTTATACGAACATGGTCACCAACTTCTAATTTTCTGGTCTTTGACAGACAATTAATTTCCTGTGATTTGATTATATTTCTCAATACTTCACTTTGGTTTGATTGGTTAACATCGTTTGGTTTATATTTTATTGTTCGATGTATTGTGTTATTGTATGTTGCCATAACACTTTCTAAAAGCTTTCCAATCCATTTATAACTACCATTCAAACTAAATTTTTTATACAACTTGTTCTTGAGAGTTTTGATTAGTCTTTCTACTATAGAAGCCTTTTTTATGGAATATGTAGAGTAATGATTAATTTTATTTTTTAGCATAACTTTTTTAAATTCATCGTTATAAAATTCTGTGCCCATGTCAGTTTGTAAGTTAACTGGCTTTCGATAATTTTTAAATAATAGCGAACTAAATGCATTTGCTATTTCGGATTTAGTCTTCGTTTTAACAGGGATAGCCCAGGAAAATTTAGAAAAACAATCTATTACAACAAAAATATACCTATATCCATTATTACAACTTTTTATATTTTGAAAATCCATAAGATCAGCTTGCCATAAATCATCAATTCCTCTTAATATTACAGATCGTCGAACAAAGTTTTTACGAGCTGTTTTATGAATTTCATTTACTATTTGTAGCTTACTCATTTCTTTGATTTAATGATTTGGTCTAATTCAGCCTTTGTATAATAATCTGCTTTTAAATTCTCAATGCCTTTTTTAACATCTGCTTTTAAATCGTTGAATATTATATCGACTTCTTGCTTTTTTACAAACAATTGAGATTGGCTGTCTACGTATTCCTTGTTCACAGCATCGGTATTTTTCAATGGAATTGTAATCCCAGTCAACCTTGTATTTTGTAAATCGAACTCTCCGGTTTCAGTTCGCATCAAGACTTTATCAAAATTTTCTAAAAAGTCTGGTAAACGCAATCGTTTATGAATATGATGTCCAAACTTATCCATTATTGTGAACTGATGGGTGTTGTTGACAAAGATCAAATGATACTATTTTTAGAAATGTATGCTATTTATTAAGGTATAATGTTGCTTTCGCGCAGTTCTTCTATAATAGATATTATTTCATTATCTAACCCAGTGTTACCAGCATCTTTTGAAGCAATCAATAGTTTTAATCTTTCAACCAGTTCATTAGGATTGTCCCAGTAAACGTAGTCAACATTTTTCTTCCACTGTTTCAACAGAGGTAGTCCTTTTCCTTGATGAAGTAAATCAGGTTGACTACTGTCAGTGCTCGCTGAAACTTTACGCAACTTAAATAGCGGTTTTATTATATTCAAGTATTTTCGACCTCTGTTACTTCTGATTGGTTTATTTGGATCGAATTCTCTTCGGTGCACATTTGTTTCTAGTAACATTATTTTATAATGTCTCAAATCTTCATCAGTTATTGCAGATATATTAGGTACTTTTTTAAACAGAAGTTCCTTTATACCAGGAGTATATTTGTACTTGTTTGCACCAACTTGAATATAATCATCAAAAAGAGTTACACGCGAAGATCCCATCATGTGTTTACCTCGTTCATTTCTCACGCCAAACGGAACATCTTGTAAAGTTTTGGAAGACATGGACCACGAAGAAATTTCTTGATCACTTGAACCTGATTGCACTGATTTAAATGATTCCTCATTTTCTTCATTATCAGATTTTTCTGAATTCTCATAGCTTTCATCTGAATCATTAGAGTCTCTTGGACTAAATACGTCGAACTCGATGTTAGAATCTCTCTTAAGAGTTTTGTCCTTGTCTAATGGACTTGAAGTTTCAAATTGTACTCCTTTAGTTTGGGAACACGTTTTAGATTTTTCCACCATTTCATTAAGAGGACTTGTAATTGGTTTAAAAACAGATTCCAAAATACTATTGTTTTCCATTTCAATATCTCGCATCTTTTTAACCTTATTTTTAACAGCTGCCGCAGCCTTTACAATTTGTCTCTTTAGATTTTTTTCCATATCTTTAAATTGAATTTCAATTGATTGAACTATTGTCAGTGTTCTCACGAAAGTGATAACATGTGTTTTTACTTCAGCTATTTATAGTAGGCTAGCAATAGAGTGTAATCAGAAATACAATCGTGTTATATTGGCGAATACTCGCCTACAAATTGGACACTTATTACCAATGGAAAAAGCACACTTTGCACAAGCCGCAGCATGACCACAAGGTAAAAAACAAGTGTTAAGCTCTTCTTCTAAACAAATTTTACAGATTATTGAAGATGATGTATTTACTATCAAAGGTAGATCATCCAGTGGAGTCTGTTGGCAATTTTTTTTAATTTCTTCGTATACATAATTTTTCATGCTCTTAACGTAGTCTTTTCCTTTCATTACTAAAACATACGGACATGACTGGAACCAGCGCGCATGCTCTACCCATGGTTGATCTTCAGAGTTCCAGTCTTTAAGCCTTCCATCGCAGTAAAAACAAATAACTCTGTCGTCACAGCCTGCATAAAAAAATCCTGCTTCAGCCATTTCTTGTGGTTTTTGTGTTAATCCTCGAGGCCAGGTATCGAAACTTCTTAAACGTTTGTATACAGTGGAGTATATACGGTTCACAGGATTATTAAACATGATTTCTATATTTAATTATTAAGTTTACTGCTATTAGCTGTTTACTTTTCAACACCTCGACAAGCATTGACATATTTACGACATACATACTAATGAAACACAACAAACGTATCGAATTTCTTTCGGTAACATCCTTTGTTTTTTTCACAATCCTTGTTAATCACTACATAACTGTAGGGTTCTTTCCATATATTTGCACACATTTCTCTAAATTCCTGCCACGTCATATCTGTATTGACGTGTTCATCATAAATATGTCTCATATTTATATCATCTTGCTTAAAGAGAACAATTAAATTTGCATTATCTCTCACTAACTGTTTTGGTATTTTGCTATAAGTCTGATTTAGATAAAAACAGTCTATATATTTATGTCTTCCCATTGCAAAATAGTCGCGCATATTATTTTGATTCTCACACGCTACGTCATCGAATATAATTATTGAGTTACATTTTGCTGCCTCTGGAGTAAGAACTTCTTCATTTTCATGATACTTAGAAAAAGTAACACCAGGAACCATTCGTAATACCTGTTCCAAATACATGTATCTCGGTTGATAAAGAGTTTTTGAATAAACATAAACATTTTTAAATTGCAAACCATTTTCATGTAAGATGAGTCCGATAGCCAAATTAGTTTTTCCACAGTTCGACGGGCCACATATTATACATCGTATTGTATTTGGTAAAAGCTTTCCATGACGAAAACTGCGTTTTTCAGAATTAATATTTATATTTTCGAATTTTAATGATATTGGCTGCTTAACGAACTTCATTGCAAGAGCGCTTTTCGCAGAATGATAAGTAATGTTTAGTAACCACATTAATAAACATTATAATTTTCACCGGAGGCTTTGAGAGTTCTAAAACATGTTGATCAAAATTATTACACCGGAAGCTTTGAGAGTTCTAAAACACAAGTGGCGAGAGATAATCAATTTTTAGTTATTGGGTGTTCTACTCCAGCCACATCTGTTGATTAAACGATATACCCAACTGCAACAAGTGAGCGCAGCAAGCGGAGCGAACGCAGTTGGGTATATCGTTTAATCAACAGATGTGGCTGGAGTAGAACACCCAATAACCACCTACTCAGAGTTCGGCTTCATTCTAGAAGTCGATCTCATTTATCCAAAAAAATTACATTGGGAACATAATGATTTACCGTTTTGCCCCGAAAAAGATATTCCACCGGGTGGAAAAAATGAAAAGTTAATTCCAAATCTTTATGACAAATTTAATTATGTTATACATTATGTACATTTAAAAACCTGTTTAAGACATGGTTTGATCTTGAGACAAGTACATCGTGCTATAACGTTTCGACAGAGTGCATATTTAAAACAATACATCGATCTTAATACAAATTTGCGTCAAAAAGCAACGTCAACTTTTGAGCAAGACTTTTTCAAATTGCTCAATAACAGTGTTTTTGGTAAAACGTTAGAAAACAACCGCAAGAAGGTCCATGTTGAGTTGATAAATCAATGGAATGATCAAAACAATAGAACTAAAAAAAGAAATAACGCAGAAAAATTAATCGCGAGTCCAAACTTTCACAGTGCTTCAGTTTTTACGGAAAGTTTGGTTGCGATTCAATTAAAGCCTAATCGTATAGTATTGGATAAGCCACTGTATATCGGATTTACAGTTTTGGAATTATCAAAATCACATATGTATGATTTTCACTATTCTATATTTAAACCATTTTACAGGGACCGCTTGACGATGTGTTATACTGATACAGACAGCTTTATTTATCACATCCAAACCAAAAATTTTTATCAAGATGTGAAAAATACGTTTTTGGAGTATTTTGATACCAGTAACTTTTCTGTTGATAATTATCACAAATTACCAATAATTAACAAAAAAGTACCAGGACTTTTCAAAGATGAAATGGGTGGAAAAATAATCACTGAATATGTAGGATTACGCTCTAAATTATATTGTATAAAAAATACTGACACTGAAATTAAAAAGGCTAAGGGAGTAAAATCATGTGTTGTTCGAGATCTTAGTATCTTAGATTATACAAACACATTGCTTACATCAAATACACTACGCAAGAAAAACATATTGTTTAAAAGTATAAAACATGAAATATTTACACGTTCTGTAAACAAAATTGCGCTTTCTAGTAGCGACGATAAACGATTTATTTCGCAAGATAAAAAATCAAGCAGAGCTTGGGGTCATATTTCAATTCTTGGGGTCTAATCTAATGTAAGTAGCTTAAGATTATCTGTAAGATGAAATAAATATGTAATATAATAATAATAATAATAATAATAATGTGATGTGAATTGTATAAATAGTATTAATAATAATAATGTTATAATAATAATGTAAAGTGAACCTTAAGTAAGAATATAGTGAATAAACGAATTTCATTTAGAATACTTGTTGTTTTTATTTTATTTTACGAGCCTTAACATCTAGCTTAAGTTAATAATGCAAAATCAATTTAATGTTTGTGAAAAATTTTGTGTAAGCTATTCCTGTAATCTACGTAGATACTTCAAATTCACTAACGCAGCATAAACTTTTAACACCGACGCAGGTGCACTGACATGTCACTACATGATTTTGCACATTCGACAAACATTGAATAAAATTCATCATGCCCTGCTCATTATACCCTGTTCGAGCGTCGCAGTTAACACACATATTCACATACTTTCAAGTCGACTTAAGACGTAAGTTTTGAACTTTTATTCGTTTATTTCTATTTACTCGATATTATCCATAAAAATGACCCTAATAGTTTTCTATTTTGTTTCAGATTATGACAGACATTGTAATAAATAATAACAGTGAGACTCAAGATGGACTTTTTGGAATTAATACCCAAGACCTTCTTTTCCACTGTGCGCAGAATCCATTAGAAGGCTTTGACGAAATTTTTCCAATCACTAATCAGAAGAAATCGTCTCCAAAACGTCCAAAACGGAAAACAAAGAAGACACCTGGTGAAACTAAGAATCTTCGCAATAGTATGCGGCGATCATCATTTGTTTTAAACCGTGAAGCATACAAAGGGAGACGTTTGATTCAGATCAAAATAATAGACATTAGTGGTGATAACAGTGACACTGAAAGTGATGTTGTAATATCGGCTCAATATATAGTAAAAGATTTTACGGACAGAATATTAGATCAAACCGAAAGAGTGATTAAAAATATATCTGAAAATATAATAAGTGATTCTGACTGATGAGACGCATAATTGAATAACATTATTTTTAAATAGATCAGTTAAATTAAATTAGAAGTGATTCTTAAGATGTTTAATCAAATCAGTAAGTAGTATCTCCCTGAATGCATTGTACTATTTAATTCATTAAATTTAAGATATGTTTTAATTTTCGATATTATATTAAAAACCTATTCAAATATCTGCTGTATTTTAATTCCTAAATACTCACCACTTTAATTCTTTAAAATATAATTTGGTAGAATAAAACAACAACCAGTTTAGGCAATAATTATTTTATTTTATTTAAAACATTAAATTAAATTCTTAGCTTACATTGAATAAATGTATATTATTATTATCATACCACTTTTTTAAGCACAATACATTTTTTAATGCACACATTTTCGTGTGTTGTACACAATTTAAATTTATATTAGGTTTTTCATAGTCGTGATATAATTTTAAAAAATTAGGACATCCTTTTTCTCCCACATCTATTATTTCACAGTTCTCACAAAGGCCTTTGATCCACATAACTTTCTCAGTTCCTTTTGTTAACACTTTTTTATTATTCAAATATGGTATTATAATTCTTTTGAATTCCCTGTAGTCAATGTGGCCTTCACTCCAGAAATATCCTCGATTTGCTTCTATCCACCGCACTTGTTTCTTTTCTTCGATCGATAAGTTTTTAAATGGATAGGGGGGCTTGACAAGAAAGGTTTGGGTATTTTCTTCGTTTAAAATAGACAATTCTTTTATAATAAAATTATTTTGTGTATCTTTGAATCCTTGTACATCCACGAATATATATTTTATTCTGCAAGGATTCATATTTTAAGATATTTTTTTTACTATATTACTCAACGGTCTGTACTCGATGATGGAATCGTTTAAAATAAGACAATATGCAGCTGTCTGATCAGGTATTTCTGAATGACATTCAAGTTCCACACGTACGCTAACTACAGGACCTGACTTAAGGTTTTCGCTTTGTCTAGAGCAATCGATTACAAACAGCGGTGCTTTTTCTTTGAATTCAGAAGTACTTAGCAGTGGTTCACTTCTGCGTCCATAATAAGATGTCTGAAACCTGACATATTGCTCATACAATAATGAATATTTATGATCATCAAGACTAATATTCAAGTTTTCATATGGAAAATAGTTAGAGTTAAGATATACTTTGACATCTCTTAAATTACAAGGGTCGAATTTTGATATATCGCGATCAGCTAAATTTTTTCTATCTGTTTGTAAGCCTATGATTACATATCTTGGCTTTTCAATCTGTGAGGACGTTTTAATTGACCAAGTATGCTTAGTTGTTTTAGGTAATAAGGGATACTCATATAAATCCCAATTTCTAAAAGCCAAATATAGAGAACGATCCTTTTCCAATAACTTTAGTAAATTAACTTTTTCTTTATCTGATACCTTGACGTGTGGAACGCGCCAAACTAACTTATTTATTATTATATCTTCAAGAACCTCACCAGATGGAACTTTCAAAGAATTCAAATTTGTATTACTGCGTAATAATATCAGTTCATGTTTACAATTCATAATTATTTTCTTATAATCTTCAGCAAAGCCCAAAATATTACTAAGAGGTATTGAGGCAGAAAAACTATTTCCATGGGTTGTTTTTGTTCCATTTATATCCCAACCCCAAGCTTTTGCTATCTTAGCTTCATTTTCATTAAATGATACTAAACTCTTCATTGTTGTAGTCATTCCAGCATTTTTGATTCTATCTATTTCAACTCCATTTAGTTCATAACGAATATCTTGAAAAAGAAACAGTAATGGATTGTTTGTGAATTCCACAGCAGTAACTTTTAGTTTTGTATCCTTCTTTATGATGTTTACTGTTCCTTCTAAATAAAGGGTACTTGCTGATGGTAGTATGTATAAATCCTGCTGATTGATAGGTATGCGGATTTCATCATTCCTGTTAAAACTTGTTACGTAAGGTTTATATGAATGATATTCGATACCGTCTATGGTGTTATCGTATGCTGGTGAACTTGTTATATCCAAAATGTTCATTTTAATAGACCAATTAATTTCAGGAACTTTTTATTTTCCCTGGTCAATTTAATTTTTTTCTTAGTTGTTCCTTTTCGGATTGTTCGATGAGTACTGATGTGTTTCATTATTGAATTACTACTTTTATTGAAGTCGATCATCTTTTCCTGATATGCAAATATAATTGAACTTCTTCACCGCGTAGATTTATTAAATTATTATTAATATCTAATAATCTAATATTAATAGTGCTGACGTCAATTTGATTGACAGGAAAATAAATTATATTCTTTGGCACTTCTATTATTCGGTATCCTGGAGGCACGTTAGGAGCAAATTCATAAAGAATATGGCTTGGTTTTCCATTAATATATGATCCGCTCACTATATCACATTCGACTCTTACCACTGTTGTCGATAAAATGTTAACTGGGAGTTGCGACTCGTGTATTATATTGGCTTTAAGAGTTTTATTACCAAATCCTAGTAAAGTTCCTGGAGAATTAGCTTTTTCAAAATGGATATCTTTAGAGCAGAAGATAAACGATTTCAACGTGTTATTATTGCAAAATAAATTAAAAGCGACTCCTTTTTTTACGTTTGACTTTAGATAATCAGAAATATCTTGCAGTTCGTAAGTGCCTTCTGGTATGTCTACGACTTCGTTATTGTCATAATAATATTTATTGTTTCTGTTATCAATGTTAGGTATTGAATTGAATGTTGAGAAATATAACAGAGCACACTCGTATTCATCATCAAATTGTAAAGCTGGATAATAGGTAGTGGATAAAATAGAGGTGTTGCCTGTTATTGACAGCGTGAAAGACATTTTAGAAATGATGGTAATAAAAACACGTTTATAAATATATAGTCACAATACTTTATTAGAACATTTTATACAAATAGTATTAGCATAACATTTTTTCCAAAATTCACTTAGGAACTTTAAACATAAATGACCACAATTAGATGTATTAAAACGTTGATATCTACAATAATTGTATGTTATATTAAATTTTAAATATCTTATTAACTCAATTGGTGGCTTTAAATCACCAAAGCTATCAAAATACTCACAATAGTTAAAATGTTTTACATAGGCTACCCAATGGGTTCCTTCATTCTCTGAGCTATCTAAATTAACAATCGCACACTCAATGTCCTTAGGCTTTGGCGGCAATTCATTTCTCATGAAAACACCTCTAAAGTAAGGTATGTGTTTAGTAGCATACTCTAATATGTCTATATCAGTGAGAGCACGCTTGGGTAACCTTTCTATTAGTTTTTTGAACTATTTACAAAAAGACCATTGCCTTTTTTATATGGTTTTATATATAAGCCTTTTCCTAAGGCGATACTTTCCATCGTTTTATTATGACGTTGGGCTTCTTCCAAATTCTTTTTAGCTGCTTTATGATCATTTACAGCTTTAGTAATACCTGCTGCACCTCCAACCAATGCACCTAGAGCAGACAGTCCTGCGAATATTGGTATAAGTGGTAAAATACCACCTGTTTTTGGTAACGGTATTACACGAGGCAGACACACTCCTTTTTTATTTTTTATCAGTTTTTTCGCAGCTGAATATGCAGCTTTAATAGCTCTAGAATTGCTTTTTGGTTTTAATTTTTTCAGTCGTTTATGTATTGTAGAGACGATCGATTTAAATGTTCTCACGCCAGCACCATGCTTCATTTTGGTTTTCATCACTTTGCTCACAAGCCACGAAGACAGTTTTTCTCCTCTTCCTGCATTTTTCGATTTCATCCGTTGCTTTGCCATATTTAATAATTCTAAATCAGCTCTGTGTCGATCTTCCAATTTATTTGAATTATCGTATGCTATATCGTGTCTCATGCAAGCATTATCAAGCTCATTAACTCCTTGATCACCTCTCAATAATCGTTTTCTTAATCTGGTACCAGGTCCACAGTAATTGTACCCAGGTAAATGCAATTCAAATGGTAAGTTATTTATGATGCTGTTAACGAGTCCACCACCATGCATAGCTGAGTTATAAATGAGATAAAATATCTAAATAGACTTAATTTTATATACTTAGGTATGTAACTCTATAGAAAAGATAATCATACAATTGCTCGTTTTTCAATCCAACTGTTTTCAGTACTAGGTAGACCTAACCACTTTACGAATAATTTATTACCTTTTTTTCTTATAACCTTTTCAATTAGATACACATTAGGACACTCAGTTTTTTGAAGTTCTTGTTCATAAAAACTTCCTAAAATTGGTTGATAGTGTAGATCTTCTATGGAATAAGTGATAGGTTTAGAACCATGAACTTTTTTAATCAAAAACAATTCCGTAGACCAGTTTGGGGTGTATCCTTTTTCAAAGTTACCTTTATATTTACTTATACGAACATGGTCACCAACTTCTAATTTTCTGGTCTTTGACAGACAATTAATTTCCTGTGATTTGATTATATTTCTCAATACTTCACTTTGGTTTGATTGGTTAACATCGTTTGGTTTATATTTTATTGTTCGATGTATTGTGTTATTGTATGTTGCCATAACACTTTCTAAAAGCTTTCCAATCCATTTATAACTACCATTCAAACTAAAATTTTTATACAACTTGTTCTTGAGAGTTTTGATTAGTCTTTCTACTATAGAAGCCTTTTTTATGGAATATGTAGAGTAATGATTAATTTTATTTTTTAGCATAACTTTTTTAAATTCATCGTTATAAAATTCTGTGCCCATGTCAGTTTGTAAGTTAACTGGCTTTCGATAATTTTTAAATAATAGCGAACTAAATGCATTTGCTATTTCGGATTTAGTCTTCGTTTTAACAGGGATAGCCCAGGAAAATTTAGAAAAACAATCTATTACAACAAAAATATACCTATATCCATTATTACAACTTTTTATATTTTGAAAATCCATAAGATCAGCTTGCCATAAATCATCAATTCCTCTTAATATTACAGATCGTCGAACAAAGTTTTTACGAGCTGTTTTATGAATTTCATTTACTATTTGTAGCTTACTCATTTCTTTGATTTAATGATTTGGTCTAATTCAGCCTTTGTATAATAATCTGCTTTTAAATTCTCAATGCCTTTTTTAACATCTGCTTTTAAATCGTTGAATATTATATCGACTTCTTGCTTTTTTACAAACAATTGAGATTGGCTGTCTACGTATTCCTTGTTCACAGCATCGGTATTTTTCAATGGAATTGTAATCCCAGTCAACCTTGTATTTTGTAAATCGAACTCTCCGGTTTCAGTTCGCATCAAGACTTTATCAAAATTTTCTAAAAAGTCTGGTAAACGCAATCGTTTATGAATATGATGTCCAAACTTATCCATTATTGTGAACTGATGGGTGTTGTTGACAAAGATCAAATGATACTATTTTTAGAAATGTATGCTATTTATTAAGGTATAATGTTGCTTTCGCGCAGTTCTTCTATAATAGATATTATTTCATTATCTAACCCAGTGTTACCAGCATCTTTTGAAGCAATCAATAGTTTTAATCTTTCAACCAGTTCATTAGGATTGTCCCAGTAAACGTAGTCAACATTTTTCTTCCACTGTTTCAACAGAGGTAGTCCTTTTCCTTGATGAAGTAAATCAGGTTGACTACTGTCAGTGCTCGCTGAAACTTTACGCAACTTAAATAGCGGTTTTATTATATTCAAGTATTTTCGACCTCTGTTACTTCTGATTGGTTTATTTGGATCGAATTCTCTTCGGTGCACATTTGTTTCTAGTAACATTATTTTATAATGTCTCAAATCTTCATCAGTTATTGCAGATATATTAGGTACTTTTTTAAACAGAAGTTCCTTTATACCAGGAGTATATTTGTACTTGTTTGCACCAACTTGAATATAATCATCAAAAAGAGTTACACGCGAAGATCCCATCATGTGTTTACCTCGTTCATTTCTCACGCCAAACGGAACATCTTGTAAAGTTTTGGAAGACATGGACCACGAAGAAATTTCTTGATCACTTGAACCTGATTGCACTGATTTAAATGATTCCTCATTTTCTTCATTATCAGATTTTTCTGAATTCTCATAGCTTTCATCTGAATCATTAGAGTCTCTTGGACTAAATACGTCGAACTCGATGTTAGAATCTCTCTTAAGAGTTTTGTCCTTGTCTAATGGACTTGAAGTTTCAAATTGTACTCCTTTAGTTTGGGAACACGTTTTAGATTTTTCCACCATTTCATTAAGAGGACTTGTAATTGGTTTAAAAACAGATTCCAAAATACTATTGTTTTCCATTTCAATATCTCGCATCTTTTTAACCTTATTTTTAACAGCTGCCGCAGCCTTTACAATTTGTCTCTTTAGATTTTTTTCCATATCTTTAAATTGAATTTCAATTGATTGAACTATTGTCAGTGTTCTCACGAAAGTGATAACATATGTTTTTACTTCAGCTATTTATAGTAGGCTAGCAATAGAGTATAATCAGAAATACAATCGTGTTATATTGGCGAATACTCGCCTACAAATTGGACACTTATTACCAATGGAAAAAGCACACTTTGCACAAGCCGCAGCATGACCACAAGGTAAAAAACAAGTGTTAAGCTCTTCTTCTAAACAAATTTTACAGATTATTGAAGATGATGTATTTACTATCAAAGGTAGATCATCCAGTGGAGTCTGTTGGCAATTTTTTTTAATTTCTTCGTATACATAATTTTTCATGCTCTTAACGTAGTCTTTTCCTTTCATTACTAAAACATACGGACATGACTGGAACCAGCGCGCGTGCTCTACCCATGGTTGATCTTCGGAGTTCCAGTCTTTAAGCCTTCCATCGCAGTAAAAACAAATAACTCTGTCGTCACTGCCTGCATAAAAAAATCCTGCTTCAGCCATTTCTTGTGGTTTTTGTGTTAATCCTCGAGGCCAGGTATCGAAACTTCTTAAACGTTTGTATACAGTGGAGTATATACGGTTCACAGGATTATTAAACATGATTTCTATATTTAATTATTAAGTTTACTGCTATTAGCTGTTTACTTTTCAACACCTCGACAAGCATTGACATATTTACGACATACATACTAATGAAACACAACAAACGTATCGAATTTCTTTCGGTAACATCCTTTGTTTTTTTCACAATCCTTGTTAATCACTACATAACTGTAGGGTTCTTTCCATATATTTGCACACATTTCTCTAAATTCCTGCCACGTCATATCTGTATTGACGTGTTCATCATAAATATGTCTCATATTTATATCATCTTGCTTAAAGAGAACAATTAAATTTGCATTATCTCTCACTAACTGTTTTGGTATTTTGCTATAAGTCTGATTTAGATAAAAACAGTCTATATATTTATGTCTTCCCATTGCAAAATAGTCGCGCATATTATTTTGATTCTCACACGCTACGTCATCGAATATAATTATTGAGTTACATTTTGCTGCCTCTGGAGTAAGAACTTCTTCATTTTCATGATACTTAGAAAAAGTAACACCAGGAACCATTCGTAATACCTGTTCCAAATACATGTATCTCGGTTGATAAAGAGTTTTTGAATAAACATAAACATTTTTAAATTGCAAACCATTTTCATGTAAGATGAGTCCGATAGCCAAATTAGTTTTTCCACAGTTCGACGGGCCACATATTATACATCGTATTGTATTTGGTAAAAGCTTTCCATGACGAAAACTGCGTTTTTCAGAATTAATATTTATATTTTCGAATTTTAATGATATTGGCTGCTTAACGAACTTCATTGCAAGAGCGCTTTTCGCAGAATGATAAGTAATGTTTAGTAACCACATTAATAAACATTATAATTTTCACCGGAGGCTTTGAGAGTTCTAAAACATGTTGATCAAAATTATTACACCGGAAGCTTTGAGAGTTCTAAAACACAAGTGGCGAGAGATAATCAATTTTTAGTTATTGGGTGTTCTACTCCAGCCACATCTGTTGATTAAACGATATACCCAACTGCAACAAGTGAGCGCAGCAAGCGGAGCGAACGCAGTTGGGTATATCGTTTAATCAACAGATGTGGCTGGAGTAGAACACCCAATAACCACCTACTCTCCTCCTTTTTTTGAAGTCGTTTAAAAATAAATAAAAATACAACTACCTAGTACCACTACCTACTACCAGCACTGTGTGTACTGTGTAGGCACTTCGCATTATGCTGGGTATCGACATTTTCGGCTGTTCGTACCCATTTCATTGTTTTTTTTTTAACCGACTTCCGAAATTATTACCGAAATAATATCGTTTAAAAACTTAAAAAGAACCGACTTCAATGTTCATTTTCAGTACCAATTTTGAGATGTTTATCTCAATATCTCTGGAGATACTTATCAGACCTCGATAAAATTACCATGGTACCACACTTGGGATATCTCCTTTCGAACAAAAAAAGAATAATCAAAATCGGTGCATAAATGACGAAGTTATCCCCGAACAAACATTAAAAAAAATATATATATATATATATATATACGGTCGAAACGAAACCTCCTCCTTTTTTTGAAGTCGGTTAAAAAGGAGGAGGTTCTCAATTTGTCTGTATGTTTTTTTTTGTGTGTATGTTACGCGATTACTCCGTCAATTATGAAGGGATTCAAATGATTCTTTTTTAATGGCTAGGGTACGTTTCCGAGATGGTCCCATTGTAATTTAAACGAAATCGGCTGAGCCGTTTTTAATATATCAACATTTGTATTACGATGCATTTACTTATCTCGACGATTTACTACTTACTACTGGCACAGATTATATAATAATAGTTACTATATCTATTGGCTACTTTGACTAGCGCGACGTTTGAAGTCGGTTCTTTTAGTGTTTTAAACGATCTTAAATTATTTATTAATCAATGTGTAGTGTTGAATAAAAGTATTTTCTGTCTTTCTTTCTTAGCTATAGTCTAAAATTCCTAAAATCTTTACACTGACACTCTTTTAATTCCAGGCCTTTTACACCGGCTACGTGGTAGAAAAGTACCGTTCATTCAACAACTGGGGAGACAAGTTACGTGCAGTCTTCTGGGGGCCAAGCTGGGAGCCAGGACAGTACCGGCTCGGAGACGAGGCGATGAAAGTTGATGTAAATATGATTTTGAATGAAGAGGTCAGATTATTTTCTCTAGTGACGCTAGGAGCACCTTGGAAGCACCTGCAATGGATAGATTAAGGCACGGTTAGATAAACGGCTTGTTCTTATTTTCGATCAATCTGGATTTTTTAAACTGGAGATTGACATTTGACATTATTAAAATTTATTTAGCATATGGGCAAATTTTAAATCTGCACTTACACACGTCAAATAACAATTAATAGATCATATTAATATTACAATAATTGTAATTAATGTATGTATTATTGTAATATTATTCTAAATATAAAAAAGGCATAACATATTGCTTTGAATTTAAAAAAAAAACAAATGTTATGAGCCATTCAGGCTTCACACAAATTTAAAACGTCACACTTAAAAAAAAAAAATTATGAATTTTCTGTCAAACTATATGCCAAAATCAATATTTATTCGTGTAAAATCCGGATCGATCGAATAAAGTAACCCGCTGTATGCTGCTACCACATGGAAACAAAACATCGGTCACTTTTTAGGTATCGCCTTTTTTGCATATCACATTTTAAACATAAGTTCACGGGCTTAGAATTCATTGCCTAGTATAAGATAACAAGTGCGTAAAATGTGAAATATCACATTAGAGTGATAGACTTAATTTTGACATAAATTACATGAATTCTTCTGTAGAATTTGTTCAAAGTGACTTCGTTTACAAACGAGAAAAACCTACCTTGAATGTGTACTGTGGCGTAACATGTATATTGAGGTTATCATATATCTTCTCTTCTCTATTTAGTAATAATCAGTGTTCAAGCGTTTGAATGCAGCTACGTATTTGCTTTAGGGTCCGTAACTAGGCAAGGTCAATAAATCTTAAGAAAATCATCCGAGACGACTAAAATTTTGCAAATGAATCGTAACATAAAGCTCATTAATGGCTACATCAAAAAAAGGAACTCTTTTTTCAGCTTCATGGGGGAAAGGCCTAGCGTCAACTTGGACATTTTGGTATTGCATGGAGTGTTTTAGAAAATTTTAACGCTTTTGGATTTTTGCGCAAATTTTTTCAGACTGTTGATGGTTTTCAAGGTGTTTTATCAACAGATGTTAAACAATAAGGAGCTCAGAATAGAACGTAGGCGTACGTTAAAAAACCTATATTATGTATTTTAAATATAAATATTAGTGTGTAATTATTTAAATCAGGTAATCGGATAAAACAGGATTCGTTTAATGAAAACTACGTTATGAAACCGCCGGCTTAGTAGGTAATTAATTTAATATACTTATACTGTGATACACGATCTCAGAGTATAGAAAAAAATCACGTGCAAGCGTAATTTCAAGTGACGCTCTGTCCAAAACCCGATGCGAGAAGCCTTTCTAACCCGTGTACAGTTTCTTGTAAGCGTTTTTACACGTAGCAACGGCATAAGATGGCTTTATAATTACGATTACACATTTTACAAAACATATTTTTCACGACGTTCACAGTTAGGCGCATAAAATTACATTATTAAGGATGGTGGGTTTACTGTTAGGTAACACTGACGCTTTTTAGTTTATTCTGTATTTTGAGTGCGTCCTAAAGCACGATAAGTCCCGTATTATCGCGCTCAAAATATAATAACGTAAACTATGCATATATATATAAAAATAAACCAAATAAAATCCCGTATTCTTTAGCACAACATCTTCAAAGCTAGTAATTACCCTAAGCCCTAATTACAGCTTTCATAGTAACTAGGTGCTTGTGGTTAACGCGTAATTATACGTCCTGCCACTAGCCTAGGTAGGTAATTAGTTCAAAGATAATTACTAAGCTAGCCGCAGTCTGGAAAGTTTGTCTTGTTTTTGGTTATTCTTCTGTAAAAAATCAAAGCTGCGCTTTAACTTTTTACTGAATGATATTTATTTTGGCTAACTGCGCTGAAAAACGCTGTAGACCTAAGGGCTGCGATACACAGTTTATTTAATTTGGATTACATTGTTTTTAACCGACTTCACAAAAAAGGAGGCGGTTCTCAATTCGTCTGTATGTTTTTTTTTGTGTGTATGTTACGCTATTTCTCCGTCAATTGTGGACGGATTCAAATGATTCTTTTTTAATAGGTAGGATACGTTTCCGAGGTGGTCCCATTTTAATTTTATCGAGATCTAATTAGTATCACCAGAGATATGGAGATAAATACCTCAAACATAAGAGAATGTACTGGTTTTAGCAGAAGAGTCCCAAGAAAATTATACACAATGGAGGTTACTATTGCATATACTTTTGAAGACTAAAAAATATGACCTTGAATATTTTTTTTACATTTTTCTTCTCGTTGATTTTGGTTTTTGACAGATATTATTACGGTAACTTTGAGCGAGATAGAAATAAAGGTGGGGATATTATTTTTTTTTAATATCTTATAGGCTAGCATTTGACCACTATCACCTGTTGCTAAGTGATGATGCGGTCGAAGACAGAGAAGTGGACTAGAATGTGAACTGGCTCTCAAGGATAGCTGCACGGCGGTTTGAACTCGGTACCACGGCATCAAAGCCGACCGTTCTCCCAATTACGCCACCGGGCCCTCAATAAATAATTATATATTAATAATTATATAAAAATATAAATAATTTGTCTTCACAGGAATGTTCTACCGGGCAAAGTCTTGTTAGGATGCAAACTTTTTTAAACATACCTAATATTTTTTGACATGACATGACGTTTAGCGAAGATGGCGGCCATTTCAGTCCCGCGACACTGCATACATTATTAAATAACTCAGAATTATGAAAGTACGTTGTACCTATATACAATGCAAAAAAAATATATTATAAGCATAACACCACAGATTATATAATAGTTACTACGTAAATAATACTTTCCGTTGTTAGGTTGGCTACACAGTGCTTTCATAATTCGTTTATCAACAATATAGGGAAGTGCCTCTTATAACGTAGTAGAGTGATTCAGTACTCTCTTGGCCATATGGCGGCGATTAATTTTAATAATCGCAAATAATACTTTTTACTATTCATTTTGGAATACAACTAGTCCGTGTTATAAAAGTATTTGGAATTTTTGTAATAAAATAGACAATTAATTATCGTGTATGTCAGATGCTTTATTTGCACAGGGCCATTTTGGACATTGTCCTTTAATACCTTGATGACATCATTATTACTAGTGAATATTTTCACTTTAGCGCGGCATTTAAAGTCAATTTATTTAGGGTTCCGAACCCAAAGGGTACCAAATGAACACTATCTGAGACTTTGTTGTCCGTTCGTCCGTCCGTCCGTCCGTCCGTCTGTCCGTCAGTGTGTCTATATGTACGCACTTTACAGATCTGTATCTTCCTAACCGTTATAGGTACATACTTTAAATTTTCAAAAAGTATATATCCGTCAGTGTATAACGGCCCAGACACGAAATTTAATAGATGCATGTAATTTACTTAAAACTTGTTTTGCACTAAAAAGGGTAAAATAAGTTATTTTTCAAAAAAAATAAAACCGACTTCATAACCACAAACAGGCAATCAAAAGCGAAAAATACATTACTTAAAATTATTATAAGCGCTACCCATTTATCTATTTGAAGTCGGTGCCAGCCAAGTCTATTGGATAGTAGATAGATACTATGTATGTAGTAGTACTAAGTAGGTACATGTAGGTTAGTAAGTAGGTAGATACATGTAGGTATTATCTATCTACTACCTATTAGACTTGGCTGGCACCGACTTCAAATAGATAAGTGGGTAGCGCTTATAATAATTTAAAGTAATTTATTTTTCGCTTTTGAGTGCCTGTTTGTGGTTATGAAGTCGGTTTTATTTTTTTTGAAAAATAACTTATTCTATGTCATTATCATTGCGATAAAAAATAACTGGCTATCTGTTTAGCTTTAATCTAAATTATAAATTACTTTTGATCTCGGTAACGTACCGTAATTCAATTTAATTTGAAATGCTACTCCATTTTAACTGACTTCAAAGGAGGAATAAGTTCGGTTGTATATTTCGGATGTTCAAAAAAATATTAAAAAATCATTAATACAACAAAGCCTTCCAATTGCTTTTCTGTAATTTTGTTGCTATGCGTACCTATAAGAAACAGCGAGCTATATACATTTTATCGCGATCCATTGAAATTATTTTCTGATAGATCTACCATGGGATTCATATTTGAATGTCAAAAGTTAAAATATCTATACTGATAAAATATTGATGTTCAATATATCGATGTTCAAAATATCGAAAATGAAAATATCGACTGTATGGAAATATCGAAAATTAAAATATCGAAAGTTTATATTATCGAATGGTTATAAGATTTACATCCAATAAATGTAAAATCGAATAATCGACATAAGTAACATCGAAAGTTCGAAATATCGAAGTACAGAATATCGAATTTACTAAATATCGAAGTAAAAAACGTTGGAAAATTGAAAAAACAAATTTAAACAAGAGCCGATTCGGATCTAGCACTCGCCGCCCGCTGCCGCGGTACGCTCGCTTCGCTCGCTCGGCTCGTGCGTTGTGGTCACAAGGTTATGTTTCTATATAACAATTTTCGATATTTTAATACAGTCAATATTTTTATTTTAGATTTTTTGAACTTCGATATTTTATCAGTAGATATTTTAACTTTCGACATTCAAATATATAACCCTACCATGATCAACAGAACACAGCACAAACAATGTTTTGTATTATTTTTGTATTAAATAAATAAAAATGTTATCTACGGTCTATAATGAAGTGTATCCAGACTTATATAATAAAAAAAAAACGTTTGTAACTCTGTCAGTTTGTCACCTAATCATGCCTAAACGGACGATCCGTTCTTACTGAAATCTAACAAGAAGATACTTTATAGCGTTAGGATGAACATAGGCTACTAAATTCTTGGTGTACGTGAACAAAGTCACGGGTTATTTATTTGGTTATTTATAAGCTAGTTACTATAATTAGTACGTTTTCCTTTGTTATAATGAAGTGTTGTTTTTACAGGTGGAACAAAGAGATAAATACGACGTGTTCCTGCCGGCTTGGTGGAACGCCTACCTCGTGTCACACTACACCGTCGTCTTGTATGGATTCTTTGAGCTGGCTGGAAAGCACATGGTAAGTTTTACATAGAGATTCGCCTACACGTAATCTCTGTGTAGTAAATAAAAATGAAATTATAAAACGAAAACCCGAAAAAAACTAAACAAATCACGATTTAAAAAGTAACAGGAAAATATTATCATCTGAATTTGTTATGTACAAATTAATAATGTTTGTCTCTCATTAAATAAACAACTTATACGTAATATATTTTAATATACTTGATACATTAATGCTCAGAGAATACCCGTGGTCATATGCCACCTATGCTAACAAAACAATACATTCAGTTCATTACAGTAGTAAAAGATCATAAGCTTTTGGGCTAAGTATTCAAATAAAAACCAAGCTAGCAAAAAGTTAGCTAAAAGAATCAGTCAACCGCGCATGCATAAACAATGATAAAAATCGAAATAAACACTCTTTGGTCAATTCAAAGTACTTATAAACTTTAACAGAAAAAAAGTGAATTTATAGAATTACTAGCTGTGCCCGCGATTTCGTCCGCGTGGAATAGTGTCTTTGGGTAGCATTTTTAAATATTTAGGCTAATTATTTTACAAATAAAACACAAGCGTATCCCACCTACACCGCACCGTACCACGCCGCGTAAATCCCCCTCCCATCTCCCCCCCCTCGTCCTTTCCCTCCCCTCTCCCTCTCTTCCCTCCACCCCCTTTCTCAACACTTCCCTCTCCCCGTCCCCTTTTTCCGCCACTTCCCCTTCCCTCCCCTCTCCTCACTTCCCCTCCCCTCCCCGTCTCTCTTCCCTCCACTCCCTTTCCCTCACTTCCATCTCCCCTCCCCTTTTCCCCTCCCACTCCTCCTCCCCCCACTTCGCCTCCCCTCCCCTTTCTCTCACCTCCCATCCCTCTCCCCCTTTCCCCTTCCCCACACGTCTACCCTCCCTCCCCTCCCCTCATTCCCCCTTCCCCCTCTTCCTCCCCCTTCCCTCTCACAAACGTTGAATGAAACAATAAGTTTCAAGCTTCTAGCTTTAAAAATGACGATACTTCCATACAACTTTTCATTACCCCTTTTAACCCCTTACAACCCTCTTTTAAAAAGTAGCCTATGTCCTTTATCAGGCTCTAGACTATCTGTGTACCAAATTTCATTTAAATCCATTCAGTAGAACATTCACATAAACCTTACATATTTCCATACAAACTTTTATCCCTTATTCCCTATTGTTATTTTCACACCCTTGAGGGTAAAACTTTTACAAACTTTGAATGTCATTTTTTTATATCGAATCAACAGCCTAAAAAATAAGTTTCAAGCTTCTAGCTTCTAAAATGACGATACTTCCATACAACTTTTCATCCCCCCCTTTCAACCCCTTACAACTCTTTTTTCGCATTAAAAAGTAGCCTATGTCCGTTCTCAGGCTTTAGACTATCTGTGTACCAAATTTCATTTAAATCGGTTCAGTGGTTTTGGCGTGAAAGCGACACAGACAGACAGAGTTACTTTCGCATTTATAATTTTAAGTTAGGTATAGGGTTATTTTGTTAAAGTAATCTGTATCTTAATATTTTTTTTTATTTAATTTCAGTTGTATATGCATAAAGTATGTCATTATGCTACTACTTTTCAACCAAAAGAAAGAAGTAGGTTCCAAGTTTCTAGTTCCAAAAAGAAGTAGGTTCTCAATTCATCTGAATGTTTTTTTTATGTATGTTACGCGGTTTCTCCGTCAATTGTGAACCGATTCAAATGATTATTTTTTTAAGCGGTAGAGTACGTTTCCGAGGTGGTCCCATTGTAATTTCATCGAGATCTGATAAGTATTTTAAGAGATATGACGATAAACATTTCAAAGTTGATACTGAAATTGACTCGCGGGGCATGGAAGTCGGTTGTTTTAGTTTTTAAAATAAGTAGAACTTTACGACATGTCTATAGAATAAATTATATGTTATAGACATTTAACTGTGAGTATATTATTTAAACACGGCTATGTCATAACATAGAAAGTTCATAGCTGACCTAGTTTAATTATCACAGAGTACAATTGAATTAAACTTCAAAGTTAATGTTAAATCTGATTCCACAGTGAACGACCCGAACCCTAACTGATCCCATAGCACTTCAAACAGAGTCTCTGTAAACATCTACTGAATGTGGAAGCTATCTAAAATTTGAGTCCCTTAGGCTTTATTCACATTCTTACGTCATGTTAACCTTTCCAAGTTTCATCATCATCATCATAATCAGCCGGTATCAGTCCACTGCTGGACATAAGCCTCTCCCAAGTCATGCCACTGAGCCCGATTTTCGGCTCTTTGTTTTCAGTCTTTCCAAGTTTGCCTTTTGGTAATGGTGCATACTTATCGTTACATCTTATTTTAATACATATATAGATGTTCGCTTGATCATTTTAGTTTCGGCGCGATGACTATAAATTTGTCGGATTGCAGAACAAACTCATTATATTCAACCAACTTCCAAAAAGGAGGAGGTTCTCGTCTGTGTGTTTTATGTTGTATGTTTGTTACGCATATAAATTTGTCGGATTGCAAAACAAACTTATTGTATTCAACCAATTTCCAAAAGGAGGAGGTTCTCATCTGTGTGTTTTATGTTGTGTGTTTGTTACGCAATCACTCCGCCAATAGTAAACGGAATCGAATGTATATTTTTTTCTTTTATAGGATACATCTTTGAGGTCATTTCTTTGTAATTTCATCGAGATCTAATAAGTATCTCCAGTTATTATGTTTCTTTGAAGTGTCACACACTTTATATATTTTGTAAATTGTTAAACACAATCCAAAATTTCATCGTACCGACGGGACTCGAACCCGCACCCCCCGGATTACACGTCTAGGTGCTCTGCCAATTAAGCCACGGTTCGATCCATCGATACGACGAAATTAGTGGATTGCATTTGTTAACCCAATTATGCATTGGTGGCGCCATCTATGACTACTTATTACGTAAGTTAATCATTTGGAAGAAATCATTACAGTTTTCAAATCCGACGAGAGATGTTGCACTGCGTAAATCAAATATTATGTTTCCTTGAAGTGTCACTTTATATTTTTTGTAAATTGTTAAACACAATTCAAAATTTCATCGGGACGGGACAGAGCACCTGGACGTGTAATCCGGGGGGTGCGGGTTCGAGTCCCGTCGGTACGATGAAATTTTGGATTGTGTTTAGCAGTATCTCCAGTGATATTGAGATAAACATCTAAAATTTGGTAGTGAAAATAACTACCGTTGCATTTGCTTTCCGTTTCTTTTTTGGTTTTGTACACAATCTTAAAATATTAAGTTCGCTAAACGTGTTTTTAAGGACGTTTAAGTACCACCACAGTAGTGTACGGTGTTATTTTATACAATAGCTAAGTGTTTTTGTATTAAATTAAGAATGTAGTTCAGGGCCAATCAAATAAGCTTGTGCCTTCGTTCTTGACTTGCTTTTCATATAAGTATGTACTTCAAAAGTTGACATAAATCTGTTTTATGTAGAGTGTAGCATAAAATCAATACCACCGGGACACAAATAAGGGATGCAAAACTTAGTTTTACTTAGCTACAGTTTGCGGCCTCGTGTGAACAAAGCTTTAACTCGACCACAACTGGCTTGTCCTTGTAATTGTATTACGTTAGTTTCTGACCGAACTTTTTAAACTTTAACGCTTTTGGTACATAGGCTAGCGTTTGGCCACTATCTCGCCTGGTGGTAATCGATGATGTGATTAAAGATAGTGAACACGCGTACAATGTAATGAAGGCCTTGAATGGTCTGACTCTCAATACCAAGGCCGAAACCCCGTAAGACGAACCCCCCCCTCCCCCTCCCCGAGGCAAGTGTTCTCTATGATGATGGTAGCTACTTTTTGGTGGAAACTCAGGCAAACATCTGATACAATACTAAGGGCCAGTTTCACCGTTTCTGATAAGCCTATTAGAAACTTATTTGACGGATTTTTGACAGCTTTTCTATGGCGTCATTTGTCAGATAAATATCTGAAACTCTTTCAGGAAACAGTGAAACATGCCCTATGTCTGATACTACACTGTGTCTTATTCTATTGGTTAATCTTAAACTTTACTCGTAAAGAGAAAAAATACTGGCATGTATTTAGTCCAGTGACTGAGCATCTCCATTCAACGGGGGAATATAAATGAAATTTATTGATCTCATGGTCCATCTCATCCTAGGTTACAAAGATCTAAAAGTAAATACAATGTATAGTTTCACTAGAGCCTGCTGTTTAAGCATACAAGCAAGCAATACAGCAATACAGCCAGCATTTTGGGAACTTTACCTACTGGTAGTGGTTTGGTAGACTAAACTTTACTTTTTATTGTTATTCAACTGACTTCGAAAAAGGAGAAGGTTCTCAAATCGTCTGTATGTTTTTTATGTATGTTACGCAATTACTCCGTCAATTGTAAACCGATTCGAATGAATTTTTAATTGGTAGTGTACATCTTCAAGAAAGTCCCATTGTAATTTCATTGAGATCTAATAAGTATCTCCAGAGATATGACGATAAACGTCTTAAACTTGCTACTGAATCGGACTCGAAGTCGGTTGTTTTAGTTTTCAAACTAAATTATGTTTAGATTTATTTGTTTGTTTATAGTTAGGAAGTTTTAATATTATATTAATGTATATACTTGTAGAGCAAATACACGTGATATTCCATTCGTTATATAACTTTGGCTTCATTCTCCTTTGTTCCAGGGCATGACGCCAATCTCGGTACTGATCTTCGTGCTGTACATCATAGCGTCACTTACCATCATCGGTATGCTCTTCGACAACTCAAAGTATGCTCCGACTCTTGAGGTTCTCCGCTGTTCCGCGTTGGCATTCCTCGCTAGAAGTCTGGCTCTCACCAGTCCAGGTCTTGGAACAGCTCTCCAGGTGTTCTATGTAGCCTCAGCTATGTTCTGGGCCTTGAACTCTCTGAAACTTCTGGAGATTAAGAAGGTCCAGAAATTGGATTAGACTGATGCTAATGATCTTCTCGACGCATTTTGTTATGGATTTTGACGAGGCTTGAATGTGATATTTGGATGAGAATGCTCGATTGACTTGCAATTATAGTTAAACAAGAAATAGCCTTAGAAAACTTGTTTCATATTATAACCATAACTAGCTGATACCCGTGACTTCGTTCACGTACACCAAGAATTTTATAACTCAAATATTATGTTTCTTTGAAGTGTTACACACTTAATATTTTTGTAAATTGTTAAACACAATCCAAAATTTCATCGTACCAACGGGACTTGAACCTTGAACTTGGGTTAACAAATGCAATCCACTAATTTCGTCGTAACGTTACTTCGCACCATGGCTTAATTAGCAAAGCACCGGAACATGTTATTCCGGAGGTTGCGGGTTCAAGTCCCGTTGGTACGATGAAATTTTGGATTGTGTTTAACAATATACCAAAATTTTATAACTGTAAAACTCTGTCAATCAACATTTGCGTGATCTGAGTAATTTAAGTTATATGTACTTGTAAAATTTCAGTAAGATCGGGTCGTTCGTTAAAGTGTGATTAGTTAACAAACAGACAGAGTGACAGTTACAAACGTTCTTATAATACATTATTAGCACAGTTTTACATATGTTTGTAAAACTGTGATATTAGTCTAACTAAATTGATCCCTTGTCATAATGTGAAACATTTTCATAAGTTCAACTGATTTAATCTTTGGTAGTACATTGTTAAATAATATTTTATCAAAACAAAATTCAATTTATGTATTACCATTATTTTATATACAATCCAAAATGTTGTTTCACGGGACTGGAACTCAAGCCTCCTGGCTAACACGCCCGAGCGCTTTAACCATCGTAGCCATGGACGATTCCCACTGAAACGATCTAATTTCTGGATTGCATTATAACTAATTAGGTTTGTTATGGCAAAATTTTGAATTGAAGGTGTATAATAATGTACAATAATACTTACATTCAAAATTTTAAACCAACCCCGACCGATCTATTTATAATCTGTTAATTGAGACCATTCCTATGAGCCCAAACTTGAAATCTCTGCTGTGAGTTGGTGCGAATTTGAGTATTCTGCAGATTCTAGATGTCCCAGCATCAGGTCAACGCTACCAAGTCCTCACAACATCGTTAAAGTAAGAGTATACTGAATTTCGAATTAATCAGAACTACGAAAATTTATTTCATAGTGTCATCAACTAGGAAAATGCTTATAGTCTTCACACTATTGAAAGGATTTTCATAAAATATTATGTTTCTTGACGTGCACTTTATATTTTTTTATACCGGGTTTGAGTCCCGTCGGTACGATGAAATTTTTAATTGTGTAACAATGGATTTCATAAATCAAAGCTAAGAAGACTCTCGATCAAGACACCGATAAAAAAAAATCTAAATCGGTTCAGCCGTTTGGGCGCTAATGCCACAGAAGACACACAGATTCACACGTCTAACTTATAACTATCTATATTATAACTTATAACCCCTTCTATTTGTGTCAGGGGTTAATTACTAGTAATCCATTGAAAAAACATCAAACGAACGCAGTACCCCTCGTATAATGTAGGGAGTTAAAAACATTATTACTTCTCATCCAAAATACTCGGCTTGAATATTTGATAATCTGAAGAAATTGAACGAATTTGAATGTAAATGGTCCAAGAAAAGGAGCTAAGTAAAAGGCTTAATGGATAAGCCATTAAACATTAATGTAAGCACCGCTAAGCTCTTGTGTTTCTCTGTAGTTTACTTAACTTACTTAAGGATGTTGGCTTTGGTCGAGATCATATTTGTTATAACTCGGCGGTATTAGAATAAATAGATAACAAAAGCCTGTTGACGAGTAATTATATGAACATTACTTTATACCTCTTCATGTAAATAATTATATTTATTAAATAGCAAGACAAGTATAATAAGCAACGCATAACCTAAACTTGGCCGTGATGTCTTTTGATAAATGTTTTAAAGGTTTACCGTGGAATCCATGGAGAAAAAGATGTGGTTGGCGTACACTATTTGATTACCGTTTTTATTAGCTTTTTATTAGCTTCACCTGTATGTTTGTATGTTTGTAACCGACTTCTTTGGGCGCGATTTTGACCCACTTTAAACGGCCAGATTTCGTTCAAACTTTGTAGATTTATCGAGGACCGATGACAATACACTAATTTGATAAAAAATTATTACATCTTTCAACTAAAAAGTAGAAAGTAAATAATAGTTAAAAAAAACTAAAAAACACGCTTACAACAATAATCAATAACAAATATAAATTAATAATAGTGTGAATAAAAAAAATATATATTTTTAAAAAAGCGTGGGGTGCTTTTAAGATATTATCAAAATGATAATCACTGTACTCATATCTGTCATTAAAATATTTATAACTATTGACACCATGCACCTCACGATTTTTTTTAAATTTTTTTTTTTTTTTTTAATTTAAATTTATTAAAATTTATTTTCTATTGTTTAGTTCGGTTTTCTATAAAAAGCGTGTTTTTTAGTTTTTTTTAACTATTATTTATTTATATCTTTTATGCTAGCGTTTGACCACTATCTCACCAGGTGGAAAGCGATGATGTAGTCGCAGATGGTGAACACGCTAGGCTTATAATACTCTGACTCTCTAGCTGCCGGAACACCGTAAGGTCATGGTGGCAGTGTGGTAAGCCACTTTTTTTTTGTAGCAAGTCTGGTCTGGAACATCGATATAACATGCTCCTACCACATATAAAATGTAAGAAAAGAGTAAAGAAGAAATATAACAAGAAATAATATTGATTAAGTAAATATATTTGTGATTGATTTTCATGAAAGTGTGCAATAGGTACATGCAATCTTATATTGTGAAAACACGTTCCTGCTCGATCCTCTTGAAATCAGGGCATAGTAAGTACTCGCTAACAAATAAAATAATAATGCGGAAATAACGAATTACTGTGAAATTATGAGGCGCTTTATTTTGTGAAATATTTTTCAGCAATTAAGACGTCACTTACCCACTGCATTAAAAAACAATAGCAATTAAAATTAATAACCTACCCGTTGTTTTAAATCCCGCGATTCCAGTATTGTTGCCTGTAGAAGAAAACAAACATTTTGAAAAACAATGCTCGCACCCTTGCCTTTAATTAAACATTTATTTTTTAAAAAGAAGGGTTCTATTCTCCATAGCAAATTTAATTGACTTTTGAACGAAATTTTTTGTGGCATTTTGTTCCTGGGTCTAACACGAGTAGTAGAATCAATATTAATATCTCACATTAACGCATAGCGTAATTTTCAAACCAACATAATATATTATATATGTAACATTATTTGTATCAAAATCTACCACTATGTGTTGGTGAAAATATTCACGACAACGGACGACAGTGTATCACGGCCTTGTTTTAAAATTATTAAAAGTCAATTATCAGACTCATAACGGTCTTACAATGTTCTTAAAATAAACAAACGACGACAATATATTTGCTCTATTACATAGCTTATTAATTTTATTGAAATACGGAATACATATCAGGCACAGGTCTGAATATTTTCATTTAAATTCTGCTTCGCTAGAGCGAGAGATAAATACTGTCTTAAAACTGTCTAAGCCGAAGAAGGGGGATTATACCCATCTCTTTCCGTCTTTGCATTACTATATATCAGTGCATCAAGTGAGTAAGAAAACTAAAGTTTTATATTATTCTAAGTGCTTTAAGAAGCGAATATTTTGTGGATGAAATACTGTCTTAAAACTGTATAAGCGGGGGAAAATGGATTATATCCATCCCTTTCTGACTTTGCAATCATATAGTCGCCCCAGTGCATCAAGTGAGTAGGTAAACTAGAGTGTTATTTATTGTAGTATGAAGCGTATATTTATGTCAAAAACTGTCAATGTATCTTTGTGCCTTAAATATGCCTAAATGATAAGTATCAAACTACTCAACAGCTTATTATAAAATCATCCTTTCTTGAAAACTAAGACGTTCACTTTTAGTGTGCGAATTGTTAAAAACATTTAACCCAATGAAATACGAGTATATACACATGGCATGCTAGAAAGCATGTATAATAATTTATGATCGTAAAAGACGAAAAAACCGACTTCACATGGCGCGATAGTGAAAGTATTCAGTAGCCATAATCATGTCATCAAGGTATACAAATTTGTTTATATTGTTTATCTCCATATCTCCGGAGATGATTATCAGATCTCGATACAATTTTAATGGGACCAAACGGGAGGCATAATCTCTCAAACAAACAAAAATTGTCAAATCGGTTAAGATTTGACGGAGTTCTGAGTTATTACAGACGAATTGAGAACCTCTTCCTTTTTTGTGAAGTCGGTTAAAAACAAAGTGCAACATTTAGATTAGGTTTATTAATTACACTACTTTAGTGTAATTGACTAAGTCATGACGTAAATTGGGGTGTAGAATGTTTCTGATTACACAATGCAAAGTCATCTTTACTGGAATGTGTCATCGATTGGCCTCGTGTAAATTTATCTTTACTGGAATGTGTCATCGATTGGCTTCGTGTAAATTCATCTTTACTGGAATGTGTCATCGATTGGCCTCGTGTAAATTCTCCATTAATTTGAATATGTGTTTGGAAAGTATATTTTTGTATCAAATGTAGCCTTTTTTAATTAGGTTCTCTTTGATTGAGATAAAACACAGAAAATATTGATTGGTCTTAGTTTTGAAACGTGCCAGAATATAATGGAATTCTATCTATAGTGTACCTATGTTTGTACAACCCCATCTACTTTAGAAGTAGGTAAACAGTGTTTATTTGATTATTTTAATAATGCTTTTATACATATTGTAGAATAAGTTGTTTTTGATTGCATAACGACTATGTTTTTGGTTCTTTGAGCTTGAATAACGAATACTTAATTGCGATATGTAATGAAACAGCATATACAGCATATAATAATTGAATTATATATATTTTTCTATAAAAAAGTGCCAAATACATTTAGTTCTTGGTGTCTTTTTGTGATTAGTCTTATTGGGCATTACAGGAATAAATTTTCGTAGAGCGCACTCGTAGCAAATCTACAGTCGTAGCATGGTCATAGGGCACTATGGCATGGCCTACGAAAAGTAATTCGTAGGGCATGGCAATGGGTGAAAACTAGAATGCCTACCTAGTTTTATAACCACTTATTTGACATCCCTTTGACAAATCGTATCACCCCAAATTATTGTATTTAGAACCAAACAATATTCGTTGTGATTGTGAAATTACTATTAGTTATCAAAGCCGCACACCAAATAATTAGAAAATAATAATTAGAATAATAGAATATTGCATCAATAAATGTAATTGCTTTAGTGGAAGTTTATTCTAAGTCAAGCAGTTTGGCATTTGGATAGCTATAGCATAAATTATTCATGTGTTTACGCAGATTTATAATTTATTTGTTACTATTTTCGTAAATAAATTGCTGAATATATTGAATTATATAGTTTTATTTGAAATTTAATCTGCACTTTTTTTTTCCATAAATACTTAGATGAACTTTATTTACAGAAGGTACATATATACAACTTAAAAATAAATTAAACTATTAACTGAGAATAAATTAAATGTTATATAAATAATATAATAATATAATATATATAATATAATATAATAATATAATATATATAAATAAAAATTAAAGTAGTTATAAATAAAAAACAGAACCTAGGTTGCAGCTGTCTGCCGGTATTGTTCCCAAAAAGCTGGCGACGTTACCTCGTTGAATTGCTAAGCTAATCCGTTGGCCGAGGTAAGCGCCAGCTCTTTGTTCATGAGTGACGTCTATTAAGCGTTTGAAGCTGCACTTACAGGTAATTTCTTCTGTCATTATTTTAAGAGTGATTGAGAAATTATCCTGACGAAGACGATGACGTCTTTGACAGATAGTACTTTGGCATGCAAAACTTTAGATTTTCAGAGTTTTAAGAGCTACCGGTGAGCATAAAACAACTCATATCTACGTCTCATACAAAAATGAATCCTTATGCTCTAAATAAAAATAATAATAATTTTATATCGCTGTTTAAGCGTGCCATTATCGTCGACCACATCGTCATTTACCAATAGGTGAGATAGTGGTCGAAAGCTAGCCTATATACTATAAGCAAAAAATAATAACTTAAGAATTTACCCTGGCGAATAATGAATTAGTATAAGTCCTACTGTTTAAAATACAGATATAGACATGCTACTAAAGAGTAAAGTAAAGTATACTACAAGTAAAAAAGGTTACAAAAAGTATATCTAAAAGCATGCTTAAGACGGGCATGCTTTTTAATGGTATAACTTAGGGTCAGTTCACACCGCGACGCGAAGCGACGAGACGCGACGTGACGTGACGCGACGATTCATTTGGAGTCGCGCGGCGCAGCGCGGCGCAGCCAGAAGCCGCGCGGCGTAGCCCAACGCCGCGCAGTGCATCAAAACGCACGACGCCACCAAATTATCTCAATGCAATTTGTATCTTATTGTGTAGTTAATTGTTTTCATTTGTTTAATTTCATTTTCATTTTTCAATTGTTTATCACGCGGTTTAATTGTTTCTTCCCGCTGCGCAGAGTGTGGCCGCCTGAAGCCACCGAACTAACGCCGAAAAAAGTTCTTTTTTGTAATATTCTCTTAATAAGAGCGCGCCGTGTCGTCGCGGTGTCAGCCGACCGTTACGAAAAGCATACTCGTTACTTCATGTCATTTGCATGTAATTTATGTCAAACTTACGGGTGAATGGAAATAGACGCGTCTGTACAGATATAGCTCCATCTCTCTCTACTCAGCAGTTTGTTCACGTTCGTTTGGCCTGGTGTGTTGTGTGACCCAGCATTATGTATACCTGTTCATATGCGTTCAGACCGTCCATCCACCCGCGCTGCAGGTAGCATACGCGAGTATCAAACGACGGTCGACTTTTGAGCATACCTACTAAAGTCCCCGTCACGAGAAGCTATAAATTATGTAAACAAACATCTTTTACTAAGTAAACATTTTATACTGCGAGATAATAATAAATTGACCATATTCAATCGACATGAAATATAGACGGGTTATATGAAAGTAACAACCTATTTAATTTAGTCGGATCATATTTTAACGACGCAAAGCGCTATCGTTTGTGTTTCTTGGTACCGGACGCAGGGATTGTAAACTATCGGGACGCCATTTTGAAATAAACGCGTCATTCGAGTTTCGAATGCGTACGAGTTTGTTTCATAATGGAAAAAATGGAAATGGAAACATCTGAATCTGACGAATAATTATTCTTAAATAATATATGTTAATTAATATTTGTTACTTAATAATTTATTAAATTTTAAACAAATTCATTTTTTTTGTTGGTCCAAATGTTGTGAACTCCTGAACACTTGTTTACATAATTTATAGCTTCTCGTGACGGGGACTTTATAAATGAACATGCTTATTTCTAGCAAGGTAAGTACACACATGCTTCTAAGTTGCAATTGCTCATGAATGGCATGTTTTGTGCTAATAATGAGGCACTTAATCATATAAAAAATCAATGTCCACCAAAGATTCCTAATACCTTTCGCAGCGATCTGTAATAATTCAACCTTAGATCTTAATATTAAACCGATCAGAAGCCGGAAAATAAATTACTGGGTTCTAAATGATTAAATTCTTGATAAAATGTCATGGACAGCTGTTTCTGGCAGCTTTTGATTAACGGTTGAGGAGAAAATAACGTTTAATTTATTTATTTTGTAAATCTGCGATAAGGTTGGATGTCGAACTAAACGAAAATACCTACTCTAAAATACAAACTGTTTCTAGTAAAGGTACGGACACACCGCAGAGTACTGCGTGCGCGATCTAGGCGGCGATCAGATAGCGCAGTAGTATTTGTACCGACTGGTTCACACCAAACGCGATCAAAAAACAATTGAAATGTACTAAGATCGCGCCCGCAGATCGCAGGACGCCGCGGTGTGTTCGTGCCATAAAAATGTTTCTTCCGGTACCAGATTTTTTAATATATAAACCTGATCACTATTGATCACTAGTTCGCCTAGTAAGCGATGATGTGGTCGAAGAAGGTGAACATTCCTAAGCCTAGAGTACTCTGACTCTCAAGGGCTGTGTGCTGCCGGAACACCATATGGTGGTAAGCTACTTTTTGGTAGCATAATAAGCCGAACATCGATAGAATTTTACGCCTACTACCTGTGGATGAACACCCCTGCTAGGATTTGAACCGGCAACCTCTCGCTTAGGAGTCAAGCCATCTATCCTTTACGCCAACGGGGCACTTAACAATTATGTCCCTTAGATGTGAGTTGAACCACTATCACACCTGATGCCATGTGACTACTTTTGTCTACGGTGTAGCTAGTCAAGTTACCAGTTCACTCGCGATTTTCAATTCAATTCAATATTATTTATTTTCAGATAAGACACATCCATTTGTTAGTAATTAATTAGCATAGGAATAGTTCAGTACAAATTGATACGAGCAAAATTAAAAATGTATAAAGAGGAGAACAAACCATCTACCACAGCGCACTCTACACATACACTGATCGTTTTCTGTCAACCAGCACAAAGCACACCATGACAGGCGAATTGTATCTGTCCGCTACTGTTTTTAGAATGCTATTAGGACTGTCTCAAAACTTCCTTAGCAGCGAGGCCGTCTTCTTTCTAATAACGGCATAAAATCATCTCTTCGAGCCTGCGCAAACATTACTGACGCGCTGCAAAATCGAGGCAGACCCAACAACATTCTACAAGTATTATTATATTGGACGCGTAGTACACTAAGCGATCTTTGAGTACAGCTGACCCATAGATTGCCAGTGTAGAAACTCTGACAGTACGCCTTGAAAAGGGTGATTTTGACCTCTTTACTACACGGAGCAAATCTTCGAGCCAATATGTTACTTCTGACCGCCAGCGCTCTACGTTCCCGTTCGATATCCGTATTATCTTTAAGGTCGTCGGTAATAATGTGCCTGAGGTATTTAAAATGGTTTGTCCGCATGTATTCAGTACTATTTAAAGAAATCTTTGGGTATATATCGGGACATTTACCGGCGGCCTTAAAAATCAAATGTACTCACAGTTTTTGACATTGTACATCAACCTATGGAATATCTGTCCTATTGCCCCCGCAGTTGGGCCCAGCAGCACCATATCGTCCGCGTAGCTGATATTGCTGATGGTAACTCCACCAACTCGACAGCCGACACGCATGCTGCTGAGTTTAACTATGAGGTCGTTTATGTATAGGTTAAAAAGCTTCGGAGACGTTAACCCTCCCTGTCTCACCCCGTACTCCAACCTATACGGATCCAAGATAACTTTGGACCACCTCACCATATTGGTCTGGTTTCCGTACCAGAACTGGAAGAGTCTGAGCTGTACTTCCGGTAAAGAATCAAAGAATCAAGAATCAAAGCATTTATTCAGTATATAGGCAGTATTAATATACGCACATATACACGTCAAAATCATAAATCATAACCAATTATCAAGTAAACATAGCAAATGCAGAATTTTAACGCTTTGAATTAGAATAAGTTATTTTTCAAAAAAAATACGACTAATAAAACCGACTTCATAATCACAAACAGGCACTCAAAAGCGAAAAATAAATTACTTAAAATTATTATAAGCGCTACCCACTTATCTATTTGAAGTCGGTGCCAGCCAAGTCTAATAGGTAGTAGATGTAGATGGTTTTCATTAATTCGGTAGGAATTTAAAGACATTAATTTAAGATCGTTTAAAAACCTAAAAGAACCGACTTCAAGCGTTGCGCTAGTCATTTTCAGTGCCAAGTGTATGGTGTTTATCTCCATATCCTTGGAGATAATGAACATAATGTCTCGATGAAATTTTAAAATGAGACTACCTGGGAAGTATATTAATACACAAAAGATTTTTTCAAATCGGTTCACGGGTGGAAGTCACTACATTGATAGCGATGCGTCTTGTCATCGCAAACGTCTGCTAGAATGAGATGCAGCTAGACAGTTGTTATGTGCATCTCTTTTCGTATCGACGATTATCGGCCGAAATTCATCGCTATTCATATAGAGACATCCACCCCAGGTGTCTGTGAGTAATCGGTGAACATACATAAAAAAAAAGATTGAGAAGTGACGAATTGAGGACCTACTCCTTTTTTCTAAAGTCGGTTAAAAAGAAGAACAAGTCGGCGGTTTCTGGATAAAATGTAATTCGCATAAGACCTAAAAACCTAGATTTTTTAAATCAATGTTTCTCACGCGCACAATTTCGGTATGTTCAACGATATACAAACAAAATTAAGCTTAAACTGCGTCATCGTTCCGCACGATGGTAAACAAACATTTATTTGACGTAGTTTGAGGTATATTTGCTTTTTGTTAAGGCAACTCCGCTTGAGATAGAATAAATAATACGTTATTTTACTGTTATTTCACGATATCACAAGCATTGTGTTGTATTGGTTTGTTGATTCATATAAATACGTTGGTATTTTTCCGGGGTTTAAGAGTATACGTTCAATGAATATACATTACTCGCAGCGCCCCACAGCTTCGCCTGCGTTAAAAAGTATTCCATGTGTTATTACAAGCTATGTACCATCTGTGTGCCAAATTTTATCTAAATCTGTTTAGAAGTTTTTGAGTAAGAGAGTAACAAATGTCCATCCATCTAAACGTACCAAGTTAACTTAATATAAAAGTACATAGATGGCGCTAAAGCATGTTGAATCATTTTCCTTGCAAATATTGCCTCAATGTATGAGATCCTGCATCGCACATACGATATTTTCCGCGATGTTAGTATCAGATGCACTTGTTTTGTCATTAAATATCTTAAAATGTGTACTCTCTATATAAAAATATCGCATTTATAATATTTGTACTTTGTAGGATAAGTAGGAAAGTAGGATTCTTAAACGTTAATGCTCACAGCCGGTTACTGATAGTGCTATTAAGAATCTCTATCCCACCAGTTAGTAAGTGACAATGTTTTCAAGGATGGTAAGCACAAATTGGCTGGAAGAGAAGAGCCGAAAATCGAGCTCAGTAGCGTGATTTGGGAGAGGTCTATGTCTAGTAGTGCACCTTACCGTGATCAATCTTATCAATATCTTTTCTACAGAGATGGATAGAAATGCCTTAAACTTGTTTTATCTAGTCGCCCTTTTTCCAACAGAATAGTAGAACTAAGTATTCTGTGTTCTTTCAATCAGTTTATTTTGGGTAAATTAACTACTTAGACATATAACTAAATCCACAGCATACATATATACAATGCTTTTTAGGGTTCCGTAGCCGAATGGCAAAAAACGGAACCCTTATAGATTCGTCATGTCTGTCTGTCTGTCTGTCTGTCTGTCTGTCTGTCTGTCTGTCCGTCCGTATGTCACAGCCATTTTATTCCGAAACTATTAGGACTACCGAATTGAAACTTGGTAGGTAGATGTATTCTGTGAACCGCTTTCCGATTTTTATACAAAAATAAAAAATATAAAAGTTTAAGGGGGGGCGGGGCATCCCTTACATGGAACTGGAACAAAAAAAAAAATTCGTCAAACCTATACGTGTAGGGTATCTATGGATAGGTCTTTAAAAATGACATTGAAGTTTCTAAAATCATTTTATCTCAAAGTCAATCATTTCAAAGATAGGCGCGTCTAAAGTGGTAAAATGTGTGCCCCCCCCCCCCCTCCCCCTCTAACTTCTAAAGTAAGGGAGTGAAAATCTGGAAAAAATATATTCTGTAGATCTCAATAAAAACTTTGAATGAAAATTAGTTTGAACGAGATACAGTCAGCAGTTGTTTAGATATAGCGACCGCAAGTATAACTTTGTTTTTCATACAAACACTATGAAAAACAAAGTTATTTCTGGAGTTGCGAAAAATCAAAGTTATAGAATACTCTACTGTGTTACGGAACCCTACGAGTGCGAGTCCGACTTGCACTTGGCCAGTTTATTCCCGTTGAATTAGGCGGATACTACTTTCTTCCACATGCTACGATCCTGACATACCTCTTTCGCTTTTTCAACTTTCATGAATATGCAATCATACATGCGTGCCAGTTGTAGGTACTTTTGACTTGGCCTTTCTTTAAAACGTCTCCAATCTGGTCGTGGTACGTTCGCCTCGATCAGTCCTTACCGGCTGGCCCATGCACACTCGTCTTATAAATCTGTTTTGTCAATCTTCAATCTCAATCCATCCTCTCTAATCCTCTCCAATCTCTAATCCTAAATCCACAAAGTGTTTACAAAACAACTTGCAAGTAAAATAAAAACTCTTTCTGAATAAATAGTTGTGGAACAGAGCGATAAAAACTTACTTTCCTTTCTCGGGTACTTACCTTATATCTCGGAAAGTATTCCGCAGATAGAAAAAGTGAAGAAAAACGTACGGCAATTTATTACTTACAGAGATGATAGCAACAGGTCATACGGTTGTGATAAATAAACAATAATTACGAGTATATTAAATATGCTCCTACCATCTGTTACAGAATAAATAATAGTACAAGTCACCTGTGGATGAATACCCGTGCTGGGATTTGAACCGGTGACCCTCGCTTAGAAGTAAAGCCATCTATCCCTAACGCCAACGCGGCTTTCAAAAAATAATCTTCGACCGCATCATCACTTACCAACAGGTGAGATATTGGGAGAGAGTGGTCAAACGAAGGCCTATGAGATTTTAAAAAAAAATTTGCTAAATAAATAATTTTTATTTCCGTCTGTCTTCTACATTATATCAGTCACTAAAATATCCTCTATCCTAAATTGCGTACCATTATCAGAAAAATATTTCGGACACAAAGTGTTTTGCTCCGTTTAGCACTGGCCGATATAATCTAAAGGAAAACAGGATAAATACGGCAGAATATCTAAGGGATAGGAATATTATATTCCTGGTACTTCTTCCTTCCATATTATCTGATATAATTAACCTTCCTAGAAAGATATAAGTAGAAAAAAATATATAGTAAACATTTTATAACAAAAATAAAGCTATAACTTTACTTGCCTAAATCGATGATAGGTGATGAAAAGTGTCCTCATTCCAGTTCTATGCTTCACCGTACTACATTTTGTTTTTATTTATACTTACTTTTAAGTAAGTATACATAATTATTTTATAAAATTTTGGGTTATTTATTAAAGTTAAATTTAAGTTTTTACTTTAAGAGACATATAACTCGTTTCAGATCTTAGCATGCTTCATCATCATTATCATCAGCTTATATTAGTCCACTGTTGGACATAGGCCTCTCTAATTGCACGCCACTGAGCACGATTTTCGGCTACTCTCATCCAGCTCTTTCCAGATTTTTCTCATTAGCATGCTTATTTAAAAGAAATCTACATTAAATAATTTACTTAAAATTATTATAAGCGTTACCCACTTCTCTATTTGAAGTCGGTGCCAGCCAAGTCTAATAGGTAGTAGATAGATAATACCTACATGTATCTACCTACTTACTAACCTACATGTACCTACTTACTACTACTACATACATAGTATCTATCTAATATCCAATAGACTTGGCTGGCACCGACTTCAAATAGAGAAGTGGGTAACGCTTATAATAATTTTAAGTAAATTATTTTTCGCTTTTGAGTGCCTTTTTGTGGTTATGAAGTCGGTTTTATTTTTTTTGAAAAATAATTTATTTTACCCTTTTTAGTGCAAAAAAAGTTTTAATGAAATTACATGCATTTATTAAATTTCGTGTCTGAGCCGTTATACACTGACGGATATATACTTTTTGAAAATTTCAAGTATGTACCTATAACGGTTAAGAAGATACAGATCTGTAAAGTGTGCACATATAGACACACGGACGGACGGACGGACGGACGGACGGACGAACAGACAACAAAGTCGCAGAAAGTGTTCATTTGGTAGCCTTTGGGTTCGGAACCCTAAAAAAATTGACTTTAAATGCCGCGCTAAAGTGAAAATATTCACTAGTAATAATGATGTCATCAAGGTATCAAAGGACAATGTCTAAAATGGCCCTGTACAATTAAAGCATCTGACACACACGATAATTAATTGTCTATTTTATTACAATAATTCCAAATACTTTTATAACACGGACTAGTTGGATTCCAAAATGAATATTACAAAGTATTATTACCATTAATTGCCTTAAATTATTAAATTATTAACATTAATTGCCGCCATATGGCCAACAGAGTACTGAATTCTACTACGATTCTACTATCTACGTTATAAGAGGCACTTCCCTATATTGTGGATATCCGAATTATGAAAGCACTGTGTAGCCAACCTAACAACGGAAAGTATTATTTACGTAGTAACTATTATATAATATGTGGTTTTATGCTTATAATTTTTTTTTGCTGTGTTGATTGGTACAAAGTACGTTCATAATTCTGAGTAATTTAATTATGTATGCAGTGTCGCGGGTCTGAAATGGCCGCCATCTTCGCCAAATGTCATGTCATGTCAAAAAATATTAGGTATGTTCAAAAAGTTTGCACCCTAACAAGACTTTGCCCGGTAGAACATTCCTGTGAAGACAAATTATTTATATTTATATATAATTATTAATTATAATTATTAATATATAATTATTTATTGAGGGCCCGGTGGCGTAATTGGGAGAACGGTCGGCTTTGATGCCGTGGTACCGAGTTCAAACCGCCGTGCACCAATGAATTTTTCTATCGAAAAATATATGTGCGCTTCTCACAGTGGCCCTCCGGTGAAGGAAAACATCGTTAAGAAACCAATAACCCCCGCATTGTGGTAGAACATATCTAGTGTCCGCCTGGCCAGCTACCACCCTCAAGTCAGAAAATCTGTCGCCAAACATCTAATGTGTTCCGGCAGCTATCCTTGAGAGCCAGTTCCCATTCTAGTCAACTTCTCTATCTTCGACCGCATCATCACTTAGCAACAGGTGAGATAGTGGTCAAACGCTTGCCTATAAGATATAAAAAAAAATTATCCCCACCTTTATTTCTATCTCGCTCACAGTTACCGTAAGAATATCTTATATGCAATAGCAACCTCCATTGTGTATATATATCCATATGTATAATCTTCTTGGGACTCTTCTACTAAAACTAGTACATTCTCCTATGTTTGAGGTATTTATCTCCATATCTCTGGTGATACTAATCAGATCTCGATAAAATTAAAATGGGACCACCTCGGAAACGTATCCTACCTATTAAAAAAAGAATCATTTGAATCCGTTCACAATTGATGGAGAAATCGCGTAACATACACACAAAAAAAAAAAAAAAAAAAAACATACAGACGAATTGAGAACCTCCTCCTTTTTTGTGAAGTCGGTTAACAACAAACATAAATAAATCCTTTTACTTCATTCTAATTAACGGCCTAAATTGTATTTTACACTTCGAAAGTCATTCATCACCCAACATTTAATTCCAGATTTTGTTTAATTCTCAAAGCAAATATGCGGAGGACTTATACAGTTCAACACCAACGAGCGAGAAATGCCAAGGACCTCTTAAATGATTAATGAAAATGAAGACTTATTTAAAATGAATAGATGTAAAATGTAGAAGTATATTTTGATGAAGATTACTTACCATGTTAAGGAGCCATAATCCGTTGTTAGGTTACTACATATTTCATTCATAAAATAATATTGTTTACCCTATGTTTATTTGATTTTCTATTATTATTGAATTATATTTCAATTTCAATTTCCTTTTTTAAAATTGTTTCAGTTGGAGTATGAGGATTTAAAACAACAGACTTTAAGAGGCATCTAGAGACTTTGAAGAGGCTACCAGAGGCTTCAAGAGTATGCAGTTCTCATCGGCATGCATCCAGCATCGTGGGGCGAAATCAAAACCTTTGAGGACATTGTCGCCCATGAGAAGGCCATTGTTACCTTCTTGAGTCCGTAGGCTTAGTCTACCCTACACTTAATTCCAGAGTATATCGCACCCATTCAGGAGCGATACCACTGGTGATAGACTTCATCCGGGGTTCCAACCAACCATTGGACATACGAGTAGATATGCAGCCAATCGTCGTCGTCTCAGTTTCGTTTTTCATTTCTTGGCAAGCACGATCTCATCTTAGATTACTACTAGCAGTCAAGTGGTTGGATGTCAGATATAAATAAACTGCCAAGTGCAAGTCGGACTCGCACTAGTAGGGTTCCGTACCACACTACAGTATTTTATAATATCGAGCAGAAAATACCACTCATTTTTCGCCAGCAAAGAATAATTAATGAACATTTTATTTCTTATAACGCCATCTATCGTCTAACAAAGGTGTTAGGGATTGACATTTCAATATAACGCCATCTATGGGACGTTTACCTAACTAAGCGTTCATAGATGGCGTGAAATGCCGAAAAAAACACGCTTCTTGTATGGGGACCCTCTATTATTTTTAACTTTATTCTGTTTTTAGTATTTGTTCTTATAGCGGCAACAGAAATACATCATCTGTGAAAATTTCAACTGTCTAACTATCACGGTTCTTGAGATACAGCCATGTGACAGACGGACAGACAGACAGACAGACAGACAGAGAGACAGACAGACAGACAGACGGACAGCGGAGTCTTAGTAATAGGGTCCCGTTTTACCCTTTGGGTACGGAACCCAAATAAAAAGCCATTAATTGGGTCCGCACACGGTCGGCGACGTTTATCAATCGTGAGCGACGAGATGTGACGATATAGTAGCCGTTTTTTTTATAACTAGATATAGTATTTAGTATTTATTTATAACTAGATATAGTAGCCCACCAGAATAGATGGTTAGATACCATATAGATCTGCAGAGAGAGATTTGCGGAAGGATATGGAACACACCTTTGTCCGGCAGTGGGACACTATAGTTCAAGAATAATTTAAGACCGTAAAAATTAATAACACTGACTTCAAATGCCGCCATTTTCATCAGTAGCAAGTTTGAGGAGTTTATCTCTATATCTTTGAAAATACTAATCAGATCTCGATAAATTTACTACTGGACCATTTCAGGAGTAATGTATGCTCTTTTGAATAAAAAATAATTTTGAAAATCGGTCGCGCTCTTATTGATAGAGAACTAGATAAACATAATGTACATTATATAAAAAATATATATTAAAAAATAATTAAAAGAAAAATACAGATAAACTGATTACCTCCTAATTTCAAGACGTTACAAAATAAATATAGGCTGTATATTTTGCGGAGGTTCTCACATCTTTGTACGCTCATAGAAAAGTAAAATTTTAAAAAAGTATGATTACTTAGTTTTCCATCTACGAGTACCTACGTAATGAAAAAAGAATACTTACAAAGCTTAAGCAAATTAAATATTTACTTACATTCAAAACGTTCTTGTCGAGTCTTGTAACGACGTTATATCAACATCATTTTAAATGTTATTTTTCCATTGAAGTGAGACGCTACTTCTTTATCAAATTACCTAGATAAGATTCCAGGCTTTGATATTAAAAACTGTTCTCAGATAGCTATTTTGCTGTAATTTATGAAACACTATAAGAACTTTTAGAATAGATTAAATAATATCTAATTTAAGAGGATAGATTAAATGAGATTTATTAACTGACTTCCAAAAAGAAGGAGGTTCTCAATTCATCTGTATGTTTTTTTTGTATGTATGTTACGCGATAACTCCGTCAATTATGAACCGATTCGAATGATTCTATTTTTAATCGGTAGGATACGTTTTCGACGTAGTATCATTTAAATATCATCAAAATCTGATAATTATCTTCAGAGATATGACGATAAACGTCTCAAGCTTGCTACTGAAATTGACTTGCGGTGCATGGAAGTCGGTTGTTTTCGTTTTTAAACCTTAATTATGAAAATCTGGGTAAAAATGATGAGGGTATATATTACTGTAAAAAAAAGTTATTTTTACGATGTAGGTAATAAACAAGCAAACAGCCCACCTGATGGGAAGTGGTCAGTCGCCTATGTACACTTGCAACACTAGGGGTGTCACTCATGCGTTGCCGACCTGTCAAGATTCTTTTAACGCCTTTATAACCCCCGACGCAAAAAGAAGGAGTGTTATAAGTGTGTATTTGTGCATGTGTGTGTCTGTCTGTGGCATCGTAGCGCCTAAACGAATGAACCGATTTTGATTTATTTTTTTTCGTTTGATAGGTGTCTTCATCGATATTATTCTTAGCTTTTTTTTCATGAAAATCCGTTTAGCCGTTTGAAGACTATAAGCATTTTTCTAGATGACGCTATGAAATCAACTTTCATAAGTCTGATCAATTCGAAATTCAGTGTACTCTTGACATTGGTACTGGACTTGGTAGTATTGACCTGGTGCTGGGACATCTCCTGGAATCTGAAGAATACTCAACTCCTCACCAACTCACAGCAGCGATGTCATGTTTGGGCTTATAGGAATGTTCTCAATGAACATAATTATTACACACACACACACACATACACACACATTACATATTAAATAAAAAAATAAAAACATTTTATTAAATACCTAATGTAGATGGGATGGGGGTTGTTTTAAATTTTGAATTGTATTATTATGATGTATTGAAGACTCAGTTGTGCCCAATTTCTGCAAGGATAATTTGGCTATCTCCATGTCAATTTTATTTATAGAGAAACCAATATAATTCATTTCACTAAGCAATAATGACGCACACGCAATGAAGCCTAACCAATATTCAATACTATCACACTCTATGATTTCACCCGCATTAACGAAGTCAAAGCATTCATTTTCTATTTATAGGCTGTACATAATTATATAAGCACTTGTACAAATAATAATTGCTGAAGTAAATAATTAATTAATGCATTCAATTTGTATCACGATTAATTCATTAATAATGTAAATAATTTAACTTTTTATTTAGCTAAATAATATAATGTTATTCATTTTTCATCAAATAAATTAGTGAATAAACCGCGCTTATATTACAAAAATAACATGTATTATTATTTCTCATCTTATATTTATCAATTCTTAATTATTAAAACACGATCGTGACAAAAATTGTTAAACCAGCTTGCAAATGCAATTTCAATGTGTAATATTCTCGAAAAGCAAAGGTAGCAATTTAATCTTGTTATTGCTAAACGTCATTCTAAGGAGTAACTTAACGCAAACTTTATATTACGCTAGCTTTCAGTGAAAAAAGGCTCCTACATTATAAACCTGCATTTCATTAAGAGTATTCCCGCAGGTTCAGTTTAAGGGAGAGACCAAAACCCGCGTCAGTCGTGAAAAAGCTCCAGAGCTTGTGGCACGTTTGTGATCCTCCGATTGGCTCTATGCCGAGACTGTGCGAAGCCATTTATAAGTGACAGTTTGAAAAGTTAAACATTGTGAAAAGTTGTACTCTTTTGTTTTGAAATTCGAAGTTTAAAGTGCGTTAATGGTTTTTTATGCGGTAAGTTTTTAAGAAAGTATTATCACATATATTAGGTACCTACTCTTATTTTTCGCGTCTGGATGACAATTCGTTTACCTAAATATTTGCAACAAATGACTAAGTATTGATTTTTTTTTTCTTGACTGTAAAAAAATCAACAAATGGAAAAAAAAAACAGGACAAGCTAAGCTTTCACTACGTAGTGAAATCCTCCACATTCACACAAATAATTTACTGTGGAAATTACTATAAAGTTTCTAGGAAAAACGTTATCTTATTAATATCTGAATAGGTTGTAAAATACGGCTTAAAAATAAGGAACCATGTTTTCTGAATTACAGGATTTTTCACTTAAGTTATCGTATATTGCAAATAATTTTTTTTTAAAGCTTAATAGCAATGTGGATTCTACATGACTATGTAGTCTTGACTAAGCTAAAATATGCTTGTGTCTAGATATGCGTGGGTCAACAGTGCAAAGGGTGGGTGGTGCAAAGGGTGGGTGGTGATCGAACTCACGACCTCAATCGCCAAGCCGACGCCTTAGCCATTGGGCTATCGATGTTTTCGAACTACTTTGTACTTATTAAATAAAAAGCAGTCGAAAAATTTCTAAGGTATTGCTCAAATTCACCAATTACACAAAGATTTATTCTGTTTGAACTAAAAAATTAACTAAGTATAAAAGAAAATCTATTAACTACCAAAAATTATATGTACAATAAAATGTATTTTTAAAAGGTTATTACAATAAAAATCATCGCCAACCATAACAATATTTTAACCCAGTTTTATGTCCTAAAGAAATATGTTTTTCTCGAGTTCAGGTCAAAGTACGGTAATAAAGCGCAAGTCAAATAGTTTTGGCACAACTGTAGGCGAATAAAAAAGTTTTTATGTCTCCAACTTTACCCCACCTGAGGTAAGCATGGCTCTAATGTTTCTCGTATTGCTTTCGTGGTAAAGTTTCTTGTGCTTAGGGTGTTTCATGGTAACTCCAGTGTTATAAGAAAGTGATTCAGTGCGGTCAAAATCGGAAGTTATCCCGCTTTCTTATAAAGAGGGTTCGAGTTAAATTAAGGCTGAAACAACAATATATTTCTATTGTATATAGATAGATAGAGCTACTGATTTTTTTAATTGATGAATACCATGATAAAAATGTTCATCCGTTGCTTAGCGAGATGGCGTGTACAACGCAAATTTATGCATGTACAAATTAGCACGTGCTAACATGATGCCATGTAACTCGAACCTGGAGCCTGGAGCTGATGCCACAGCTCGGTTTCCGCGACCAGAGATCACGTCCACAGCCAAACTGAAACACATCAATTATAAATATGTGGAACTAGAATTATATCCCACATCTGATGTTCATTTGATGATTAGGTGGTAGGTCTAGTAGTCTAGTGGTCTTATTTGGGTTTTTCGGGTTTTATAAATATGAATCCCGATTTGCCTTAGTCACGCGATAACATGAAAACTGGTGAACCTATTTAGCTAATTCTTATTTGATGTCTTTTATGATAGAAAGGTTTTTACAAAAGAAAAGTGTTATGTAAATTAAAAGAGTTTTTAACGCGGGCAAAGCCGCGGGGCACTTCTAGTTTAATACTTTAAGCAACAAATATAATTAGCTTCATTGAGTTGGACAGCACTTTGTCACCTGAACAATATTTTTAACAGAGAGAGATGGTGACAATGTTATCCCGAAGGTTCCTCGATCAAAAGTGAATCAGCTAACATTTCTACCGCTTTTATAAAGCATCAGTCGAACAGAAAACCAAGATGGCGGCTATGATACATCTTGTGAAGTTTAGCCTACCTTCAAATGTATCATTGGCTTTAGATCACATTATATCGTTTAAAAACTAAAAAAGAACCGACTTCAATGCCGCGCTATTCATTTTCAGTACCAATTTTGAGATGTTTATCTCAATATCTCTGGAGATACTAATCAGACCTCGATAAAATTACCATGGTACCACACTTGGGATATCTCCTTTCGAACAAAAATAAAATAATCAAAATCGGTTCATAAACGACGAAGTTATCCGCGAACAAACATAAAAATATATATATATATATATATATACATATATATATACGGTCGAATTGAGAAACATCCTCCTTTTTTTGAAGTCGGTTAAAAATAAACACTTTTATTAGAGGCAACATTAATTTTATAAATTACATCATCCTCTAACATTGGAAATATGTTGGAAATATAATATATGTACTATGAAAATATATAACTCCATCTCAACAAATTTTTTATTACGACTAGTACCGTATGTTTCATAATAAAATTAATATATATTTTTTAAACAACACATTTTAGATTCAACTTACTACTAACTACGATTTCATTTCATTCACACGTAATGCAAGAATATGAGTAAAATTCGTGCGTCATCTCAATTTTAAATACAATATGTAGTTTTACTGACGGTATTACTGAGCTGTTTCTATGCACAAAATTGAACCAATTTAAAAATATTTCATCATTGGCATTGAACTCGGCATTTTCAAATATTTCAAAGAGCATTATGTAGGCACACTTTGTTCGATGGTTCCATCCGAACTAACCGCATAGAGAGCTTAAATTCTACTCCATATTCCGAGCAGTTTCAAAGCGAGTAACTTATCTGTGGTTATTTGCTCGTTATTATTTAACATCAGGGCATATTATACATTTTAGAAAGGTGGTAAGAGCATCGATGTCCGCCTTAATTGCTACCAAAAAATAGTTTACCATCAAGGAGAAAATCTGCCGCCGTGACTTTACGGTGTTTCGGCAGTACACAGCTTTTCTGTCACCAATTTAAAGTCGCTCAGCGAGCCATGGAGAGAGCTATGCTCGGCGTTTCTCTGCGGGATCGAATCCGGAAGAAGTAATTCGCCAGAGAACTAAAGTGATCGATATAGCTCAAAGTATTAGCAAGCTGAAGTGGCAGTGGGCTGGTCATATCTGCCGCAGGACTGATAACCGTTGGGGTAGACTTGTCCTAGAGTAGAGACCGCAATAGGTAACGTAGCGTATAACGTCCTATTACCAGGTGGAGTGACGATATACTCAAACACTGGAACTGACTGAACTGTGGACTGACACCGGCTAATTATGATGATGATGACAGCCCTTGTGAGTCAGAGTATTTTAGGCATAACATGTTAAGCGTTTTCGTTCGTCGCAAAATTTCCAAAAACTGAATAGGCCAAAAAAAACAATGAGTTGCACACCGGGAGTCCCGGCAGAAGTGAAAACTTGAACATTAACGTTGTGCATTTGCTATACTCCCCCTCCGTCTTATGAATTTTTGATCAGGTCACGTGTCCTGACGTAAGTTTAACATTTTTACCCATTCCGAAAAAAGTTTCTACTCTTCCTTCGTCTTACGAATTTTCGATCAGGTCACGTGTCCTGACGCAAGTTTAACATTTCTTACCCATCCCAAAAAATTTCACAACGCCGCTAAAGAAGTTTTCATTTCAAAAAATATATCCTGCTCACAAAATTCCACGAGAATTAGTTGAGAAATGCAACATGTAGAGGAGGACAGACATCCGGACATACCAAATCATTTTTGCCCAAGCTGACACGATGACCTTCGCTGCGCTTGGTTATTTTTTTATTTTTTTTATACTTTATAGGCAAAGTGGTCAAACGCTAGACTACTATCTCGGGTACATTTCTCATACAAATTGAATTTTGACTTTTAAATTCTGGACGCTATTTAGTTGTTCCCGATATCAATAGACGCAGCTCTGGAAGCTCTTCCCGGATCTGAAACAGAAAATGTAAATTAGTAGAATTTTAGTGGATTTTTGGTAGTTTTTTCTAATTTTTTCATACGAAATTGTGTTTTTTATAGGTTTTATTGCTATTACTTACCCAAATAGCAACTTTTATTTAAGGGAATCACTGCTAAGGGTGTATTAACACCCCCCCTAAATAACCCGCCCCCTTTGGGAGCGCTACGGCCCATAAAAAACAAAACATTTTGCCCGCCCACCCTCCCAGTCTCGATTACTGATATCAACTTCGGGTCCATTAATAAATACCTAAATCTACCAACCTCTGTTATATTAGTTGGATTACTATCCCATAAATTCGGTAAAAATCACAATAATTTAACTATAAATATACCTTGACTCCATGATTGTTGCTTAGAAGTTTTTCTACACACATTTTGAGCCTTTTTAGGTATACTGACCTTAATAACGTACTTTTATGGTCGTTATTTAACTTTATGCTGACAAAAACATAAAGCTATATTACTATAGGTTATTATTATAACCGTCATTATATCTGTATTTGTTTTATTTAGTTTACATGTGTTGTTGACTACCCTTGAAGGGAAATTATTTTACTGTTTTATTCTATATAATTATATACCTATTTACAATTTAATTGTTTTTACTTTGCAACGCGACCCTCTAACCATGTTTGGGCATCGTACTCCCATGAAGAAGAATAATGAGTCCACCTCCTCCTCCTCTCAAAAGTCCCCAGCAATGACCGAGAAGGCCGGTTCTTCTGGCTTAAATACTGACAAGACCTCCAAAGTGAGGAAGAGCATTGGGGACTGGGAGACCAGTTTTAAAGACACCCAACCCAAGACGAAGTCAAAGGCAGTTGAAGTTACGTCACCAGTGTGTGAATTCTCGGCAACCGACACCTCCACGAAATTTTCCAGCATATCTGCCGAGGCCAAGGCCCACTATACCAAGGGTAAGCTGCATCTTGGCAATTCCCGTATAAAGGTGGAAATCAAGGAGAGTATCGCCTCATCTTTTGATCACCTCTATAGACTGGTGAAAGAAATGGCTAAAGGGATAGTTCAGAACAAGGCGCCAAAGAAAACAGCAGACAAGGAACGTCCACCGCTCACACCTCTTACTCAACCCACCCAAAGCACAAACGACAGCGAAACATTTTCTCATTTGCTCTCCACGCTAGCCAAGCATAGCAGGCTGGTGGAGGAGAGTAATGAGAAAATGGAAGCATTGAAAATATCCTTAGAAACACAGCGAGAAGTCCTAGAGAGAACAACTTATGCAGGTGTAGCAGCCGGACCCCGTGTACAGCAGTCCACTGTGCCGACGGCGCTGCACTCTGTCGTTGTCACCTCCAAGGACGAGGAAGAAAGTGGAGAAGAAGTCCTCTCACGGATAAGGGAAGTCATGCAAGCCAAGGATGGATGGGTGAAGGTTGAAAAAGTGCGCAAAGCGAAGGACAGAAAGATCATATTAGGCTGTAGTACCATTGAGGAGCGGGAAAAGGTAAAAGAGAGGCTGAGGAATGCTGAAAGTCACCTCCAGGTGGAGGAGGTGAAAAATAAGGATCCTCTCTTGATGTTGAGGGACGTCTTCACCTATAATACCGATAGTGATATTATGAAGGCGCTAAAAAACCAAAATAGGGATGTACTTGGCAACATAGAATGTGACGAAACTTTAGAAATAAAGTATAGGAAGAAAGCCCGAAACCCGTTACAATGCCACATCGTCGTGAAGGTGTCCCCAAAAATATGGAAGAGATTGACAGAGTCTGGCATGGTCAACATCGACCTCCAGAGAGTGAGAGTGGTTGATCAATCGCCCCTTGTTCAGTGTTCCCTTTGCTTAGGATACGGACACGGTAGGCGATTCTGCAAGACCACCCTTGAAAAATGCAGCCACTGTGGGGGGCCCCACATGAGGAATGACTGTGCAGACTTGTTGGCTGGTGTGGCTCCCAGATGCTGTAACTGCGCACAAGCTAAACTCGACAAAGTTGACCACAACGCTTTTAGCTCGGAATGCGCAGTAAGACGCAGATGGGATGCGTTGGCTCGGGCCACGGTCGCATACTGCTAAGGTTTCTCTTGGCGTAAACTCATTCCCAGCTAGCACGAAGCCGTACTTTGCAGTCCAGGCTAATCTCCAGCGCATGGCTCTAGCCACGCAGGAGTTGATGCTTGTGGCAAGCGAGAAAAAGGCGGCTTTTGCTCTGATCCAAGAACCGTACGTCGGGGCTATTGGTAGAATGAAGGACTACAGAGGGGTGAGGATCTTCCAGTGCACTAGTCAAGGAGACGGCGTTGTCAAAGCGGCAGTTGCGGTTTTTGACAATGACATCGACGCCGTTCAATTAGCTGATGTTACCACAAACAACATCGCGGTGGTAAAGCTCAAGACTAGTGCCTGGGAGATCATTGTGGTTTCATTCTACTTCGAGCCCGACGTACGGGAACTGGACCAATACCTGGAACAGCTGAGGAACATCAAAAATGAAGTTAAAACGCGCAGCTTCATAATTGGTGGAGATGCGAACGCCAAGAGTACCTGGTGGGGGAGCGCCACCATAGATAGAAAGGGTGAAGATCTCACTGGCACTTTGCACGAAATGGGTATGCAGGTACTCAACGATGGCGACATCCCGACGTTTGCTACTGTCAGAGGCGACAAAACGTTCAGTAGTTTCGTGGACGTAACGGCATGTACGGCGGAGATTCTGGACCTGGTGGAAGACTGGAAGGTTGATGAAGGCTTGACGAGTTCCGACCACAATGCGATTACTTTTAAAATCCGAATATCAAAGGCTAAGGGTATGGACATACAATCAACGACTAGAGTATACAATACAAGGAAAACAAATTGGAGTCAATTTCGTGAGAAATTGGCCCAATTGCTAAATGAAAACCAAATTTATATTGACAAAATTAATAAAATAAATAATATTATAGAATTAGAAGAAATAATAGTAAACTACACAAATAAAATAACAGAAGTCTGTAAAAATACAATACAATTAAAGAAAATAAATAAAGTCCATGCCTTACCTTGGTACACGCAGGAACTCGCCAACCTGAAGAAAGAGGTCACCACCAGAAAACGGAGGATTCGCTGTGCAGCGCCGGTCAGGAAACGAAGAGTCATCCTTGAGTATCTGAAATACAAAGCAAAGTATGAGATGGAGGTCAATGCGGCCAGGATAAAAAGTTGGATGGATTTTTGTGGCAAACAGGATCGAGAAGGGATGTGGGAAGGTATCTACAGAGTCATAAATAGAACTACGAAACGGCAAGAGGATATTTTGTTATCAAGGGAAGGAAGAGTTTTGGACCAGAGGGATTCAGCAAAATTATTGGCAGAAACCTTCTACCCGGAGGATAGAGAAACAGAGGATGATACTTACCACCGACGGACTAGACAAACAGCTAAAACAGCAAACGACAAGGGTCATGATGAAGCTCATGACCCACCGTTTACAATGGAAGAGCTGAGAACCGCGGTGGAGAGTTTCAATCCCAAAAAAGCCCCGGGCCCTAACAGCCGATATATGCTGCCAAGCAATCAATACTGACCCGGAGCTTTTTCTTTCCTTGATGAACAAATGCCTAGACCTCTCATACTTCCCAAAGATCTGGAAGGTGGCCACTATAGTTGTCCTAAGAAAACCCGGGAAAGACGACTATACCAACCCTAAATCTTACAGGCCAATAGGACTGCTGCCCGTCATCGGCAAGATCTATGAAAAAATGATCATTACTCGCATCAAATGGCATCTGCTCCCCAAACTAAGTACTCGTCAGTATGGCTTTATGCCCCAAAGAAGTACCGAAGACTCCCTCTATGACCTGATACAACACATACGCAAAAACTTAGACCGGAAGCGGCTAGTGACAGTGGTGTCGCTGGACATTGAGGGAGCCTTTGACAACGCTTGGTGGCCCGCGATAAAAGTCAGACAGGCTGAGGAAGAGTGCCCTATCAACATCCGTAGAGTAGTGGACAGTTACCTCACCGATAGGACGGTTAATGTGAGGTACGCTGGGCAGGAGATTACCAAGACCACCAATAAAGGTTGCGTCCAAGGATCTATTGGTGGTCCGATCCTGTGGAATCTCCTCCTAGACACACTACTCCAGGGGCTTGGGGAGCGGAAGTACTACTGCCAAGCTTTTGCCGATGACGTCGTATTGGTCTTCGACGGCGACACTGCTCTTGATGTGCAAGGACAGGCCAATGCCGCTCTTGAACATGTGAGGGAGTGGGGTGTCAGAAATAAGTTAAGATTCGCGCCACACAAAACAAAAGCGATGGTGATAACCAGAAAACTGAAATTTGACACACCACTCCTGAATATGGGCGGGATCGACATTGGCATGTCCACAGAGATCAAGATTCTGGGGCTGACGATAGATGCAAAGATGACCTTCAACAGCCACGTCTCCAATGTGTGTAGAAAAGCAATAGGCATCTACAAGCATCTATCGAGAGCCGCCAGAATCAGTTGGGGTCTAAAACCTGAAATTATTCGATCAATATATGTGGCCGCCGTCGAGCCGGTGATGCTGTACGCGGCAAGCGCCTGGGCACCAGCAGCCAAAAAACTTGGGGTGAAAAAGCAGCTTAATTTGGTCCAGCGTGGCTTCGCTCAAAAGCTTACCAAGGCTTACCGCACGGTTTCCCTCAACTCTGCTCTGATTTTGGCTGGTATACTTCCGCTTGACCTCCGTATCCGAGAGGCAGCCGCACTGTATGAGGCCAGGCGGGGGGTATTGCAGCCATTGTTAGCAGACAGAGAAGTTGAGAAAAGGGTACCATTCGCTGATTTCCCCCACCCGGCAGAACATATGTGCCTCAAGTTCATTAGATTGGTAGACGGAGAAGACGTAGAGCAGAATAATACTCAGACTGTACGAATTTACACCGATGGCAGTAAGATCGAAGGACAGGTTGGAGCAGCGCTGTCCATTTGGGACAGCAATGCAGAAACAAAAACCATCAAGCTCAAACTCGCTTCTTACTGCACCGTCTACCAAGCAGAACTTTTGGCCATATGGAAAGCCTCAGGGGAAATCCTTAAACGCAAAGAGGTGAGCTTTGGGATATATAGCGACTCGAGGTCCGCGCTCGAAACGATCACCAATTATTCTGCAACTCACCCCCTTGCTGCTGAAACCCGCAAAAACCTGCGAGGTATCAGAGATCAAAACAAATTGGTATCCCTGTTTTGGATTAAAGCCCACGCAGGTTTAGCAGGTAACGAAAGGGCAGACGAGCTTGCCAAGGAGGCAGCCTTGAAGACGAAGAGGAAGTCAGACTACGACCTGTACCCGATCTCATTCGCCAAGCAACTGATTCGCACAGATACGCTTGACGAATGGAATCGGAGATACCAAGCAGGTGAGACTGCTGCCGTCACAAGGATGTTCCTTCCCGATGCAGTGCAGGCGTACAGTATCGTAAGAAAGATCCCAATAACCGGTGTCATCACGCAAGTACTCACGGGACACGGTGGGTTCTCCGAATACTTAAGTCGCTTCAAGTGTAAGGAGAATCCATCGTGTATCTGTGAGCCTGGAGTTAGCGAATCGATTTCACACGTTATTTTTGATTGTCCTGTATTTTGTCTCCAGAGATACAACCTAGAGCAAAAACTTAATAATAAAATAACAAGAGAAAACTTAAAATATATCATGATAAATAATAAAGATAGAGAAGAACTACTAGAATATTGTACAAAATTAGCTAAAGAAGTAATCAAACGAAATAAATAGAAAAGAAAAATATGTTGAACATATATTATAATGATATATTCAATCAACATATGAAGGAAATCGGAAAAGAAAATTCGTACAAGAAGTACAATAAAATAAAATATGAATCTAAAAATATAAAAGTCACTCTTCAAGTGTTGAACGCAACAAATAATATTATGTGAACCAAACAGTATAACCCAACTCATAATTAAACATTAACAAATCGTAACTAAACAAAAAATGAAAACAAGGACTCTGACTTTCTTGGAGGTCAGAGGACAATCAGAATATAATTAAAAAAAAAAAAAAAAAAAAAAAAAAAAAAAAGACTACTATCTCACCTGTTGGTAAGTGATGATGCGGTTGAAGATGGTAAGCACGCTAGGCCTAGAATGGGAACTGGCTCTCAAGGATGGCTGCCGGAACACATTAGATGTTTGGTGACAGATTTTCTAACTTGAGGGTGGTAGCTGGCCAGGCGGACACTAGATAGTGTCCTACCACCATGCGGGGGTTGTTGGTTTCTTAACGATGTTTTCCTTCACCGGAGGGCCACTGTGAAAAGCGCACATAACTTTTTCGATAGAAAAATCCATTGGTGCACGGCGGTTTGAACTCGGTACCACGGCATCAAAGCCGACCGTTCTCCCGATTACGCCACCGGGCCCTCCAATTTTTGTCCAAATGCAGGGAGGCCAAAATCTTTAACTTTCTACATACTTAAAACATAGGTATATTAATATGATCAAATAGACGATCTACTTTCCAATATCCTGAAATTGATCAAATCTCAATCCTGCAGCACATGAAATCAATCAAATAGTAAAAGGGCAGGTAAAGGTCAAATTTTCAACTCAAATATTAATTCTGTATAATTTTATTGGTTTCACAATTATCTTCCACTTGCTTATTTTATTGTGCTATTACTTTATGGTTTCCTGGTAGGTATAGTTTCTAAATAAGTTGAATTGCCGGTGTGTTCTTTTTATTTTGTATTAGGTTAATAGTACCAATTCGGGTAAGGGTCAGCTCACACCGCGACGCAACGTGGTGCGCACTTTTTATGAAAGTGATACAAAAAAACTTTATTAACTACACAAAAATATACACATTTCATTGAGATGATTCGGCTGCGTCAGGCTGCGCCGCGTCGCGTCGTGTTGCACCGCGCGGCGCAGCGAGAAGCTGCGCCACGCGGCTTCTCGCTGTGCAGCGCGAAACCACAAGCATCGTTACGTCGCGTCGCGTCGCTTCTCGATGTAAGCTGACCCTAAACGTTAAAAATATTACCATACCCGAATCCGTATCATACGAGTATATCCGTTAGCCCAATACAAAATGGAATCGATCCCAAAATCGCACTACACGATGTCGAATTAATGCTCCACCCATATTCTGGACCTGTAGACATCACATAGATACAGTAAGATTCAACGAAGATGGTAAGCAAGCTAGGCCTAGAATGGGAACTGGCTATCAAATCAATCATCTTTGTATACAAATTTGCTTATATTGTTTATCTCCATATCTCCGGATATAATTGTCATAGCTCGATAAAATTTAAATGGAACCAAACGGGAGCCATAATCTCTCAAACAAAAAAAAAGATTTTTTCAAATCGGTTAAGATTTGACGGGGTTCTGAGGTAACAAACAAAAAAATCTGTCGAATTGAGAACCTCCTCCTTTTATGTGAAGCCAGTTAAAACACCCTCAGTGCTGCAAGGCAAGTGTTCGTATATGATAGTGAACTTTAAATTCCTTAGGCATACCATCAGACTGATAACCATTTACCACCCATACTAAAAACCCGCTATAACAAAAATTTCATTTAATATAGTTTAAAAACTAAAACAACCGACATCCATGCTACGCGAGTCAGTTACAGTAAAAAGTTTGAAACATTTATCATCATATCTCTAAAGATACTTATCAGATCTCGATAAAATTTAAATGGGACCACCTTGGAGATGAACCCTGCCTGTAACAAAAAAAAAACATTCAAGTCAGTTCACAATTGGCGGGGTAATAATGTTTTTTTTTTGTATGTATGTTACATACAAAATAAATCAAACAGACGAATTGAGAACCTCCTCCTTATTGGAAGTCGTTTGAAAATTAGGTAGGCCGCTAACTTTGTTAGCTACTTTTACATAAAACAGCGCAGAAAAAGTAATCAAGATATTTTACTACACAATGTCTTCGAGCATTTACCAATGGAGATGTTAACGTTATAATCCGCAAACATTTTTTTCTGCCGATACTTACGGGGGGCGAAGTAAACACGCATTGCACACACACAAATCACTCACTTTAACGATCCCGCACACTAGCTTGAAACACGCACACTGTATTAAAAATACAGCGTAGTTACGCACGCTCATATGGCCAAAAATGGCTATATGGCCAGCAGAGGTGTACGTCTTGCGTTAACATCTCCTTTGGTAAATGCTCGAAGACACAATGTACATCCTTGTTAATAAATATCGCCATACCCATATGGTTCGCATTAGCTTAATGTAAGGTGATCCAATAATGTACCAGCTAGGCTAATACTTCAGGTGAACTATAAACCGTCACGTCGACCAATTAGCAGGGTGTGAGTAGATGAGGCGTTAATGGATCGGGCTGGAATGGACGACGGACCTTTTGTAATGTGATAGTTACTCGCTACTCGCCACTGTGATGGATGGACTGAGAGCTTCTAAAAGTCTTTAGTGCTGCTTAAGGTAATGTTTTGTGTGGGTTTATAGTAAAGGACTGAACATTAAAGATGCCACGTGGTATGTACAGAGTAAATTTGGTGTGTTTTTGTAATGGAGTGTGTGTTAGCGACTTGATTGAGCGTATTTATTATTTTTTTCTTAATTTATATATTTTATTTTTGCCGAAGGCTTTTAACGTGTTTATATTTTACTAGCTGCTTTAAGTGTTTATATTTTCGAGAGCCCGGTGGCGTAATCGAGAGAACGGTCGGCTTTGATGCCGTGGTACCAAATTCGAACTGCCGTGCACAAATGAATTTTTCTATAGAAATATTTATGTGCGATTCTTACAGTGGCCGGTGAAGGAAAAACATCGTTAAGAAACAAACAACCCCCGCATGGTGGTAGGTTCTAGTATCCGCCCGGCCAGCTATCACCCTTAAGTTAGAAAATCTGTCGCCAAAACATCTAATGTGTTCTGGCAGCTATCCTTGAGAGCCAGTTCGCATTCTAGGCCTAGCGTGCTTACCATCTTCGACCGCATCATCAACAGGTGAGATAGTGGTCAAACGCTAGCCTATAAGATAATATAATAAAATAAATAAATAAATAAAAAAGCTGCACCCCGCGGCTTTGTCCGCGTTGAATCCTGTTTATAATCTTTCCTCATGAATTACTCTGTCTATAGCTGATAACTGATAGCGAGTGAACAGGTATCTTCTAGGCAAGCGTGCTACATCGTCGATCACATCACTTAACATCAGGTGATACGGTCAAACGCTTGCTTCTAAGTGTACAGACAGCCGGAGCAACTTGTTTTTTAACGGACTTCACTAAAAAGGAGGTGATTCTCAATTCGCCGGAATGTTTTTTTAATACTATGTAAAGATTTATAAAGTGTCATTTTACAAATGGATTATTCAGCATAGATATTCCAATTACAATCGGATATATTTGAATTCTAAAGTTTAATTTTGGATATACAGTAAATCCGTGAGCTATTTGTTTGCGGCTACTATATCGACTAGGATATCTGTTTTTTCGAATAGAAATGTCAAAAGTTTTGTGCATTGTGGAATATGTCAATTTCAAATATCCAAAGGAGAGTCCGTTCTAGAATCGGAACTTGCTGTCAATAATCCAGTCAAAATAGACTAAATTATGATTCCAGTTTGCTTTAAATCCCAACAAGCTGGATTTTTGTGCAGGCCTTGGATGCGTCATTACAAATGACATGTCAAAAGTCCCCATCGATCCCGCTTGTGTTTTGTTGGCCAAAAATGGCTATATGGCCAGCAGAGGGGTACGTCTTGCGTTAACATCTCCTTTGGTAAATGCTCGAAGACACAATGAACATCCTTGTTAATAAATATCGCCATACCCATATGGTTCGCATTAGCTTAAGCAAAGGTCACAAATTTGCGTTTTTCGCGATTTTCAGAAAAACGGTAAGTTTTATCATAAAAAACCATAAACAAAACTGTAGACCATAAAATTATCTATAAAAATTGTTGTAATATTTTTTTTCCTACGAGCCACCGTTTTTGAGATATAACGGGGGGGCATCCCATACATGAAACTGAAACAAAAAAAAAATTGTTCAAACCTATACGTGTGGGGTTGTCTATGGATAAGTCTTTAAAAATGACATCGAGGTTCCTAAAATTATTTTTTCTCAAAGTCAATCATTTAAAAGATAGGCGCGTCTAAAGTGGTATAATGTGTCTCCCCCTCCGCCCTTTAACTTTTAAAGTAAGGAAATGAAAAATCTAGAAAAAATATATTCTGTAGATCTCAATAAAAACTTTCAACGAAAATTGGTTTGAACGAGATACAATCAGCAGTTTTTGAGATATAGCGACCGCAAATATAACTTGGTTTTTCATACAAACACTATGAAAAACAAAGTTATTTTTGTAGTTGCGAAAATCATTCATCATATATCATACATCATATATACGTGGCGTGGCGTACATAAATGAATGAAATCGTCAATTCGTCGCATGTGGTGGTGCTGAACAATAGACATTACACTACATACATATTCACATTCTCTATCCCTACGATCTCCCGACACTCTTATCCTGAAAATTCCCTCCCATACTTCTGAGTACTACGGCAAGTCCTTTACCGTCCAAGCTGCACGACTATGGAATGCACTTCCCTTAGATATACGCCAAGCTAAATCCCTCGCTAGCTTTAAAAATATGGTTAAAAATCATTATCTATCGTATTTGTAGTACTTTTCCGTTTACTTATGTATATGCATGTATGTATATATTTATATATTGTGTATGTGTGTATAATTGTATGTATGTGTATTTGTATGTATGGAATATGAATATTTGTGTACGTATAAGTATGTTTGTATTTTGTATTGGTATGTAGTAGTATGTAAATGTATCTATATATTATTATGATGATTACATGAGTTTTGATTATTTTATTTATTCATTTATTAGCACTGTAGCTAGTATTATGTTACGCATTGTACCACCAGCAACTCCTTCTAAAAATTCTGTCCATCCAAAGGTTGTCTGGCAGAGATTGCTTTAAGCGATAAGACCGCCCATTGTATTACCTATAGTAATTTAAGTACGTTAATTTGCTGTCTGTTGTTTTTTGAAATGGTGTGCAATAAAGAATTTTTCTATTCTATTATATTCTATACATACGAGGGTCGTTCAATAAATACTTAGCCTACAAAAGAAAAACGAAAATTTTCGAAAAGTGCCGATTTATTTTTCTACATAAACTCCTTTTAACTCAATACACTTGGCCCAGCGATGCTCCAACTTTTTTAACCCGTCTAAAAAATACGTTTTCTTGAAGTCTGCAAAATAGGCCTCCGTGGCGGTGATGACCTCCTCATTCACCCAAATCTTTTTCCAGCGAGTGACTTTTTCAGGTTTGGAAACAAAAAGAAGTCACAGGGGGCCAAGTCTGGAGAGTAAGGTGGATGGGGCAGCAATTCGTAGCGCAATTCGAATAATTTGGCCATGGCGACGGCAGAGGTGTGAGCCGGCGCGTTGTCGTGGTTGTTGTCGAGTGTGAGCAAACGCGGCACCCATCGCGCTGACAGCTTTCTCATGCCCAGTTCTTCGTGGAGAATATGATGCACCGTTCCTTCTGCAATTCCCACAGTGTCAGCTATCTCGCGAACCTTCAATCGGCGGTCTGCCAACACGAGATCGTGGATTTTTTTTATGTTTTCCTCCGTAGTAGCCGTTTTCGGGGCACCTGGGCGTGGCTCATCAAAAACCGACTTGCGGCCACGAGCAAACTCGTTAAACCAATTCTTGATGGTTGCCATCGAAGAAGAAGAGTCACTGTACACAGAATCCAAGCGATTTTTAATTTCACTGCGCGTTTTCCCTTCCAAAAATAAAAATCGAATCACCGAACGATACTGCTCTTTTTCCATTTTTGTTAAACTGACCGACACGTTCGCTTTCAAAGGCTATTAAAACAAAACTAATAGAGGTCATTGTTTAAAACTTTGACAATAGGCTTCAAAAATATTGCACTGTACTATGGTAAAAAAATTTTGTAATCGCAGTGCCATTGGGCGATGAGGCTAAGTACTTGTTGAATGACCCTCGTACATGTCTCGACCTGTCTTCCAAACTGGCTGATGCTGAGCATAATGTCGAAACTCCGAAACAAAAAAACAGGATAGTTTAGTTTCGATATCTTTTAGGGCTCCAATGCACCAGCTGGAAGTTCTTTGAAAATTATGCCGCAGTAACCGTGTTAAAACTGATATTCACAGTTATTTGATATCAATCGTGACCATATGTAATAACTTGAAACACATGAATAGATTTTATCATTTTTAACCGACTTCAAAAAAAGGAGGAGGTTTCTCAATTCGACCGTGTATATAATTTTTTTTTTTTTTTTGTTCGCGGATAACTTCGTCGTTTATGAACCGATTTTGATTATTCTTTTTTTGTTCGAAAGGAGATATCCCACGTGTGATACCATGGTAATTTTATTGAGGTATAATAAGTATCTCCAGAGATATTGTGATAAACATCTCAAAATTGGTACTGAAAATGAATAGCGCGGCATTGAAGTCGGTTGTTTTTTAGTTTTTAAACGATATTATCATAAATACGAAACACATGTTGTGTAGAATAATAACAGAATAAATATCTTGAACACTTCACACTACACTATGAAGTTAGCTGATAAAAATCTCCCTTTAGATTTATTGACTAACATCATGGTGTAGTTCAAAGATTGTGACGCGCTGATTGACATTTAAAGTATCTATCTATTACCGCTATCACGGAGAATTCTTTATCCGTTACCGCTATTAAGGTCTAGCAAAAATGCAAGTATCTAGCATTGGGTATCCATTGTAATTTTATCGAGATCTAATGGGTATCTCCAGAGATATGGACCAGAGATAAATACCTCAAACTTAGTAATTCAAACTTGGTACTGAAACTGAATGATTTTTAAACGATCAGGCTTTCATTAGTAGTAATTAATTACACTCTTCTACAAATTAATGAAAGAAGACTTTAGACAAATTGCGATTATTCCTAACATTAATAATTTCGATCTTTATTTATTCGCACCCTTTTATTATATTTCTCTTTTGTATATTTTATATTTCTCTGTAATTTGCTAAGTATGTCCATTACCGATAAGTACCGACGTAATTGTGTCTCTCTTGGACAATCACACAGCTAAATGATCCACTAATGGACTTAAATTGCTCCTTTGAGAAACTGGATACTTTTGCGCTCTTCACAGTGATTTGACCCGAAGCGAAGCGCTCTAAGTACAATTTTGCGTCAAATGAAACATTTTTATCTAAACGGTCCATAATGGCCCCTGAAGGGTACAAAAATAATAATGTTCTTTTAAGGTGTTTGACTTTGTGTTTGGGTTTTTAAAGTGAAAATGTTATTACATCGCCTTAAATTGTTTCGTCCATCTGTCGCATGTCACCGCTGCTGATTGGTGGATGGATACGATGTATAATAACATTTAGGTCTAGCTGTGATTGGCGGACGCTGTCGCAGCCATGTTTGTATACATGTTAATGTGTCATGTCAACTGCTGTAATAATAGCTAGCTACTATACCATAGCTACATAAAAAGAAAAGTTTTACTTGCATATAAATACTGATTGATATCATCCTATTATTATACATATCAAAGTATTAATGAGGTTTGTCCTCAATTACGCAAAACCGGCTGAGCGGATTTATACACACAGATAGTTTTAAATCTGAATTATTATAAATTAACTCATAAAAATATTATTTTTTTCATATCTTAGACCACGATTCGCCATGCTCCCTCATTGTATACTTTTAGGGAAAAAGTTAAAAAATTGTACTTATCTCAAACTGATATTGAAGATATTTAAGCTTTCTTGTGTATCATTAATTGTATTGGTATATGTATAGTCGTAGTATATATATGTGTATATATATATATATGGTTATGGTATGTTTGTATATATTTGTATGTATTGTGACTGTATTATATATTTTTATATATATATATATAGTGCTTGTATATCGTAAGTATGTTTATGTATATTAGTGTTACATGTAGGTATATGTTTCGTTTCATAACTTAAAATATTAGTTTAATGTAGTATTTTTGATTAGTTTAATTCTTGAATGTACAACTCAGCCCTTGACATGTTCGTACTCTCCACTCCATCCGTAGGTTGTCTGGTAGAGATCGCTTTAAGCGATAAGACCGCCCATTGTAATAGTTTTAGAACCTTTATATTGTTATCTTTATATTTTGTACAATAAAGAGTTGTCATTCATTCATTCATTCACTATCTCACCTGGTGGTAAGCGATGATGTGGTGGAAGATAGTGAATACGCTTGGCCTATAATATTCTGACTCTCAAGGGCTGTACTGCCGGAACACCGTAATGGCGAGGTTATGGCGGCTGATTTTCTACTCAATGGTGGTAAGCTACATTTTGATAGTGAATCAGGCGGAACATGGATATAATATGTTCCTCCGACCTTTCGACGAACACACTCGTGCTGGGATTTGAACCAGCGACCTCTCGCTTAGAAGTCAATCAACCTATCCTTAACGCCAACGGGCCGCTCAAAAATAAAAATGTGAATTTAAAAATATTTGCTGCCCATTTTTTTTTTACTTAGGTATCTGATTATTACACGTTCAAATAACACATAGTAAGGATACGGCCACACCGCGGCGTCCTGTGATCTGCGGGCAAGACCTCAGTACTTTTCAATTATTTTCTGATCGCGTTTGGTGTGAACAAGTTGGTACAAATACTACTGCGCTATCTGATCGCCGCCTAGATCGCGCACGCAGGACGCTGCGGTGTATTCGTACCTTAATAGTCGAAAACCATAAATAGAAGACTATGAAATCCAAACTAGGCTTGAGACCTGAACTTAGAATTTTGATAACTATGCTAAATTTTAGCTCAAACGAACGCCAAAATTACCTTGTAAGATTTGATAACCTAAAAACATCGAGACAGGTGAAACTAAAAGCTTATCAAAAAACAAACGCCTTCCTTTAAACGAAAGTGTAATACTTGAGCTTTCTATAAAATCGTTTCATTGTCCAAACAATTATTTACTGATCTCAAACTGAACTTTAGGATTTACCAACTTAAATCCTCTGTTTGCCCGGATCTATGTCTAAAACAAACCCGCTTTAATTAGATCACTTTTGTCTGTTTTAGTTTAATAACTCCGTGGCCTTTCAGTGAACTAAAAGGATTAAAAATGGGCTCTAACTTTGAAACGATAGAACTTATTTTTGCATTGATTTTCGATTAAAAATTGCCGCGAGCGGTACAACTTTAAATTGAATTTTCAAACTGTTTGAAAACTAAATATTGATCAAAAGCACAACAATAGGAAAATTTTATTTATAGCTCAGTGTTGCCTAAACCCGCACTTTACGTACGCTTTTCCGTGACTTAAATAGTCGATTATTGCAAGATTTTTAGCACCCTCGCTGCGCTCGGGTGCCAACTTCACGCCGCGCAATCATCTTCTATTTGACGGAAAAGCGTAGTAAGCGTACAGTGCAGGTTTATGTCACACTGACAGCTATATAATAATATACGATATAGTTATAAATATGAAAATACGGGACTTATCGCGCCTAAAATATTAATTTTATTTAACTCGACGTTTCGACCAAGTTGCATTGATCGTGGTCACGAGACGACTGAATGTTGTGAGTGTCCGCACTGCTATTTATAGGAGATTTCGTTGGAAACTACCTTCAATTTATTTATATTTTTTATCAGAGTTGCCATTGCGACACACAACACTGACAATATCGGCAGATTTTTGCTGCTCTGATATTCGATTCGAACACTTGCTAATTACTGGGTTCCAAGTTGCGGCCAACCTTAATCCATCCTCCCGGTTGAAATTGGGATGCTTTTTTAGCGTTCCGTACCCAAAGGGTAAAACGGAACCCTATTACTAAGACTCCGCTGTCCGTCTGTCTATCTGTCTGTCGGTCTATCTGTCTGTCTGTCTGTCTGTCTGTCCGTCTGTCACCAGGCTGTATCTCATGAACCGTGATAGTTAGACAGTTGAAATTTTCACAGATGATGTATTTCTGCTGCCGCTATAACAACAAATACTAAAAACAGAATGAAGTTAAAAATAATAGAGGGTCCCCATACAAGAAACGTGTTTTCTTTGGCATTTCACGCCATCTATAAACGCTTAGTTAGGTTAACGTCCCATAGATGGCGTTATATTGAAATGTCGATTCCTAACTCCTTTGTTAGACGTTAGATGGCGTTATAAGAAATAAAATGTTTATTAATTATTATTTTTTGCTGGCGAAAAATGATAGTGGTATTTTTTGCTCGATCTTATAAAATACTGTAGTGTGGTACGGAACCCTACTAGTCGAGTCGTGCGAGTCCGACTTGCACTTGGCCAGTTTATTATTTCTACCGCTTCACGCACAATACGGGAGTAATAGTAGCGGTCAGTCGAGACAATCTTAGGGTCATGAAGTTCGATCCAGTGATGAGGTCCGGATTCCAATAAGTGCTCGGCGATAGCAGATTTATTGACCTGGCGGTTTTTTACAGCTGCAATGTGTTCTTTGACCCTTTCTGCAATAGTACGCTTGGTCTGTCCGATGTACGATTTACTCGTGACTTAATTTGTCTATTATTGCACGGCGTAGCAACTTGACGCCGTGCTATAATAGACTACTTAAGTCACACGTATCGTAATATACTATTATATTAAACCTACTTTTAGAATTAAATAAACTATTTGAAACGCAATTTAAAGCAACATATTTTTTTGTATAGTATAGATACGTATGTATAGGCTAGCGTTTGAGTATCACACCTGTTGGTAAGTGATGATGCGGTCGAGACTGGTAGCATGCTAGGTCTAGAATGGTAACTGTCTCCCAAAGACAGCTTCCAGAACGCACTGGTAGGTGTTTGGCGACAGATATTTTAACTTCAATGTGGTAGCTGGCTCCATGCTAGCACTCAATAGTGTCCTACCATCATGTAAGGCGTCTTATATGATACAAGCTTGAACGGATACATTTCGGTAAATGAGCCCTCCAATGCATGAATTAATCCCACCATGCCCCTTCTTCTATCGGACAACCAGACGTACTGATGTGCGCCATCCCTTTATGGTGGACATTCCATCTGCCCACCCAAAACGTTTCCCTTCATCATTTATCATACGTACTACCAAGGAATGGAATTCCTTGCCGGTGTTTTTGTTTCCCAGAAACTATAACCCGGGGTCTTCAAATTGCGAGTGAACAACTGTTCACTGTTGGTATCTTCTAGGTAAGCGTGCTACATCGTTGCATCGTCACATAACATCAGGTGAGATAGTAGTCAAACGGTTACCTATCTGGTATTAAAAAAAAAATAAAAAAAAACACCTGTACACTCTAATGTATAGCTAACCTAAGGGTTTCCTAATATTGTTCACATATATTTCTCAATATATCTAAACCCAAGTAAAGTGTTGTGTAGGTAGAAGCAACAAAAAAAGAGTGTGTGTACTTATGTACACGCGTTAGAAGTTATACTTCTGTGGCGTATGGAAAAAAAATAACTTAAATGCAGTAGTGATTATCGATAAATATTAAAATTAATCAAAAAGATTTTATTTAAATAAAAAAGGTTTTATTAACGTAAAAATATGACGTTAAATATGACGTTCTTACGAAACATGTGTTCTAAATATAAAAATACTAGGATATACAACTTGAACATAGTCATGCCACCTAGAACTAACTTCATTGTGTAGAATTTAGGTGTCGGTGTGCGCGCGCATTGTAAAAATTCACTCTCATCATTTTTCTCTATCGCGCCTAAAGAAGTATAACTTCAAAAATATAACAAAGTAGGTGGGCGGCTTGTAAAATAATATAAATCGTAATTGAATAATTAACGAACGTATCCCAGTGGCCCGTTTAAAATTGTTTACTACGTGTAAAGAAAGTTTAACGAACTCGAAATTTATTGAAATCCAGTAATATTTGAGTTATTTGCACTCCTCAGCGATTTTAAACAATTTCATTGTGTTCCATTTTGTTCTTGAATTATTGAATTTCTGTGAACGTTCCGAAAGGAGTTAAAACAAAGGAGGTATTTCACTTTGTGCTCAATTTATTTATAGTACCTTTTCAGGCCAGCGATTGACCTTTATGTTACCTGGTGGTAAGCGAAGATGTGGTCGAATATGGTGAACACTGAATAGTCTGACTCTTAAGAGCCGTGTGCTGCCGGAACACCGTAAGATTGTGGACGATTTTATTTTTATGATAAAAGTAGGAAAAGCAAACGGCCCACTGGCACACCTCTGACACTCGACTAAATCTCCATACAAACTAGCGTTTTAACTACCGACACTGTGACACCGACACAGACACTACACACATGTCGTTTTTCTATACGTGCATTTGTGAGCGTGATGTCTAAGGTTTTCGCCCATAATCACCGTATCACAGATTATATAATAGTTACTTCGTACATACGTACTACGTACTGACCGTATGAATATTTTTTGTACACTTACCCAAAACGCTTTTAACTCAATTGCGAAGTAGGTAGGTAGGTAGGACATACATCAAGTTCTTAATTGCTGTGTTATAAAAATGTTTTACCGTGAAAGTTTTTTAATATTTTACAAACTAAATGTTATTTACGCACGAGTATATATCGTTGTTTCATTTATGAAAATGAATTCTAAAATATGAATATATAGGTAGGTATATAAGTATTTATAATATATATAAAAATATATATGTAAATACGTACTGGTCTTAATATAAATGTATGAAGTTGATGTTCTTCTCCTCGAGAGTAGTACCTATTGTTCTGTAGCCGTACGCGTGTAGCGTCCTTGCTCAGACTGACACCTCGACAAATCAAAATCGGTGGCGGGGTGAAGAAGCCCGGAATTGGTGGGGGGAACAGAGTGTCCGTTCTATACGTAGTATTATTATCTTTTCTATGCCACTGGGTGGAAAGCGGTCGCCGTCGCCTATGAACATTTGTAACAGTAAAGGTTTCACTCATGCGCTGCCGCCCGGTCGAGATTCTTTTAACGCCTTTTTAAAGGACTCCATGTTGTAGCTAGGTGAGAAAACAGCAGATCGGAGCTCGTTACACATTTTACTAGTGTAGGAGAGATATTAACCGCTTGAATTGAGATGTCTCAATAATATGTGGATGAGCGTGTTGTCTATAGCGATAAAATCGTTTTTAGCTTTGATCTGATTTTTTTCTGTTTTTGAAGAGTTCTTTGAAAACTTTTATAGGAACTGTCTCACTAACATTTGTGGTAAGAATTCACTTAGTCGGCTGATTCGACACACCCACTTCGTTAATTAACCGAGAAAGAAAGTTCGACAAAAGATTTTTTCAAATATGTTCAATAGTAGATAATGTAATCTTTAAAGATTATGAAAAATTATGATAGTAACAAAAATTACATGTTAAGTAAGCAAAAAGAAGTCTAAAGGAAAAAAAAAAAAGTTAAAAATGGTTAGGTTTTAAAAATGCTACTTACCGCCTAAAATAACCGAATTTACGAAAGCCTCGGGCCTACAGAGGTTTGAAAAACACAAAGAGCTGTCAAAACGTCTTTACGAACCTTCTCAAAGGATAGAACGGAATAGAAAATACTCTTCAATGAATACAAGCACAGAAACATAGCATATAAATAACTAAGTCTGGTCTGATCTCTAGTATCTGAAAGAATTACACTGAAGATGAAGTTTGTAGAAAATTTCATGGTTGTTAGTATACTTATATTGCATAAATATTTTTTTTATAATTAACGGTTATTAGATAATTATTTTCACACATAATTAACCTACCAGTCAGTCTATAAAGCCAGTAAGGAAGTTGGAAAAAAGCCAGCAATCTGCAATGACTCCACGCTAATTTTACTCACTGTAAAACATATATTTTTAAATTTTATAGCGCCGCTAATACAGTACGATTTTCAACTGAAATAAGCAACACGGACTGTTGTCTTTTGCTATTCATATTGTACTGTACACAAAAGAGATACACAATGTACGTATAAAGTAGATATTATATCAAAATTTTAGTATGAGCTGAGTTGGTGTCGATTTGGTCTGTCGATTACCATCGCCGCTGTGACGTATTTACCCAACCCTTTTTGCTATACATTCTACAAAACTATAAACGCACACAAAACGAGTCGAAAATTATGTAGGAAAATCCCTTTGAATCATCTGTGTCAAAATTGTCGGAGCCTCATGATAATGCGTGGGAATAAATATTTGAACATAAATATTAAAGCAATAAATATTAGAGTATGTTTTCTATAATAAATATTTAAATCATCGACCCGCCCCGGCTTCACACGGTAGAGTATAATGTCAGCATTTTTGTATCAGTTTGTTGCGTCGATTATGAATTAATATCTACAACAATCATCGTCATATTTCAACCCATTTACACAAAACCGTAACAAATTATACACATAAACCTTCCTTATAAATAACTCTGTCTATTGGTGAAAAGCACATGAAAATCCGTTCAATAGTTTTCGAGTTTTTTGCTAAGAGACAGACAGACGCGGCGGGGAACTTTGTTTTATAATACGTAGAGAAATATATATTCAGAATAAACTGGCCAAGTGCAAGTCGGACTCGCACTCGTAGGGTTCCGTGACACAGTCAAGTATTCCATAACTATGACTTTTCGCAACTACAAAATTAACTTTGTTTTTCATAGTGTTTGTATGAAAAACAAAGTTATCTTTGCGGTCGCCATATCTCAAAAACTGCTGACTGTATCTCGTTCAAACCAATTTTCGTTGTTAGTTTTTATTGAGATCTACAGCATATATTTTTTTAGATTTTTCACTCCCATACTTTAAAAGTTAGAGGGGGGGGACACACATTTTACCACTTTAGACGCGCCTATCTTTCAAATGAGTGACTTTGAGCAAAAATGACTGTAGAAACCTCAATATCATTTTTAAAGAGCTATCCATAGACACCCCACACGTATAGGTTTGAAGAAAAAATATTTTTTTTGTTTCAGTTCCATGTATGGGATGCCCCCCCTTAAACTTTTATTTTTTTTACTTTTGTATAAAAATCGGAAAGCGGTTCACAGAATACATCTACGTACTAAGTTTCTATTCTGTAATCCTAACAGTTTCGGAATAAAATGGCTGTGACATACGGACGGACAGACAGACAGACAGACAGACATGACGAATCTATAAGGGTTCCGTTTTTTGCCATTCGGCTACGGAACCCTAAAACACCTCAATCTTGGTACTGAAAATGACTAGCGTGGTATTTCGTTCGTACGGTTCGATTTCGTGCAAGTTCGTTCGGTAGTAGATATATCTATCTACTACCGAACGAACTTGCACGAAACCTACATGTATCTACCTACTTACTACTACTGCATACATAGTATCTATCTACTATCCAATAGACTTGGCTGGCACCAACTTCAAATAGTTAAGTGGGTAGCGCTTATAATAATTACATTAAGTAATTTATTTTTCGCTTTTGAGTGCCTGTTTGTGGTTATGAAGTCGGTTTTAATTTTTTTGAAAAATAATGTATGTCTAAAACTACTAGTATTCAGTATTCAGTATTATTTATTGCACACAATATACATCAATAATAACTTAGCTTAGTGCTAATCTACTTAATTACTAATGACATGTACCCTGTACTGTTTAGGGTGTAGCAATATAATATTTAATATATATACAAAATATACCTATCATTATAAGAATCACGCTATGTGCTTAATCTAATAGGAACTATTTTATAAATCTCAACATAATCTTAACTAAATCTAGTCCGATTCTGATGCAATTTTCAGTTATGTGTCCAAGTATAATTGGTGCATGTTTTTAGATAGGTGTTACAGTGACAACTCACTAGGGCTCTGCAGTAATCATTTGTTGGTGCAAATCGATTTTGCCATTTTTTTTTCAAAACGACTAGTCTGATTTTGATGCAGTTTTCAGATACGTTATTATGTTCTCTATCCAAAAATATTAAATAACTAAAGCCGGTTTTATACTCGTATTATTATTATAAAACAAAATGCCAACCAGACTCTCTAAATTTGATAAAAGCGAACAAACAAAGCCCTTTGTAAATGTAATTCTGTGTCGTCTCCTGACTTTGATATGCTGCATAGACCCGGCATTCCAGCATACGAGGTTTACTTACGCTTCAACTCCTTCACAAAATAATCCTTTATAGATAAAACAAAGGAATGCCGCGTAATACAATGACTTGACTTGATTTAATTACAGAAAATTAACTTTAATCTAAATTAGAGACATTTTCCACGTTCAAAAAGGAGGCTTATGAATGGGAACTGTTTTAGATTTATCTTTTCACATAATATTGTAAATACGAAAGTTTATGAGTAGGTGCGTTTGTAGTAGTATGTTTGTAGTAGTATGTTTTTTACTCTTTAACGGTACGGCCATACCGCGGCATCCTGCGTCCGCGTGCGCGTTCACGATCTGATTTTCACTCGTTTTCTGATCGCAGTAGATCGGGTTTAGTGTGATCCAGTCTATTTTTTTTAAATATTTTATAGGCTAGCGTTTGACAACTATCTCACCTGTTGGTGAGTGATGATGCGATCAGTGATGATGCGGTCGAAGATTGTAAGCACGCTAGGCCTAAAATGGGAACTGGCTGCCGGAATACATTAGACGTTTGCCGACAGATATTCTAACTTGAGGGTGGTAGCTGGCCAGGCGGACACTAGATAGTGTCCTACCACCACGCGGGGGTTGCTGGTTTCTTAACGATGTTTTTCCTTCACCGGAGGGCCACTGCGAAAAGCGCGCATACATTTTTCGATAGAAAAATCCATTGGTGCACGGCGGGGATTGAACTCGGTACCTCTGGCATCAAAGCCGACCGTTCCCTCACCTACATCAGCAGGCCTCCTTCTGTCGGAACAGATACTACTGCGCTATCTGATCGCCGCCTAGATCGCTTACGCAGGACGCCGCGGTGTCGCGCCTTAATGCTGAAGTGACTTGACAGCTTTTGGTGAACATTAAGTAAACATAAGATCCAATGAGTGTCTCCAGCAATATGGAGATAAACACCTCAATCTTGGTACTGAAAATGACTAGAGCGGCATTTGAAGTCGGTTTTTTTAGTTTTTTAAACGATCTTAATTTTAAGCTTTGCAAAGACAGACTCGCGAGGATACAGATCACAGAGATATTTTAACACTAGATTATTACTGACTTTATATAAACGGATGGTAACAGGTGGCTATCCAGAATTTCGCATGCTGCTGTATCTGTAATAGATAGACGTCATCACTTAAGGTACAGACACAGCGCAACGTCCTGCGTGCGCGATCTAGGCGGCGATCAGATAGCGCAGTAGTATTTGTACCGACTGGTTCACACAGAACGCGACCAAGAATCAATTGAAAAGTACTGAGATCGCGCCCGCAGATCGCAGGACGGCGCGGTGTGGCCGTACCTTTATCATCAGGTGAGCGTCGTGCTTGTCCTGTTACCTTATATCATAAAAATAATACAATACAATACAATACAAAATTCTTTATTGTACACCAATTAAAACAAACTTAATAAACATTAAACACTTAAAACTACAGTACAATGGGCGGACTTATCGCTAAAAACGATCTCTTCCAGTCAACCTTGGGATGGAGAAAGGGAGATGCATGTTGAGCAAGGTCGGTGGTGTAACATTATAGGGGCGATAAATAAAATAATAATTATTAAGAAAAATGAAACCATATTATAAACTACAAAATTTACCAATAAAACAATAATAAATCAAAATAAACATACACCTAAGAATAAGGCTTATACACCATAATATACATAAATAAGATATAATTAATAATGTATCTATCTATATACATTCATATAAATACCTATATAATTATATATAAAAATAAATAAATAAATAAATAAATAAACCTGCTAGTAAATATTATATTACAATTTTCAAACTAAATGAAGGCTTTGTGCATTCAGCAGTTAGCAGAGTCATTAAGATAATAGTTTTTAACCATTGTCTTGAATGAAGCGATAGACTGAGCCTGCCTAATTTTACCTGGGAGACTATTCCACAGACGCACAGCTTCTACGGATAACGACTTATCGTAAAAGCTTGTTTTGTGCTGGGGAAAACTAAGTAGTAGATTTTCAGAAGATCTTAAATAGTGATTATCAGAGCAATATAGAGGGAGAAAACGTTCCTTCAAGTAAAGAGGAGAGTGTGGTATGGTTTTATGAAACCACGATGCAAGCGAAACTTTTTGCTTATGCGTAGCTACTGACAGCATATGACATGACACATTAGCATGCATACAAATATGGCTGCGGAAGCGTCTGCCAATCACAGCGAAACCTAAATGTCATACATCATATCTACCAATCAGCGCCGGCTGTAATGATGACATGCATGTCGCGACATGCGATAGATGGACGACAACATTTTTAGGCGATGTAATTAAAGTTTAACTTTAAAAAACTTTTACTCCAAGTTCCAAAAGGTCGCAGCCCCGTTAAATGTTGTTCATATTATGTCAATAATAACATTATGGCAATATAATCACTGGTGCAATTTCACAAGTAACTGTATTGTAATTGTATTAGTTCCCCTATTAGAGTGTAACGTCTTCCATCTAGCGTTGTGATTGGCTATTAGGTCGCACATTCAAAGCTGGAAAGAGCGACTTTTTGGCAGCTAACTGTGTTGTAATTATGGCCATGTTTCCACAATATTGCCTGTGTACCGTTGCGCCCCTGAAATGGTACAATAATTTGCTGGTCTGCCTTTAACATTTTGCGGTAGTAATTTGAACATAGTGATCAAGAGCTACCCAGTTTGGTGTAAAAAAAAAACACAGTGTAATATGTAATAACGAAACCTTGAGCACATGGAGCTTTATATGGATGTTCCGCCTGATTTCATACCAAAAAAGTAGCTTACCACCGTATAGGTGAATCTGTCTGCTAACCGTATTCTGACAACAGAGCCCTTGAAATTCAGAGAATTCTAGGTTGAGCATGTTTATCATTCTCAACCACATCATCGTTTACCACCAGGCGAGATATTGTTCAAATGCTAGCCTATCAGATATAAAAAAGTGTGTTTTTCTATGAAACCACGATGCAAGTGAAACTTTTGTTTATGTGTAGATATGGTAGCTAGCTACTATGACATGACACTTTAGCATGTATACCAATATGGCTGTGGAAGTTTTTTTTTTTCTAAATACTTTATAGGCTAGTGTTTGACCACTATCTCACCTGTTGGTAAGTGATGATGCAGTCGAAGATGGTAAGCACGCTAGGCCTAGAATGGGAACTGGCTCTCAAGGATAGCTGCCGGAACACATTAGATGTTTGGTGACAAATTATCTAACTTGAGGGTGGTAGCTGGCCAGGCGGACACTAGATAGTGTCCTACCACCATGCGGGGGTTGTTGGTTTCTTAACGACGTTTTCCTTCACCGGAGGGCCACTGTGAGAAGCGCACGTACATTTTTCGATAGAAAAATCCATTGGTGCACGGCGGTTTGAACTCAGTACCACGGCATCAAAGCCGAACGTTCTCCCAATTACGCCACCGGGCCCTCATCAAGTGTCCACCAATCACAGCTAGTTTTAAATGTCATACATCATCATCCACTAATCAGCACCGGCTTTAATCATATCTACCAATCAATAGTAGCGACATACATGTCGCGACATGCGATAGATGGACGAAAAAATGTGAGGCGATGCAATAAGTGTTTCACGTTATATATTAATACGAGTATGTCGCAGGCAGATAGCTTAAGCAGCCGTTAAATTGAACGCGCGGCTGCTACCGCGGCTCCCCTCCTCGCTTCGCTCGTAAGCGCACGTCATTCGGTGGTCACTGTTCATAGCGTGTTGCCTTAGTGTCAGACTAATGAACAGGCTAGGCAAGTAATGAAACGTCATCGATCCAAGTCATTTGCCTAGCTGTTTGATCAAATGGCTAGGCAAGTAATGAAACGTGATCGATCATTGAGTCATTTGCCTGGATGTATACCTACATTCTGCAAATAAATTTATTTTGATTTTGATTTTTGATTTTTTTTTTGCTGTTTCAAAAGGCTGGTTATCATACAGGAATCTAGTTGAACGGCGCTGTTTAGTTAAGAGGCTGTTAAATGAACGGCTAATTCAGCTATCTACCTCCGACATATATCACGTTCAATATGATAAGTTTATACGGTATATACGGGAAGATGCTGACCACACATAGTCCTATATAAATACCGCTGCGCCTAAAATGTTTTGTAATAACCACGTTCAAGCTTTATGTTTAGCAGTGTTACAGATTAAATATAAGTCGTTTTAAAGCTAACGAAGTCACTATCTGCGAACGTTAATGCCAACGTTAATGTAAGCATGCACATTGAGAGCAGACGTTGAACGTCTATTTGGCAGCATAAGGGGCCGTTCACATGTGGCATAGTGTCGTAATGCGTGTCGTCAATAACAACGACCACTAAGGTTTCATGAGCGGCCTGTTCGCATAGCGCTACCTTTATTACCGATCTACAGAATAATTTGGAGAAGTACAATGTTAGTGTAAAGTTAAGCTATACTTTATACTATTATTATGTTGCACAAAAAAACATATGATTGCAATGATATTATTTAAAATACAGTATATTTAAAAATAAACTGGCCAAGTGCAAGTCGGACTCGCACTCGTTGGGTTCCGTAACACAGTTAAGTATTCCATAACTATGATTTTTCGCAACTTAAAAATTAACTTTGTTTTTCATATTGTTTGTATGAAAAACAAAGTTATCTTTGCGGTCGCCATATCTCAAAAACTGCTGACTGTATCTCGTTCAAACCAATTTTCGTTGTTAGTTCTTATTGAGATCTACAGCATATATTTTTTTTAGATTTTTTACTCTCATACTTTAAAAGTTAGAGGGGGGGACACACATTTTACCACTTTAGACGCGCCTATCTTTCAAATGATTGACTTTGAGAAAAAATGATTTTAGGAACCTTAATGTCAATTTAGAAGACCTATCCATAGACACCCCACATGTATAGGTTTGAAGAAAAAATTTTTTTTTGTTTCAGTATGGGATGCCCCCCCCTTGAACTTTTATTTTTTTTACTTTTGTATAAAAATCGGGAAGCGGTTCACAGAATACATCTACCTACCAAGTTTCAATTCTGTAGTCCTAATAGTTTCGGAATAAAATGGCTGTGACATACGGACGGACAGACAGACAGACAGACAGACAGACAGACAGACATGACGAATATATAAGGGTTCCGTTTTTTGCCATTCGGCTACGGAACCCTAAAAAATTGCGTTATATGTTTATCTAAACTAATATAATAAAGGGGAAAGATTTCTGTTTGTTTTCTGTTTGTGTTTGTTGCGATTTAATTCAAAAACTACTGGGCCGATTTTAAACATTATTTCAGTAATGGAAAGCAACATTATCAGCAAGGAACATAGACTATATTTTATCCCCGTATTCTTACGAGAACGGGAACTAGAACGCAGGTGAAACCGCAAGGCGCTGCTAGTTTTTATATTTGACTGGCAAGTACTTGATAGTTATCTCACCTAATGTGAAGTGAAAATGGGGCTTAATCGTGCTTGTCTGAAATTGGAACACGGCAGAGAGACGAGGCGCTGGACAACTGACTTAAATAGATTGTATAGAGTGCAACTATCTCAACCCGTTGTCCATACTGGCTGGCATCGAATATCATACCGGAACATGCGTATTAATATTTAATTCCTTTCATTTGATATTGTAGCACCTGCTACGACAGCTATTCGTAGTTAGCGTAGCAAGTGTGGTGTTGTTTTAAGAAACATTGATACAACATTGAAACTTTTTGTTTATGTGTATCTTTGGTAGCTAGCTAATTTGACATATTAACATGGTATATAAATATGGCGGAAGCGTCCGCCAATCACAGCTAGACCTAAATGTCATACATCATATCCACCAATTAAGTGAAAGCACCGGATGTAATGCGATAGGTGAACGAAAAAAATTGAGGCAATGTATAAGTTTTACAATAAAAACATAAAATTGAGTTTATCACAATAAAATTTGAATAAGTGCGAATATCTCTTGAAACAATATGAAACATGCTACGGCGTAGGGCGTAGCACGCTACAAAACGCCTACGCAGTCTCTTATGCTTAGACCGTTGTAGAATGTACAGCCTTAAGGTTTTAATTAGTGAAGCATATTAAATACGATAGAGCAATTTCTAGTTCGGTGTCCCTTGTGTGCTATTGTGGAATAAATTGTTGAACCATTAAAGTGTATTGTCTGGTTGGAGAGTGTTAAATGTCGAATGAAGTACACACTAAGTAATCATTAAAAAATTAAAAGAACCGACTTCAAATACCGCGCTTGTCATTTTCATCAGTATCAAGTTTGAGGTGTTTATCTCCATGTCTCTGGAGATACTAAATGTGTCAGGATGGAATATAAATGGGACCACGTGGAAAGTATACCTTCTAAAATAAAAAAATATTTTCCAAATCGGTCCAGGTGCCTTTGAGTAATCGGGGAACATACAAAAAAAATTATTCCGATTAATTAAGAACTTCCTCCTTTTTTAAGTTGGTTTAAAAAAAAGTGATTAAATAAAATAGATGGGTCGTCAGTTAATTTGAAAGAAAAAAGTAAATTTTAATACAAAACTGAACATTTGAAAAAAATATAGACAGAATAAGAATCTCGTTTTTAACCGACTTAAAAAAAAGGAGGAGGTTTCTCAATTTGACCGTATTATGTTTTTTTTATGTTGGTTCGCGGATAACTTCGTCGTTTATGAACCGATTTTGATTATTCTTTTTTTGTTGGCGATATCTCAAGTGTAGTACCATAGTAATTTTATCGAGGTCTGATAAGTATCTCCAGAGATATGGAGTTAATCACCTCAAAATTGGTACTGAAAATTAATAGCGCGGCATTGAAGTCGGTTCTTTTTAGTTCAAACGATCTTATCCTTTTGAAAGTCGGAATATAGAACATTGTTATTGTTTTCCACTAAATTGGTCTTAAAAACATTTGTGACAATTTCTCATAAAAAAAAAACGTTGCAACGGTTACCCCAGCGGTTATCGGTTCTTCGGCATTAACCAGTCAACTTCTAATTCAGCTGGCTTATTTTTTGAGCTATGTATATGACCTCAGTTCTTTATCAGACACCATCGTTTCCGATGTGCTCTATATACTCCAACCCGTAATACAAATGTCAACAGTTTTATAGTGCATATCATTTTGCCTAACTCTAGCCGCAATAATTGTACGACCACACTGCGGCGTCCAGCGTCCGCGTGCGTATACACGATCTGATTTTCAATTATTTTCTAATCGCCGTAGATAGCGTTTGGTTTGAACCAATCTGTACGTGGATGGAATATTAAATGGATTTGGCATCTAAATAACAATACTAATATGAGAAGGATAAAACTATACAATCACTAGTATGAGAGAGCGAGATGAACAACAATTTTTATCCTTCTCTGCGTATGCAATTTTACAAACTGGCTCCAGCACTGGCACCAAGTTCTAGTGCACCCATTGGCTCTCACCCGCTGTCATATATGACCCGACCAAATTACGCTGTTCATTTTATCTCATAGCTGGCGTATGTATCACGTGTTTATCATTGTAGTCGGGTTATATCTCTATAGCTATTTCACTCACATACGCTAATGTTCCCTATATATATATATATATATATATATATATATATATATATATATATATATATACTTTCTCTATGAATCGGTACAAATACTACTGCACTATCTTATCGCGCCCGCGCACGCTGACGCTGGACGTCGTACCTTAACAAGCGTCATAATACACTGGCCCAGTTTGCCATTGAACCACTGAACCTACGAGTATATAATGAAGTAGACGGTCTAGCCGTAAGACAATGTCTAGGTATCTTACTAGGCTAAGAACCCGATGTTTGTTTCGTAAAGTTTAGTCTTTTGGAATACTTACAAGCTTAATAAGTAATCAATGAAATTCTACTTACTATATTGTCGATGTTCTATATCCATATCTCTGGAGATACTAATCAGATCCCGATGAAATTAAAATGAGACCACCTCGGAAACGTACCCTACCGATTACAAAAAGAATCATTCGAATCCGTTCACAATTGACGGAGTAATGGCGTAACATAGACAAAAAAAAAAAAAACATTCAGACGAATTGAGAACCTCTTTCTTTTTTGTGAAGTTGGTTAAAAATACAATGAAAGCACGCATACTTTTCCTCGATTCCGCCAAAACTCCTAGTGAGTTCTTTCCATTAAACATATAAAAGAAGGTCCTCACACTAAGCTTGTTTATAAAAATGTTTTAAGATACCAACTTCTCTATTTTTTCTTACATATCTGTGATCTATAGTTAGTTACTTAAGTATTGTTCTTGAATACGCACGTTTCTCTACGCTTCAAAGAGCACTTTGTAAATGTTTGTACAGGGAAGGACCAATGGAAGCTTTTAGTCGTATTATTGCGGTCCAAAAGTCAATGATTAAGTTTATTTTCAATGACGTACTGCAGTAAAGTTGGTTTAGTATAGGTGAAAGCTCTCAATGCGAATTATAAATAGGAGAGAAATTTCCACAAGTAGTATGTGTATCCGCGAACAAACATATTTTTTTGTTTTAAAACGGTCGAATTGAGTAACCTCTTTTTTGGAAGTCGGTTAAATAAAACAGTTATAATATAAATATTCACCATAAGTCTAAGAACCAAACGGACTGATGACAGCAAGAAGCTTGATGGAATGACTCATATTTCTCTGAAGATGGAAAACGACCTCTTGTATAGGACACTACATTCGTTGACTCCCTAGTGCAGTCTCATCTTTCAGGAATGTCAGGAAGGCAGCGCTGCCAATATGACTGCATATCCTCTCAAACTCAAAAAAGTTTCCGGGGCCGGTTGCTATATAGTCTATCCCCGAAAAATGTGTAGTTACAGTAAGTATCTTGAAAAACAGGAATTGTTCATTTATAAATTAAGAAATCTTGAGGTCAAACTAGTAAACAACATCATGACTTCGAAAAAAAAAATTATTTAGTGTATTATGTTCTCGTGTTAATTATTCATATTTTGGCTGAAAACTTGGTAAATTTGGAGATATTTTTTCAAACCAGATCCAAAATAGGTATAAAGGAACACATAATAAAAAACCACGGGTTGGACTTCGGGAGAGCCTGCAGAAGTGAAAACTTGAACATTGAACGTTGTGCATTTGGTCTACTCTCCCTCCGTCTTACTAATTTTCGATCAGATCAAGTGTCGTGACGCGATGTCCTGAAGCGAGTTTAACATTTTTTACCCATCCAAAAAAGTTCACAACGCGGCTAAAGAAGTTTTCACTTCAAAAAAAAGTTATGTTTAATTTAACACGAAAATAATAATAAAAGTCGTGTTTTGTCACACAAACTCAAAGCATAATTTATTCAGCATAACTATGGTCAAGTTTTTCCGGTGAAGGAAACACGTTAAGAAACCAACAACCCCCCCGCATGGTGGTGAGACACTATCTGGTGTCCGCCTGTCCAGCTACCACCCTCAAGTTAGAAAATCTGTCGCCAAAACATCTAATGTGTTCCGGCAGCTATCCTTGAGAGCCAGTTCCCATTCTAGGCCTAGCATGCTTACCATCTTCGACCGCCTCATCACTTACCAACAGGTGAGATAGTGGTCAAACGCTAGCCTGTAAGATAAAAAAAAAGATTAAAAATCTGCACTTACACTTGTATTATTATTTATTAAGTACTTACACACGTCAAATAACGTGATTGAATCTGCAACTGACGATATAGCTAAAAGCGATAGCATAGCGGTTAAGTACTAAATCGCAATCAACTTATCAAATTGTTTACAGCTACAAAATAGAAAACACTTATATTTTTGCGCCCACACAAAATGTCAAAACAAAGTGTTTTTGATTTCTGTAATTGTTGTTTTCCTTGAAGGTTACGTAAGTTATCTTGAACCTTCTAAGCTTAAACTTTTTTAGATATAAAGATATAGTTTTTGCGATTCACTCGTGTAACTTCATGTGGGTTAGCTTAAGCTCAGTTACTCGGTTAATGTGAAAAGCTACAAAGTTTGTTTTTTTTAACGTTAAGTATTAAAATATTTATATCAAGCCAGCGCGCCAGTTAATTTACACATTTTAATTCCTTGACATCACCAAATAGATTATATTTATTCATTATATTCATAATATTTCTTAATATAATTAGTACAGCTCCCGGACTTGTTTCCCGGAGTGCGCGGGTACCGTCGGTATGGTAAAAGTTTGGATTGTGTATAACAATGTACAACTATATTCTATTTAATTGTTTTTTCCAAAGTCAAACATTATCAGAAATATTTTATTTTATGAGTTTACATAATGTTTATAAAAACGAGCAATTCTTGTACGTATGTAAATATTAATTGCGTATTTCGGAAATAGATATAATAATATGGATGAAATTTTGTATTTATAATATACTGTATTGCATTTTAAGCCGCAGTTGACATTTTTATGCGAACGTAATTTCATACAAAAGAAATAAGATCGTTTAAAAACTAAAAAAGACCCGACTTCAATGCCACGCTATTCCTTTTCAGTACCAATTTTGAGGTGTTTATCTCAATATCTCTGGAGATACTTATGGAGATATATACGGTCGGATTGAGAAACATCCTCCTTTTTTTGAAGTCGGTTAAAAAAGTGTGGTGTGGTTGATGAAACCACGATACTAGTGAAACTTTTTGTTTAAGTGTAGCTACAATAGCTAGCTACTATGACAACAGTTGACATGACACATTAGCATGTATACAAATATAGCTGTGGAAGCGTCCGCCAATCACAGCTAGACCTAAATGTCATACATCATATCCACCAATCAGCACCGGCTGTAAAGCGACATGCAGGACGTGTATGTCGGTGACATGCGATAAATGGACGATAACATCTGAGGCGATGTTATAAAAGTTCACTATAAAACGATAAGAACTCGGTAGCTCAACCACTAAACACTAATTAAACTAATCATCTAGAAGCTTCTTAGACTCTGGTAAAAGATTTCTTACAATTCCAGCTAATAAAAGGTAAACGACCTTGTGAGACGGTCTTGAAGCATAAGGATGTATGGGTTTCCATTCAGTGTTACTTTATTTATTCCATCCGCGTAACGACGTATAGAGAGAACCATTAGTTATACTTAGTGCTCCGCGCACTTGAGTTATTTAAGTAAATACTATATAAAATACTAGATGTACTCCACGGCTTTGTCTGCGTTAAAATTCTATAGCCTTATCTATAATACCGTCTATTCATGTGCAAAATTGCAGCGAAATCGACTGCGCTTGACCGTAAAGAAATCCCAAACAAACAAATCCAGAAATTGATTTTTGCATCGGTGTTGATGGCTCACAAAATCAAAAGGAATTACCAACTTGATAGTCTGGAAAGGCTTGTACTTGGAGTTAATTGACCCACGGGAATAGCATTGTTTATTAACCCCCTGCGTCCGAAGGCCATACACGTGATTTTTGAGTGGTTTTATATGGGGCTGATAATTATGGCAAGGATTTATTTCAGGGAGTACATTGAAAATGAAACAGTTGAAACAACTATAGGTAAATAGGTTTCATTGTGGCTTTAACCACCCACCGACATGACACATATTGCCAACACTTTTTTTTTATATTTTTAACCGACTTCAAAAAAGTAGGAGGTTTTTTAATTCGACCGTATATATATTTATGTTTGTTCCGGATAACTTCGTCGTTTATGAACCGATTTTGATTATTATTTTTTTTTTAGGAAAGGAAATATCCCAAGTGTGGTACCATGATAATTTTATCGAGATCTGATAAGTATCTCCAGAGATATGGAGTTAAACACCTTAAAATTGGCACTGAAAATGAATAGCGCGGCATTGAAGTCTTTTTTTTTTTTTTTTTTAAACCATTTATTACATAGGATGCGAATGCGACGGAAGCGATGATGTGTTCAAAGATAGTAAACACGCTAGGCCTTGAATACTCTGACTCTAAAGGGCTGTGTACTGCCGGAACACTTTAAGATTATGGCGGAAGATTTTCTCCTGGATGGTGGTAAGCCTTTTGGTAGCAAGTCAGTTGTAACATCGATACCATATGCTCGTACCACCTTCGGGTTTAATATACTTCTACCACCATCTTAAGCATTTTCCACCCAAACAAGCTATTAAAACATAATTTCATTCAACTTGAAACAATAAAAGGGTGTTGAAACCATGTTCTCTGTTCAGTAATAAATGTTCACTCGTACACTATTCGGTTTCCGAATAAAGGCATGCAAAGCCAGATAGGGCGACCGATGTATAAGTTAAGCTGAAAGATTTGTAAGGGTTGGAGGTAACGAAATTGGATCGTGTTGAAGTGAGGTTAGGTTAGGGAACAAAATGTCTTGTTATTTTAGGTGATAGGATTTTCTTTATCCTCTATTTCCGTATTTTCTTGCTTTTATATACCTACAAGGACATTTATGAGATAGTGTCGATTACATCGAAAGGCGTCAAAATCGGGAAAATTACTAAGATACAAAAACTCAGAAAGACAATAGAAAATATTTAACTAAACATTTGTCTATACCGATAAATGTGTTTCATTGTGATGTGTAAATTTGGTTTCAAATTAATAAGCAACATAAGTACATATATTATTTTATTTCATTTTTAATTTTAACTATATTCAATATCCATAGGTTATAGAAATAATTTTTGAGGGCCCGGTGGCGTAATCGAGAGAACGGTCGGCTTTGATGCCAGAGATACCAAGTTCAATCCCCGCCTTGCACCAATGGACTTTTCTATCGCAAAACTTATGTGCGCTTTTCGCAGTGGCTCTCCGGTGTGGGAAAAACATCGCTAAGAAACCAACAACCCCCGCACGGTGCTAGGACACTATCTAGTGTCCACCTGGCCAGCAACTACCCTCAAGTTAGAAAATCTGTCACCAAACATGCAGTTCCGGCAGCTATCCTTGAGAGCCAGTTTCCATTCTAGGCCTAGCGTGCTTACCATCTTCGACCGCATCATCACTTACCAACAGGTGATGGGGTCGAAGATGGTAGCACGCTAGGTCTAAAATGGGAACTGGCTCTTAAGGACAGTAGCTGATGGCAGCTACTGTCCTTAAGGGCCAGTTCCCAGCTCTTGAGGACATAATAATTAAATTATCTATACATGAAACTTAACTTCTTTGGTACTGTAAAACCTATCTTTCGTACAGAGTTTAATTTATAGCGTGAGTAGCATAAAAATAAAATCATTAAAGCATTTAACCTTTAAAAAGTGATGTAAAAACGCAACAAAAAAGAAAATGCTTTAAAAGTCCCTAAATTGCCAGGTAATGCTAATCCTGAAACGAAGAGGGCTAAAGAAAGATAAAGACGTCTCTTACTTCTAATTACGCAAAGAGCTAATCAATTACCCTCTTGTAAAGATACTATTCACGCGCGAACCAGTCCGACAAGTCGACTAAATTAGTCGGACGCGTCGATCGTGCTTTTTAACCCCCTACGCAATTACCAAAGCTTACTATTAGCTAAGTGCTACACGTGGAGCTACTGAGTAACAAATTATAACTCGCTCTTCAAATGTCACTGACCTGTGTCGGAATTTGTATTCCACAAAGTGCGAAACAAAAAATCCCACGACGCAAAAAGGGAAGGGCTAAATTTTACGTGTCTGCCTGTGTATCTGTGCATTTGTATGACTTTCTGTGGCATCGTAGCTCCTAAACAAATGGACCAATGACAATGCGTTTTTAGGGTTCCGTACCCAAAGGGTAAAACGGGACCCTATTACTAAGACTCCGCTGTCCGTCTGTCTGACTGTCTGTCTGTCTGTCCGTCTGTCACCAGGCTGTATCTCATGAACCGTGATAGTTAGACAGTTGAAATTTTCACAGATGATGTATTTCTGTTGCCGCTATAACAACAAATACTAAAAACAGAATAAAGTTAAAAATAATAGAGGGTCCCCATACAAGAATCGTGTTATTTTCGGCATTTCACGCCATCTATGAACGCTTAGTTAAGTAAACGTCCCATAGATGGCGTTATATTGAAATGTCGATCCCTAACACCTTTGTTAGACGTTAGATGGCGTTATAAGAAATAAAATGTTTATTAATTATTTACTTATTATTTTTTGCTGGCGAAAAATGATAGTGGTATTTTTTGCTCGATCTTATAAAATACTGTAGTGTGGTACGGAACCCTAATAGTGCGAGTCCGACTTGCACTTGGCCAGTTTATTTTATATAGGTAACTTAATAGAAAGTGTTCTCAGCTTTGTTTAAAGAAATCCGTAGAAATGTTTAAAGATTATGATTTTTTTTCTATATGATGATGCTATGGAACTTTCATAGGTCTGATCAATTGAGGTAGTAGGAGCATATTATATTATATCGATGTTCCGCCTGACTAGCTACCAAAAAGTAACTTGCCACCATCAAGGGGAAAATCTGCCGCCATAACCTTACAGCGTTCCGGTAGCACACGGCCCTTGAGAGTCAGAGTATTCTAGGCCTAGTGTGTTACCATATTCGACCACATCATCGTTTACCACTAGGCGAGATAGTGTTCAACCGCTAGACTATAAGATAATTTAGAAAAGTATACCTTAAAATGTCACCTACGTCACACGTGCCTGTGTTTGATGGATGGCATCAAGTACCCGATTCATTTTCAGCCGTGAAATGGCAAGGTGTCCAGTGAAATTACAGGGCATGTGAGAATGAACATCTTTATGTCTCAAAGTGACAGGCGCAGTGCAGTGACATGTAAAATTCTGGCAGTTCAGAATTTTGCATGCCGCTGTATCTGTTATAGGTAGATGTCATCGCTTACCATCAGGCGAGCGTTGGGCTAGTCCTGTTACCTTTTACCATTAAAAAAAGGGATAGATATAGTTTCCAGGTTAGTGGGATCGGTAACTCATGCCACATCTGAGATATACATAGCGTCAAATTGGTTTGTGTATTGTTGGATGTAGCCAAACAGGAAAGGTTAAATAGACATTCACATGTCAAGATTTCAAACTATGGTGGGAGTATGTATGCCACTCCACTTACCAACTCTTCATGTCGGATCGGTATCTGGTCGTGTCGTTTTAAGTTTCGATCGTGCTACGTGTAGTGGCGCTTTTAAGACCCTTGCGCCCTCTCTAGAGGTTTATCGAGATAATGTAACTTTGACCCCAAATTAGTGACCCGTGGAGGTATTCAACTAAAAGTTTTCTAGTTTTGGATAAAAAGTTAAACGTTTTAATTCGATAAGATTCTCTTATCAGACGGCACTAAACTAACAACGTATTCCATAGTAGAGTAAGTTTTCGAATATGGTAAAAGGATTAACCACATCAGCTGATTCCTCTCACGCTTTATTTTAATGTTTATATAGCTGTTCAATGTTTTATTTTACTACTTTTTAGGGTTCCGTACCCAAAGGGTAAAACGGGACCCTATTACTAAGACTCCGCTGTCCGTCTGTCTGTCTGTCTGTCTGTCTGTCTGTCTGTCTGTCTGTCCGGCTGTCACCAGGCTGTATCTCATGAACCGTGATAGTTAGACAGTTGAAATTTTCACAGATGATGTATTTCTGTTGCCGCTATAACAACAAATACTAAAAACAGAATAAAGTTAAAAATAATAGAGGGTCCCTATACAAGAAACGTGTTTTTTTCGGCATTTCACGCCATCACTGAACGCTTAGTTAGTTAACGTCCCATAGATGGCGTTATATTGAAATGTGGATCCCTAACACCTTTGTTAGACGTTAGATGGCGTTATAAGAAATAAAATGTGTATTAATTATTATTTTTTGCTGGCGAAAAATGATAGTCTAAACGATATTTTTCGTTTACCGGAGGGTGACTGTGAAATGCGCACATACAGTTTTCTGAACCCAGTTGTGCACGGCTGGGATTTGAACCCGCTACCTCAGGCATCAAAGCCGACCATTCTACCATTGTGCCACTGCGCACAACACATACTCTCGTACGCTTTCATTTTTACGCTGAATTTTATGCCTGTATAATGCATATAATAGCTAAGTTAGGTAATATACAGAAATCCATACAAATGTGCGTTAACTTTCACGTGATTGAGCAAGTAAATACATCATATCGCGTCGCGCTTTATATCTATCTATGGGTTTCCGCGACCAAATAGCTCACGGAATAATAAATATTTGAAATTCTAAATGTTCTAGTTATAAATGTTTGGCCGTACCTTAAATTACAGTTGTAAGTACAAAGAAATTATGCAAAGTAATTGTCAACATATTTTAATTTATTTTCAGACTGAAGGAGTTTGCCTGAAGACTTTCACATCCTGTTACATATGAAGCGCAAATTATGCACGCCACCTTTCAATTGTGACGATATGGAGGAGCTGAATGTGGTAAGTTGTTTAACCCCCGACGCAAAAAGAAGGGACACTGCACCAGTTCCACGTTTTACAATCCAGTCTGCAGCGAGTGAAATACTGTACTGTAAGCGATGCCGCCGCTATATGGTGAATATTCATCTTCTTCGTATAAAAGAAACATAATTATCAGATCCTTTATCAGAAACCTGTGAAGTAGGGCCTCATTATTAATTAAAATTCCTGATTTTAGTTCCTAAAATAACAAAGCAAGTAAGTAATTTTCTACACTTTCTAGGTAATTACTTTAATTGCTAAATGTTTTGTTTTAAACGTGATATTAAAACCATCAGAATATTTAAGCCAAACATTCACCATAATGCGTGGCTATCCTATCCTAGTAATTTTTTGAATACGAAACTTTGAGAGGATGGATGAAAAAATGTTGTTACTCACGCAATAATAGATCTGGCTATCCATATATCTATCCTATCCTTCTAATACGCGCATAGCGATTTTGAGCAAAGTAATGCAAATGGCGCTGGCAGATGCAGCAACAACGGGAAAAACGCTTGCCATCGGAAGGGATATTTTAAAAACTAAAACAACCGACTTCTATGCCCCGCGTTAATTTCAAGTCAACATCAGTAGAAAGTTTGAGACGTTTATTGTCATATCTCTGGAGATACCTATCAGATCTCGATGAAATTACAATGGAATCACTTCGAAAACGTACCCTACCGATTAAAAAAATAATGATTCAAATCGGTTCACAAATGACGGAGTAATCGCGTAACATACACATAAAAAAAACATACAGACAAATTGAGAACCTCCTTCGTTTTGGAAGTTGGTTGAAAAAGTAAAACAAATAATAACAATAAAAGTTAATATTTAGAGGTTTTATTACGTAAAATTATTTACTAAAATACGAATAGGTTTATGGTACCTACTAAAGTTTATCATACACACGAATATTATGTAATAATCAATAAATTATATTATTCATCTAGTGTATGCTCAGACGGTAAATCATGCACATGCGATGTTTTGGGCTGTATTTTTGCGACAGAAGTTCGTTTTGAAGGGCCTTCTTTGAAATCTTCTTCGATTCTCATTCTATGCATTTTAACAATATCTTCATGAGCAAATAGAGCCTCTCGCCTCTCTTTACCTTCAGTAACAGTGGCTGTCCAAGAAAATTCTACTTGATACTTATTATCTTTTACAGTTCTAGACGCACTCTTTTTCAGATAATCATAATCTTCTAAGTACGTCTTTTTAAGACTTTCTTTATTCTCAGTTAAAAGGCTCTTCTTAGCCTTTTCTTTCTTTATAATAGCTTCCGGGAATAAAATAGCAACAGTGTCGTTAAAAATACTCTTTTGATTTTTCATGATCTCGAGCATTCTTCTTTCTTTTTCCAATCGCTGTGCTTCTAATTCGCGTAAAGGCTTTTCGTGTTCAATTAGCTCTGCCCTATTAATTCTCTTTTTTACTGCAATGGTTCTTTCTATAAGTTTCTGAATAATCTTTTGCCATCTCTCTTCTGGTCCAACCACTTTCATTTTTTCCAGCCGCCGAGCTTCAGCTTCATCTTCTAATCTCTGTGCTTCCTCTTCTCTAAGTTTTCGCTTCTCTTCTTCTTTTTCTAATAGAAGAGCGCCTTCTTTTCGTCTCATTTCTAGTAATATTTCAGGATTTTTATTCATACATTGTGTTTGCCACTCGGCAAATTTTTTCATTAGTTTTAACTCTCTTAAAATCATAGTTTCCATACGACCAATGTATGACGGATTTGATATCATAAATATTGGAGGATTTAAAAACATTCTAAATGAGCCATTTGTATCACTCACACCGATTATATTCTTCGCAATGGGTAAAGTGTGAAGACTTACCCCTGTAAGCATAGATCCAGATAATGTTTGTACTGATATAGGCTCATCGCTTCTGACTAATAAGTCCCATGTTTCTAGCTCACCCTCTGATGTAGAAAGAAATAGAATACTGGGCTTGTAAAGAGACCACGATGCATCTGTTAGACGGTAAGGCCGCTTTTTCCACATTAATGGTCGATCTTGTAGTTTATCCGACCAAATAGCAAACATTTTACCGCCAACTGTTACAGTGATATCACTTAAAAAAGGATTTTTTTGAGTGCTTGTTATGATTCCGTCGTGAATACTGCAGCTAAATGCCATATCGCAATATTCTGAGTTGACAACTTCCCCGGTATTAAATTCGTGACCTTCCCATGAAATCCTTCGCATCTCGCCATGCTGTGACCCACAATATAAAATTTGATTTATTTCATTTTCATCTTGAGGAATAAATTCGCATTCATAATACTTTCGACCGGATCCTTTATTATTTGGTACACAAAAATACCTAAGCAACGGCAGATTCATAGCAAAGCTTTGTATAGGCAAAGTTCGTGGGTTTCCAGCAATACCAATAATTATTTTGTAACATGGTTGCAAAATTCTATCTAATATTTTAAGCTCAGACATATCCACCATCAATCCAGATGGTCTCCGTAAAACTCTTTTTGATTTTTTTACCTTTTTTGTTTCAAAAAACGTAACATTCTCAACAGACAAATTCCAAATTAATATAATTCCCTCTTCAGAAGCAGAAAAGAACATAAGTGACTTCTTTTTACTAGGCATTACCTCCATCTTCCCTGTTGGTGTTACTATAAAATTGGGGGACATCCACGTTATAGTCGTCACAGGACCGTAGTGGCTTGTCATTAAATTGCTCAAAACAGTTGCCTGTACCACTGCATTGTCCTGCACAGATTTCATCCAGCCCATGTGCGCATTCATTGCAATACGATATTTTTCTCTAGTTTCACTGAGGACTTCAATTTTTTCTACATTTTCTAATTTATGAGTTATATCCCATACTACTATTTGTCCATTAACGCAACCTCCAATTAAAATATTTTCGTTAAAAGGGCAAAATGATAATACCTTCACTTCACGAGGGGATTCTAAATAAAGTTTTGGCATTAGACTGTCAATGTGACTCCAAATCATAACAGGATTAAGACCATACACAGCTCTTTGAATTGGATCTTGATTAGTACCCAGACTTTTCATTACTGATGGAGATCCATCTGCATAAGAAATTGCTATAATACCAGTCCACATTGGATGGAATACTGCACTTGACACGTATTTATCTTTAGCTCTCACGTCGGTAAAACAAACATACTCTTCAAAAGTCATTGAATCATAAATATCTACAAGCTTTTCTGATACTAAGTTAGGATAATCATTGCAATACATATCCATTACTGTATTCAGTTCTAATATGGAATCCATCTCTTGTCTTTTCGTACCCATGAAACCATTTATAAGCTTTATATAGGAAGGTCTACGCATTCGTCTGAAAGCTGCTTTATAAGCTTGCAAGCCAACCTCGTCTACAGGATCTTTATGTTGCTCTTCATCATCTTCGGAAGATCCTTCATCACCACCTGGGCTTTCTGATTTATTTGGTTTTGCATCGCCTCCTCCCTCTGTATCATCAAATTTTCCTAAAGAATCGGCTATTGATTGCGTCCACATATTTTGAGGATATTTCAACTCAGTTTGAGCTTCTCGGTCTACTCTTGGAGCTGCAGCTTGACAAGCAGTATCTACTCGCCGCCGAAATACGTTATTAAACTTTTGTCTGTACGGTGTCAGCTCAATAAATCCATCTCGACAGGAATTGGTATCTCTTACATTAAACTTTTCTGGATCATACACTGTTGGAAATTTTGCTCGCACTTCAAGTTCCATCAATGGGCGCGTGTTGACGGGAATAAGTTCCATTATTTCTTTTTCACTTCCCAAACTTGCCCATGGTCTTGCTTTCTTTTGAACTTTTTTTTCTAATTTCTTTTCTTGCCTTTTTATGAATCTATCCGACTGTTGTTTACAGTGATCTCTTGCTTGAATAGTGCAACAGATGTAAAATTCGTCATTATCGTTTGATTCATCTACAATGTAACCCATAAGTACTTCTTCCTCAGAATACGCTTCCAACTCTTCTTTGAAAGGAAAAAACTCTGAATTTTCACCACCAAATTCAATAAGGTCCATAATTTTTCCTTTGGAGGCAGATTTCCATGGGTACTGCGCGTTTACATGTAATCCTACAACCATGTCTATTTGTATTTGGGTTTCTTCTCCCATAAAGACTTTATGAACGCCCTCGACATCATACTTAGGTATAAACTTCTTTCGACGAGGTACGGGTGAAGGCGATGCCATCACCGTGTCCTGTAAAGTCACAGCTAAAATATAAAACAAATATTTCTGTAATATTAAAATAAAAATATACTCGACCCCCTAGAATAAAATTGATCATGAATGTTGACTGTCAAGTTTGTCACGTTTGTCAAAAGTACAAAATGTCAGAGGTCGTTTTGTTCAAGTTTTCAAACAATTTTCAGTAAGGAGAAGGATAGCTACCTCAGCCAATAGTGAAAAAAATATCTTACTCATACGTTCAGTATTTAGCGGAACTAAATATGCTAATTATTTTCATACTTGTAGATAACAAAATAGTTTGAACGCTCTCTGCACGCGAGTTTAACTTAACCCTCTCCGTACCAGACTGGCGAATATTTAATAAGAAAAAGAAATTTCATAAACACTAAACTACTACTAAGTGAAGATGCACGTATGATGATAGGACACTCACTATCTAGTGTCCGCCTAGCCAGCTACCACCCTCAATTTAGAAAATCTGTCGCCAAACATCTAATGTTTTCCAGCAGCTATCCGTAAAAGCCAGTTCCCATTCTAGGCCTAGCGTGCTACCATCTTTGACCACATCATCGCTTGCTACCAGGTGAGATAGTGGTCAAACGCTTACCTATAAAAAAATACAGTACGCATGATGCTAAGGTAGAATCGTATCGTAGATATAGCGTTTGATAACTGGACTTAGTGCGAGACACACAGCGTTTACTATCCTGAACTATCTTCAAAATATCATTATCATCATCATAATTATCATTGGAAAAAAACAGGCAGTCAATGAACGCAAATACATGCTTTTACTGTAGCAGTATTCATCCACTATTGGGCATAGGCCTCTCTTATGGCATGCCACTGAGCTCGACCTTCAGCTCTCTGTTTCCAACCGCGGCCAGCCAGCTTGCGTATATCATCACTTCACTTAGCTAAAGAACATTCTACGCTTCGTTTACAAGATACAGAAAATATATTTTGTATCATCATCAGCCAGAGTCAATCAGTCCACTGATGGACGTAGGCTTCTCCCAAGATGCGCCACTGAGGCTGATCTTCGGCTCTTCTTTTCCAGATTTTGTATAAAAAAGTTAAAATGTAAAACGTACGTTCTTTCAAGGACTCAGCAGCAACTGCAGCCTTTTTATCCAAGACTGCGGCATCGTCCTTTTTGTCAACAACTGGGACTTCTTCATAATCATAACTTGATTCAGAACTGCTTCTTTGCACTTTTTTGATCTCTTTGCCGTCTTCACTATCTGAATCACTCATGAGTACTTGTTCACTCATTATTATATTTTATTTTGATTATTATATTATTGGATTTCGAGATACCGCTTTAAAGTACTTAGGCTCTGAAAACAAAGTCTTTGGGCTGAATAGCGTAGTAGTAGTCTAGTAATATAATAATACTAGCTGACCCGGCAAACGTTGTTTTGCCATATAAATAATTTCGTAGTAATTTCTAGTGTAGACAAAAAATAGCTTACTTATTGTAAGTATGTATGGAGGTAAAAATGATTAAATTACTAAAATGGCTATTAAAAAATAAGGGTTGATCGTAGAAGGGTGAAAATTGAGGATTGTATGTATTTTTGTATGTTGTATCATAAAAAAATATAAATTAAAAATTTTGTCTAAAAAATAAAATAAAAAATTTAGGGGTGGACTACCCCTAACATTTAGGGGGATGAAAAATAGATGTTGGCCGATTCTCATAGATACCGGATAAGCACAAAAAATTTCATCAAAATCGGTCAAGCCGTTTCGGAGGAGTATGGCAACGAAAACTGTGACACGAGAATTTTATATATTAGATTAGTAGTCTGAGGCTTTTATATACAAATGCTGATACAGTAAGTATGGCGTACACAAATTGTCAAATATGTCGATTGAACTATCACGAATGCTTTAAAATGTCTTCTAAGGTAGATGCAATATTTTACACAGTCTCATATTAATGACACTTTAACATTTGTCTTACAACTGTAACTGTGTTGGTATAAACAGGTAATTAGTTGCTATGATAGGTGTTGCTAGGAAACCAGACGTATCCAACGAATTTAGTTCAACCCCAAATGCTTTGCAAGTACGGCATAGTGAGACAACAGCCTGAGTATGACTAAATATTATAGAAAACAGAAATCAAATATAATATTGGTAGCGTAACATTATTATTTGGCATAGATTTAATTGATCGAACGAGCGTAGCGAGCGAAGCGTATTATAAATATGTATTTTTATTTCCTTTTTACTAGTTTATATTATTCGCGATAGTTCAACCCCAGATAGGTCTATCTGACAATCAGGCAAACACCTGAACATTCTATGCTGAGATAGACCTTTTTTAACCGACTTCAAAAAAAGGAGGAGGTTTCTCAATTCGACCGTATAATTTTTTTTTTTTTTTTATGTTTGTTCGCGGATAACTTCGTCGTTTATGAACCGATTTTGATTATTCTTTTCTTGTTCGAAAGGAGATATCCCAAGTGTGGTACCATGGTAATTTTATCGAGGTCTGATAATTATCTCCAGAGATATTGAGATAAACATCTCAAAATTGGCACTGAAAATGAATAGCGCGGCATTGAAGTCGGTTCTTTTTTAGTTTTTAAACGATATTATAGCACTACACGTGTGTATTTGATTAATTTAAGTACCGAGATAGGATTATAACTGTATTATTTTCTTGATTTTTTTTTCTCTGTTGAAGTTGTGTAATGTGCCTAATAACTGTATTTTCTTTCTTTCTTTCTTTCTAAAAGTAGTTGCTGATATTTGTCGTAAATAAATAAAATAAAAGCGTCTCAGTTTCGACTATGCCAAAAATGCTTATATCCGGATGTTGTCTGTCTGTTCTCGCCTACAGGTCACATTATTGAACCGATTTTGACGAAAATTGGCACACGAGTTCCTTGATTTATTTGAAAATGTTCGTCGATTGAGTTTTTTTTATTGGGGGGAAAATAGGGGCGGGAAGGGTAGAAGATTGCTGTGGCGTTATTTATCAACGAATTTCAGTCATATTGGAATGGCACACTAAGGACGTCATTCTACACCAGATGTTGCGAAAAAAAAATTCAAGAGGGGGAGTGGAGGGGAGAAAGGGGGGTGAAGTTTACTGTAGCGTTATAATGGACGGATTTAAATTTGTATAAGGACACGCGAGGTCTACTGTTTTCACAGACAGACTAGTATTAACATGTATAGATGAAGGCTGTCAGTTATGTTGCTTACAATGAAGCAGTCTTATAGAAAATTAGCTCATTTAATAAAATAATTTTAGAATCGTTATTTTATTAGTCAAGTAAGACTTTCGAGTGAATCTACGATATGTTTAATGCACATCGACGGAGTTTTATGTGCAGATAATTTTATTGGTGCATCCTGCTAACCAACAAACGAGGCTCTGGCGACCGACAAATGGCAGTTTTACATTTCAAATGATGGCATAGCTAATAGGGAATATGCATGTGGTATAAATTTACTTGAAATCATTTATTTTCGAATCATTATTGTTCTGGTGTTGTACATACAACACCAGAACAATAATGATTCAAAGATCGATTCGATTCGATTCAAAATTCAATGAACAAAGATGATATACATTTTTTTATAAATAAAATACATTTACATGTGTTAAAATATTATATGAAAAATGCAAAAAAAGCGTGGGAAATTTAAATTTGCTAAACACATCACCACTTGTCAATTAGAAAGTGACGTGACAGGGCAGCACACGGTCTCCACAGATTAAATCTTTTTCATAAAAATAGTATGCACTGTAGAACGAATACGTAGTATTTCTATAAAAAAATATTAATCTATGGATACAGTGTCGTGCACTGTCACGTAACAAAGACGCGCGAAAATTTGGCAGCGTCGTTTAGATACCTCATATTTTTTAACCGACTTCAAAAAAAGGAGGAGGTTTCTCAATTCTACCGTATATATATATATAAATTTTTAATGTTTGTTCGCGGATAACTTCGTCGTGTATGAACCGATTTTGATTATTCTTTTTTAGTTTTTAAACGATGTTATAGTTTACACGGCTTTCAGAATTTTCCTTTATAAGTGCTAGAATACTTTGCTTCTTGCCAAATCATTAAGTATTGTAATATATCTAAGTGTGGTACCATGGTAATTTTATCGAGGTCTGATAAGTATCTCCAAAGATATGGAGATAAATACCTCAAAATAGGTACTGAACATTAATAGCGCGGCATTGAAGTCGGTTCTTTTTTAAGTTTTTTAAACGATCTTATTCAATGCTAAAACTATATTTTGTAGCTTAATTTGAACACTTTCAGTATTATTTAATTTTTTTACTGTGATCAATGGATGTATTTAGTGAAATAAACATATAAAAAAAATCATGCATATTCCCTATTACTACAGGCCGGTGATGGGCAGCAGCGTCACTGGTGCGAGGAGCTATGTCCTGCGATCGCCAACCTGCCTGCCAAGCATGGCGATTAGGGTATATCCCTGCCAATGAGCCGAAGAATGGGCTCGGTGGCGTATCTTGGGAGAGGCCTACGTCCAGCAGTGGACTGACACCGGCTGATTATGATGCTGATGATGGTGATGAATTTTATTGTGTGGTGAGAAAGGTGATTGACATCTAAGCGAAAGGTCGCCGGTTCAAAATACACGGGTATGCGTTCATAGATGGTAGAAGCCTATTATATCGATGTTTTGCCCGACTTACTACCAAAAAATTTGCTGAGCACAATTAAAGAGAAAATCTGCCGCCATAACCTTACGGTGTTCCGGCAGCACGCAGACAGATAGAGTCAGAGTATTCTAGGCCTAGCGTGTTCACCATCTTCTACAAAGTCATTGCTACCACCAGGCGAGTAAGTGGTTAAACGCTAACCAATACAATAAAATATCAAAAATCGATATCTTATTAAAAATATCTGGCATAATTTTCGCGATAATCTAACGTTTATAGGACGTGTTTAGCGCGTACTGTACTCATATACTTATAATTTTTTCATTTTTTATTTATGAGACGAGTGTGAATCGCTCGTAGAGTGTGAATCGTGAACAGATCGTAGAGGCCGACCTAGGCGAACGTATCACGACCAGATCAAAGACGTTTTAAAGAAAGACCAAGTCAAAAGTACCTATAACCGGCGAGCATGTATGAAGGCGCTCATGAAAGTGGAAGAAGCGAAAGAGGTATGTCAGGATCGTAGCATGTCGAAAGAAGTAGTATCTGCCTACCCCAACGGGAAAAAGGTGTGATTTTATGTATATATGTATGTATGTATTTTCAACCAACTTCCAAAAACAAAGGAGGTTCTCAATTCGTCTGCATTTTTTTTTTCTTTTTTTTTTGTGTGTATGTTACGCGATTACTCCGTCAATTCTAAACCGATTCGAATGATTCTTTTTGTTATCTGTAGGGTACGTTTTCGAGGTGGTCCCATTGTAATTTCATCGAGATTTGATTAGTATCTCCAGAGATATGACGATAAACGTCTCAAACTTGCTACTGAAATTGACTCGCGGGGCATTGAAGTCGGTTGTTTTAGTTTTTAAACTATCTTAATTATTATTTAATCGGTTTCGGTAACTACAAGGGTTGTAAAGGGTTCTAAGACTTATCACAAGCGATATAGTTACAGCAACTAGATTAAACCAACAATCTGTGAAACTTAACACTATGGTAATGAAGTAACTTCAGTTGATATGATGAAATGTGATTGTAATGTTGTAATAATATTGCGTATAAAGTGAGATAATATTGTTACAGCAACAATATGAAAACTATAGAAGTAAGATAAGTAGTAACATGAAATATTGAAGACAAGGGGCCTTATTCAGTATGACCAATGAGATAACGCGTTCCTTAACGAGCCACGTCACGTTATTGAAAATTTGTATTCTGTATGCCACACGATAGGTAAATTATACAAAACGCGCGCGTTACACGTCCTCATATGTCACAATATTTTGACAGCTCAAAACGCGCTCATAGTCTTACCCTACCGCGTTTTAATTAGCATAGAGAATACCATAACGCGGAGATAACGTAACACGGCACGGTAAGACTTTAAAATGGCCATACTGAATAAGGCCCAAGTTATCATTCTATTTCATTGAATTATATTCCATACTAGTTACCCGGCGAACTTCGTACCGCGAATATAAATAAACTGTCCAAGTGCGAATCAGACCTGCACACGTAGGGTTCCGATTGAAAAATATTTGCCGGAATAATACGTTTCTTGTATACCCCCTTTATTAATTGATTTTATTTTGTTAATATCGGTTTTCATACACAAATAGCGAATACCCATGCATGGAAGCGCTATAATGACAACTATCAAAATATGTCAATACAATGACAAACATTTCTGAACTGTTGATGGTTGTCACAGGTTGTCATTGTTGGTAATGACAACCTGGGACAACCATCAAAATTCAAAATATATCAGAGTAATGTGGGTATATTATGTTGTCGATTCAAAACCCTTAATTTAATATGTGCTTCAAATTTCAATTTGTGAGTGGAAAAGAGTCTTACCCTACCATACAGAAGGGACGAACGTCAAATGTTTCACAGGAAAGTATGTAGGTAGTTTTATATGGGAAAATTAAATTTTTGATTTTGCAATTTTTCCAAATTTTCTCACCGTTTAAACTTTCCCTGGACTACGAAAAACATCTCAAAACCAAAATCAGCTAAATCGGCCCTGCTGTTCTTGAGTTTTAGCGAGACTAACGAACAGCAATTGATTTTTATATATAAAACATAACACCATAACAGCTGCTAAGCCAAACCGATGCTATTAGTCATCTTAATGATAACTTAAAATTATTATTTACTTACACTAAACTTAATTACAAATTTTCTATTCATACACTAGCTGCGCCCCGCGCCTTTGCCCGCGTTTGGACCACCCATAACACTTCACTAGTACATTAGACGCATCGAAAAAAAATTTTTTTTTTGTGCTTAGACAATCCTTGATTCAGATTTTTTTGACAAGATTTTTATACAGTATTTGATACAGTATTTATAGTATAACTAATTCCTTAAGTACGCACTGTTCTTACAAACATTTAAATTAGTTTTCAACCCACTTCTAAAAAGAAGAAGCTTTTTAGAAGTGGGCTCTGCTGGCCATATAGCCATTTTTGGCCATATGAGCGTGCGTAACTACGCTGTATTTTTAATACTGTGTGCGTGTTTCAAGCTAGAGTGCGGGATCGTTAAAGTCAGTGATTTGTGTGTGTGCAACACGTGTACTTACGGGGTACGACGACGTTCTGCCGTTACTTACGGGGGACGACGACCCCCGTAAGTATCGGCAGAAAAAAATGTTTGCGGATTACAACGTTAACATCTCCATTGGTAAATGCTCGAAGATTTTACACGATCACTCCGTCAATTGTGTCAACTGATTCGAATGATAATTTTTTTATCGGCAGAGTACATTTAGGTGGTCCCATTGTAATTTCATCGATGTCTGTTCAGTATCTTCAGAGATATGGCGATAAATGTCCCAAACTTGCGACTGAAACGGTTGATTTAGTTTTTAAACTATCCTAATTATAGTTATATCCCCAAAAGATATTACTGAAAAAGAAGTTAACAATAGAATAACTTTAGCATGGAGAAGATACTAGTCATTAAAAGAGATAATGAAAAACCCTGACATACCATTAAAAGCAAAAACTAAAGTTTTCAATTCATGTATCCTACCTACCATGACCTATGGATGCCAAACGTGGAGCCTAACAAACAAAAACATCCAGAAACATGTCAACATAACAAAGAAAGAACTATGCTAAATATAAAATTAAAATATAAAATACAGCTCAGTACGATTAGATCAGAAACAAAACTCACGGATATTACATATACTATTAAGAAACTAAAATGGAAGTGGGCTGGCCATATCATTAGAAACAAGAAAGAAAAGTGGACAAAAGATGTAACAAACTGGTATCCCAGACAAAACAAAAGAAGAAAGGGAAGACAACTTAGAAGATGGGAGGATGATCTAAGGAAAGTAGCGGGTATCACCTGGAAAAAAGAGGCTCGAGACAGAACAAACTGGAAAGCTCTAAGAGAGGCCTATGCTATAAAAAGCAAGACAACCTTTATACAAACCGATGTCTAACTAAATAATCCTACAATAATATTCATTTTCAATTATATCTCTAAATTTAATGTTTATACTTATCTAGAGAATACTAAAATATATATAAAATTCAAAAATAAATGTTTTAATAACTATCAAGTGTAAATAATGTAGAGTTGTTGAATAAAGGCTATTTCATTTCATTTCATTTCAATTATAGTTTTAGTAGTGGCGGGACTTTTGCTAGTCCGACCGGGGTGGTACCACCATTTTGCCAATTAATTCAGCCGTAAAATAGGAATGTTTTACGATTTGAATGGCAAAGTGTTCAGTGAAATAAAGGGCATGTGAGACTTAACATCTTTAAGTCTCAAGGTAATAGGCGCAGTGCAAGCAAAATTCTGATTATCTGGATTTTGCATAAACATCAAAAAAATCTGGCTAGCAACAATCTGTTTAATCTAATAAACCCTCTCCTCAAATTCCAACGCAAACCTTACAAACATGTTTTTGCGGTTCATTTAAAAAGGTAAAACCTTATTCGAAAACCTCGAAATGTAGCAAAAACCAAGTTGACCGCATCAATTTTGCCGAGGACCACTCCCTATCTATATCTCGACCTTTCTTATCGCACTGCGAAGTCGAAACTTAAGACGGATTGTACTTGGGGGAGACAGGGGCTTGTAAGAATCTTAATATCTCATGGGAGAGTTGATGTATGTTTCATCATGGGCCAGTTCAGTTAATTACTTGTTGTATAAGCCTATAAAATAGTCTCATATCATTAACATCTAATTGACCGAGCGAAGCAAAGTAGTGGATTTAGTTTTTAGAATTATTTTTTTAAATGGTTGGTCGAAAACGTTAAAAATTAATATTTCAGCTAATTCGAAAAATGTTCAATAATGTCATAATTTGTGTTATCCTTATAAAAGCATGTTTGAATTAATTTTGAATTTTGTCTGATATGATTTTAAGAAGTCGCGTGTGTGAGTGAGTGGGAAATAATGAAGAAAAAAACGCAAATTTTCTGTGTCACGTTCGAAGTTTCTAAAGATGGTTTTTGTTATTTCAACCATAAAGAATTGTTAAAGAAAACTGTGAAGGAAAATTTATTAATTAAAAGTAACATAATTAAGATCTTAAAAACTAAAACAACCGACTTCATTCAGTTTCAGAAGCAATTTTGATTCGTTTATCATCATATCTCTGGAGATACTTATCAAATCTCGATAAAATTATAATGGGACCACTTTGGAAGTGTACCCTACCAATTCTCGAATCTAGAGTAATCGCGTTAAAAAAAACATGCAGGTGAATTGAGAACCTCCTCCTTTTTGGAATTCGGTTGAAAAGTGAGGTTGAATCAAGAATAACAAAATTTTACCAATTCAAAGTTACAAAAGTGAGGATTTGTCAAAAGTAAGAAAATTTCAAAAATACGATAAAGAATATTGTGTTAGTCAGTTACTTCGTACCCATTTACGAAGTAGTACGAAGTTAAAGTGAGTACATTATTATAATACGAAGTATTACTTACTGTATGTAATCCTACTCATAGCTGGCGTCGTATCACCCTACCCTCCCCTCAAAGTAATCCATCTCAACCTAAATCCTGCGACGCCACAAACCTAGATTCAGTTGACTGATCACTGTTGAGGTTTGTGTGACTAAGGATTTATTTTCCTTTACGCGAGTTCAATAAAAGAAAAAATCGGTGTACTCAGAAATAAACTTTTAATGAAACCCCAGGATTAGCTGCATTTAATTTGAGTGTAATTATATAATTAAATAATTATAAATAAATTAACAATTATTTTTTGACTTTAAATACATGTGCCTCATAAACTAAAGATAGGTAATTATGTAGGTACTTAGTGACTATTTATACACTATAAGTTAGTTGGTGTCCGTAGAAGTTATAAAACTGTGTTACAGACATAAAATAAACTGTGATACAGATATTATATTAAATCCTTAAATTAAAACCTAACTACATTTTTAAAAACCATATGTGTACCATCATCATCATCATCATCAGCCGGTGTCAGTCCACAGCTGGACGTAAGTCTCTCCCAAGATGCGCCACTGAGCCCGATCTTCGGTTCTTCTTTTCCAGTCACTGCCCACCGCTTTGCGTATGTCTTCGCTTCATTCCTTATTCAGTATGACCATTTTAAAGTCTTACCGTGCCGTGTTACGTTATCTCCGCGTTATAGTATTCTCTACGCCAATTAAAACGCGGTAGGGTAAGGTAATGATCTCGTTTTGAGCTGTCAAAATATCGTGACATATGAGGACGTGTAACGCACGCGTTTTGTATAATTTACCTATCTTGTGGTATACAGAATACAATTTTTCAATAAAGTAACGTGGCGCGTTAAGGAACGCGTTATCTCATTGGTCATACTGAATAAGGCCCCAGGGGCCTTACAGCTTAAAACGCGCTCATAACCTTACCCTATCGCGTTTTAATTAGCATAAAGAATACCATAACGCGGAGATAACGTAACACGGCACGGTAAGACTTCAAAATGGTCATACTGAATAAGGCCCCTGCTAGGCTATTCTGTAAGCTATCTCGACAGCGGAATCCGCGGTGAGATTTGAATTTCGTAATACGAAATTCAACCGTATTACGAATGTGATAAGATTGAATTTCGTAGTACGAAATTCGAATCTCACCGCGGATTCCGCTGTCGAGATAGCTTACAGAATAGCCTAGCTGGTCACAGGACGTGACCAGGTTCTGTGTACCATATTGAATTAAATTTTTTGTTTTTCCCACAGTAGTGCAATGCAAGTATTGTAATCGGAAAAGATTGTGCATATGTTAGTTACTTCTTCATGCTAAAACGATTATACCGACTGAGCTGAAATTTAGTATGTAGATAGCCTAGGTCCTGGAAAAACACTTAAGATACTTTTTATCGCGATATTCCCAAGGAAACGATGTCTACGTGGGTAAAACCGTGAGGCACAGCGAGTATAAACATAAATCAAGGGAACGGTACAAAACACATTTACTTATACCATTGTTTAGAATCTGACAATATATCATTTGTAACTCGGTGACTTTTGTTCCAGTCAGCGTTATCAAGGCGGAAGGAGTCTGCGGCTCCTTTGACGGGGGACAGAGAGCCTGTGATCTTCCGTCACGCTCTAACCTATCCGTTGGCGTTGGTGCTAAGGCTGCGAGTTTTGCAGGTAAGTTTAATTCAGCAAGACGTAAAAATTCACTTATTTCAAGCTTATTATACCCAAAATGTGCTATTTGCCATTTTATTAGAGTAATATCATGTACATTATTTTGACAAAATTACCTTAACGAAGCTCAAGCATGGATACACTCTCAGCGCTGGAGAAGACAGTCATGTGGTTTAATTGCTTAAATCGCGCCTAGTTTTTGCTGGTTTTTAACGGACTTTACAAAAATGGAGGAGGTTCTCAATTCGACTGTATTTTTTTAATGTTTGTTACCTCAGAACTCCGTCAAATCTTAACTGATATGAAAAAATCTTTTTTCGTTTTATGCCTCCCGGTTGGTCCCATTAAAATTTTATCGAGATTTGATAATCGTCTCCGAAGATACGGAGATAAAATATAAAATTTGTATACCTTGATGATTATGTCTACTGGATACTTTCACTATCGCAGCATGTGAAGTCGGTTTTTTCGTTTTGAACATGACCTCTATTTTACCCGTTAGTAAGTACAATACAATACAATACAATAACTCTTTATTGATCACCAGAAAAAAAATACAACTTAAAGTAATACAACTATACTATGGTAATACAATCGGCGGTCTTATCGCTAAGAGCGATCTCTTCCAGACAACCTTAGGATGGACTGGAGTAAAATTAAAGAATGGACGGCGGTGCACAATAAAAAAAATATCTGCTACATATTTTACTAAATGCCTACTTACAATCTAATTCGGATTCTAATACATATATAGGCATAATAAAAATATACTAATATATATAGGTATAGTACTACTAAACGGAAAATAAGACAGTAAGTAATGATGCGGTCGAGGATAGTAGCATAGCATGTTAGGCCTAGAATGAAAACTGGCTTTAAAGGACAACTGCCGGAAAACATTAAATGTTTGGCGCCAAATTTCCAACTAGATGTAGGTAGCCGACCAGACGGACACTAGATAGCGTCCTGCTACCATGCGAGGTTGAGGGTTTCGTAACGATGTTTTTCTTTAGAGGGCCACTGTGAAATACGCACATACATTTTTCGATCAAAAAATCCACTGGTGCACGGCGGGATTACACTCGCTACCTTTGATATCAAAGCCGACCATTCCATCACTGCGCCACTGGGCTCTAGTTATCTAACCAAACGATTCATGTCCGTGCAAAGAGAGCATCAGTTCTCGTGTATCGTTAGATAATAAATATTAGTAAATATGGACTTTACATCAACACCAATATTATAAATGCGAAAGTCAGTTTGTAATTATTTTTGTTTGTTTGGGACTTCTTCACGGTCTAACGGTTAGACTGATTAAGCTGAAATTTTGCACTGGGATAGCCAGTATTATGGATTACGCTATGCAATGCTTTTTAATGCGAGTGAAGCTGCGGGGCACTACTAGTTATAATATATACCATGTCTGAACAAACACATCTTGACGTCTCAGCTACCTATAACCATTGAAATGTTTCGTTAGCATCACAGATTAAGCAGCCTTGGTCTCATCACGCATACAGATGTACACATAAAAAGGAAGATGTACTCAATACTTGTGTCTGAACAGTCAGCTACAAAAGGATAGGATTTGACAAGATTTTAATTTGCAAACTTCGTATTATTGAGATTCGTATGTAATAGTCCGGTCAAAGTAGACATATTATACTCGTATGGTTACAATAATTCGCAAAACGATGAAAATTGGTACGTATGTTGGGTATGTAACACCATAAATGAAATGTAAAAAGTCGCCAACGATCCCATGTTTGTCAGAAAAATAATTCAAATTCAAAGTTTTCAATTACAAAGCTTATCTTTTCCATTTTTCAGCGAAACGGTTAGTTTTGTCATAAAAATAAGTAAAATAAAAATGTAGATCATGCAATTATTTATAAAATTCATATTTCGCCTAGCAGTGGGGACATGCGACACAAAAAAAAAATGCGTGACGTGTGGCACTCCGGGACTGCCGCGGTAAAGCTATTGCATAGCATTTTTTTATTTATGCAGTAGAACTACTAAAAAGATTAGTATGATATTGGCGATTTTCCTTCATGATTTTCTAGGCTTAGGACTTAGGACTAGCACAATTTTTACCTGTAGTGCAAAAATTGTGGCGCATTTCAAAATCGCCATATATAGAATAATTTTATACACAAGGCGCGCTAACAACTTCTCTAACTCTACCTTCCCTAAGAAATTATTTACAAATTTTACCTTCTGTCCGTCCATTCCGTCCGTCCGTCCATCCGTCTGTCAGAGTGCTGTATCTTCGAAATCTCTCTTCTAAATTGCATTTTTAATCAGTCAATAATCAATAACACAACACAGCAATTAACACAAAAAATATGGAATTCACCGCAAGCACAAATCGTTCAAAGCAATCGAACCACGGATCGAACGAAGTAAAAACTGTAAAAAGTGATTAAAATGTTTGAAAACAAACACACGCGTCTTAGCGCCAACTGCCTCCTGCGCGCGCATTCAAAAACCAATTCTACATTTCTTCTATCTAGTTATCGTAAACTTATTACGACCTTATTTTTAAAACGGTAAGGTGCAAAGTTGTTACTATAAAAACCTGTCAAAGGTGAAGCTTTAATAAACGCTTTTCGGTTTCACGCATGCGCAAAGCAAAGTGCAACTGCAAAAACCAACTGTCCATTACAGTTCGATCTCGTTAGATCGAACTGTATAAACTCGATCATTCTGTAAGGTTCGTTAACCTCATTTTTTAAAGCCTTAGCGTAGTAGAGATAAGGTCGTCTTTGGTTTCATCAATAGTAGTGAAATGTTACTGGATAATGGTAACTATGGCTATAGTCAATATTCGCTCTGTCTCTGTTTTGAACGTGATGAATCAATTAGAATAAAAGAGAAGGCATAATTATGGGTGTTAGGTTATTTTCGTTACGGGATTTCTGGATTCGGTCTCCACGCTCAAGGCCCGCGATAGAAGCTATGCAATAGCTTCAAATTTCAAATTGAAACTTAATATTTCGCAAACGAAACGAAAAAATAAGTAAATACGTGTTTCAGGCTTTTTCGAATTTGCCACCTCTAAAAGGGTGAAGTGGGGTAACAAAGTTTGAAATCAATATTATTTCGGATTGCGCTGAAACTTGGCATGCAGATAGTTATTACAACGTTAGTTCCCTCTGAGAAATTATTTTCTAAGATTCACCCCTTAAAGGGATGAAACGGGGGTTAAAATTTTTTATGGAGAAACAGGATAAACCCGTCTTTTCTATTCGACACTTCGCACAAGTACTTCAGTAAATAAATAAGTAAATACGTGTTTCAGGCTTTTTCGAAATGCCACCCCTAAAAGGGTGAAGTGAGGTTACAAAGTCTGACATCAATATTGTTTCGGATAGCGCTGAAATTTGGCATGCAGATAGTTATTTTAACGTAAGCATCCGCTAAGAAAGGCTTTTTTAAAATTCACTCTTTAAGGGGATGAAGCGGGGGTTCAAAGTTTGGATAGATATTTTATTCGACATTACACACAAGCACTTCTGTAAATTAATAAGTAAATACTAGTTTCAGGCTTTTTCAATATGCCACCCTAAGAGAGTGTACTGGGGTAACCAAGTCTGAGTCTTTATATATATAATAAATATATATAAATATATATGTTTTTTTTTTCATAATTTTATTTATTGCCATAAAATGGTACAGTAATATATACATTTACTTATGGGTCCCAAACTCGGCCAAGCCTGTATCTTGGGCACCCGACGTGTACATTTCGAAATATCCATTTAAATATTCTGTACGTGGGCCACAGAACACAGAAAAGAAAGAAATAATAATATACATTGATACAATAAAAAGACATGCATTAAAACTACAATATTCATGACATTAGAATTTAGTTTTGCTTTTTCTTCTTTGTGTTTACATTAACATTGCGATTATTTGCCTTATTAAATAAATGTTTTGCAGTATCTTTTGTTACATGATTACAATAAATATATATAATATAATATAATATAATATAATATAATATAATATAATATAATATAATATAATATAATATAATATAATATAATATAATATAATATAATATAATATAATATAATATAATATAATATAATATAATATAATATAATATAATATAATATAATATAATATAATATAATATAATATAATATAATATAATATAATATAATATAATATAATATAATATAATATAATATAATATAATATAATATAATATAATATAATATAATATAATATAATATAATATAATATAATATAATATAATATAATATAATATAATATAATATATATAAACTTGTAGATTTACTTAAGTAAATAAGTTAATTAAGTTACTAAATAAATAAGTTAATACGTGTTGCAGGAGTTTTGCAAAGGGTTGGTAAAAAAGTCTGAAAATCAATATGATTTTTCGGGTTTTATAAAAATGAGTCCCTTTTTACCCGACTGCGCGACGCAAAGGAGAGGTAATGTATTTATTCCCTTAGTCATGCAATAACTTGAAAACGGGCAAAACGATTTGGCTTTCACTTCTTTGATGTGTTTTATGATAAAAAGGTTTTTACAAAATAAAACTTTTAGTAGATAAAAGAAGTCTTTAACGCGGGCAAAGCCGCGGGGTACTTCTATTAGGTGTATAAAAATCAAGGTCCTAAGTCAACTCGATAAAAAGATATGGGCAAATTTAGATTTTCGCAAAAACTTGTGAGTACCAAAATTTACATTAATTTTCAACTTTTTTTTTTCGGAATTTTTCCTTTGCTTGTGTTGTAAGACCTTGCTTGTGACCAAAACTAACAATTCTAGGTCAACCGGAAGTACCCTATAGGTTTTGGGTCGAAAATCTATAGGGCTCTTCCCGTTGACCTAGAATCATAAAATTTGGCAAGCAGCAAGGTCTTATAGCAAATATAAAAGAAAAATTCAAAAAAATAAAAAAAGTTGAAAATTAAAGGATGTCCCCATACATACATAGTTTCAGCCAATTAAGATAGACGAGTATAGAGCGAGAGTGATAGATGAGTTATATGAGCGCTCATACAACTTAGAGGTCTACCTTAATTGGTACTAACCAACGTTGGTACGGAAGCCTCGGTGGGCGAGTCCAACTCGACTTTGCCGGTTTTATTCTTCACAGCACTGTTTATACCGTCAAAAGTCCAGTTAAGAGTGCAATGTTCTTGGTCAGTGATATTTGTAAATAGTCTAATACTTCTCAACACACGGAATACTTTTTCATCGGACACTCTTTTAGCACGGGCATGTTATTATACCACGGAATAGGTTGGTCACTAACCTATTTATACCCGCATAACATTATTTATTTAGGTAACATGTAACAAAATTAAAATGTTGAATAAACACACACCACAATGTCCTTTAGAAAATTAACGTCATAACATCTATCTAACCACCACTGATTAATTACGAACTATTTAAAGACATAATTAAGAAAGTTTAAAATCTAAAACAACCGACTTCAATGCCCCGCGAGTTAATTTCAGTAGCAAGGTTGAGACATTTATCGTCATATCTCTGGATATACTTATCAGATCTCGATGAATTACAATGGGATCATCTCAGAAACGTACCCTACCGATTACATAAAGAATCATTCGAATCAGTTCATAATTGACGGAGTAATCGCGTAACATACAAAAAAAAAACATACAGACGAATTGAGAACCTCCTTCTTTTTCGAAGTAGGTTGAAAATCGAACTAGTTTTGGAGAAAAATGGCAACATGGATTTGCACAAACAAATGTTTACTGCAGCGCCCCCTGGTGAGTTGACACCGAAACAGCTATTTAACCCTTAATAGCCTGATTTACGAAAGTGATTTATTTTTAATATTACTGTGTTTGCTTGAGGGTCTAGATGAAGGGAAAAATAATAATAAAAAAAAATTTAAATTTTCCTTTAAATATTTTAAAATTTAATTTCATTTTATTTTTAATTTCACATTTTTTTTTCTTTTTTTTATTTCGTTAGAAAGAATATTATACAACAGTAAAATACGTACAGCCAACCTATAAAAAAAACGAATAGTAATGTGAATTAATAGGTTTAAAAGATTGGTATCAAAATTGAAACTCTAGGTTATTAAGGGTTAAGAAAATGCACCTATCAAACACAAACCCATAACTGAAAACTGCATCAAAATCGGACTAGTCGTTTTGAAGAAAAAATGGCAACATCGATTTGCACCAACAAATGATTATTACAGCGCCTCCTGGTGAGTTTTCACCGTAACTATCTAAAAACATGCGACAATCACACTCAAAACCATAACTGAAAACTGCATCAAAATTGGACTAGTAGTTTTGGAGAAAAATGGCAACATGGATGTGTAGAGAATTTAACAGTCGGGACAGACACATTAATGGCTTAACGAATGGGGATTAATGTGTCCCGACTGTTAAAGTCTCTATATTCCATATAACAATGTATAATTTATTTTATAAGTGTATCGACCGAGAAAGAATTTAAATGGTATAGTTTTTTGATATCCCTAAACAGAAGTCTAAACTACTAGACTTACTTGTTTTTTTATTTTCAGTTCGTTTTTTAACACTTCACTTTTTGCGCAGTCGGGTTTTTTGATTTTTTAATTTAATGTTTTATTTTACACTTTTTAGTTAAGTAAAGAACGGCAAATTCCGTACTATTAAACGACTATACCAAAAGGAAGAGGTTGTTTGTTACCTCAGAACTCCATCAATTCTTAACCGATTTGGAAAATTCTTTTTTTGTTTGAGTTAATATGATATTCGTTTGGTCTCATTGTAATTTTATTGAGATCTTATAAGTAACTTCAGATGATACTGAAAGTGACTAACGCGGCATGTAAAATCGTTTATTTTTTCGATTTGTACGATCATACATTATTTGTTATAAATATATTTTGCATCTCCATTTTAAGACCTTCAATTCGATACCCCACTCGATAGGTTTTGAAAAAACATTTTTTTGAACCCCAAATTTTGGCGTCTGAAATCCGCCATTTTGAATTTTTCAATTTTTTATTTGCGTTGACACTCGCGCTATCATGGCGAATCTATTGACGTACCAATCATCAAAATCGGCCCACGCGTTTGGTCTCTAATGTGCCACAAAGGAACAAACATACATACATACATACATATATAGACTGATAAACACATTAACTCTCCTTTGCGTCGCGCAGTCGGGTAAAAACAGGCGCGGGCCACGAGTTTGCGGCCGCTGGGATATAATATGATACGGTGTAATAGATTTTTAACTGAATTTACTTTTTATGATATGAATAGAAGTACCTATTATACAATGCACATGTATGTAGTTCGTAAAATTTTATTGCATATGCCGTCGTAATGCAATTACGTAATCGTCCTTCGTTTGTGAAGCTTACAATAATAATTATTTTAACTTAAATTTGTAGCGGACTGTACAAGCCAACGCAAAACTCGTGAATAGGGATCAGGTATTACATAAAATAGAGATGAGCTCAAAACAACGTTTAGTACCTAGGACTCGCTACTTTACGACTTTCTAGTAAATGTTGAATTTGGGAGAAGTTGAGGGAACTTTATAGTTATTTTATGTTGTTTGTTTTGGTTACGGCAACTATTATAAACTAAAGTATTTGAGTTTAAAGCTTAAATACTGTTATGTAATGATGTATGTTTTCCCATCCATATTTCATATAATCTTACAGAAATAGCATTATCAGTTCACCTAATTTTTAAACAATAGCCCATTGGCTAGGGCGTCAGCCTGGCGATTGATAAGTCGTGAGTTCGATCCCCACCCAATTCACTATAGAGGTAAACCAACTTACACCCATAAGCATATTTAGCTTAGTTGGAGAGGTTAACAAGACTACTAGTAATGTGCAACCCACATTGCTAGTAAGCTTTTTAAATAAAATAAAAATTAAAAATTCCCGACGCAAAAACAAGAACAAGTCAGGTCGGGCGGAACATCGATTAATATAGTGCTCTTACCTACTTTACAACAGATGGTTTTCTTACATATGCGTCGCAATGATATACGCAAGATGGCTGGAAGCGGATGGAAACAAGGAGCTGAAGATCCAGCTCAGTGGCGTGAAATAGAAGAGGCCTATGTCCAGCAGGGGATGAATACTGGCTGTTAATGATGATGATGATGATAATGCGTTGTGAGTATGGGTGGATATGCACCAATTAAATAAACTGGCCAAGTGCAAGTCGGAATCGCACTAGAGGGGTTCCGTACCACACTACAGTAATTTATGAGATCGAGCAAAAAATACCACTATCACTTTTCGCCAGCAAATATTAATTAAATAATTAATAAACATTTTATTTCTTATCATGCCATCTAACGTCTAACAAAGGAGTTAGGGATCGACATTTCAATATAACTCCATCTATGGGACGTTTACCGAACTAATCGTTCATATCGATGGCGTGAAATGCCGAAAAAAACACGTTTCTTGTATGGGGATCCTCTATTATTTTTAACTTTATTCTGTTTTTAGTATTTGTTGTTATAGCGGCAACATCATCTGTGAACATTTGAACTGTGTAACTATCACGGTTCATGAGATACAGCCTGGTGACAGACGGACAGACAGACAGACAGACAGACAGACAGACGGACAGCAAAGTCTTAGTAATAGGGTCCCGTTTTACCCTTTGGGTACGGAGCCCTAAAAAGAACTATTGTTACAGAAAGTCAACAACAAGTATTGCATAGCAAACATAAGATTAGAAATAAGTGCGTTAATATGTAACTAAGGCTAAAGAGTAATTGACGTCGTTTCTTGCAGTATTCAATGGTCCGAAAGACCATACTTGACTGTAGTACGAACAATAACATCATTGTGTCATTTGTGCTTGCAATATAGATATGGTGAGGCAATAAAAGGCATTAGGAACTACGTAATATTATGTAAACTGCATAACAGCGCGCGTACGAAGTTTGAAACTAGGTTTTCTACTTGTTTGATATGGATATGTGATAAGCTTATTTTGTTTGGTTGTGTGTGATAACGTGATTGTGATAATGATCAATGTTTGAATAGGAGTTTCCACGTCATAATTAATAGGTATACTCTGGTAAGCATGCCAGGTCATCGACTACATCATTATTTAACAGGTGACAATGGTCAAGATAACGTTTTTGCATATATTTTGTTTGTTTTTAAATCTAGATTACCAGCAATCCTAGTAGCGTTATTAAACTTTTTAACTAAGCTAAATATCGTACCGACGGGACGATGAAATTTTGGATTGTTTTTAACAATTTACGAAAAATATAAAGTGAAACACTTCAAAAAAAACATAATATTTAAGCTAAATATGCTTGTATCTGGAGTGGGTTCACGGCAATAGTGGAATAAGTGGGGATCCAACTCACGACCTCTCAATCGCCAATATAAAATCTTAATTTATACATTGTTGTAATGGCTGTAGTCAATTAAACATGTGCTTACCGATTTTATTAAAAAAAGTGATAAAACTTTTCACTTACTATCACTTTTTTGTATCTTTGTTGCATTATATATGTGTAAAGTTTTACACCTATATAATGTAACAAAGATAGGTAGGTGATAAGAAATAGTTGTTTATAAGGATATATATTACAAAGAGCATTTTGCCTTTTCCTTGAACCTCTCAAATTGTCAGAAATATAAGAGAAAGTAACAATAAGCTAGCTTGTTCTAATTTTATGAATACGGAAAATTACTCAGTAACTCTATAATTTCCTCGCTAGATCGCTACGAACTTCTACGCCGTAGCGAGCAACGAAAATTAACACCCTAAACTTTTCTAAATAAACAACGTAAAAAGCGATTTACATTTAAAATTAACATATACATGAAATCCATGCGATATATTTTATTTCATATACCTTGGAAACTCGCGCAAATTGAATCGTTATAAAATTGGGTGTGAATATTCATGGGATTATTATTCACAACGCGTTGTCAAAATAAAGCTGTTTTCATGATGGATCCATTACCTCAGTTACCAAGTTATGAATAATTATAAACAAAGGCTGAAGTTATGACGTCAGACAGTGAGATAAGTTAGCGATACAGTAATAACATTTATAAACGTTACTTGATGAGTTTGTGAAGCTTTAGAAAAACTGAGAAAAAAGAAATGAGATATCGAAAATTATCATTTTTAGGGTTCCGTACCCAAAGGGTAAAACGCGACCCTATTACTGAGACTCCGCTGTCCGTCTGTCTCCAGGCTGTATCTCATTAACCGTAATAGTTGGACAGTTGAAATTTTCACAAATGGTGTATTTCTGTTGCCACTATAACAACAAATACTAAAATAATATCAATTAAAAAAAAAATGTCAGTTTGTCTGTTAGTTCTGGCTAATTTTTGAATATACTGGACCGTTTTTAAGGGGATTTTCGCTGAAAGATAGCTGATTTTATATGAAGTAAAGAAGGCTACTTTTATTTTAGAAAAAAATATAGAGTTCCGCGAAAACAAAATTGAAAGCAGTGTTTACTACCGCGCACGGCACACGCGCATGTTGCCGCTGTCATTAAACGCGGGCAAAGCCGCTGGGCACAGCTAGTAAATAATAAACATACATACAAACTAACATGATACATTTTAATTTAACCTTCACTTACCGACAGGTGAGATAGTGGTCAAACGCTAGCCTATAAGATATATAAAAAAAACCTAAAAGCTTGGATTTATCATCATCATTATCAGCCAATTTCCGTCCACTGCTGGACATAGGCCTCTCCCATGGCACGCCACTGAGCTCGATCTTCAGCTATTCGTTTCCAACCGCTGCCAGCCAGCTTGCGTATATCATCGCTCCACCTAGCTGGAGGGCGTCCTACACTACGTTTGCCGAGCCGAGTCTCCACTCTAAAACTCGTCTACCTTATCGGTTCTGCGACAGATGTGACCAGCCCACTGCCATTTCAGCTTGCTAATCCTTTGAGCTATATCGATAACTTTGGTTCTCTGACGGATGACTTCGTTTCGAATTCGATCCATCAGAGAAACTCCGAGCATAGCCCTCTCCATAGCTCGCTGAGCGACTTTGAATTGGTGAACTAGTCGCACCGTCAGTGTCCATGTCTCGGCTCCGTAAGTAATAACAGGTAGGACGCACTCGTTAAAGACTTTCGTCTTTAGGCTTTGTGGTATGGGCGATGAAAAGACTCGACGAAGTTTTCCGAATGCTGCCCATCCCAACTGTATTGGGTAGCAAAGCTTGGATTAATAAAACTGAAAAACGTACAAAACGAAACAACCGACTTAACAAACCGCGATAGTCAGAGTACTGGCTAGTGGCTAATAATAATCATATCATCTGAGTATACAAATTTGCTTATATTGTTTATCTCCATATATCTCCGGAGAAAATTATCACAGCTCGATAAATTTTGAACAGGACCAAACGTGAGGTGTAATCTTTCAAACAGAAAAAGAACTTTTCAAATCGGTTAAGATTTGACGGAGGTTTGAGGTAACAAACATTAAAAAATACAGTGGAATTGAGAACCTCCGCCTTTTTGTGAAGTCGGTTAATAAAACATTTCGCTCTTTGTTGACCCCTATTTTTGTTTTCTTTTCAACCTACCGCTAACTCAAATGACAAAAGACAAGGTAATTATTAAAAGGTGTTTAATTAATCCCGCCTGTCCTTTTATCATTCGGCTATTATTACTGTTTGGGACGTTACGGAGAATAGGTATTTAATTTATATAGCGTGATTAGCGGGAATTTATCGTTATCCTTTTAATTAAGCATGATATTGCGACGCCTGTTATAGGAGATAACATTAGTAAATGTAAAGGTTATATTAAAATCCGACTATAATCATTTGCAGTTTAATACGTAAAGCGGGTACAGACCCATCGCTAAGGCCTCAGCCTGACGATCGAGAGGTCGTGAGCTCGATGCCCACTCATTGCACTATTAATGTGAACCCAATCCAGCCACAACAAGCATATTCGGTTAAGTTGGGGGGGTCAACTTTTTTTGTAACAATAATGTGCAACCTACATCGATTGTAGTAATATATTTTTTTTAAAGCTGTAATTAATAAGTTATTGTAGTTATGGTGCCCTAAAATAAGGAACAGTTTATTTTGTTGTTGTTGTGTTTAATTATTTTTGTAAATTTTAGTTTAAAATGTCTGTGGGGCTGGCATAAACATGTTGTTCAAAAGCCCTTTCAAACGTTGAATAAGAAAAGTGTTAGGCTGTATTAAATGGTACATCTAATCCAGCCTAACCATTGTCTTATGTATGTATCTATTTCTCTTCAATGTTACAAGGTTATCTGGATGATATTGCTGTAAAACACTGTCTGTTGTGACGCTGTTTGGTTATTTTTGTAGTGGTAGGATTCTTTCGCTAGTACGCCTGAAGCATACCACCACTTTGCCATTTAATTCAGCCGTTAGATAGGTATGTTGTTCGGTTTGCATGCCAATGTGTCCAGTGAAATTACAGGTCGTGCGAGACTTAACATCTTTACAGAGGTAACAGGCGCAGTGCAAAGGGTATTCTATAGGGTATTTTCGCTATATCGGGTAAGTGCAATATATCATCGTGCACATCATCACTTAACATCAGGGGCCTTATTCAATATGACCAATGAGATAACGCGCCAAAAAACGCGCTATGTAGTAACGTGCTCTAAATTTAAACGCGTTTCGTTAACGCGCCACGTTAGGTGATTGAAAAATTGTATATGATAGTGATAGTAGTAGTTAAGCTCTTACCTAAAAATCATCATGAAAATCATAAAAAAATTACACTACAGTTTTTTTACACATAAGAAAGGGTCATAAAGTCTTCAGAAATTGTTCATAGCGTTTATTATATGAGTGCTGATTCTACCGTACCGCGTCAGAAATTTATTGCGCTATAAACTAAAAAATCTTTATATTTTTAGCGATTCAGTCAAGAGCCGTAAAATTGGCCTTTGCTCTAAATCTTCCCTTTCTATCTTTGGCACCGGAAATCCGATTGAACTTCGGTAGTTGGCATTGTACTTTGTTTAAATTGGAACGGAAGGCAGTTCTAGTCTGTGCATTCGACTTAGTAAAACTGTATTATATTTGTTTTTAGTCTACAATAATATATATCTTTGTGTGTGGTATTATTGTAGTTTATAATATTTATGAAATGATATTTGATTTGCGAGTCACATATATATTTAGGTATGTCGCATATATTACTGGTAGCATTTTACTTTTTTACTCCTGTCGTTAGTGACGCGCATTACGAGAGGCCTAAGTCCAGTCTGTGGATAAATACAGGCTTTTGATTGATAAGTGAGGTCATTGTCACCCGGCTTAGACTTGAGATCTTAAGTGATCCTATAATATCGATAATAAGGTCGTGCTAAATGGGTGACCACAGGTTTCCGCCATGAAATTAAGCTACCGGCCGAACAAAGACACATTTTCAATCGGTTTGCCAAGTTTCGGTATGATGTTTTAATGCTAGCCAGTTCGGATGACGGGTTAGGACAGCAAGTTGTCATGCAAGTTGTGTTACTATAGATTATGGATGAAATGTAGACTGAAGATTACTAATTACCAGGCCTAAAAACAGTCCTAAACTAGACATTGTTATACTTAAAAAAATAATCCTCGGATTACATCTATGCCTAAAACCTATGGCGTGATATCCAAACAAGGCGTTTATTTAGCTAACTGTTTGTTTTTATAATTTATTATAAATATAAAACGGTATAATACCAATTACATTAATCTGAATAATTAATCATTCATTTTTACACATAAGTTAAAAAATTATATAAATATTAGAAATTAATGTCAATTAAAAATATCATACAAATAAGAATATACATACTACACAGTCAATAAAGAAATTAAAATCACATACTTTCAAGCATCTTTCTCACAGAACTCCAGGCACTCTAACATTATCTTCGGACATCCATCGTCAAACATATCACGAAAGATAATTAAGCAGATAAATAATCACTAACATTAAATAATCAGTAACAGTAAATGTGAGGTTATATTTCAAAAATGACCGGTACTACTAATTGTTCATGCTCGGGCAAACAAACCTTTTGATCTAATTTAACCTCAACCTCATTTTATCAGTTTCGGTGTCTGGTTCTATACATACTCGTATATTGGACACACCTGTAAGACAAGAAACATTCTCGCTGCGGCTATTTTCCATTACTCTTCAAAACGAAATGATAAGTATTTTGCGGGTAGGTACTTATCTATATTCTTAAAATCTTGAGGCACTAGCCGTTTTACAGGTTAGGGTACTTACGATACTTCTGTGCCTCAAACCAGTAGTTATGAGCATGTCATCAAAGTATAAAAATTTGCTTATATTCTTTATCTCCATATCTCCGGAGATAATTGTCAGATCTCGATAAAATTTAAATGAGACCAAACGGAAGTCATAATATCTCAAACAAAAAAAAATCAAATCGGGTAAAATTTGACGGGTTTCTGAGGTAACAAACATAAAAATAATTAAGATATAACTAAAACAACCGAATTCCATGCCCCGCGGGTCAATTTCAGTAGCAAGTTTGAGACGTATATATATATATACGAGATATCTCTTAGAGGATCTTTTTTCGATCTTTAAGGATCTTTAACTTGTCAGATCTTGATAAAATTACAATGGGACCACCTCGGAAACGTACAGACGAATTGAGAACCTCCTTTTTTTTGGAAGTCGGTTAAAAACAGCTTAAATTCTGATAAATTAAAAGTTTAAAACTTTTTTTGCCATTAGGATTTCGAGTCCCAAAAGCCCGGTTTCACCAGTATATAGTACCTCAGCATAGTAACAAATAATTGCATTGTCACCAACGATACGCAAGTTCAAGCACGAGTGATTTTCGTTTTTCTTTTGAAGAATTATGATTTTCAACCGACTTTAAAAAAAGGAGGTTCTCAATTCGTCTGTATGTTTTTTTGTGTGTATGTTACGCGATTACTCCGTCAATTGTGAACCGATTTGAATGATTCTTTTTTTAATCGGTAGTGTACGTTTTCCAGGTGGTTCCATTATAATTTTATCAAGATCTGATAAGTATCTCCAGAGATATGACGATAAACATCTCAAACTTGCTACTGAAACTGACTCGCGGGGCATGGAAGTCGGTTGTTTTAGTTTTTAAACTATCTTAATTATGTATTTATGATATGCAATATGCACTAGAATCAGGCTATTGAGTTGTCGTCCCGTTATCGCCACACATCGTATCGATGTGTGGCGTGTTAGACTCGGCTGGCACCGACTTCAAATAGATAAGTGGGTAGCGCTTATAATAATTTTAAGTAATTTATTTTTCGATTTTGAGTGCCTGTTTGTGGTTATGAAGTCGGTTTTATTTTTTTTTGAAAACTAACTTATTTTACCCTTTTTAGTGCAAAACAAGTTTTAATTAAATTACATGCATCTATTAAATTTCGTCTCTGGGCCGTTATTCACTGACGGATATATACTTTTTGAAAATTTCAAGTATGTACCTTTAACGGTTAAGAAGATACAGATCTGTAAAGTGCGCACATATAGACACACGGACGGACGGACGGACGGACGGACGAATGGACAACAAAGTCTCAGAAAGTGTTCATTTGGTACCCTTTGGGTTCGGAACCCTAAAAAAATTGACTTTAAATGCCGCGCTAAAGTGAAAATATTCACTAGTAATAATTATGTCATCAAGGAGTATTATTATCTTTTCTATGATCAAGGTATCAAAGGACAATTTCCAAAATGGCCCTATGCAATTAAAGCATCTGACACACACGATAATTAATTGTCTATTTATTACAATAGTTCCAAATACCTTTATAACACGGACTAGTTGTATTCCAAAATGAATATAAAAAAGTATTATTTGCGATTATTAACATTAATTGCCGCCATATGGCCAACAGAGTACTGAATCACTCTACTACGTTATAAGAGGCACTTCCCTATATTGTTGATACCCGAATTATGAAAGCACTGTGTAGCCAACCTAACAACGGCAAGTATTATTTACGTAGTAACTATTATATAATATGTGGTATTATGCTTATATTTTTTTTTGCAGTGTGAATTGGTACAAAGTACGTTCATAATTCTGAGTTATTTAATAATGTATGCAGTGTCGCGGGACTGAAATGGCCGCCATCTTCGCCAAACGTCATGTCATGTCAAAAAATCTTAGGTATGTTTAAAAAAGTTTCCACCCTAACAAGACTTTGCCCGGTAGAACATTCCTGTGAAGAAAAAAATATTTATATTTATATATAATTATTTATTATAATTATTAATATATAATTATTTATTGAGGGCCCGGTGGCGTAATTGGGAGAACAGTCGGCTTTGATGCCGTAGTACCGAGTTCAAACCGCCGTGCACCAATGAATTTTTCTATCGAAAAATATATGTCACAGTTGCCTTCCGGTGAAGGAAAACATCGTTAAGAAACCAACAACCCCCGCATGGTGGTAGGACATATCTAGTGTCCGCCTGGCCAGCTATCACCCTCAAGTTAGAAGATCTGTCGCCAAACATCTAATGTGTTCCGGCAGCTATCCTTGAGAGCAAGTTCCCATTCTAGTTCACTTCTCTATCTTCGACCGCATCATCACTTAGCAACAGGTGAGATAGTGGTCAAACGCTAGCGTATAAGATATAAAAAAAATAAAAAATATTAATCATCCCCACCTTTATTTCTATCTCGCTCACAGTTACCGTAAGAATATCTGTCAAAAACCAAAATCAACGAGAAGAAAGATATAAAAACATTATTCAAGGTCATATTTTTTAGTCTTCAAAAGTATATGCAATAGCAACCTCCATTGTGTATAATCTTCTTGGGACTCTTCTACTAAAACCAGTACATTCTCCTATGTTTGAGGTATTTATCTCTATATCTGTGGAGATACTTATCAGATCTCGATAAAATTAAAATGGGACCACCTCGGAAACGTATCCTACCTATTAAAAAAAGAATCATTTGAATCCGTTCACAATTGACGAAGAAATGTCGTAACATAAACAAAAAAAAAAACATACAGACGAATTGAGAACCTCCTCCTTTTTTGTGAAGTTGGTTAAAAAGAAGAATAATATCAGCACTTGACCGCTTCAGCAAATTTAAAGTAAAAATACTATCAGAGGGCCTGCTCCCCTAGACAAAATCCCATTGCTGTTTTCATTCACGCTCACGCAACTTCAAAATGTATGTGAATGACATTTATGTTTCCGCAACAAGGTTGTCATTTTGGTCTACTGAGCAACTCCAATTCAGAACGAGTAGCAGATCCCCTCACTTCTGCCGAATGGATTCTTTTTCCTTAGACTGCATAAACAAATATGTCTAAGGACTCTAAGGTATTGCGTTTTATTTGGTTTTCCTACAAGTGAGGGTTGTACGATTGCCTTGGGGTCGAGATTAAATTTCACAAAGGATTTTCCTTGTACATAAAATATTATCAAAGAATTTGTTATGCATTAACTTTTTATGGAAAAATCACGACATATTCGTATAATAATGTATATTATTGTGCATATACATGACTTAACTTTTGACTGACCTTGCTTTAACTAGTGGTTATTCGGGCCATGAAACCGAAGGTCGTGGGTTCGATTCCCACCCGGGACTATCTACAGATAATTGTTCCAAGAATGGGCACAGAATAGGTCCATACTTCCATACTCCATATACTTATAATCTAATATACTATTATAAAAACCTTTGTAACTCTTCTGTCACTCTGTCTGTTTGTTACCTCGTCACGCCTAAACGGACAATCCGATCTTACTTTTAACAGGGAGATACTTTATAGCTTTGAGGGCCCGGTGGCGCAATCGGGAGAACGGTCGGCTTTGATGCCGTGGTACCGAATTCAAACCCCGCTGTGCACCAATGGATTTTTCTATCGAAAAATGTATGTACGCTTCTCACAGTAGCCCTCCAGTGAAGGAAAACATCGTTAATAAACCAGCAACAGCCCCCCCCCCCCCCCCATGGTGGTAGGACACTATGTAGTATACTATGTAGCTACCACCCTCAAGTTAGAAAATCTGTCGCCAAAAGATCTTATGTGTTCCGGCAGCTATCCTTGAGAGCCAGTTCCCATTCTAGGCCTAGCGTGCTTCCATCTTCAACCGCATCATCAGTTACCAAGAGGTGAGATAGCGGTCAAATGCTAGCCTATAGGATATAAATAATAAATAAAACCGGCCAAGTCGAGTTGAACCCGCCCACCGAGGCTTCCGTACCAACCTTGGTATGTACCAATTAAGCTAGACCTCTAAATTGTATCAGCGCTTATATAACTCAGAGGTCTACCTTAATTGGAGTAAACTATCTAGGTATGGGGGCACCCTTTAATTTTCCACAATTTTTATTTTTTTTAATTTTTCCTAAATTTGTGCTGTTAGACCTTGCTTCTTGCCAAATTTCATGATTCTAGGTCAACAGGAAGTACCCGATAGGTTTTCGACCCAAAACCTATAGGGTACTTCTGGTTTACCTAGAATTGTTAATTTTGGTCAAAAGCAAGGTAAAGTAAGAGTAAAGCAGAAGAAGTAAAGGAAAAATCCCGAAAAATAAAAAAATTTGAAAATGAAGGTACATTTTGGTACTAAGAAGTTTTCGCGAAAATCTAAATTTGCCCATATCTTTTTATTGTGTTGACTCAAGACCTTGATTTTTTACACCCAATAGAGACTATAAATTTCAGTATCAGGAATAAATTTCAACTTGCTATGTCCACCTGTTCCTGAGAAAATTAGTGGTGACACACGGACAGACGGACAGACAGACGGGCAGACAAACGGACAGACAGACGGACAGACAGACGGACAGACAGACGGACAGACAGACAGACAGATGGACAAGAAAGTAATCTTATAAGGGTTCCTTTTTTTACCTTTTGAGGTACGGAACCCTAAATGAGGATGAACATAGGCTACTCAATCATCGTGTACGTAAACGAAGTCGAGGGTATCAGCTAGTTTGCTTTGTAATTATATTATTAATGATAAATAATTAAAGATGGCAGCCCTACATTATGCCCACGACAAACATAAATTTCACATATGATATTATAGCTTCTTTCAGTACCAGGTAGGTACTAAAATACGGTACTAGGTATATACCTAGAAGATAAATAAAATCAATTATTCTCAACAGGCACCTCCACAGGTGACCATTGAAACAAAGTTTTATCATTTGTCTTTTTTTCAATAGAAAGAAAATTGTATCAACCTAATAAGAGACACAAAAGAAAAGGACAGTGTTCTGGAATCTTTTGTCCGCATCTTTTGATTAAACGCTATTTCGTGCCGTTTTAATTTAATTCAGACGTAATGAAATTGATTGCTCGGATGTGAAAAATTGGTTGAAGGGGAAAAAGAAGAAGCATTTTCTTGAAAAAGTACGCTTACAAATGGAACTAACGTTTTATATTAATTAAGTGAGTGTACATTTAGACAAGAACATAATATAAACGTGCTTCTGATAAAATAGTTACAAAAAACTAAAAGAACCGACTTCAAATAACTGATGAATGAAATATATAAAATAAAATAATAAAAAAATAAATGTCGCGCTATTAATTTTCAGACCCAAGTTTGTGTTTATCTCCATATCTCTGAAGATACTTATCAGATCTCAATGAAATAACTATCGCACTATTTTTGGGATATTTCCTTTACAACAAAAAATAATCATTAAAATCGGTTCATAAACGACGAAGTTATCCGCAAACTCACATTAAAAAACATATATATACGGTCAAATTATGAAAGATCTTCCTTTTTAGGGTTCCGTACCTCAAAAGGTAAAAAAAGGAACCCTTATAAGATCACTTTCTTGTCCGTCTGTCTGTCTGTCCGTCTGTCTGTACGTGTGTCACCACCAATTTTCTCTGGAACGGGTGGACCTAGCTAGTTGAAATTTATACCAGATACTGAGGTCTATAGTCCCTATAAGGTGTATAATCAAGGTCATGAATCAACACAATAAAAAGATATGGACAAATTTAGATTTTCGCGAAAACTTGTAAGTACCAAAATTTACTTTAGTTTTTAACTTTTTTTATTTTTCGGAATTTTTCCTTTGCTTGCTTGTGACCAAAATTGACAATTCTAGGTCGACCGGAAGTACCCTATAGGTTTTGGTACTTCCCGTTGACCTAGAATTATAAAATTTGGCAAGAAGCAAGGTCTTATAGCACAAATAAAGGGAAAAATTCAAAAAATAAAAAAGTTGAAAATTAAAAGGTGTCTCCATACATACATAGTTTCAGCCAATTAAGATAGGCCTCTGAGTTATATGAGCACTCATACTCGACTTTGCCGGTTTATTTTTATTTGGTTAAAAATGAGACTTGGTAAACCACGTAGTTTATATTGATTTATAGGTATCTTTAGTGGTATGAGTTCTGAGGCGGAAAGTGACCAGGCGTCATTGAATCGGTTTTTTCCCCAGCCCCGAGGACGCCTGGTCATCTCCCACCAGACCCCATACCGGTAAATATACCTATAATTCAATATAAACTACGTGGTTTACCAAGTCTCATCTTTGATGGCATGTACTAAAGATCTTAAATTACGCTTAACACCCTTAATCTATGCGATTAATAGTAGCATTTATTAATTGTGTCCGTGATTTGTATATTTGTTAAGTCCCCCATGACACAGGATTTTAGTAGAAAAATCATAATTTTTTTGATAACATTATTTTATTTTTTCCAGATATTAGTTAAAACATTTCATAAACTCTTACTCTGGATATAATCTTAAAAATGTAAAGTAATTAAAAATGAGTGTTTGAAGCATGTCTATAAATATAAAACTAAAATAGTGTTTATTCATCAGAGGTTATAAAAGAAAGTACCTCACCTCAAGATACCGATGTCAACAGCATTGTACCACTGCGGGCTAGCATGGCAAGGGGACTATTTTGTCTTTCCACCTATTCGTGTTTTGTTTGGTGGAGAAGGCAAATTATAAGTAAAGTTTTTCGACAATTATAAACGCCCGCTGACTTTTAATCAAATCTTTTTTCAACTTTTTAATACGAAACAAAATCGAAACTCGAGGTTAAACTTCACCAAGCGTTTAAATTGTTGTGTTGATCTCCTGTCAGTGACGAAAAACAGGGAAATAATTTTGTCTTTCCCGGGATAAGGCCATGCTAGCCCTGCTGGAGGCGTAGCCTTCTCTCGTATCGATTTATTTGAGATATGACTTATAACGGGAATACCAGATAGGACAGTCTTTCTTGCATGTTGCATCTTATGATAAAATAATCGTTCATAATTTATACCCTTTCTATAAGTTTCGTTAGTATAATAGAGTCAAAAATAAAGACTGAATAATCATATTAGGTTATCGTTCTCAGTTGTAGATAAATAGTAGAACACTGAAGAAGAAGATATAATAAAACAGAAATATTTAATAAAAATATGGGTTTAACAAGGGATGGGTTTATCGCTTGAAGCAATTTCTATATCGTATAGTGGTCTAGCGTGAATGATTTATACAGCTTTAAAAATAAGTCATAGTTCGTTTTAAATATTATTTTTGTTATAATTCAAGCATTTCGCTTGTAAACTGATGAAGTTTATTAGGGGGTGAAACTAAATCGTGTCTATCGGATACATGACTTGTTATGTTTAAATTTAATTTAATAACTATTACCTCTACTACTATACCTCAATTACCGTTAGGTATACCGCTGTCAGCTGGCTTGTTAGTCGGCCCTATTAGTCTGTCTATATTGTCAGAATTATGAGAACGCTAGTCTAAGACGGTAATTGACAGGAATGCCAACTCAATGCCGAGTTCTATTGAATATTGAGATGAGATTAGCCCTTGTGAATCTGTTGTACTTTATTTATAACTAGCAACCCACCCCAGCTCCACACGGGTGAAAATATCATACTAGCGATCCGCCCCGGCTTCGCACGGGTATAGCATATTTGCCTGATTTTTTGCTTCAGCTTGTCGCATCGAGTACGATTTTACATATTCCACATACATCGTCATATTTCAACCAATTTACACAAAATATTAAAGAATTATACACTTAAACTCTTCTCATGAATCACTATGTCTATTGTATAAAACTGCATAAAAATCCGTTCAGTTGTTTTGAGTATATTCCGAACAGACAGACAGATGCGGCGCAGGACTTTGTTTTATAATATGTAGTGATATAGGACGTCCCGTTGGCGTAAAGAATAGTACCAAGGTACTATCCTTTTCCAAGGTACTTCTAACCCGGAGGTCGCTCGTTCTAATCCTAGCTATACATACACCAATGGCTTTTCATGTGCATTAATGTATCATGGGGGTTTGTCCACAGATGGTGGAAGCATAAAATCTCTCCCACCATCTAGGTCTCATAATAAACAGAACCTACCCGATATGAGTAAGAGCATAAAAGTAAAAACGAATCCAATTATTGACACCTGCCATAGCTATAATTTCTTTGAGTCAGAGTACCACGGAGGATAGAATTATCCTCCATGCAAAGTACCGTCAAATCTTCGAAAGTTAATTACGTTCAATAGATTAGCTGCCTAGCTCAAAGTGCTTGAGAGCTTGTCTGGCACAAGTTGAGTGTTAGTTAGCAGTTTGAACTCAATGGATGGCCTGTTCTACCAACTCGAACGTTAACTATACCGGAAATGACTAGACTGGAGTCGGGAACTCGCTTACAAAGCAGAATTGATTACTGATTTTTTTTTATGAACACATTTTGAGAAGCAGTGACTTTAGCTTTTAGTTAAGTTGACAGATAGCAGTAGAGTTGCGCTAAGTATCTTGTTAACAATAAGAATTATAAAAAAAAGTCTAGTACCAAATGTGGGTTGCCCCTTACTAGTCTTGTTAATCCCTCTAACTAAGCTAAATTTGCTTGTGTGATCACGTGTGGGTTCATGTCAATGGTGCAATGGGTGGAGATCGTACTCACGAACTCGATCGCCAGGCCGACGGGCTATTGCCGCTTATCGAGTAAAATCCAAAAACAGTTTAGCATCGAATAAATATTAGCGGTTTTCTACGCTATTTTACGTTTAATCTATGTACTCGTATGGTCACTCATACACTAAAAACTATAAATGCGCCAAGTACTCGGTTACTACTCGATACTCGGCAAACTCGGTGTCTTTTTTTAGTACGGTACTTGGCCGATTAACTCTGTTCAAGCAGGCCTGTCGCACTCCGCGCTGTAGCTATGAAAATATAAGTACATACGCGGCAGCCCGTGGGCTGCCGGTTCAGTCAGTAGTGTCACGCGCGCTCTCGATCGGACGCGCGCCTTTACTTTACTATTCAATCTGTTTTCTCACAACAATCAACCTTACAGCAAGAGACAACTCGCGAGCTAACCGAGTGATACAGACTCTCGCAGCGCGAACTTACGGTGCATTTTGCGGTGCGCAACACGGGGTTCCTAGTTACTATTAGTTTATTCTGTGTTGCAAATTCAAGGTCACATCCCAAGCGTGTAGCCTAATTTAAACCTTACAGTCATTGTAACTAGGATTAATCTCGTATTTTTGCTATCAGGGAGTGCATCTTCTGATTTAGTACTATTCATTATTCTGTGGTTCAAATAAGACTACTTGGAAATGATATTTTATTAATAATTAATTATTATTATAGTTGTTTGTTGATTTAATATATATGACAATTCTAATTCCTCGTGTAGTACGAGCTAATTAGAATAGTTATGACATCATCAAATTGTTATAAATAAAATATCTAACTGGAATATTTAACTGTAATATCTAACTGAAACACTCAACTGAAATATTTAACTAAAACATTCAACATAAATATCTAACTTAAATATTAAACTGAAACGAGTTGGGAGCGACGGAGCCGGCAGTCGCAGAGTCGTCGAGTGAAGGCAGCGACGCAGCAAGTCGGCGCGTGCACCAGGGACAAACGACCTGCGATGCTCTGCCACCCACTGCACCCGCACGCACCACGAGCTCCACTCCCAGCCACCTGAAACATGAAATAGTTGTGAGTCCGCTATGGAAGTGTTGTTGAGTTGGGAGCGACGGAACCGGCAGTCGCAGCGTCGTCGAGTGAAGGCAGCGACGCAGCAAGTCGGCGCGTGCACCAAGGACAACGACCTGCGATGCTCTGCCACCCACTGCACCCGCACGCACCACGAGCTCCACTCCCAGCCACCTGAAACACTTAACCGAACATTTAACCGAAATGTTTAACTGAAATGTTCAACTGAGATTTCTAAATGAAGCTTCAACTGAAATATTTAACTGAAATATTTAACCGAAATTTTTTAACTAAAACTTTTTAACTGAAATATTCAACTGAAATATTTAACCGAAATATTTAACTGAAATATTTAACCGAAATATTTAACTGAAATATCTAACCGAAACATTTAACCGAAATATCCAACCGAAATATCTAACTGAAATATCCAACCGAAAAATATTTTTTTTTAACTAAAATACTTAACCGAATATTTAACTGAAATATTTAACTGAAATATTTAACCGAAATACTTTAACCGAATATTTAACTGAAATGTTGAACTGAAATGTTTAACTGAAATGTTTAACCGAAATGTTTAACTGAAATGTCTTAACTGAAATATCCAACTGAATATTTAACCGAAATATTAAACCGAAATATCCAGTTATAAATATTTAAATACGGGACTTATCGCGCCTATAACATAAATCTTATCTACTCGACGTTTCGACCAAGTTGCATTGATCGTGGTCACGAGACGACTCTCTGACTCTCAGTCGTCTCGTGACCACAGACCATATTCAGTTGGATATTTCAGTTAAAACATTTCAGTTAAACATTTATTTTGGTTAAACATTTCAGTTAAACATTTCAGTTCAACATTTCAGTTAAATATTCGGTTAAAGTATTTCGGTTAAATATTTCAATTAAATATTTCAGTTAAATATTCGGTTAAGTATTTAAGTTAAAAAAAAAAAATCGGTTGGATATTTCGGTTAAATGTTTCGGTTAGATATTTCAGTTAAATATTTCGGTTAAATATTTCAGTTTAATATTTCGGTTAAATATTTCAGTTGAATATTTCAGTGAAAAAGTTTCAGTAAAAAAAAAAATCGGTTAAATATTTCAGTTAAATATTTCAGTTGAAAGTTTCATTTAGAAATTTCAGTTGAACATTTCAGTTAAACATTTCGGTTAAATGTTCGGTTAAGTGTTTCAGGTGGCTGGGAGTGGAGCTCGTGGTGCGTGCGGGTGCAGTGGGTGGCAGAGCATCGCAGGTCGTTGTCCCTGGTGCACGCGCCGACTTGCTGCGTCGCTGCCTTCACTCGACGACGCTGTGACTGCCGGTTCCGTCGCTCCCAACTCAACAACACATCCATAGCGGACTCACAACTATTTCATGTTTCAGGTGGCTGGGAGTGGAGCTCGTGGTGCGTGCGGGTGCAGTGGGTGGCAGAGCATCGCAGGTCGTTTGTCCCTGGTGCACGTGCCGACTTGCTGCGTCGCTGCCTTCACTCGACGACGCTGCGACTGCCGGCTCCGTCGCTCCCAACTCGTTTCAGTTTAATATTTAAGTTAGATATTTATGTTGAATGTTTTAGTTAAATATTTCAGTTGAGTGTTTCAGTTAGATAATATTCCAGTTAGATATTTTATTTATAACTATGTGTTCAAATCGCGAAAGTTTAAAGTTTACAATCATCAAATTGTACTCTTATTCTTGTGAAATACATACAATATTTTTTTATTTCAATTAGTTTCAAGCAATCTTGTAAAAGTGTACGAAATGTTGTTACAGATAGTGTGCGGCATATCAGCCATGGTAATGGGCAGCGTGGCGTTCATAGAAGAGAGGCAGAAGTTTAACATGGGGCTCGGAATACCAGCTGGAGGACTCACAGTTATAGCTGCAGGTATGAACTGAAGAAAAATAAACTTTTTTTATGTAAGCCTTCAAAATATCAAAGGCAAAGTATTAGAGGTGAGGCGTATTTGCTTGAACAGATCCGAAGAATAGGTATTTTATGAGACTAGGTGGCACATATTCCTACTTTTGACAAATACCTATTCCCCCTAGTATTTGACCTCAAACTACTAACTAAGACGCGACGCGATGTTTCACTCGAATCTATGATACTATACTACCCTCTCACTCGCAAACTAGTATGCACTACCTATTCCACCTAGTATTATAGTTAAGCCTTCAAAATATCAATGGCAAAGTGTATCCAATGAAATTCCAAGGTATTAGAGAGTGAGCGCGAGTTTGGATGCCTTACCACGGGAGAACAAAAACCCAAAATTTATTGTTATCCATACATTTTGGTTTTGAGTGGCAATATTTCATTTGCAGGTAAACGTCATTGTTTGCCACAAGATGAGCATCGTGCTTGTCATAAAAAAAATACTTGTTAAATTTATGTCTCAAAAAATTAACAAAATCTAGCAGGAGAAATTATTAAGCAGCAGGTTTATATGCATTTTTACCAAATACCCAGCAATAGTGGGTTTGATTTAAAAACCTTTAAAATAGTGGTTAACATAATCGCAAATACACATATGGCGGAAAGCAAAATAAAGAGTATTTTCAGTATTTATCAACGATATAAAATTCGACGAGGCGACAAAGTAATCAAATTGATAGTCGCGTTAAACGTAGTGCATCCGGGAAATAGTAGGATAAATCCCTTCGAGCGCGAAATTAATAAATTGCATCATGCTATTTTCGTTTCTCGATGACGTCCGCAGACTCATTGGATGGTTTTTAATCATTTGATATTTTGCGAGTACATTAAAAAGTGTTTATTTACATTGGTACATATGCCGATGAAATATAATTAAGACTTCACATGCCGCCCGAGGCAGGCTTTAGTAGCAAGTTTGAGATGTTTATCGCCATGGAGATACTTATTAGATCTTGATAAAATGTTAATGAAACCCTTAAAAAAACCACTAAAAATGTAAATAAAACATTAAAATAAAAAATAAAAAAACCCGAATGCGCAAAAAGTGAAGTGTTAAAAAACGAACTGAAAAGAAAAAAACAAGTAAGTCTAGTAGTTTAGACTTCTGTTTAGGAATATCAAAAAACTATACCATTTAATTTTTTTCTCGGTCGATACACTCATAAAATAAATTATACATTGTTATATGGAATGTAGAGACTTTAACAGTCGGGACACATTAATGGCTTAACGAATGGGGATTAATGTGTACCGACTGTTAAAGTCTCTGTATTCCATATAACAATGTATAATTTATTTTATGAGTGTATCGACCGAGAAAAAAATTAAATGGTATAGTTTTTTGATATCCCTAAACAGAAGTCTAAACTTCTAGACTTACTTGTTTTTTTCTTTTCAGTTCGTTTTTTAACACTTCACTTTTTGCGCAGTCGGGTTTTTTGATTTTTTTATTTAATGTTTTATTTTACACTTTTTAGTTAAGGAAAGGACGGCAAATTCCGTAATCTTCTCATTTCATTTAGAGAGTTGATGTCATGTGGATTATTGAGTAGTTTCCGGGGATCTAAACTACTTATTACTAGTCCATCTAAAGATCTAACCCGGCTCAATGCTACATAGGCTTGACCTTTCGCAAAAATGCGTGAACTAGTCGACCACAGCTTTGTCCAAGTATTGCTTTTTAAGCTTACTTACTTTACATTTGTACTATTAAACGACTATACCAAAAGGAAGAGGTTGTTTGTTACCTCAGAACTCCATCAATTCTTAACTGATTTGGAAAATTCTTTTTTTGTTTAAATTAATATAATTTTCGTTTGGTCTCATTGCAATTTTATTGAGATCTGATAAGTAACTTCAGAAATAAGCACCGTAAACTTGTTACTGAAAGTGACTAACGCGGCATGTAAAATCGTGTTTTTTTCGATTTGTACGATCATAAACTATTTGTTATAAATATATTTTGAATCTCCATTTTAAGACCTTTAATTCGATACCCCACTCGATAGGTTTTGAAAAAAAAAATTTTTTGAACCCCAAATTTTGGCGTCTGAAATCCGCCATTTTGAATTTTTCAATTTTTTATGTTTTCGTTGACACTTGCGCTAGCATGGCGAATCTATTGACGTACCAATTATCAAAATCAGCCCACGCGTTTGGTCTCTAGTGTGCCACAAAGGAACAAACATACATACATACATACATACATACATACATACATACGTACATACATATATAGACTAATAAACACATTACCTCTCCTTTGCGTCGCGCAGTCGGGTAAAAAGAATCATTTCAATTGGTTATATATTATTTATTACGTTATTGGTGGGCCAATTGATCGTCTACAGAGGCATTTGAAGCCATTGTCATTCGCAACTATGTGATTGAGGCCATTGACGGAATTTTTTTTTAAAGCCCATTCACAATCGCGAATGACGCAAACATTAAACGTCTCGTTATGCAATTGACAATCGGTCGGTCATTCGCTCGCTAGTCAAAATCACAATTTGAACAAACATATATCGGGATGTTTGGGAGCACAACATCATCTAGTGCTTCAAGCCGACCTCACCTGCAAGTGGTCATCCTGCTAGATAACGGACGAGGCGACGGCGACCGACCGATGGCGGGATATCCATCACGAACATCCGTAGCTAGCTAAATGCAACAGGCCGGTGTCGGGCAGCAGCGACACCTGTGCGACTAGCTACGCTCTGCGATTGCCAACACGCCTGCTCAGCGCGGCAATTCCGAGCAAACCCTTCAATGGCAAGTCCAGAGAAACCACGGTCCCCAGTTCCCGGTCGCCCTGCTATTCCAGATCACGGCGGCGGTCTCGGTTACGGCAGGGCAAGGGGTGCGAAGAATCCCCGGGTTACGGATGGCCGCCAAAAACCTTTGACCTTGGCGACGTATAACGGCAGAACGATTAGGCTAGACGAGCACCTGGCGCAACTTGAGCATGAACTCGGAAAGATAAAGTGGCATATTCTTGGGTTATGCGAAATCCGAAGAGAGGGGGAGGACACCGTAACCCTTGAATCTGGCCACCTGATGTACTTCCGAGAGGGAGACCAGCAATCCCAGGTCGGCGTAGGGTTCCTGGTAAATAGAGCCCTTTGTGACAACGTTTTAGAAGTTTCGAGTGTATCGAGCAGGGTCGCGTACCTTGTAATCAAGCTGACGGAGAGGTATAGCCTCAAAATTGTGCAGGTTTACGCACCGACCTCAACACACTCGGACGATGAAGTAAAGGATATGTTCGGGGATATATCGAAGGCCCTTCACTTCACCACCAAGGCCCACTACAACGTTGTCATGGGAGACTTCAACGCCAAAGTAGGAGTACAGCATTGCAGTGAATTTGTAGTAGGGTTTCATGGTTATGGCAGCAGGAATCATAGGGGGCAAATGCTTGTCAACTTCCTCGAAAAGGAGGTGCTTTTCTTAATGAATTTTTTCTTCGAGAAAAAGCCCCACAGGAAGTGGACATGGCAGAGCCCCGACTCTATGACAAAAAATGAGATTGACTTCATCATAACGGACAAGAAGCGTATATTCGGAGACATTTCAGTGAACAATAGGTTTAATACCGGTAGCGATCACCGACTTGTCCGAGGCTCTCTGAATATCAATTTCAAGCTTGAACGCGTCCGTTTGATGAAGTCTAGGATCCGACCCACCCTGCTCCAAACCGTAGTGGGATCTGAAACTTTCCAGTCAAAACTGGAAAATCGATTTACTGCTGTGGAAACCACAAACAGCGTTGACATAAACCAGGCCCTCGAAAATGTGGTTGGAATCCTCAGGGAAGAAGGTCTGAGATTTTGCGAACTACAGCGTACAGGCAGGAAGTCAAAATTTTCGGAAGAAACCCTCGACCTAATAAAGGAACGGCGCGAAGAGCCACCAGTCACTTCGTCAGGAAGGCATGCTCTAAACAAGAAGATTGACAAACTCGTACGTCGTGACCTTCGAAATTCCAATACTCGCTCTATCAAACGAGCAATTGAGCAAAAAATTGGGGGTCAAAAGTGTTTTTCCAATCTCTTGGGAGAAGCCATCTGACAAAGTTGACCACAGCCGGTGGTACGGTCGTTGCTTCCAAGTCAGAGGTTCTTTCGAAAATTGAACACTTCTATGACCAACTTTGCGCTTCGCATGCATCTCAACCTGATTCCGAAAATGAGGATTCTAGAGCCACATTGACGCGCCACTTTACCAAAGACTTGCCAGAGGTCAGCCTAGGCGAAATCGAGATGGCTCTTAAACAGCTTAAAAATGGAAAAACCCCTGGAGAGGATGGTATTACTACTGAGCTCCTGAAAGCTGGCGAACAACCTGTAATGAAGGAGCTCCAGCAAATCTTTAATACTGTCCTCTTTGATGGGAAAACTCCAGAGGCGTGAAGCAGGAGTGTTGTCGTGTTGTTCTTCAAGAAACGTTGCAAGAAATTCCATATTCTACCTTTGAAGATAAGGAGATTAGTAGCTGATGTTGGTTTCTTATTAAAAATAGCCAACGGCTCAGTAGGTTGTCCTGAATTGCTCGCAAGACTTGGTCTGAAGGTACCATATAACCCATTTAGAAGACAGTGTTCACTAAAACTTCCTTGGGCAAGCACGAACTATAGCAAAAATGTTTATTTGTCAAGAGCGAGGCGAAGTTTCTTTGACTTAGACTTGTTTAATACTATTTTAATGCAATTAAGGCGGACTATAGCAAGCAATTTCTTTCCATAGTGCTTAACTTTAACTTTAATTTAATACTAACCTACTCTTATTTTGATAATATTAACTACCTATTAGTGGAAATTTGTAAATTGCCTTCAAAATTTAAGTTTTATTTTTATATTTGTTTAGCAGTAAGTTTCCCAAAAATAAATAAAATAAAAAATAAATAAAATAAAATAAGAAGGGTGATAAAACTCTTCTGAAGAATTACCGACCTATTTCGCTCCTGAGTCACGTCTACAAGCTGTTTTCAAGAGTCATCACGAACCGTCTTGCAAGAAGACTCGTCGAATTCCAGCCACCAGAACAGGCCGGGTTTCGAGAAGGATATGGCACCATAGACCACATCCACACAGTGCGGCAGATTATACAGAAGACCAGTGAGTATAATCGGCCCCTGTGCTTAGCGTTTGTGGACTATGAGAAGGTCTTCGACTCGATCGAGACCTGGTCTGTTCTGGAATCTTTGCAGCGATGCCAAGTCGATTGGCGATATATCATTGTGTTGAGAGGTCTGTACATTGCCGCTACCATGACCGTCCAAGTACAGAACCAGCAGTCTAAATCTATCCTCATGCATCGTGGTGTGAGACAAGGGGATGTTATATCCCCCAAATTGTTCACAAATGCATTGGAGGATATGTTCAAGACGCTGAACTGGAAAGGACGTAGTATTAACATAAACGGCGAGTAACTCTCACACTTGCGATTTGCGGACGACATTGTCATCGTGGCGGAAACGTTGTCAGAGTTGCAAGATATGCTGAACGGCCTAGCTGACTCTTCTCAACGCATTGGTCTCCGGATGAACTTGGGTAAAACCAAGGTTATGTTCAATGACCATATAAATCCGAACCAATTGCGGTACATGGCAGTATTCTCGAAGTTGTTAAGAAGTATGTTTACCTCGGGCAAACTCTGCAATTAGGTAAAAACAACTTTGAGAAAGAGGCCAAAAGAAGGATACAACTGGGCTGGGCAGCATATGGGAAACTACGTCGAGGCTTCACATCGCCAATCCCACAATGTCTCAAAACGAAAGTTTTCAATCAGTGCGTCCTACCGTCATGACATACGGGGCGGAAACGTAGACACTCACGGTTGGTCTGTTCATAAATTTAAAGGTGCTCAGCGTGCTATGGAAGAAGGATATGCTCGGAGTTTCTCTGAAGGATCGAATCCGATACGAGGTGATCCGACAGAGAACTAAAGTTTTCGACATAGCCCATCGAATTAGTAAGCTGAAGTGGCAATGGGCCGGCCACATTAGCCGTAGAACCGACAACCGCTGGGGTAAACGAGTTCTTGAGTGGAGACCGCGAATCGGCAAACGTAGCGTAGGACGCCCGCAGACTAGGTGGAGCGATGATGTTCGTAAGGTGGCTGGCAAGAGCTGGATGAGAGTAGCCGAGGATCGTGCTCAGTGGCGTGCAGTTGGAGAGGCCTATGTCCAGCAGTGGACAAGTATAGGCTGATGATGATGAATTGTGCGTCTATCTTCCCTACTATCTAGAGTGCAAATATGGGCGAGCAATTGACGCGTCGATTGAAGCTCCATCATCCGCACCTTCAATTGAAACTGTCAATAACGTAAAAAATTCAATTGCAATTGACCGTCTTCGGGGCACTTAATATAATAATACAAAAAAAAGCATACAGACGAATTGAGAACCTCCTCCTTTTGGAAGTTGTTTGTAATTAAATGATTATTTGTGTTGTGTTAAACAGAAAATTATCTTAACTCGTGCTTATAGTTAATTATAATAGAGGTAAATGAAGCTTTACTGCTTGGAAGACGAAGAAAACTAGACAGTTTTGAATACTGGCTGGGTTAATTGCGCTCTATGATTAAACGTAATGTAAGGAAGGGAGAGAGGGAAGGATGTAAGGGAGAACAAATACCACTTTAGTGCTGCCAGCCTACCTCACCTGCCCGTGGTACATCCTGCTGAACAACAAACGAGGCTCTAGCAACCAACAAATGGGGGTATAACCATTTCCAAATTATGGCGTAGCTAAATACTACAGGCCGGTGACCGGCGTTATCAGTGCGAGAAGCTACGTCCTGCGATCGCCAACCCGCCTGCCCAGCGTGGGGATTAGGGCATATACCTCCCAATTGGGAGAGGCCTACGTCTAGCAGTGGACTGACATAAGCTAATGATGATGATGATGATTGAATGAAAATCAGTTTTCCAGCGCCTCATTTAACTGCCTCTGACATCTGTCGTGTGCCGGATTCAATTTTTAGGTTGTCAAAACAAACGATAAAATTAAGCCGACAAGTGTGAATAGCTACATATAAAATGTTCTGCTACTAGAATATACGATAAAAAATCGGATCCGACACACGACAGGTTAACAGGCGGTTAATATCATTATTTATTCCGTTTTCCAGTCAAGCTAGATTCTTTAATAGACTGGAATGCCACCTAACATCAGGGAATTGGTGGTTAAAATAAGTCAAGAGTGCCCTTACGATATAAACAAGTAATATTTTAAAAAACCTTTTTAAACACAAGCTTTCACATAACCTAGGACCAGAGTAAGTCAAGACAAATCTCCAACAAGCCCAAACACGACGGGTATAACATGTGTAGCTATTTAGGAGTTCTTTTGACCACCTTCTATCATCAGATAAGCACCAAGTCATCATAACATCGGCACACATGTGTAAATTGCATTGTCACGCAATTTACACATGTGTGCCAAATTTCAGCTCAATCGAACCCCTGGAAGTCGCTCTAAAATCAATCGCAAGATTTGTGACGGACAAATAAATTCGCCGTGAAGTAAAGATATAGCTTGTAATAAAAAAAGTCAAATCGTCTTTATACAGAGTATATTGCGAGCCAAGTTTTGCAACACGGCCGACGCTGCGCAAAACATTTGCAGTAATTAATAACACATTTGCTACTTCATTCTACAAACTCATGATAAAAAGCTTTCATAATAACATTCAATTTGGTATTCCAAACCTTAAAGCATATGATTGTTTCTCGCTTAAGATTTCATAAATCATTTTTTATTTCCATATTTCAGTTCACTCTTCAAAATATTTCACGTCGAAGCTCTTATTCTAAGCACCATTTTTGGGGATTTACATACAGACCTGTCAGGGGATTTCTCGTGAGACGTACGAGAATAATTCTCGCTCATTATTTTGTTAGAGCCATGTTAATCTTCAGATCTTGAGGTTGGGCTGTGGTCATAAGCGGAGCGAGTATAATTTTTGAGGAAAGTAGGTACTTCTAAAGAACATTACAAAGACTGTCGCAACTACAAAAACCCATTTGCAAAAAAATTATACCGTATAAATTTCACTGAAAGCGAAATTTACCCAGATGATCATTTATAACTTTTATTTTTTGGCACAGAGCGCGCTTCATTAATGCAAAAGCAAGACGTTATCATATGTAAAGAAAAATACTAATGATAACCCAAAGGTACTGTGAAACAGCCTTTAAAATTTGGTGAAATCCTGTAAATAATCCCTAGTACCACAGAATAATGAATAGTACAACTAGTACTTAAATACGAATTACTTCAAGATTAGTTCTAGCAATTCAAACACAGCTGCTCTGTTTAAACATAATAAAGTCCTAGGCAATAAGCGTATGATATGGTGTTTTACAACAATATGTGCATGTTAGTAAAATCTTGCTGACATCATTAACTCAGTGTCGGCATTATCTTGTAATTTGTTACTAAACACGTCTTTATTCGCTGCCAGGCGTAACTTTTATTATATTGTATATTAAAATATAAAAGATTTTATCTCATTTTGTGTAGCTGTGTCGATTCACACGTCACGAGGCTGGGCCGCGGTCACGAGCGCAGCGGGCGCGGGAGCGGGTATCGCGAGCGTGCTATGGGCCGCCGCTGCGTGCTTGCTCGTCGCGCTCATCGTACAATGTTGTAGGACGATACTGGACCCACCTGGACAAGAGCATGGGTAAGTTGTTATAGCAATAATCTTTTGAAATTGGTAAACATACATAATATCATCTCAATAGTCAACTTTCAATTGTTAATTGTTCAAGACTACCTGCACCCCTCAGCTTTGCACAAGTTTAAATGTATCTTAAATTAATAGCCAAATAGATCCAGCCGTTCGACCCTGAAGAAGCAACAAAGAAATATACAAACTGACTTTCGCAGTTATGTGTGTGTAATGGTTAACATAAAACAAGAAATAATTATAAAATCTATTCAGCAGGATAGAATATATGGCACGGCGCGAATATACAAAAGATTTGGCTCTGACTTGTGAGGGCTATAAAATGGCAACCTTTATCAAAATAGGCCAGAAATTCACAAATAAGAATACCCTTTAGAATTGTATTAACAAGTTCATTTTACATTTTAATAAATGTAACCTAGACTTAGTATACGTCTGAAATGTAAATAAAATCCTTGTGTAACTAAACGTTATTTTCCATCTTCAAGTCTTTAGTACAAACATAATATCAATCAAAGTCATTCTGTATTCAGAATACTTACAAGGATAATCAAACAAAAGCGAATACAAAATGAACTCGAAATAATACCAGCTTATAACTTATAAGATAATAAATATGTATAAGAAATTAAGAATATCAATGGTCCACTAACCGCTTGACTGATCAAACTCGTAATTTCTGTATTAAACTACCCCCATTTTAATATTAATGCTCGTATAATGAAATCTCTGAAGCAAGTCTTAAGGTACGGACATACCACAGCGTTCTGCGTGCGCGATCTAGGCAGCAACAACGGCAGTAGTATTCGTACCGACTCGTTCACACCAAACGTGATCACAAACCAATTGAAAAGTACTTAGATCTCGCCTGCAGAACGCAGGACGTGCCGCGGTGTAGCCGTACCTTTACGAGTACATTATTGATGTTCGGGAAAGGAGCCAAACACTGAATTAATGCCGGAACTGTGTGAGGGTCAGGAAATAAATAAAGCAGAAAGTAGTAGCGCAAGTAAAATTGGTATAACATTTCTATCGTAAACATTTTTAGTGTGTTTATAGGGCAAACGTATTTCTATCAAGTTTTTTTTTATTAATAAACATGTACTTAGGATTAGTTAGGATCGGGATAGTGTAGTCGATAGAGAAGGCTGTATAATACGGATATAAGAATATGACCCAACATCCCATGAATGTGGTCTCATTTCTTACTGCTTATTAAAGGTACGGCCACGCCGCCGCATCCTGCGAACTGCGGGTGGACGATCTCAGTATTTTTCAATTGTTTTCTGATCGCGTTTGGTGTGAACCAGTCGGTACAAATACTACTGCGCTATCTGATCGCCGCCTAAATCGCGCACGTAGGACGCTGCGGTGTGTCCATACCTTTAAATAGAACAACTAACTACACATAATATAACACTTTCTTCTTTTTGTTTCTGGCTCTTTCATATTAATAAATACATTCATAAATTATCTCGTGTCAGACATCTGAGTGATAAAAGTTTCAAAACTCTAAATCAGAGTTAATATTCTGTAAATAGTTCCACAAATTAAATAAAAATAGAAAATACTTTGTTAAAAATAGTTTAATTATAATTTTTAGCTCAGTATTATTTTTTCCTTAGTTAAAAACTTAAATAACTTTTGCATTCTTGTTTCACTGCGTTTAACTCTTACAAACCATATTTTTTCATTCAGTGATGGAGCAACAGAAGAAGACTCGAGACCATCATCACGGGATCTAGTCGTTATCGCATGCGTGCAAATTGCCCTTGCTGCCGCTACTCTTTTGAGCGCTGCAGTCTGCGCGCGAATCGATTGCAGCACTTGACGCGAGCCGACGCGCTCGCTCACTCGGCGCAGGGTGAGCGAAGCGCCCGCGCTCGCTTGCTCGTCCGCTATGCCCGACAACATATCAGCACCCGAAGATGATGTTCCCAGAGAGAAAGGCGGTCGAGTTGCCTGGCTCATATAGACATTAAATATGGACGTGTGTTTCATGTGGTATACATTTAATTCTCACTGTTTTAAGTTACAGCCAATTTGTCGTTGTAGATGTCATTATGGACAATAACTTGATACTACTATGAAATAAAATGTGTTGTCGATACTTTTGTAAAGGTTTTGAAAGCCTGTAGAACTCTGCAAATACACATACAATAGAAATGGAAAATGTGTTTCGTTACTGCTCTAGAATATTCTGCACATAGCTCTTGAGCAATCCGGCCTGCAATGCAAAATTCCTTTGTAGAAAACATTTTTCAATTTTAACAGTCTTTATACACGAAACCAATTAGTCCGGTATTCAATAAAATAATAATACTCAAGCATCAATCTACTTTTCAGCATACAATAAAGCCATTTTATTGGTCAAAATCGCGCCTGAAACTGATTTTGATACTTTTTTTTATATCTTATAGGCTAAACTGACTACTATCTCTCCTGGTGGTAAGCGATGATATGGTTGACAATTGTGAATACGCTATGGCTATAATACTCTGACTCTCAAGGGCTGTGTGCTGCCGGAACACCATAAGGTTATGGCGCCAGATTTTCTCCTTTTTGGTGGTAAGCTACTTGAGTACAGTTCTATTACACCACCACCATCAGTATATATTCGATTCGAATGTAACTTTAGAAAGATTGCATGCTATCTCTTTACTTACCTTATAACTTACCTTACAGTTTCTTAGCTAATCTTAATTAATCGTTGTTAAAATCACCACCGTCACTGCGAATGTTTAACCGTACCATATAATGATTAGGTGTTTCGGTCTTTTTTTTTTTTTTTTTTTTTTTTTTTTTTAATACGTTATAGGCTAGCGTTTGACCACTATCTCACCTGTTGGTAAGTGATGATGCGGTCGAAGATGGTAAGCACGCTAGGCCTAGAATGGGAACTGGCTCTCAAGGATAGCTGCCGGAACACATTAGATGTTTGGTGACAGATTTTCTAACTTGAGGGTGGTAGCTGGCCAGGCGGACACTAGATAGTGTCCTACCACCATGCAAAAATCTCGTTGCCATTATCAAATACCCGAGGTAAATATCTGGGCTATAATGAAATGGTAATTGGTACGAGTAAGTACTTGTTTTTGTTTTCAATCGCGGGATAAGTGATCATTTGTATGACAAAAGACGAGCCTTTAATGTAAACCCTTTTGTTTGTGATACACAAAGAATATTTTTAGAATTTTGGTATGGAGAGGTTTCAATTTATTATTCTTGGCGAAAACATTTTATATTTAAGTACACTCCTTTATCCCAGCTTTGGTACCTGCATTTTAAATGAAAGCCATATTATGCGATGTCGGTAGTGAAATAATAGTCGGATAAATAGGCTGTGGAATAATGCAAATCTATTTCCTATACAAATTGACGTTACAAGACATCCCGTTCTACCTTACACTTGTTCGTAGCATAAAGCTACGAAGCTTCGACGTAGCCATAGGTACTTGACCTTGCTTGATAATTTCTTTTACATGTTGTAACAAACATACTGTTTGAGTTGCGTAATCATCATATTTGAGTCGACTACGCGTGCATCAAATATTGTCACATAGCCACGTAAAAGTTCATCGTTGCCTGAAAAGGCAAAACTTATGCAGCGATAAGAGAAAACTTGTGTTATACTTTTCATGGTGTGTTTCAGACCATGAAGTTCTAGTAAATATCGGCTAACAGGTAAAGTGTGATGTGATATTTATAACTCAACTAGCTGTTACCCGCGGCTTCGCCCGCGTTATTTGTGTCTATGACCATTGAGGTCTAGATCGATGATCTCTTAGGCCAAGTCACCATAGATGACCCTCAAAGTCGAACTCAATATCCTCTATTGTTAAAGTCATTAATCATTTTGGTTAGGTATACGAAGTTGTGCTGTTTAAATTTTTGACTCAACACAACAGTTCCTGAAACATTTCTTACAAAGAAAATAACGTGAATAGCTGCGCGAGCGTAGCGAGCGCTATTATTGGGCGAGTGAAATTTTTTTATGGCTTTTTATAACCCTGACAGTTTAATGACCTAATCATCAAGTCAATATAGATGACTCTTAAGTCGAACTCGATATCGTCTATTGTTAAAGTTATTAATCATTACTTGGTACTTGGTAAACCTAACCAAGGCTTACCAAGTTCTGTTAAAGTATTTGAGTCAGTTTAATGTATGAGGCTGTTAAAACACGCTATTATATGCTATGTAGCGTTATTACTGCGCAAGCGAAGTGAGAAACTTTTTTATGACTTTTTATGACCCTGAAAGTTTTTAAGACCTACTAAGTCAACACCGATAAGGTTAAACTTGATATCCACTTATTTTAAGGTAAAAAAATATTATGAATATTGAAGGTTGTACTGTTTCAATTTATGACTCGTTTTGATGCATGTGACTATTAAAATACAAAAGTTGCTGAAATGTTTCCTACAAAGTAGATATAACAAATGCTTGCGCGACCGGAGCGAGCGCTATTACTGCGCGAGCGTAGCAAGCCCTATCACAGCGCCAGCGAAGCGAGCGCGAAAAATGTTTACGACTTTTTATGACCCTGACAGTTTTTATGACTTACTAAGTCAACACTGATGACACAAACATTAAACTTGATATCCACTTATATTAAGGTTAATAATTATTATGATTATTGAAGGTTGTACTGTTTCAATGTATGGCCTCGTTTTGATGCATGTGGCTATTAAAATACAAAAATTGCAAAAATATGACCTACAAAGTAGATAAAACAAAGGTTTGCACGAGCGCAGGGAGCGCTATTAATGCGCGAGCGAAGCGAGCGCGAAAATTTTTACGTCTTTTTATGACCCTGACAGTTTTTATGACCTACTAAGTCAAGACCGATGACCCTAAGGTTAAACTTGATATCTACTTATTTTAAGGTAAAAAATCATTATGATTATTGAAGGTTGTACTGTTTTAATTTATAAACTCGTTTTGATGCATGTGGCTATGAAAATACAAAAAATGATGAAATATAACCTTCAAAGTAGATAAAACAAAGGTTTGCGCGAGCGGAGCGAGCGCTATCGCCGCGCGAGCGAAGCGAGCGCGAAAAATTTTACGACCTTTTATGACACTGACAGTTTTTATGACCTACTAAGTTAACACTGACGACACAAAGGTTAAACTTGATATCCACTTATTTTAAGGTTAGAAATCATTATGATTATTGAAGTTTGTACTGTTCCAATTTATGACATGTTTTGATGAATGTGGCTATTAAAATACAATAGTTGCTGAAATGTTTCGTACAAAGTAGATATTACAAATGCTTGCACGACCGGAGCGAGCGCTATTACTGCGCGAGCGTAGCAAGCGCTACCACTGCGCGAGCGAAGCGAGCGCGAAAAATGTTTACGACCTTTTATGACCCTGAGTTTTTATGACCTACTAAGTTAATACTGATGACACAAAGGGTAAACTTGGTATCCACTTATTTTAAGGTTAATAATCATTATGATTATGGAAGGTTGTACTGTTTCAATTTATGCCCTCGTTTTGATGCATGTGGTTATTAAAATACAAAAAATGTTGAAATATTAACTACAAAGTAGATAAAACAAATGTTTGCGCGAGCGCAGCGAGCGCTATCAATGCGCGAGCGAAGCGAGCGCGAAAATTTTTACGTCTTTTTATGACCTTGACAGTTTATATGACCTACTAAGTCAAGACCGATGACCCTAAGGTTAAACTTGATATCCACTCATTTTAAGGTAAAAAAATCATTAATATTATTGAAGGTTGTACTGTTTCAATTTATAAACTCGTTTTGATACATGTGGCTATTAAAATACAAAAAATGCTGAAATATTACCTACAAAGTAGATAAAACAAAGGTTTGCGCGAGCGTAGCGAGCGCGAACATTTTTACGTCATTTTATGACTCTGACAGTTTTATGTCCTACTAAGTCAACACCGGTGACCCTTAGGTTAAACTTGATATCAACTTATTTTAAGGTTAATAATCATTAAGATTATTGAAGTTTGTACTGTTTCAATTTATGGCCTCGAATTGATGCATGTGGCTATTAAAATACAAAAAATGTTGAAATATTACCTGCAAAGTAGATAAAACAATTTTTGCGTGAGCGCAGGGAGCGCTATCAATGCGCGAGCGAAGTGAGCATGAAAATTTTTACGTTTTATGACCCTGACAGTTTTTATAACCTACTTAGTCAACACCGATGACCCTAAGGTTAAATGTGGCTGTTAAGACACGAATGCTTTTGAAATACTTCCCACAAAGCAGATAAAACACGTTGGGCAAGCAAAGCCATCTTGTAAATTTTGATGACTTTTAATGACCCTGACAGTTTTATGGCCTAATTAAGGCACGTATTAAGTTTAGTCATTAACTATGAACCTAAGCTCAAACTTTTATGATTATGCAAACTCTATGTAAAGTTAAAAAAATATATAGGCACCCACACTTAACTGCCGAAAAAAGTATTCTTTGCCCTTTTATGCCTTATTTAATGTCTGTACAAAATTTCATCTGAATTGGTCAAGCCGTTTGGCCGAAAAGAGGCCACAAATTTACAAAATTCCATAATAAAAATATAGAAAACCAAAATGTCCACCCAAAAAAAGTATTCGTTGCCCTTCTATGTCTTTTTGACTGTCCGTGTACAACATTTTAGCTTAAATGGTTAACCAGTTTGACCGAGAGTAGGCCACACATTTACAAAGTTCAATTTAAAAATTCTGGACAACTGGACTCGACTGCCAGAAAAAAAAGTATCCTATGTGATTCTATGCAATATGAACTGTAATATGTATAAAATTTCAGTCCAGTCGGTATAGCTGTTTAGCTGATAAGAGGCCACACATTCACAAAATTAAATAAAAAATATCTGGACCCCCTGACTCGACAGCCAGAAAAAAAGTATCCTATATCCTATTCTGCCCTATGAACTGTTTTTATACAACATTTCAGGCAAATCGGTCAAGTCGTTTATTCGAGAAGAGGTCTTATATTAACAAAATTTAACTGAACATATCTGGACCTCCTGACTCGATAGCCAAACAAAAAGTATTCTATATCCTTTTCTGCCCTATGTAGTCTTTATACAACATGTCAGGCAAATCGGTCAAGCCGTTTATTTGAGAAGAGATCTTATATTTACAAAATTCAATTAAACATATTTGGACCCCCTGACTCGATAGCCAGAAAAAAAGTATTCTATATTATTTTCTGCCTTATGAACTGTCTTTATACAACATTTCAGGCAAATCGGTCAAGCCGTTTATTCGAAAAGAGGTCCTTTAGTTACAAATTCAATTAAAAATAACTGGACCCCCTGACTCGACAGCCAGAAAAAAAGTATTCTATATCCTATTCTGCCCTATGACATGTATTCATACAAAATTTCCGGGAAATCGGTCAAGCCGTTCATTCGAGAAGAAGTCTTATTTTTACAAAATGCAATTAATAATATCTGGACCCCCTGACTCTATAGCCATAAAAAAAATATTCTGTGTCCTATTCTGCCTTATGTACTATCTTTATACAAAATTTCAGCCAAATCGGTCAAGCCGTTTGACCGTGAAGAAGTTCCAAACAAATGAACAAACTGACTTTCGCATTTATAATTTTGGTGTTGATTTACTTAGAAGTACTTGTGTGAAATTTCGAATAAAATGACTATCCAAACTTTGAACCCCCGCTCCATCCCCTTGAAGAGTGAATTTTGAAAAATTTTCTTAGCGGATACCTAAGTCAAAATAACTATCTGCATGCCAAATTTCTGCGCAATCCGAAACAATATTGATTTCAGACTTTGTTACCCCACTTCACCCTTTTAGAGGTGGAATTTCGAAAGAGCCTGAAACACGTATTTACTTACTTAAGTTCTTGTGTTAAGTTTCAAAAATAAAAGACTATCTAATCTTGTTTCTCCATACAAACTTTGAACCCCCGTTTCATTCCCTTCAGGGGTGAATTTTGGGAAATACTTTCTCAGAGGGAATTAACTTTGTAATAACTATCTGCATGCCAAATTTCAGCACAATCCGAAACAATATTGATTTTCACACTTTATTTCACCCTCTTAGGGGTGTAGTTAAAAAAAAACCTGAAACACGTATTTACTTATTTTTTTACTGGAGCACTAGTATGAAGTTTCAAATAGAAAATACAATCGGATCTTGTTTCTCCATACAAACTTTGAACCCCCGTTTCATCCCCTTAAGGGGTTAATTTTGGAGAATTCTTTCTTATAGGGCTCTTACGTCGTAATTACTATCAGCATGCCAAATTTTAGCGCAATCCGAAAAAATATTGATTTTCCCACTTTGTTACCCCATTTCACCCTCTTAGGGGTGTAATTAAAATAAAAACCTGAAACACGTATTTACTTATTTTTTTACTCGAGCACTTGTATAAGTTTTTGAATAGAAAATACTATCTAATCTTGTCTCTTCATACAAACTTTGAACCCCCGTTTCATCCCCTCCAGGGGTGAATTTTGGAGAATACTTTCTCAGAGGGCACTTACGTCGTAATAACTATCTGCACGCCAAATTTCAGCGCAATCCAAAACAATATTGATTTTCAGACTTTGTTACCCCATTTCACCCCATTAGGGGTGGAATTTCGAAAAAACTTAAAACACGTGTTTACTTATTTATGTCCTGAAGCACTTGTGTGAAGTTTCGAATAGAAAAGACTATCTAATAATGTTTCTCCATAGAAACTTTGAACCCCCGTTTCATCCCCTTCAGGGATGAAATTTGAAAAATCCTTTTTCATAGGTAACTAACGTTGTAATAATTATCTGCATGCCAAGTTTTAGCGCAATCCGAAAAAATATTGATTTTCACACTTTGTTACCCCATTTCACCCTCTTAGGGGTGGATTTTCAAAAAAAACCTGATACACGTATTTCTTTATTTTTGTACTGAAGCACTTGTGTGAAGTTTCGGATAGAAAAGACTATCTAATCTTGTTTCTCCATACAAACTTTGAACCCCCATTTCATACCCTTAAGGGGTGAATTTTGAAAAATCCTTTCTTAGTACACCCCTACGTATTAAGAAAAATTTACCCTCCAAATTTCAAGTCTCTACGACCAGCGGTTTAGGCTGTACGTTGTCTGTCAGTGAGTCAGTCAGTCAGTCAGTCAGTCAGTCAGTATGTCAGGACAAAGATTCTTATAGTATTAGATTTCAGGCAAATCGGTAAAGCCGTTTATTCGAGAAGAGGTCTTATATTTACCAAATTCAATTAAAAATATTTGGACCCACTGACTCGACAGCCAGAAAAAAAGTATTCTATATCCTATTCTGCCCTATGACATGTATTCATACAAAATTTCCGGCAAACCGGTCAAGCCGTTTATTCGAGAAGAAGTCTTATATTTACAAAATTCAATTAAAAATATCTGGACCCCCTGACTTGATAGCCAAAAAAATTGTATCCTATATCCTATTCTACCCTATGAACTGTCTTTATACAACATTTCAGGCAAATCGGTCAAGCCGTTTATTCGAGAAGAGGTCTTATATTTACAAAATTCAATTAAAAATATCTGGACCCACTGACTTGATAGCCAAAAAAATTGTATCCTATATCCTATTCTACCCTATGAACTGTCTTTATACAACATTTAAGGCAAATCAGTCAAGCCGTTTATTCGAGAAGAGGTCTTATATTTACAAAATTCAATTAAAAATATTTGGACCTCCTGACTCGATAGCCAAAAAAAAAGTATTCTATATTCTATTCTGCCTTATAAACTGTCTTTACACAACATTTCAGGCAAATCGGTCAAGCCGTTTATTCGAAAAGAGGTCCTTTAGTTACAAAATTCAATTAATAATATCTGGACCCCCTGACTCGATAGCCAAAAAAAAAGTATCCTATATCCTATTCTGCTTTACATTCTATCTTTGTACAAAATTTCAGCCAAATCGGTCATGCCGTTTGACCGTGAAGAAGTCCCAAACAAACAAACAAACAAACAAACAAACAAACAAATAAACAAACTGACTTTCGCATTTATAATATTGGTGTTGATGCAGCATAGCTATTACGGTCGCACTATATTCAATTATTCATAGAGCCAGTCGAGTTTCTGACCATAATTTCCTTCATTACTTCAGAACTAAAAGTAGGCTTTTAATGTGCACAAATTTAACAAACAAGTCACCAAACGATTATATAATTGTTATTAAATAAAATAATAAGGAAGCCCAATATTGCATATTATTTATATCAACAAAGTTTAGACATAGATTAGGTTTAATGTAAATATTTAATTGATAAGATAATCCCTAGTGATAAGGTTAAATTATTACTTCGTTTATAAATGTCGGTTAGAAAAGACGACTTTTGTAAATTAAATAAATTTTCTTTGTTGGCATGTTGTTTTTTTTATTAGCTTTTTATTAGCTTCACCTGTATGTTTGTATGTTTGTAACCGACTTCTTTGGGCGCGATTTTGACCCACTTTAAACGGCCAGATTTCGTTCAAACTTTATAGATTTATCGAGGACCAATGACAATACACTAATTTGATAAAAAAATATTCCATTATTCAACTAAAAAATAGAAAACAAATAATAATTTACAAAAACTAAAAACACGCTTTTGACAGAAAACCGAACTGAAAAATAGAAAATAAATTTTAATAAATTTAAATTAAGAATAGTGTTAAAAATTTCAATAAATATAAATTAATAATAATTTCATAATTAATATAATTAATATAATTAATTAATATAATTTCAAATTCAGCATCACAAATTTCAATAGACTCTTTGGAAGATGGTAGAACGGCCTGGTCTTTGGCTTGTCCAAGTGAGGATCTTCCAAAAAATCTTAGTTCGCAAAGGCAATGGGACGATCCCCTTTGTAAAATTGTACAGAAACAAATTTTAGACAAAAGTATTGATAATAAAGTCCGGGCTCGTCTCCTTGCCACGCGCGAACGAGAATCTGGTTATTGGTTACAAGCACTACCTTCATCCAACATTGGTACCCTAATGGACAATGAAAGTTTTTCTATTGCCATAGGGTTGCGTCTGGGCATCTCTAGGACGGAACCTCACAATTGTCACTGCGGCAGTGAAGTGGACAGATTAGGCCACCACGGCCTGTCATGCCGCCGCAGTGCAGGGCGTCTCTCACGCCACGCCACAATAAACGACGTCATCCGTCGGGCCCTTGCCACCGTGAACGTGCCGGCCATATTAGAGCCGAACGGTATATCACGTGACGATGGTAAGAGGCCCGACGGTATGACGTTGGTGCCATGGTGTCGAGGAAGACCATTGGTGTGGGACGCCACATGTGCTGACACATTAGCGGCGTCCCATATATGCGGGACCTCACGGTCAGCGGGCGCGGCAGCGGATGCTGCAGAAAACCTCAAACGGAGGAAATATGCTACCATTGGTGATGGATACATATTTCTTCCGTTTGCGGTCGAAACAATGGGCCCATGGGGTCGAGATGCCCGAGGTTTTGTTATGGAGTTGTCCAGACGCCTAATTGACATCACCCGTGACCAAAGAGCTGGCGCTTACCTCGGCCAACGTATTAGCCTAGCTATACAACGAGGTAACGTCGCTAGCTTTTTGGGAACATTACCGGCAGGTAGCGACCTAGGTTCTGTCTTTTATTTATAGTATAGATATTATTATTGTAGTTTATATAATCTTGATATTGTCATTAGGTAATTATTTTTAAGTTGTTAAAATAAAGTGTACTTGTTTTAAAAATTAATAATAGTGTGAAAAAAAAAAATATTTTATTTTTAAAAAAGCGTGGGGTGCTTTTAAGATATTATCAAAATGATAATTACTCTACTCATATCTGTCAATAAAATATTTTATAACTATTGACACCATGCACCTCACGCTTTTTTTCAATTTTTTTTTTTATTCACACTATTATTAATTTATATTTATTGAAATTTTTAACACCATTCTTAATTTAAATTTATTAAAATTTATTTTATATTTTTTAGTTCGGTTTTCTATGAAAAGGGTGTTTTTTAGTTTTTTTTTAACTATTATTAATATTTATATAAAAAATCACTCGCTGCGCCCCATGCAATAAAGCCACAGAAATATGAATAAATAAATATTTCTGTGTATTTCTAGCTACGCTCCGCGGCTTTGCCTGCGATTAATCCTAGTAACAAACCTTCCTCTTGAATAATTCTACCTCTTGATAAATACCGCATTGAAATACGTTGCGTATTTTCCATTAAGGCCCATTTATACGGGGAGAGTTTCTCGTACGTTTCCTTACGAGAAACCATACGCTACTATCACAAGCAATAATCGCCATAACACAATCGTATCAAAATGTTTACATACAGGCAAGAACTAAAATCTCGCCTACGATTATGTCATACGAGATTCGCATATGACTTATCGCTAGGCGATAATTGCCTATGTTTGTTTACACAGCAAAAGTATAGTAAGCAAATTCTTGCTTATGAGAGTCTCGACTTGTATAAACACGATCTCGTATGACATTTTTCAAGTTCATACGTACAAGTCGGGTGGAACCGTTTTGAGTGCGAGAATCGAAATACGAGAAAATTCTGTTTAGACCGACACTATCAATATTCTATTGCGAGTCAGTTGTCGCCAGAGTGGAAGAGCGAGAGGTGTGAATGATTAGACATATAATTTTTTTTATATTCCTTCGATAATCGTATCTTCGAGACGAGAAACTCTCCCCGTCTAAATGGGCCTTTAGTATAACGCAGAGTAAAACTTCAGCGGGCGTTTAAATACGTTTATACGAGAAAATGCACTAAGTACCTAACTTTCGCAATGTGTTCATACCACAGAATATAGAAAGAGGTATCTATCTGTCATGCGTGTTCAAAACCACCTTTCTTAATTTCTTGCATTCAAACCCCAATAGGTCCAATAGTGTTTAACAATTGTGTGTTAGACCAGATCAAGGGACATCAAAAAAGTTCTTGTGTGAATTGCCAATCTTATGACGCTTGTAGGTCATTTTTTATACGTTTCTAAAACCGAACGTGGAGAATGCGATCTTTAAGAAAGTTTTTATGGGTTTTATGGTATGGATAAACCATCTGGCGCACCCTACAACTTGCTCCATACTTCAACTACGTCATTAGACCATCCAACAAATGAGCCGTTATAACTCATTTCCACCTAATGGCTTCAAGCCTTTACCAACCTGTAAAATCTACTTTATTAACATAGCAGTATGATTGCATTTTCCTCGCGCTCTAAATAAGAATAGGTCACTTATGCATGCTATGAAAACCGTATTCTTGGCACTGCAAATATAGAGTTTTAAACGACAAGATTACAAGAGAAAGTATGTATATTATGAGAGTTTATGTCACGTAGAAATATGGATTGTAAATTGTTAACATAATAACAGTTATTTTCTCTTAGGATTATGTATGTATTTTTGGAGACGAAAAATGATTGCTGACCTCTTTAATTTGACTTGATTATTATCAAAGCTCGATATGTATTCTGTACATAAGCTGATTAAAAATGTTCACTTATTACAATTTAAATACCATTAAATAGATTATAAAATTGATTAATAGCTCTAAATATAAATAAAAACCGGCCAAGTCGAGTTAAACTCGCCAACCAAGGCTTCCGTACTAACGTTGGAATGTACCAATCAAGCTAGACCGATAAATTGTATGAGCGCTCATATAACTCAGAGGTCTACCTTAATTGGCGTATACTATGTATGTATGGAGGCACCCTTTAATTTTCAACTTTTTTTAATTTTTGATTTTTTTCCTTAATTTGTGCTGTAAGACCTTGGTTCTTGCCAAATTTCATGATTCTAGGTCAACGGGAAGTCCTCTATAGGTTTTCGACCAAAAACCTATAGATATAGGGTACTTCCGGTTGACCTAGAATTGTCAATATTGGTTAAAAGCAAGGTTATTAAGCCGGGACTTATTAAGGATGTTTTCCTTCACCGGACGGCTAATGTGAAATGCGCATTGGAATTTGTACCCACTACCTCTCATATATAGTATTTAACGAGTGCGTCCTACCTATTATTACTTACGGAGCCGAGACATGGACACTGACGGTGCGACTAGTTCACCAATTCAAAGTCGCTCAGCGAGCTATGGAGAGGGCTATGCTCGGAGTTTCTCTGAAGGATCGAATTCGAAACGAAGTCATCCGTCAGAGAACCAAAGTTATCGACATAGCTCAAAGGATTAGCAAGCTGAAATGGCAGTGGGCTGGTCACATCTGTCGTAGAACCGATAACCGTTGGGGTAGACAAGTTCTAGAGTGGAGACCACGGCTCGGCAATCGTGGTGTAGGACGCCCTCCAGCTAGGTGGAGCGATGATATACGCAAGCTGGCTGGCAGCAGTTGAAAACGAATAGCTGAAGATCTCAGCTCAGTGGCGTGCCATGGGAGAGACCTATGTCCAGCAGTGGACGGAAATCGGCTGATGATGACCTCTCATTCATTCGCGCCACCGGCACAGAATACTTAATAGTACGTACCACTGGGCCTCTCACAAAGTACCTCGACAAAATTACAATTCGTCGGAAAATATAAAACAGTGCTCGTTAATATAATATTATTATCCGTAATGAAGTCAGCAAGAGCTCGTTGGCATAACTCATGTGAATGTGTAATGCCGTCTCCCTCGCAGTTTGTTACGGAACCACTTCATCATGCCGGCTACAGAATAAACCTGCGTGAAATATTGTTATTATAAATCAAGATGTGAGGTTTATTCTCTTTATAATGTAGGGAATTTACATCTAGATCTAGTATAATATAGATATATATTTCAAATAAGCTAGTGTTTGACCAATATCTCACCTGTTATTAAGTAACAATGCCATCGAGGAAGTTTTCACACCTAGAATGGGAACTGACAGCTGCCAGAAGACATTAGCCGGCAGTACACAGCCCTTGGTAGCCACATGATTCCAGGCCTAGCGTGTTCATCATCTTTGACCACATAATCACTTACCCACCAGAGTAGATAATAGTCAAACGCTAGTCTATAAGATTATCCTCATCGCGGATTAATTATGACTCATCTTTAACATTCACACTATGCACAATATGACATTTAGATTTTTTTTTTGTGTTCAGTATTAATTTAATTTGACATGACCTTTTCTATTTGTATACATTGCATTTATAGTAGCTAGAATGTATTATTTTTAGAGTTCCGAACCCAAAGGGTACCAACGGAACCCTATTACTGAGACTCCGCTGTCCGTCTGTCTGTCTGTCTGTCTGTCCGTCTGTCACTGGCTGGCTGTCTGTCTGGCTGTATCTCAGGGCCGTTACGCACTGTCGACTAGTCGCCGGCGACTCAGTCCCTCGGCGACCGAAACATGGGAAACTAGGGCCGGAGACCGAGCCGAGCGACAGTATTTATCCGTGTCAAAATTCATTGTGCGCGGCCGTCCGGTCGTTACGACAGTTGCTCGCAGTGTGAATGCTTTCATTTGAAACCGTGCTCCTATTGGTCGCCGGCGACCGGCAGTTGCCTGTGCGTCGCTACTGCGCGGCGAGTCGCCGAGTCGCCCGGGCAACCGGTGACTAGTGCGTAAACACCTATTTAAACTATACAATATTACAGTCGTCGACAACTGAGTCGCCGGCGACTAGTCGACAGTGCGTAAGGGCTCTCATGAACCGTGATAGTTAGACGGTTGACATTTTCACAGATGATGTATTTCTGTTGCCGCTATAACAACAAATACTAAGAACAGAACAAAGTTAAAAATTAAAGGGTTTAAAACAAAAAAAGTGTTTTTTACGATACGATATGATACAAAATTAATTCACCTCGACGCAGCTAGATGGCAGCACAGGAAAAATTAGCACGCGCAAGCGTTTCATTTGTTAAATTTGTGGGCCTCGGTCGATTTGTTTAATTAGTTAGGGATCACAGCACACATGTAGTGTACAGTTTTGAATAATAAATTTTCAATTTTAGTACTTAAAGAGCCTCAACTAGCTAGAATCAGCATAAAGTTACAAACACTCGGTCTTCCGGATATTTAATTATATTAATTACCTTTGTGTTAATATTTACTTAGTTGGTGTTAGAAGTTCGTGGCGTTCGGACTTCGGAAAATCGGAACCCACCGTGTGCGGGACAAAAGTCTGACTCGCACTTGGCCAGTTTTATTTTTAAATTGAATTGTGTTATTAATTAGTATTTTAATTTTAAAATATTTATTTTGTTTCTCTAAATTTGTACGCCTATGTGGTTCAAACATGTACATACATGTTTCTGTTATTATTAATGTAACATTACATTAATTATTTATTATCAGATTGCACGCAATTTCTTAATTTGTATGCATACTCATGTTTGCACACATAAATGATCTTTATCATCATTAACAGCCAGTATTCGTCTACTGTTGGACATAAGCCTATCAGATATTAATATAAAATCACAAGTTAAACAATGAAGCTCGGATCAGTTTCAAGACAAAAATAGACTGATTTAAAGCGAATTCACGCTCATTTTATCAAGGCAATCTGGCTGGAATTTCTGTCGACGTTTCAGAACGGGTCATAGCACATTGTTTACCGAGCACTCCGAGTACTGAGGTGATTAGGAACACCTTATTCAGAATTGTTGGAAGCTCTTGGCCTAATTTATTCGGGACGATTCGAGATTAAGGGCTAGTTTCTACGGCTTCTAATAGCGCCATATGAAAATTATCTGACCAATTTTTGACACATTTTATATAGTGACATCATCTGTCACTTTATCATGAACCAGTGAAATTGGCCCTTAGTGATTTACCGGCTTCTGATTGACATAGCATTATTTTAGCAACGACATACGCAAAGCGGTGGGCAATGACTAGAAAATAAGAGTCAAAGATCGGGATCAATGGCATCTCTCGGGAGAGGCCTATTTCCAGCAGTGGACTGATACCACCTCATTAGGATGACAATGATGTGTGTAATGTGTAAAAGTAAAAGTGGAGGTATGGTGTCAAAGACAAAAAATAAACTGGCAAGTGCAAGTCGGACTCGCACTCGTAGGGTTCCGTAACATACTACAGTATTTTATAAGATCGAGCAAAAAATACCATTATCATTTTTCGCCAGCAAAAAATAATAATTAATAAACATTTTGTTTCTTATAACGCCATCTAACATCTAAAAAAGGTGTTAGGGATCTACATTTCAATATAACGCCATCTATGGGACGTTTACCTAACTAAGCGTTCATAGATGGCGTGAAATGCCGAAAAACACACGTTTCTTGTATGGGGACCCTATATAGGGTATATTATCGTAAACTTTATTCTGTTTTTAGTATTTTTTGTTATAGTGGCAACAGAAATACATTAACTGTGAAATTTTCAACTGTCTAACTATCACTGTTCATGAGATACAGCCTGGTGACAGACGGACAGACAGACAGACAGACAGATAGACAGACAGACAGATAGACGGACAGCGGAGTCTTAGTAATAGGGTCCTGTTTTACCCTTTGGGTACGGAACCCTAAAAAACAGTGAAAGACCAGTCATTTCACATTAGACCAATGTGAAATGGGTCTTTCCAATTTTAGAAAAATTAAAACCAACTTAGCAAAATAACAACCATATTTTTGGTAAGAGGGTATCTTCTTTCTTCTTTGCTTCGCCTTAGGTCAGAAAAAATGTAACCTATGTCACCTGGACCATAACAACAAAACCTCATGCAACAAAATCGGATGAGTATTTAGGCCCTAAGTTGGAACATACATCCATATACATATTATGTTTTCAAAGACTGTTATTTGGCCCTTCTATTTGGTTTTTCCATAATTGGGTAAACATTTTTTAAAGAAAAATACATATTCATTCTGTCTAGCAAATATATTTTTTATACTAATGTTATGTTAATAGCACCGATCGCTAGTGCTTAAAGAGTATTTTGGTGTTGTTAATTAAATCGTTCTGCGCAATATCTATTAATAGAGTATGTAATTAATATTGGTAGATGAACAACAGACAACCAGTTTTAGTTATCGGCTTACTTTACATTGATAAGTTGTTTATTTTAGTCGTGAATTGGCGCAAAGTAGGTATTGTCTGAATTAATTTTGAATGTTTTAAAATATTTTGTTCAACGAAATCACACCTCAAGACTGACAAAGATATCTTACTACATTTAGATACAAAATCGTTTTACAGCTATTACGAGAGAGCAGTTATTCCAGTTTAACCTTTGTCGGCAACCGAGTAAAACCAGATAAAACCGGGTAAAACTCGCAAAAGCTAGTAATCAGTAGGATGAGCTTTTCCGAGACGATATAAAAGGTAAGCTGTTACGTCTATTTCTATCTATTGGAATGAAGTGCTTGGATCGCACTTTTTAAAGATTTATTACCGACACTTTCTTGGTAAGATTTGCCTTTACAAAAGGATATCCTGTACTTAACATTGATTCATTTAAGTCTTTAGAAAATGAGTTAGCAAGAGCTTTGTGAGTGGCTTGTTTTGGGAGAGGCTATATCTATATCTAGGAGTAGAATGGTACCTGATGAGTTCGATCTATTGCATTTTATCTTGAGGTTACACTTTAACGTTTTTAGTTCACCATTATTCAAAACGGTCGTACTGTTGAGTGGACCCGTGAGTAGTTTAAAAAAAAAAACAAACTTTATGGGCCACAATATTAATTTTATTCACACTGCACTACAACACTTGGGATATAATTCCCACACCGCTATTTATCAGTAAAGACTAGGGTAGCGGACTACCCGACTTCTTCCTCAAGCTGATCGGCAGGCCTAGGACCGGGTCCGGAATCAGGTCGCGTAATGCGATTAAGAGGAGAAAGAGCCCCGGGCTCGTAAATGTATGACTATATATACGGAATATATTGATGACATCCACTAAAATAGTGTGAGGGGGTTTAAGCCCATGTCAGCAATATAGTTTTGTGTAACAGTACGAATAATGAAGTCTTCATCGAGTCGACACAACTTTTCCGATTACTGTACCATCAAATTCAAAATACTGTAACTTGGCACTCGGCAACTTCCGAGGAAAAATAAAGAAGAATAAGAAATAAACGCTATAAATTTAATGAGGTACTCGTAAGTAAAAAGTTTGAAAGTAAACTTTTCCATATCAAATTCAATACCATGGCTACGGGAAATGGCATAATAAAAGTTTTGCATATGGCGATATAATGTCAGAAACAATATTTTTTATTTAAGGAATGGATTTATGGAAATGTTTTGTTAATTCTATAATGTATATGAGTAAATAGAGCAAAAGATGCTCTGAAATCACATTTATTGGTCTTAAATAAGTGAAATTGTATTTGCCTATTGGATTACCTAGCACTACCGATTTTCGATGGAATTAGTGTTTACTCATGTCAATTTAACATTAAAAACGTGACTAAATTTAAAACGCGAGAGCCTTATAATTCTTCGAATTAATCCCGTCGTCTCCCTGCTTCTATCTTAAAAGACGTACTTAATAAACGCCATTGTTGCATGGAGGATACTCCATCTTCTCGCTTTCCTTCCACATTCTTAATGAAATGGAATTCATGCACAATAATGGAATTCCCTATCACAGTTTAGGTTTTCTGATAAGAACAATCAGAGGGACCTCAGTTGAACAGAAATCTTTTACTCGTAGGCAAAAATCTTCGATCACGTTATTAAGTGAGATAGTGGGCAAACGATTGCCTATAAGATAAAAAAAACCGGTCAAGTGCGAGTCGAACTCATGCGCCGAGGGTTCCGGACCTACTCATTATACCGCCATAATAAAATTGGTATCATTTTTTGGGTTCCGAACCCAAAGGGTACCAACGGAATCCTATTACTGAGACTCCGCTGTCCATCTGTCTGTCTGTCTGTCTGTCTGTCTGTCTGTCTGTCTGTCTGTCTGTCTGTCCGTCTGTCACCAGGCTGTATCTCATGAACCGTGATAGTTAGACTGTTGAAATTTTTACAGATGATGTATTTCTGTTGCCGCTATAACAACAAATACTAAGAACAGAACAAAGTTAAAAATTAAAGAAAAGTTTAAAAAAGTTTTTTACGATAGCGCAGCGCCATCTACCTAGCATATCGTCGTTACCTTAATCTGAATCTCGGAAGCGGCTCCAACGTTTAAATAAAATTTAGTACACCTACAGGGGATTTCGGGGGCGATAAATCGATCTAGCTAGGAGTCATTTACAGAAAATGTTGTTTTATTCGTGTTTTCAATAATCAACTTTATTGATAATCAAATTAAAATATGACTCTTCCCGACATCTATTGGCGAGTAGAAGTACTGTGTCAATAAAGCAATTAAGGCCCATTTAGATGGGGAGAGTTTCTCGTACGTTTCCTTACGAGAAACCATACGCTACTATCACAAGCATTAATCGCTATAACACAATCGTATCAACATGTTTACATACAGGCAAGAACTAAAATCTCACCTACGATTATGTCATACGAGATTCGCATATGACTTATCGCTAGGCGATAATTGCCTAAGTTTTTGTACACAACAAAAGTATAGTAAGCTGATTCTTGCTTATAAGAGTCTCGACTTGTATAAACACAATCTCGTATGACATTTTTCAAGTTCAAACGAGTATCGTACAAATCGGATTGAACGGTTTTGAGTGCGAGAGTCGAAATACGAGAAAATTCTGTTTAGACCGACACTATCAATATTCTATTGCGAGACAATTGTCGCCAGAGTGGAAGTGCGAGAGGTGTGAATGTTTAAACATATAATCTTCTTTATATTCATTCGATAATCGTATCTTCGAGACGAGAAGAGTTATTCTACTTTGGTGAAATCAGGTCTTAGTTGGCGTTAGTGTTCGTAAGATGGCGTTGTACTGAATAAGGACGCGGCTCCTGTTTTAATAATTGTTTGGATTTGACACGGTAATATAATATAATAATATCTGGATGGCCGAGCTTTGCTAGCAATTTTTTTTAACCGACTTCACAAAAAAGGAGGAGGTTCTCAATTCGTCTGTATTTTTTTTTTTTTTTTTTTTTTTTTTTTATGTGTATGTTACGCGATTTCTCCATCAATTGTGAACGGATTCAAATGATTCTTTTTTTAATTTGTAGGATACGTTTCCGAGGTGGTCCCATTTTAATTTTATCGAGATCTGATTAGTATCACCAGAGATATGGAGATAAATACCCCAAACATAGGAGATTGTACTAGTTTTAGTAGAAGAGTCCCAAGAAGATTATACACAATGGAGGTTGCTATTGCATATAAGATATTCTTACGGTAACTGTGAGCGATATAGAAATAAAGGTGGGGAATTTTTTTTTGTAATATCTTATAGGCAAGCGTTTGACCACTATCTCACCTGTTGCTAAGTGATGATGCGGTCGAAGATAGAGAAGTGGACTAGAATGGGAACTGGCTCTCAAGGATAGCTGCCGGAACACATTAGATGTTTGGCGACAGATTTTCTGACTTGAGGGTGGTAGCTGGCCAGGCGGACACTAGGTATGTACTACCACCATGCGGGGGTTATTGGTTTCTTAACGATGTTTTCCTTCACCGGAGGGCCACTGTGAGAAGCGCACATATATTTTTCGATACAAAAATTCATTGGTGCACGGCGGTTTGAACTCGGTACCACGGCATCAAAGCCGACTGTTCTCCCAATTACGCCACCGGGCCCTCAATAAATAATTATATATTAATAATTATAATAAATAATTATGTATAAATATAAATAATTTGTCTTCACAGGAATGTTCTACCGGGCAAAGTCTTGTTAGAGTGCAAACTTTTTTAAACATACCTAATATTTTTTGACATGACTTGACATTTGGCGAAGATGGCGGCCATTTCAGTCCCGCGACACTGCATACATAATTAAATAACTCAGAATCATGAACGTACTTTGTACCAATCAACACAGCAAAAAAAAATTATAAGCATAAAACCACATATTATATAATAGTTACTACGTAAATAATACTTTCCGTTGTTAGGTTGGCTACACAGTGCTTACATAATTCGGGTATCCACAATATAGGGAATTGCCTCTTATAACGTAGTAGAGTGATTCAGTACCCTGTTGGCCATATGGCGGCAATTAATGCTAATAATCGCAAATAATACTTTTTTATATTCATTTTGGAATACAACTAGTCCGTGTTATAAAAGTATTTGGAATTATTGTAATAAAATAGACAATTAATTATCGTGTGTCAGATGCTTTTATTGCACAGGGCCATTTTGGACATTGTCCTATGAGACCTTGATGACATCATTATTACTAGTGAATATTTTCACGTTAGCGCGGCATTTAAAGTCAATTTTTTTAGGGTTCCGAACCCAAAGGCTACCCAATGAACACTTTCTGAGACTTTGTTGTCTGTTCGTCCGTCCGTCCGTCCGTCCGTCCGTGTGTCTATATGTGCGCACTTTACAGATCTGTATCTTCTTAACCGTTATAGGTACACACTTGAAATTTTCAATAAGTATATATCCGTCAGTGTATAACGGCCCAGACACGAAATTTAATAGATGCATGTAATTTCATTAAAACTTTTTTTGCACTAAAAAGGGTATAATAAGTTATTTTTCAAAAAAAATAAAACCGACTTCATAACCACAAAAAGGCACTCAAAAGCGAAAAATAATTTACTTAAAATTATTATAAGCGTTACCCACGTCTCTATTTGAAGTCGGTGCCGGCCAAGTCTATTGGATATTAGATAGATGCTATGTATGTAGTAGTAGTAAGTAGGTACATGTAGGTTAGTAAGTAGGTAGATACATGTACTCGTAGGTATTATCTATCTACTACCTATTAGACTTGGCTGGCACCGACTTCAAATAGAGACGTGGGTAACGCTTATAATAATTTTAAGTAAATTATTTTTCGCTTTTGAGTGCCTTTTTGTGGTTATGAAGTCGGTTTTATTTTTTTTGAAAAATAACTTATTTTTAAATCGTGTTTTATGTAATTTTTTGGCCCCCAATCTTCCCAGTCTTCTTACAAAAGAACAAACTTGGAAAAATTAATCATCACGTCTGGACTTGAACCGGGATCCTTTTGATTGCCATCCGAACGATCTCCCGCCGAGCTATCGTAACAATGTAGCAATGGCGAAATTTACCTTCATATTCTAATTATATTGTAGGAGTTTTTCATTACCTGGAAACAGGGATAAATCAACTTTTTCTGAAAATGAAAACCTAGCTACATCGATTTGTCAATTTATTACAAGAAACGTGATTACTTTCAGCATTTTTTGCTCGATTTTACAAAATATTGTAGTGTGGTACGGAATCGGAACCCTACGAGTGCAAGTCCGACTTGCAATTGGCCAGTTTATTACAAGCTTTATCTCTACTATACGGCGAATTTATTTGTCCGTCACAAATCTTGTGTTTGATTTTAGAGCGACTTCCAGGGGTTTGATTAAGCTGAAATTTTGCACGCATGTGAAAATCGCATGACAATGCAATATTATGATGACACGGTGCTGATCTAATGATGGAGCTGGAAGATGGCCAAAGGAACTCCTAGACTACACATGTTATACCCGTCGTGTTTAAGCTTGTTGGATTTGTCTTGACTTACTTTGATCCTAGGTCATGTAAAAGCTTGTGTGTAAAAAGTTTTTTTTAAATATTACTTGTAATTTTATTAATGGTATAATTTTGGTACTAAACTTGCCCATATCTTTTTATCATGTTGACTCAGGAGCTTGATTTTTAGGGTTCCGTAGCTGAATGGGAAAAAACGGAACTCTTATATTTCATTCATCATGTCTGTCTGTCTGTCTGTCCGTCCGTATGTCACAGTCACTTTATTCCAAAACTACGAAGACTACACAGTTGAAAATAGGTAGATAGGTGTATTCTGTGAACCGCTTTAAGATTTTTATACAAAAAGATGCATTCCCTACAAGCAATCCCATTTTTTCAAATCGGTTAGAAATAATCAGACCTTATTTAATGATGTCTCATAGGAAGGGTAAGGTCAAGAGGAAGGATGTATTTATTACCAAATTGTATGAATTCTAGCAGGGAGACCCTAAATTATAACAAATGATAGGAAATGAGGGAAGCAGACCCTATAATGAGGCATTTTACCTCATTCTTCTTCTGAAGACAGATGGGGACAATTGTGCTTTGTGGTTTTTAGGAATCTGAACCCAAAAAGGTACTAACAGAACCCTATTACTGAGACTTTGCTTTCCGTCCGTCCGTCGTATATCTTCTAAGCTGTAATAGGTAGACACTTGAAATTTTTACAAACTATGTATTACAGTGGCCGCTATTGTTAAAGCGGCCACTGTAATACATAGTTAGTTAGTACATAGTTAGTTAGTTAGTAGTCCGCTACAACTACTAATAGTTGTAGCGGAATAAAAAAATAAAGCAGAATAAAGTAAAAAATTAAAGAGGTCTCCGTGTTTTTTTTCGGCGTTTATTGCTTGATCTTAGGAACGTATTACATGGACTTGATATTTTCACAGTTTTTTAAATAATATGGAGCGGCAAACAGGCAAGCGGCCCACCTGATGGTAAGTGGTCACCGCTGTCTATTGACATCTGCAAAACCAGAGGTCTTGCCGGTGTGTTGCCTACTTTTATTAGAGAGCACTCTCATTACTCTTTTGTTTAAAGCTACTCAGTTATTTTTTTCTGGGAAGATTTCAGATGGAAGGGCATTCCACACCTTATAGGTACGTGGGAAGAACAATCGTGTGTTTTAGTAGTAAGTTTTACTTTGCATTCTAAGTGACTCCCAAACTGGACCCTGCTAGAAATTCGACACTTAATATGCTTATCAATTTTGACAAGATAAGGGGAGGAATGTTCTGAAAAAACGGAGCTACAGGAAACTGAGACTTTTTGGCCGAGCAAACGGTAGCCTGGGTTTTAGTAGGGTTAAATTGAACTATGTTTCGTAAACCCCAGGCTGAAACTTTTCTAGAGAACGTTTCACCTTGGACACTAGCTCTGATCTCCTAGCATCAATATCCGCCCTGGGGATATTTGCTTGACCTGTGTTATAAGCATCACCTGTGCTGTCATCCGCATAGCAACGAATATTACTGATTTGTAATAAGTCATTACTTTACTTTTTAAATGTCTTTATTAATCACTAGCTGTGCCCGCGACTTCGTCCGCGTGGAATAGTGTCTTAGGGTAGCATTTTTAAATATTTAGGCTAATTATTATACAAAAAAACACGCGTACCTCACCTACACCGCACCGTACAACGCCACGCTAATCCCCCTCTCCTCTCCCTCCCCCTCACCCCTCCCCTCCCCTCTTCCTCTCTCTTCCCTCAACCCCTTTCCCCTCACTTCCCTCTCCCCCTCCCCTTTCCCCCCACTTCACCCTCCCCTCACTGCCCTCTCCCCTCCACTTACCCCCCACCCCCCCTTTCCCTCACCTGACATTCCCCTCACTTCCACCTCCCCTCCCCTTATTCTCTTTCCCCCCTCCCCCCTTCCCCCTCACAAACTTTGAATGACATTAATTTATATCGATCAACAGCCTAAACAATAAGTTTCAAGCTTCTAGCTTTAAAAATGACGATACTTCCATACAACTTTTCATCCCCCCTTTTAACCCCTTACAACCCTCTTTTCGCATTAAATAGTAGCCTATGTCCTTTCTCAGGCTCTAGACTATATGTGTACCAAATTTCATTTAAATCCGTTTAGTATAACATTAGCATAAACCTTACGTATTTCCATACAAACTTTCATCCCTTATTTCCTTTTGTTATTTTTACACCCTTGAGGGTAAAACTTTTACAAACTTTGAATGTCATATTTATTTATATAGAATCACCAGCCTAAAAAATAAGTTTCAAGCTTCTAGATCTAAAAATAACGATACTTCCATACAACATTTAATCCCCCGTTTTAACCCCTTACAACCCTCTTTTCACATTAAAAAGTAGCCTATGTCCTTTCTCAGGTTCTAGACTATATGTGTACCAAATTCCATTTAAATCGGTTCCGTAGAACATTAACATAAACCTTACATATTTTCATACAAACTTTCATCCACTATTGTTATTTTACTCCCTTGAGGGTTAAACTTTCAGAAACTTTGAATGTCATTATTATTTATATCAAATTAACAGCCTACAAAATAAGATTCAAGCTTCTAGCTTCTAAAATGACGATACTTCCATACAACTTTTTATCCCCCCATTCAACCCCTTACCTTCCTAACCCTCTTTTCGCATTAAAAAGTAGCCTATGTCCGTTCTCAGGCTCTAGATTATCTGTGTATCAAATTTAATTTAAATCGGTTCAGTGGTTTTGGCGTGAAAGTAACACAGACAGACAGACAGAGTTACTTTCGCATTTATAATATTAGTTAGGATTTTGTATAATACAATGTACAAACTAGTGTACATTTTATCCTAGGAGTACAAACTATTTATAATTTACAACATGCTTTCCAAACCTAAAAGCTTATATAATATTTTTAATTTAGGATTACTTACTACTACAAGACATTGGTTTAAGGCATAATAACTAATATCAAACTACGTTTAACTATGTAAGCTTTAGGTGAGCATTACATTTTTAGATGTTTATTTCAATAAAATAATAACCAGTGGCGGTAGATAATTCTCACACACTAATGCACGCACTCCGTTTCGCGGCACACGCGCGATTACGCTCTTTATATGTACACATAATAGGAGCGATAATAGCGCGCGCATCCACGGCCGGCGGTACGTTCACTTGTGTGTAGAACTGTGCCTATTTTATATATCGGGTTCAAAGTCGAGGAACAAGTGATGTGGTAGCTTGTACCGTTTGTATCTATCGATGTATGGAAGATTATTTTTTCTAGTTTTGCATAGGTGTGTAATAAGTTTGTTTTTATGTTTATGATTATTATTTGGGATGTAATTTTTTTAGAAATGTTGTAAATATATGACTGGATAGTAGGTAGGTATAGTAGGTACTGAATGATCCACTGAAGTATAGTAATTACCTTGCCTGAAAAACGGGTAGTGCTTCAAGCTTTTAAGAATATAGGTAAGTACCTACACGCCAAATACTTACTAGAATTTATTTTTAGCGTTTTAGTCCATTATCCAAGATAAAAGCTTGTTTTAAAAATATTTTTTGCTTAAAATTTATTATACGATAAAGAGAAAATACGCGTTAGTATAGGTGTCTCGTTTTTCGACCATCAAGAGATAACAAACAGTTCCTTTTGCACAGTACGCTGCAATATGCGTACTTCTCGCATAATATTTTTACAGTAAGAAAGTAAAGAAGGAACTGCATCTCCATCGTCGAGAGTCGAGTTAGAGGCAAATAGAGAGCCCAGCAAATCTGCCTTCTCCTTCGCGCTATGGGCCAGAGTGTTATAAGATTTACGTAAGGATAGGAACATGGACTGGCAAATCATTCTCAGCAGCTTTAGCCAGCGACTGCCAGATCGGTAGCTGATTAGTTGATCGCCAATCCGACTTATATGGGAACATCTTGCCTTTCTGTGCACACCTGGAGGCATGGTAGACCTTCTTTTTGTAGTCCGCAATTTGAGGATGCTTAAGCCTGATGATCTGAACTGAAATTTTAATTTTTAAATATATTTATTTTATAGGCTAGCTTGACCACTATCTCTCCTGTTGGTAAGTGATGATGCCGTCGAAGATGGTAAGCACGCTAGGCCTAGAATGGGAACTGGCTCTCAAGGATAGTTGCCGGAACACATTGTATAGTGTATGTATTACTATAACCGTTTTAAAAATGAACACTAAAAACCAATAAAGTTAAAATGAAACGTGTTTTTAGACATGGATACACATAACACCACTCAACCCAACACGAAGATCAAAACACAAACTTATTAATCCGGCCGGGCTTCAATCCCGTGACCTCGAACCCCGAAATTGTCAATAGTTTCTACAAACATACAGTTATCTATAAAGTATACAGTAATCTTAAAAGCTGATGCTGTTATTGTCTAAAATTCTGAACTTACTTTTGCTTAGTAAATGGATCAAAAATATAAAGGGACGACGAACGGGTCATATTTATCAGATTCCATGGTCGATCTCAGAAAAGCGTGGGTAGTCGGGCGAGGAGATTAAAATACCACGTTGCGTTGCAGGATGTATTTCGTTCCACAATTACGTAGTATTATTATCTTTTCTATGCCACAATTATAATTTAAGATGATTGGATACGAAATATAATCACGAAAGCATAGAAAAGATAATACGAAAGTATAGTCCAATTATCAGGGACACTAAATATAATGACACTCCATCAAACACATAGCGCAATTCTCCGATGCAACTCGATTGCCGTCTCCACGTATACGTGGAGACGGCAATCGAGTTGCCATTATAATGGTGGCTATCGGTTCATCGCCACACTAGCGCTGGATGACGTCTGACAGTTCTACCTATCGTTCACTCTAATCAAACGCGCCGTCAAATATAAATGCCCAGCTTTGAATAGGTGAGTACTCAAAGGTGCCCAGTGACTTTGCTTGCCTTAAAAAGTATCCTATTGACAAACAAACAAACTGATTTCCAGTTGATAATACATATTAAAGACCCACGACCGCTTTACGTGGGCGATTGAAAATCTATTGAAATAAGAAATAAAGTGCATCTTTGAATAGCTTCAAAGAAGAACTTTATTTCTTGATGCAAAGTTCTGGCTGTGAGCATTTGACATCTGAACTTTATATTCAAAGAGTCAATCTTCAAACTTAACAATGAAACTTCAAACTTTTTACTAAAAAGAGAGGAGTTTAACCAATAGACCGAAGCGTTCACTTTGATTGATCCAAAACTGGGCCAAATGTTTAAAAAAAATTATATTTTTAATATTTTTTTTAATATCTTATAGGCTAGCGTTTGACTACTATATCGCTTGGTGTTAAGCGATGATGTGGTCGAAGATGGTGAACACGCTAGGCCTAAATTTACAGATATATTTATATACAATATAATAATATTTATTGTATATATATATCTGTGCCTAAAATACATTGACTCTTAAGGGCTGAGTGCTGCTGGAACACCATAACGTTATAGCGGTAGATTTTCTCCATGATGTTGGTAAACTACTTTTTGGTGGCAAGTCAGGCGGAACATGGATATAATATGCTCCTACCACTTATGGACGAACACCCGTGTTAGGATTTGAACCAGTGACTCTCGCTTAGAAATCAACCCATCCTTTACGCTAACGGGGCTCTTAAATTAATAATAAGGCTATAATATTATCGAGCTTTGATATCGCATGCATTATCTCCACTTTCAGTATCATCATACTAATACGGATTAGCACTAAAGTGGCAGTGAGCTAGTAATAACTGGCGTAGAATCGATAATTGGGGGGTCAGAGATGTTTCGGGGAAGCCAGTCTCTTCAAGCTGGTCTAATTTGACGTTACCTTCTGAAATGATAATATTGAGGCAAATACACATAGATAAAGATAACTTTTGGGGTAGACTGGTTCTAGAGTGATGATCGCGAATCGGCAAACGTAGCGTAGGATATCCTCTGACCAGGTGGAGCGACGACATTAGTAAAGCTGTGGGGAGTAACTGGAAACGAAGAGTCGAAGATTGGGCTCAGTGGCGTGTCTTGGTAGAGCTATAACTTTATCCAGCTGTGGACTGATGCCGGTTTTATATGATGATGATGATGATAGTAAAACATTTCTTCAACTTTTAGTATCCTGATAGGCTGCCTTCAATCTTTTTTTTTTTAGAAAAGAGAGAGGGCATTGTCTGCTCACGAGTGTAGGCGAGACTTAAGATATATGTCGATGTTGGCGACTTGATTTTTAAGACAATTGATAATGCACATTCTAGCTAAATATGTGTTATACTGGTAGTATCTCCAAAAAAATTAAATGTAGACGAGTAATATTTTTTAGTATGTTGGTTTGCATGGATTATGAAATAATTAAACATTTTAACAAGGCGCCGTAAAGAATCAGAATCAGAATCAGAATCAGAAATCATTTATTGATGCTGACTATTTAATAATTATGCTAGGTCACATTGCAATTGTTGGTAATGTCAGTCTACCCACATCGGGCATTCAATATAAGTACAATATTTGTTTTTGGTACATTTTTATAGATAGGCCTTCTGAAAAAAAACATGTGCGACATTATAAAACTCCTAGAATCGATGTCAAATTAAATTCAATATAGGTACACAAAATATCCGAATGTCAAAAAAACTAACAACTACTTATTATAATTATTTGTCGTCAGCTGATTTATTTCTTAGCAAAAATTCTTTCAAATCATAAAATACATTTTTAATTAGCCACCGTTTGAGTTTTGTCTTAAATATTTGATTACTAGTGACATCCTTGATGTTTTTCGGTAATGAATTGTATATTTGAATTGCACTTATGTATGTACTTTTCTGAAAAATCATTGAATGAATTGAAGGAAGATGTAAATAGTCATATCCTCTGAGTGGAGCAGTTCTTACTCGCACTTCCGACCGCTTTTTGAAAAGTTGCATGTTTCGTCTCAAAAATAGTGCAATTTCTAGAATGTAGATTCCTGTCAATGTTAAATATTCGTGCTCTTTAAATAACGAACGTAGTAAGAAGTCGGTACTTTTACTGTGTATTATGCGTAAGGATCATTTTTGAAGAAGAAAAGTTTGATTTACATTGACAGAATTCCCCCAGAAGATGACACCATAGGTGGGTAAGGGATAGATGTTGCCATAATACGCACTTCTTGCAACATCAACGGACGATATATCAACAAGCACTGCTAATGCATAACAATAACTAGCTATTCGATTGTTTATTTTATCTATGTGAGACTTCCAGTTCAGATTTTTGTCCAGGGTTATTCCTAGGACGTCAGTCTCGTGAACCTCATTCAGCGGGATATTATTTATGTTTACCCGTAATTGAATAGGTTTTGACATATAATTGTGAAATTGCATCCGTTTTGTTTTGGTAATATTTGTTTGCAGATTGAGTGTACTCAGCCATTCTATTAAATTTCTTAGGGTATTGCTGATTTTATTTTCATATTCCACAGCGTTGGTTCCATTTTTTATAAAGAGTATTGATGCATCATCAGCATATAGTACTGATAGATGACTAATTTGTTTTGGGATTTCGTTGATGTAGATCAGGAATAGCAGAGGACCCAAAATGCTACCCTGGGGAACACCTAAAAGTATATTTTTCACAACAGATTCAGTAGTTTCTATTGATTTTGTTGATTTATCGTAGCTATTCAATATTGTAGTTTGAGTCCTGCCAGTAAAATATGATTCCAGTAGCTCATTTGCCGCACCATGAATACCAATATGTTTGAGTTGATTAAGCAGGATTTGAGGCACCACACAGTCAAATGCTTTCGACATATCAAGAAACAATGCGGCGCATGGTTTCTTGTCATTTAGCGATTCCCAAACCCTGCTCAACAAAGAATAAGTAGCCGTTGTTGTTGAGCTACCTTTACGAAAGCCGAATTGATTTGCACTTAAGAGGTTCTTTTCGTTTAAGAAATTTACGAGTCTGTCGTAGATTACGGTCTCAAATATTTTAGAAAAAGCAGGTAATAATGCTATGGGTCGGTAATTGTTGGGATTGTCTTTGGCGCCCCTTTTGTGTATAGGCTTGATAATTTGTTATTTTCAAGCTCTCGGGAAAAATACTTTGTTCTAGCGTAAGATTTATTATATAAACTAAGGGTTTTACTATAATATTGCCGCACGCTTTGGTTACTTGCATGGTTATGCCATCATATCCACAGCTCTTTTTATTTTTTTATTTTTTGATGATTTTAATTATTTCCTCTAAACCTACTGGATTTAAAAAGATGCTGCTGCAAGTCGGTTTATAGGTAGGCTTATAGCTTGCACTGTTTAGATTATTCCTGTTTTGATGAATAAATAATTCATTTAGATAATTTGCTATTTTATCTTGGTTATCTATTTTTAACCGACTTCAAAAAAAGGAGGAGGATTCTCAATTCGACCGTATTTTTTTTTTTTTTTTTTCTTTTTTTTTTTTTTTTTTTTTTTTTTATGTTTGTTCGCGGATAACTTCGTCGTTTATGAACCGATTTCGATTATTCTTTTTTTGTTCGAAAGGAGATATCCCAAGTGTGGTACCATGGTAATTTTATCGAGGTATGATAAGTATCTCCAGAGATATTGAGATAAACATCTCAAAATTGGTACTGAAAATCAATAGCGCGGCATTGAAGTCGGTTGTTTTTTAGTTTTTAAACGTTATTATATGATTGTCTATTGTTAGATACTGTATCGTCTGTTTAATTTCGTTTGCTTGAGTTGTGTGCATTTTTATGAGGCCCCAGGTAGCTCTCATTCTGTTAGTGGATTTTTCGAGATAATTAACATTGGATTTCCGTTTGGCGAATTGAATTGCAGATTTTAAAGTCTTTTTATATCTATTATAATAATTCACAGTTTTGGCAGATCTTCTTTTCTGCAGTTGCAAGTACAGACATCTTTTGGTACGACTTGACTTTGCTAACCCTTTAGTTTTCCAATTTGGTTTTCTTTTATAGGTTTTCATGACTCTTTCAATAGGAAAACAGAGGTTATATTTTGTTGTAAATATGTCGAGAAAAGTGTTGTAAGCGTCATTCACATCTTTCACATCTTACAAAGGATCTGGTTACAATAATATCAAAATGTTGGACTTCTTGTAGCTCCATATGCAATTTTAAATGATATTTGTTCTTTATCGGTGGTCTATGTTTTAACTCGTCCATGACTGAAACCGTTTGATCAACTATTTCGTCTTTTGAAGTGTCTTCAAGACCAAAAGCCTTGTAAAGAAGAAAAGAACAAAAATCAACGATAATGCAATTAAAAGATTGGATGTTGCCTGTAAAGTTGAAAACGTTAATGAACTTTGGCAGAAAATGTGCCATTGTTTGCTTTTATATTTTTTTAAAGTGTGATAATATAAAAAGTCTTTCTTTATTAAATCGTGTAAAATTAAAACAAAAAATAAACGGAATCACATGGTGCACGATTAATTTTATTTTAGTACTAGAAGTGTCCCGCGGCTTCGCCCGCGTTAAAAACTTATTTTATTTACTTAAAACTTTTCTTTTGTAAAAACGATTCTATCAATAGAGACATCAAAAAAGAATTAGCCAAATCGGTTCACCCGTTTTCATGTTAATCCGTGACTAAGGCAATTCGGGATTCATATTTATAAAACCCGAAAAACCCAAAGTTTCAGACTTTGTTGCCTACCCCATTTCGAAAAATCCTACAACACGAACTTTATCTCATCTTGTTTCGCCATACAAACTATGATTCCCCGTTTCGTATCCGGGAGGAATTTTTATAAAATCTTTTCTGAGCGGATACCTACGTAATAATAACTATCTGCATTCTAAATTTCAGCGCAATCCGAAACAATATTCATTTTTAGACTTTGTTACCCCAGTTTATCCTGTTAGGGTGGCATTTTGAAAAAGTCTGAAACTCGTATTTACTTATTTATTTACAGAAGTACTTGTGTGAAATGTCGAATAAAATAACTATCCAAACTTTGAACCCCCGCTTCATCCCCTTGAAGAGTGAATTTTGAAAAATTATTTCTTAACCTATGTCAAAATAACTATCTGCATGCCAAATTTCAGCGCAATCCGAAACAATATTGATTTCAGAGTTTGTTACCCCTCTTCACCCTTTTAGGGGTGGAATTTCGAAAGAGCATGAAACACGTATTTACTTACTTAAGTACTTGTGTTAAGTTTCAAATATAAAAGACAATCTAATCTTTTTTCTCCATACAAACTTTGAACCCCCGGTTCATCCCCTTCAGGGGTGAATTTTGGAAAATACTTTCTCAGAGGGAACTAACTTCGTAATAACTATCTGCATGCCAAATATCAGCGCAATCCGAAACAATATTGATTTTCACACTTTGTTACCCCCCCCCCCCCCCATTTCACCCTCTTAGGGGTGGATTTAAAAAAAACTGAAACACTTATTCACTTATTTTTATACTTGAACACTTGTATGAAGTTTCGAATAGAAAAGACTATCTAATCTTGTTTCTCCATACAAACTTTGAACCCCGTTTCATCCCCTTCAGGGGTGAATTTTGAAAAATACTTTCTTAGTACACCCCTACGTACTAAGACAAATATACCCTCCAAATTTCAAGTCTCTACGACCAGCGGTTTAGGCTGTGCGTTGTCTGTCAGTGAGTCAGTCAGTCAGTCAGTCAGTCAGTCAGTATGTCAGGACAAAGATTCTTATAGTATTATATTAGGTATTTGTTGAGTTTTTTCACTTCATATATTGGCTATTGATATAATTTTCCACTCTTTATAATATTAAAAATAAATAATTCGCATCTGCGGAGGCTGGAGATATGAGGATAAACGTATTATTTAAAACAATATTCTGTGTTTCCTTCTCTTGTACTAAATAAAATAATTTAAAAAAGTTTGTGTTTGTTCCTGTGCGACCCCTTCATCTGTCCCCTAAGTGGACAAACAGGAAAAAACGTTTAACATTTTTGTCCGATCGGTCCCCTTACTACGATTAAAGGGACTGCGTGCACTTTTTTTATGGAAAGAACCAGCATTATCAAAATTTTTTTTCGAATATATATAAAAGGCTATTAAAACATAACATAAAAAAATCCTATCACACTACCGAGACTTGAACTCTGCGGCGCCCTATTGATGTTCTGTTTTAGAGATGAAACTGATTTCCTTGGCAGAAATAAAAGATATGTCAAGGATATTATTTCAAAGAAACAAAAATAGAACATGTCAAAAACATACACGTGTAAACGTGCTTTATTCAAAATCTTTCACTCAAGAGGAATATTTAGAAACGTGTGACCAATTTTATTTTGTAAACATAGTTCATGCAATTTTATGGGTATATTACAATCACTACGAGAATTTAATAAAGTAATAGGTACGCACATACACTTTTCAAAATATTGGATTGATGTGAATCGAGCAGTCACCTGAGGTTTTTTCCGCTATAACACAACATGCAGCGAATTAAGAGAGGAGCAAAATGAGCAAAATGAGCAGCAACCACTTTCGATCAGGTAGGCCATATTTTGTGTATTTGTGACCTATGATATTAAAAAAAATATTTATCTCGACAGGAATACTAAAACTGCTCCCGACTGAATAAAAATAGAATACCTAATAATAAAATAGAAATCAAATATCACACATGAAATAGTACCGGTCTAACGTAGAAGATGATCGTTATAAATGAATAGATAGAGAAGAATCCAGAAGATCTCTGTCCAGCATTTAAACAAAGACAAAAGATAATTTAACGCTTGGCAATAAACCAAAAGTTCCACAAACATACGGCTGATTTAACTAAGAATAGTGACAGAGAAGTAAGTTGGTCAAGTCGTTAGGAATTTAATCAGATGAGAAATGTTGCTCATTACACTGGGACGGGTGTGTAAAGGAACGCATTTGTCAGTGTTGGACAAAATTGAGCCGCTCTGAATAGAATATTTGTAGAAGGGCAACTTGAAACGTTGTTCAGTTTTTGATAAAGGATTATTTTGATAAATTATTTAAAATTGGATATTATGTGCTTTTGGATGTGCGATGTCCGTCGTAAAATATCGTTAAAAAATAAACCGGCGAAGTGCGAGTCAGACGCGAGTCTCCCCAAGGGAACGAACCACCCTACAATATAAATTTTAACAAGATCAAGCAATGATGCCGAAAAAATACTTTTCTTGTATGGAGTTAATAAAAAGCCCAAAAAATCACCAGTTTCTGAGGTTAGTACCACAATATCAATACCATATACTAAGAGCATAATACCTATTATAATAAAGGTACGGACACACTGCAGCGTCTTGCGTGCGCGATCTAGGCGGTACCGACCGTGTTTGTGCCGACTGGTTCACACCAAACGCGATCAGAAAACAATTGAAAAGTACTAAGATCGCGCACGCAGATCGCAGGACGCCGCGGTGTGGCTGTACCTTAAGACCATTAGAATCAGCTTTCAGAGGTTACATTTAGAAAAAAATTACATACACACGAATTAAGTACTAATTCTTTTTTTGAAGTCTTCAACATTTCAACTTTATTTTAAATACCTTTATAATATCATGTTTACATTTTGATCTAGTTCCGCCACAGAAAATACAAAATACTCATTTCTGTGGTACTACTCTCTATTCCCACTTGCACAAAAGTTATGCAATCCAGATTCGTCAGAGCGTAGAATCGATTGCGATTCGAATCAGAAAGTAGAGGGCACAAAGTTGGAGATATTTCCTAGTGTTAGGATTACCGTTAGTCCACCTAGGGTGGTTCACATTCATATTTCTGCGGTGGTACCACTACGTTGTTTTTTTTTAATTACAGTATATTGATCACAGCGCCTACACTAAGCAAAATGCATGAGCTGTACGTTCTGTATTTTCTTCAGTGTAGGTAGGTGCCATGAATTATAAATTTAAAGGTAGTAAAATAAATCACTTTATGATAAATTATGAAGTAGTATGTAATACTCGCACGCAGAGACAATGCTCTTCGCTCGCACTCGATGTCTGCATTGTCTTTGAGGTTGCTTGTTAGTATGTGCCCCAAGTACTTACATATTTGTACCCGTTTCTAAATGTGACTCCGTCCAGATAAACAAGGCAAGGTGGCAAGTCTAGAGATCCATCGCAAACATACGTGTATGTTTCCGATGCATGTATGTAAAACCTCCACCTTTTTCTTGATACAGTTCAAAACCATAGTCACGTTCTTCGACTAATATTTTAATACATTTCTCAATTTGAGATGTAGGTCACCAATTCATCGTAAATCTTCGAGGGTTGAAGGACACCACACCATCTGTCTGTCAGACGCCGGAACTAATGATGGATGGAGAATGGAGGCCGTGACTACCTCCCTTTCAGATATATCTTTATAAATATTATGTCTTACTTATAAAACTATGGTTAAACTAATCGATGCTATAAATTGATTCTTCTTCCTTTTTTCGAAAGAAATTTTATTACATAAATACAAAAGTAAATAAAGTTTCATCAAAAAAAAACTCGAAAAAAATTGAGTTTCGTGGTTAGTGTCACTAACCACCCAACCATTGGTCATTCAAACTGAAAAAGTGGTGTTGATCTACGACCACACCGCGGCGTCCTGCGTCCGCGTGCGCTTTTGCGATCATATTTTCAATCGCTTTTTTAAGAATTTTCTAATTGCTGTTGATCGTGCTTGGTGTGAACCAGTCGGTACAAATACTACTGTGCTATCTGATCGCCGCCTAGATCGTGCACGCAAGACGCCGCGGCGTAGTCGTACCTTTACCCCCTCAGCAAACTATCAAAAGTCTTAGCACCATTTATTGCTAATTGCAGTCCACGATAAAAATAACTCCACAGTTAGAAGGAGCATGTTATATCGAAATTTTGCCTAACGCAAGTACCAACAAGTAAATTGTTAAACACAATCCAAAATTTAATCGTACCGATTACCATTTTAATCGTACCGATTAATCGACCGGTACGATTAAATTTTGGATTGTGTTTAACAATTTACAAAAATATAAAGTGTGAAACACTTCAAAGAAACATAATACCAACAAGTAGTTTACCAACATCATGGAAATAATCTCCCGCCATAACCGTGCGGTGTTCCGGCAACACGCAGTCCTTGAGAGTCAGAATATTCTAGGCCTAGCGTGTTCGCCATCTTCGACCACATCATCGCTTACCACCAGGCGAGATAGTGGTGAAACGCTAGCATGCATAATATTAAATAAAACCGGCCAAGTCGAGTTGGACTCGCCCACCGAGGCTTCCGTACCAACGTTGGTAGGACCAATTAAGTAATTGTATAAGCGCTCATATAACTCAGAGGCATATATTTGGCGTATACTATGTATGTATGAGGACGCCGAGGTTTTCGAGCCAAAACCTATAGGGTACTTCCGGTTGACCCAGAATTGTCAATTTTACTTAAAAGCAAGGTCCGGTGCGGTCCAAAAATCCGAAAAATAAAAAATGCTGAAAATTAAGGTAGATTTTGGTACTTACAAGTTTTCGCAAAAACAAATTTACCCATATCTTTTTTTCGTGTTGAGTCAGGACCTAGATTTTTATATACCTAATACCGACTACACACTTCTGTATCTGGTATAATTTTCAACTTGCTAGGTCCACCCGTTCCTGACAAAATTGGTGGTGGCACACGGACAGACAGACAGACAGACAAACGGACATACGGACAAGAAAGTGATCTTATAAGGGTTCCTTTTTTACTTTTTGCGGTACGGCCCCTTAAAAAAGAATCGAACCTTCGATCGTTGTTTCGTGGCTAGTGTCATTTAAATTGACTTCTTTCATTCAGGTCATTTAAACCACGGATTAGACAAAGGAGGTTTTCTAACCTCCTTTGTCTAATCCGTGATTTAAACTGATAAAGTGGTTTTACCGCCTCATACAAACTATCAGAATTCCTACCACCAATAATTGCTAATTGCAGTCTATGGTATAAACTACTATTACAGCTTCTATACCTATCAACTACGTACCTAACTTAATTTGTCGATGAATTATACGCTCATATCTTTAAAAATAAACTTCCCAGCGTCGCAGAAGCTAACATTTTCGTCCCAAATAAAATGTCAACACGACCCTTACAAGAAAACCTATATATTATATACGTCAATCACCCTCGTTTGTTGGCCATCGGCTCGCTCGCGGTCAATAGGCTGTGTTATACAAAAAATGTACTCTCCTTCAAATCACCTTGTAATAGAAAAAACACGACATAACTGGAGAGAGAAATTCTTTTCTGCTAGGATATATTTTTAAACCCCGACGCAAAAAGAAGGGGTGTTATTAGTTTAACGTGTGTATCTGTGTTAATGGCTGTCTGTCTGTGGCATCATAGCGCCCAAAATAATGAACCGTTTTTAGGGTTCCGTAGATGAATGGCAAAAAACGGAACCCTTATAGATTCGCCATGTCTGTCTGTCTGTCTGTCTGTCTTTCCGTCCGTATGTCACAGCCATTTTATTCCGAAACTATTAGAACTACAGAATTGAAACTTGGTAAGTAGATATATTATGTAAGCCGTTTTCCAATTTTTATACATAAATAAAAAATAATAAAGTTTAAGGGGGGACATCCCATTGATGGAACTGAAACAAAAAAAAATTTCTTCAAACCTATACGTGTTAATTTACTATGAATAGGTCTATGAATAGGTCTTTAAAAATGACATTGAAGTTTGTACAATCATTTTTTCTCAAAGTCAATCATTTAAAAGATAGGCGCGTCTAAAGTGGTAAAATGTGTGCCTCCCCCCCCCCCCAACTAAACCCCCCTCTAACTTCTAAAGTAAGAAAGTGAAAAATCTATAAAAAATATATTCTGTAGATCTCAATAAAAACTTTCAACGAAAACTGGTTTGAACTAGATACAATCAGCAGTTGTTAAGATATAGCGACCACAAGTATAACTTTGTTTTTCATACAAACACTATGAAAAACAAAGTTATTTTTGTAGTTGTGAAAAATCATAGTTATAGAATACTCTACTGTGTTACGGAACCCTACGAGTGCGTGTCCGACTTGCACTTGGCCAGTTTATTTGATTTAGTTTTGTTGGTTTGATAGGTGTCTTCATCGAGAGTGTTCTTAGCTTTGTTTCACAAAAACTCGTTCAGCCGGTTAAATATTATCAGCTCTTTTTTGGTTGATGAGACTACGATAGCAACTTTTGTAGACTTATCGTCTTACAGAAATATTAATCTACCTAATTATTTAATATTTCTGTGCATAGTCCTTTGACCGCGGACGTCAAAATGCCGCTTCTGCGCACTACTTACCCGTCACTCTGCTGCCATCTGTTTATCATAGTTTACATTAGCCAAATCAAATGTATTAATTTGAAATTCAGTATCCTATTAAATATTATGTTTCTTTGAAGTGTTTCACACTTTATATTTTTGTAAATTGTTAAACACAATCCAAAATTTCATCGTACCGACGGGACTTGAACCCGCAATCTCCGGAATAACATGTTCCGGTGCTTTGCCAATTAAGCCACGGTGCGAAGTATCGTTACGACGAAATTAGTGGATTGAATTTGATAACCCAATTATGCATTGGTGGCGCCATCTATGACTACTTATTACGTAAGTTAATCATTCGGAAGAAATCATTACAGTTTTCAAATCCGACGAGAGATGTTGCACTGCGTAAATCAAATATTATGTTTCTTTGAAGTGTTCCACACTTTATATTTTTGTAAATTGTTAAACACAATCCAAAATTTCATCGTACCGACGGGACTTGAACCCGCAACCTCCGGAATAACATGTTCCGGTGCTTTGCCAATTAAGCCACGGTGCGAAGTATCGTTACGACGAAATTACCTTTATCAGTATCCTATTACTTCAATGATATTTTAAAAATATAGTTAACTTGACCTAATGCTGAGACATTTCCTTGAATCTGCAGAATACTATCTTCAGAATAGATCTTTTCCATCTAATATAATGTATAATAATCATTTATAATAATCTAATATATATGCATAAGATCGACAATAGTAAAACATTTTAAACAAGCAGTTGTGTATGTAATAAACCCTAAAGAGTTTATATATCAATCTGTCCATCTCTTTGAGTATGGAGCCAACTTTACCTTATCTCCGTAACTACTGTTTAAAGTGCTGTTTTATTACCTAAGTATAACAAGTAATTGATTACTCGGAGATGGTATTCCTCACGTGTTTCTGGCTTATATAAAAGATACTTTCTTTTACACAAAACAGACTTTTCTTTTAGCACTTTATTAGGCTTTTTACACACTTAATTCTCTTACTTAAAGTTTCGATGGGTAAAGCGGTAATTGCTGTTTTTAGGGTTCCGTACCTCAAAAGGTAAAAAAGGAACCCTATAAGATCACTTTCTTGTCCGTCTGTCTGTCTGTCTGTCCGTCTGTCTATTCCGTGTGTCACCACCAATTTTCTCAGGAACGGATAGACCTAGCAAGTTGAAATTTATACCAGATACTGAAGTCTATAGTCCCTATTGGGTGTATAAAAATCAAGGTCCTGAGTAAACACAATAAAAAGATATGGGCAAATTTATATTTTCGCGAAAACTTGTAAGTACCAAAATTTACCTTAATTTTCAACTTTTTTTATTTTTCGGAATGTTTCCTTTACTTTTGTTGTAAGACCTTGCTTGTGACCAAAATTGACAATTCTAGGTCAACCGAAAGTACCCTATAGGTTTTGGGTCGAAAACCTATAGTCCCCATACATACATAGTTTTAACCAGTTAAGATAGGCATCTGAGTTATATAACTGAGAGGCGCTCATATGAGCGCTCATACAATTTAGAGGTCTAGCTTAATTGGTACCTACCAACTTTGGTAGGTAAGCCTCGGTGGGCGAGTCCAACTCGACTTTGCCGGTTTTATTTTGGGTTTCGTACCTCAAAAGGAAAAAGGGAATCTTTATGGGATCACTTTGTTGTCCGTCTATCTGTCTGTCCGTCCGTTTGTTAAGACCCTTATTCTCAGGAACGCGTAGAGGTGTCATAAGTTAAAACTTATATCAAATACTACAGGTCTACACTATTTTTCAGCTGTGGAAAAAAATACTTAAGATCATACAATGTAAACAACACAACATAACAATGTTGTTGTTTATGGATCCGCCTACAGGAACTGTGAGAGTGAGCCTTATTCCTTACATAAACCAGACTACTACTGCTTCAGTATTATTTTTTCCATATATACGAGCATTTAGATTCAAGAGGTAACAAATAACTGAACAATTTATTACCCACTTAACAATAAAGGATAACAGTACTTTTACCTCATAATGGTAGAACATAGTATATAATAACTGTTTTATTTACACAACTTTTTGTATTGTTGAAGGTAGATAAAACATGTGTTATTATTCGCAAGGCGCTACTAAAGCGACACATTATAGGAGTGACTATACTACTATTAAGTATTCTGTGGTATACTCTCGTTATAAAATGGCCTGAGAAATAACAGAGTTATTACGAAATGGTTTCGACATGAAGACATATTTCCTTGAACGAAGAAAGCAATAGGATTGTACAGGGCGTTTGATAGAATGAAAACGGCGGATAGGTAGTGTCCGCTACTCACTCAGCTCCAATTACTATCAGTGTTCCAGATCTAGAACACTGAGCGTGTTCATCATCATCTTCGCTTACCACCAGCCGAGATAGTAGTCAAACGCTAGTCTACAAGATATTAAAAAAATATATTACCTCGGCATTATTTGGTAAGCTCCTTACATTGATAAAGCTGGCAACTTTTTACGTTTTTATATCATCATCTTCTAAGCAAGCGTACTACATTGTATTTAGAGATCACATCATTTGTGTCCAACAGACTTTTTAGCGCGCCGCCCGCCGCTGCCGCGGCACGCTCGCGCCGTGTGTTATGGCAGTTTCAGCCTAACCTAACCTAGTTTTGTTTCTGGTGGGGTGTCCTTATTAATTTATTAGTGGTAATTTATATTACTAAAATGTTCTAACAGTTTCTAGCCATTGTACCTATTATTTGCGCTTTGTTTTTATGGTTTAGTATATATTTAGGTTAGATTTGGTTTATATCGTTTTCTTGTAAAATATGCATTACCTTGTTATAATAATGGTATTGTTACAATCAGCGACCTAACCTCTACCATCCCCACAACATTTAATATCGAACTAGTGCCAAACGATCCGAAATCGAACCAAAAATACAAAATCCAACCAAACAAAAATAGGCATAACTCAAAAACTATGCATTACCTTGTAATGAGACTGGTGGAAAAGGAAAGCGGGGACCCTCCCCTCCCCCTTTGCCCCTCCAACCCCCCTTTTTCGTGCCAAACTATTCTAAATCCAACCTGACGAAGGAATACTTTAAGACGACTTCAAGAAGCTTATTGTATAAACCAAGAGATAAAACAATAAACTGGCCAAGTGCAAGTCGGACTCGCACTCGTAGGGTTCCGTACCACACTGCAGTATTTTATAAGATCGAGCAAAAAATACCACTATCATTTTTCGCAAGCAAAAAATAATAATTAATAAACATTTATTTCTTATAACGCCATCTAACGTCTAACAAAGGTGTTAGGGATCGACATTTTAATATAACGCCATCTATGGGACGTTTACCTAACTAAGCGTACATAGATGGCGTGAAATGCCAAAATAAACACGTTTCTTGTATGGGGACCCTCTATTATTTTTATTTTTATTCTGTTTTTAGTATTTGTTGTTATAGCGGCAACAGAAATACATCATCTGTGAAAATTTCGACTGTCCAACTATCACGGTTCATGAGATACAGCCTGGTGACAGACGGACAGACAGACAGACAGACAGACAGACGGACAGCGGGGTCTTAGTAATAGGGTCCCGTTTTACCCTTTGGGTACGGAACCCTAAAAATCAACATTTTGGATAAGGAGCTGATTTTGTGTTAATTTTATTAAGTCCTACAAGGGAATCTTCTGCAGTCCTCAATAAAATCAATAAAAAATATTAAAGTTTTATCTTTTTATTTTTGGCACTAACTGAGCTCCAAGCCTAAAGCTATAACGTAACGTTTTCTAACACAGTCCATCCTTTATTATAGTGGTTTCGTGAAGCTTTGTTGGCTTACCACAAAGAGTAAAATATTCCTATTTCAAGCTTACAATACCGGGAAGAAATGCGGATAGAAACTAGCTAGGCGAGCACTGGACAGTGCCTACCACCTATGCCACTATGCCTATTTACCATTTTCAAGAGACCTCCAAAAAAGATGGAGATTCTCAATTCGTCTGTAATTTTTTTTTTGTAATTTTTTTTTGTTCACCATTACTCCGCCAATTATGAATTGATTTGAATTATTCATATTTTTAACCGGCTTCAATAAAAGGAAAAGGTTTCTCAGTTAGACCGTATATATATTTTTTTTATGTTTGTTCGCCGATAACTTCGTCGTTTATGAACCGATTTTGATTATTATTTTTTTGTTCGAAAGGAAATATAGTCAAAGTCAAAGTCAAAGCATTTATTCAGTATATGGGCAAATTAAAAATTTGCACTTACACACGTGAAATAACATTAAACAGATCATATTCAATAAAACATATTATAGATATAACAGAAACATAACTTATTGCTTTGAATTTACAAAAAAAAACAAAGATATTGAGCCATTCAGCTTTCATCTAGACGTCGAACGTCCAGATATGGTACCATGGTAATTTTATCGAGGTCTGATAAGTATCTCCAGAGATAAAATAATATAAATAATATAACACCTCAAAATTCGTACTGAAAATTAATAGCGCAGCATTGAAGTCGGTTATTTTCAGTGTTTTAAACGATCTTATCATGAGAAGGGTTCATCTCCAAGGTGGTCCCATTTAAATTTTATCAAGATCTGATTGGTATCTCCTGAGATATGACGATAAACGTCTGAAACTTGTTACTGAAACTGAATCGCTTAGCATGGAAGTCTGTTTTTTTGTTTGTTTTTATACTACATATCAAATCAACTACTTACTTACCAGATAGAAAATCGACTTGAGCCACTTCTTCTATTATTTTCACTTTTCAAAACCGAATCGATTAAATTTCACTCCAGTAGTAGCCGAATCGTATTCTGCCAACTAATCAAATAAAATTAGGATCATCTTCAGAGCGACACAGCTCAATCCAATTAGGGAGTCACGTTGAAGTACATTTTGTCCAAATTAGTGCAAGTTTACAAGAGGAAGCGATTTTTAGGATTTTGTACATCAAATATAGAAAATCTTTTTAACCCCCGACGCAAAAAGAATGGGTGTTATTGAATGAAATAATTATTTTGAATAAATTAATAAATTATTTATCTACACTATTAAATATATAATTATATATATATATATATAATATAATATTATAAAGAGGAAAACTTTGTTTGTAATGAATAGGCTCAAAAACTACTGGACCGTTTTTAAAAATTCTTTCACCATTCGAAAGCCACATTATCCACAAGTAACATAGGCTATTTGGAAAACAATAGGGTTCCATAAGATATTTGGGTTTTAGCAAAACAACGTTTGCCGGGTCAGCTAGTTTTATATATTTGTGTACAAACATTATTTTTTAAATATGTGACATAAGATTCATGCATTAGGTACCAAACTTAATTTTAAATTAAGTAAGTTATGCACACTCTGACAATAATGAAGGTACCTAGGTATACTATACGTGTGTGGTGTGTTAACTACCGGACAAGAAAAACTGTATCCCGGTTGTTGTTATAAGATTGTATGTGATGTGGTTGTATGTCGTGTGTATGTGTGTGTCTTTCTGTGGCATCGTAGCACCCAAACGGATGAAACGATTTTGATTTAGTTTTGTTTGTTTGACAGGTATCTTAATCGAGAGTGTTCTTAGCTTTGTTTCATTAAAATCCATTTAGGTGTTTTAAAACTAAGAGCTTTTTGAGATTTCATAATTTAAATTCATCAGAACTATAAAAGTTTTTAAATTTAGATTAACTTTTGTAGTTCTGATCAATTTGAAATTCGGTATACTCTTACCTCAACGATATTGTAAGAACTTGGCAGCGTTGATATAAAGCTCGAACATCTCCTGGAATCTGCAGAATATTCTCATCAGGAACAGGAACGAAGGGAAAGAAAATCGCAAAATATGCGAAAATATGTGGCATCAACGGTCATAACTTTGGATCGCGTTGATTTACAGGATTGATTTTTTTCACAACTGAAAGATATTTAAGAATATCAGAAAAAATAAAAAAATCAAACTTTTATAAAAAAAATACTCGGGTCTACAGGTGTAGGTGTAGGTGACCCGGGTATTTGATATAAGTTTCAACGTGATTCCTTTACGCGTTCCTGAGAAAAATGGTCTTGACAGATGGACAGACGGACGGACAGACAGACGGGCAACAAATTGATCCTATAAGGTTCCTTGACATAAATAACTTCTAGAAAAATTTCAGGCCACGGAAGAAAAAGATTTTCCAAACGTAGTGGTTCCGATTTATCGTTTTTGACTTATACCACATAGAAGGTACTTTTAGCTCAATATATCCGTGGCAGACTCACTTGTCATTGTCAGACCACTTTTAATGAACCACTGTTAATACTGTTACTGTATACGCTGAAGTAAGGTTATTCACGGCTGATTTATTCATACTGTGGTTTTATGTTTTATTTTTTGGAGAAAGTGGTAGTTATTTTTGAAGTTATACTTCTTTTGGCGCGATAGAGAAAAATGATGAGAGTGATTTTTACGATGCGCGCGCACACCGACACCTAAATTTAACACCGTGAAGTTAGTTCTAGGTGGTACGATGCGCGCGCACACAAACACCTAAATTCTACACCGTGAAGTTAGTTCTAGGTGGCATGACTATGTTCAAGTTGTATATGTCATATTTAACGTCATATTTTTACGTTAATAAAACCTTTTTTATTTAAATAATTTTTTTTTGATTCATTTTAATATTTATCGTTAATCACTACTGCATTTTAATATTTTTTTTCCATACACCACAGAAGTATAACTTCTAACGCATGTACATAAGAACACACACGTTTTTTGATGCAAGTATCTCATTAGGACCGATGAATACAAAAATAAAGGCTACAATACTATCATATAACATCCTGAAATAAAGCTTAAAACTGTAATTAGATCAATTTACAATTAAGCAAAACAAAAAAAATTAAGTCTGTCCTTAACTGCACAAAGGTGCGTACAGACTATGTAACATGTTATATAACTTGTATTTTATTACAACATTAAACAATACTTTACACAATAGAATAACAATGTTATATAACAACGTTATTTACCAATTCTTCAGAGCTAGTGAGTACTTGTGACTAATATAACATTGTTGTACATATTAATAACAGGTTATAATGATATGTGTTATTACATTATGTGTCCACATTATCTGAAACATGTTATGTTTCAATGTTGTATAACATGTTATGTTACATAATCTGTACGCACCTTAACACACTCTTGACCTCAAAGTTGTTCAGACAAAAATTTGCATCTGAATAAGGACAACATTTGTGACATTTTAAAACATATTTCAAAATGGATGACATAATTTTTTTCTTGTTCAAATCAAATCAAATCCTTTATTTCATTGAAGATAGTGTACAATAATTGAGATGTTACAATATTAATAAAATAAAAAAAAAAATTTTTTTTCAAGTACCTTTGACTCATATACAATTTAAAAAAAAACTATAAATAAAAAAATAAAAATAATGGTAGGTCCGCATATCTTGTCATAATGTAATGACGTTTTTTTATGGTGAAAGGTAACAGGACAAGCACGACGCTCGCCTGATGGTAAGCGATGACGTCTACCTATAATAGATACAGCGGCATGCAAAATTCTGTCTTGCCAGTATTTTGCATGTCACTGCACTGCGCCCGTTACCTTGAGACATTTTTATTTTATTTTATTATCTTTATTACAAAATCCTAGATTCTTATAAAACATAGATTGGCTTATATACTATTACTTACATCTAATAACGGATTTACTTTATATAATTTATTTCAAATAGAGAGCAGAGGTATTATATACAGACACATATATATATATTTATATATAATATATATATCCATATATTTATATGATATATACATATATTTACTATGTTTATGCGTGTGTTTGAGTGCGTGTGTGTAACCTATTTATCTGTTAATATATTACTCACAAGATTTTTAAATTGTTGTATATTATTATTGAAAAAGTCGATTGAGCTAAACCGTTCATTATACGTTTTTTGTGTTCTGTAAATAATTGAGTTTTGATAATAATTAGTATGCGAGCGCGGGAGGTCGAAAAAAGGACTACTTCTTGCGCTTCTTTTGCGAACTGCAGGGACCTGCAGTCTCAGATAGTTTTCTAGAAGCTCAGTACTGTTTATCATTCCAACACAGTTTTTATAAAGAAACATCATATCTATGAGTGTCCGTCTGTCATGAAAGTTTAAGATGTTATGGATTTTGCAAGATTCATTATAGTCATCATGCATACGATGTGAGCGGTAATTAAGATGTTTTATGAATTTAGTTTGTATTCTTTGAAGATCGTGTGTGTACTTTACGTGTTGTGGGTTCCAGATATTTGAACAGTGTTCTAGAATGCTTCTGACGAAGGCAAAATACAATACTTTAAGGCACATAATATCGGAAAAGGGTTTGCTGACTCGTAAAATAAAGCCTACATTTTTATATGATCTATTAGCAATGTCTGATATGTCATCGTTAAATGATAACTTGCTGTCTAAGAGAACTACAAGGTCTTTAACAAAGTTAGTCTGGTTGATGGGAGTGCCAGCTATATTATATACGTATTTTATCGGATTTCTCTTTCTGGCGAATGTCATACACATACATTTATAAATATTTATGGTGATTTTATTTTCTTTATAATATAAATCTAGTTTATTTAAATCGTGTTGAAGCTGATCGCAGTCAGATTTAGTTCGGACATTGAGATAAATTTTAGCGTCATCTGCGTACATTAGGTATTTAGCAGGACTGGAAACATGTACCGACATCGTAAAGGTATGCCGCGTAGAGCAACGGGGCAAGGATTGATCCTTGGGGTACGCCTGAAGGCATGTTCATATAGTCAAACCGATGTCCATCAACAACTACCGCTTGACGCGGTTGCGAAGGTAGGATTCCATCCATTTTAGTAGATCTCCACAGACTCCCAGTTCCTGCAGCTTCCGGAGGAGAATAATATGGTCGACGCGATCAAAGGCTTTTTCGAAGTCAGTATAGATGACATCGACCTGCGACCCCTCGCCCATACCACGCAACACGTCGCTGGTAAAAATAGCAAGGTTAGTATTAGTCGAGCGACCCCGGATGAAACCGTGTTGTTGATCTGGTATATTGCGACATATGAAAGGATACAAATAATGATGCACGACTTTTTCTAACAGTTTACTTAAAGTATTAAGAATCGATATTGGCCTATAATTATCTATTGCAGTTTTGGTGCCGTTTTTATGTATACTTATGGGCTATATGGGCGTTTTCCAAATTTTCGGAAAGCATCCTTCGCGAAAACAGCGATTGAACAAAATAGTGATAGGTTTGGCTAGAGAATTAGCGCAGTTAGTATAAAAAACAGATGGTATCATGTCGCTTCCGGCACCTTTATTAGGATCTGTATTTTTAAGAAGCTTCTTTATAAATTGTTCTTCAACATGAATAGTATGTAAAGTATCAGAATTGGTAACAGAACTTAAAGGTGTTAAGTCTCACATGCCATGTAATTTCACTGGACACCATTCAATTCAATTAAACAATTTCATGGACGTATGTAATATTACATTAAAATATTCATTGGCGTTATGTAATACTTACCTAACATTATTTTTATTAATGGCCCTATTCTACCCCCATTTCTCCGCCAGTTTGTTTTCCAAAACTGATTAAAAAATCCACATAATTATCGAACCTGCTCACAAAATTTCACGAGAATCCGTTGAGAAATGCGACCTTCCGCGGCGTCCTGCGATCTGCGGGCGCGATCTCAGTACTTATCAATTGTTTTCAGATCGCGTTTGGTGTGAACAAATCGGTACAAATACTACTGAGCTATCTGATCACCGCCTAGGTCGCGCACGCAGGACGCTGCGATGTGGCCGTACCTTTATAGGAGACCAGACATCCAGACTTTCGCCGGACAGACATTGCTACATCAATATTTTCCACTGCTTAGTCACAACATATTATAATAATTTAATATCGTTTACGAAACGAAAAACACCGACTGCACATGCCGCGATAGTGAAAATATCCACTAGTAATAATGTTTTCAAGGTATCAAATTTGATTATATTATTATTTTTTTTAATACTTTATAGGCTAGCGTTTGACCACAATCTCACCTGTTGGTAAGTGATGATGCAGTCGAAGATGGTAAGCACGCTAGGCCTAGAATGGGAACTGGCTCTCAAGGATGGCTGCCGGAACACGTTAGATGTTTTGGTGACAGATTTTCTAACTTGAGGGTGGTAGCTGGCCAGGCGGACACTAGATAGTGTCCTACCACCATGCGGGGGTTGTTGGTTTCTTAACGATGTTTTCCTTCACCGGAGGGCCACTTTGAAAAGCGCACATAAATTTTTCTATAGAAAAATCCATTGGTGCACGGCGGTTTGAACTCGGTACCACGGCATCAAAGCCGACCGTTCTCCCGATTACGCCACCGGGCCCTCTATTTATCTCCATATCTCCGATTATAATTGTCACATCTCGATAAAATTAAAATGGGACCAAACAGGCATATTTCTCAAACGAAAAAAGAATTTTGATTTGACGGAGTTCTGATGTAATAAATATTTTAAAAAATACAGTCGAATTGAGAACTCCCTCCTTATTTGTAAAGTCGGTTAATAAAACAAAGTCGGAGCTCTGCCAAAGCCGCGTCTGTCCGTCCGTCTATCTGTCTGTTCACGATAAACTCAAAAACTACGGAACGAATTTTTATCAACAGACAGAATGATTCATGAGGAAGGTTTAGGCACATGAGTAGGTATTCCTTCTTTACTCATGTGGTTTAGGTGTATAATACGCGTGACGAAAGATTTTTAAATCCTCTTCCGTAATGTGGGAACACATTTACTATTCACGAAAAACCTATATTTCGGTAATTAACTTAAGTTTAACGAAGTTTAAAGCAATCTTTCTTATATTTTTTCAATAGTGCGCAAAAACAGCTCACATTGTGTCATGGCGTCGGCTGTGACGTCACGCATAATTATGTTAATGACATACTTATCGTAGTAACTATTATATAATCTGTGACAATGAATACACATGGGTTTTCCAAAATTTAATAAGATTTTCACGAAAACCTCATAGGCTTGACGTCATGCGCTGTGATTGGTATTTCAATCAAAATGGCCGATTGCAGTATTTTGTTTTATTTTATTGAAAATCTTAATAATCTCAACTTTTTATATAAAACTAAACTAGTGTTTTAAATTGTTTTAATATGTATTTTCCCCTAAAATCATCACATCTTCGATTATTTCATACTGTTGCCATGCCTATTTATTAAGGGTTTGTGTAAATTGGTTGAAATATCACGATTATTAACGATGTTAGTTAATTTATCAACGCAACAAGCATATGCAACTAATGTAGACATATAAGTAGCGGCGAGTCGCTTATCTATATATATAAAAGAAAATCGTGTTAGTTACTACACTTATAACTCAAGAACGGCTGGACCAATTCTTTTGATTTTTGTATTTTTGGAATTATCTTTGTCAGGAATAGGATAATAAGTATTAAAAACAATGAATAATGGACCTAAAAAAATTATATAATATAAAATATTTTGCCAAAATGTTCCTGGGTTTAAAAACTGCCAATAATTTGATGTTCAATTGTTTATTCTGCCGTATTTTTCTTGTATAATTATGGCTCCACACGATTAGTGTATTTAGCCAGTGTCAAGTATAAAAATTCTTCCCATGTGTGGATAGCATTACAATCTAGGATGATGGATTATAATCCATCATCCTAGATTACAATATTCGGATTATCGCGTTTTTTTTTTTATAAATATGGCTCCACGCGATTAGTGTATTTAGCCAGTATCAAGTAGTATTTCAAGTAAAAATTCTTCAAGCTTTTGTAAATTTAAGTCGTGTAGATTTTAAAAATGTAAATACTGTCAGTAATGATAATTATTTGACATATTTATTGATTGTCCAATATGCGTGCGTTCAGAAATGTATGCTTAGAAGCAACTTACAAAAGTGTATATATTTCCAAAAACCATTTTTGCCAACTTTTATTCTATATCTGTATTGCCATAATACATTAATAAACTTAATATCTCTTTTGTATTAATTTATTACGTTCTTAAAAGCCTAAACTAAGTTCATGTAAAAGGTAACACGACATTCATTGTCTGTTAGGTGGTACGAAGTTCGCCGGGCCATCTAGTTTTATATAAATATCAAAAAGTTTTACACTTACAATTTTCTTTTCATCGCTTTGAATTATTTATACAAGACGAACAATTAAAACAAGGCCATCCCTAAACAATTAGAGCCAGTTTCGCCGGTTCATGATAAAGTGACAGATCTGACAGATGACGCCATATAAAAGCTGTCAAAAATATGTCAGATTAGTTCCTGATAGGGCTATCAGGAACCGGTGAAACTGGCCCCTAGTCGAAATCGTAAATAGACTTAAGGTACGGACACACCGCAGCGTCCTAGGTGCGTGATCTAACCGGTGATTAGATAGCGCAGTAGTATTTGTACTGACTGGTTTACACCAAACGCGATCAGAAAACAATTGAAAAGTGCTGAGATCGCACCCGCAGATCGCAGGACGCCGCGGTGTGGCCGTACTTTTAAAGGATAAATGGCTAAAGACAAGATAAGACAAACTGCTTCCGTTAAAATCTTAGTAAAAATAAGAAGAGGTTCTAAGAAAAGGTTCTACCATAATAACTCGACATATTACGTACCAACCTTATCAACACCAACATTGCAATTGTGAAAGTCAGTTTGTATATTAGTGAGTTTGTTACCTCTTCACGGTCTAAAGCCCGTCACAGACTTAGCTATAATATATATTAATATTTTTATAGCTAGGCTATATATTTATATTACTATATATTTTCTATACTAATTTTCGCGCGACCGCACACTCAGCTATAATATATATTTCTGTGACGTCACCAAGCGATACCGTAATATACATTATTGCATATTACTATACACTAGGACGACCATCAATTATGAAGGCAAAATATATTTCTCAGTGTGTGGTAGCTTGCTATAATATATATTATAGTACGGTATATTAATATATATTATAGCTAAATCTGTGACGGGCTTAATGGCTTGACGGATTTTTCCCAATGATAGACACAGGATACTCTTAACGGGGGCTAAGCTGCGGGGCACAGCTTAAGTACTTAACATAATAACGTAGTAATGTGAAAGTCTGGATGGATGCTTGTTGCTCAATCACGCCAAAACCACGAACGAATTTGGATGAAATGCGGCATACAGAAAGTGTATTACCTGAATCAACACATGAGATTAGACTTTTGCCTACTACGTGAATGAAATCAAGGGTATATAAGCTAGTCTTACTAGAAACTTTATTTATAAACATGATTTAATTTAGCTAGTTGGTTAAAAGATTCAAAAACGGTTACATAAAAATGCAATGCAATAATTATTCCTATGTTATCCTATTTTCACTTTCCTATTTATTTCTCGTGCAGTGTACAACCATTACTCACTATCCTCCAGTTATAATTCACTCAGAACACCACTTTGAAACCGTTGGTACCGCCCCACGGCCCTGGTTCGGATTTATATCCAGTGTCCCCGCCAAAGCCTTGTTCATGGGCGATTTGTCACTAGACAGGAGGCCTTTGGACAGGGCCTCGGACAAATCGAGAGCTGCCTTATCGTCGGAAAATATAGGAGGGGTAGTCACGTCCTATAGCTTTTGTAAAGGGTGCGTGAGATAGTTGACGTGCTACAAAATAAAGTAGGGACTATTTTTTGGAATGTGTTCGATGTGGAGGAAAGGAAGTCTTTTAAAAAAGTTTTTTTTCTACAAGTGGTAGAGTCTGTGCAAAAACAGAACCGCTGTGGCGTTACGATGAACTGACATTCAAAGGTAAGGAAGGAATGTACATACCAGCACCTGGTAGCACACGATAATGATAAGAGTAGGTACCTACCAAGTATCAAACATTTTAGTCGTACTAGTAATGACAGCAGTGCTATCACTGCTACAAAAACAGTAAATTAAAACGACCGACGACCGACGCGACCTCAATTTCTACGACGGTTCTCTTTATGCACAGACTCTAGGAGCATGAAATTTTTCTTGATGTTCAATGCGGTTTTCCGGCAGCACACAGCCTTTGAGAGTCAGAGTATTCTAGGACTAGCGTGTTCACCATCTTCGCACACATCATCGCTTACTACCAGGCAATATAGCGGTCAAACGCTAGCGTATAAGATATCGTTTAGACACTATCTTGCTTGGTGGTAAGCGATGATGTGGTTAGGGATGAAAACACACTAAGCCTAGAATGATCTTACTCATCTCAAAGGATATGCTGCAGATTTTCTCCTTGATGGTGGTGAGGAACTTTTTGGTAGCAATTCAAGCAGAATATCGATATAATGCTTCTACCTACAAACCTAGATTACTGAGTCATGTCTTTTATAGAGTAATCTTATGGTCGGACAACTCGGTTATTATAAATATAATAGACACGTAGTCTTGACCACCTCCAGTTTCTGTGAAGTCAGTAAAAAATTCAAAATAACTATTTGGGCAGTCAATCATACTTTATGTCAGGCACCCAGTTCTCTTATGTCAATTCAATGAAATTGTATTTTTGTAATCACAATTTATCAAGCTCATTTCGGCGTAAGCATCTTATCTCAAATTTGCAGCGTTCGTTGAGAAGATTATATTTTATTTGTTATGATAAATGTTGGAATGTACGCCTATCACGTATGATGTTAAGTATAAGGATATTAAGTGAGTAAGTAGTAAGTGAGGGTAGCTTTTATAATTATTTATGTATTTTTGTATTAAAATCCATTATCACATCAAGCTTGCAAATTACTAATAAAACTTTATATAAATCAAAACTACCAGGGAAAGTAGTCAGACACATTTTGTATTACATGCATTAACTAAGCAATAATAAGTATCAGTAACTGCCGTCAACCGGGTTTTTTACAATAAAATATATAATAATAATAATCATGAAGGACGGTACGGTCGACATTTGTCGTGCATGCCGCCGTCCCGGAGAGTCACTCAGGCATATTATTTCCGGTTGTTCTCATCTTGCTAACGGCGAGTACTTGCACAGATATAACCTCGTAGCCAGGTTCATCCACCAGCAACTTGCTCTTCAATATGGACTTGTCGAGACTGAGGTGCCGTACTATAAGTACGTACCTGAACCAGTTCTTGAAAATGGTCGTGCTTTGCTCTATTGGGACCGATCGGTTATCACGGACAGGACTATTGTCGCCAATAAGCCTGATATCGTGATAGTTGACCGGTCCCAGCGGCGGGCAGTGTTGGTCGACATCACTATCCCGCATGACGAGAACCTCGTGAAGGCTGAGAAGGACAAGCTTAACAAATACCTTGACTTATCTTACGAGGTTACCGCCATGTGGGATGTTGACTCGACCATCATTGTTCCGATAGTCGTCTCTGCCAACGCCCTAATAGCCAAGAGTCTCGAGCAACATCTCAAGAGACTCTCGCTAAATGGCTGGATCAAGGGCCAGATACAGAAGGCGGTTCTTCTTGACACGGCACGCATCGTCAGGAGGTTCTTCTCTCTGCAGCCCTAACCACCGGTAGCTTGGGCCCTGTCCCGCTGCCGGCGGTACGCTAGGTTTAGGTCTATAATATTTTATGTTTTACAGTAAATTTGTTTATTATTTTTGAATATTATATTGTAAAAAACCTAAACTTAAGATAAAAAATAAATATGTGAATAATATATAATAATGTATTTAATTTTTTTTTATTATTATATAATAATATATATTTAATTTTTTATACTCGTAATCACCGTTAAACATTCTTTATTTTGATACCGCACTCGATGTCTTCTGAAACGTGATTTTTTTGTTAGTTATATTGTTTTGCTTATCCCAATTTGCAAGTTTGCGATACAAAAGACTTCAACGCGTAACTTGTTTTTCCTTCCGAATAGTCGAACCGCAATGCTCATCTCGTTATTTGAGATTACTTTTTGGCGCCAAAAGACATTAATTTTGTTTTTTTTTCAATTTTGATGTACCTAGTGTCTTTCTCAAAACTAAGACGAATCTATTGACACCACTCACATAAAAAAAAAAAAAAAAAACATACAGACGAATTGAGAACCTCCTCCTTTTCTGTGAAGTCGGTTAAAAAATACGACAAGCCGTTTAGGCTCTAGGGCGTGCCAAAGAAATATACATACATACATATATACATACACATACATACTAACATACATACATACATACTCTCCAAAAACATAACCCTCCTTCTTTCGCAGTCGGGTAAAAAGTACCAACTGTTATGCCTTTTTGAATAGATTAATAAACAAGGAAGTTTTATTAGTAATCTATTTGACTAGAGAAAACTAATCATTATGAGCCCAAACACGAGTAGTTTCCTAGTAGCCACTGAAGAGTTCCACTATCCTCCTTCTGGCTTCATCATCAGATCATGTCCATGATATCAAATTATTGTATTGTCATCCAAACCACATACACATACCAAGCTTCAATTATATACGACGATTAAAAGTAGGTTAATATTGACTTCTTACAAACCTTAAACCTTGTAACGTAACGTAATGTAACGTAACGGAAGGAACGGAGGAGGCCTACCGCACGCTACCGGTGTTACTTATAAACGTGTCTCAAATTTTGAGCAATTGCTGAACTATTGTTCAAGGAAAATCTCACTCATAACAGTAATCAAAGTTGAGAGGTCGTTGAGCATTGCATTGACAGGTCCCAAAGTTAAATACTTGCTGAGAGGCAAGATGGCGTTGACAGCACCAATCTGCTGATATTTGGGTAGTTTATCGATTTTAGAATTTCGCGGTATTTTTTTGTCACTTGATCTGTCAAATCTACAGCCCGTTATAGATAAAAAATGAATATCTGAGGGCTGGAATCGTTTTTTAATCGATTAATTTGGTTATAGTCCATGCCAACAGCCCACGGAGCATATCTATTTCGTGTCTCAACCAAGCAACGACTGACTAACGTTTATAACTTTTAACGTTTATTAACGTTTATAACTAACGTTTATGAGTGAAAAAAAGTTGAGCAATGATCAAGTCCTTGACAGCTTCTCAGCTGAGAGGCAGTTCAGCAATTGATCAACAGATTTTTATAAGTAACACTGTACATCCCTAAAGGAACCAGGAGAACCTAGACAATAAAATATGAAAGACGGGTTATTACATTTATATTCCTATAGATTCTACAAAAATCTACGGTAACAGAAAACTATCACCGCACTTCGGGTCCATTAGTCCATTATCCTTTCCTGGTATGAATCAGCAAAGTCCTTGGTCAAGGTGAGAATCCCCGTCAACAATCATTTGGTGTAGTATTACAGCATTTCCGGAAACATCGGTAAGTATAACAGTTTAATAAGACTTGGACGATTATAAATTATGCCTAATTAGAATTATCATCATTGCATCAGGCATTTGCTATAATTCAGGACTTGCCTTCCCAGGCTTAGCAACCGCAACCGCCGCAACCACCAGTGGTGGGGAGGGCAACCATCAAACGAGTAAATGCAGTAGCCTTCGCTATGGGCCCCGCCAATATAACCTCCGTAGTACACCGGCATTGCTCACTTTTATTTATATTATTTTTGTACAATATATTGGACTTGATTTTTATCATTATTCGTCCATTTCTTTTTCCAGACTGACTTCCTTGTTTTTTCCGTTCCCATGGCAACGTGACCCGTCACAAAGAAACAAATCGTTTTAATACAAAAGAGTATATGTATGATATATGAAAATGTATGAGGTCGTTAAATATATGCCACAACCTACTTAATCGTTTTCATTTATATACGACGATTAAAACTTATTCTATATTTACATGATTTGTTAGTTAGAAGTGAAGCTAATAAAAAAGTGGTAAAAAGCTCAATAGGACCCAAGAGGAAAATCTACCCAGAACCTAACGCCCAACTCAAATTGAAATTGAAAGGCACAAAATGCCTTGGGACGCAACTGACACTCTCAAAATTTCCAAATAGCCTTCTCATACACAGTTAATTAATTAGAGGTCATTCGGGTTCAAATACTCACGATCCGTAAAAGTAATAAACCGAAACTGAACCCTTTTGGAAAATTGATAGTGACATTATTACACTTCAAGTTTAAATTCCCATCGGAGGGTCAGCGTGGGACGTCAATGTGATTAGTTTTGTCAACTATTTTGGGTGTAGTTACTTTAGATCAAACTATGACGAGTAATATATTCGTCCTGCTCGATCTATCTCGTTCACACTTACTGTAAGAACATCTGTCACACACTATAATATCGTTTAAAAATTAAAAAAGAACCGACTTCAATGCCGCGCTATTCATTTTCAGTAACAATTTTGAGATGTTTATCTCAATATCTCTGGAGATACTTATCAGATCTCGATAAAATTACCATGGTACTACACTTGGAATATCTCCTTTCGAACAAAAAAAGAATAATCAAAATCGGTTCATAAACAACGAAGTTATCCGCGAACAAACATAAAAAAAAATAAAAAAAATATATATACGGTCGAATTGAGAAACCTCCTCCTTTTTTTGAAGTCGGTTAAAAACTAAAAAAGAACCGACTTCAATGCCACGCTATTCATTTTCAGTACCAATTTTGAGGTGTTTATCTCAATATCTCTGGGGATACTTACCAGACCTCGATAAAATTACCATGGTACCACACTTGGGCTATCTCCATTCTAACAAAAAAAGAATAATCAAAATCGGTTCATAAACGACGAAGTTACTCTAACTCAAAGAGAAAGAGTGAAAACATGATTCAAGGCTTGGTTTGCTCCGAGTGATTCAAGGTTATATTTTTAATATTCAAAAGTTTTATCTACATGTTACCTCCATTATCGCTTGAGTGACATTTCATAGTCAATCAAGTTATCTGCCTATAATAATATTTTTATAATATTTATTTGCACTTTAGCACATTAAAACAGAGTTTCGTAATTGCTTATATACTAAAACAAAGCTTATGCGCTTTGAATCTCACACTAGGAAGCCCTGTGTTGTGAGATTCACTCTTCCTGCATTGATCATTATTTTACATTATATTGCAGCAGTAGCTAAATATAGTACAAGAATAACAATATGATATGATCGTTTAGTAAAAAGGCAATATAATAGTAAATTATACAAAATTAAGACAAAATTTATAAAACTTCTACAAAACAACTGAAGTATAACAATCTAAACAATCCCAATAGTAAGTTTAAAAGAGGTATTGTGAGTGCGTGTGTGTGTGTGTGTGTGTGTATGTGTGTGTGTGTGTATGTGCGTGTGCGTGTGTGTACGTGCGCATGTGTGTTTGTGTGTATGTGTTGTTGTTGTTAATAAGAACAAACGCGACTGAGAGAGAGAGTATGTGTGTACCTATGAGTGATATAGATGCTCATTCGAACTGAATAGAACAGTGGATACCTACTGAAAGATTCATAGATTTGTAGATTTGGGCTCAGCATTACTCACTCAGCCTATATACCTTTACTACCTGTTACCTGCCAAAGTAACCACAATCCCAACTCCATACTCACAGACCATTCTTAACTGTGTTAGGGAGCTCTGCTCTGAGAAATTTTCAGCTTTTATGAAATTACGAAGGTCTGGCCGTCGTGGGCTCTTCAGCTTATAGCAATATTGGTGATGCGGATTTTAACACTTTAAAACTGAATTTTGGCAGTTATTTTTAGGGTTCCGTAGCCGAATGGCAAAAAACGGAACCCTTATAGATTCGTCATGTCTGTCTGTCTGTCTGTCTGTCCGTCCGTATGTCACAGCCATTTTATTCCGAAACTGTTAGGACTACAGAATTGAAACTTGGTAGATAGATGTATTCTATGAACCGCTTTCCGATTATATACAAAAATTAAAAATATTTAAGTTTACGGGGGGGCATCCCATACATGGAACTGAAACAAAAAAAAATGTTTTCTTCATACCTATACGATTGGAGTGTTTATGGATAGGTCCTTAAAAAATGACATTGAGGTTCCGAAAATATTTTTTTCAATAATTTGAGCGCGTCTAAGGTGGTAAAGTGTGTCCCCCGCTGAAAAATCTAAACAAAAATATAACAAAGTTAATTTTTTAGTTGCGCAAAATGTATAGAATTTATAGAATACTTTACTGTGTTACGGAAGCCTACGAGTGCGAGAGTCCGACTTGCACTTGGCCAGTTTATTATATTTCAAGTTTAACGTGATTATTTCTTTATTTTATATTTGTTCAATATGGTGTGTTTGCAAAGTGCAAAGCAATTCATTTGAGCCGCTATGCACCAAGCTTAATCTCCACTGAATCAAATATGAAGTTTCCAATCAACAAAGTCAATATTGCGTTTAGTTGCATTGTAGCCCGGTAGAAGGTATCATAATATCACAAACATTGTCGTCAAACAATGCAGCTTGGGACTTGGGAGCGAAACACAATCAAACCTAGAGAGCACTTTATATTAGACGATGCGATATCATACAACAGTACATATTTGTAGAACATTTATGTTGTAATTTAAGATTGCTTAAAAAATAAAAGAACTGACTTTAATGCCGCGCTAGTAATGTTCAGTACCAAGTTTGAGTTTTTTATCTCCATATCTCTGGAGATACTCATCAGATTTTTGATCAGATGAGGGAGATGCAGCTATAATATGTGCATCTCTATCATGTCGATCACGATCAGTCTTCAAAACTAAGGACTTCGGCCGATATATGGTTTGAACTGTGATAAAAAAGTATTTACCAATTATATGTTCACATGTGAATAGAAAATCGTGATCGCATCTGACAATGTGTGTGGGCCTCTAATTGAAACCACAAAGGCGCTGAGGTAATAAAAACTGAATAGAGGTAATTCCTTTCCAGTCAGTAATATCCTCTGAGAGTTATTGCTCATTCTACCAATTATCCTTCTTGTTTCGTCTTGTTAAACTGAAGTTAAAGCATAAGCTTTATTTCGGCTTAACATAGGCAGTACAAGGCTTAACAACGAAAAACGAAGAGCGATTACATTGTTTGTTTGTTAGATATAAGTAGAGCTAATATAATATCGTTTAAAAACTAAAAAACAACCGACTTCAATGCCGCGCTATTCATTTTCAGTACCAATTTTGAGCTGTTTATCTCAATATCTCTGGAGATACTTATCATACCTCGATAAAATTACCATGGTACCACACTTGGGATATCTCCTTTCGAACAAAAAAGAATAATCGAAATCGGTTCATAAAGGACGAAGTTATCCGCGAACAAACATAAAAAAAATATTCATTTTCAGTACCAATTTTGAGATGTTTATCTCAATATCTCTGGAGATACTTATCATACCTCGATAAAATTACCATGGTACCACACTTGGGATATCTCCTTTCGAACAAAAAAAGAATAATCGAAATCGGTTCATAAACGACGAAGTTATCCGCGAACAAACATAAAAAAAAAAAAAAAAAAAAAAAAAAATACGGTCGAATTGAGAAACCTCCTCCTTTTTTTGAAGTCGGTTAAAAATGATGTTAATAAATAGATGTATAAAATAATGGTTTTTAAAGCCACTGTACTGTAGCTTATGATTATAAAATACCTCACTACTATTTGTAGTCGACTGTCTCGACCTAGGTTTGGTGCATTTCTGATGCAAAAATCGTTGTTTTAGAAGGTTTCTTAATTCGTCGGAATCTTTTTTTTTAATGTATATTCACCTATTACTCGAAGATGCTTGAACCGATTTGGAAAATTATTTTTCTTATTAAAAGGCCCCAGGTTCCCAGGTAGTCCCATTTAAATTTAAACGAAATCGGTCGAGGCATTTTTAGGGTTCCGTACCCATAGGGTAAAACGGGACCCTATTACTAAGACTCCGCTGTCCGTCTGTCTGTCTGTCTGTCAGTCTGTCACCAGGCCATATCTCATTAACCGTGATAGTTAGACAGTTGAAATTTTCACAGATGGTGTATTTCTGTTGCCGCTAGAGCAACAAATACTAAAACAAAATAAAGTTAAAAATTTAAGGGGTCCCCATACAAAAAACGTGTTTTAAAACGCCATCTATAAGACCTTCATATGTGTAGATAAAATATAATAACACCACTACACACGCACATACACTCTCACACTAACACACACACACACACAAACACACACATACACACACAAACACTTATGTGCATCATTTGTATCATTTTTTTTTCTATAATTACAATAGTAACATTTAGATTAAACATACAATTATGTAAGGTAACCAGATAAGTTAAACTACAATAGTTGCTTTACTAAGCTTTTAATATAAGTTTATATTTGTTCTAAATTTAGGGAAGGCACTGCTTTTTTGCAACACAGTTCTTAACTAAAGCAAAAAGCAGAGTTCGCATTTCATGTCTGTAAACTTTTGTTTGTGCAAAATAAAGCAATTTTGTATTTGTATTTGTATTTGTGTCATCTGGGCGTTAACAACTCATTCGTGTTTGTTAAGCTAACAACCTTTCTAATTAGTTTCGGCAAAATGACATAGATGACGCTAGTAAACGAGCCCGTCTTTCTAGATCACGACCGAATAAAATATTCTTGGTAATATCAATTAATCAAATATATGAGGTTGAAACTCTATTATGTTTCGTATTGTACCCTCCTTAAGTGTGCGATAATAGACGCGATTCTGACTCGCACTTGGCCAGTTTTATTAATATATCAACATTTGTATTATTATGCATTTGTATACCTCGATGACATGCTACTAACTACTGGCTACTTTGAAGCGCGGAGTTTGAAGTCGGTTCTTTTAGTTTTGAAACGATCTTAAATTATATAAGTTATTTTTCAAAAAAAATAAAACCGACTTCATAACCACAAAAAGGCACTCAAAAGCGAAAAATAATTTACTTAAAATTATTATAAGCGTTACCCACTTCTCTATTTGAAGTCGGTGCCAGCCAAGTCTATTGGATATTAGATAAATGCGAAGTATCGTTACGACGAAATTAGTGGATTGCATTTGTTAACCCAATTATGCATTGGTGGCGCCATCTATGGCGCCGCTATCCATATAACAAATGCAATCCACTAATTTCGTCGTAACGATACTTCGCACCGTGGCTTAATTGGCAAAGCACCGGAACATGTTATTCCGGAGGTTGCGGGTTCAAGTCCCGTCGGTACGATGAAATTTTGGATTGTGTTTAACAATTTAAGGAAAACATCGTTAAGAAACCAATAACCCCCGCATGGTGGTAGTACATATCTAGTGTCCGCCTGGCCAGCTACCACCCTCAAGTCAGAAAATCTGTCGCCAAACATCTAATGAGTTCCGGCTGCTATCTTTGAGAGCCAGTTCCCATTCTAGTCCACTTCTCTATCTTCGACCGCATCATCACTTATCAACAGGTGAGATAGTGGTCAAACGCTTGCCTATAAGATATAAAAAAAAATTATCCCCACCTTTATTTCTATCTCGCTCACAGTTACCGTAAGAATATCTTATATGCAATAGCAACCTCCATTGTGTATAATCTTCTTGGGACTATTCTACTAAAACTAGTATATTCTCCTATGTTTGAGGTATTTATCTCCATATCTCTGGTGATACTAATCAGATCTCGATAAAATTAAAATGGGACCACCTCGGAAACGTATCCTACCTATTAAAAAAATAATCATTTGAATCCGTTCACAATTGATGGAGAAATCACGTAACATAAACACAAAAACAAAAAAAAATGAAACATACCGACGAATTGAGAACCTCCTCCTTTTTTGTGAAGTCGGTTAATTCATCATCATCATCATCATTATCAGCCAATTTCCGTCCACTGCTGGACATAGGCCTCTCCCATGGCATGCCACTGAGCTCGATCTTCAGCTATTCGTTTCCAACCGCTGCCAGCCAGCTTGCGTATATCATCGCTCCATCTAGTTGGAGGGCGTCCCACACTACGTTTGCCGAGCCGTGGTCTCCACTCTAGAACTCGTTTACCCCAACGGTTATCGGTTCTGCGACAGATGTGACCGGCCCACTGCCATTTCAGCTTGCTAATCCTCTGAGCTATATCGATTACTTTGGTTCTCTGACGGATGACTTCGTTTCGAATTCGATCCTTCAGAGAAACTCCGAGCATAGCCCTCTCCATAGCTCGCTGAGCGACTTTGAATTGGTGAACTAGTCGCACTGTCAGTGTCCACGTCTCGGCTCCGTAGGTAATAACAGGAAGGACGCACTCGTTAAAGACTTTCGTCTTCAGGCTTTGTGGTATGGGCGATGTAAAGACTCGACGAAGTTTTCCGAATGCTGCCCATCCAAGCTGTATCCTTCTGCGAGCTTCCTTCTCGAAATTGTTTCTGCCCAATTGCAAGATTTGCCCAAGGTAGACATATTCGTCAACAACTTCGAGAGGGACTCCATTTAAGGCAATCGGTTCCGGAATAACATGTTCGTTGAACATGATCTTGGTCTTATCCACGTTCATCCGGAGACCGATGCGCGCAGAAGAATCAGCGAGGGTGGTCAGCATGTATTGCAGGTCCTGCACGGTTTCAGCCATGATGACGATGTCGTCCGCAAATCTCAAGTGTGAGAGGTAATTGCCATTGACATTTATGCCCCGTCCTTTCCAGTTCAGCGTTTTGAACATATCCTCTAGAGCGTTTGTGAATAATTTGGGGGAAATAACGTCTCCTTGTCTAACTCCTCGATGTAAGTGGATATGTTCAGTCTGCTGATTTTGTACTTGGACGGTCATAGTTGCGGTGTCATATAGACCTCTCAACACTTGGACGTATCGCCAATCGACTTGGCACCGTTGCAGAGACTCCAGAACAGACCAGGTTTCAATGGAGTCAAAGGCTTTCTCATAGTCCACAAACGCTAAGCACAGGGGCTGGTTATACTCTTCAGTCTTCTGTATAACCTGCCGCACTGTGTGGATGTGGTCTATGGTGCCGTATCCTCCTCGAAACCCAGCCTGCTCGGGGGGTTGAAATTCGTCGAGCCTACGCGCGAGACGATCTGTGATGACTCTAGAAAACAACTTATAGACATGGCTTAAGAGCGAGATAGGTCGATAGTTCTTCAAAAGGGTTTTGTCTCCCTTTTTGAAGAACATAACAACCACACTCTTACTCCATGTCTTCGGAGTTCTCCCCGAAAAGAGGACGGAATTGAAAATACGCTGAAGCTGTAGTAGCGTAGGAGTTCCACCGGCTTTTAAGAGCTCCGTTGTAATTCCATCCTCTCCGGGGGCTTTTACGTTTTTAAGCTGCCTGAGAGCCATCACAATTTCATCTAGGCTGATTTCTGGCAAATCTTCGGTGTAGTGGCGGGTCAGAGTGGCTCTAGGATCCTCGATGCCGGGTTGGGGAAGGGACGCTTGTGAGGTGTATAATTGGCTGTAGAAGTCTTTTACTTCCCTAAGAATCTCCGGCTTAGAAGCGACGACACTCCCGCTAGAAGTGTTCAACTTCGTCAGATGGCTTCGGCCCAGCTGTTGGACAAAGACTTTTGACCCCCGGTTTTGCTCGATCGCTTCTTTAATTGAGCGTGTGTTGGAGCTCCGGAGGTCACGTCGTACCAATTTAAAAATCTTTTTATTTAGGGTCCGTTGATCTGACGAAGTGACTGCAGGGTTATCACGTCGCTTTTGTATTAGCTGCAGAGATTCCTCTGAAAGCTTGGACTTCTTGCCAGCACCTCGCGTCTCACAGAATTTTGTCCCTTCCTCCCTGAGGATGTCCACCACATGGTCGAGATCCTGGTCAACGTCAATTGTGGTTTCCAGTGCAGTAAATCGGTTTTCCAGTTTCAGCTGGAACGTTTCAGACCCGACCACGGATTGTAGCATATTGGGTCGGAGCGTGGACTTCATTAGACGAACACGTTCAAGTTTGCAGTCAATATCTAGAGAGCCTCGGACTAGTCGGTGATCACTGCCGGTTTTAAACCTAGTGATCACTGAGACATCCCTAAATATGCGCTTTTTGTCCGTCATAATGAAGTCGATCTCATTTTTGGTCATAGCGTCGGGGCTTTGCCACGTCCACTTCAGCTGGGGATTTTTCTGGAAGAAAGAGTTCATCAGAAAAAGCCCCTCTTTTTCTAGGAAGTTGACGAGCATTTGCCCCCTATGATTTCTGCTTCCCAATCCGTGTGGTCCTACTACCGATTCGCCGCTTGTTTGTACTCCCACTTTTGCGTTGAGATCCCCCATGACAACGTTGAAGTGGGCCTTTTGGGTTCTGTGCAAGGCTTTGGAAATGTCCTCGTACATTTCCTCCACTTCATCGTCCGAGTGTGCCGAAGTCGGTGCGTATACTTGGATAACCTTGAGGTTATACCTCTCGGTGAGTTTAATCACAAGATACGCTACCCTTGTCGACACACTGGAGATTTCTAAAACGTTATCAGAGAGGATCCTATGGACCAAGAACCCGACGCCACCTTGGGATGGTTGTTCTCCCTCTCTGAAATACATAAGATGGCCTGATTCTAGGGTAACGGTGTCCTCCCCCTCTCTTCGGACTTCACATAATCCCAGAATATGCCATCTTATGTTTTTCAGCTCTTCCTCCAGAAGTGCCAAGTGTGTATCGAGCCGTAGCGTGCGTCCGTTAAATGTAGCCAGGGTCAGTCGGTTTTGGCAGCCTTCCGTCGCCCGGGGATTCTTAGCACCCCCTGCCCCGCCGTTACCGTAACCGCCGCCTTGGTCAGGAATAGCGGGGCGACCGGGAACTGGGGGCCGTTGTGTGGTTGTGTCTGCCATGAAGGGTCGGTTAATTAGCTCTACTTATATCTAACAAACAAACAATGTAATACACTCGTAGAAGTCAATATAACAGCTACTTTTAATTGTCGTATCGAAATTTTGTATATATGTGTGGCTTGGATGATAATTATAGTATCTTTGAGCTGATCTGAGAATGGAGCCAGAAGGTGGATAGTGGTATTCTTCAGTTGACACTTACTCGTACTAGTAAATCGTTCGAGCATGGGCTTATCTGATTCGTGTTGACTTGGTCAATAGATTAGGCTTCGTAACAAAGATCTGACGATGGAGCCAGGAGTCAAGGAGTTTATGGGTCAAGCGTGTTTTATTAGTCTCGATAGATCTTTGTTCGATAGGGTGTTCCTTTGTAAATTGAGATAGGATTGTCCTTTATCTGTTTTCCTTTGGGTATTCATAGATACGAGTACAAAGCACAGCACTTTAGAACATCCATTGAAAATCACTAACGCACTATGTGAAGCCGACTTCAAAATGATAATTATTTACGAAACTAGGCAGTACAGGGCAACCATGACGGTCACTTGATGGTAAGCTCAGTATGACAGATACTTTTTTATGTGAAAACTCTGGATTGCTGGAATTAAACTTATTTAACCTGTATTTCAGCAATCTATTTTTCGCTGAAAGTAGTAGGTGATTGAGAGCCACATAAAAAAAAAGTTAATGATTTTTTTTAATGATATAAAGTAACAGACAAGCACGACGCCCACCAGATGGTAAGGGATGACATCTATCTATTACAGATACAGCGACATGCAAAATTCTGGCAGTCCAGTTGCATGTCATTGCACTGCGCCTGTTACCTTGAGACATAAAGCTGTTGAGTCTCACATGCCCTGTAAGTTCTCTGATTCGATTAATTTCGAATGCCAGTTTTAACAATTAACCTTAGATATAAAAGCTTTTTGCGTAACTTAATACGTTCGTAATCCAATCCAATAAATCCATCAGTTAACGTTAAAAGCTTCATTGGAATACTACGAATGAAATTCTCACGTTTCTTTTTTATGTATGTTCACCGTTCACCGATTATTCAAAGATGCCTGATTTAGAAAAATATTTTTTGTTTGGAAGGTTGTACTTTCCATTAGAGCCCATTTAAATATCATCGAGATCTGATGAGAATCTCCAGAGATATGGAGATAAACACTTCAAATTTACATACATAAAATCACGCCTTTTTCCCGTTGGGGTAGGCAGAGATTACTACTTTCCACATGCTACGATCCTGACACACGTCTTTCGCTTCTTCTACTTTCATGAACGCCATCATACATGAACGCCATCATACATGCTCGCCGGTGTAGTGCTGTAAATTACTTGCGCGGCATTAGAAGTCGGTTCTTTTAGATTTTTAAACGATCTTAAATTATAATAAAACAATGTTTAACTACGAGTATAACCTTGGCATATTAATAAATTCAATTACTGAACACTGGCATATGCATATAAAATAAACTGGCCAAGTGCAAGTCGGACTCGCACTAGTAGGGTTCCGTACCACACTACAGTGTTTTATAAGATCGAGCAAAAAGTACCACTATCATTTTTCACCAGCAAAAAATAATAATTAATAAACATTTTATTTCTTATAACGCCATGTACTCGTAACGTCTAACAAAGGAGGTAGGGATCGACATTTCAATATAACGCCATCAACTGTTTAACTATCACGGTTCATGAGATACAGCCTGGTGACAGATGGACAGACAGACAGACAGACAGACGGACAGCGGAGTCTTAGTAATAGGGTCCCCCCTACCTAATAGGGTACCCTTTGGGTACGGAACCCTAAAAATGCTAAAATGTCTCACGAGTCACGAGTGAAGAAGGTGAAGCTCCATAATGCGTCGATTCAAAACCAACTTCAAAAAAAGAAGGTTGTTAGTTCGTCTTTATTTTTTTATGTATGTTCACCGATTTCTCTGTCATTTGTGGATCGAGTCTTTTTTTTATTAGAAAGATTACACTCCTGAGGGGACCTCCTCAGGAGTTTAGTATATTTTTCCTTTTTTAATTGTAAATTAATCAAGAGGTGATGTGTATCCCTGGAGATATGGAGATAAGCATCTCAAACTTGCTACTGAAGGTAACTAGCGTGGCATTTGAAGTCGGTTTTTTTTTTCGTTTTTTAAATCAATCATAAATAATTGTAGTGGTAGGATTGGGGCAGTACAACCATTTTGGCTAGTAAACCTTTTGCAAGTTAAGGCGGCGCTAGCCCAATGGATAAGTGGTCGGACTGGCGATCGAAAGGTCGTGAGTTCGATCCCCACCCCACCCATTGCACTATTGACGTGAACCCACTCCAGACACAAGCATATTTAGTTTTTGGAGGGGTTAACAAGAATACTTGTAATGTGCAAGCCACATTGCGAGTAAGCTTTTTTTTTTAAAATTTAAAGCTTGCAATATTGAATTCCAAATTTTGGAATTCTGCGAATCAAATATAGTGTTGCTAAATAAGGCATATCTGCTGTTATTGAAAAACCGTATGTTTCATTAATTCAATCATCAATGCATAAATGTTGAATAAGATCGTTTAAAAAACTAAAAAATAACCGACTTTAATACCGCGCTATTAATTTTCAGTACCTATTTTGAGGTGTTTATCTCCATATTTCTGGAGATAATAATCAGACCTCGATAAAATTACCATTGTACTACACTTGGGATATTTCCTTTCCAACAAAAAAAGAATAATCAAAATCGGTTCATAAACGACGAAGTTATCCGCGAACAAACATTAAAAAAAAACATATACGGTCGAATTAAGAAACCTTCTATATATTTGTAGGTTAACTTATCGCAGTCAAACTGCTATATCAATTCGTGTGAAATTTTGCATAATAATAACCAAAAGAGTAAAAAATAAGACATTGGAAGTTCCAAACGCGGTCAAAGCCGCGGGACGCAATGGTAGCATTAATATTTTCCATTGCTATTGTGAACAAACCCTCAAACTCCCACTATTCAAAAATTCAGAAACGTTCAGTCACTGAATATTAATAGTCCCTCAATGTTTGTACCCTTTTGACTATTTAATGCGGCACTTTATGCCTGGAACGATACAATATTGATCAGTGGTTGAAATACATACATGACTTTATGGTATGTACGTGACAATCTTATGTTCCTATTTATATCTATCTCATATACTATCGGCCTTACTAATAAAGTTTTTTTCACTCTGTATACACGTTGTATACTATAAAAGCTGACCAATAAAAATATTTTTGACGTAAGCGTTGGTTAAAGTATGTATACAGCTGTGCCATTATCAAAGGAGGCTATTCATTTCTTAAACAGCCTGCACGCCTGGGACCCTAGTTTAGCGAGCGTGTACAGGATTAAAATGGCGGATTTCTCTATTATCAGCTGATCGAAATCATGTCTAGACATAGTAACTATTATTGAATCTGTGTCTAGTATTCTGTGAAAAAACGTTTTGATTCTTCAAACTTCAAAAAGCGTGATGTAATTTGAGGATCGTTTGTATGCGTTATATATTTTGTTCTCATTGAAAAGGATTACATAAATTATTTCTACATATTTAAATCGTAAACATAATGAAAAGCATGCAGATCCATTTATTTAACTATCCAGATTATTCATTTTAAGTCCAAATACAGGTTAACGAAAAGTTATGTTAAAGAAACTAAACGCAGTGATTATATTCCATTTGGAAATTGACAATTTATTCAAAGATGTTTAGGTACCACGATGGCTACAATCATGTTGACATAAAGACTAGCAGTCTCCATGGCTACAATGTCAATAGCGTAGACAGAGGGCAACAGTCAAATTGAGTGTTTCGTTCTAAATTTCTTGTGAATCTTCCACTCCAACTAAAAGAAAATATTTTTCATTAAATCAAAAAAATTCAACAAGGATTTCTAAAAACAACGTAGTTAGATTAATATTGCATTCCTAAAACAAAACGTTATATATAATATTGATAATTATTAAACTTTATTAAAAAATCATTTACGGAAGTATTTAAGATGAAAACAGTTTCTACCAGTCAGTACGTACCCACCGCCTATTCAACGTTTATTAGTCAAACAATGGATTATATATATAATAATGATCATTTATTATTATTATTCACATTATTTATTCCTTTTTCTTAAGTTTAGGATTTTTACAATATTTCATATAAAAATAATAAAGAAAACAAATATAAAAACATAAAACATTATAAAAAACCTAAACCTAGAGTGACGCCGGTAGCGGGGCAGGGCCCAAGCTACCGGTGGTTAGGGCTGCAGAGAGAGGAACCTCCTGACGATGCGTGCCGTGTCAAGAAGTAACGCCTTCTGTATCTGGCCCTTGATCCAGCCGTCTAACGAGAGTCTCTTGAGATGTTGGTCGAGACTCTTCGTTATTAGGCCGTTTGCTGACACGACTATCGGGACAATACTAGTCGAGTCAACATCCTACATGGCGGTAACCTCGTAAGACAAGTCAAGGTACTTGCTAAGCTTGTCCTTTTCAGCCTTCACGAGGATCTCGTCATGCGGGATGGTGATGTGGACTAACACTGCCCGCCGCTGGGACTGGTCGATTATCACGATATCAGGTTTATTGGCGACAATAGTCCTGTCCGTGATAATAGATCGGTCCCAATAGAGCAAAGCACCACCATTTTCGAGAACTGGCGCAGGTGCGTACTTATAGTACGGTACCTCGGACTCGACAAGGCCGTATTGAAGAGCAAGTTGCTTGTGGATGATCCTGGCTACGAGGTTATGTCTGTGCAAGTACTCGCCGTTAGCAAGATGAGAACAACCGGAAATAATATGCCTGAGTGACTCTCCGGGACGGCGGCATGCCCGACAAATGTCGACCGTACCGTCCTTCATGATATATTTCCGGTAGTTGTTCGTCTTGATAACTTCGTCAGCAATTACACAAACAAAACCTTCGGTTTCCCCAAAGAGGTCCCCGAATCGTAGCCAGTTCACCGATGCGAGCAAATTCACATCGGGCCCTGTTAAGGCCCGATAGAATCTGCCGTGCAGCTCCTTGCTCTTCCATACGTCCTTGCGGTCTTCGGTGCTCAGCACCTGAGGTTTGCGCCAGTTCTCTTTGCCTAAGGAGAGAGGCGTTAAGGTCCTGTCAACTGCTACCACATCACGATGCATCCCACACTCGTTGTTAAAGAAATATTCCCGGAGACGGCATACTTCACGGTTATGGAGAGTCTTGGCATTCAAAAAACCTCGACCACCCCATTTCCGTGGAATATACAGTCTCATAACAGACGAGCGTGGGTGGAGCATGCGATGTGACATCAGTTGTTGTCGAACCTTTCTGTCCAGGGCGTCTAACTCGGTCTGAGTCCACCTTAGTATGCCAAAGGTGTATATAAGTAGGGGCATAACCCAGCCATTGAAGGCACGCACCTTGTTGCCTCCTGACAAAAGACTGTTAAGTACCTTTGTCAGGCGACCAAAGAAACGCTCCTTCACCGACTGTTTTATCCCCCCACTCTCGATACCTAATGACTCTGACATACCAAGGTATTTATAGGTGTCGGCTTCGGAGAGAGATCTGAAACTCATTGTATCAGAAAGTTGTAAATTCATTGAATTCACAACTTTCCCCCGCTGCACGTGCATGACCGCGCACTTATCTACACCGAACTCCATGTTGATGGCGTTGCTGAAAGTCTCAGTGACTTTCAGTAACTCCATCAAATCATGGTGCTTCGGTGCAAAAAGTTTGAGGTCCATCCATGTACAGCAAGTGTGAAATGACTTCACCCTCTCTCTTAAGCCGATAGCCTAGCCCTGAATCCTCTAATAACGTGCTTAGAGGATTTAGGGCTAGACAGAACCACAACGGACTCAGACTGTCACCCTGGAAGATGCCTCGCTCAATCCTTATAAAGTCCTGCGGATCAGAGAGGCTGTCTCCACCACCCGGTTGACGAAGGACTGTGGTCCACTGCCTCATACAAGAACTTAGAAAAGATCTCAGAGTTGTATCAATTTTATACAACTCCAAGATCCTCTCCAGCCAGGTATGAGGCACTGAATCATAGGCCTTCTTGTAGTCAATCCAGGCGGTGAAGAGAGCCCCTTTGTTCCGCCGGACTTGTTGGCAAATGGCCGTGTCGATGAGAAGGAGCTCCTTAGTACCACGCGACCCAACCTTACATCCATTCTGAGAGGGGGCCAAAATATTGTGTGCAACAATGTGTGAATTAATTTTAAACCTCAGAATAGATGTAAGAAGCTTGTACAGCGTTGGTAAGCATGTAATGGGTCTATAGTTCTTCGGTTCCGTGGTACTACCGGACTTGTGGAGCAGGAAGGTGACACCGGTTGTCATGAATGTTGGCAAAGAACCAACCTCGAGGGCTTCTTGGAATTGCGCCGCTAAGCTGTCGTGTGAGCATCGAATCCACTTTATCCAAAAGTTGTGTAATCCATCCGGTCCTGGACTTTTCCAGTTCTGGGCCGTACGGATCGCACAACTAACGTCTTCGGGGCTAATAGTTATTATGGGGCTTATTATTATTATTATTATATACATAATTTAAATCTCTGAAACGGCTCCAACGATTTTATTTAAATTTTGTATGCAACTTGAAAATAAAGTTTTCCTTATTTTGTGAGAAAACCTATATATTGGGAGCCAAAAAAATTCCAAAATACACGATTTACAAAAAAATACCGGTCATCAAATTACTATAATATAATTTAATATAAGAATATAAACAAAACGAGTTACTTTCAGAAGCAAGTTTAAGACGTTTATCGTCATATCTCTGGAGATATTAATTGGATCTCGATGAAATTACAATGGGACCACCTCGAAAACGTACCCTATTACATAAAGAATCATTCGAATCGGTTTAGAATTAACGGAGTAATCGCGTAACATACACACAAAGAAAAAGAGAAAAAAAAGCATACAGACGAATTGAGAAGATTATTTTTGGAAGTCGGTTGAAAATAAAGCAATTTTGTATTTTTGTATATGTTATGGTAAGGACATAAGGAGGCAGGTTCCCGGTATAGACACACCGGTACTGGTAGATAGGTACATACCTTATTATTCCTATTTCTGTGATAGGTACCGATCCGTACAGGTAAAATATTGCAATGTTACCATATGACCTCTGTGTCCAGTCCCAAACTGCTTTTTTTATATCTTATAGGCTTGCGTTTGACCACTATCTCACCTGTTAGTAAGTGATGATTCGGTCGAAGATGGTAAGCACGATAGGCCTAGAATGGGAACTGGTTCTCAAGGATAGCTGCCGGAACACATTAGATGTTTGGCGACAGATTATTTAACTTGAGGGTGGTAGCTGGCCAGGCGGCCACTAGATAGTGTCCTACTACCATGCAGGGGTTGTTGGTTTCTTAACGATGTTTTTCCTTCACCGGAGGGTCACTTTGAGAAGGCACGCACATACATTTTTCGATAGAAAAATTCATTGCTGCATGGCGGGGTTTGAAATCGGTACCTCTGGCATCAAAGCCAACCGTTCTCCCGATTACTCCACCTCGTTACCTCGCCCTGCTTACATAAAGATTATTATTTCACTCATAAAGATGCGTGAGTGCATATAATAACATTGAAATATTTTACGGATCTGTAATTCTGTACATACCCATACCGGTTTGTTTGCACCGGGAATTAAGTCCTCACCCTTACATCAGACTATTGATATTAAGTGAATAGATGTAACCACAGATCTACGTATCTGCTCTAAAATATTCTATTCATGTTGCTTCCATAGTTATAGTCAGAAACTTTGTGATGTTAGAACTTTGGTCATTCCGTAGAATGTAGGTAGGCAGCCGACTTAATGTTAAAACTTTCTCTGAGTAAATGATGCTGTTTGTTGACAATTTGAATTACTTAACATGGTTATTCCAGTTCATTAAGGAAAGTTCACTGAAGACATTTTGCGAAGTGAAGTGTTCTTCCTTTCAGCGCTACGTAAGACAAAATTAGAAAGGGGACCAGCAACGAACAGACCATGTTTTAACCGACTTCCAAAAGGAGGAGCTTCTATGTTCGTCTGTATGTATTCTTTTTTAACATTTTGCAATATTAATACAAATATGTTTATTTATTTTAGTTAGGTATTTAACACCGTAGTTACCCTGCAATGTACGTTTATACAAATCCTTATCACCCAAAGGTTGTCTGGAAGTGATCGCTCTCAGCTATAAGACCGTCTGTCTGTCTGTCTGTCTGTCTGTCTGTCTGTCTGTCTGTCTGTCTGTCTGTCTGTCTGTCTGTCCGTCTGTCTGTCCGTCTGTCACCAGGCTATAGCTAATTAACCGTGATAGTTAGACAGTTCAAATTTTCACAGATGGTGTATTTCTGTCGCCGCTAGAACAACAAATACTAAAAACAAAATAAAGTTAAAAATTAAAGGGGGTCCCCATACAAAAACGTGTTTTTAAACGCCATCTATCTAATTCGTTTCGGCAAAATGACATAGATGGCGCTAGTAAACGAGCGCCCCGTCTTTCTAGATCGCGACCAAACCAAGTATTCTTGGTAATATCAATTTATCAAATATATGACGTTGAAACTCTGTTATGTTTCGTATTGTACGGAACCCTCCCTAAGTGTGCGATAACAGACGCGATGCTGACTCGCACTTGGCCAGTTTTATTATTGTTTTTAGGGTTCCGTACCCAAAGGGTAAAACGGGACCCTATTACTAAGACTCCGCTGTCCGTCTGTCTGTCTGTCTGTCTGTCTGTCCGTCTGTCACCAGGCTATAGCTCATTAACCGTGATAGTTAGACAGTTGAAAATTTCACAGATGGTGTATTTCTGTTGCCGCTAGAACAACAAATACTAAAAACAAAATAAAGTTAAAAATTAAATTAATAATCATACAAAAAACGTGTTTTTAAACGCCAAAATGACATAGATGGCGCTAGTAAACGAGCCCCGTCTTTCTAGATCGCGACCAAACCAAATATTCCGGGTAATATCAATTAATCAAATATATGAGGTTGAAACTCTGTAATGTTTCGTATTGTACGGAACCCTCCCTAAGTGTGCGATAAGAGACGCGATGCTGACTCGCACTTGGCCAGTTTTATTTTATGGTGTTCAATAACCGGCGTGTGCTACTACGCTAAAAAAATGTACCCGAATGTGCCCAATACATTGTTTCAGTTGTCTAAAATCATTTTTGCATCTCTTACGGACATAGGTAGGTTGTGTTTTACAAATATAGATAACCACATATAAACCTTTAGAAAAACAGCATATGTAGGACAAAATGTAGTGTTTTGTAAAATTGTGTACGATATTGTGTAAAACCTTCGGTAAATCCTTTCAAAATGGAGCTTTTCAATATAAATAAGGCGTCGTTAAACTCATACGCATTATATTGTTTAATATCAAATCATAGGAGGAAAATCTTTTAAGATCGATCGATCCATACAGATTATATTCTCGGCTGAAAGCGGCTTAACATGGCATAGCTAAGATTAGTGGATCTGAGTTTAAGCTACAAGAGATTTAATTGTTTAAAACATAAATTTGAGAGTTATTTTATCTCTCGGTCCGGACTCTGTATGATTCTTGTTATAATAATTTAAGATTGTTCAAAAAACTAAAAGAACCGACTTCAAACATCACGCTAATCATTTTCAGTACCGATTGGAGGGTTTATCTCCATATCTCTGGAGATACTGAATATATTTCGATGAAATTTAAACGGGACTACTCAGAAAGTATACCCTTTTAAACAAAAAAAAAATTAATCGGTTCAGGCGTCTTTGAGAACTCGGTGAACACAGTAAAAAAAGAATTCTGACGAATGACAATTAAGAACCGCCTTCTCTTTTGTGCTGTCGGTTAAACAGATTAACAAATATGGGCCTGTATCACAGATTATATAATAGCCTGTATGAGCAAGATTTTAACTAATAGAAATAAAGAGTCTTCCCATTCTAGCCCTAGTGTACAATCTTCGACCGCATTATCACTCGCCCACACTTAGTTTTGTAAAGTATTTTATTTTAAGTACTACCACTGGTTCCAAAATTTTAATGTCAAAATCAGCGCTCACGGTTGGCCTGTCTAATGGAAACCATTGGTTAACGCCGAAGGATGCCGATGTCATCCGAACGACACAGTCATGGTAGAGGTCTAGCCTTATAATTTGAAAAGAAGCCGCTTGTCTACCTCAACGGTAATCAGTCCTGCGGCAGATTATGATGACTAGACTGCCAGTTTGCTAATTCTAGAATAAGCATACTGAAATGGTTTTCCCCAGAAAAACAAGCACTACAAAAAGGTTAAATAAGTTATTTTAAAAAAATTCAAAATCTCTCTTAATATCACTAAAAATTCAGTAAAATTTAATTTGACGCGCTTTATTCTACGCCCAGCCAACATAATACAAATACTCTTAGGTCAGTTTATTTTCTTTTTATATTTATTTGCTTTTCGCCCGCTACCGCTTATGAGTTGTCGACACGCCGTTCTTCCTCGTAACTCCCTTCGCATTATCGCGTAATTGGCGGTCCACACGGTACCTAATGGGCTAATTCAATATCCTGAAATAGCTGCCAATAGAGAGAAATAGTTGAGAAGTAACCGGATCGGGGATTGGGTGAGGCAGGTTCCGTAGCTTTGGAATTTAAGTACCTGTAAGATATTTTATTTATTTTACGAATTGGCATAAGATAAATCTATTTTTAACACCGTTGCTCGTAAAGCTGATGTAATTCCACCGGTTTTAAATAGGTAAAGCGGGTCATAAAAAACGCGTGTGTTACCAAAGCAAATAGTTAAGTTATAGTCGATACAAATTCCATAACCGTATTATTTGTCATTTCGCGCGCTGTTGCTATTCAAATTTCGAACTAATCGTCGCGCGGCGCCAGTCAGTAGGCAGCGCTAGCGCGCTGTTAAAATGGCGGGAAAGCAACAGTGTGCATTCACAGATTGAGTTTATTTAAAATAAAAAATTCAGTTTATTCGGTAATTAAAAAACTTGGCTGCAGGCTCTAACGTCTTTGCCAACATTTTCACGCAGCTACGGCAGAAAATAATTCTCGCGCCATTTTTCTCAAATTTTCTTTTCTTTGTACTTGTATTGTGAACATTTAAATATGACAACTTTCAATAATGAAGAAGAGCCATATATTACTTCAACTCCACCGGATATACTAACAGAAGCGCGAACCGCATGCGACAGCTTGCTGCCGTCAATATCCAAAGACAGATACATAACCACGTATGAAAACATAATTAAAAAACCAACTACAACTACGTATCATTTTAATAATTGTAATTTCACTAACTGTTTCAATAATTAGAAATGAACAAAATATAAAATGTTTTTTTTCTGTTTCCTCGCAAATGTGTTAAAAAACGTCGTACGATATACGTGCGTATTGGTTATAACATGCTCGGCTCAATTACGCCCTCGCCTTCGGCTCGGGCTGAAATTCCGCCTCGCATGTTATAACCATCATAACGCACTAATATCGTAATGTACTATTACCACTCACTCGAAACGAAAACTTCGGATCCCTTTTTGAAAGTATTTTGCCCTCATGAATACGAGTATGAGTGAAAATTGATTGTTACAATCGTACTCATAAAAATTTTAACGGACACAGCGGTGAATTAGCTAGTCCGCCTGGGGCGGTACCAACACTTTGCCAATTAATTTTCAGCCGTGAAATAGGAAGAAATAGTTTTTCGGTTGAAATGGCAAGGTTTCCAGTGAAATTACAAAAATTCTGAACTGCCAGAATTTTGTATCTGCACTGCGCCTGTTATCTCGATACATAAAGATGTTAAGTATCACATGCCCATTCCTATTTCACGACTGAGTTTGGCAAAGTACCGCCCAAGGCTGGCAGATGTCCTCCCACTACAAAAATGCTGCCCATAACAGCTGTATCCTTCAGGGAGATTCCTTCTCGAAGTTGTATCTACCAAATTACAAGATTTACCCAAGGTAGACAGGCGTATTAGAGCGCAGCTTCGAGTGGGGGCAATCGGTTCCGGATTATCGTGTTCGTTAAACAAGATTTTGGTTTTAATTAATAAATTCATCCGAAGAATGTTGTATGCAGAATAGGGTACCCAGCATTTATTGTAGATCTTGCGCATATCTAGGTAGAAAAAACTTCGAGAAGGATATACGTGTAGTTTAATATTACTTTGTGTTAATTTGTTGAAATATGACAATTATTGTTCAAGATATTGCAAGACATCAAGCCGACTGAGATCTTTAATTGAAAATGCTGTTTTCTTTATAAGCAGCTTATCTGGCTTATTTTTTCGACTTCACTTACTTAAAAGGATATTCCATACTTATGGAATATCCTTTTTTTATCTATATCTTATAGGTTAGTGTTTGACCACTACCTCACCTGTTGGTAAGTGATGATGCGGTCGTAGATGGTAAGCACGCTAGGCCTAAAATGAGAACTGGCTCTAAAGGATAGCTGCTGGAACACATTAGATGTTTGGCGACAGATTTTCTAACTTGAGGGTGCTAGCAGGCCAGGCGGACACTAGATAGTGTCCTACCACCATGTGGGGGTTGTTGGTTTTCTAACTATGTTTTTCCTTCACCGGAGGGCCACTGTGAAAAGCGCACATAAATTTTTCGATAGAAAAATGCGTTGGTTCACGGCGGGGATTAAACTCGGTACCTCTGGCATCAAAGCCGACCGTAATTAGTTTCAGAAAATTTCAGTTTTTCTACCTTTTAAAAAAATAAAAACAAGTAACGATGGCGTTCGTACAAAAATATAAGAGCCGCGTTATGTTAAGGTACGGCCACACCGCGGCGTCCTGCGATCCGCGGGCGCGATCTAAGTACTTTTCAATTGTTTCTGATCGCGTTTGGTGTGAACCAGTCGGTAAAAATACTACTGCGCTATCTGATCGCCGCCTAGATCGCGCACGCAGGACGCTTTAGTAAAGATTATATAGTATATATACATATAGTTTAGGATAGCTTTAGTCATTTTTAGTAGCAATTTTGAGGTGTATCAAACCATATATCTGGCGATACTTATCAGATTTTAATGAATTGACAATGGAATACCCTCAGAAGTAAGCTCTTTTGAGTAAAAAAATAATTTTGAAGTAGGCTAAATCTATAACAATAATGCTATGATCGCTAACGGATCACTAACACTAACAAAGCTAACCTTAAAAGTGTTTTAAATCTTACTATATCATAATTCAGATGTTCTACATTACTAGCATAAGAGATAAAGAACGTAATAAAACGCGTTTAAAAGCTGTAAAAACATTATTAATTGAAAAATTATTCAGTCATCTATCATCTAAAAAAGAATAATTAAAACAGTATCCCTCAGGAAGTCATTAATTAAATCTCTTGATTCAACACCGCGAAGTCGGAGATCAATGTAATTAATCATACTTTTGCTGGCTCAATAAACAGACTTCAAATGCTCCGTTATAATAGTAATTTTCAGTATTTAATTTGAGATGTTTATCTCCATATATCTGGGTATACTTATCAGATCCCGATGAGTTTACAATGGGACCAAACGGGATTTGTACTCTCTCACACAAAAAAGAATTTCCTACAATGTGCTATGGTATCAAATATGATAATTTTAAACATTTTAATATTTTATATTGCCACTACGAGCTGTTATTACAGCTATTATATGGTTTGGAATACTTTCCACCAGATTTCTGAACCGATGCTGAGGAATATTCTCCCATTCCTCAGTCAGTGCTTTTTTCAGTTCACGAAGCGTCGCATTTCAGACTACGCTTTACTATTCCGCTTATGTAATACAGCACAGCATGACAAGCAAATTACAAGCAAACATGCTGATATTATAGTAAAGCTAAGTGTGAACGTGTTTTAAATAAAACTGGCCAAGTGCGAGTCAGCATCGCGTCTCGTCTCTTATCGCACACTTAGGGATGATTCCGTACAATACGAAACATAACAGAGTTTCAACCTCATATATTTGATTAATTGATATTACCAAGAATATTTGGTTTGGTCGCGATCTAGAAAGACGGGGCTCGTTTACTAGCGCCATCTATGTCATTTTGCCGAAACTAATAAGATAGATGGCGTTTAAAAACAAGTTTTTTTGTATGGGGACCCCCTTTAATTTTTTACTTTATTTTATTTTTAGTATTTGTTGTTCTAGCGGCAATAAAAATACACCATCTGTGAAAATTTCAACTGTCTAACTATCACGGTTAATGAGCTATAGCCTGTTGACAGACGGACAGACAGACAGACAGACAGACAGACAGACGGACAGCGGAGTCTTAGTAATAGGGTCGCGTTTTACCCTTTGGGTACGGAACCCTAATAAATGTATGGTAAACTACATTGTTGCACTTTAAACAATATGCTGTAAGCTATAATATTTTAGTGTAGTCTGAAAGGCGCTTCATTGGAGGAAAATTTCGCTGGCATATACTTCGTCACAGTTCGTCCCAGGCATGCTCGATGGAATTCAAATGTGGGCTATGTGCTGGCCACTCCATGCGTATGACAGCGACATCTTCAAGGTAGTCAAACATTATCCGAGCTGTATGTGGAGTCATTACCTAAACTAATGTTATAAAGAGAAAAGATTTGATTTCTGTTTTTTTGTTTGTTTGTACGTACGATTAAATTCAAAAACTAGTGGACCGATTTCAATAATATTTCCACTAATGGAAAGCTACATTATCAGCAAGTAACATAGGCTTTATTTTATATCCGTATTCTCACTGGTACGGGAACAACGCGGAAGAAACCGTGAGGCGCTGCTAGTCTTGTATATAGATGGCGTTCTCGCCTATTTTACTAAAAATGGAACAACACTCATTTAAGATTTCATTCCCGTATCTTTCTGTAGTTAACATGATGTTTTCTATCACCACTATTTATATATTTACTTAAAAGAATGGATATATCAGACGAAGAACACCCACCCGCATGTATTCTTTGTCAAAGGCTATTTCGGACGGATTCCTTGCCCCAGTCAAAAGTTATTTCGAAACGTAAATAATCGCTTGACGGATTTATTACGGTCTCCAACTAAGGAAAACTTTACAAGTACTTATGACCCCAGTTCACAACTCAGAGCTGAGCACTATTTGATGGCAGTTTTACGTAGAAACTAATGGATATACTGTGATGTCACTCCTAAACTTATCTCGCTTCTAAAGTCACGTGTATGGAAACGTGACTTGAACATCTGTACTAAGTTTCAGAAAGTCTGAAAGTGTGATTCATTGGCGAGTAAAGCCTCTTGTACGCCAAATAACTCGCCAGCCAAAAGTCTTAAACCTCCTATGGAGCACTGAAAAACCGGCAAATTTGCTCGCTGTCTTCGCATGCTTGAAATTCTTTGCGGTCCGCGGGCGCAAACGATGAGAGTAGACTGTATTGCTCGCCAATGTATCACCAACGAAAGCCAACGAGCCAGCTCGCCGGTTCGCCAATGGTTCACCCCCTCATATATAATTTTGTACGTACTGCACTGCGTTTGTTACCTTGAGACGTAAAAATGTTAAATCCCAAATGTCCTGTAATTTTCACTGGACACTGGTGATTGAATAAAATTGGTTTGGTTGTCCTAACCTTCCAAAATCGAAATCAGACTACTCTGTAAAAAATATGCGTGGTCATACATAAAAAAAAATATATACCCGTCCACTTGATAACCTCCTCCGTTTTATTTTCGTCGGTTAACAAGTATGATTGTAATTAAAACCGACACATAATGAGGTCATATTATTATCATTCACTTATTACAATTTTGTACATGGTAGACTTTTGTCAGTCAAACAATTTACAATTGAATAAAATATTTCATATTTCAATTTCAATCACATAGGTACATAGAGGCCAAGTGTTTGTCTATTTCAAAGAAACAGGTGAAACGTCGGCTGCAACCACATAAAACCTCATTTATCTAGTCTATAGAACTATGTTCTTTTTATTATGTTTCTTTGAAGTGTTACACACTTTATGTTTTTGTAATTTTTTAAACACAATCCAAAATTTCATCGTACCGACGGGACTTGAACCCGCAACCTCCTGGACAACATGTCCAGGTGCTTTGCCAATCAAGCCACAGTTCGATATATCGATACGACAAAATTAGTGGCGCCATTTATGACTACTTATTACGAAATTTAATCATCAATCAAGTCAATGTTCTTGTTAACCGACTTTACAAATCAATTCGTCGGAATCTTTTTTTTATGTATGTTCACCGATTACTTGAAGATGCCTGAGCCGTTTTGGAAAATTCTTTTATTTTTACATAGGGTACCCTTACCAGGTGGTCCTATTTAAATTTTAACGAAATCGTTCGAGCGGTTTTTAATATAACAACATTTTGTATTACGATGCATTCATATACCTCAATGACATGATACTGGCTACTAGCTACTTTCACTAGCGTGACGTTTGAAATCGGTTCTTTTAGTTTTTTAAGCTATCTTAAATTATTAGAGTTAGGCACTATCTTACTCTTTTCAATTTTAACACAAGAAATGTCAAATTAAACAATCTTTCTACAATATTAGCTCATCGATCAACCTTTCACCAAAAACGGGGACTTACAAAAAGGCACGCAAATTCCCTAATAAATCACTTAGAGAAATCACTTAATGTTCTGGGAAATCTTGTATTAAATGGCGTTCACGGAACAGATTGTAAGTGGCGCTTTAACAAGAACTTTGGTACACAACTATTATTTTTAACCGACATCACAAAAAAGGAGGAGGTTCTCGAGGATTCGACTGTTTTTTCATGTTGTTACCTCAGAACGCCGTCAATTCTTAACCGCTTTGAAAAATTTTTTTTTTGTTTGAGAGGCTATGCCTTCCGTTTAGTCCTATTGAAATTTTATCGCGATATGACAATTATATCCGGAGATATGAGGATAAACAATATAAGCAAATTTTTATACCTTGATGACATGATTATAACTAGCCAGTACTTTGACAATTATACCCGGACATATGGGGATAAACAATATAAGCAAATTTGTATACCTTGATGACATGATTATAACTAGCTAGTACTTTTACAATTATACCCGGACATATGGGGATAAACAATATAAGCAAATTTTTATCCTTAATGACATGATTATAACTAGCCAGTACTTTGACAATTATACCCGGACATATGGGGATAAACAATATAGGCAAATTTTTATACCTTGATGACATGATTATAACTAGCCAGTACTTTTACAATTATACCCGGACATATGGGGATAAACAATATAAGCAAATTTTTATACCTTGTGGACATGATTATAACTAGCCAGTGCTTTGACAATTATACCCGGACATTTGGGGATAAACAATATAAGCAAATTTTTATACCTTGATGACATGATTATAACTAGCCAGTACTTTGACAATTATACCCGGACATATGGGGATAAACAATATAAGCAAATTTGTATACCTTGATGACATGATTATAACTAGCTAGTACTTTTACAATTATACCCGGACATATGGGGATAAACAATATAAGCAAATTTTTATACCTTAATGACATGATTATAACTAGCCAGTACTTTGACAATTATACCCGGACATATGGGGATAAACAATATAAGCAAATTTTTATACCTTGTGGACATGATTATAACTAGCCAGTGCTTTGACAATTATACCCGGACATTTGGGGATAAACAATATAAGCAAATTTTTATACCTTGATGACATGATTATAACTAGCCAGTACTTTTACAATTATACCCGGACATATGGGGATAAACAATATAAGCAAATTTTTATACCTTAATAACATGATTATAACTAGCCAGTACTTTGACAATTATACCCGGGCATATGGGGATAAACAATATAAGCAAATTTTTATACCTTGTGGACATGATTATAACTAGCCAGTGCTTTGACAATTATACCCGGACATATGGGGATAAACAATATAAGCAAATTTTTATACCTTGTGGACATGATTATAACCAGCCAGTACTTTAACAATTATACCCGGACATATGGGGATAAACAATATAAGCAAATTTTTATACCTTAATAACATGATTATAACTAGCCAGTACTTTGACAATTATACCCGGATATATGGGGATAAACAATATAAGCAAATATTTATACCTTGATAACATGATTATAACTAGCTAGTACTTTGACTATCGCGGCATGTGCAGTCGGTTTTTTCGTTTTGTGCGATCATAAATTATACTTTAAAGTCTGTGTGTTAAAAAGATAACGGATTTTAATCTATTTTACATTTTGGATGTAATTACTTATACAACTTATCTAAATAATAGAACGTGTGAAAATCATCTATTTGGATGGCCCGTTAACATAGAGGTGAAATAGCTTGACTTTAAACCGGGATTTCTCTATGAGCATACATAGGCATTCGACCACAGGTGGTAGGAGTATTATATCGATGTTCCGCCTAACTTGCTACCAAAAATTAGCTTGCCTCCATTAAGGAGAAAATCTACCACCATTACCTTACGGTGCTTCGGCAGCACGCGCCACACAGCCTTTTAGAGTCAGAGTATTCTAGGCCTAGCGTGTACATCATCATCGTCCATATCATCGCTTACCACTAGGTGATAAAGTATGTCTAACGCTAGCCTATACAAAAGTTAAAATATTGTTCAAATGGGGTTAAAAACTGAAAGCTCTAAATAGGTGGCGCGCTACTGTTGAGTATTCCTAAAAACCGCCATATTGCACATTTTGTATGGATTTTTCAAAAACTTTTTTCCTTAAAAAGATATAATAATGCATTCGACCTAGACTTTCAGCCAATTACAAGAAGAAATAAGGCAAAGTGTAACATTTTTAATTCATTTTTTGAAATAAAAAAAATATCAAAAAAGTAATGTTACTTTTAATTTCATTCGGGAACACATTAATAACAGTGCTTTTGTAATTCACAGCAGCACATAGCATTAAAATAAGTAAATATTGAAATGCGAATTTATTTGTTTACAAAATTACTATTGAAAATGACAGATAGCTGTCAGATTTAAGGAACACTCAACAGTAGCGCCACCTTCAGTAAAAAAAGGCAGATTTTGATTCATTTCTAATGAATCCCCATTGATTCATTAGAAACTTTAGCGGCTATCTATATCAGGTGTAAACGACGATTTTCAGTAACCATTTCCTTTACTTTAGTCGTGTTCATTTATTTAGACTTTGATGATGGCTGGCCAGAGCAATGCATATCTTCGACAATAATATCTCAATCGCTTAAAGCTAACTTGATACAAATAAGTTATTTAAAAAAAAAAACCGACTTCATAACCACAAACAGGCACTCAAAAGCGAAAAATAAATTACTTAAAATTATTATAAGCGCTACCCACTTCTCTATTTGAAGTCGGTGCCAGCCAAGTCTAATAGGTAGTAGATATATAATACCTACATGTATCTACTTACTTACTAACCTACATGTACCTACTTACTACTACTACATACATAGTATCTATCTACTATCCAATAGACTTGGCTGGCACCGACTTCAAATAGATAAGTGGGTAGCGCTTATAATAATTTTAAGTAATTTATTTTTCGCTTTTGAGTGCCTGTTTGTGGTTATGAAGTCGGTTTAATTTTTTTGAAAAATAACTTATTTTACCCTTTTTAGTGCAAAACAAGTTTTAATTCAATTACATGCATCTATTAAATTTCGTGTCTGGTCCGTTATACACTGACGGATATATACTTTTTGAAAATTTCAAGTATGTACCTATAACGGTTAAGAAGATACAGATCTGTAAAGTGCGCACATATGTATAGAGACACGGACGGATGGACGGACGGACGGACGAACGGACAACAAAGTCTCAGAAAGTGTTCATTTGGTACCCTTTGGGTTCGGAACCCTAAAAAAATTGACTTTAAATGCCGCTTTAGTGAAAATATTCACTAGTAATAATGATGTCATCAAGGTATCAAAGAACAATGTAAAAATGGCCCTGTGCAATTAAAGCATCTGACACACACGATAATTAATTTTCTATTTTATTACAATAATTCCAAATACTTTTATAACACGGACTAGTTGTATTACAAAATGAATATTAAAAAGTATTATTTGCGATTATTAACATTGATTGCCGCCATATGGCCAACAGAGTACTGAATCACTCTACTACGTTATAAGAGGCACTTCCCTATATTGTTGAAACCCGAATTATGAAAGCACTGTGTAGCCAACCTAACAACGGAAAGTATTATTTACGTAGTAACTATCATATAATCTGTGGTATTATACTTATAATTTTTTTTTTGCAGTGTTGATTGGTACAAAGTACGTTCATAATTCTGAGTTATTTAATAATATATGCAGTGTCGCGGGACTAAAATGGCCGCCATCTTCGCCAAACGTCATATCATGTCAAAAAATCTTAGGTATGTTTAAAAAAGTTTGCACCCTAACAAGACTTTGCCCGGTAGAACATTCCTGTGAAGACAAATTATTTATATTTATATATAATTATTTGTTATAATTATTAATATATAATTATTTATTGAGGGCCCGGTGGCGTAATTGGGAGAACGGTCGGCTTTGATGCCGTGGTACCGAGTTCAAACCGCCGTGCACCAATGAATTTTTCTATCGAAAAATATATGTGCGCTTCTCACAGTTGCCCTCCGGTGAAAGAAAACATCGTTAAGACCAACAACCCCCGCATGGTGGTAGGACATATCTAGTGTCCGCCTGGCCAGTCACCACCCTCAAGTTAAAAAATCTGTCGCCAAACATCTAATGTGTTCAGGCAGCTATCCTTGAGAGCCAGTTCCCATTCTAGTCCACTTCTCTATCTTCGACCGCATCATCACTTAGCAATAGGTGAGATAGTGGTCAAACGCTAGCCTATAAGATATTAAAAAAATAAAAAATATTAATTATCCCCACCTTTATTTCTATCTCGCTCACAGTTACCGTAAGAATATCTGTCAAAAACCAAAATCAACGAGAAGAAAGATGTAAAAACATTATTCAAGGTCATATATTTTTTAGTCTTCAAAAGTATATGCAATAGCAACCTCCATTGTGTATAATCTTCTTGGGACTCTTCTACTAAAACCATTACATTCTCCTATGTTTGAGGTATTTATCTCCATATCTCTGGAGATACTTATCAGATCTCGATAAAATTAAAATGGGACCACCTCGGAAACGTATCCTACCTATTAAAAAAATAATCATTTGAATCCGTTCACAATTGACGGAGATATCGCGTAACATACACACACAAAAAAAAAACATACAAACGAATTGAGAACCTCCTCCTTTTTTGTGAAGTCGGTTAAAAATGACTAACGCGGCATTTGAAGTTTGTTCTTTTAGTTTTTCAAACGGTCTTAAATTAACTAATGAATCAATAGATTTCTTATTTATCATAATACTAGGTAAGCCCGCGGTTTTATATTTAGGATAAAAAGTACTCCATGTGTTATATTAGGTTATAGGCATATACATATAAATGGATTTTTATTTTTATAGGCTATTTACATACCAAATTTCAGCTCAATCGGTTGAGTAGTTTTAGCGTGAAGAAGTAACAAACACACTTACACACTCACAAACTTTCGCGATTATAATATTAGTAGGATATTAGTAGGATACATACAGCATACGATGCTGAAAACATATCCCTTGACATATAATTACAGATTGGTGCAGTCGCTGGGCAACTGCATAAATTGTTCCAAATAAATGGTCTAGCTTGAAATCTAGATAAAACCTGTTTTATGCACTTGAATTTAGCCAACAGATCTCCAGCAGGCGTTGTCTGTAGATGTGGGCGGAAATGCCCTGTCTCAAGATAATGCCCTGAAATGGGATTTCCACATAGATATGCTGTGTGTGAGATTAGCCCAAGCTTGCTTCGCAATAAGTCGACTTGCAAATACAGCCCAGACACGCTGTGCGTAACTGTTATTTCGCCACAGTTCACTCCTTGCTTATGTACGTACGGTACTGAGCTGTGGGGAGACGCAGCCGATTGTGAACGAGTCTTTATCCTACAGAAGAGGGCAATCCACGCGATAGTAGAAGTACCATGAGATGTTTCAACAAAACCTCTTTTTGTTGAACTAGGAGTTTTAATCGTCCCGTCTATACAAATTTACCAAGTTTGTCTATTCGTGCGCACCGTACATAGGAGTATTTTTCTCTCTACGGTGCGCGCCAACTTAAATAAATTCCAATGTCTCGGTGCATGTCATAAATACCAGACGCGAAACAAATACAAGCTGCGGACGCCAGCACATATCTTGACCAAATCAAGCAGGTTGTCTATATAAACTGAGCATGGATATATAATCTGACAAAAACAATAAAAGACGCAGTTTCCGACAAGGTACTTAAAATTAAATTAAAACGGTTGCTAGTACAAAAAGCGTACTACTCGGTAAGCGAATACCAAAAGGACCAAATTAAAAACTGTTAATACCATTAGTAAATTATTAATAATTAGATATTATTTTATATGACTTATTATTACAAAATTGTATTATATTAATAATAATATTAACCATTTTTGACCTGTGAAACGCCACTTTTACCAATAAATTATGAATAATGGGAAAATAAATATTACATTCACGTCACAACAATTCCTTTACATAAAATTTTAATCGGTACAATAATTATATTTTCTGAGACTGGAATGAAGCGGTGTTCCTAGTTCGATTATGAAGGGTTTATTATGCGAATAATTTTATATAATAAATCGTTCTGTACTTGAAATTCTACCCACAGGAAGCTTGCGAACGAGCGGAATGTGATGAAATGAAAATAGCTTGGGATCATAGATTTATATAACTTCTAGACGTGGCAGTTGATCTTTTTAGTACAACTCTCCATACGTTTTACTAACAACTATTTTAGCTTAAGTAGTGAGCAGTATTTGTAAGTAAAATATATGTAATAATAAACATTATCACCAAATTTCAAGTTCATAGGTCAAAGAAGTTACAAACTCAACGGAACAAAATTTTGTAAAAAAAGCTGACTTTGGTAGCTTCTCATTCCTGTGTTTTCCAATATTTTGTAACAAATTATACAGTATTTGTATACTCAACAACATAGATACTCCACTTGATTATGTGAAGATATTTAATCTTGAGGGGATAATTTTACAGTTCTTCGCCAAAAACGGGTTCACATCTCGAAACTCTGGTTGACCTGACCATCTGCTTCTTTTTTGTTTCTTTTCAAGCATGGCATATTCCAAAATGTATCAGTCTTGGCCAAGTTCTCAGCGTCGTCAAATGTATGAGGCATATTTTTCATAGTCGTATCTGGGAGCATCAGTGACATCAGCGCGCCCAAGCCCGCAACACTTGCAAGCACTGCGTACGGAAGCCAAAACATGTATACTTTCAGACAAACTATGTAAGGAGAGACCATCGTCGCAACATTGGCACATATTTGCACAAAAGACATTCCCGATCCTCGCACTTGAGTCGGCAGAATCTCAGCCGTCCACTGCAACACGGTACTGCTCGCTATATTTACGGCAAACCTGGCCACCACGACACATAATACTGACGGGACCCCGCTGCCCAAAAACACTACTAACACACAAAACACAGAGCTGAGCAACAACATCATAACCATCAGCCATCTTCTTCCAAAAATGTCCATCACAACACCACATAGCAATAGTGACGGTAGTTCCGTGATGCTACTTGCAGCAAACGAATAGAAGAAGTCAAACTCCAACTGTTCCAAATTTCTGAGTAAGCCGTCGAATACAATTTGAGTGCACATGAAGACTAAACACACAAATATGAATATTTTTCTGAGCAGCGGCCTCTTTACCATTTCCAGGCCGCTCACATTTTCTTCTTTTTGCTCTTTTGCAACCGTTTCCTTGAATTGATCTATCAGTATAGGAGGGACTACTTTTCTATTTATTTTTCCAATAACAAGAATCTTTTTGATTGCGTCGTGTACTCGCCCTCTCGAAAGTAGCCATCTTGGACTTTCAGGAATCAACACAGGGGCCAAGAGAGCGAGAGCTAGCAGCAGACTTGTGGCTAGAGAGAAGGTCTTCCAATGTCCACAAGCGAGGGCTATGAATGGTAAAACAGTTCCAAATGCAGTGTAGAATATCGCAAATGCAGTATTGCATAGTAAGCTTTTATACTTAGGTGCCATGTATTCGAGAAAGAGAAGATATCCCATCATCATGCAAGTGTTGTGAGCCAAGCCCATGATGAATCTACAAATAACAAACTGAGTGAAGCTAGTTACAAAAGTACTGGCTACTCCTCCGATACATCCGAATAGATTGCTAACTACAACTGCAGGAATTCTGCCAAAGCGGTCTCCAATCCATCCGATCAATACACCGCCGATAACTGAGCCGAGAAAGAACATCATTTGTGCGGTTGCAGGATAGCTGCTCTTGTCGCAGACCCATCCCAAATCACTTGAAATCGTTGGATATGGAAACTCTGTTCTATCAAACTCCCATCCGTTCTGACATGGCACTGTTTTCCAAGTATCATTCGGTATCAGACCGTAAGATAACACTTTCGTCCAGTTCGCTTTATACGCGTTACACTGTGAGTATCCATATCTTGCGCTATCATCCTTTGGTATAGCGATGTTTCTCCTTTGGGTCTCCGTCAGGTTCTCAAGTTCAGGTATCCAGCACCAATGCTTCGACGGCACTTCTGTTATGAAGATTTGTGAGAAATATACGATCACTCCGAACAAGTAGAAGGGGAATGTAGAGAATAGGAGAAGCAGTTGGAACCTGCCAATTTCCCCGGCTGACGCGAGTAACGTGTCAAAATTGATATCTTCTTTGTTGATGTCTGGTTTTCTCAGTTCGTTTTGACTCGTTTTGTTCGTGGTATTTTTTGAATTCTCCATATGTTTAACAATTTACAAAAATATAAAGTGTGAGACACTTCAAAGAAACATAAAAATTCTCCATATGTTCAAAAATAAGAGTAGTTCTTATGAACGCACGAGCTTACGCTTCTGTTGACTATAAAATCTGATGAATGAATATGTTATTAATTTGAAAGCCTTTATTTAAGTGTACCTTTGCAGCTAATTTAATGTATATCTGATATTAAATTAACTATAACCGTTTAACACTGCTCGTTACGTCACTTTTTGTATAACTAGTTTGAGAGGAGGCACAGAAATACAAAACAGACAGGATTATAATTCGTCTTAGAAGCGTTAACTGCTTTAAGTATCCAAACTCATTTTACAACGTCGACGACGAATGAGTCGTTTAACTCACAATAATTAATTCAAAATGTAAATGACGATAGACGCTCGAAGGCTATACAATAATACAAATAAATAAACGAACCACAAAATGTATTTAGGTTTCGGTCGAGTTTTAGACATTCATAAGTCTAAAACTATAAGTAAAATAGTGGTTAAACAGACTGTACGTTACGTGTAAGATGTCGCGATACGAACGAGCCTTGCTTTCTCTCTGACATTTAAAAGTAAGACTCTAATTATGAATGATTTTAGGCTTTATGGTAGGCCCCTAGATTAGTTTTAAAACAATATATATACAACTATAGTTAAAGATATTATATATATATATATACATATATATATATATATATACATATATATATATATAGTGATCTAATTATATAGGCTCACGTTTGACCACTACCTCACATGCTGCAGCTGGTAAGTTATAATGCGATAGAAAATGATAGCACGCTAAGCCTAAAATGGGAACTGGCTCTCAAGGACAGCTGCCGGAACACATTCGATATTTGGCGACAGCATTTTCAATTTTCAATTTGAAGATGGCAGCTATGGTAGCCACAGTCACGGTAATATATTATACTAGCTGTCACCCGCGGCTTCGCCCGCGTTATTTGACTATTTATGACCTTTGAGGTCAAGATCGATAATATTTTAGGCCAAGGTCTCATTTTCTGTGATATAGGCTAACTATGTTCGACGTCCCAACCGAATAAAGCGAGATAATGAAAATCGTAATTTAACAGGAGAGCCAAACACAGAAAAATGTCTTTCAACACTCGTAGAAGTCAAACAACCAATTTTAACAATTGTGGTATCATTAGACGTGAAAAGAATAAGCTTCTAAATAAAACAACTCGCTATCGTGACAAACTCCCAAATTCTAGATTAAGAAAGAAAAACTATATTACAAGTTTATTCGCTTAGGAAAGTACTTCGTTTTTTTCTGCGTAATTGTTTACGTTTTTATTCGTCTCAAGTCTCTCCGTCAAACGTCAGGAGGAATTTTGTGTAACAAATACATACCTACCTTTTAACGGTTTTTTTTTCTGTGTAAAGGCTCTGCGTACTAAACTATTTCGCAATAATTCACTTATAGATAATTTAGCATACTTTCAGTAAATTTGTGTTACCTGCCTTTTTAAAAATCAAAATGATTACCATTTCAAACGCAAAGAACTCATGTAATTTTTTGTTTATTTATTGTAAATCAATAAAACTAAATGTTTAGAAGCTTAGGCTGAGTTGCACCATCTTACTTTAACTATAGCAAATGTAAAAAATCTGTCAAAATCCATATAAAATCACCGGTTAATAGTTAAAGTTACGGTTAAAGTCAGATGGTGCAACTCAGCCTAAAACTTTTATTTGTTTAATCAACAATTTATGAATTTACTAATAATTTATAAATAAACCGGCCAAGTGCGAGTCGGACTCGCGCACGAAGGGTTCCGTTCCAATATCTATAAAAACGGCAAAAAAACATGTCCGTTGTATGGGAGCCCTACTTAAATACATTTTATTACAAGCTTTTATTTAACTTGCAATGTATGTATGTCACTATGTATGTTCGGGTGGAATCTTGGAAGCTAAAATAGACCCACTTCCCGATGTCCGATTGGACTCAAATTTGGTGAACTTATGAATCTTCGGTGACAACAATGATATGGTACCATGGAGTTGGTCTGATGATGGAGACGGAAAGTGGCCATGGCATCTCTGTGATAAAACAACATAAACCCACCGAGTTTGGGCTCGATTGATTGGCCACGGCATCTCTTCGATAAAACTACATAAACCCACCGAGATTAGGCTCGATTGATTCGTCATAAGAAGAACTTTACACCTAGATAATATCTAGGGTCTGATGATGAAGCTAGAAGGTGATCACGGCATTTTTAATAAGAAGACGGTATTTATTTAACTATTAGGTACCTATTATTTATATTTATGCAAATTGCACAGTTAACTAACTTACGTAGTTAGTTACGCAAATAATATCACCTAAATACTACAAAGTTTCTATAATTAAACCAGAAATAACCGAAATTTCAAGTAGCAAATTGCAAACTTATAGGCAGGGTTTCGAAGCGCATCCGGACAGCATGACGACGCTCGCGCGGATACGCGCGGCTATAGCTCGCTGCGTGATGTTACGTTACTCCCCCCGCTAACTGAGCGAGCGGCAGAGCGACCGTTGCCTAACAACCGCCTCGCGCCCCACCCACCCCACGCCGCCACCGGCGCGCTCGCACCGCGTTTTTGTTGCACGGAATAAATTCTAACTAATTATTATTATTTAGGTACTTTTAGAAGGTAGTTTTGCGAATGTAGCGTCACCACAATAATTTCATCAACATTTTCACGAAACATCTATAATATTATAGGTAATGCCTTTAAACGAGTAAACCTTGTTTAGATATGTATATAATCGGGATCTCGGAAACGGCTCCAACGATTTACATGATATTTAGTATGCAGCGGGTTTCGGGGGCAATAATCGATCTATTTTTTTAGAAAACGTCATTTTATCCGTGTTTTTAGGCATTGAAAAACTGCTACAATATCATTAGAATACAAAGGGTAATTTTGGCGTATTTAAAGACGTTACGATAGCTCGGTGGAAGATCGATAGGACGGCGCTTTAGAGGTCCCTAAGGTGACTAATTTTCCTTTTTAAAACTACTATTAGGAGCCAAAAAAAATGCATAAAACTCGATTTAACAAAAATATATATTTATATATAATACCGAGCAAAGCTGGCTCATCGAGATATTTTTCATTTAAACTTAACATTTATAAAATGTTAACGAGTTATGGTTGCGACGCTATTTTCGCAAAATTACCTTCGTAATGAATATTTATTTTATTAGACAGTAGTTAGGTACCTGTATCACCAAGCTTTGCTCGGTGTTATTTTTTTGTAAATCGTGTTTTTTGGCAATTCTTCGGCTCCCAATAATAAAAGAAGGAACTTGTAAAAAACGTAAAAATGACCATCTTGTCTGGACTCGAATCGGGGTCCTCTAGCACAGAAAATATAATATACCTAGTCCCCTCTAGTTTCGTGACCGGCTTTGTTTTCTTATCGAGCTAGCCTTGCAGAAAGTGGCGAAACTTACCTTCGTATTCTTATAATATTGTAGCAGTTTTTCATTGGCTGAAAACACGGATAATACGACGTATTCTAATAAAACTGGCCAAGTGCGAGTCAGACTTGCGTCTCGCACACGTAGTGAGGGCTACAGAAATATTAATGCCTGTAAACACAGTACAATACGAAACATAACAGAGTTACGTAGTATTATTATTATCCTTTCTATGACAGAGTTGTGAACCGCGTGCTTGTTTACTTTAACGCCATCTAACGAACGCTATTGTTAACACAAAGTTGTTGTTCGGTTGTTGAACTCAGAGTAACTATTACTAGAGTCACTAGAGAAGTAATAGCATTGAAGTAAAACCATAGACGTATTAAAAATGATGGTGCACTGCAGATGTTTTGTCAAATTCAATTTAATCCGTATGCTTTAACGATAAGGTTGTAATTGCTTTGTAAAACAAAACGGCCCAATTGAGAGACACCAGGGTGGGAGTGTGTCCTTCTCTAACAACCTAATAGTCCTATATATGTTCTATACTATATGTATGATATATATTATGTAAGTTGTCCATACAAAAGAAAGGGACAAACTCCGTTCAAGGTCGTTCTCATGAGGGCCGGTGAACGCGATCGAGTTTAATATGTAGCAGGTCTGTGGGTAAAACAAAGAGTTGTCATCCCGAGCAAATAAATATTGTCGAACGGTTATCATTCACGCGGGGGCACGGGGTAGTGGTTGCCGCCGCCGGTTGTGACAAATTATAGATTAAACACATATCGCCTTACCGTCCTTACCGACAATGTCCAATGTATTTTTGTTGAGAGAAAAGGATAGAATACGATATTATATAAAATGGCACCAATCCGTAAGTACTTAATACGCATTCAAATAAAAAAGATTTTTCCTAATCGGTTAATAAATTACGGAGTTATGCGGTACGTAACACACATTCAAAAAACACAGTCGAATTGAGAACCTCCTTCTTTTTATGTCGGTTTCATAGAATAGTATATATAAAAAAAATGAACAAAACTAAATTAAAATCCGGTCCAGTCACTTGGGTTGAGAGCTAAGATACCACAGACATAATTATACAGTATACACACAGTATACACACATGTCAAACTATTTTCTTTAAAAGTTAAAAATAGGCAATTTCATTTCGCTATAATGTCACATCTGTTTACATAATCTACGAACATGGCGCCAGCAAACATGGCGCCGCGTCGTGAAGTGTCATTACAAATTAACAAAATTACGTTTTATGTATGCGGGTTTTAATTCGAAAATCTGAACTTAATTGTGAAAAGTGCCTCCGTCGTCTTAGTTTGTTTTTCCTGACTGGTTTTTGCAGTATCTGAGGACACACGATGGCATTCCAGATACGCAATTTTTAACATAAGCACGTGCTGTTGTTTCGAGTGCCGATCTACGTGTGAGCGAGAATATGCCAGCCAGCTTACTCGCGGTATTCGACAATGCCAGTTCGAGATGTTCCGTCTAGTAGTATATGTCTATGAGTAATAGTTACTCTGAGGTTGTTAACACGCAGATAGAGCACGGATTGACCTTGACCAGATGGCGCTATACAAAATACACGTTTTTTGTATGGGGACCCCCTTTAATTTTTAACTTTATTTTGTTTTTAGTATTTGTTGTTATAGCGGCAACAGAAATACATCATCTGTGAAAATTTCAACTGTCTCACTATTATGGTTCATGAGATACAGCCTGGTGACAGACGGACAGACAGACAGACAGACAGACAGACGGACAGCGTAGTCTTAGTAATAGGGTCCCGTTTTACCCTTTGGGTACGGAACCCTAAAAACACGACATTTCTATTATAATTTAGCAGGAAAAAAATAATTATACATAATTTTTTTCTCAATTTAGTATTATTTAGGTTATTCGTGATTTTTACATGTTAGAACAACTAAAATACTTTCATAGAATAAATACTGTTTAGAATAATGTCAAACAACTTCATTACCTACCATAAACTACGTATATGTAGGCCATAACAAAAAGCACCATGGTAAACAACCTTCTACCCTCTGAGTATGGGCTACTTATCTGTCAAGCCGTATAAGTAGGCAATTCTAAATCAAATAGGAACTAATTGTTTACTATAATATACTATAATTATGAGCTAAAAGAGCTTGTAAATATCTATATTTTTTTTAACTTTTTTTTACCTAGTTACAACATCTGGTCAATTATTTTTGTAAATGTCATTTTCACCTAATTGGGGGTCAAACAAAGTCTTTGTTTAAAATCTGGGCCGAAGCTATCTGACGAAGTTGAGCACATCTAACGGGAGTGTCGTCGCTTCTAAGCCGGAGATTTTTATGGAAGTTCAAGACTTCTACGGTCATTTCAACCCCTCACAAGCGTCCTGTCCTCATAATTCATAATTCATAATCCTTTATTTGCCAAAATAAGGTACATATGGTCGTAAATAATTAAATTAGTTCTCTTATTCTACCTGTCACAGGCGTGCAAATATAAACTTGTATTTCACTGTCACAAATCACAAATATCACAATTACTTAATTTGAATCGGTACTTTAATAAAATAAATTACAATAAATTCAATTAAATTTAACAAAACAAAACAAAATGAAAATATTTAAATTTAGATGTCAATGTCAATTTCGTGCAAAATAAAAATATGTCAAAATGTTATAATGTCAAATTTCATTAAAACAATGTCATTGTCAAATATTCATCTACACTGTACAGTCCGACAAGTATAACTTGGCGGTGGTGGTTTTTGGAACTAATTCCGAGAGATTAATAAATTATATTATTAATTGAGAGATTACTGCGACATTATTGTTGATAATTCTGCTACATTAAAATAGTTCAATAATGCCAAAAGTAATCAAAAGTAGTTTAAGAGAAACTGTTATCAAAGTACAAAGTAAAAGCACAGTGGCGCACAGCCGCGCCAAGTTATACTTGCCGGACTGTAAAAGCTGCGTTCAAGCAGCCATTCTGTTAATTTTATTTTAAATTCATTTAAATGTAATAATTTTAAAAATTGTGGCAGTTTGTTGTAAATATTAATTGCCATGCAGTATACATTCTTCCCATAAATATTTAATTTACAGTTAGGAAACATCAGTCTATTTTATGCCTCGTCTCCCTTCCTAGTACATCTCCATGCTTGGGAAAATAACTAGGATGCCTTTTTACAAACAAACAGATTTGCTTAATATACTCGTACATACAAGGCAATGGTAATATGTTTAGTGTTTTAAACAATGGTCTACAACTTTCCCTATACTCAGCATTACATATTGCACGTATACATTTTTTTTGTGCTACGAACACCTTGAGCACGTCTACTCAGTTACCCCATAAATTAAGGCCGTAATCTAAAACAGAAAAGACATATCCGTGATAAGCCATAAAGGCTGCCCTTTGAGATATAGTTTGTCTCAGTCTATACAAAGCATATACAAATTTATCAATTTTTTTACATATGGTTTCTAATTGGCATTTCCAGTTCAGATTTTTATCCATTGTCAAACCCAAAAATACTGTCTTATCCACCTGTTCTATTTGTACATTATTAAAATTGATATTTAAAAGTATTGGTTTTGCTTGGTATGTATTGTACTGAATTAATTTAGTTTTATGCATGTTGTCATTAAATTATTTCTGTCAAGCCAGTCAATTACATCATTTAATGCTTTATTGATTTGATTTTCAAAATTTTGTTTATTTTGCGCTCTTACTACTAAAGTAGTGTCGTCTGCGAATAATAATATCTTTTCATTAGTAACGTTAATAATATCATTTATATAAGTTATAAATAAGAGTGGTCCTAATATACTGCCCTGTGGCACACCACATTTATTTTTTCGATAAGATGACGTGTAAGACAATTTAGTGGGTAATTTATTTACTTCATTTTAAACTTACGATTTCAGTACATTGCTCTCTCCCTTCTAAGTAACTACTTAGCCAATTGTGTGCTTTACCCCTTACCCCATACAACTTAAGCTTATCCAATAAGATAGTGTGGTTGACAAAATCAAATGCTTTACTCATGTCTAAAAATATTGATACTACCGGTATTTTACTTGAAAGACTTTCAGTGACCGTCTTAACTAGACTAAAACAAGCTAGTGCTGTTGAACATTTTTTCCTAAATCCAAATTGTTCTTGGTTGATAATATTATGTTTAAGAGAGAAATTTTCTAGTCTGACGAACATGGCCTTTTCGAAAACTTTTGCTAAAATAGGTATGAGTGTAATTGGTCTGTAGTAATTAATATCATTACGGTCACCTTTTTTAAATAACGGTTTTACTACTGATTTTTTAAGTCTGCTCGGAAAAGACCCGTTGATAAAAGATGCATTAATTATGTGGCTCAATGGCTGTGAAAACTGCCTTGCACATATTTTTATTATTTTCGTACTTATTTCGTCGTATCCAACAGATCTGCTGTCATTCAAATTCATTATTATTTTGAATATTTCCTTGTCGTCAGTCGGTAACAAAAACATTGTTTTGCTGTTATTAATTTATAATTATTTATAGTTATGTCATGTTTATCATATTACTAGTTAAGTTTGTAGAATCTATAAAAAAAATTATTAAATATATTTGCATTTATGTCCGGATCCGTATATATTATGTCATTAAATTTAATTTTGTCAATGTTATTGTCTATAAAATTACAATTGATTTTATCTTTTATAGTATTCCATGTCGCTTTACATTTATTTTTGCTGTTCTTTATATATATATAGCTTTGAATTTGTTGGGCTTTCAATATACATTTGCTTAATAACATGCTGTAATTTTTATAAGAAATCTTATTAGAAGTTGTATTTATTCTACATTTTTTGTATTTGTAGTAAAGACTTCTTTTAAAATTTGATGAGATTTTCAACCCCTTTGATAGACATGGTACTCTAGAACGTTTCGTAGTCATTTTAACTTTTACGGCCGGAAAACATAGCTAATTAAAAAGAACAACAATGTCGTGAAATGAATTGAATGATTTATCTGGACATTCTAAATTATATACTTCAGAGAATGATAATGCAGAAATGCAGTCTACAAATTTAGTGATGTTCTCTTTGCAATAATCTCTTTTGAATTCGTACCAGGTTTTAATTTGTTTTATTATATTTACATTCAAAGATAAAGTTTGGCCTGTCTTATGATCCAAGAGTGCTAAGTAGTGCGTTTTTGCTTGAACATCAGCGATGTTACTTGTTATTAAATCAATGCACGATTTTTCTCTTGTAGGATCATTGATATGAATAGTGAAGTTGAAGTTATTCAAAATGCTTTGTAATTGATCACTGTCTTTACTTTTTTTAACATATCTATGTTCCAGTCTCCCGTAAGTATTATTTTTTTATTTTTCCTCTTTATTAAAGTTTGCAAAAGACTACTCAGATGATCAAAAAATGTTTGAATATTACTTCTGTTTGGAATTCTGTATATGCAAATTATAATTAAATTGAAATCTATTAATTCGACCCCACATCCTTCAAAGCAATAATTTTCTGATCTTTCTTGTACACAATTTATAATTTTATATTTTATGTGATGTTTAATGAATATACACTTGCCCCCTCTCCTTTCATTCTCTCTAGAAAACATTCCCAAATTGATGATCCTAGAGCCACTCTAACTCGCCACTATACCGAAGATTTGCCAGATATCAGCCTAGACGCAATTACAAAATTGTGTTGGGTATGAGACAGCTTAAAAGGGAAAGCCCTCGGAGAGGATGGAATCACAACGAAGCTCTTAAAAGCTGGTAGTACTCCTACCCTACAACAGCTTCAGCGTATTTTAATTCTGTCCTCTTTTTGGGGAGAAATCCGAAGTCGTGTAGTAAGAGTGTGATCATTATGCTTTTTAAAAATGGAACAAAAAACCCTCTGAAAGAACTATCGACCTATTTTACTCTTGAATCACATCTATAACCTGTTTTAGAGTCATCACAAATCGACTCGCGCTTAGACTCGACGAGTTTCAACCCTCTGAACAGGCTAGGTTTTAAGGGGGATTCAGCACCACAGACCACATACACAGTGCGGCAGGTTATACAGAAGACTGAGGAGTCTACTAAAATCTACTCATATATCATATATCATACTCCTGACGCTTTGAGACCTGGTCACTGTTGAAGTTCATTGGCAATACGTCCAAGTGTTGAGAGGTCTGTATGACGCCGAAACTATGTCCAAGTTCAAGATCAGCAGACTCAACATATCCCTTTACATCGAGATATGAGACAAGGGGACGTGATTTCCCCTTAATTGTTCACAAACGCTCTAGAGGATAAATTCAAGACGCTGAACTGGAGAGGACGGGGCATAAAATAATATCAACGGCAAAAACCCCCCACACTTGAGATTTGCGGACGATGCAGGACTTGTTGGCTGACTACCCTTGCTGATTCTTCTGCACGCATCGGTCTCCGGATGAAGGTAAGGATAGATGTAACAACATGTTCAATGAACATAATGTTCCGGAACCGATGCCTTTAATGGAGAACCATTCGAAACTGTTCAAGAATACGTCTACCTAGGGCCTAGGGCAAACCTTGCAATTGGGTAGAAACAATTTCGAGAAGGAAGCCTGCAGAAGAATACAGCTGGGACGTAGTTTTCTAAATACTGCCCGTATTTAGAAAACTACGTCGAGTCTTTTCATCGCCGATACCACAAAGCCTAATTATGAAAGTCTTTAATAAGTACGTCGTACCTGTAATTACATACGGAACCGAGACGTGGACACTGACGGTGCGACTGGTCCACTAATTCAAAGTCGCTCAGCAAGCTATGAAAAGGGCTATGCTCGGATTATCTCTGAAAGATCGAATTTGAAATGAAGTCATCCGACAGAGAACCTAAGTGATCAACTTTGCTCAAAGGATTAACAAACTGAAGTGGCAGTGGGCTGGTCACATCTGTCGTTGAACCGATGACCTTTGGGGTAAACGTGTTCTAGAGTGGACACCACGGCTCAGTAAACCAAGGGTAGGACGCCCTATAGCTAGGTGGAGCGATGATGTACGGAAGCTGACTGGCAGCGGTTGAAAACAAGGAGCTGTAGAACAAGCTCAGAGGCGTGCCATAGGAAAGGCCTATGTCTGAACATACTGCTGGCAGTAAGTAGCAATTAGCGTTCAAATTTCGCACTGTAAGCATTTTCAATAATGATTTACAAATCAAAATACCTTACATTCTGGAAATACGCAGCCTAATATTTACGATTACTAGTTTTATAATATTATTAGTATAACGTAAAAGTAATTTATTCAAATCCTAACTAATATTATAAATGCGAAAGTAACTCTCTGTCTCACTTTCACGCAAAAACCACTGAACAGATTTTAAATGCAATTTGGTACACAGATAGTCTAGAACCTGAGAAAGGACATAGGATACTTTTTAATGCGAAAAAAGGGTTGTAAGGGGTTGAAAGGGGGGATGAAAAGTTGTATGGAAGTATCGTCATTTTTAAAGCTAGAACCTTGAAACTTATTGTTTAGATATAATATGTTGTTCTGTTGATTCGATATAAATAAATATGACATTTAATGTTTGTGAGGTGGAAGGGTAAGGGGGAAGGGGTAGGGAGGGGAAGGGAGGTGGAAGTGAGGGGGAGGGGAGGGGAGGTGAGAGGAAGGGTAAGGGGAGGGGAAGGGGAAGTGGGGGAAAGCGGAGGAGAAAGGGAAGTGAGGGGAAGAGGAAAGTAAGGGGAAGGGGAGGGGGATGGGAGTGGGGGGAAGAGAGACGGGAAAAGGGGGAGATAGGAATAGCGCGACGTGGTACGGTGCGGTGTAGGTGGGATACGCATGTGTCTTATTTGTAAAATAATTAGCCTAAATAATTAAATAACCGGCCAAGTGCGTGTCGGGCCACGCGCAGTGTAGGGTTCCGTAGTAGCTTGTTATTCAATGCAAGTCTTTACCCGTTATACACAAGCAACTAGGTACTCCGTCTTTGTCACTTTAAAGGATTTGTTCGAAGGATTTTGTATTTGGTACAAAATTATCCAACACCCAAGTTCAACGACTATTACTGCTAAATTAATAAAGTTATCTTAACCGCTATAATTTTCCTTTTAATTTCATAACATGCGCTATTATCACGAATTTTCCCAGATTTTTCAAGCCAGCAGTTTAGCTTTTAGAGGGGGGGGGGGGGACGCCCTACTGGAACAAAAATTTGCACTTTAAAGTTTAATATTTCGTAAATGGAGCATTCAATAGAAAAATGGTATTAGCAACCCTGAAGTCATTTCAAAAGACCTATTCAACGATACCCCACACGATGGGGTAGACAATGAAAAAAAAATTCATCCCCACTACTCATAATGGGGAGCTACCCTAAACAAAATATTTTTCACAATTTTATTTCAGCACTTTGTCGGCGTAATTTATATACATACCCCCACAAAATTACAGCTTTCTAGTATTAACGGTCTCTTAGAAAAACCTCGGACAGACAGACAGACAGACAGACAGACAGACAAGCAGACAGACAAATAGACAGACGGACATGACGAAACTATAAGGGTTCCTTGTCAGGACTACGGAACCCTAAAAAGCTACCCAAAGAATATTACACGCGGACGAAGTCGCGGGCACAGCTAGTTCACTTATAAACTATATTGCGATAAGAACATACGGTTAACTAATTCGTATTAGTGTTAAAATTCTAGTGAAGGTGTTATTATTGCGAGAATAAAAGACTACTAACACATTACCATAAAAATACTGATCGTATTCAGACGAATAATAGCGTAACATTTACATACTTGTTTGTTCTATCCGGTTGAACGTAAGATGTTGAAGTGGTGTTGTTTGCCTTTTTTTCTTATTAACCGACTTCCCAAAAAAGGAGGAGGTTCTCAATTCGTCTGTATGTTATTTTTTTGTGTATGTTACGCGATTACTTCGTGAATTGTGAACGGATTCAAATTATTCTTTTGTAATAGGTAACGTTTTCGAGGTGGTCCCATTGTAATTTTTTTTTTTTGGTGTGGTTAGTTAGAAAAGTAACATCAACTGTAATTAGCTCCTATTTTAACCATATTAAAATAATAAAAAACATCATTATTTATATAAAATCTTTATGTATTCTTAAAAATAAAAGCTCAGTACCTGCTAATGTGTGATATCTCCTCCAAACACATCATATTCACTCTAATATCACTGCAAATAAAAATGGAAGCACTCAAGGAGTCAATAGCACAACTGTCACTAGTCTTCAATCAACGAATGGAAAGCTTTGAGAGTGAATGCCGCAAGAATCCTGCTGCCACCACCTCCACCAGTGTGACTTCAGAGTTTGCTGCCTTAAAGACGTTTGTGGTTGCGTCTCTGCGTGCTTTACAAGACCAAGTCGAACTTCTAGATAGGGGTGTTGACAACATCGAAATGAGAAGCCGTCGGAAGATGCTTCTGTTCCATGGTCTGCCCGAAGTTAAGCAGGAGAACCCAGAACTGACTATCACGGAGGCGGTAATCCAAAGGCTCAAGATAGCGACGATCACAGTAGACGATGTATCACGCTGTCATCGTATGGGACGGCCATCTGATCTTAAGCCGAGACCCATACTTGTTAAGTTTCGTGACATATCACTACGTGACAAAATCTGGACGTCAAAGACCAGCCTCAAGAGCTCCGGAGTCACGTTATCGGAGTTTCTGACACGGCCGCGGCATGAAACTTTTATGGCGGCGCGGGAAGTCTTTGGCATGTCCAAGTGCTGGACTCGGGACCGCTTCGTGCATATTGTGGACGCTGAAGGCGCCCGGCATCGCATCAGCTGTATGAAGGAGTTGAATTGTATGCCGAAGCCAGCTAAGACAATTGTTGAGAAGCCGGCACAGCGATCTCAGCAAACCGTGGCCAGAGAAGGTAGGCGAGCCGCCGCTAGCAAGAAGTAAGGCGGGCATGCGATATTCTTGTTATCTATTTGCAGTGTAAATTGTTTCGTATTTTTATATTTTTATTATAATTTGTTTTGTTAGATTGACAAGCAAAAGTTTCATTATGTAGGTAGGATTTCTAGGTTATGTAATGTATTTGTATCTTGTTAACACAGATTAGAGTACTAATGTTGTATTATGATGCTTCATTCTTGTCACCACAGACTATAGTACTAGGATTCTACCAAAAACGTTATACCCTAACTGGACTTTGCAAGGTGGAACATTGCAGTGAGGACTAATACATCCACCCTACCTTTGTTTCTTTCTATCTTGCTCAAACCGTAAGAACAGCTGTCTATCACTAAAATCAACGTGAAGTAACGAGCAAAAACATGACATAAATAAAGTCATATTCTTAGTCTTCATAAGTTTGTTCTACTTGCAACATCCCTTCATTGTGTATAATTTTCTTGAATACTACACATCAATAAAGAGATACTACGTATAGTACTACAGTACCACACTTTCTTGTTGTCACAGATATATATTGGGACCACAGATAACTATATGTGTATTAAGTTATAGGGACAATACAACAAACTGGGGTGAACCCACTGGCCGTCGGCAATTTAAAATAAGTGTAACTATATTCAAATACTTTTAATGTCAACAAAGCGAAAGCTGTAGTAACGTTGTCTTTTTTACCTATAATTAACCTTTACAGTTACTCCCTATTCATATTTTACAAAATATTGACGATAGAATATCTTCATTTTTTTTTTTTTATTTTTTTTAATCCTCTTTATATACATTTGATCATTTAGAAATCATTATAATTATAACATCATATCGTTAAATGAATAAAGTACTGAATCAGTTTTTATGGGCAAGATGACTTTAGGTACCCCTATAGTCTGCCAGTTTTCTGTTAGTTGCCCTATAATTATTTTTTGAATCCACGGAGCCTATGAGCATTATGGCATTAAGTTATATAATTCAGTACTTTTTCTTTGTCTTTTATTTAATTGTAGGTATTTCATTTTGATTCGGTAGGTACTAGGTACCTGCTGAGTGCTGACGTGTCTATACTCTAAGGTACCATTTACACTAGTAAATTAGGAAAATGTTAAATTTTTTTTTTTTGTAACTACCTTTAAGTGTGTACCTAATATGTGTGGTATTATGTAAGATAATGTTCTTATTCTTACAGCTAAACGTAGAAATTAGAATTGCCAGTTTCATTTGTTTTGTCTTTTTACAGTTTGAAGGTAAATTTACTTAGCTAGTGTACTTCAATTTTGATTAGGTGTCAAGCACTTAATCTAATTGTTGTTTGATTATTGCAGATGTAGATGGACATACCTGAATGTGTAGTGTATTGTGCTTGTGTTATGTTTATTATATCTTTCTAGCGATTTCTTTCTTCACACAACTAGCGGACTGAGTGAATGTATAAAAGTAATTTAAACTTAGTTTGCACTTATTAACTATTTATATTTATTCATTTTATTATTATATAAATTTAAATTATTAATTAATTAATTAATTTATTTATTTATTTTATTATATAAATTTAAATATGTAGTATCTGTTGCAACCGCGTAATTAATTGTAGATTTTTAATTTGGTTACGCGCGCGCTTGATTTCGTGGAGAAATTCAAGGATAGATGGTAATTAATCGAATGAATACCCCAGCTTCTATTTCGTGATTTTCTCCAATAATAGCGAGAGTGAAGGGAAGATGGCGCTCTCGTCGTCCCGCCAAGTCTCCAAACGTCGAGTTTGAACCCCGGAGCGCCACTATCGCCGCCGGCAGTCTCGAACTACAATTGGTGCAAGAAGCACTGTAATTTTGAACTAATTACAATATAGTATAAATTTTTCGGTGTTGTGAGCTGTGTAAAGGAACAATGACTTTCGTGCTCCCTTGGGAAGGTCCATACAGGACGGACACTGCTACTAGACCTGCGGACAAGCTCGGTGAGTGCCTATTCTCATAGCTCTTGTTGATTGTTATGGAATTTCTCGAGAAACTTTACGCTGATGGTATTCTTTCGTTCGATTTGTTGTTAGTAGAACCGGCAAATTCGGGAGCTTCCCTCGACTCGAGGGTGCCCAAACAGTATCATATTGTTTATATATATATATATATAACTGTATAAGTATACATATAACATATACCTACTAGTTACTATGTTTAATATTTTTAATACCGAAACTGATAGTGATGTTGATGATAACGATGGCTTTGTTTCACTTCCTTCCTCAACTATATCTGACTCTAGTGACAATAGTTTTGTCAGTATACCGTCTCTATCTGATTCGCTAACATCGCATTTTTCAGATGTTACAAAAAACCTCAATGTCGTCCATATTAATGCCCAGAGTATACCGGCCCACTTTCCTGATTTGCTGGCATCTTTTGAACTTCAAACGAATATACATGCTATTTTAGTCTCCGAATCCTGGCTCAAACCTTCTCTATCTTCTATCTCTTATCCTCTACCTGGTTTTCACCTCATTCGCAATGACCGTACTGGCCATACTGGTGGTGGTGTAGCCATATACCTACGTGCTCAAATCCCGTTTTCCATCATCAGCACATCTGCACAGCCACCCCCTGCTAATGCTGGTGAACACCTCTTTATTGAAGTCCTTCTCTCGAACACCAAAATCTTGCTCGGAGTCTATTATAGCCCTTCTCTCCAAATCAACTTCTTTTCTTCTTTTGAGAAATCTCTCGAAAACCTGCTCCCTCTATACAATCACTCCATAATAATGGGTGATTTCAACACTTGTCTCCTTAAAAAAGACTTTCGCTCCTCTACTTTTGAATCCACTATCAACTCTTGTAATCTTCATATCCTTCCACTTAGTGCAACACATCATTTTCCAAACTCTACACCCTCACTTCTTGATCTTATCCTTGTTTCTTCTTCTGCACATGTCGCTAAACACGGCTAATGCTCGGCTGATGCTTTTTCATACCATGACTTGATTTTTCTTTCTTACAAAGTCCGTCCTCCTAAAATTAAACCTAAAATCATTCTGCAGCGTAGTTTTGGTAGCATGAATTTAGAAAACCTTTGCACTGACGCTGATAAGATTGATTGGACACCACTGTTTGAATCTGATACCATTTATGAAAAAATTGAGTTTTTTAACTCAGCATTAATGAACCTTTACGACATTCACGCTCCAATGCGCCGTATCAAGATAAAGCACTTGCCCGCTCCTTATTGACATCGGAAATAAAATTACTAATGTATAAAAAAAAATTTGCCAAAGCTAAATACAAAATGCGACCTAATGAACACAACAAATCTTCATATTTCCTATCCCGAAATCGCTGCAATATGGTGTGTAGGGATGCTCAACGTCGCCATATCCACGAGTCTGTCTCTGACGAAAATCCAGCAAAGATCTGGAAATTTCTTCGAACTTTGGGTATTGGAAAATCTAGACATAACTCTATTCCACACGATTTAGACATCGATTCACTCAATAAACATTTTTCGTCATCTCCTAATATCGATGGACAAAATAAATTGGATACGCTTGCTCGGCTTTCTGGATTACCAACACCTACCATTTCCCCTTTTGATTTATCTCAATTTTCGGATTGTGATGTTCAGAGGAGTGTACTGGCCATTTCGTCCAATGCCCTTGGAGTCGACGGTATTAGTCGCAACATGATGTCCCTATTCTCCATATTCTTCTACCCATCATCTCCCACATCCTCAACTTTTCGATATTATCTGGCGCCTTTCCTTCTCAATGGAAGGAAGCACAAATCATTCCTTTGGCTAAGAAACTGAATCCTAAATCCTTTTCCGAATATCGCCCTATATCCATCCTTCCTTCCTTATCTAAGGTTCTGGACCGTCTTGTTCATAACCAACTTAATATGTTCCTTACCCGAAATGACCTCCTTAATCCCTATCAATCCGGTTTCCGTCGTGGTCATAGCACAGTTACTGCCTTAACAAAGATTACTGATGATATTCGTTCCGGTATGGAAAAAGGCCAGCTAACTGTGCTCACCCTCCTCGATTTCAGTAACGCTTTTAATACCGTTGAATTTGACATCGTCCTAGCACTTCTACGCTCTTCTCACATATCTCCAACCGTCATTGAATGGTTTCACAGTTACCTGTACGGGCGCCGACAGAGGGTTCGCCTTGAAGACTCGTTTTCTTCATGGTGCAACACATATGCCGGCGTACCGCAAGGCGGCGTTCTTTCACCTCTTCTTTTTGCTATCTTCATCAATTCAATCTCATTTAATATATCTTCTTCCTACCACTTATATGCAGACGATCTTCAAATCTATTCCCAGTCCTCCCTCAATCTCCTGCCCCATAGCATTAATTCCATAAACAACGATCTGAAGCTTATTGTGAAATGGAGTAAATCCTACGGTCTTGCAGTGAACCCTAACAAAACGCAAGTTATGATAATAGGCAGTTCCCGCATGATAAGTAAAATAGATTGGAGTTGTGTTCCTGCTGTTGCTTTTAATGGAGTTGTTATACCTTATAGCAGACACGTTAGGAATTTAGGGTTAATCATGGATGAATCTATGACTTGGGGACCGCAAATCGCAGATGTCAGTCGCAAAATATTTGCATCAGCGAGCTCTTTGAATCGTCTCCGAAACTTTCTCCCGACGGCTAACAAAGCTACGCTAGCACAATCTCTATTGCTTCCTATTTTAGACTACGCTGATGCCTGCTATCTTGACCTTACTGAAAACCAATTTAATAAACTTGAGCGACTCCAAAATTTCGCTATTAGGTTCATATTTGGTTTGCGTCAACCACCACGACCACGATTCCAATTTCCGTCATAAGCTCAAGTGGCTCCCTATATGTCTTCGCCGGAATATGCATATCCTTTCTCTTCTTTATACCATTCTCTTTATTCCTTCCTCCCCTCGTTACCTTAAGGAACGCTTTCACTTCCTCTGTTCCGGTCATTCCCTGACGTTGAGGTCATCTGAAACCCTGGAATTCGAAATGCCGGCACACACTACAGTATTTTATGATTCCTCTTTTACTGTACAGGCAATACGCCTTTGGAACAACTTACCTGTCTCAGTTCGTCATGTTCGCTCATTAAACTCTTTCAAAGAACAGGTTAAAAAATTATACTTGAATGAAATCGGTATCAATGATAATTAAGTCTTATTTATTTATTGCACTATGTTTTCGGTTGAATGTATTTAATTTAACATTTTATAATAGTACTAGCTGGTACCCGCGACTTACGTCTTACGTCTGCGTACTTTTAATTTGAATATTATGGATTATATTAAAAGAACGGTATAGATTTGGGTATAGCATTTGGTTAAAAGAGAGTAGGTATATTTAAAAAAATTTAAAAATATATTTTATTTATTTTATTTTATTTATTTCTTTACATAATCCGCTCAACTCTTAGAAAAATATAGTATAATAGGTTTACATAGGTTACATTTACAGTCAAAAGAGGATTAACATTTTCTAATCTATATCTATTTAAAATATCTGTTTACAGTAAGTATAAGGTACCTATGTATTCCATTGAGTGGCAGAAAGTACCTAAGATTATTATACCTATTTATTGGTCCCTTATGTCCAAGAGACATTTACAGGGGCCAGCGTCACGTTGTGTACAAAAATATTTTAAAATGACCTAATTTAAAACATTTTTGTACACAACGTTTGCTGTTTTGTTATTATTTGTTAAAATGTGGAGATTGTTTGGACTCGACACTCGTGAGCAGGCCACGTACAGTTGGCCATGCGAAAAACAGTTTTTCTCTAAATGGACACCTGCTACTTTAAGTGTTTGCCCTTGCGCTTTGTTAATGGTCATTGCGAAGGCTGGTTTGAGGGGAAACTGGATTCTTTTAAACTGAAAAGGTAAATCTGTAGGGATCATGGGTATGCGGGGAATCAAAACTTCTTCATCTTTAGCTATTCCTGTCATTATAATTGCTCTAACAATATTGCGTCCTAGCTGCGTAATTTGCAATCGAGTCCCGTTGCATAGTCTCGGCGCTTCGAGATTTCTCATTAACAAAACTGGAACCCCAACTTTCAGTCTCAGCTTATGAGACGGCACTCCTGACAGCTCTAAAGAGTTTAGAAACTCTGTAGGATAAGATGTCACCTGTTCACTGTCCATGACAATATCTACTGAAAAATCATCATCATCATCATTATCAGCCGGTATCAGTCCACTGCTGGACGTAGGCCTCCCCCAAGACACGTCACTGAGCCCGGTCTTCGGCTCTTTGTTTCCAGTCACTGCCCACCGCTTTGCGAATGTCGTCGCTCCACCTAGTCACAGGGCGTCCTACTCTACGTTTGCCGATTCGCGGTCTCCACTCTAGAACCAGTCTGCCCCATCGGTTATCGGTCCTACGGCAGATATGACCAGCCCACTACCACTTCAGTTTGCTAATCCGCTGAGCTATGTCGATAACTTTAGTTCTCTGGCGAATTACTTCGTTCCGGATTCGATCCCGCAGAGAAACACCGAGCATAGCTCTCTCCATAGCTCGCTGAGCGACTTTAAACTGGTGGACTAGTCGAACCGTGAGTGTCCACGTCTCGGCTCCGTATGTCATGACAGGTAGGACGCACTGATTAAAGACTTTTGTCATTAGGCACTGTGGTATAGGCGACGAGAAGACTCGACGGAGTTTCCCAAATGCTGCCCAGCCCAGCTGAATTCTTCTCTGGATTTCCTTCTCGAAGTTGTGTTTGCCTAGTTGGAGCGTTTGCTCTAGGTAAACATACTTCGTGACAACTTCGAGTGGGATTCCATCTACGGCAATCAATTCCGGAACAACGTGCTCGTTTTACATGACTTTGGTTTTATCCAAATTCATCCGGAGACCGATGCGACGAGAAGAATCAGCTAGGTCATTCAACATCCTTTGTAGGTCCTGCAGCGTCTCTGCCATAATGACGATGTCATCTGCGAATCGTAAGTGAGAGATGTACTTGCCGTTAATGTTGATGCCACAATCTTTCCAGTCCAGCGTCTTAAACATATCCTCTAAGGCATTAGTGAACAGTTTCGGGGATATGACGTCCCCCTGTCTCACTCCTCGACGCAGGTGAATATGTTTAGTACGCTGGTTCTGTACTTGTACTGACATCGTTGCGGCATTATATAGACATTTCATCACTTCGATATATCGCCAGTCGACTTGGCAACGCTGCAGGGACTCAAGAACCGACCAGGTTTTGATTGAGTCGAAGGCCTTCTCATAGTCCACAAATGCTAAGCACAGTGGCCGATTGTACTCTTCGGTCTTCTGTACAATCTGCCGCACCGTGTGGGTGTGGTCTATGGTGCCGTAACCGCTTTGAAACTCGGCCTGTTCCAGAGGTTGAAACTCGTCGAGTCTTCGCGCAAGACGGTTCGTGACGACCCTTGAAAACAGCTTGTAGACATGGCTCAGAAGCGAAATCGGGCGGTAGTTTTTCACTAGGGTTTTATCTCCTTTTTTTTAAAACAAAACCACCATGCTTCTGTTCCATGCCTGTGGAGTTCTACCAGTGAAGAGAACAAAATTGAAGAGCTGTTGCAGCTGGCTTACAGCTGGAGCTCCTCCAGCTTTTAGAAGCTCTGTTGTGATTCCGTCCTCACCTGAGGCTTTTCCATTTTTGAGCTGTCTAAGGGCCATCACGATCTCATCTTGGCTGACTTCGGGCAGGTCTTCTGTGAAGTGGCGGTGAAGTTCGTCATTTTTGAACATAAAAACATTACATTTTGTATTTAGACACTAAATTAGAAAAAAAAATCGTTTGTTCTAGAATTTTGACATTTTTACCAGTGTGGGGTTGAAAGTTTGTATGGGTGTTCGTCATTTTTGAAGATAAAACCATGAAACTTGGTACGTAGGTCTCTTAGGATGTGCAGAGTTTTTCTACAAACGGAATACCCGAAATTCGAACGGAACGGAACGGATTCGGATACAAAATCTTAACCACTGAACATTTAGAAGTTTTGGGTGTATGAAGTTAAAAAAAAATTTTGGCTTTTGAAGTTAAAGTTCCTTTTAAACGTGGGATGCCAGTAGAAAATGTTGGAAACGCCGAATTCAAGGAACTACTGTTCTGGATTGGCCTGGCGTTAAATCTGGAGATGCATTAGGACGGGTCTATACTGTCCACGTTAGCAACATTGAATGCTTTTTTTTTGAGACTACTGCTACACCACGTGCATGGGCCAACTTCGTTCAATGATCTCAAGAACTACAATGGTCAAACTTTTGTTACCTTCCGAGAAGCCAGTGAAACTAGAGGATTGTTAGAGAATGATAATCATTCGGACTCGACATTAGAAGAGGCTGCACAATGTAGATCAGCAGCTAAGGTGAGAGATCTTTTTGCCATTCTCATAGCGACATGTGGTTTTTCAAATCCTCAGATATTATGGGAAAAGTACCAAAATGATATGTCTGACGATATTTTGCACAGACTACAACAAAATAATCCCAATGTCACATATAATGATTTAGTATATAACGAGGCGCTAACTAAGATTGAAAACCAAGTGATGGCTATATCTGGGAAGACATTATCAGATTTTGGAATGAACCGGCCACAAAGAATTGGAGAAGTCAGTAGTGATTTAATAAGAGAACTGGACTACAATGTCTCTTCTTTACAGCAGTAAATATCAGAGTCTGTTCCTCGATTGAACACGGAACAAAAATTAGTCTTTGATTTTGTTGTGCAAAGAATCGATAATGGTGAGGGCGGATTGTTTTTCTTAGACGCGCCAGGAGGCACTGGAAAAACTTTTCTATTCAATTTACTTTTAGCCCAAATCCGCAAAGATAAAGGAATAGCTGTTGCCGTAGCTTCCTCTGGAATTGCAGCGACGCTGCTCGATGGAGGCCGCACGGCACATTCAGTACTTAAACTCCCATTAAATTTACCTCACGAGGAAATTCCAGTTTGTAACATTACAAAAACCAGCGATCGTGGCCGAATGCTACAGCAATGCAAGCTGTTGGTGTGGGATGAGTGCACAATGTCACATAAAAAAGCGATCGAGGCGCTCAATCGGACTCTGAAAGATATCAGAAGCAACCAGAGTTTAATGGGTGAGATGGTAGTGCTGCTTGCTGGTGATTTTCGACAGACACTACCTGTCATTACCAGAGGCACTCCAGCAGATGAGATAAATGCATGTTTGAAAGCGTCTACATTATGGGTGCATGTAAAAAAATGTTGTCTCACTAAAAACATGCGAGTACAACTACATAATGATACGCAATCGGGGCAATATGCAGCTGTTCTATTGAAAATCGGTGAAGGTCGAATGACTACGGACGCTAACGGCATGATTACATTAAATCAAGAATTTTGTAATGCTGTCCACAACTTGGAAGATCTTAATCAATCTAAAACAACGTCTATCCCGGTTTGGATTATAACATGAGGAATAGAGAGTGGCTGTGTGAAAGGGCAATATTAGCACCGACCAATGAAAACGTGGGACTGATCAATGAACGAATGATGTCACATGTGCAAGGCGATGTTGTCGAATATTTTTATTCAATCTTAATCCAATCATTTCAATATTAATCCAGGTCTACGCACCGACCTCGGCACACTTGGATGACGTCCTGGAAGCAAGCAAACGTGCAACCCGTGCCCAAAAAGGGTAGTCGCGCAGACCCTGCTAATTACAGGCCTATCTCAGTCACTTCCATACTCTGTAAGACTATGGAACGTGTACTGAACCACAGGCTCCTGGCATACCTACAAGTGAACGATCTCCTCAGTGACTGACAATGGGTTTCGCCGAAACCGGTCTACCGGGGATCTTCTAGCGTATGCCACTCACATCTGGAGCGAGGCCATCGACAACCACGGCGAGGCGCTGGCCGTCTCTCTTGACATCTTGAAGGCTTTATATTAGACGATAGCCTTATTTGCAAGCTTCCTTCATACGGCCTTCCCACTGGTTTATGTGTTTGGATAGCAGATTTCTTGAGGGAGCGGTCGATACGAGTGGTCATCGATGGCTGTTCTTCCGACCAATTGGCCATAAATGCCGGAGTCCCTCAAGGATTAGTACTCTCTGCAACACTTTTTCTGCTGCATATTAATGACCTGCCGATATTAATGAAACCCGGTATCTTTGGGTACGCAAATTACAGCACTATTGTAAAGAGTTATACATCCAACGCACGAACCAGTGCATTACAAATCCAGTCACATGGCGTGTCTTTTCTCAGCTAAACGGAGCCCATTTCTACTGGCTCCTACTTTCCGGGATGTATCCGTTCCGATAAATAACAATCTCGAATTCTTGGAATTTCTTTCGCTCTCAATTTCGGCGCTTATATTGAGTCTAGCCCAGCTAGCCTCAAAAAAGCTTAGCATTTTGGCTGCTAAGGTGAGACGATACTTCACACCGGGACAGTTGCTTAATCTCTACCAAGCACAAGTCCGGTCGTGTATGGAGTACTGTTCTCACCTTTGGGATGGTTCTGCCAAATACCAGCTGGAGACACTGGAAGTTATTGAGAGGAGAGGCAAGAAACTCATCAGCGACGACCTACTAGTAAGCAAGAGACTCCAGAGTCTCGCGCATCGCCGCAAAGTCGCAGCGCATTTCGGAGAGTGTGCAATGGAACTGCATGATTTGATTCCACCATCTCCATTTTATAATCGGATATCCAGAGACACTAAAAGGCGCCACCGATTTATGGTGGTTATACCATCTACCCGAACGGAACGATTCGCTTCTTCGTTCATGATACGAATCGCCAAGGAATGGAATACCCTGCCTGAGTCTGTGTTGCCGGTTAAGTACAATATGGGGGTCTTCAAATCGGTATCTTCTGGGTAAGCACGCTCCATCATCGATCGCATCATCACTTAACATCAGGTGAGATAGTGATCAAGTGCTACGCAGTTCGTTATTTTAAAAAAAATAACGTTTTAAAAATTACAGTGATATAAATAAGGACTGTTATTTTACGTAAGAAAATATGTAAATTATTTATCACGAAAAAATAAAATAATGTTAAAAAAAACATCCAATGGTTAACATATTCGATCAGAATATCCAGACTAATTTTATAAAAACGTTTGTAACTCTGTCACTCAGTCTGTTTGTTACCTAAACACGCCTAAACGGACGATCCGATCTTACTGAAATTTAATAAAGAGATACTTCATAGCATGAGGATGAACATAGGCTACTTTTTGTGACAAGAAAATCATGATAATCATGACAGTCATTGACGTTTCGCAAATTATCGCACCCGTCAAGAAAACTACACAAACATTCATGGGGTCCATCGCTCTGCGTGGACGCGACGAGATGCCAACTCGCCTCTATGTCCGTCCCTCTTTGTCTTTATATGGCGGTGGAAGGTAAAAAGTCTCTATTGGTCTACAATCTACATACAGTGATAAAATACTTGGTGTACGTGAAAGGAGTCACGTGTAAGTTAGATAGTCGTCTATAAAAAAAAATGTCTCAATCATTGTGTAAACGAGTACTAAATTATAATGATTCCCTTATGCAATATGTATAGCAACATCATTACTATTTTGCTATCATATTTTAAATAATGCCTGGCATTATTATAATAAGAATGAATTATAGAATAACAAGGTGTGCCGTGCGGATTTCCCCGCGTAATCATCGTTCACGTGGGAATATCGGGATTAAAAGTATGCTATGTTCCAGGGCTATCCACATACCGCGCAAATTTCAGCGTAATGCAGTGAAGAAGTAACAAAAGTACGCACAAACTTTCACCTTAATAAAATTTGTAGGAAGAAAAAAGTAGGATGTCCGTTTGCACTTAATTATAAAAATATACAATCATCATCATTAACCAGTGAACGCAAATAAATCATCAGTCAAATATGCGTGCGTTCACAAATGTATGCTTACAGTTACAAGCAACTTAAAAAAGTTTTATATTTTCATAAAACATTTCTACCAATTTTTATTCTGTATCTGTATTGCTATAATACATTACATCTTTTTTGTATTCATTTCTTACGTTCATAAAAGCCTAAATTAAGTTCATCTAAAAGGTAACACGACATTCATTTTCTGTTAGGTGGTACGAAGTTCGCCGGGCCAGCTAGTATTAAATAAACTAACTTTACTATCTTACATCATAACTTATTAAATAACTATAATTACATTAAGCTAAAATGAATTTGTAATATGTAGAGGATCTAGTGCCTAGACAAACCTATTTAAGGTTTACTGGTGCTATATGATTAAAAATTGTAAATAATTTTGTTATGAATAAATAAATAAAATAAATAAAAACATTTTACAATCATATAATATATTTAACCGACTTCACAAAAAAGGAGGAGGTTCTCAATTCGTCGGAACCTTTTTTTTATGTATGTTCACCGATTACTCGAAGACGCCTGAACCGATATGGAAAATTCTTTTTTTGTTTTAAAGTGTACTCTTCCGTGGAACCATTAAAATTTTGACGAAATTGATTGTGGGGTTTTTATAATGTCAACATTTGTATTACGATGCATTTATATCTTATTTATATAGGTACCTCGATGACATGATACTGGCTACTTTGACCAGCGTGACGTTTGAAATCGGTTCTTTTAGTTTTTTAAGCGATCTTAAATTATTAGGCACCATCTTAGGGTCGGCGCACACGGGCCACCGGCCACAAGCCGCCACCGGCATATTTCCTATAGTTTTCATACATTTTATATGGACTCGCCGCACACGAGGGTCGGCGCACACGGGCCACCGGCCACAAGCCGCCACCGGCATATTTCCTATAATTTTCATACATTTTATATGGACTCGCCGCACACGAGGGTCGGCGCACACGGGCCACCGGCCACAAGCCGCCACCGGCATATTTCCTATAGTTTTCATACATTTTATATGGACTCGCCGCACACGAGGGTCGGCGCACACGGGCCACCGGCCACAAGCCGCCACCGGCATATTTCCTATAGTTTTCATACATTTTATATGGACTCGCCGCACACGGTGACGCCGGTGGCCGCCACACGCTGCATGATAAAATGTATGAAAACTATAGGAAATATGCCGGTGGCGGCGTTTTGTGGTTGTGGCCCGTGGCCCGTGTGCGGGGACCCTTACTCTTTTCAATGTTAATACAAGAAATGTCAAATAAAACAATCTTTCTACAATATTAGCTCATCGATCAACCTTTTACCGAAAACGGGGACTTACAAAAAGGCACGCAAATCCCGTAATAAATCACTTAGGGAAATCACTTTATATTCTGGGAAATCTTGTATTAAATGTGGTTCACGGAACAGATTGTAAGGGGCAATTTAAACTAGAACTTTGGTTCAAAACTATAATTTTTAACCAACTTCACCAAAATGGAGGAGGTTCTCAATTCGACTGTTTTTGGGGTTCCGTACCTCAAAGGGTAAAAAAGGAACCCTTATAAGATTACTTTCTTGTCCGTCTGTCCGTCTGTCCGTCTGTCCGTCTGTCCGTCTGTCCGTCTGTCCGTCTGTCCGTCTGTCCGTCTGTCCGTCTGTCCGTCTGTCCGTCTGTCCGTCTGTCCGTCTGTCCGTCTGTCCGTCTGTCCGTCTGTCCGTCTGTCCGTCTGTCCGTCTGTCCGTCTGTCCGTCTGTCCGTCTGTCCGTCTGTCCGTCTGTCCGTCTGTCCGTCTGTCCGTCTGTCCGTCTGTCCGTCTGTCCGTCTGTCCGTCTGTTCGCCTGTCCGTCTGTCCGTCTGTCCGTCTCTCTGTCTGTCTGCCCGTGTGTCACCACCAATTTTCTCAGGAACGGGTAACTAAAATTGACAATTCTAGGTAAACCGGAAGTACCCTACAGGTTTTGGGTCGAAAACCTATAGGGTACTTCCCGTTGACCTAGAATCAAGAAATTCGGCAAGAAACAAGGTCTTACAGGACAAATAAAGGGAAAATTCCAAAAAATTAAAAAGTTAAAAATTAATAATTAAATTAAATCGAATGCAAATAGATATGCCAATTGAGATAGGCCTCTGGCTTAATTTGTAATAACCAACGTTGGTACGGCAGCCTCGGTGGGCGAGTTTAACTCAACTTGGCCGGTTTTTTAAAATATTTGTTACCTCAGAACCCCGTCAATTCATTCTTTTTTTGTTTGAGAGATTATGCCTTCCGTTTAGTCCCATTTAAATTTTATCGAGATAATGATAAATATCCCCGGAGATATGGAGATAAACAATATAAGCAAATTTGTATACTTTGATGACATGATTATAACTAGCCAGTACTTTGACTATCGCGGCATGTGAAGTCGGTTTTTTCGTTTTGTGCGATCATAAGTTATACCTTGAAGTCCTTAAATGTGTTAAAAAGATTTTTATTACTTTTTGGTAGATTTTCTCCTTAATAGGAGAAAATCTGCCACCATAACGTCATAGTGTTCCGGCAGCACTTTAGTGCTGCCGGAACACCATGCCGTTATGAAGATGGTGAACACGCTAGGTCTATAATACTCTGACTCTAAAGTGCTGCCGGAACACCATGCCGTTATGAAGATGGTGAACACGCTAGGTCTATAATACTCTGACTCTAAAGTGCTGCCGGAACACCATGCCGTTATGAAGATGGTGAACACGCTAGGTCTATAATACTCTGACTCTAAAGTGCTGCCGGAACACCATGCCGTTATGAAGATGGTGAACACGCTAGGTCTATAATACTCTGACTCTAAAGTGCTGCCGGAACACCATGACGTTATGAAGATAGTGAACACGCTAGGTCTATAATACTCTGACTCTAAAGTGCTGCCGGAACACCATGCCGTTATGAAGATGGTGAACACGCTAGGTCTATAATACTCTGACTCTAAAGTGCTGCCGGAACACCATGACGTTATGAAGATGGTGAACACGCTAGGTCTATAATACTCTGACTCTAAAGTGCTGCCGGAACACCATGCCGTTATGAAGATGGTGAACACGCTAGGTCTATAATACTCTGACTCTAAAGTGCTGCCGGAACACCATGCCGTTATGAAGATGGTGAACACGAACACGAAACACTCTAAAGAGTTAGAGTATTATAGACCTAGCGTGTTCACCATCTTCATAGTATGTCTATCATAGTCATATCATGTCTGTCATAGTATGATAGTATGTCGACCGCTAGCCTATTATATTGTTAATAATTTAAGATCGTTTAAAATACTAAAAGAACCGACTTCAAACGTCGCGCTAGTCAAAGTAGCCAGTAGACGTAGTAACTATTACATAATCTGTGCCAGTAGTTATTAGTACGAGTAAGTCGTCGAGATAAGTAAATGCGTCGTAATACAAATGTTGATATATTAAAAACGGCTCGGCCGATGTCGTTAAAATTTAAATGGGACCACCTGGTAAGGGTACCCTTTGAAACAAAAACATAATTTTCCAAATCGGTTCAGGCATCTTCGAGTAATCGGTGAACATACATAAAAAAATTAAAAAAAAGATTCCGACGAATTGAGAACCTCCTCCTTTTTTGTGAAGTCGGTAAAAAAATGCTGTTTAAATTGATTCATTAGAAACTTTAGCGGCTATCTCTCAGTCAGGATAAAACGACAATATTCAGTAACAATTTCCTTTACTATAGTCGTGTTCATTTATAAACGTTGATGGCTGACTAGAGCAACGCAAACCCTCCACCCATCGATATGTATGTACTACGTACCTCGATGCTTCCACCATACTATGAGAATATCGAGATAAATAAAACTGGCCAAGTGCGAGTCAGACTTTTGTCTCGCACACGGAGGGTTCCGAACCGCAGTGTAATAATATATAAGTATAATATTATATTATATTACCGTGTCAATACCAAACATGCTTATGAACTACAACGCCATCTAACAAATATCTAGCGAACTTCTCACACCAACTAAGTAAACATTAAAGGTAGGTAATTCATATTATTTATTAATAAGTTAAATCGTTCATAGATGGCGCTACAGTAAAAACACGTTTTTTGTATGGGGACACCCTTTAATTTTTAACTTTGTTCTGGTTTTAGTATTTGTTGTTATAGCGGCAACAGAAATACATCATCTGTGAAAATTTCAACCGTCTAACTATCACGGTTCATGAGATACAGCCTGGTGACAGACGGACAGACAGACAGACAGACGGACAGCGGAGTCTCAGTAATAGGGTTCCGTTGGTACCCTTTGGGTTCGGAACCCTAAAAAGTACCCTATCTATTATTTATAGCTTAAATTTGATGGTATATACCACATTTAAGCTCAATCGGTTGAGTAGTTTAGCTTCAAGAAGTAACAAACATACTTACACACTCACAAACTTTCGCCTTTTATATATATAATATTAGTAGGATAAAGGTTGTCGCCGTCATTTCCCGCACCGCTCCAACCCGGCAAAAAATGTTCAGGGAAATGTAAGCCTTACGACGTTCACTGAAGACAGACATTACATTGACAACACAAAGAGCGGACAGCGCTGTCTCCACGCGGTCTCCTCAAAAATCCCTTCTTTTTAGAGTTCCGTAGCCGAATGGTAAAAAACGGAACCCTTATAGATTCGCCATGTCTGTCTGTCCGTCCGTATGTCACAGCCATTTTATTTCGAAACTATTAGGACTACAGAATTGAAACTTGGTAGGTAGAAGTATTCTGTAAACCGCTTTCTGCTTTTTATACAAAAATAAAAAATGTGAAAGTTTAAGGGCCCCGCATCCCTTACATGGAACTGGAACAAAAAAAATTTTTTCTCGAAACCTATACGTGTGGGGATAGGTCTTTTAAAAATGACATTGAGGTTCCTACAATCATTTTTTCTCAAAGTTAATCATTTAAAAGATAAGCGCGTCTTAAGTCGTCAATTGAATATGACCCCCCCCCCCCCCCCCCACCCTTTAACTTCTAAAGTAAGGGAGTGAAAAATCTAGATAAAATATATTCTGTAGATCTCAATAAAAACTTTCAAAGAAAATTGGTTTGAACGAGATACAGTCAGCAGTTGTTGAGATATAGCGACCGCAAGTATAACTTTGTTTTACATACAAACACTATGAAAAACAATGTTATTTTTGTAGTTGCGAAAATCATAGTTATAGAATACTCTACTGTGTTACGGAACCCTACGAGTGTGAGTCCGACTTGGACTTGGCCAGTTTATTGTCTTTACCGTAGTCCGGCGAATGATATATATTACAGTCACGTCATAAGAATTTCGTTACATAAAATTTTATTTTTTTCAATTTTATTTTGGGACTGGAATGAAGCGTTGTGCCTATTTCTATTATTAAGGGTTTATTATGCCAATCATTAGATATAATAAATCGTTCTGTGCTTGAAATTCTGCCCGCGGGAAGCCTGCGAACGAAAGGATTGTGATGAAATGATAAAACATTAAATTAAAAAATCAAAGAACCCGACTGCGCAAAAGGTGAAGTGTTAAAAAACGAACTGAAAAGAAAAAAAAACAAGTAAGTCTAGTAGTTTAGACTTCTGTTTAGGGATATCAAAAAACTATACCATTTAAATTCTTTCTCGGTCGATACACTCATAAAATAAATTATACATTGTTATATGGAATATAGAGACTTTAACAGTCGGGACACATTAATGGCTTAACGAATGGGGATTTGGATGGAACGAATCATGAAATTTGGCAAGAAGCAAGGTCTTACAGCACAAATTAAGGAAAAAAAAAAAAAAAAAAGAAAAGTTGAAAATTAAAGGGTGCCCTCATAAATACATAGTTTACGCCAATTAAGGTAGACCTCTGAGTTATATGAGCGCTGATACAATTTAGAGGTCTAGCTTAATTGGTACATACAACGTTGGTACGGAAGCCTCGGTGGGCGCGTTCGACTCGACTTGGCCGGTTTTTTATTATCTATTCAACGAGCTCTGGCAAGGAACAACTGACCTTTAGTTGTTCGACATCGTCACAAAAGTGATCAAGTGCTTATCTGTCCAGAATAAATAAAATTAATAAAATACATTTTCACCAATAACCAGTTCCTATAACCGGCGAGTATGTATGAAGGCGCTCATGAAAGTGGAAGAAGCAATAGGTATGTCAGGATCGTAGCATGTGGAAAGAAGTAGTATTATCTGCCTACTCCAACGGGAAAAAGGCGTGATTTTAAGTATGTATGTATATTTTCACTAGCTTTAGCTATTTTACTTCTTCGAAAACATTTAGAATATAAAATAATGACGTAGAATAACCACTTAAAAAGACTGCAGTACAAGATCAATTTAGTAATATCTCTAATTTGTTTTAGTAAAAGGAAGCAAGGTCTGTTTTAAATTGACATAATTATGTTTATTGAAGTGCCCACTCCGTGCAGTGTAGTGGCACACAAAATTCTGGTAATCCAAGTTATGTAAGCTACAGCGTCTCTTATAGGCAGGTATATATAATTGCTTACCGTTTAGCATCTTGGTTGATTTAACTGAATTTTGTATACTCATTAACATTTTTATGTTTCGGGTTGGACTCGCCCACCGAGGCTTCCGTCCCAACGTTGGTAGGATCCAATTAAGCTAGACCTCTAAATCGTATCAGCGCTCATATAACTCAGAGGTCTATCTTAATTGGCTTAACTATGTATGTATGGGGACACCCTTTAATTTTCAACTTTTTTTATTTTTTTTAATTTTTCCTTTATTTGTGCTGAGACTAAGAGCTAAGACCTTGCTTATTGCCAAATTTTATGATTCTAGGTCAATGGGAAGTACCTTATAGGTTTTCGACCCAAAACCTATAGGGTACTTCCGGTTGACCTAGAATTGTCAATTTTGGTGAAAAGCATGGTCTTGCAGCACAAGTAAAGGAAAAATTCCGAAAAATAAAAAAAGTTGAATATTAAGGTACATTTTTGTACTTACAAGTTTTCGCAGATATATAAAATGGCCCATATCTTTTTATCGTGCTGACTCAGGACCTTGATTTTTTAGGGTTCCGTAGCCGAATAGCAAAAAACGGAACCCTTATAGATTCGTCATGTCTGTCTGTCTATCTGTCCTGTCTGTCTGTCTGTCTGTCTGTCCGTCCGTATGTCACAGCCATTTTATTCCGAAACTGTTAGGAACCGCTTTCCGATTTTTATACAAAAATAAAAAATATTAAAGTTTAAGGGGGGGCATCCCATACATGGAACTGAAACAAAAAGAAAATTTTTCTTCAAACCTATACTATGGATAGGTCTTTAAAAATGACATTGAAATTCCTAAAATCATTTTTTCTCAAAGTCAATCATTTGAAAGATAGGCGTGTCTAAAGTGGTAAAATGTGTGTCCCCCCCCCCCCCCCCCCCCCATCTAACTTTTAAAGTATGGGAGTGAAAAATCTAAAAAAAATATATGCTGTAGATCTCAATAAAAACTAACAACGAAAATTGATTTGAACGAGATACAGTCAGCAATTTTTGAGATATGGCGACCGCAAAGATAACTTGGTTTTTCATACAAACACTATGAAAAACAAAGTTAATATTTTAGTTGCGAAAAATCATAGTTATAGAATACTTTACTGTGTTACGGAACCCTACGAGTGCGAGTCCGACTTGCACTAGGCCAGTTTATATATATCTTATAGGGTTTATATATACCTTATATATACCTTATAGGACTTCAGTATCTGGTTTAAATTTGAACTTGCTAAGTCCACCCGTTTCTGAGAAAATTGGTGGTTACACACGGACAGACAGACCGACAGACGGACAGACAGACAGACAGACAGACGGACAAGAAAGTGATCTTATAAGGGTTGCTTTTTTAGGGTTCCGTAGCCGAATGGCAAAATACGGAACCCATATAGATTCGTCATGTCTGTCTGTCTGTCTGTCTGTCAATCCGTATGTCACAGCCATTTTATTCCGAAACTGTTAGGACTACAGAATTGAAACATGATAGGTAGATGTATTCTGTGAACCGCTTTCCGATTTTCATACGAAAATAATAATATAAAAGGGGCATCCCATACATAGAACTGAAGCAAAAAAAAACTTTTTTCTTCAAACCTATAATTGTGGGATGTCTATGGATAGGTCTTTAAAAATGACACTGAGGTTTCTAAAATCATTTTTTCTCAAAGTTAATCATTTGAAAGATAGGCGCGTCTAAAGGCGATCAAAAGATATGACCGTTTATGTCGCATATTTTGCGATTTCACAAGGGAATCAAAACCGACGTTGACATAGAGTCATGAAATTTCAAAAAAAAGTGAATTTACTATAACAAATTTATTATTTACGGTTGGTGCAATACATTTTTTATGGTTCGAACTGCAACGTCAAGATTTTGCTTTAATCTAGTTTGACAAATGTGTACGGAAGCCTCGGTGCGCGAGTCCAACTCGGCTGGTTGTTTTTATTTTAAATAATTTGAATATATTGAATTAAATTCTTGGGACACATATATTAATCAAATTCAATAAAGTACGATACTGTCAAGCTACTCACATTATTTGAGAATATTTAATCTTGGGAGATTTTTTTAAAGGCAGTTCTCCGCCAAGAAGTGGCTTTACATCTCAAAACTCTGATTGACTTGACCATCTGCTTCTTTCTTGTTTCTTTTGAAGCATGAAATATTCCAAAACTTATCAGTCTTGACCAAGTTCTCCGCGTCATCAAATGTATGAGGCATATCCTTCATAGTCGTCTCTGGAAGCATCAGTGATATCAGCGCGCCAAAGCCCGAAACACTTGCAATCACTAAGTACGGAAGCCAAAACTTGTATACTTTCAGATAAGCTATGTAAGGAGAGACCATTGTCGCTACATTGGCACATATATGAACCAAAGACATGCCCGATCCTCGCACTTGAGTCGGCAGAATCTCAGCCATCCACTGCGTCACAGTACTGCTCGCTATATTCACGGCAAACCTGGCCACCACGACACATGATACTGACGGGACCCCGCTGCCCACAAACACTACCAACACACAAAACAGAGAGCTGAGCAACAACATCACAACCGTCAGCCATCTTCTTCCAAAAATGTCTATCACAAAACCACATAGCAATACTGACGGTAGTTCCGTAACGCTACTCACAGCAAACGAGTAAAAGAAGTCAAACTCCAGCTGTTCCAAATTCCTGAGTAAACCGTCATATACAGTTTGAGTGCACATGAAGTCTAAACACACAAATATGAATATTTTTCTAAGCAACGGCCTCTTTACCATTTCCAGGATGCTCACGTTTTCTTCTTTCTGTTCTTTTGCAACAATTTCCTTGAACTGATCTATCAGTGTAGGAGGAACTACTTTTCTATTTATTGTTCCAATAACAAGAATCTTTTTGATTGCGTCGTCAACTCGCCCTCTCGAAAGGAGCCATCTTGGACTTTCAGGAATCAACACAGGAGCCAGGAGAGCGAGAGCTAGCAGCAGACTTGTGGCTAGAGAGAAGGTCTTCCAATGTCCACAAGCGAGGGCTATGAATGGAAAAATAGTTCCGAATAGAGAGTAGAATATGGCAAATGCAGTATTGCAGAGCAAGCTTCTATACTTAGGTGCCATGTATTCGAGGAAGAGAATATATCCCATCATCATGCAAGTGTCGTAAGCCAAGCCCATGATGAATCTAAAAATAACAAACTGAGTGAAGCTGGTTACAAAAGTGCTGGCTACTCCTCCGATACATCCGAATAGATTGCTAACTACAGCTGCGGGGATTCTGCCAAAGCGGTCTCCGATCCATCCGACAAATACACCGCCAATAACTGAGCCGAGAAAGAACATCATTTGTGCGGTTGCAGGGTAGCTGCTCTTGTCGCAGACCCACCCCAAATCACTTGAAATCGTTGGATATGGAAACTCTGTTCTATCAAACTCCCATCCGTTCTGACATGGCACTGTTGTCCAAGTTTCATTCGGTGTCAGACCATAAGATAATACTTCCGTCCAGTTAGCTTCGTACGCGTTACACTGTGAGTATCCATATCTTGCGCTATCATCCTTAGGTATAGCGATGTTTCTCCTTTGGGTCTCCGTCAGGTTGTCAAGTTCAGGTATCCAGCACCAATGCTTCGACGGCACTTCTGTTATGAAGATTTGTGAGAAATACACGATCACTCCGAACAAGTAGAAAGGGAATGTCGAGAATAGGAGAAGCAGTTGGAACCTTCCAATTTCCCCGGCTGACGCGAGTAATGTGTCAAAATTTATGTCTTCTTTGTTGATGTCTGATTTGCTTAGTTCGTTTTGACTCGTTTTCATCATGGTATCTTTTGGATTCTGCTTATTCTCAAAATAACGAGTAGTTATTATGAACGCACGAGTTTACGCTTCTGTTGACTACTTATAATGACTGTAATGAACTGATACTATTACTAATTTTGAAGCCTTTGTTTAAGTGTACACTTTGCAGCTAATTTAATGTATATCTGACATTAAATTAACTATAACCGTTAAACACTGCTCGTTACGTCCTTTGTGATGTAACTAGTTTGAGAGGAGCCACGGAAATGCAAAACTTTAGAATTTTTATTCATCTTAGAAGCGTCTTCAAAATGTAAATGACGATAGACGCTCGAAGGCTATACATTAATACAAATAAATGTACGGACCACAAAATTTATTTAGGTTTCGTTCGAGGGGCCTACTACATTCATACGTCTAAAACTCTAAGTAAAACCGTGGTTAAACAGACTGTACGTTACGTGTAAAATGTCGCGATACGAACGAACCTTGCTCTCTCTGACATTTAAAAGTAAGACTCTAATTATGAATGATTTTAGGCTTTGTGGTAGGCCCCTAGATGACCAAGCAAATCCGTTTTACTTGAGCCTCATGAGGCATTACAATACTAAATGACAAGTGCTTTAATGGTAGACGCTAAAATATTCACACACTGGTCACACACGAGCGCCAATATTCTATGAGAATTATTTAAACAATAGACAGAAAGCCAACATTATAGATAACACATTTTTTTCATATTTTCAACTGACTTCAAAAGGCGGAGGTTCTCAATTCTTCTGTGTATTTTTTTTTTATATTTGTTAAGTATCTCCAGAAAAATGGCGATAAACATCCCAAACTTGCTACTGAAACTGAGTTGGACGGCATGTGAAGTCGGTTTTTAGGGTTCCGTACCCAAAAGGTAAAACGGGACCCTATTACTAAGACTCCGCTGTTCGTCTGTCTGTCTGTCTGTCTGTCTGTCCGTCTGTCACCGGGCTGTATCTCATGAACCGTGATAGTTAGACAGTTTAAATTTTCACAGATGATGTATTTCTGTTGCCGTTATAACAACAAATACTAAAAACAGAATAAAGTTAAAAATAATAAAGGATCCCCATCCAAGAAACGTGTATTTTCGGCATTTCACGCCATCTATGAACGCTTAGTTAGGTAAACGTCCCATAGATGGCGTTATATTGAAACGTCGATCCCTAACACCTTTGTTAGACGTTAGATGGCGTTATAAGAAATAAAATGTTTATTAATTATTATTTTTTGCTGGCGAAAAATGATAGTGGTATTTTTTGCTCGATCTTATAAAATACTGTAGTGTGGTACGGAACCCTACGAGTGCGAGTCCGACTTGCACTTGGCCAGTTTTTAGTTTTTAAACTATATATATATATATATATATATATGTATATGTATGTATATATATATAGTTTAATACTATATATTATATATAACTATATATATACTATATACGTACTACTATACACGTATACGTACGTACGTACTATATACGTTATATACTATATATAACTATAGTTAAATAGATATATACTAGCTGTTACCCGCGTTATTTGTGTCTTTATGACCATTGAGGTCTAGATAGATGATCTCTTAGGCCAAGTCACCATAGACGACTCTCAAAGTTGAACTCAATATCCTCTATTGTTAAAGTCATTAATTTGGTTAGGTCAGTATACGGAGTTGTGCTGTTTAAATGTTTGACTCAACACAACAGTTCCTGCAACATTTCTAACAAAGAAAATAAGGTGAATAGCTGCGCGAGCGTAGCGAGCGCTATTATTAGGCGAGTGAACATTTTTTATGGCTTTTTATAACCCCGACAGTTTAATTACAGTGACTAGTTTTATTAATCATTACTTGGTACTTGGTAAACCTAATCAAGGTTTACCAAGTTTTGCTGTTTAAGTATTTGAGTCAGTCTAATGTATGAGGCTGTTAAAACACGCTATTATACGCTATGTAGCGTTATTACTGCGCAAGCGAAGTGATAAATTTTTTTAAGACTTTTTATGACCCTTAAAGATTTTATGACCTACTAAGTCAACACCGATGACCCTAAGGTTAAACTTGAAATCCACTTATTTTAAGGTAAAAAATCATTATGAATATTGAAGGTTGTACTGTTTCAATTTATGGCCTCGTTTTGATGCATGTGGCTATTAAAATACAAAAAATGTTGAAATATTACCTGCAAGTAGATAAAACAAATGTTTGCGCGAGCTAGGCGAGCGGGAAAAATTTTTACTACTTTTTATGACCTACTAAGTCAAGACCGATGACCCTAAGGTTAAACTTGATATCCACTTATTTTAAGGTAAGAAATCATTAAGATTATTGAAGGTTGTACTGTTTCAATTTATAAACTCGTTTTGATGCATGTGGCTATTAAAATACAAAAAATGCTGAAATATTACCTACAAAGTAGATAAAACAAAGGTTTGCGCGAGCGCAGCGAGCGCTATCAATGCGCGAGCGATGCGAGCGCGAAAATTTTTACGTCATTTTATGACTCTGACAGTTTTTATGTCCTACTAAGTCAACACCGATGACCCTAAGGTTAAACTTGATATCCACTTATTTTATGGTAAAAAAAATTATGATTATTGAAAGTTGTACTGTTCCAATTTATGACTCGTCTTGATGAATGTGGCTATGAAAATACAAAAGTTGCTGAAATGTTTTGAAGATATTACAAAAGCTTGCGCGACCGGAGCGAGCGCTATTACTGCGCGAGCGTAGCAAGCGCTATCGCTGCGTGAGCGAAGCGAGCGCGAAAAATTATTGCGACCTTTTATGACCCTGACAGTTTTTATGACCTACTAAGTTAACACTGATGACACAAAGGTTAAACTTGATATCCACTTATTTTAAGGTTAAAAATCATTATGATTATTGAAGGTTGTACTGTTTCAATTTATGGACTCGTTCTGATGTATGTAGCTATTACAATACAAAAGTTGCTGAAATATTACCTACAAAGTAGATAAAACAAAGGTTTGCGCGAGCGCAGGGAGCGCTATCAATGCGCGAGCGAAATGAGCGCGAAAATTTTTACGTTTTATGACCCTGACAGTTTCTATAACCTACTTAGTCAACACCGATGACCGTAAGGTTAAATGTGGCTGTTAAAACACGAATGCTTTTGAAATACTTCCCACAAAGCAGATAAAACACGTTGGGCAAGCAAAGCCATCGCGTAAATTTTGATGACTTTTAATGACCCTGACAGTTTTATGGCCTAATTAAGGCACTTATTAAGTTTAGTCATTATCTATGAACCTAAGCTCAAACTTTTATGATTATGCAAACTCTATGTAAAGTTAACAAATAATATAGGCACCCACACTTAATTGCCGAAAAAAAGTATTGTTTGCCCTTTTATACCCTATCAAATGTTTTGTACAAAATTTCATCTGAATCGGCCAAACCGTTTTGCCGAAAAGAGGCCACACATTTACAAAATTCCATAATAATAATATAGGAAACCGAAATTTTCACCAAAAAAAGTATTCGTTGCCCTTCTATGTCTTTTTGACTGTTTGTGTACAAAATTTTTGCTTAAATGGTTAACCCGTTTGACCGAGATTAGGCCACACATTTACAAAGTTCAATTTAAAAATTCTGGACACCTGGACTCGACTGCCAGAAAAAAAGTATCTTATGTGATTCTATGCAATATGAACTGTAATATGTATAAAATTTCAGGCAAATCTGTCAAGCTGTTTAGCTGATAATAGGCCACACATTCACAAAATTCAATAAAAAAATATCTGGACCCCCTGACTCGACAGCCATAAAAAAAGTATCCTATTTCCTATTCTGCCCTATGACATGTATTCATACAAAATTTCAGGCAAATCGGTCAAGCCGTTTATTCGAGAAGAAGTCTTATATTTACAAAATTCAATTTAAAATATCTGAACCCCTGACTTGATAGCCAAATAAAAAGTATTCTATATCCTATTCTGCCCTATGAACTGTCTTTATACAACTTGTTAGGCAAATCGGTCAAGCTGTTTATTTGAGAAGAGATATTATATTTACAAAATTCAATTTAACATATTTGGACCCCCCGACCCGATAGCCAGAAAAAAAGTATTCTATATTCTTTTCTGCCTTATGAACTGTCTTTGTACAACATTTCAGGCAAATCGGTCAAGCCGTTTATTCGAAAAGAGGTCCTTTAGTTACAAAATTCAATTAAAAATATCTGGACCCCCTGACTCGACAGCCACAAAAAAGTATCCTATATCCTATTCTGCCCTATGACATGTATTCATACAAAATTTCCGGGAAATCGGTCAAGCCGTTTATTCGAGAAGAAGATGTATATTTACAAAATTCAATTGATATCTGGTCCCCCTGACTCCATAGCCAAAAAAAAAGTATTCTTTATCCTATTCTGCCTTATGTTCTATCTTTGTACAAAATTTAAGCCAAATCGGTAAAGCCATTTGACCGTGAAGAAGTCCCAAACAAACAAATAAACAAACTGACTTTCGCATTTATAATATTGGTGTTGATATATATATAGTGATCTGATGATTATATAGGCTCACCATCGACCACTACCTCACCTGCTGCAGCTGGTAAGTTATAATGCGATAGAAGATGATAGCACGCTAGGACTAAAATGGGAACTGGCTCTCAAGGACAGCTGCCGAAAGAGGATGCCGGCTATGGTAACCACAGTCACGGTAATATATTATACTAGCTGTCACCCGCGGCTTCACCCGCGTTATTTGAGTATTTATGACCTTTGAGGTCAAGATCGATAATCTTTTAAGCCAAGGTCTCATTTTCTGTGATATAGGCTAACTATGTTGATGAGTATGCAAAGTTGAAAATTTGTAAAAATAATTGTTTGTTGAAAGCTGTAAAAACACAAAAGATCCTGAAATTATTTTAGTTTTCCTTTTTATGTAGTAGATACTATAAAATAAAATATATTAATGCAACTCCCCCTAGTGAGCTAATATCGTAACACCTATTTAAGAACCCTCACTAATCAACTACAACTACAAACCCATTACTGAAAACTGCTTCAAAATCAGACTAATAGTTTTGATTTAGCACAAACAAATGCTTACTGCAGCGCTCATGTGATTCGTCACCGTGACATCTATCTAAGAACATACAACAATTGAACTCAAACCCATCTCTGATGAAAACTTCATCAAAATCGGACTAGTAGTTTTTGAACATAAATGTCTTTAATATGTAGTAGCTAATATAAAATTTATTACTTCACCGCCCTCTAGTGAGTTACTACCGTAACATCTATTCAAGAACCATCACTAATCAACCACAAACTGCACCAAAACCTGACTACTAGTTTTGGTTTTGCACAAACAAATGTTCACTGCAGCGCCCTCTGGTGAGTTGTTATCGTATCACCTATCTAAAAACATGCACCAATTAAAGCCAGACCCATCACTGAAAACTGCATCAAAATCGAACAAGTAGTTTTGGAGAATTATCTAAATCAGACTACTCTGTAAAAAGTTATGCGTGGTATAAAATAAATTTTAATAAATTTGAATTAAAAATAGTGTAAGAAAAAATGATTTTATTGTAAAAAAAAAGCGTGGGGTGCATGGTATCAATAGTTCCAAATATTTTATGAACAGATATGACTAGAAGGATTATTTTGATAATATCCTGAAAAGCAACCCACGCTTTTTTTTACAATAAAATCATTTTTTCTAACACTATTTTTGATTCAAATTTATTAAAATTTATTTTCTATTTTTTAGTTGGATTTTCTATAAAAGCGTATTTTTTTAAATTTTTAAACTATTATTTATTTTTCATTTTTTAGACGATTTTTTTTTTTAATTTCTTTTTAATTTATTTATTGTCATCGGTCCTTAATAAGTATACCAAATTTCGAGTTAATCCGACGTTTTGAAGGGGGTTAAAATCATGTTCAAAGATTCCGTTACATATTAACATACAAACATACATACGTCTGAAGCTAATAAAAGCGTATTAAAAAAAATAGACGCGTCGACTTGATAACCTCCTTCGTTTTTTTTTCGTCGGTTAAAAATGGCAACATGGATTTGCATAAACAATGTTTGCTGAAGCGCTCCCTGATAAATTGTCACCGTAACAACTACCTAAGAACATGCACCAATCAAACCCAAACCCATCACTGAAAATTGCATCATAAACGGGCTAGTCATTTTGGAGAAAAATTGCAACATTGATTTGCACTAATTAATGTTCACTGCAGCGCCCCCAGGTGAGTTTTCAATGTAACACTTATCTAAGAACATGCACCAATCAAACCCAAATCCATAACTGAAAATTACATCAAAATCGGACTATTAGTTTTGGAGAAAATGGTAACATGGATTTGCATACAAAAAACTCCTCTCACCCCAAACGCATATACCGTCTCCGTACCGTCGTGGGTAAAAAAGGAAACAAAGACAGAAGTGGCAAACAACAAGATCTCCAAATAACAAGCTGTTATTAAACAATTTAACAAAGACACTTAGTAGAGAGATCCAAAGTTATAATAATAGTATTACAAACTCAAACTTGAAACATCTCACGAGCGACAAAACTATTGATTATTTGCTATGGATAGCGAATAAACACCTTAAAACACCTATGACGCAGATTCCACCCATAAAACAAACTAATGGGCAATGGGCCATAAATAACGAACAAAAAGCGAAAATATTTGCTCAGCACCTGGACCAGATATGTCAACCTTACGAAGGAAATTCAAATTTTATATTTGAAAACATATCACATCATAAGCAAGAGATTAAACTCGTGACACCTAGAGACGTAAATAGTGAAATAAAACTACTCATTCAAAAGAAATTCCAAGGATATGACCTTATTACTGGAGAAGTTTTACGAAATATTCCACGGAAAGCTATAGTCAAACTAACAACTCTCATCAACGCTGCATTCAATATTCAGTATGTGCCAGAAGTGTGGAAAGTTGCAGAAATCATTTTATTTTATTTTCTGAGGTAAAAGGTAACAGGCCAAGCACAACGCTCGCCAGATGGTTAGCGATGACGTCTATATGACGTCTATATGACGTCTATAACAGATACAGCGGCATCCAAAATTCTGAACTGCCAGAATTTTGAATGTCACTGCACTGCGCCTGTTACCTTGAGACATAAAGATGTTGAGTTTCACATACCCTATAATTTTACTGGACACCTTGCCATTTTACCCGAAAAACATTCATATTACACGGCTGAAAATTTATTAGCAAAGTGGTGGTACCGCCCGAGGTGGACTAGCAGAAGACCTACCACTACAAACATCATAATAATAGCTAAGCCTGGCAAACTGCCTCATGAAGTTACTTCTTACAGACCCATTACATTGCTTCCGATAATGGCGAAATTATTTGAAAAATTGCTCTTGAGACAATTCAAACCTATAATATAAGAACATAAAATAATACTAGACTATTTGTTTTACCAGTTTGGGTTTAGAGAAAAACACTCTACTGTAAATCAAGTGCATAGAATCACAAATGTCATAGAGAGTGCGTCAGAGGAAAATAAAGTGTATTCTACAGTCTTCCTTGATGTAGCGCAATCATTTGATAAAGTTTGGCTTAAAAGCCTCATATACAAGCTTAGAAAAATGCTGCCTAAACAGGTTACTGACATCTTAGAGTCTTATTTATCAGATAGGACGTTTAGAGTAAGACAAAAAGATGCTTACTTGCAGTTGAAGCAAATTAAAGCTGGGGTACCACCAGGAAGTGTTTTAGGTCTGGTCCTGTACTTGTTATACACTTGTGATATCCTGCTTATATTAGAGAACAACATCATTGCAACATTCGCTGATGATACAGCTATCATGGCCTTAGGAGATAATCAAGAAACAGCAGTCAAACATGTACACACGGCTGCCAACACTATATTTGAATGGACAAAAATATGGAAGATAAAACTTAATTAAGAGATCATAAGAAAAGTGCCATTGGACACATTCATAGTTTAACAATAGTAAGCAGTTTAGGTCAAATTTAAATTACTTTATTAGTCTTAAGACTAGATTGTAATTTTAATTATACGCCATTATATTGGAGTATCATTTGTAAAAAAAACATGTACTTAACAAATTTAATAATGTACGATACAGTCAAGTTACTCACATAAATTGAGAACATTTCATCTTGGGATGATCATTTTTAAAGGCAGTTGTCCGCCAAGAACGGGTTTACATCTCAAAACTCTGATTGACCTGACCACCTTCTTCTTTCTTGTTTCTTTTCAAGCATGGCATATCCCAAAATTTATCAGTCTTGACCAAGTTCTCAGCGTCATCAAATGTATGAGGCATATCTTTCATAGTCGTCTCTGGGAGCATCAGTGATATCAGCGCGCCCAAGCCCGCCACACTTGCAATTACTAAGTACGGAAGCCAAAACTTGAATACTTTTAGATAAGCTATGTAAGGAGAGACTATCGTCGCAACATTGGCACATATATGCACCAAAGACATGCCCGATCCTCGCACTTGAGTCGGCAGAATCTCAGCCGTCCACTGCATCACGGTACTGCTCGCTATATTCACGGCAAACCTGGCCACCACGACACATACCACTGACGGGATCCCGCTGCCCACAAACACTACTAACACACAAAACAGAGAGCTGAGCGACAACATCATAACCGTCAGCCATCTTCTTCCAAAAATGTCCATCACAATACCACATAGCAATACTGACGGCAGTTCCGTGACGCTACTTGCAGCAAATGAGTAGAAGAAGTCAAACTCCAACTGCTCCAAATTCCTGAGTAAGCCGTCGAATACAATTTGAGTGCACATAAAGTCCAAACACACAAAAATTAATAATTTTCTCAGCAGCGGCCTCTTTATCATTTCTAGGCTGCTCACCCTTTCTTCTTTTTGTTCTTTTGCAAATGTTTCCTTGAACTGATCTATCAGTGTGGGAGGGACTACTTTTCTATTTATTGTGCCGATAGCTAGAATATTTTTCATTGCATCGTCGACGCGCCCTTTCGAAAGGAGCCATCTTGGACTTTCTGGAATCAATACAGGTGCTAGAAGAACGAGAGCTAGTAGCAGACTTGTGGCTAGAGAGAAGGTCTTCCAATGTCCACAAGCGAGGGCTATGAATGGAAATATAGTTCCGAATAGAGAGTAGAATATCGCAAATGCAGTATTGCAGAGCAAGCTTCTATACTTAGGTGCCATGTATTCGAGGACGAGAAGATATCCCATCATCATGCAAGTGTCGTGAGCCAAGCCCATGATAAATCTACAAATGACAAACTGAGTGAAGCTGGTTACAAAAGTGCTAGCTACTCCTCCAATACATCCGAATAAATTGCTCATTACAACTGCGGGGATTCTGCCAAAGCGATCTCCCATCCATCCGATCAATACTCCGCCGATAACTGAGCCAAGAAAAAATATCATTTGTGCGGTTGCAGGGTAGCTGCTCTTATCGCAGACCCATCCCAAATCACTCGAAATCGTTGGGTATGGAAACTCCGTTCTATCAAACTCCCATCCGTCTTGACATGGCACTGTTTTCCAAGTATCATTTGGTGTCAGACCATAAAATAACACTTCCGTCCAGTTCGCTTCGTACGCTTTACACTGTGAGTATCCAAATCTTGCGCTATCATCCTTTGGTATAGCAATACTTCTCCTTTGGTTCTCCGTTAGGTTCTCGAGTTCAGGTATCCAGCACCAATGCTTTGACGGCACTTCTGTTATAAAGATTTGTGAGAAATACACGATCACTCCGAACAAGTAGAGGGGAAATGTCGAGAATAAGAGAAACAGTTGGAACCTGCCTACTTCCCCGGCTGACGCGAGTAACGTATCATAATTGATATCTTCTGTGTTGATGTCAGATTTGCTTAGTTTGTTTTGACTTGTTTTCTTCATGGTATCTTTTGGCTTCTCGTATTCTCAAAATTCAAAAGTACTTTGAATGAATGCACGAGCTTCTCTTGATTATAACTGTATAATGAGCTGATACTGTGTTAATTTTTTTAAAGCCTGTATATTAAGTGTACACTTTGCAGTTAAACGAATTTATGTCTGAGATTAAATTCATTTTCATCGATAAACACTGCTCGTTACGTCGCTAGTGGTGCAACTAGTTTGAGAGGAGCCACGGAAATACAAGAACGATAAGATTATAATTCATCTTAGAAGCGGTAACTGTATTAAGTATTCAAACTCGTTTTACGACGTCGACGACGAATGAGTCTCACAATAAACAATTCAAAATGTAAATTACGATAGAGGCCCGAAGGCTGCGAAGTGCAAGTATACAAATAAATGTACGAGCCACAGAGTTCGAGGGCCAACTACATTAATACGTCTAAAACTCTAAATTGTAATTGTAACAGACTGTATGTAGGTACGTGCTAGTTGTCACGATATGAAAAAACCTTGCGCACGATGTCACAATATGAAAAGACCTTGCTTTTTACGACAAAGTAAGATTGAAATTATGAATAATTTTAGGTTTTGTGGTAGGTTTCTAGATGGCAAAGCAAATCCATTTCACTCATGAGCCAGACGAGACTTTACAATACTCAATGACAAGTCCCCTAATGGTAGACTCTAAAATACATATTTACGTACTGGTCACACACGAGGATCCATTTTAGATAAACAATATACAGCAATCCAATATTTTAAATAAGACATTTTATATTATTTTATATAGGCCGATAGCATTTTGATTTGATGATGCTGCTGATTTGCAGATGGTAGCACGCTAGGTCTAAAACAGGATATGGCTCTCAAGGACAGCTGCCGGAACACATTAGATGTTTGGCGACAGAATTTCCAACTTGAAGGTGGTAGCTCGCCAGGTGTATACTAGATAGTGTTCGGTGGCCGGAGGTTCCTTAACGATGTATTTCCTTCACCGGAGGGCTACTTTGAAATGCGCATATACATTTATCTATTGTAAAATCCATGGCATGGCAGGAATTTGAGCCCACTATCTCTGGCTTCAAAGCCGACCATTCCCTCACTGTGCCAAAACAAGGTTAAGAATATCAAACAAAAAACTAAATCCAAATCGGTTCATCCGTTTTGGAACTGCGATGCCATAGACAGTAACCCATATAGCAGATACACAGATGCACGGATACAAAAATACACTCATCAAACCTTAAACTCCCTTTTTGTGTCGGAGGTTAAAAATAAATATTCAGACGAATTAAGTTACTGCTCCTTATTTGAAATCAGTGTTTTATTTGTTAATGACGCCTGCTTCTTGTTTAGTTACTGAATTGAAAAGGTGATAAATAAACTGGCCAAGTGCAAGTCGGACTCGCACTCGTAGGGTTCCGTAACACTAACTGAGTTGTATATGCCATAACTATGAGTTTTCGCAACTACAAAATTAACTTTGTTTTTCATAGTGTTTGTATGAAAAACAAAGTTATCTTTGCGGTCGCCAAATCTCTAAAACTGCTGACTGTATCTCGTTCAAACCAATTTTCGTTGTTAGTTTTTATTGAGATCTACAGCATATATTTTTTTTAGATTTTTCACTCCCATACTTTAAAAGTTAGAGGGGGGAACCACATTTTTTACCACTTTAGACGCGCCTATCTTTCAAATGATTGACTTTGAGAAAAAATGATTTTGGGAACCTCAATGTCATTTTTGAAGACCTATCCATAAACACCCCACTCGTATAGGTTTGAAGAATTTTTTTTTTGTTTCAGTTCCATGTATGGCCCCCCCTTATATTTTTTATTTTTGTATAAAAATCGGAAAGCGGTTTACAGAATAAATCTATCTACCAAGTTTCAATTCTGTAGGCCTAACAGTTTCGGAATAAAATGGCTGTGACATACGGACGGACAGACAGACAGACAGACAGACAGACAGACAGACAGACAGACAGATAGACAGACAGACATGACGAATCTATAAGGGTTCCGTTTTTTGCCATTCGGCTACGGAACCCTAAAAAGACGTGTGGCACTCGGGGACTGCTGCGGTAAAGCTATTGCATAGCATTTTTTTATTTATGCAGTTATATATTTACTAAAAAACGACTAACTACAACTACTAAAAAGATTAGTATGTGTTGAGAAGCGCAACCATCTTAACTGATTTACCGGTTGAGATGCACAATAGCATTCGTATTACCGTTATAGTTAAGCAATAAGTAAACTGTGAGAAATGTTTTTAGGCTATAAAGTAATCCAGTATCCGTTACGAGCCATATTGTCGGCAAAGTAAAAGACTGTAGTTTGTTGCACATTTTGGAAACAGGCCTAAAATGCATAGCGGTTTAATATGAATTTGTATAGTATAATAGATTTAACAGTAAGGTAAGTTGTAAAGGCGTTTTGTCCAATAAAGAAATAAGTATTACCACTAGCTTGGGAACCTTGTTAGCCGTGGGAAAGGAACGGTTAATGGAGGTACCTAACGGTTCGCCTAATTGAACGGTACATGCCGGCCTGGTGGAAGGGCAGGGCTTAAAAACCCTTACATGTTCAAAAAGGGAGTCTTTTCAGATGGTCATTTCAGATAGTCATTTTCAGAGAGTCACTTCAAAGAAAGTTAGAGTCATTTCACGGAGAAAATTGATAGAGTAACTGTTCATAAAGTTGTGTGCGTGTGATTACTTCGGGGTTTTAATTCGTCACCACCCGTAATCCTTACCCTGCGCCTAAATCAGGGACAGAACCGCGATAGATACTGCGTCGTTGTTAGGGCGTCCAGTACGTGCGCGTGTGTTTATGGTTTGGCAAACGTTGCGGCCACCGTTGTTGGCCAGTTCATCGCCGGGACTAGAGACGCTTTTTCCAAGCACGCGCGGGCGGCGTATCGGTAGACGCGCACTTCGCGGTATCGTGTGTGTGTTCGCGGACTGTCTGCCTTTCGGGTTGGCTACCAGTATAAGCCGTGGTAGTCGATCGTCGTCGGGTTCACTACCAGTCTAATGTCTTGCGTACACCGAATCCGTCATCGGCCGAAGAATGCTCGGGCGTCATCGACCGAACTCGGCCGATCAAATCAAACGTAAGTAAATGAAAGAGAGCGCATACACTGCTACTACCGACGTCGTCCGATGACGCCCGAAAACGGACAATCAACTGACGAGTCCGAACGTGTTTGGATTTTTTGTCAGTTTTACCGGCTTCTTTCTGCGTTTCGACTTCGACAAACAAAATTGCGGTATGTATTTTCCAAAAAATACATTTCTTCGAAATCCTCCTCTTGAAAAATACGTCTATACTCTGTAGTTGCACAGTTCAGACTTCATAAGTTCCACCGACAACAGCCGTTATCATCTGCAGTGTATTCAGTTGAACGTCCGAGTTACTCGTCCGAGTAGTTCTGTCCGCCATCGGCCGACAAAATCGGTTTTGGTGTACGCGTACCGTAAGTCGTGATAGTGGAACGGCGTCGCGTACTTGTATGATATTGGCGATTTTCCTTAATGATATTCTAGGCTTAGGACTTAGGACTAGCACAATTTTTACCTGTAGTATTATTATCTTTTCTATGCTGTAGTGCAAAAATTGTGGCGCAATTAAAAATCGCCATATATAGAATGATTTTATATACAAGGCGCGCTAAAAACTTCTTTAACTCTACCTTCCCTAAGAAATTATTTACAAATTTTACCTTCTGTCCGTCCATTCCGTCCGTCCGTCCGTCTGTCAGAGTATCTTCGACATCTCTCTTCTAAATTGCATTTTTAATTAGTCAATAATCAATAACACACTCAATCCTAAATTAAATCACTTAGGGGCTAAAACACAACACACACGTCTTTGCGCCAACCGCCACCTGCGCGCGCATTAAAACCAAATCTACATTTCTTCTATCTAGTTATCGTAAAGTTATTACGACCTTATTTTGAAAGCGGTGAGGTGCAAAGTTGTAACTATAAAAACCTGTCAAAGATCAGGCTTTAATGAACGCTTTTCGGTTTCGCGCATGCGCAAAGCAAAGTGCAACTGCAAAAACCAACTGTCCATTACAGTTCGATCTAACGAACCTCATTTTTAGGTTCCATAGTCCTGACAAGAAACCCTTATAGTTTCGTCATGTCCGTCTGTCTGTCTGTCTGTCTGTCTGAGGTTTTGCTAAGAGACCGTTAATACTAGAAAGCTGTAATTTTCCCTTCGCCCCCCCCCCCCCCCCCCTGGAAAAATTATTGATAATAGTTTCATGAACTTCAAAGAAAAATTATAGCGGTTAAGATAACTTTGTTAGTGTAGCAGTAATAGTCGTTGGACTTGGGTGTTGGATAATGTTGTACCAAATTCAAAATGCTTAGTATAAATCCTTTAAAGTGACTAAGATGATGTAGTTGCTTGTTTGTGACGGGAAGACTAACTACCTAAAAATTAAAAAAAATACCTACCTACCGTAAAAATATATTTTTCAAAATTTTATTTCACCACTTCGTCGGCGTAATTGATATACACACCCCTACAAAATAACAGCTTTCTAGTATTGATGGTCTCTTAGCAAAACCTCGGACAGACGGACAGACAGACAGACGGACATATATGACCATAGGTTAGTGATAATTTATCTATTTTTTCGCAGTGTCACACAATAAATAATATAGGTAGTAGTTAGGCATTACATACAGTAATATAATTAAAAATCCGATAGATGGCGTTGTACACTGTTAACACACGCAAGTGTTTCATTTTATCAAGTTTTACCATTAAATTGAATGATGTGTGAAACCAAAGACGACCTTATCTTTACTACGCCAAGGCTTCAAAAATGAGGTTCGTTTCGTTGGGGTGTTAGGTCTTATTTTCGTTATGGAATTTCTGGATTCGGTCTCCACGCTCAAGGCCAGCGATAGAAGCTACGCAATAGCTTAAAAACAATTATTATAAGTTTCAAAGACGCATTTCTGTTACAAAATAAGTAAAACGACACTTCAAAGATAACAAAAGGTATATAAGTAACTGAACAGAGCTATTTCAGATATATTTCAGTTTTATCTCACTTATGAAAGATGTTTGATTCGAACATTTTGAATATTCTCATGTTTGCTCATAAATGTTCGTTATTATTAGAGCATTAGTTTAAAAGTTCTCAAAAAATAGCTGTAAATAGTTACAGCTATTTTTTTAAACAAAAAAACTAGAAACAGAGGACCGGACCTATTCTATAGAGAGTAGGTCCGGTCCACTGTTTCTAGTTTTTGAAGGAAAAGAGTGAAAACGAACTGAGTAAACCATGGCAGACACAAACATAGAAGACATCAATTATGACACGTTACTTGCGTCAGCCGGGGAAGTAGGCAGGTTTTTTTTTGTTTTTTTCCTGCTGGTATCCTCCGATAAAGATCAGAGACTTTTCAAACTTGACATTGCTGTATATCTTCCTAAGAATCTAAACAACATTGCTCTTCAAGATGTACAATGCATACATACCAGTTATCAATGGTGACCCTGATTCTTGTAAACAATAGTACGTACTTACACTCTGAACTTAATTATTAACATACTAAATTTTCTTGTCTTTTTTGCTTTTTACATAGGTTTTTTTTGCACTATTTTTTTTCTGTTGCAGATGCAGTAGATGGCTGAGATTCTGCTGACTCAAGTGCGAGGATCGGGAACATCTTTAGTGCACATATGTGCAAATATAGCGACGATGGTCTCTCTTTGTGTAGCTTATCTGAAAGTATACATGTACCTACTGGCTTGAGTAAGTAGTGCTTACAATTGGTGCAGGCTTGGGCGCGCTTATATCACTGATGCTCCCCATATGCCTCATACATATAATGAAGCTGAAAACTTGGTAGAGACTGATTAATTATGGGATATGTCATGCTTGAAAAGAAACAAGAAAGGAGCAGATGGTCAGGTCAATCAGAGTTTTGAGATGTGAACCCGTTCTTGGTGCAGAATTATCTACCATTGACAATTATCTCGTCAAGATTAAATATCCTCAAATAATGGGAGTTACTTGAAAGTGCGATACATTTTTAGGGTTCCGTAGCCGAATGGCAAAAAACGGAACCCTTATAGATTCGTCATGTCTGTCTGTCTGTCTGTCTGTCCGTCCGTATGTCACAGCCATTTTATTCCGAAACTGTTAGGACTACAGAATTGAAACTTGGTAAGTAGATGTATTCTGTGAACCGCTTTCCGATTTATATACAAAAATAAAAAATATAAAAGTTTAAGGGGGGGCATCCCATACATGGAACTGAAACAAAAAAAAAAATTTCTTCTAACCTATACGTGTGGGGTGTCTATGGATAGGTCTTTAAAAATGACATTGAGGTTCCTAAAATCATTTTTTCTCAAAGTCAATCATTTGAAAGATAGGCGCGTCTAAAGTGGTAAAATGTGTGCCCCCCCCCTCCCCCCCCCCCTCTAACTTTTAAAGTATGGGAGTGAAAAATCTAAAAAAAATGTATGCTGTAGATCTCAATAAAAACTAACAACGAAAATTGGTTTGAACGAGATACAGTCAGCAGTTTTAGAGATATGGCGACCGCAAAGATAACTTTGTTTTTCATACAAACACTATAAAAAACAAAGTTAATTTTGTAGTTGCGAAAAATCATAGTAATGGAATATTTAACTGTGTTACGGAACCCTACGAGTGCGAGTCCGACTTGCACTTGGCCAGTTATTTAATTCTTCATGTATATATTTTGCAATTGGTTGGTCAAAAAAAGGAAATGATGGAGGTGTAGCTACAGCAGACATTGATTTTTTGTAGAAACAATGTTTTTTCTAGAATCATTTTCCAGGGAGGCAACGGGGGAATACATTTGTATGGAAAAGTGCACCCGGTTGTCCCTCTTAATTTTGTCTAGGTTCCCTTTATAGGAAGCATGAAGTAGGCGCTCCGTTATGTTACAGTGGTCCTAAAATAGGCGACAAAGTCATAAACCCATGATTTCATTTCAAATTATTTCAAGGCTAAGGCACTATTATCTATATATATAAAAGAAAGTTGTGTTAGTTACTACACTTATAACTCAAGAACGGTAGGACCAATTTTTATGATTTTTGTATTTTTGGAATTGTCTTTGTCAGGAATAGGATAATAAGTATTAAAAACAATGAATAATTGACCTAAAAAAATTATATAAGAATAAATATTTTGCCAAAATGTTCCTGGGTTTAAAAACTGCCGATTATTTGATGTTCAATTGTTTATCCTGCCGTATTTTTTTTTTGGTATAATTATAGTTCCACACGATTAGTGCATTTAGCCAGTGTCAAGTATAAAAAAATCTTCCCATGTGTGGATAGCATTACAATATTCGGATTATCGCGTTTTTTTGGTAAAATTATGGCTCCACACGATTAGTGTATTTAGCCCGCGTCAAGTAGTAAGTATATCAAGTATATAGTAAGTCAAGTAATAATTTTTCAAGTTTTTATGATTCAAGTCATGTAGATTTAAAAAATGACAAATATTGTCAGTAATGATAATTGTTTGACATATTTATTGATTGTCAAATATGCGTGCGTTCAGAAATGTATGCTTACAAGCAACTTAAAAAAGTTTATATTTCCAAAAACCATTTTACCAATTTTTATTGTATTTCTGGATTGCCATAATACATTAATAAACTTAATATCTGTTTTGTATTCATTTATTACGTTCATAAAAGCCTAAAACAAGTTCATCTAAAAGGTAACACGACAATCATTGTCTGTTAGGTGGTACGAAGTTCGCTGGGCCATCTAGTAGTTACATAAAAAAAATCTAGATAGTAGTTAGTATTTAAGTCTTCTGTGCCTGGATCGAACAAAGCAGACATCAATTATGACACTCATATATCGTATCATAATTGACTGACGTGTCATAATATAACACAACATACTAATTTTGTATCATAATACTAGCTGTACCCCGCGGCTTCACCCGTTTTAAAAACTACTTTCATTTATCTAAAACTTTCTTTTCATAAGAACCTTCGTCTGACAATAACAAACACAACATAAAAATAATTAGTCAAATCGGCCCAGCCATCCACGCGTGATGGCGTGAAGAAGGGACATAGGGATTAATTTATTAATGTATAATAGATATAATATAATAAATAACAAGCTGCTGAATGTAATAACTTGAAAATCTTCATGCGCTGCTCATTTAAAAAAAAACTTACAAGCAATGTGGGCTGCATATTACTAGTAGTCTTGTTAACCCCTCCAACTAAGCTAAATATGCTTGTGTCTGGAGTGGGTTCACGTCAATAGTGTAATGGGTGGGGATCAAACTCACGATCGTCTGGCCTACGGCTTAGCCATTGTACTATTGCCGCTTTTAAATACTCAAAGAGCTCATGCTCATCAAATATTTCTAATCTTTCTAACACTCGTTTAAAAGTTCGCAAAAGAGAGCTTTAACTAAAAAGTAAGTCTGCTGTTCCCGGGTTGCCCCATAAATTACTTCTTTCACTATACAAAGTTGGCCCAGGGGAAATCTCCATACAAGTTTTGGATAGTTTGCAGTCTCTTACGTAGTTTAAGAAATATAAGCTGTTGCTCGCGATTTACTCTGTTTCAATTGCACTGGATTTAAAATCAGGGAGTTAAAGCAAATCCAAAAAATGCAAAATGAATTGAAAAAAATTATAAAGTATGTATTTTTTGTATTAGATGAAATCGTTTTATGAATTAAATGACAATGTCCAGAATGGCCCTGTGCAATAAAAGCATCTGGCATACACGATAATTAATTGTCTATTACATTAATTTCAAATACTTTTGTAACACGGACTAGTTGCATGCCAAAATGAATATTAAAAAGTATTATTTGCGACTAATAACAATAATCACCGCCATTTTTGCCAAACTTCAAGTTTTGTCGAAAAATATTAGGGATTCCCATAAACGTTGCACCCTAACTAGACTGTACATGGTAGAATTGGTAGAAAATTTCTGTAAAGACAAATTCATTCACCCCACCTTTGTTTCTATTTCGCTATACAAATTCAATCGTATCATGTCCGTAATACGGTTGAATTTCGTAATACGAAATTCAAATCTCACTGCGGATTCCGCTGTCGAGATAGCTTACAGAATAGCCCTACAGGCTCCGTAGGGACGCGACGTAATGCCAACTCGCCTCTATGTCTGTCCCTCTTTCTCTTGGCGGTGGAAGGTAAAGAAGTATCTATTTCTCAGATTTAAGGTCTCTATATATACAGTGACAACATTTTTGGTGTACTTGAACGAAGTAACGGGTCATCTATACATAAAATTGTCACAACCATTGTGTAAACGAGTATTAAACTATAATTATTCCCTTATACAATATGTATAGCAACATCATTACTACTTTGCTATCATAAATAAAAGCCAGGCATTATTATAATAAAAAATAATTATAGAATAACTAGCTTTGCCGCGCGGTTTTCTCCGCGTAGTCATCGTTGCGGTTGGAATATCGGGATCAAAAGTATCAATCAATCAATCAATCATTTATTGAGTAATAATATGCATCTATATACACTAACAGACTTACAACTATGCAATAAATTAGTGCAGAATGCAGATAATTAGAGGGTGTGTCTGTGCCTGGACAAGAAAATCTGATTCCCAGACACGACTCCTTCTCGCGGTTACATTTTAAATAACAAATTTAACAAATAGTTAGGTACAATAAATTAAAAATAATAATAACAATAACAAACAATATTAATCCTATATAATGTGTACATCATGTTCATCAGCATCATCAGCCCACTAGGAAAACTCAAATCATATATAATAATAATAATATGTCCACTATAGTTTATATTTATAAATGCTATTACAATAGAACATTATTGTAAAATAAAATAAACATTTAAAGTATTTCTGTAACAGTATTTCTGTGGTAGTTTTAACTTTTTCATAGTTTTATTGATGAATATGTTTACGTATCTTAATAATCTAATTTGATTAGTTGTTCTGTATCATTATAGTTTTTATGTAATAGCCAGTATTTCAGAGTGATTTTACATTGACGTTTATTGAGAGTGTGAAGATTTAACAATTTATTTATTTTGTTGTATATAAATGGTGCTAGATAACATTGTTGGGTGTGAATAAATTTTGTGTTATGTCTTTCGATTTTAAACGTTTTTATTCTTCTGTGTTTCCTATGTGAGCGGGCAATGTCAAATGGAGTCAATGTGTGTTGATACATAATAATTTGTAAAATATATAATTGTCGTACAGAGAGGACCTTGGCAATTTTGTAAAGATCAGTAGTTGGAAAACGAAAAGGTTTGAACAGTATAGAACCCCCACTTCATCCCCTGAAGGGGATGAAGTGGGGGTTCAAAGTTTGTATGGAAAAACAAGATTAGATAGTATTTTCTATTCGAAACTTCATACAAGTGCTTCATTGGCCATTCTTTTGTTATATGTGACTTTAATATAAAAAAGCAGAAGCTAGTGCCATTTACAATTAATTATAGACCGTTAAAAGACATACCTATTGAATTATTCAACTCAGAATTGAGTAACATCGGTTGGGACTCAATTTATGAACTGGACGATATAAATCAAATGGTCAGCCGCTTCAATAATATCTTATTAAACTTGTTCAATATATATGCTCCATTGAAATCCATTTCAATCAAAGACCATAATTACCCATGGGTTACAAACAACATTAAGCTGATGATGCAACTGCGTAACGAAGCTCTATCCGTATACAGACAGACTAAACTAGATACCAAACTTATTTATTACAAAGATCTAAAATCTTTAGTAAATCGATCCATATTTTTTGAAAAAGTAGCATATTATAAACATAACATAAATAATAAAATTAATAATCCGAAGGTTCTTTGGAAAAATCTTAAATCAACACTCTTAAACACATCTAGTAGCAAAGACCTTCCACTACATTTTACGGATGCAAATGCAATAAATTTTCATTTTTTAGACGTTCCGGGAAATTCACATACACATATCTCACAACTAACTTACTTTGAATTTCACCGACACTGCTATGCAAATGAAAGTACGTTTTCACTTGCAACAGTAAGCGCCGATTCTATTTATAAAATTATAAGCTGTTTAAAATCTAACGCAGAGGGCTGTGACCATATCACATTAAACATGATACTCTTTACCTTGCCAAATACCATCGATATTATCACTTCTTTGATAAACAACTCTATTCGTACCTGTACCTTCCCTGAAGCCTGGAAAACCGCCATCGTACGACCTTTACCGAAAAACAACAATCCAAATGAATTAAAAGATCTTAGACCAATAAGCATCTTACCATGCATGTCTAAGATCATGGAAAAAGTAGTATGTCAGCAGCTAAATAGTTTTCTAGAAAATAACAAAATACTACCGGAGGTGCAGTCAGGATTCAGGAGAGGTAGAAGCACGGCCACAGCATTAATTGACGTCACGGACAATATTTTAGCGGCCCAAGACAAGGGCATGTGCACTTTGCTAGTTTTGTTGGATTTTTCGCGAGCCTTTGACGCAATAAACATAAATTTACTTCTTTCAAAATTAAATTACTACGGTTTTGACGCATCAGCTATTAAGTGGTTCGACAGTTACTTAAGTAACCGTCGGCAATATGTCGAACTGAGACAGAATAGTGGTCCCCCTTTAATATCTTCACAAGCCGAAGTAAATAGAGGCGTGCCACAAGGGTCCATACTGGGCCCTATTCTGTTTATATTGTATAGTGCCGACGTTACAAAATACATAAAACATTCCAAATTTCACATTTATGCCGATGATATCCAAATTTATATACATTTTGCACCAGACTTTCTAGACACAGCTATTAAAAATATAACTGAAGATTTAAATGCTATAGTAAGCTGGTCTGTTAATAATTGCCTTTTACTAAATCCCAGTAAGACTAAATTTATGGTTTTTGGAAGTAAACATAAACTCTGTTTGCTACCTCTTGATATTAATATAACTATATTGGGCGAAAAGGTTGAGAGAGTATACGTAGCTCGCAATCTAGGTCTTAAAGTAGACGTACACTTGCGTTTTGAAGAGCATATTGCAGAGTCAATTAAAAACTGTTTTTATAGACTAAAAACGCTCTATAAGCTTAGACCCTTTTTAAGCGAAAACCTTCGCATTGCATTGGTTGAATCACTCATCTTGTCTAAGCTTAATTACGCGGACACTGTGTATGGATCACGATTGCTGTCTCGAACTCAACATTTAGTTCAAAGAGTACAAAACGCCTGTGCAAGATTTTGCTATAATATCCCCGCTAGAGGTCATGTCACACCTTTTCTTAACAACCACTACGCTTTGAAAATGAAATCTCGACGTAAACTCCACCTCGCGTCCCTTCTTTTCGGGATTCTTAATTACGGACAACCGTCATACTTATGCGACAGGCTCATCTGGAGATCTCAGAGAAGGTCGTGTCCCATAAGACAGGTCTCACAGCAACTCTCCACACCGCATCATCACTCAGCCAGTTTTAGGGGCTCTTTCCGCTACTCCGCTACCAGGTGCTGGAATAACATCCCTCCTCCGATAAGGAGTACTAAAACTTTAAGTTCTTTCAAGTTTAAGTTAAAGCAGTACCTGATAGTTGAGCAGCGGAAAAATGCTGATGTAAATAAAGACATGTCGATCATATAAGACATATACAATATATTCTCGCTCATCTTAATAATTTTATTTATTTAGTTCTGCCTTCCAAATGACCCAGCTATTCCTTTCTAAATTAAAAGCCTCCAAATGTTGTTCCTTTCCTAATTAACCTAAAATACATATTTATAAGTTTTATTATATTTTTTCGCTCCGACATATAAATTTTTTATACATATATTTAGTATCTAATATCTATATTTAATATTATTATTAAATATATTATTATTAAATATATTTATATTTAATATCTATCTAAGTGTACCTATTTTATCTATGTATCAATTTATCATTTATTTTTATTATTTTATTTACAAATATTTTCGCATTTTTTTTCATCACCCGCAGGCTTGTCTGAAAATCAGCGTCCAGGTGTAAATCTAGACATAATGTGCTGAGACAAGCCTTTTTGACACCTCACATTGTTTCTTGTTTTTTCTTGTTTCATTGTTTTAGTAAGTATTTTAATGTGTTATGTCAAATAAATGATTTTTCTTTCTTTCTTTCTTTCTTATAACCTTTAGCACAGATCTTTGGGATCTTTCTAGGGGCAACATGTGGGTCTTTAGTGCCCCACCCCAAGCGGTAATGCAATAGGTAATAATGGATTGACATAATGCAGAATATATAGACATTAGAAGTTTGTTGTTGGCGATGTGCCTTAGTTTTTTAAAAGTCCAGATTAATTTTCTGACACGTGAGGTAATCATATTTATATGAGGTACCCAAGACATGCGGCTGTCTAATATGACACCCAGGTATTGTATATGTGAGACAGATTCAAGATAGGGGCAGCTACAATCTGAGAAGTTGGTGTGGGAATCACTGTGTAGTTGGAGCTTGTAATGCAAAGGTGGATCGCTAGGTTTACGTAGGGCAAATGATAGATATTTTGTTTTGGTCACATTTAGAGTCAAAAGGTTAGTTTTAAGCCATTGTGATACCTGTTTCATGCCATTCTCAGCTGCAGCATAAACACTAGACCAAGTCTCTCCTCTAAATACAAGTGCTGTGTCATCAGCGTAGCAAAAGATTTTCGCATCATTAATCTTCATGTTACACAGATCATTTATATAAATCAAGAAGAGACTTGGTCCAAGAATGCTTCCCTGAGGAACGCCATATGTAATGCTAACTTCTTTGCTGGTAACCCCACCTATTTTTACAATTTGAGATCTATTTATTAAGAAATCCTTAAATATGTTTAAGCAGTTGCCACGAATCCCAATTCTCTCTAGTTTGTTTATAAGGATAGGGACCGAAACCGTGTCGAAGGCTTTCGCCAAATCTAATAATATAGCTATGGTTTTATTTTTGACATCTAGATCCGCTGAAACTGAATTACAAAGATTTAATACTGCCATTTCTGTCGATTTTCCTGTTCTGAAACCATATTGGTTTTCTGATAAAATGTTGTATTTGTTAAGATATTTTATTAATCTGTTATTTAAAAGCTTTTCAAAAATTTTTGAGAGTGCTGGTAGAACCGAGATTGGACGAAAGTTACCCACGACGAATCGGTCCCCACCCTTATGAACTGGAGTAACAAGTGCTTTCTTAAAAACATTTGGAAAGATTCCCCTTTCCAAACATAAATTAAACAGCTCTGTTATAATGGGCGTAAGTACATTTCGAGCCAATTTTATAAATTTAGGTGAAACATTATCCCATCCTGCAGCCGAGTCTTCTTTCATGCTTAATATAATACTATGGACTTCGTAATTGTCTGTAGGAAGCATAACACATGATTGCACTGGTGAGTTAATGTGATCAAGAGACAGTGACAAATTTACTTTTGATGCAGCAATGTCTTCGGCTAAATTACGCCCTATGTTGGAAAAATATGAATTTATCTCTTCTATTGATTCCTTTAAAGTGGGTTTTATTGATAGTAGTTCTGTAGGTATTGATTTAGTTGTATTTATGTGTGCAATATTTTTAATTGTCCTCCATTTCATTTTAGTATTTTTAATATTTTTTTCTAATAACGATTGGTCATATACAATTCTTGCATTTTTGGTTAATTCTTGACAATATGTCTTATATCTATTATAAATAATTTTAGCATATTCACTATTTTTGTTGTTATTGTAATTGCTGTGAATTTTATCTTTGTGACGAATACACCTAAGTAATCCTTTTGTAATCCAGGGTTTACAGGTCCTTTGATTTTTAGGAATATTTAAATTACTTGTATTATTAGTGATAATTTTTGATATAGATTCAACTAAATTTTTAGCAATATGATTTGGATTGTTTGATTGCAATATAGTATTAAAATCCTTGTTTTCAAGTTCAGTAACAGCGTTTTGCCAATTTACTTTTTTAATGTGCTTTATAGGTTTATTTTTACTAGTAATTTTATTAATGCATAAAAGGGTCGGGAGATGGTCGGTGATTTGAGTTTGTATTATATTTATGTATGAACTAAGAGAAGTTTTTAATAAAATATGATCCAGGCAGTTATTTTGTCTAGTAGGCATCGTGTGTGCTGGGAGAAATCCTTTTTCGATAACAAAATTAAGGTACTTAGATGTATTTGTTTCATTTGTGTTATTTTTAATGTCAATGTTAATATCGCCTGCAATGATAACATGTGAGTATTGCTTAATAGAATTTAGAACATCATCTAAAGAACCTATAAAACTATCTACATTTCGAATTGATGGTGATCTGTAAAGGCAAACTATGGCGATATTCGTTTTGAGTTCCACTAGCAGGCAATTTGCTCCTGTGAAAACTGGTTCTTTGACATAGTATTCGATATGCGTGCTTATATAGACAACGATACCATCATTTTGGTTTAGATAGTTTTCAGTAGCATGTATAAAATATCCATTTAATGTAGGTGGATTTTTGTCCTTATTTAGCCAACATTCGGTTAGGATAATAATATCACATTTGAGTTTTATTCTATCCAGTAGAATTTCTAGCTGTAAAAAGTTTTTGTACACACTTCTAATATTAAGACATAGAATTTTAAGGTTATTTTTACTATTTCCAATATTGTGTACACATTCTTCGGGTAAGCATGAAGTGGCAGTAGCAATATTTAGAGAATCCAAATCATGTAAAACTTCATTTATGTCCATCATTTTTATTTGATAACGTGTATTGTGAGATAGTGAGGATTAACACCTTTCCGGCGGTGGTCGGTAGTTGGCTGATAATGATGATCATCTTTTGAAATAAACTTTTGTATCGTATTTTTACCCTATTTCGTTTGGGTAGAATTATTAAAATAGTACAGTAAGAGTAGGATTTTAACAGTGGCAAGTATATTAATAACTCTAAAATACAAAATGTTTCTTTTATGTAGTGGTTAAGGTAATAGTGTGACGTGATATAGATCGCGCTCAGTGAACGGCTTTTAAACAGTATTAATACGTAAATATTTTTTATAATCGTGTGTATAAGGCCATAATAATTATAAAAAACGTGATTAGAATTTTTAAATTCGTTACGTGTGTTAGTCACCTTATAATAAAGACGCCGAAGAAAGCAAACCAAAATAACAATGTCGTGTATTTGATTACAGTTATCATAATGAGAGATAATTTTAGTGTTAAATAGATTATTTATTGACGAAAAACTTAATGGGCCATCTAGTCTCAGTTTTGAGTTTGTACGTACAATTAGCCACCAAAATACAAGTATATACTCAATAATGTTTTTCATACATGAAACGTTAATTCTTCTAAGGATTAGTTGACCTAATATATGCGATGCTATGAAAACTAAACGTATAAATATAAACCGCAATGACTGTTGTAATATGTAGCTGCAGCTGTTCCTATTCGACTCATACCCAAAAATGAATATCCACCAGGTATACATAAAGTTATGTGATTTATTGAGATGAATATATACAGCCTTTGTTTGCATTATAATAGGGTAGCATAGGTTGTAATATTGTAATACATATTTCACTTTTGATATACTGTATAAAAATAATACGCAACAAGTAAGTGCACAATATAATATTATCGTCCTATTTGTAATTGCACTCATGTTAGTAGTCATATTACCATTATGACAGTTATATGACACATTTCCTAGGTAAGAACACAGCATTGGACGCGGTCGCGGAACCGGTTTGTTATCTAAAGATTTCTCGAGAGTTTTTGTTTCAAATGGCAGGCTAATATATTGTAATAATAAGTGATAATTAATAATGTTTCTTTTTTGTGGTAAATAGCTATGATGCGGTAATAAGACAGTAGATTGTAATTCATTGTATTGTTTTTTAAATTTTGATATAGAATATAGTATTTTAAAGATTATGGTAACATAATGTTTGTGTGCGAACTTTATTATGATAAATAGTCTTTTTTCTCTTCCAAAATTGCTGGCAGGTAATATTATGAATAGGTGAAAGTAATTTACATAAATACTATAAGTGGAGCTGTAACTATTCTTTGTAGTATTAAGTATATATAGCTTTCGTAGAAGGCTGTCAACACGGCATAAACCTTTTACATAGTAAATTGTTATTCTTATAATAATAATAGGTAAAACAAGAATATATATATATACAAAAATAAGTCATTCCATTTGTTTAAGTTTTTCGAGTTGTTCTTCGTGTTTAATGTGGAGTGCAGTAGACATTTCCGTCTTTCGGATGTACACCCTCCCGTTAGCAGTCCAGCAGAACTTATAAGTGCCGTTTTTTGTCATCTGACGGCCAAGATAAAAGAGTCGTCGATTTTTACTTGTGAGATGTTCCCCAATATATATGAGAGAAGTCTGATCTTTGATACCCATGTGTGTGGCGGCAAGCCGGTTGTTTGGATTGTTTGTGTTGTGGATCTTTGCTGCCTTCAATAGGTCGAATTTTGACGAGGTACTATTTAGCTCGACCACGATAGTCGGACGGCCCTCTTTTTTAGTAGACCACCGGTATATGTCACGCACCGCCAGAGGTTCAGTTTTCAAACATTTTGATAGTGTGTTTACGTAATTTATGAGGTCATTTTTGGTTTCTTTATCTTGTTTTGGTACATTGCGTATCTCGATATGTGAGCTCAGTGCGTTACGCGACTGATCCTCAAGTTGGCCTTCCAGACGCTTAATATGTTCATCCTGCTGCACGAATTTGACCTTAAAATTTGTTATTTCCTGAGTCAGCTCCTCGTTTCGCGCTGTTAGGAATTCCATGGCTTTTTCAATGTCATTAAGCTTGTTTAATTTTGTATCAACTTTGTTTAATTTTGATGTCAAGTCGTGCTTAAGAGAGCTTATTGCTTTGAGCATTTCATCTTTATATGATTTAAGGTCATACTGCCAGTCGGGTTCGTCCCGAGGTCGCTTCACCCTACTAGATCTTTTAGAATGTTCTCCATCTGAGGCAGTTCTATCTGGTGAACGCATCATTTTTAGTTAGTAGGATAAGTCTGAAAACCTAGACGAGACCAAGGCGATGGAATGTTCGTTCGTAGTGCAAGCGTGGTGCGTCTAATGAGTCACCAAGCGCTATTGCGTAGGCCCAGCTTCGGGAGCTGTGTGGCGGCGTCGCTAGTAAGTGCGCGCGTGTGTGTGTTTTCTATAGTGTGTATTCACTCACTGCGTATTCGTCACCACCAGCCGTCTTGCTTGCACTAATTGTGTTTTACGAAATATGAATATGAATAGAGACGGACACGTCCGTCCACTACGAGCGACGCGCGAGAAGCAATGTATCTTTTGTAATTATCCAGGATCTAGGATATCTACTTACCAAATTTTAGTGCAATAAGTTCTGTAGTTTTAGCGTGAGGATGTAACAAAGATGCACACAAACTTTCGGCTTTAATAAATTAGTAGGCAGTTGGATTTCCGTTGACTTAATTATAATAACCGGCCAAGTGCGTGTCGGGCCACGCGCAGTGTAGGGTTCCGTAGTAGCCTGTTATTCGATGCAAGTCTTTACCCGTTATAAACAAGCAACTAGATACTACGTTTTGTCACTTTAAAGGATTTATTCTAAGGATTTTGTATTTGTTACAAAATTATCCAACACCCAAGTTCAACGACTATTACTGATAAACTAATAAAGTGATCTTAACCGCTATAATTTTCCTTTAAAGTTCATAAAATGCACTATTATCACGAATTTTTCCAGATTTTTCAAGCCTGCAGTTTAGCTTTTAGAGGGGGGGACGCCCTATTGGAACAAAATTTGCACTTTAAAGTTTAATATTTCGTAAATGGAGCATTCAATCGAAAAATGGTTTTGGTATCAACCCTTTAGTCATTTTAAAAGACCTATTCAACGATACCCCACACGTCCACGTATTCCTTGTCAGGACTACGGAACCCTAAAAATATAAAATCATCACCATCATCAGCCTTTTTAGGGTTCCGTACCCAAAGGGTAAAACGGGACCCTATTGCTAAGACTCCGCTGTCCGTCTGTCTGTCTGTCTGTCTATATGTCTGTCTGTCTGTCCGTCTGTCACCAGGCTATAGCTCATTAACCGTTATATATATTTAGACAGTTGACATTTTCACACATGGTGTATTTCTGTTCCCGCTAGAACAACAAATACTAAAAACAAAATAAAGTTAAAAATTAAAGGGCGTCCCCATACGTGTTTTTAAACGACATATATCTAATTAGTTTCGGCAAAATGACATAGATGGCGCTAGTAAACGAGCCCCGTCTTTCTAGATCGCGACCAAACCAAATATTCTTGGTAATATCAATTAATCAAATATATGAAACGGTTAGTACGGTATGGTTGAAACGTTGTTATGTTTCGTATTGTACGGAACCCTCCCTAAGTGTGCGATAAGAGACGCGATGCTGACTCGCACTTGGCCAGTTTTATTTTGTTTGTGTCTGATAGATTTGTGTCTGGACATAGACCTATGGCAAACAAACAATAGCGGAAATGAATATTTCAAAATTTTCATTACCATATCAGCAAATTATATTTTGAGATTTTGAAAACTAATATGTAATTCATTTATATAGAGATAAAAATATTTCCTAATTAACAAAGTTCAAATACTACAAAAATAACCCACCCCTAAGACTTATAATTTATTCGTAGACCCCTAACAATGCTCAACATTTGCACCAGGTACGAGCCGGGGTGGAAGTCACCTGTCTTCTCTTTCAATTTCCGCCCTTAGATATCTAAATTTCGATTTACCAAATTTGGCAGATTTTGATTCCCGATACTCATTTTTGAGACATTTATAAAATGGATATTCGCGCGTTAGGGGAATAATATATGAATTTATATAATTAATCAATAAATGAATTTAAGGTACGGCCACACCGCGGCGTCTTGCGATCTGCGGGCGCGATCTCAGTACTTTTCAATTGTTTTCTGATCGCGTTTGGTGTAAACCATTCGGTACAAATACTACTGCGCTATCTTATCGCTGCCTTGAATACGCACGCAGAACGCTGCGGTTTGTCCGTACCTTAATACTAGTAAGTATATTCTATATCTATTATATTATATTATATTTAATATGGAAAGGTAAATAGAAATAAGAGCAACAATGTTTACTGTATGTTTTATTATTATTGTATATTAAACAATAGTCAGAGCAAATAAATATAAATTGTGTCATACAAATTTAAAGCGTTAGAAAATTTAAGAAAAACATAAATCAAAATTATACATCGTTAGTCAACCAAAAAAGTCAAAAACAAATACATACAATCGAATAAAAATAAAAATTAAGGACTATAAAACCTGATTTTGTCCCTCACGTGCAAAGCAACGATAATATTTTATCATCTAAACTATCTCTATCATCACAAGGAAGCCAAACAAAACCCACATAATATACAAATCCTCCTCTACCCACTGAGTCCAAATATCTCAGGCACCCTTAAGTACGGTACCCTTTCTTCGAGGGTTCTATTATACCCAAAAATAAACAAGGATCCGGACAAATTACGTAAATAAATGACGGCTTAAGAAGAAATTGCGTTTCATATGAGTAAATAGTCATGCTGTAGATGGGTTTTAACGTAAGTTAGTACTTTTTCATTAAACATTCTCATTGGATATCTTGTTTTCCTAAATAACTTAATTCCTCGCTTTTCTAACCACCATCCATAGAAATCGAAAATTATTCCTATTTCTATGCCACCATCATAGAAGTATATTAATTAAAGAAAGTTTAAAAACTAAAACAACCGACTTCCATGCCGCGCGAGTCAGTCTCAGCAGCAAGGTTGAGACGTTTATCGTCATATCTCTGGAGATACCTATCAGATCTTGATAAAATTACGATGCGACTACTTTGGAAATGTATCCAACCAATTTTAAAAAAAGTCATTGGAATCGGTTCACAATTGTAGTAATCGCGTAACATACGAAAAACATACAGACGAATTTAGATCCTCTTCCTATCTGTAAGTCGGTTGTAAAACAAGATATCCAACGGGATATCAGTGGTTTGCCAAGTTTCATGTCTAGTGGCACGCATAATACACTAGCTGGCCCGGCGAACTTCGTACCACCTAACAGACTATGAATGGCGTGTTACCTTTTAGATGAACTTAATTTAGGCTTTTATGAACGTAATACAATGAATACAAAAGTTATAAGTTTAGTAATGTATTATGGCAATACAGAAACATAATAAAAATACAATAATCAGATTGAATTAAACAATGTTATTATTGTTATAGATAAGTTATTGATGAACTTGACATAAGTTCGATTGAGTTTAATTTTAATTGTAAAATATAATATAATCACCAGTATTTACTTTTAATTCTGGATACGTATACTTACTTCACGAATAACTGTCTAATATTTGTTTGCCTTATGGATAAAACTGTATACATACGGCACTCATAAATTGGCTATCATCAACAAATATGTCATACAATTGTCATTACTGACAGTATTTGAAATTTATTAATATTTGTAAAATGTACATGACTTGAATTCAGAAGAACTTGAAGAATTTTTATAGTTGACCCTGGCTAAATACACTAATCGTGTGGAGAACCCTTATAAATTTGCGGTTTACCGTATCGACGGAAAACAATTGAACATCTAATGATTGGCAGTTTTGAAGCCCAGGAACATTTTGGCAAAATATTTTTTTCTTATTTAATTTTTTTAGGTCAATTATTCATTGTTTTTAATACTTATTATCCTATTCCTGACAAAGACAATTCCAAAAATATAAAAATCATAAAAATTGGTTCAGCCGTTCTTGAGTTATAAGTGCAGTAACTAACACGACTTTCTTTTGTATATATAGATAAATAGTATCCTATGTCCGTTTCCTGGCTCTAAGCTACCTCCTCACCAATTTTCAGCCATATCGGTAAAGCCGTTCTTGAGTTATAAATAGTGTAACTAACAAGACTTTCTCTTATATATATATATATATTTATGTGTTGCGGTATTATGAAGGACATCGGTATCCAGTAAAATTATAAGATGTGCGACTAAACATCTAGATGTCTTAAGATAACGGGCGCAGTTTATTGTGATAATGTTCTCCTAGCTAGAGTTTAAAATATCACAGTTTATACAGTATTTGTACGGTAATATTATAATATTACCGTGGTATTCGTTTATCGTCAGTCGAGAAGCATGCTTCTCCTGTTATCTCATAAAGTCACAAATAAAACATTGTTAAATATTTAACAATCAAATCTAAATTAACGAGGTTCAAATACTATTTCTATGATAATTTAAGATCGTTTAAAAAACTAAAAAAACCGACTTCAAACGTCGCGCGAGTTAGAGTAGCCAGTAGTTAGTAGCATGTCGTCGAGGTATATAAATGCATCGTAATACAAATGCTGATATATTAACATGGCTCGACTGATTTCGTTAAAATTTAAATGGGACCGCCTGGGAAGCGTACCCTTTGAAACAAATAAAGAATTTTCCAAATAGGTTCAGGAATTTTCGAGTAATCGGTTAACATACATAAAAATAAAACCGGCAAAGTCGAGTTGTACTCGCCCACCGAGGCTTCCGTACAAACGTTGGATTGTACCAATTAAGCTAGACCTCTATATTGTATAAGAGCTCATATAACACAGAGTCCTCTCTTAATTGGCGTAAACAATGTATGTATGGGACGGGACACCCTTTAATTTTCAACTTTTTTATTTTTTGGAAAATTCCCTTTATATTTACTGTAAGTTACCTTAGTAGTGTACCTTGCTTCTTGCCAAATTTCATGATTCTAGGTCAACGGGATGTACCTTATAAGTTTTCGACCCAAAACCTATAGGGTACTTCCGGTTGACCTAGAATTGTCAATTTTGGTTAATAGCAAGGTCTTACAGCACAAGTAAAGGAAAAATTCCGTAAATTAAAAAAAAAAATAAAATTAAGGTATATTTTGGTACTTACAAGTTTTCGCGAAAATTTTAATTTGCCCATATCTTTTTATGGTGTTGACTCAGGACCTTGATTTTTATACACCTAATAAGAACTAATAAGACTTCAGTCTGGTATAAATTTCAACTTGCTAGGTCTACCCGTTTCTGAGAAAATCGGTGGTGACACACGGACAGACAGACATACAGATAGACGGACAGATAGACAGACAGACAGACATACAGACAGACGGACAAGAAAGTTATCATATAAGGGTTCCTTTTTTTACCTTTTGAGGTACGGAACCCTAAACAAGATTCCGACGAATTGAGAACCTCCTCCTTTTTTGTGAAGTCGGTAAAAAATAACCCATCCCTAACTATCCGGTAAAGGTACCCTTAGGGATGGATAAAGCTGGCGGCGTTTCCGCATTGGATGGCAATGGCCAATCTTTGCACCAGGTACGAGCCAGAGCGAGAGTCGCCTATCTTCTATTCGAATCTATATTATTATCAAATACATTCTGGATTTTCAAGATGGAAAAGTACCTGATAGACAGGAAAATACAACTAAAATAATATTACGTTAGTTTTATCTCATTGCAAACAATTTTATTATTATTGTGCTATAAGAGAATCAGGTTTGTGTATAAAAGCCTAAATGATTAAATTATTGTGTAAAAATTTGAGCTGCTTTATGACCCACCGTCACGTGAATGTTTATGTAAATCATTTATTTGTATGACCTACAAAACCGTGTCTGTAATTAATACAACAGATATAAAGAGTTGACTGCGGGATGTGGCCTTATTCAGTATGACCAATGAGATAACGCACCAAAAGACGCGTGACATTATAAGCCGGATTTTTTAAATTATGATACGGTTAGAAAAGAAATCCGCCAACCATGTGTCCATGGCAGTTTTTATGGTTCCGAACCCAAAGGGTACCAACGGAACCCTATTACTGAGACTCCGCTGTCCGTCTGTCTGTCTGTCTGAAATTTTCACAGATGATGTATTTCTGTTGCCGCTAATAACAACAAATATACATACAAAAAACGTGTTTTTACTATAGCGCCTTCTATGCACCATTATAATAACCTTATTAATAAATAATATTAATTACCCACCTCTGTGTTAACGTTCACTTAGTTGGTGTTAGAAGTTCGTGAGATATTCGGCCCGGTGGCGTAATCGGGAGAACGTTCGGCTTTGATGCCGTGGTACCGAGTTCAAACCGCACCAATGGATTTTTCTATCGAAAAATTTATTAAAATTAAAAAAATATATATATTAAAATATTAAAATTAATAAAAAAATTATGTGCGCTTCCCACAGTGGCCCTCCGGTGAAGGAAAAACATCGTTAAGAAACCAACAAAACCCCCGCATGGTGGTAGGACACTATCTAGTGTCCGCCTGGCCAGCTACCACCCTCAAGTTAGAAAATCTGTCACCAAACATCTAATGTGTTCCGGCAGCTATCCTTGAGAGCCAGTTCCCATTCTAGGCCTAGCGTGCTTACCATCTTCGACCGCATCATCACTTACCAACAGGTGAGATAGTGGTCAAACGCTAGCCTATAAAGTATAAAAAAAAAAAAAAAGATGGCGATGTAGTTAATAAGTATGTCTGGTATTGACACGGTTAATGCTTATTGATTTGCATGGCAAAGTTTCCAGTCATATTACTTGTCATGTGAGGCTTAACATCTTTATGTCGCAAGGTAACAGGTGCAGTACAATAACGTGTAAAATAATGGATAGACCAATTTTGCATTATCCTGTATCTGTAATTGGTAGACGTCATCGCTATACAATCTAAATATCTTCTATCTACGGAACTCAAAAAACAAAATATTCTGTTTTTATTGCTTTCTCGTATTTTCTTACCATTCATGACATTCTAACATGCAGATAAAATGTTATGTTATTTTCATATCGCGTTTTATATCTTCTTGTGTCATAATTCTACTTTTTAACCGACTTCAAAAAAAGGAGGAGGTTTCTCAATTCAATTATATATATATATATATATATATATAATTGAATTGAGAAACCTCCTCCTTTTTTTGAAGAATATATATATATATATATATATATATATATATATATATATATATATATATATATATATTTATGTTTGTTCGCGGATAACTTCGTCGTTTATGAACCGATTTTGATTATTATTTTTTTGTTCGAAGGAAATATTCCAAGTGTGGTACCATGGTAATGTTATCGAGGTCTGATAAGTATCGCCAGAGATATTGAGATAAACATCTCAAAATTGGTACTGAAAATGAATAGCGCGGCATTTAAGTCGGTTCTTTTTTAGTTTTTAAACGATATTATAGATATTCGATACAACGTATAAATGGTGTATCTACACATTTCGTTTTAGCAGTAGCACAGCTTTATAAAGGCTGGTCTGTGGTTTTATACATGGCGCGCGCGCTCGGTTGTTCGCTATAATAGCTGCATTATAATTTCACGGCGCACTATTATTGTATGGACTTTATTTAATTTATAAATGTTTAATAAAACTTAGTTAAATTTAATTAAAAACCAACTTAAAAATATAAAAAAGTCAGTTAAAGTTTCTACTTAGATATTTAATTTTTTGTTCTAAAAGCGATGTTTTCTTGTTGATTACTCATTGTCCTGAAAACACGCAGGTAAAGCCATCGGAAACATCTAGTAATATTATAAAGACACGAAGCAAATATTTATAGATCCAATAGCATCTTTCCGATCCATTTATTTATAAGTAAATGTGATTTATTAACTCATAAACTGAATTTACGACGGAGTATAAAAAGGTTTTGTTCGAAGGCTATATCAAGGCTATTTGCGACTATTTACTTAATATATTGGAAAAATCCTAAATATTTCTATTATACAAGGGTGGAACAGAGAAATATTGGCAGACCACTAATTTATTATCAGCTATGGCAATATGATAACCAGTACTCGTATCGGTATCTAAAATACATGTGTTATTAGTAACGATTTGTTTTGTATTTAAACATACGATGATATTCAGATGTTATAAAATCAAATCATAATATTTGCATGGTGGTAGGACACTATCTAGTGTCCGTCTGGCCAGCTACCACCCTCAAATTAGAAAATCTGTCACCAAACATCTAATGTGTTCCGGCAGCTATCCTTGAGAGCCAGTTCCCATTCTACGCCTAGCGTGAATGAAGGTCTTATCACCATTCCATTTAATTCTCTAATGAAGAATTTACTTTGTAAATATGCAGATTGAGCAACCGAACATCGTCTCCTATTATGCTCCAATGCTGCCGAGTCAGCTTTAAAACATATTTATATTTGTTTAATTAATGTAGGAAGGCAGGTAAAACGCTCGCCTGGTGATAAACAATAACTCCTGCAAATAACAGATATTGTAAGCTGCGGCATTACTCCTATAAACTTAGTATCAACATCGACTCGACACCTTTATTATAAACGCGAAAGTCAGTTTGTGTATTTGTTTGTTTATTACCTCTTCAGGATCACAACCGATTTGACGGAAACCTGGTTAGCCAGTACGGTGGATTAGGCCATATTTAGTTGGTTTAGGCAAAACCGCGGAGCACAGCTAATACTCAATAAGTTCAGGGAATCGAAATATGAATCTATACCTCAACAAAATTCCTTTATATTGCTGAATATATTTTCATTCTAATAAAGTAGATTCGTGGATACATTACCAGATATGGGATCCAATATCTTTCTACGACCAATACACTTACAGGGGCACCTATCCGTTGAAATGTTACTATAAGTGAGGTATATCAAAGCGTTCAGGGTAGAACAAGATTTTGTGTAGAGTAATGATTAATTTTCTGTACCTTGGTATACATATTTTTTCTGTTTCACGCAATTAAATTATCAGCATAAACTAGTCCACTGCTGGACATAAGCCTCTTCAATTGCACGCTACTGAGCACGATCCTTTTTTTTTACTCAGGAAAATCTTTTATGGATACAACTCGCCCGGGGGAGCGAGGTGGTTATGTAATAGTCACTGTCTGAAGGGCAGTATACCCACTAAAAACCTGGGGTGAGCAGTCCTCCGCCGAGATGGGGCAAGATAGGGTCGCGCTAGCAATCACCATCTTGCCCCGGAAGTTTGTCAGCCGATACCCAGGGTACACCACGAGGAGGTGTTCCGATCCGCACCCCACTGAGCGCGATCCTTGGCTATTCTCATGCAGCTCTTGCCAGCCATCTTGCGAAGATCATCACCTTGTCTGAAGGCGTTCTGTCCTACACTTGCCAATACACGATCTCCACTCAAGAACTTGTTTTTATCGGCTAATATTGCCGGCCCATTGCCACTTTAGTTTGCTAATCCGGTGAGCTATGTCGAAATTTTATCTCTGTCGGATCACCTCGTTCCGGATCTGATCCTTGACAGAAGCTTCTAGCATTGCTCCTTCCATAGCTCGCTGAACTTTGTGGATCAACTCAACGCTGAGTGTCCGCGTTTTGGCACTATATGTCATAACGAGTAGGACGCACTAATTGAAGACTTCCATCTTTCAACTTTGCAGAATTGTTCTGTGTTGTTGTTTTTATTTCTTCCAAAAATATAGACTTCTACGCTGCAACTTGCAAAATCTCACACCTTCCTTCCTGAGCATTCCAAACACATTCTTGAGGTTCACATTCCACATTCTTGATAAATACATCAAGAAAAGCCCATCATTTTCGAGAAAGTTGACAATCATTCTCAACAGTCTCAAAAGCAATGTCCAGGAAACATTAACATCTTATCTACAAGTAATTTTATCCGAATTAAGCTATCCTATGGTCATATAAAAAAAATGTAAGCATGTTCATAATCACACTATTTTCTTTAAATTTAAAACAAAGCCCTATCAAAAACAACACCATAATTTCAATGCACATATTACCTATACGTATTTCAATGAAGGTAGACTGTGTGGATCACAAGCGTATGTATTTGACATTCCTCTCTCGTCTGCCCCGTTTGTAGACATTACTGCCAATCGATCCATACATACAGGTACACGTGCAAAGTTCAAAGCATTTTACTCCACACGCTGTGGAAGCAAGAATTTACCGTCTGTTTGACCAACTTCATTTGAGAAGGAGATGGATCTCGTAGTGGGAATGTTGTTTCCTTTGGTTGTTTCATTCGTGGTTCAATTTGTATGCAGAAATTATTTTTTGGTCGACAGAGTAACATTGGATATTTGACTTTATATGAGCAGTGAGGACCTTACAGACTTTTTGAGTGTGCTTGCCAAATGTTTGTCATAAAATCTAATATAATATTTAAATAAATTAAATACCATATTGTTAGAATATTTTTGGATATCTGACTTTGTTTGTGCAGTGAGATCTTGCAGCTTGCCACATTATCGTCATCCAATGTGAAAACCATCCCCGACAGTTCTATACAAATACAAATACATCTCTGCTGTAAGTTGGTGGGGTGGTATTCTTAATATCTAGGAGATGCCCCAGCATCAGATCAATGTTCGTATAATATCATTAAAGTAAGAGGATACTGAAATTCGAATTGATCAGACCTTATGTAAGTTGTTCTGATAGCGTCATCAACTAATAAAGAGCTCATATTCCTAAAACGGCTAAACGAATTTTAATGAAAGAACAGTCACCCATCAAACAAAAAAAAACCAAATCACAATCAGTTCATCCGGTTGGGCGCTACTATTCCTAAGGTTGTGTTTACAACTACACAAGGTTGGTTCACAATCAACACAGTAAAAATCATTTTAAAAAAACTGGCCAAGTGCGAGTCAGCATCGCGTCTCTTATCGCACACTTAGGGAGGGTTCCGTACAATACGAAACATAACAGAGTTTCAACCTCATATATTTGATTTATTGATATTACCAAGAATATTTGGTTTGGTCGCGATCTAGAAAGACGGGGCTCATTTACTAGCGCCATCTATGTCATTTTGCCGAAACTAATTAGATAGATGGCGTTTCAAAACACGTTTTTTGTATGGGCACCCCCTTTAAATTTTAACTTTATTTTTGTAAATTGTTAAACACAATCCAAAATTTCATCGTACCGATGCATAATTGGGTTAACAAATGCAATCCACTAATTTCGTCGTATCGATGTATCGAACCGTGGCTTAATTGGCAGAGCACCTGGACGTGTAATCCGGGGGGTGCGGGTGCGAGTCCCGTCGGTACGATGAAATTTTGGATTGTGTTTAACAATTTACAAAAATATAAAGTGTGAGACACTTCAAAGAAACATATTATTTGATTTACGCAGTGCAACATCTCTCGTCGGATTTGAAAACTGTAATGATTTCTTCCGAATGATTAACTTACGTAATAAGTAGTCATAGATGGCGCCACCAATGCATAATTGGGTTAACAAATGCAATCCACTAATTTCGTCGTATCGATGTATCGAACCGTGGCTTAATTGGCAGAGCACCTGGACGTGTAATCCGGGGGGTGCGGGTTCGAGTCCCGTCGGTACGATGAAATTTTGGATTGTGTTTAACAATTTACAAAAATATAAAGTGTGAGACACTTCAAAGAAACATATTATTTGATTTACGCAGTGCAACATCTCTCGTCGGATTTGAAAACTGTAATGATTTCTTCCGAATGATTAACTTACGTAATAAGTAGTCATAGATGGCGCCACCAATGCATAATTGGGTTAACAAATGCAATCCACTAATTTCGTCGTATCGATGTATCGAACCGTGGCTTAATTGGCAGAGCACCTGGACGTGTAATCCGGGGGGTGCGGGTTCGAGTCCCGTCGGTACGATGAAATTTTGGATTGTGTTTAACAATTTACAAAAATATAAAGTGTGAGACACTTCAAAGAAACATATTATTTGATTTACGCAGTGCAACATCTCTCGTCGGATTTGAAAACTGTAATGATTTCTTCCGAATGATTAACTTACGTAATAAGTAGTCATAGATGGCGCCACCAATGCATAATTGGGTTAACAAATGCAATCCACTAATTTCGTCGTATCGATGTATCGAACCGTGGCTTAATTGGCAGAGCACCTGGACGTGTAATCCGGGGGGTGCGGGTTCGAGTCCCGTCGGTACGATGAAATTTTGGATTGTGTTTAACAATTTACAAAAATATAAAGTGTGAGACACTTCAAAGAAACATATTATTTGATTTACGCAGTGCAACATCTCTCGTCGGATTTGAAAACTGTAATGATTTCTTCCGAATGATTAACTTACGTAATAAGTAGTCATAGATGGCGCCACCAATGCATAATTGGGTTAACAAATGCAATCCACTAATTTCGTCGTATCGATGTATCGAACCGTGGCTTAATTGGCAGAGCACCTGGACGTGTATTCCGGGGGGTGCGGGTTCGAGTCCCGTCGGTACGATGAAATTTTGGATTGTGTTTAACAATTTACAAAAATATAAAGTGTGAGACACTTCAAAGAAACATATTATTTGATTTACGCAGTGCAACATCTCTCGTCGGATTTGAAAACTGTAATGATTTCTTCCGAATGATTAACTTACGTAATAAGTAGTCATAGATGGCGCCACCAATGCATAATTGGGTTAACAAATGCAATCCACTAATTTCGTCGTATCGATGTATCGAACCGTGGCTTAATTGGCAGAGCACCTGGACGTGTAATCCGGGGGGTGCGGGTTCGAGTCCCGTCGGTACGATGAAATTTTGGATTGTGTTTAACAATTTACAAAAATATAAAGTGTGAGACACTTCAAAGAAACATATTATTTAACTTTATTTTGTTTTTAGTATTTGTTGTTCTAGCGGCAACAGAAATACACCATCTGTGAAAATTTCAACTGTCTAACTATCACGGTTAATGAGCTATAGCCTGGTGACAGACGGACAGACAGACAGACAGATATACGGACAGCGGAGTCTTAGTAATAGGGTCCCGTTTTACCCTTTGGGTACGGAACCCTAAAAACTTACAAACAATTTGAAAACTTCCTCTCTTTTGGAAGTTGGTTAAAAATAAAAGGTCGTGGTCAAAGTTCCGTTCTCTAATCTTCGTTTCGTTCGTATTTGCTCGTAATTTGTATTAATTGCCTTCTCCGAGGTATCCCTATCATTTATGTTTGTTACGAGCCGGAGAAAATTACAAAAATAACAAGACTCTAATTAGACCAAGAGCCTGTGCTCTCAGATATTAATACAAGAGATAGCGATCTAAATCTACACATACCACAGTATGTAATTATAATACACTAGTAAGTGAGAAATAAAATAAAATACTGTTCGATGGGTAACGCATCACTTGAGCTAGGTATATTGGGGTGATTTTTAGTTCTAACACAATTTTTCCAGAGTTAAAATTTGGGGGTAATTTTCATTCTCAGGAACCAACCCGCGGGAGGACTAAGCCTAAGAACACAGGTTGGTAATAATGGAGTCATAATAATGAGGTAATTATCGGGGTAATTATATATTCTTAGCGACCAAAAGTGAAAAAGGCTAAAAAAATAAACACTATCACAATACCCACAGCTATATAATGCCACAGAACCTGAATATAATAACAATTATATAATGTGTCTTAGCTAACAATATAACCATTACGTCCGAACCATACGACGGCCACACGAAGACTGAGTCATGATACCCGTTCGTTGTCCGCTTTTATACTATCGAGCCCAGTCGCAGCGCAGGGTAGTTGGAAATCTTCTAATACGGCCACTAATCTAATACACCAGCACGCCTCGGACGGCGCGCAGTCGCGCTGCAGGGAGCGCGCACCAGCACACCTCGGACGGCGCGCACAGCATAGCGCGCTCGCGCAGTGGTGCGACCGCCGACAAATGCCGAGATGCTTGGAGCAGAAGATAGCTGCACAATATCGGGACTGCAAACACCACAAAGTCAGGCTGCGAGTACCACAATGTCAGGGTACTAGATAACTACTCAAAATAAACACTCAATAGTCACAATACAAATTACAAAATAAACACTGAAAATAGTGACAATGTCGGGACTACTTAAGTAACAAGTTGCCACAATGTCGGTGCACAGAATAGCCGCAATGTCGGGGCTATTAAAATGACTCACCAGTGTTGAATAACGCTTCGCAAGTAATAGATATAAAATTTAACTAAAATACAGTTTGCATCATAAGTAGTAAGTAACTTGCTTACTGTTTCTATCACCTCATCTTTAGCTTGCCGCTGTAATTCTTATGTTTCACCAGATTCGCTACTTTAGTTAAGTACGTTTGGCCCAACCTGACCATCAAAACAACGCCATCAGTTTACTGCCAGAACTTAACTGCTCATGTCATGAAGCACTTACAACAATACCGCAAAAACGAACAATATATCAAGATTTCGAAGTAACTTAACTTTTTTTTAACTTAACTTCTTATTGTACACCAAACCCTGTACGTTGATACTCACTCTCAATTTAACTAAATTCCGTTAGTCTGCTGATCAACCAACATCTACTTTTTTACAACTTTAAAACGATTTTTAATCCCAGAAAATATAGCAAACAAATTTATAATATCATACAAAGTAATAACAATGACGCCCTGTGGGTGTAACAGCAAATATCAATGTTAACACGACCTATCATAGGTTGTCGCACGATGGTTTGACTACGCTTTTGCGTTTCTAGGTAGACAATTACTCGTATCTAAATCTCTTGGGCTTGCCCAATTATTTAACACAGTCAACCTCTTCGCATAGTCGATTAACGAAACAAAAGTAACATTGTAATCATACCTGTATCCACACAAACCATACTTGAATAATCCTGTCTGCCGCGTTTACTTGCCAACGGGCATTATCAGCTATTGCTCGGAGTAGCACACAAAACAGCTCACAACTACAGAGAAATCAAATTGTTATAAGCAACGGCAATTACACGTGGCGTTTCGTATTCGGACGCGGTAGTAAACACTACCAGATAAAAACCCTGTCAAACTAGCCTTTATTTTTAAAAAAAATCGACGAAATTACTTTTCCGAAGTATATTTTATCGTTAAGAAATATCACATACCCTGAATACCCAGACAAACGTCTAATTTACTCTTTAACTAACAAATATTCACGAAAAACCAGATCTCAGTATCACTTCGATTCAAAAACATTATTGCACCTTAATTTATGCAAAACTGTTACTTTGAATAGATCTAGGCAAATGTCAGAGACGGTTTATACGCGTAAAGTGCACGTGGACCTAAGATCAGAAGTGAAAAAGGCTAAAAAAAATAAACACTATCACAATACCCACAGCTATATAATGCCACAGAACCTGAACATAATAACAATTACATAATATGTCTAAGCTAACAACAAAACCATTACGCCCGAACCGTACGACGGCCACACGAAGACTGAGTCATGATACCCGCTCGCTGTCCGCTTTTATACTATCGAACCCAGTCGCAGCGTGAACCCTCACGCTCCGACAACGAGTTGGAAATTTTCTTATAATAGTATATAATAATAATATTAGTAATCCCTACTAAAAGTTTCGTCTGCATATAAACAGAAAATATTTTAAAGGATTTTATCACATACATACAAAGAATTTAATTTAATTAAGGAATAGTAAATATCACAAAGTGCAGATCTATTTTTTCGCACCTGCATTCCCCTATCGTCTTTGAGTAGCAGGTCCTGCCACAATTTCAGAATGTGGCTGGTGCTAGCCACCACAATTGTACAAGTAATACTGGTGGTATGTCAAAGTTGAAATTGAACCCCAATATCGGGGGTCAACATTATCCCAGCCAGTCACTATACAGAAGACGGGCTGGGTTATCCCAGTTAGCGATGTGGTGTTAATCTAATACGAAGGTCAGTTTTCAGCACTTTTTCTCACTGCCAGCTTGCAATGGACTATCGCGTGTAAATTTTCCACTAGAGGTGTAGACAAGTGTGCTTGCTACAAGGTCCGCGAAATATAAATGTAATTTTTAGTTAGATTTTTCATTCCATTTTTCCCGAACACGCTAGGCCTAGAAGCCTAGCGTGTTCGGGAAAAATGGAATTACTGCCGAGAGCTGTGCTGCCGGAACACCGTAAAATTATGTCGGCAGACTTTTTCTTTGATGGTGGTAAGCTACTTTTTGGAAGCAAGTCAGGCGGAACATCGATTTAATGATCGCTCTACCTGTGTACGAACACCTATGATTCATGAATGCACATAGAATCTTGAGAAAATTAATTGGTAATATAGCTAGGAATATAACCAGCTACCGTCGGAGTAGAAGTCAAAGTAACTATAATCCATTACGCTAACAGGCCGCCCAATATTATGTATCAATTTCACCAGTGCAAAGCCGGGGCGGGCTGCTAGTTTCATTATAAAATTGTATAGTTTAACAGCTTTCATTACGACTATTTACTCTGTGCGCCTGTGAGCGAAAAAAGCATATCCCATTCCAACCATGTTTTGGTAGATATGACAAATTCCCATTCAAGGCCTAGCGTGCTACCATCCTCGACCACATCATCACTTACCAACAGGAGAGATAGTAGTCAAACGCTAGCCTATAAAATTATATCGTTTAAAAACTAAAAAAATATATATACGGTCGAATTGAGAAACCTCCTTTTTTTAAGTCGCTTAAAAAGAACCGACGTCAATGCCGCGCTATTCATTTTCAATACCAATTTTGATATGTTTATCTCAATATCTCTGGAGATACTTATCAGACCTCGATAAAATTACCATGGTACTACACTTGGGATATCTCCTTTCGAACAAAAAAAGAATAATCAAAATCGGTTCATAAACGACGAAGTTATCCGCGAACAAACATAATATATATATACATATACGGTCGAATTGAGAAACCTTCTCCTTTTTTTGAAGTCGGTTAAAAAGACAGAAAAGTCTACATCTCCTTTATTACAAAATAACGAGAAACATAATGAGAAAATAAAGCAACTAGCAGCCTCTAATTACATCTTTATTTATATTCATACATATTTCTTTATTAGAATGATGATTAGGTGAACAACAATATTTATGAGCTTCGTAACCATTTCGTAGCTTTGACTTACAAAAAAAGCTTACATTTTAAAATTAAAACCTTCCCCGACGATCTTTGCATAACTTGTCATTGAGACAATTCGAATGACATTGTTATAAATATTATAATTAAGATATTTTAAAAACTAAAACAACCGACTTCAATGCCCCGCGAGTCATGTTCAGTAGCAAGTTGAGACGTTTAAGGTCATGTCTCTGGAGATACTTATCAGATCTCGATGAAATTACAATGGGACCACCTCGGAAACGTACTGTACCGATAACAAAAATAATCATTCGAATCGGTTCAGAATTGACGGGGTAATCGCGTAACATACACACAAAAAAAACTTACAGATGAATTGAGAACCTCCTTTGTTTTTGGAAGTCGGTTGAAAATACGGGACTTATCACGCTTAAAACATTATTAATTTTATTTAACTCGACGTTTCGAGTTCGACTGATTTGCTTTGATCGTGGTCACGAGTCGACTGACTAAAATAAAATATCAAAAAAAAAAAAATGTTTTAAGCGCGATAAGTCCCGTTCTTTAATATTTAAAACTATGTTTTCAAATCGCGAAAGTTTAAAGTTTACAAAAAATAATTCGAATAAGCCTAAATACGTCATCTCTGCTGTTAGTTGGTGAGAAGTTAAGTATTCAGGAGATTTCAGGAAGTGCCCCATCATCAGGGAGGTTACCAGGTTCTTGCAATATCATTGAAGTAATAGAATACCGAGTTACGAATTGATCAGGGGCCTTATTCAGTATGACCAATGAGATAACGCGTTCCTTAACGCGCCACGTCACGTTATTGAAAAATTGTATTCTGTATGCCACACTATAGGTAAATTATACAAAACGCGCGCGTTACACGTCCTCATATGTCACGATATTTTGACAGCTCAAAACGCGCTCATAACCTTACCCTTCCGCGTTTTAATTGTCATAGAGAATACCATAACGCGGAGATAACGTAACACGGCACGGTAAGACTTTAAAATGGCCATACTGAATAAGGCCCCAGATCTATGAAAGCCTCATAGCCTCATCAAAAAGAGCTCATAATAAAACACGTTTGAATCAAAATAAATAAATCACATCAACATCGGTCAAATCGTTTAGGAGCTACGATGCTACAGACAGATACACAGACAGACACGCCAAACTTCTAACACCCTTCTTTTTGCTTTGGGGGTCAAAAACGGGTTAAAAGCAATCAGGATTTCAGATAAAATCATAATTATTATATCGATATATAACAATAATAACAATAATATTATACATAATTATTATATATATTTAATATAATTTTAAATAATCTTAAGATTTTAATTTAATTTTTTTTTTTTAAGTTTGGTAGATCTTGTAAATAGGCTTGAAATTTTTGCGGCCAATCCATATAATTTAAGCGGCAATTAAATATCCCAATGGCTAAGGCGTGGGCCTGGTAATCGAGAGGTCGTGAATTCGATCTCTACCCATTGCATTATTAGCGTGAACACACTCTAGATACAAGCATATTATTTTAGTTTGGTTGGAGACTACTAAGTAATTTACAACCCACATTGCTAGTAAGCTTTTAAATCTTTTTTAGGGTTCCGTAGTCCTGACAAGGAACCCTTATAGTTTCGTCATGTCCGTCTGTCTGTCTGCCCGAGGTTTTGCTAAGAGACCGTTAATACTAGAAAGCTGTAATTTTGTGGGAGTATGTAAATAAATGACGCCGACAAAGTACTGAAATAAAATTTTGAAAAATATTCTTTTTTAGGGTAGCTCCCCTATATGAGAAGTGGGGATGAATTTTTTTTCATCATCTACCCCATCGGTGTGAGGTATCATTGAATAGGTCTTTTAATAATATCGTTTAAAAACTAAAAAACAACCGACTTCAATGCCGCGCTATTCATTTTCAGTACCAATTTTGAGCTGTTTATCTCAATATCTCTGGAGATACTTATCATACCTCGATAAAATTACCATGGTACCACACTTGGGATATCTCCTTTCGAACAAAAAAAGAATAATCGAAATCGGTTCATAAACGACGAAGTTATCCGCGAACAAACATAAAAAAAATATTCATTTTCAGTACCAATTTTGAGATGTTTATCTCAATATCTCTGGAGATACTTATCATACCTCGATAAAATTACCATGGTACCACACTTGGGATATCTCCTTTCGAACAAAAAAAGAATAATCGAAATCGGTTCATAAACGACGAAGTTATCCGCGAACAAACATAAAAAAAAAAAAAAAAAAAGAAATATACGGTCGAATTGAGAAACCTCCTCCTTTTTTTGAAGTCGGTTAAAAAGACTTAAAAGACTTAAGGGTTGCTAATACTATTTTTCGATCGAATGCTCCATTTACGAAATATGAAGCTTTAAAGTGCAAATTTTTGTACCAGTAGGGCGTCCCCCTCCCCCCCCCCCTCTAAAAGCTAAACTGCTGGCTTTATGAACTTTAAAGGAAAATTATAGCGGTTAAGATAACTTTATTAGTTTAGCAGTAATAGTCGTTCAACTTGGGTGTTGGATAATTTTGTACCAAATACAAAATCCTTAGAAAAAATCCTTTAAAGTGACAAAGACGGAGTACCTTGTTGCTTGTTTATAACGGGTAAAGACTTGCATTGAATAACAGGCTACTACGGAACCCTACACTGCGCGTGGCCTGACACGCACTTGGCCGGTTATTATTTAAATAATTTCTTCCGTTTTCAAACAAGCATGATTCTATCACAGACCACTTAGGTAGGTACAGATACTGAACGGTCAAGTGCTTGTCGGTCAAAAATAACAAAAAAAATATACCTACCTACATACTACGATATACCTACCTTCTGGATGGAAGATTACACAACTATTGATTTTACTTTCTCGGGGTTTCCGTGTTAGAATAGAATAGAATAGAAAAACTCTTTATTGTACACCAGTATAGAGAAACAAAATATCAAAGAAAACTTAACTAGGATAGTACAATGGGCGGTCTTATCGCTTGAAGCGATCTCTTCCAGACAACCTTAGGATGGACATAATTTAAAGCAGAAAAACACGGTGGCACAATGCATACTAATACTACTACTACATAACTATAGTTAATAAAATAAATAACAACAATTAAAAACCAATATTTTTGTAATAATATTGATATGGTATATTACAATATAGGTACACACAAATAAACATCAATATAGTATAAGAAAATATATAAATATATATAAAAATAAAAATACATAGATATATACATACATACATACATAGACAATAAAATTACACCTTTGATATGGAAAAAAAATAAAATAAAATAAATCTTTTACTATAATAAAACAGTAACTAAGCGAAAACTGTACATTGAATATTTTTTTGAAATTTAAATTAGGGGACGTTTTATGAACGCTATAGATGCCGAAAATATAATTTTTGAAATATTTGTCTGTATGTATGTCCGTTTGAAAAATCATCACGCCGAAACTACTGGACGGATTTTAATGAAACTTAAAGTGAGCATAGCTTATACTATGGAATAACTTTTAGAATATTGGTTATCCTGAAAAACATAAAGGTTTTGGTGGGACACGGGAAAAACAGCATATTTTTATGTAAATGTAATGCAATCTATTAGGTAAACACTTCTCAAATGATACTTTGATCAAAATGAATATGTATAACAAAGTCTTCATGAAAAAAAAAAAAAAAAAAAAAAAACAGGATACGGGAATCGTTCCTGGTTCCGTAATCATACGTGCAGATTTACATTGTTATTCTTAAATTCGCCAAACTGCATATGTTAATGATGGATCAGGTGGAACAGAGCTTGTTTTAAGAAGCAAAGGCTGTAGGTTCGAATCTCAACACGTGAGAAGTTTTATCGAAAATGAAATGTTTTTGTAATTATTTTGCGCTTATTGTCAATCATTCGATAACATATTTGGATTCGGAAGCTTCATTTTTAATTTTATTCTTTTTTTGATCCCTGAGCTGTTTTGCGCGGAAACCTTTCCAATAAATCACTGATTTTTCTAATTGAAATATCAAAATTAACCGATCGGAGCATTGTGAATTGCAAAAATCCAAGTCGAAGTAAAGTTTTTAAGGAGATCAGCTGAGTTCGGCAAACGTCATTCGATCGTACTTCTGCCGATGACGGATTAAACACAGACCTCATTGGAATATAAGCGAATCTAAACTAGCGCCCAACTATCTCTGAGTTACTCAAAGCCAACTATGTATGAGAGCTAAGCGAAGCTAAGTAAGATAACCGAAGTAGGTTTCCATTTGAAACATGAGATGTAGTTGACGAATTACTATGCCAGTCGATGTTTTACTTTACACATTATAACTGCACATACGTATGTATTACACATGTATTACAGGATCGTCGGGTTACCCAGCTTCTGAATTCGGTTCGCTGACGTAGTTCTATTAGGTAGAAATGTTGTGCAGTTTCGTACCATTTTAGATTCGTCATGTCTGTCCGTTTGTCTGTCCGTCCGTCTGTCCGTCCGTATGTCACAGCCATTTTATTCCGAAACTTTTAAGACTTCACAGTTGAAACTTGGTAGGTATTCTGTTAACAGCTTTACGAGTTTTATATGAAAATAAAAAAAAATAAAGATTCAGGGGGGCTCCCCATACATGGAAACAGAAATATGTTTTTGGATAGGTCGTTGAAAATGACATTGAGGTTTTTAAAACAATTTTTTTTCAGAAACATTAGTTTGAAAGTTTTACACTTCTAAAGTGGTAAAATGTGTGCCCCCCCTCTCTTACTTTTAATCAAAGAAAGTGAAAAATCTAAAAAAAATATGCTGTAGATCTCAATAAAACTTTAACCGAAAATTTGTTTGAAGTCAGTTTTTGAGATGTAGCACATTTTCCGAACCGCAAATATAAATGTGTTTTTCATAAAAACGCTTATGTTACGGAACCTTACGAGTGTGAGTCCGACTTGCTCTTAGCCAGTTAAGACTTTCTATTGTTTAAGTTCACTCTCTTAAGACAAATACCCGAAAAACTTAAAACATGCTTTAGACAAAGTAATAAATTTCGGTTAAAATTTATCTAAAAACCACGCTATAGAATGCATTTTCATCGATAGTTTAGCTTCCCTGAAACTTTTATAGCTGGATAACTAATTGGAAAGTTTCTGAAATGTAAGTCGTCAGATTACACCTGGAATGACCGACAGACAAACAAGAAAGTAACTTACTATTTCGTGCTAAAAAATCATCATAATACTTTACAAAAAAAGAGTGAGTTAACTTTTGTTATGAAGATGGTCAAAAATGTATCTATGAGTACTCTCCGTACACTAATTTAAATCGGATACATTCAAATTCATGGAAAGTGTCATTTAAAATTAGTTACATAATTATATTTCCATTTAAAATCCCTGATTTAACGAATTGAAATGCAAGTATCTCCGTTCCGATAATTGTGAATTGCAAAGATCTAATTCGAAGGGGAGGTAGTTTTTGATTCCGAATTTTTTATTCGAATGATTGTGAATAGCCCCGTCTGAAATTTAAAGGTGCCTTTTATTAAAGGTTATATATGAACGTTTTTAATAAGCCTATCCCCGGTTGTCAAATTTATTGGAGTCGTCGTTGATGAGTTCTGCTATCAATAGTTTTAAGCATCTACTTAACTGGATTTTTTAATAACCATCAGCCATCGCTTTGATATAGATTAAACTGCTGTCCCGGGTGAAATATTGTCTTACTTTAGTCAAAACGCCAAGTGGCTGACTAAACTTTAAATTCAACTAGCGACCCGCCCCAGCTTCGCACATATGCCTGGGTAGAGCATATATGCCTGTATCTGTTTGCATCACTTTGTGGCGTCGAGTATAAATTAAACTTTACATAAAACCTTAACGAATTATACACATAAACCTTCCTCATGAATCACTCTATCTATTGGTGAAAACCGCAAATTCTGTAGTTTGCCGCAAACTGACAGACAGACGCGGCAGGGGACTTTGTTTTATATTATGTATTGATATAAAAGTAAAATAAAGAGTTGATGCTTAATGAGATTGCCGAGAATATCAAGGCGGTTAGTAATTGTCGTTATAGGTATAAATGTAGGAGATTAAACGTTGGACGAGCGCTTCTCTATGAGGCTGGATTTTTGTGCGGCTAGATACATTATAACGACGCTGTTATCTACATACCAAAGTACAATATTTGCCATATTTTCGTTAGACAATTATGTAATAATATATGCAATTAAAAATTGTTTAAATATTCCATTTAAAATACATTTTCATTACAATTGTAACCCTATCTACCAAACTGGGCAATGCAATAGTGCCCATATATTGATGGATAGTGTGGATTATTTAATTTAAGACATTAATTGTTACATTAAAAAAAAATTACAGCGTAGCAGATATAACTTCTCTTAGCCTAATCATAATGTAAGGCATAGATTTGAACCTTAATGAGAAGAATAAAAAATTAAATGTAGCCACACTAACGTTAAGGTTTTGTTAAGTTTTTTGTAGGAATCGCGAACGAAGTCGCGGGTACAGCTAGTAAATAAATAAACTACAAGTGTGATAGATAATGATTTTTCACCATATTTTTAAAGATTGAAAGAGATTTAGCCTGTCGTATATCTAGGGGAAGTGCGTTCCATAACCGTGCAGCTTGAACACTAAATGACTTGCCGTAGTACTCTGAGGAATGGGAGGGAATTTGAACGTGTTCAATCTTTAATTCAATATTTTAATTTCTTGATAATGATATTGTGAAGTTTACATTTAAACAGCTTCAATATAAAATTACTTATATACCTTCCGCGAAGTCAAGTAAAAATGTTTCATCGAAACAATCTAATTTGTTTTAATTAAATTTCCCTTTCACAACAATACGGTTGTTATTTGATCAAATTAATTATTCTAGAAGAACCACCAAAAATTAATTAATTTAATTAATTTGGAATTATTTTGTCGTTCCATCAAAGCCTTTACTTAAGGCAATCATTCTCGCAGCTTGTAGGAAATAATAAGAATAGGCTTTGGGACTACTCATTTTATTTCGGGGATTGAAGCAGACTAAGTTTGAACATTTTATTTTTCGCGGCTCAGCGGCCGCTGAGGAGTCGAAATCGTTCGTAATCCTAACTAATATTTTAAATGCGAAAGTAACTCTGTGTGTCTGTCTGTGTCACTTTCACGCCAAAACCACAGAACCGATTTAAATGAAATTTGGTACACAGATAGTCTAGAGCCTGAGAACGGACATAGGCTACTTTTTAATGCGAAAAGAGGGTTGTAAGGGGTTAAAAGGGAGGAAAAGTTGTATGGAAGTATCGTCATTTTTAAAGCTAGAAGCTTGAAACTTATTGTTTAGGCTGTTGATTCGATAATATATATAAATTAATATGTCATTCAAAGTTTGTGAGGAGCCTTGAGGGGGAAGGGGAATGAGGGGAGGGGCAGAGAGGTGGAAGTGAGGGGAAAAGGAAAGGGGAGGGGGATGGGAGGTGAGGGAAAGGTAAGGGGAGGGGGAAAGGAGGAAATGGGGGAGTGGGGGAAAGAGGGGGGAAGTGGAGATGGAGGGAAGTGGGGGGAGGGTGACGTGGGGGGAGGGTGAAGTGGGGGGAGGGTGAAGTGGGGGGAAGATAGAGGGGAGGTGAGGGGAAGTGGGGGAAAGGGGAGGGGGATAGGGAAGTGAGGGGAAAGGGGGTTAGGGGAAGAGAGAGGGAGAGGGGAGGGGAGGGGTGAGGGGGAGGGAGAGGGTCAGGGTGATTTGCGCGGCGTTGTACGGTGCGGTGTAGGTGGGGTACGCGTGTCTTATTTGTAAAATAATTAGCCTAAATATTCAAAAATGCTACCCAAAGACACTATTCCATGCGGACGAAGTCGCGGGTACAGCTAGTTTAAATAATAAATTACCATTAACCATAGCTATAGTGGAGTCTGTTCATTCAGGGCTAGTTGAAGGATTTTGTGTGAATTAGTAGAGACAAGAGATAATAAGTTGTAAAAATTCTGACATGCGAAGTGCTCGACTGGTATGCATTAGGTACGTAGAGCATGTTCAAAGTCGTAGTGGGTTACAAGCTAAGCTTGCTTTGCATATGTGGTAAACGTGAGAGAAGGTTTGCATGGTGGTAGGACACTATCTAGTGTCCGCCTGGCCAGCTACCACCCTCAAGTTAGAAAATCTGTCGCCAAACATCTAATGTGTTCCGGCAGCTATCCTTGAGAGCCAGTTTCCATTCTAGGCCTAGCGTGCTTACCATCTTCGACCGCATCATCACTTACCAACAGGTGAGACAGTGGTCAAACGCTAGCCTATAAGATATAAAAAAAGGTGATAAGTTTGAACTACAAATACGTTTTTGACGGCCTGCTGGCGTATAATAGATGACTTGACATATAAATGAAAAGTCACCGGTTCAAATTCAAGAACAGGTATTCGTTCATAGGTGGCAGGAGCATTATATCAAAGTTGCCTAACTTGCAACCGAAAAGTAGCTTACAACCATCAAGGAGATAATCTGCTACCATAACCTTACGGTGTTCCAGCAGGACACAGCACTTAAGAGTCAGACCATTCTAGGCCTAACGTGTTCGCCATCTTCGAACACATCATTGCTTACCACCAGGCGGGATAATGGTCAAACGTTAGCATATCAGACATAAAAAAAAACTTTTGAGAAAACCACACAAACTGTACTTCTCAGTTTTTAGAGCTTAGATTTTTAGAGCTTCAACACTGTGTGATCTTAACAGTTTAGTACCTTTTGTATTATTAAAGGCTTTCGGAGAGTTTACCTTGGCAGATTTTTCCTTACTTCTGCCAAAAAGAGCGAAAGCCCTCCTAATATGTGACTTTGCATTTTTCCTTGATGTAGGTTCCCGTTCGTTGCTAAATTGCAATGTTCATACAAAAGCTACCACATGTAAGGTTTTAAACGACCCACACTTTACCAACCCATTTTATTCTATTAAGGGAAAATCCTCCAACGTCACGACCATTTTACAAAGAGCTACATTTGCAACCTACTCCCTTTTACTTTGAGTGTGATGAATATCTACCTCGCAGCTCATTTTAAAATGGCATTGCATTTTAAAAAGAACTAAGTTCATGACCTTTCAGTGCGGTTGAGTAGGGTAAGCTAGAAAGGTGTACCTATTATTGCCAGTAAAAGAAGAAGAATATGTCGTTTATTTGCAGCTATGAGCTATTATTTTTACATCATCTGATATTTTAGGCTAATGCAAAGAAGCGACGTAGAATCAGTGATATTACTTACCCTGAAAACGCAATTATATACCTATATAATTAGTCACGTAAACTCTAGTAATAAAACTTAAATCTTAATATTAAAACGACCTTCGACTGGTTTTTGTATAATCTGTTCATTGAGGGCGACGAGATAACTCAACGACGCTTTCGAAACGCTGCCCATCCAAGCTGAATTCTTCGGTTGGTTTTGTTTCGAAATTATTCTTGTCTAGCTAGAGGGTTTGTCCTAGGTACACATACTCATTTACATTTTCGAGAGTCACTCCATCAACTGAAAGTGGTCTCAGAAGAATGTGTTTATTAAATATGACTTTTGTTTTGTCTAACTTCACAAATATCAAGTATATTTATTTTAGAGGATAGTGAGACAAATAAAGCTTAAAAAGATTACGTTGAGTTTGAAGACACAGTATCTATACGGGCTATTCGAAGTAAATAATGATTATTATTATTAATTCATTTATTTCAGATTGATGTTCCATACAAATTACACATGATCATATGATGGAATAAACATAAATACTAGCTATATATAGAATATATAATAAACAATCTATTTTAGAAATATTCCTAATCTCTCAATAAATAATCTATTTTATCTCGCACGTCACAAGCAGACAGTCACTTTATTACTAAAGCCGAATGCAAAGAAACAAACTACTATGGTATATAAGAGGCAGACATAATTCTTCAATAAACAGTTTACGATACAAACCGTAGTGTATCACATAAGACTGATTATTTAATTTATAAAAAAAATAATTTGTAATTGCTCATTGATCAAAAATACGTTTTAAGAATGTCTACCGAAGAAACAGCAAACAACAAACAAATGGCTGCTGTAAAAAAAGTACAGCCAGAAAAACAATATTCGGAGGAAGAAAAAGTACAATACGACGAATTGCTGTCATCGGCAGGCGAATTCGGGAGATATCAGATGCTCCTACTGCTGTCAACATGTCCATTCTACATGTTCGGAGTGTTCGTATACTACTCGCAAATGTTCATCACAGAAGTTTCCCCAAATCACTGGTGCTGGATCCCAGAACTGGAAAATTTGACTGAGATTGAAAGGAGAAACCTAGCAATCCCAAGCGAAAATTCATTACTCGGATACTCACAATGCACCGCCTATGTGGCAAACTGGACTAAAGTACTAGAAACGGGATTAAGACCTGACGAGTCTTGGGATACCGCACCTTGTCAACACGGATGGGAATTCAACAGAACAGAGATCCCTTATCCCACGATATCGAGTGATTTTGGCTGGGTATGTGACAAAGGACACTATCAAGCAACAGCACAGTCCCTTTTTTCTGTTGGCTCCATAATTGGTGGATTCCTTATCGGCTGGATGGCAGATCGTTACGGACGGATACCAGCATTGGTCGCCTCCAACTTATTTGGATGCGTCGGAGGAGTATGCAGCACCTTCGCCACTAACTTTATTCAATTCACGATTTGCAGAATGATCTTAGGCCTAGCATATGATAATTGCATGATGATGGCATATCTACTGATATTAGAATATGTTGCACCTAAATACAGGAGCATTTTGTCTAACGCATCATTTGGCATCTTCTATGCATTATTCGTGACGACTTTGCCATTTCTAGTCCTAGAGCTTGGACATTGGAAAATGATCTCACTAGTCACTAGTTTACCTCTAGCGCTCGCTATCTTCACTCCATTAATAGTTCCGGAGAGTCCGAGATGGCTCCTCTCTAAGGGTCGCATGGACGAAGCTATTCAAAAGTTACTGACAATCGGCCGAATCAATAAAAAGCCAGTGCCGCCGAAGTTAATCGAGCAATTTAAATACACCATGTCGAAGGAACCCAGCGAAGAAAATTATAGTCTGCTAGAAATTTTCAAGCGACCCCTTTTAAAAACTGTGCTGATATTAGCATGTTTGGAATTTATGTGCTGTGTTATTGTCTTCGATGGATTAGTGAGAAGTATAGGGCTGTTAGATTTTGACTTTTTCCTGTCGTTTGCCGCCATTTCATTTACTGAGCTGCCGTCATTGCTGTTAGTCGCTTTTATATTGGATATTTTCGGAAGAAGATGGTTAACAGTGGCGTTCATGACTATTAGTTTTGTGTTTTCATTTTTAACCGTGTTTGCGGGAAGTGGTATCGTATCTGTAGTATTCGCTGTAGTGGCGAGGTTTGCCGTGAACATGTCATACATGGCTGTGATGCAGTGGGCTGCTGAGTTACTACCAACGGGATGCCGAGGTTCTGGAGTATCCCTCGTTCATATATGTGGGTACGTCGCTACTGCGATTTCGCCCTACATTGTCTATTTAAATACCTTCTTTTACTGGCTCCCCATGACCATAATCGGGCTTGTTGCAGGGTTAGGAGCAATAATAGCATTGTTCCTTCCAGAAACGGCGAAAAAGGAAATGCCTCATACATTTGACGATGCCGAATATCTTGTCAAAAGCCACAAATTTTTCGAAATGCCTTGCATTAGAAAACAAGATTGATAAAAAGATTACGGAAGAACATGTGAATCCTAGTTTTGAAATTTGAAATTGGTACCTTTAGCCGGCATGATAAAATATACATGAATCGTGACATAATGTGGTATTTTATTTCTTGAATCGCCCATTCATGTTCGAGATCCATATCTTTTTGTTATGTTTCTTTTATATTTAGAACGCTTTTAAATATTTGGATTATGAAATGACAGCGAAAAATCGCGACAGTCGCCGCGACACCATAATGGGTTAAAGATGTATTTTTGCGGACAATAAGAGAAAAAGCCTGAAAGGCTACCATTATGAAGATATAACTCTCGAGTTAGTCACCAGGCGTAATGGCTGACGACGAAGAGTGAAGAAATTGAGGGGAATATGTTACTAGATTTCCTCATTCATACTCTGTAAATGCTGAAGATTCCAGATTGTGCAGTGCTTGAATCCACCTAGAGCTGGTGAGTCTCATCGGTGAGCCGAATATGTCTGCATGCCACGAGTCAGAATATTTCTGTTGTGACAGCGCTACTTACTTTAAAGCTGAGGTATTCATGGTCAAATATAGGTGCGCCGCAACCTTCCGCACCATTGAAGTAAAAGTGATCACGAAGAGCCTGAGTTTTGTATGGTATTTTTTTTAATTCGTTATAGTCAAGCGTTTGACCACTACCTCACCTGATGTTAAGTGACGATGTGGTCGACGATGTAGCACGCTTGGCTAGAAGATACCTATTCACTCGCGACTTGAAGACCCCTAGATATGGTATTCATAGTATAGTTTATTAATGATTATATAGTATGTTATTGTATCTCGTGTGTCCCTCAGTTTATGTTCCATATATACTTCCCTCTATACATGTAGCATGAGGTAGGCGCTCCGTAACGCTACATTTCGTTACGTTACAATAATTTAACTTATTTTTAACTCGGTATCAAAATCCTTATTATGATCTTATGGTAAATATGTCATTGTTTATCTCACATAATGTCTTGTAGAGCAGTGATATCAACATGATAAATGGTTACTAACTTACAACAATAAAACAAACAGAACAGATATCCTAAAATTATTATCCAGATTACATTTTTTTATATGATATAAGGTAACAGGACATGCAGACGTTCGCCTGATGATTATCATCAGCAACGACGGCTACCTATTACTACATAACAGTAGCATCCATAATTCTGAAGAGCTAAAATTTTGACATTTCACTGCACTGCACCTGTTACCTCGAAGCATACACACATGAGTAACCTTTTCTTTACTAATGTGGCATAAAGATGTTAAGTCTCACATGCCATATATTCTCACTGGAGACATTGCCATTCAAACTGTAAATCATACCTATTTCACGGCTGAATTGATTGGCAAAGTAGTGGTACCGCTCGAGGCGGGCTAGCAGAAATTCTACCACTACGACATTTAATTATACAGTGTACTACTATTTCGCTCATGTATTTTGAAAACGAATGAGGAAATGAACTTGTTTAACTAGGACAAAAAAATCAAGATTAATCAACACCAATCAAAACCAATATTATAAATGCGAAGGTCAGTTTGTTTGGGACTTCGTGACGGTAACATACTGCTGGACCGATTGAGCTGAAATTTTGCACAGGAATAGCCAGTATAATGGATTAGGCCAAAGGATACTTTTTAGGATGTTATAAAGTGTCCGCCTGGCCTGCTACTACCCCTAAGCTGGAAAAACTGTCGTTGAAACATGTGTTCCGGCAGTAGTCCTTGAGAACCAGTCCCAATATAATAGGGTCTATAAAGTACTATACATTTTATTTAAGACCTTGTTAATACTTTTATAGATGTAATAAAATATATTTATTATTCAGTATATAATACTGAATAATAAACAAAAATGGCACTGAGACAAGCCGCTCTGGATGATTTCAGTCCAATCCACAGAGCGCAACTATCCCAATCCGTCTTTGAAACTGGCTGGCATCGAGCATCGTGATGGAATTGGCGAGGCAATTGTTGACTGTCACTAAAACAAAATCTTTTGTAAAAAAATAGAAAAAAATCTTTATTTGACAGGTGGTTTGAGCCGCGGCAGAAGGCTACCAGCAGTGGTTATCAATTGAGAAACACCCATAGATCACATGTAGGATTTAGTCCTAAGCCTGCGGGTACAGTATAGGTAAGAATAACCCTCATGTGGTTGACAATGGCCCCGTCAATGAAATTATCTCTGAAATTATGATAAAATGTATTATATGTATTAATTATGAGATAAAACATTCCCTAGCAGTTCATAATTATGATAAGAATTTCTTATCGCCCAATACATCGTTACTAAATGCCCAAAAAATAAATTCAAATATAACAATGTAATTATAGCTATCAGAAAATACAAACGTGTATTTGAATATCATCAAGATATGCAAAATATTCGTTAAAAAACTGTTGATAAGTCGTATTGTGTAATGTTACAACAATGTCGAGTGAAGTGCCAAGGATCCAAGATGGCATTAATGAAGAAAGCCAGGATAATGAAAAAACACAATACTCTAATAGTGAAAAAGTATATTTCGATGATTTACTTTCAACAGCCGGCGAATTTGGAAAATATCAGTGGTTTTTACTATTGTCAACATGCCCATTTTACATGTTTGGAGTTTACACATACTACACGCAGATGTTCATCACAGAAGTATCACAGAATCATTGGTGCTGGATCCCAGAACTCGAAAATTTGACGAAAATTGAAAGAAGAGATCTCGCAATACCGAACGATAACTCTATTCTCGGATACTCGCGGTGCACTGCCTACGTCGCCAACTGGACAGCAGTTTTAGAAACAGGAGTTAGACCTGATGAAACTTGGGATACGATACCTTGCCAACATGGATGGGAATTCAACAAAACCGAGATTCCATACCCAACCATATCAAGTGAAAAGGGCTGGGTATGCGACAAAGACCACTACCCAGCGACTGCGCAAGCTATCTTTTCTGTGGGCTCCGTTTTTGGAGGACTTCTTATTGGATTGCTAGCAGATAGGTACGGCAGAATACCGGCTGCGGTCGGAGCCAATCTTTTAGGATGCATCGGTGGTGTCAGTAGTATATTTGCACAAAACTTTATTCAATTCACTATCTGTAGATTCATCAAGGGTATGGCTTACGACAACTGTATGATCATGGTATACCTTCTTGTATTGGAGTATGTTGCTCCCAAATATAGAAGTTTGATATCAAATTTAGCATTTTCCATATTCTATTCGTTTTTTGTCACTACTTTACCGTTTTTAGCCCTTGCTCTTGGTCATTGGAAACTAATCTCATTAGTCACCAGTTTGCCATTAGCGCTTGCCATTTTTACACCCTTAATATATCCCGAGAGTCCCAGGTGGCTTCTTTCTAAAGGTCGAATTGAAGAAACTGTTCAAAAAGTACTGACGATTGGACGTGTAAATAAAAAAGTAGTGCCACCAAAGTTGATAGAACAATTCAAATGGACATTGTCTGTTGAACAGAAAGAAGAAAATGTTAACATCATTGAAATATTTAAGCGACCAAGAATAAGGACAATGTATATTCTAATCTGTTTGGAGTTCATATGCTGCAATATAGTCTTTGATGGATTGTTAAGGAGCATTTCACTACTGGACTCAGATTTCTTTTTATCATTTGCGGTTATATCGTTTACTGAATTGCCATCGATGTTGTTGGTCGCGTTTTTGTTGGACGTGTTAGGTAGAAGATGGTTGATTATTATAGTGATGACGACGAGCAGTATTTTCTCGGTTTTCACTGCATTTACAAGTAGTGGTATAAGATCTGTTATATATGCTATGATGGCAAGGTTTGGAGTCAATATGTCGTATGTTATCACTATGCAGTGGACGGCTGAGCTGCTTCCAACTGGAGTTAGAGGTGCTGGAGTAGCTTTAGTTCATATCATTGGGTTTGGCGCTGCTGCGTTTGCTCCTTATATTGTTTACTTGAACGTAATAGTCGACTGGCTCCCATTGACCATCATCGGTCTCGTTGCCGCTCTCGGTGCAATAATAGCGTTGTTCCTCCCAGAAACGGCTAGAAAAGCAATGCCCCATACGTTTGAGGATTCTGAAATGCTAATGAAAAACAGGCAGTTTTGTGAAATGCCTTGTGTCAACAAGAACAATGATAATTCTGACACTGAAGAGACCTGACACGACTAAATTTAATTTTTTGCTCAAATTATCATTATGTGCATTATTCTATACTTACTAGTCCATTACTGGACATAGGCCTCTCCAATTCGCCAGTGAGCGTGATCCTCGGCTACTCTGATACTTGCTAACTACTTAGCGAATGCTGTCACTCTTAGATACATATCCGATTCCAATATTTTGACTTGTAGATTTTATACAAGTATTAAAGTAATAAACGATCATTATCTTGAGATAGCCAAAGTAATCAGGAACGTGTTAAAAACACGCGATTGATAAAATTAATTATTTGAAAACGTATTTCCAAATACCTTTGTTTACGTAACGTTGTATTTTGTTGGTGGTGTTTTCATTTATAACAGGAACAGTTATGTGTCCCTACTCCGTGGCTACGAATTTAACAATATATATATGTATAATTGATTGATCAATCAAGAATCGTATGATTATAAATTAATGTATAACTTTTATAACAATTATTTTATTTATTTGATATTATCACTCTAAGAATAAAAAATATTATGAATAGAATTTTTTTGATTTCTAGACAGTTAATTACGATTTTATTTTTTATTTTTACCCAACAACATGTTATGACTTTTACCGGTATGTATGTTCATCTGTTCCCTCACAACTTCTTAACATCTTATTATAATTTGACTAACTAGATATCGCTGAAAGCGTCTTGATTGCTCGCTGGTTATAAATATTTTAATAAAAACTTTAGTTTGCCACAATTTTTTGCCTCACTGCATTTTGTCTGGTATGCTGTCATCTAATCTAGGAGAAGGTTCTATATTCTGCTGTATTTAATTTTTAACCGACTTCACAAAAATGAGGATGTTCTCAATTCGTCTGTATGTTTTTTTTTTATGTGTATGTTACGCGATTACTCCGTCAATTGTGAACGGATTCAAATGATTATTTTTTCAATAGGTAGGGTACGTTTCCGAGGTGGTCCCATTGTAATTTCATCGAGATCTAATTAGTATCTCCAGAGACATGGAGATAAATACCTCAAACATAGAAGAATGTAATGGTTTTAGAAGAAGAGTCCCAAGAAGATTATACACAGTGGAACAACCTCCATTGTGTATGCTATTGCATATACTTTTGAAGACTAAAAAATATGACCTTGAATAATGTTTTTACATCTTTCTTCTCGTTTATTTTGGTTTATCACATATATTCTTACGGTAACTGTGAGCGAGATAGAAACAAAGGTGGGGAGAATTAATTTGTCTTCACAGGAATGTTCTACCGGGCAAAGTTTCAAAAAAGGCAAAGGCACCGACTTCAAATAGATAAGTGGGTAGCGCTTATAATAATTATATTAAGTAATTTATTTTTCACTTTTGAGTGCTTGTTTGTATAGTTATAAATATTAAAATATGGGACTTATCGCGCCTAACACGAGACAACTGTCAGTCGTCTCGTGACCACGATCAATGCAACTTGGTCGAAACGTCGAGTTAAATAAAAGTGTATGTTTTAGGCGCGATAAGTCCCGTATTTTAATATTTATAACTATGTGTTCAAATCGCGAAAGTAAAGTTTACAATCACCTGTTTGTAGTTATGAAGTCGGTTTTTTTTTTTTGTAAAATAATTAATTTTGTGTATGATATGCGATTACTGCGTCAATTGCGAACTGATTCGAATGATTCTTTTTTCAATAAGTAGGGTACATTTCCAAGGTAGTCCAATTGTAATTTCATCGAGATCTGATAAGTATCTCCAGAAATATGACAATAAAAGGCTTAAACTTGCTACTGCAACTGACTCGCGCGGCATGGAAGTCGGTTGTTTTAGTTTTTAATTAATTTAAATCTTAATGATACCCTAAAAGGTATATTAGTACATTAAATTATTGTATAATAATTCATAGTCAATTATCTGACAGTGTTGGGGTGGTATCACACCGATCTAGCAGGAGCTTCTGCCAGCTGCTTCTGCCAAAAAATCCAAAATATGAAAACTGAGAAACAACTTTCAGTAAATCTGTAATTAAATTTAATAATACCGGTTACAATTTATTCGATCATCGAAACAACAAATCGAGCTCCAAAAACTTTTCTGAAATTTATAAAAGTTGCCAGTTTCGATCACGCTCAGAAGTATTAAACAAAGTTCTAAAGCTTTGGAGTTGACAGATAAGAAACAATAACTAAAATCAACTAAAATTGATATTATTCTCGACTTGCCCAAACGATTTTGAGGTAGGTAAGATATTGTTCTTTAATAAGATTTTCAAATCGAGCTATGCCTAAGCTGTTCTAACGATAAACGTCTCATACTTCTAGGGTTTCGTACCTCAAAAGGTAAAAAAAGGAACCCTTATAAGATCACTTTCTTGTCCGTCTGTCTTTCTGTATGTCTGTCTGTCTGTCTGTCTTTCTGTCTGTCCGTCTGTCAATGTGTCACCACTGATTTTCTCAGGAACGGGTGGACCTAGCAAGTTGAAATTTATACCTGATACTGAAGTCTATAGTCCCAATTGGGTGTATAAAAACCATGGTCTTGAGTCAACACAATAAAAAGATATGGGCAAATTTAGATTTTTCAGAAAACTTGTTAGTACCAAAATGTACCTTAATTTTCAACTTTTTTTATTTTTCGGAATTTTTCCTTTACTGTTGCTGTAAGACCTTGCTTTTGACCAAAATTGACAATTCTAGGTTAACCGGAAGTACCCTATAGGTTTTGGGTCGAAAACCTATAGGGTACTTCCCGTTGACCTAGAATCATGAAATTTGGCAAGAAGCAAGGTCTTACAGCACAAATTAGGAAAAATCCATAAAATAAGAAAAGTTGAAAATTAAGGGTGAGGTAAATACATGCATAGTTTACGCCAATTAAGGTAGTCCTCTGAGTTATATCAGCGCTGATACAATTTAGAGGAGGCTTAATTGGTACATACCAACGTTAGTACGGAAGCCTCGGTGGGCGAGTTCAACTCGACTTTCCCGGTTTTTATTTTAGTTTTTAAACTTCTTAATCTTAATTATTATTTATGCCAATTATGTTTATCCACAACTCTATATTAAACACTGTCTCTTTCATTTTCTGATAAGGTTAATTCCATCTCAGAAACAAATCGGCAATAACTAATAAAATACCTACCTACTAAAGTCTTTACTGTATTTTTTTATGTACCATATTTACGTTATTTACTTTATAGATATATGATATTTATCTAATATAGATAGATATAGGTACATCACCTGTGACTTTTCGCAGGTGATGTACCTATATCTATCAAACCATATATATAGGTACCTCGCATTCGCAACGCAATGTCTTCACGCAATCCCATTACCTTTCCATCACAGAAAAAGAATTGAAATTTATTGGATCCGTTTGTTTGAGCCCCGGGTGATAACACGTAGGAGATAAACTCGAAGACTGAATGTTACAGAATTCTACTAATATCAAAAATGTATTACCTACTTTGGATGTTTGTAACAAATATATTGTATGACTGTATTATACACTTGTAATGAACAAATCACCAATACATTTTTTGATTCATCATTTTACTATTTATTGAAATGACATATCTTCGTTTAATCTGTTTTTAATTTGACATATTTTATTGGTAGTGTGTGCTATTCTTTTTATTTGTTTTATATCTTTGACATTATTTTATTTTTATTTCTTTTTTGACATTGCTCTATTTCTTTAATTATTTCTTCCATGTTTGACTTTGACATTTGGTGCTAGAGAGTCATCACGGATAAAGACAGAAGAGTCTATTTTCCGTGAGAGTCACAATCAATTATTATCATGGCAATTTCAATGTATGTTTGTTGTTCTATTGTTTTAATCATTCTCCGTTCTAATCATGTATTGTGAATTTATTTTAATATTTAATTCCTTAATTAACGTAATTTATAGCCATTAGTATTTAGTATTGATTTTCATTTGCAATATCCCATACAATTTTAATTATTGTTCTGGAATAAATAAAATGAAAAATAAACCGGCCAAGTGCGAGTCGGACTCGCGCACGAAGGGTTCCGTACCAATATCCATAAAAACGGCAAAAAAAACATGTCCGTTGTATGGGATCCCTACTTAAATACATTTTATTACAAGCTTTTATGTAAATTGCAATGTATGTATGTATGTATGTCACTATGTATGTTCAGGTGGAATCTTGGAAGCTAAAGTAGACCCACTTCTCGATGTCCGATTGGACTCAAATTTGGTGAACTTATGAATCTTCGGCGACAACAATGATATGGTACCATGGAGCTGGTCTGATGATGGAGACGGAAGGTGGCCATGGCATCTCTGTGATAAAACAACATAAACCCACCGAGTTTGGGCTCGATTGATTGGCCACGGCATCTCTGCGATAAAACAACATAAACCCACCGAGATTGGGCTCGATTGATTCGTCATAAGGAGAACTTTACACCTAGATCTAGGGTCTGATGATGAAGCTAGAAGGTGGTCACGGAATTTTTAATAAGAAGACGGTATTTATTTAACTAGTAGGTACCTATTATTTATATTTATGCAAATTGCACAATTAACTAACTTACGTAGTTAGTTACGCAAATAATATCACCTAAATACTACAAAGTTTCTATTATTAAACCAGAAATAACCGAAATTTCAAGTAGCAAATTGCTAACTTATAGGCAGGGTTTCGAAGCGCATCCGGACAGCATGATGACGCTCGCGCGAATACGCGCGGCTATGGCTCGCTGCGTGATGTTACGTTACTCCCCCCGCTACCCGAACAAGCGGCAAGCAGGAGCAACTAATTATTATTATTTAGGTACTTTTCGAAGGTAGTTTAGCGAATGTAGCGTCACGACAATAATTTCATCAACATTTTCACGAAACATCTATAATATTATAGGTAATACCTTTAAACGAGAAAACCTTGTTTATATATGTATATAATCGGAATCTCGGAAACGGCTCCAACGATTTACATGATATTTAGTATGCAGCGGGTTTCGGGGGCAATAAATCGATCTATTTTTTTTTAGAAAACGTCATGTCATCCGTGTTTTTAGGCATTGAAAAACTGCTACAATATCATAAGAATACAAAGGGTAATTTCGGCGTATTTTAAGATGTTATGATAGCTCGGTGGAAGATCGATAGGACGCCGCTTTGGAGGTCCCTGGTTCGAGTCCAGATAAGGTGACTAACTTTCCTTTTTTTATCAAGTTATTTTCTTTCTTTTGTGAGTAAAACTACTATTAGGAGCAAAAAAAAATGCAAAAACATTCGATTTAACAAAAAAAAAAATATATATAATACCAAGCAAAGCTGGGTCATCGAGATATTTTTCATTTAAACTTGACATTTATAAAATGTTAACGAGTTATGGTTGCGAAGCTATTTTCGCAAAATTACCTTCGTAATGAATATTTATTTTATAAGACAGTAGGTACCTGTATCACCATGCTTTGCTCGGTGTTATTTTTTTGTAAATCGTGTTTTTTGACAATTCTTCGGCTCCCAATAATAAAAGAAGGAACTTGTAAAAATCGTAAAAATGACCATCTTGTCTGCACTCGAATCGGGGTCCTCTAGCACAGAAAATATAATATACCTAGTCCCCTCTAGTTTCGTGACCGGCTTTGTTTTCTTATCGAGCTAGCCTTGTAGAAAGTGGCGAAACTTACCTTCGTATTCTAATAATATTGTAGCAGTTTTTCATTGGCTGAAAACACGGATAATACGACGTATTCTAATAAAACTGGCCAAGTGCGAGTCAGACTTGCGTCTCACACACGTAGGGAGGGCTACAAAAATATGAATGCCTGTAAACACAGTACAATACGAAACATAACAGAGTTACGTAGTATTATTACTATCTTTTCTATGACAGAGTTGTGAACCAAAGTCAAAGTCAAGTCAAAGTCAAAGCATTTATTCAGTATATGGGCAAATTAAAAATTTGCACTTACACTCGTCAAATTACATTAAATAGATCATATTCAATAAAAAATATTATAGATATAACAAAAACATAACTTATTGCTTTGAATTTACAAAAAAAACAAAGGTATTGAGCCATTTAGCTTTCATCTAGACGTCGAACGTCACACTTAAAACACATGTTTAAATAACTCTAGTGACTCTAGTAATAGTTACTCTGAGATCAACAACCGAACAACAACTTTGTGTCAAAAATCAGCTGTGCCGGTTTTAATCTAAATAATAGGAAAATAGTCATTAAAACTTAGAAATATTATTAAATATTAAGTGCAAAAGTGGTAACTAACACCATTTCGTGTTATCATAATATCTGTGTGACTTCTTTCGTGCGATTCGAAAATCTACAATAATACGGTCGGTCGGCGCGGGAACCGGAGCTGTCAAACAAGAGAAAGACCTCTTGGTATATCATATCAGGATATATCCTGGACCTTTGGATGATTCTGAACAAAAAACCTGGGGAGTATTGTTTTCGTAACCTTTATTAACCGTATGCATTAGGTATTGTTTAATAAACTCACTGCCACCCTCTTAAATCGCCAACATTAAATTCGATCAAAGTCGGTGACAAATTGTCATTTTTTTCTCATAATTTTCGATGTTCCTGTCGTATTCATATACCTAACTTTTAATTTCGAGTTTTACTGTATTATTAAAGGTTTAACTTACAGTTTTAGTGTAGAAATAATGTTTGTGTAGGATCCTGAATAAATCCATAGTGCCTATCTACTTATGTGTAAATTATACAAACTTCACATTATAAAAAATACACTGTGTACCTACTTTTCATGACAGTTTTGATTGAATATTAACTAAATAATCACTTTATCACTGACATCCTAATATAACATATCAACAAATATAAAATTTAAACTAAGATATATTGTTAAACTTGTAAATAACCATTATCTATTATATATATTTAAATTCGGTCCAGTCACTTGGGTTGGGAGCTAAGATACCACAGACATAATTATACAGTATACACACACATGCCAACTATTTTCTTCAAAATTTAAAAATAGGCAATTTCACTTCGCGCTATAATGTCACATCTGTTTACGCCATGTTGTTTACGCATGCGAACATGGCGCCAGCAAACATGGCGTCTCGTCGTGAAGTGTCATTACAAATTAACAAAATAACGTTTTATGTATGCGGGTTTTAATTCGAAAATCTGAACTTAATTGTGAAAAGTGACTCCGTCGTCTCAGTTTGTTTTTCCTGACTGGTTTTTGCAGTATCTGAGGACACACGATGGCATTCCGGATACGCAATTTTTAACATAAGCGCGTGCTGTTGTTTCGAGTGCCGAGCTACGTGTGAGCGAGAATATGCCAGCCAGCTTACTCGCGGTATTCGATAATGCCAGTTCGAGATGTTCCGTCTAGTAGTATATGTCTATGAGTAATAGTTACTCTGAGGTTGTTAACACGCAGATGACACCTTGACCAGATGGCGCTATACAAAATACACGTTTTTTGTATGGGGACCCCCTTTAATTTTTAACTTTATTTTGTTTTTAGTATTTGTTGTTATAGCGGCAACAGAAATACATAATCTGTGAAAATTTCAACTGTCTCACTATTATGGTTCATGATTCTGATAAAGGTGTAATATTTAATTAAATTTATGTAAATAAAAGTTGCTATTTGGGTCTGTAATAGCCAAAAAACCTTTAAAAACACAATTTCCTATGTAAAATTTAAAAAAAACTACCAAATATACACTAAAATACTACAATTTTTTTTATAATTCAATTTTTCTGTTACAGGTCCTAGAGGAACTCCCGGAGCGCCGTCTATTAATATAAGAAACAACTATATAGCGTCTAGAATTTAATAGACAAAATTCAATTTGTTTGAGAAAAGTACCGGGTTAGGTGAATTTTTCTATGTGAATGTTAAGTTTGTATTGCCAATATTTTGTTTTTTATGGGCCGTAGCGCTCCCAAAGGGGCGGATTACTTAGGGGGGATGTTGTTACACCCTTAGCAGTTATTCGCGTAAATAAAAGTTGCTATTTGGGTCTGTAATAGCCAAAAAAGTAAAAACCTATAAAAAAAAAAAGAGTGTGTGTACTTATGTACACGCGTTAGAAGTTATACTTCTGTGGCGTATGGAAAAAAAATGACTAAAATGCAGTAGTGATTAACGATAAATATTAAAATTAATCAAAAAGATTTTATTTAAATAAAAAAGGTTTTATTAACGTAAAAATATGACGTTAAATATTACGTTCTTACGAAACACGTGTTCTAAATATAAAAATGCTAGAATATACAACTTGAACATAGTCATGCCACCTACAACTAACTTCAACGGTGTAGAATTTAGGTGTCATCATTTTTCTCTATAGCGCCAAAAGAAGTATAACTTCAAAAAATGAAATGAAATGAAATCACGCAATAACTACTGAACGGGTTTGGATGATAGTCGGCACACATATGTTATGCTGTATTGACAGGCTGTATTTATAACCAGGATTAACACACAGGATACCTTTTATCCCGATATATGACAAAAGAAAAATTTACCTAGGTATTTTTTTTTTATGATCCCGGCGCATCAGCCTCTTTCTGGTTTCGTAGAAGTATTCACTACCAAAAGAACCGCGAAGCTAACTGGTAGCGTAGTTTTAGAAAACAATTTTCGGATTTCGGCTAAAATCCTGACTAACTTGTTCAAATAAAGACAGAGACAAGACAGAACAGAAGTTACCTTCTGGACCATTCTGTCCGAATTATTAACTGTCGTTTCCAAGATACAACTTTATATGTCCGTTGAAATTATATTTATTTTATATTTTGGACTTTTGGCAGGATTAACATTATTGTGTTGTGTGTAGGTTGTTATTCTAAATTTAAAATACAGCAAGCACAGTACAGACTCATTTTATTCTAAAAATATATCGCCTAGGCATAAAACCTTAAAATTGTGCACTAATTAAGAATAGAAAAAAACAGACTTCACGTAATTTTTTTTATTGTTATATATATATATATATTGTAATTTTTCGTAAATGGAGCATTCAATCGAAAAATAGTATTAGCAACCCTTAAGTTATTTTAAAAGACCTACTCAACGATACCCCACACGATGAGGTAGACGACGAAAAAAAATTCATCCCCACGTCTCATGTAGGGAAGCTACCTTAAAAAAAAATGTTTTTCAAAATTTTATTTCAGCACTTTGTCTTAGTGTTTTGTGTTAGTTATATACATACCCCCACAAAATTACAGCTTTCTAGTATTAACGGCCTCTTAGCAAAACCTCGGACAGACAGACAGACAGACAGACGGACATGACGAAACTATAAGGGTTCCTTGTCAGGACTACGGAACCCTAAAAAAGTTCAGTTCGTTTTTCAGAAATTGCACCAAACGGAAACCATATTTTTTAAATTCAATATTAAAATCCACCAAGCATAAGCATCCTGAAGACTGTGGCAGAGGATCCGCATGCACCTGTATTGAGGCACTTCGTAAGAACTATGACTGAGGTGGCAGATGGTGAGACATCTGATTCACGTCCGTACGGGGTGCATTACAGGTACATGATATATTAATATTATTGATTATATTTATTATAGTTTGCTAACCCTCTTATTTTAAGTATTGCATTTACTAACCCATTGATCATGTTATCTAAAAATTAAATAAATTGAATTGAATTCAATTGAAAATAAGCGAAAGTTCATGGTGGCGTTTTTTCAATAGTTTGAACCCCCTTCTGTATATAATACCAATATTGCGTGAAGAAAATCTTATATAAGAAACCCCTATGTTGTATCTAATCGGAAACACAGACTCGGGCAGGGAATTCCATTCATTGGCAGTATGTATGATAAAAGAAGAAGCAAATCGCTTAGTACGCGTAAATGGTATATCTACCATGAAGCGGTGGCGCCTCTTAGTATCCCTGCTTGTCCGATTATAGAATGAGGATGGCGGAATCAAATTATGAAGTTCCGATGCACACTCTCCGAAATGAATCTTATTGGTATTGTTACGTGCGGGGTGGTATTAAAATGCCAATCCGATGAGATGAACGTTTATTTCCACTGAACACTAGGTTTTACAATGTTCCACAGTAGCTGTCCAAATCGTCTTGCACAATTATCAAAAGTCCGTTAACACATACTGAGGTCGTTGGTAATCACAATCACTGATTTCACAGTTCACAACACTAGTTCACTGATAACACTTAACGATCACTTGGTCGCTATCCGCGCTTAGATGGTTACTCTGTCGCTTCCAAAGAATGACTGACTCAACGCCGCGGTGCGACGCTTTATATAGGACACAATAATTATTCTAGAAAATTCTCGATCAATAAAGAATAAAATAACAGACAAACAAGCAATAAATCAAAAACAAAAGGGGTGGCTTTCCTTTGAACATCTGATGTAAACAACTTTACCATACATGCTAATTTGATCTCTAACTACTTATGAAAAAGGTTCAATCTAACTACAAAACTAGGTACATTGACTAGGGTCGGAATTCCAGGAAAGTTACTTTTATGACGGTCGGGTCGGGTGTTTTTAGCCCCTAATTAGTCTATTCTTTCCCACGCTATTTTTGTTAGAGAAGCTTGGCGAAACATCGCGACTCGACGACGCGATGTAACAGTATTCTTAAATTATTGGTAATCAATAAAGAGTGCTTGTATTGTACTGTTAACACAGGCGTACAGGCGTAGTTGTATCCAAAAACAAAGACCAGCCTAACGTTCATACTTTAATGGACGAAAAACGCAAAGTTTTCGAGTGGGACGGGAAACTTGAAATTTTCTTGAACACCATTATCATTTCGGCAGCTTCGTAACTTAAATGTCTGTTTAATAAACTGTGTTTGATAAAGTCAAGATACAAAACAATAAGCCATTGTTTAAACTTTCCACGAATAACTTAAACTCAAGATTTTGTACGAAACCTACCTTCTTTATACGTCTGATTAATTATTTAATACACAACAATAGGTATAGGTAATTAAGTAAGCTTTAGGTAATTCGGTTTATTTACTCTGTAATCAAATTTATTAACCATCATCATCATTATCAGCCAATTTCTGTCCACAGCTGGACATAGGCCTCTCCTATGGCACGCCACCGAGCTCGATCTTCAGCTATGCTTCCCACCGCTGCTAGCCAGCTTTCGGATATCATCGCTCCGCCTAGCCTACACTACGTTTACCGAGCCGTGGTCTCCACTCTAGAACTCGTCTACCCTAACGGTTATCGGTTCAACGACAGATGTGACCAGCCCACTGCCACTTCTTTCAGCTTGCTGGTCCTTTGAGCTATGTCGATAACTTTAGTTCTCTGTAGGATGACTTCTAGAAACCATATTTTGGCTTAATAAGTTACGTTTCAGAATTCATACATGTATGTACCTGTAATATTTCTGTATAATCTGTCTATTTGCTACAAACACAAACACTAATGAACTAGGCTTATTTTGGTTTCCCTCATTCGAGAGTAAATACAGTTTCACCTATGGTAAGTAGAGTTTGCAAAGAAATACATTGACATTGTTTTAAAAACAACTAGATGTGCCGCGCGGTTTCAGCACATGAGTAAAGAAACGTATTTTAGTGAGGATAAGGATTTATATAAAACAACTAGCTGCCCCGGCGAACTTCTTACCGCGAATACAAATAAACTGTCCTACTGACTCGCATCAGACCCGCACACGCAGGGTTCCGACTAAACAAAATTTGCCTCAAAAATACGTTTCTTGTATCTAATTTTTATCCCCCTTTAATTTTTAATTTAATTTAGTTTTTTTTTTATTTGATCTTCTAGCAACCATTGTAATACACACCATGAGTAATATCAAGTCTCGAGCAAAAAAAGCCTCAAAACACGTTTCTTGTATGGCGACCCCCTTTATAATTTAATTTCTTATCGGTTTTATACATAAATAGCGAATACCCATGTATGGAAGCTCCATAATGACAACCATCAAAATATGTCAATACCATGACAAAAATTTCTGAACGAACCAAAAATGACAACCTGGGACAACCATCAAAATACAAAATATTAAAATTTAAATACCTTCGCGATAATTCGAGTAATGTGGGACAGAGTCTACCTTACCGTACTGAAGGGACGAACGTCAAATGTTTGACAGGAATGTAGGTGGAACAGTTTATATGGGAAAAATGAAATTGTTGTTTTTACTACCTTCCTCGCCATTTTTCCAAATTTTCTCATTGTTTAAACCTTCCCTGAACTAGGACAAACATTTCAAAACCAAAATCAGCTGAATCGGCTCAGCCGTTTTCGAGCTTTAGCGAGACTAACGAACAGCAATTGATTTTTATATATAAGACTAGCTGACCCGGCGAACTTCGTACCGCAAATATAATCCAAGTGCGAGTCAGACCCGCACACACATTATTTGCCGGCAAAACACGTTTTTTTGTATAGGGACCCCCTATTATTATTATTTACTATTATTTTATTTTATTTTGCTAAAAACTATTAATTATTAAAAATTAAAAAAATTAAAAATTATTAAACTATTCTGTTTCCTTTGGTATTATTGTTTTAAATTTTGTAATATTTAAGTATTTATTAATATATATGTATATATATATATATATATATATATATATATGTATATGTATGTATGTATGTATGTATTATATGTGTATATATTATGCATTTATTTTAGGGTATTTATTATAGTGTAGTTTGTTTACAATTTGTTATAATTTATTATTATTATACTTGGTAGTGATAGGTTTGTTATTTTATTCACACGTTTTATAAACCACCGCCTTCGTGATTGTAATCCTTTCCTTGCATGGTTGTCTGGAAGAGATCGCTTAAAGCGATAAGACCGCCCATTGACGCTATTAGATTTAAATTGTTTAGTTTTAATGTGTTTCTGTTTTTTATAAGTGGTCAATAAAGAGTTTATCTATCTATCTATAATGACAACCATAAAAATATGTCAATACAATGACAAACATTTCTGAACCAACCAACAATGACAACCTGGGACAACCATCAAAATTCAAAATATCAAAATACTTACCTACGCGATAATCCGAGTAATGTGGATATATTATGTTATCGATTAAAAACTATGGAAGGGACGAACGTCAAATGTTTGACAGGAAAGTAGGTAGAACAGTTTATATGTAAAACATGAAATTGTTGTTTTTACTATCTTCCTCGCAATTTTTCCAAATTTTCTCACTGTTTAAACCTTTCCTGGACTACGACAAACATTTTAAAACCAAAATCAGCTAAATCGGCCCAGTCGTTCTCGAGTTTTAGCGAGACTAACGAACAGCACTTGATTTTTATATATCAGAAGAAGAAGAAGATTGACATGTTTGTATAATTCCTAAATAATTCATGCATTATTGATGTAATAGATACTTTACAATAGTTTTAAAACAATCCTGATTATATGTAACGGTGTTTTTAAATGAGAAAAAATTATAGATGGCGCGTGCATCTATAATTTCCTAATTTCCTAATTTCCATCCATCTTTATAATACCTGAAAACTAAAGGAACCTGGTAAAAAAAAGATACTACATCAAATTATATTATTTAACCAGACATTATAAGAGTCTACAGACCCATTTATTGTTACGGCCATTGGGGATAGTATTTTAGATATTCATATAGCAAAAGGCTTGACCAAAAAGAAAATCGATATTTAATAATTCTAGAATTTGTTAGAAAAAATTATTGAGCATTTTATCACCTGCGCCCTTCATGAAATCAAATAAGAATCCCCGAGATCGGACTTGCAAATCTCAAAGTCACCGACGGCGCAGAAGTGAAATCATTTTATCGTGAGAACGAATCGCATAATTCACTCCCTAAAGAGTTTTTGGTAAAAAGATTTTTCTGCTGACTCTACACTTACTCAGCTCTTCTTGTTAATTCACGTCGCGAAAACCCGTGTTTTGAAGGTTGACGGGTAGAGTAGTTAGTGAAAAGAATATGTAGACTAGGTTATATACCGTATTTTGTTGATAGTGAGAAGCAAAGCTAGTACGTAAAATCCTTTTTTTATATCATATAGGCTAGCATTGGCTAGCATTTGACCACTGTCTCACCTGTTGGTAAAGGTACGGACACACCGCAGCGTCCTGCGTGCACGATCTAGGTGGCGGTCAGATAGCGCAGTAGTATTTGTATCGACTGGTTCACACCAAACGCGATTAGAAAACAATTTAAAAGTACTGAGATCGCGTGATACTGAGACGCCGCGGTGTGGCCGTATCATTATAGAGAACCTATCTGTATGGAAAGTGATGATGTGGTCGGAGATGGTGAACACGCTTGGCCTAGAAATTGTCTGACTCTCAAGGGCTGTGCTGCCGGCCGGAATGCCGTAAGGCTAAGGCGGCAAATTCCTTAATGATACGACGCTGCGGTGTGTCCGTCCCTTAAATCTACGATGTAGTTACGTTGTTTGCATGCGAAATGTATTGATGGTGAGCTATGACTGCAACACATGCCTACTTAACTACTTATGAAAGAATAAAAACATTTTCAAATATACACTCGCGTGCAACTGAATCGACTCAAGCCTACAATGATGTATAATGTATTGTTTTTCTAAAACGTTACGAATAATGTTTATAATCATGTTTATTTGAAAGCCCAATCTTTCAGAATCAAACTGATGTTTTTTTATTATAATATCATTATCATTATAATTTTATTTTATCCAGTAATTAAATTTAAGTTTAATGAAAATGCAAAAAAATGAGGTAATGTTATGGATAATGAAAATCAAATAAAAACGAAAAAAGTAATGTTTAATTAAATAATGAATCAATATTTTTGTTGCTTCCCTTATCCTCGATGACGTCATGGAGGCGGTTTGTCATCGACCTGATAAATCTTTTCACAAAATCTTATTTTTAATCTATCCAAATAAATTTAAGTACTACTAGATAGATTTTGAAACTAAAAATATCATTTCGATGCTGAGAGATTAAGCTTTCAAAAAACATACATTAATATATACTTTTTCGAACTTAGAAAAAAAAAAATCTCTGTAAACTTAGTAGGCTTGAGCCGATTTAGTTGCACGTGAGTGTAGTATTCATGTTAAGTACTTCCGTTTACAGTAAGAATAAAAATAAACCAGAAATATAACGCAGCGCAAAAACTTCGCCAACACCGTACAAAACATGTAATTTACTAGGGAAGAGTTTTTGTGCTGACGCTACACGCTCATTAGCCGTTGTCGCTAAACAGGGCGAATTCTATTCTAACTGGCCGTGCCCAGTGTAAATAAACATTATGTAGCATAGTGTAGGTAACGTTTATTAGCTTTTTATAGAAACGTAGGTTTAGATAGATAGATAGATAACTCTTTATTGAACACCACTTACAGAAAGGATACAACTTAAAACTAACAAATTATTTCTAATGATGTGTCAATGGGCGGTCTTATCGCTCATAGCGATCTCTTCCAGACAACCGTGTACGGAATGGATTGAATATAATGGAGGGCGATGGTATCCTATTTACATAAGCAAAATTCTACTTACTATAGATATATTTATATACCTACATACTATTACATATGTACTATACCAACAGACATACATACATATACAACATATATATATATATTATAAACCTAGAATAGAATATATTTATTGTGAAAACTGTGTACAAAAGGTGTTAAAATACATAATATGTCTCAACAGTTTGTTCATTTCGAACATACAATAATAGGTTACAAAATCTTAAAATTATGTTAATAGAAAGACAGAATCCTAAAATAAACAATTATTACCACACTTTGTTAAGCGAGTCTAAATCTATTATAATTATTAATATGTATATCTTTCTAGCTAGAGATAAAATCATAAATCTAAAATAAAATACAATTTACAACATGACAATTCGACATTAATAAATAATAATTATTATATAATTTATATTTTTATACTTATTGTCAATTAATATCAAAGTACTCGTTTAAGTTATAATATGCTTTTGAAAGCAACCACTGTTTCAATTTATTCTTAAATGTAAACCCATGCAAAGATTTTAATTCTGTTGGTAGATGATTGTATACTTTAATTGCGCTTACGAAAGAGCTTTTGTAGTATTTCGTGTTGTTAATTTAAAATTCTAAAAACAACCTACTAACAATAATAACAATTAGTTGATAGAGATTAATAGTTAAAGATAGTAAGCTTTTACACGACGTTTAAAAATATCAATTCTTGGACAAAGTCTAATTTCTACCGGCAAGGAATTCCATAGTACGACAGCTTCAACGTTAAAAGAACCTTGATAGAACGAAGACTTGTGAATAGGAATCTTTAGCCTTAAATTCTCTGAAGACCTAAATGAAGGATGGGGGGTGGCGTGGGAAAGGTGAAGGTATTTGAAACGCTCTTGAAGGTAAAGTGGACAAGAAGGATTGAAGAGGACAGTGTAAAGGAGTGATAGTGTATGCGCATCCCGGCGACGGCGAATGGGCAGCCACTCAAGCTTAGCGCGATATTCAGAAATATGGTCATACTTCCGCAGTCGGAAAATATACCTAATATAGAAATTTTGTAAGCGCTCGAGTTTATTTAGCTGTTCTTGAGTAAGGTCGAGATAGCACGTCGGCGTAGTCTAGGATAGGTAGAAGAAGAGACTGTGCAAGCGCAATATTAGTAGTAGTAGGTAGGAAATTACGTAGTCTGCGCAATGAACCTGCGGAGGCAAACATTTTACGACTGGTTTCTATTAATTGGGTGTTTACGGTTTGTATTTTCATTTAGAATGGGACATGCTGCATATATTTCTTGAAAAATACCTTTTTTTTAACTTGTTTAGTAGAACGAATACGAATATATTACCTTACTCATAAAATAACCAAACGTTCAAATTGGTTAACAATAGGCAGAGAAATCGCGTAACATACACACAAAAAAACAAACAAATTAAGTGATAACCTCCTTCGTTCTGAAAGTCAGTTAAAAAACAGTCGAATTGAGAAACTCCTCATTTTTTGTGAAGTCGGTTAATAAATATAATTTGTCACGTCACGAAATGAAAAAGGAGAATCTTTTGTAAATATCTGTAAAAACCAGCGACCTGAAAAAACTTTGCGCCTTATAAAGCAGTAGGGTGTGATACGCTAACAGAACTTTCTATTTTATTTACAATGTAAAGGCTACGTTTGACTACTATCTGTTCCATGTGTATCCATCTGTTGATAAATGATGCAGCGGTCCAGGATAGTAGCACGCTAGGCCTAGAATGGAAACTGGCTCTCAAAGATAACTGCCGGAACACATTAAATCTTTGGCGACAGATTTTCCAACTTGAGGTTGGTAGCTAACCTGGCGGTTTTCCGCTTCATTTTGTCATAGCGATAAATTGCACCCGCTTGCCACTTATGACTTATTCCAAAATGTAACCTTTTCATTGACATCTTGACATGGACCTTTTCAGTTCCTGAAATGTTCAGTTACAACTATTCTTACGAGGGTACGTGTAGGAAGGACCCTTAGAGACCCACAAATCTGCGGGTACTTGGAAGAAACTTTCAGGCGACCTTTTGACATGTGGACTCGTAAATTTTATTAGCTTTCACAGTTTAATGTAGGAAACTAAATGTTACATGTAGAAAGTAAATTTCAAGTACAACATTTAGAAAGGAAATTTATGTAAGTACTAGCTATTTTTAGAAAGTTTGCACTTAAAGTTTACACATCAAAAAAATTAATATACCTTAGAGTGGTTTTTGGAGACGGGACTCTAAAAGCAGGTACCTACAACCTCTTCCGTTGTGATTTCAGTAGAGTAAAATGTTCTTGAAAACTGATTTTGACCTTCATTCAAAGAATTTAAATTAAAAATTATTACAGTCGGCAGGATTGAAGATTGTTAAATGATCGAAAAATCCATGCAAGCTAGAAAGAACATTTTTGTTTTCTATGGGCCGTAGCGCTCCCAAAGGGGGCGGATTATTTAGGGGGATGTTGTTAGGGAATCACTGATAAGGGTGTAATATTTAATTAAATTTATGTAAATAAAAGTTGCTATTTGGGTCTGTGATAGCAAAAAAACCTATAAAAAACACAATTTCCTAAGTAAAATTTAAAAAAAAACTACCTAATATACACTAAAATACTACTATTTTTTTTATAATTCAATTTTTCTGTTACAGGTCCTAGAGGAACTCCCGGAGCGCCGTCTATTGATATAAGAAACAACTATATAGCGTCTAGAATTTAATAGAAAAAATTCAATTTGTTTGATAAAAGTATCGGGTTAGGTGAATTTTTCTATGTCAATGTGAAGTTTGTATTGCCAATATTTTGTTTTTTATGGGCCGTAGCGCTCCCAAAGGGGCGGATTATTTAGGGGGGATATTGTTACACCCTTAGCAGTTATTCGCGTAATTAAAAGTTGCTATTTGGGTCTGTCATAGCCAAAAAAGTAAAAACCTATAAAAACACAATTTTATTCAATCAAAAATACAAAATATAACTGCATGCATTTGTCAAATGACGCGCCGTGGAGAAGGCCGCCATGTTTTCTACGGTATCTCCAAACAAATAAATAACAATACAGTCTAGTCTAGGCCTCGAAAATAGCTTATTGAATTTCTGAACTGGAATTCATTTGTTATCAGTAACAAGAATCTCATAATATAAAGACGCCATATCTTGAGTCTTGAATGGCAGACAATATTAAAAATCTATTAATATTTTTATGGAAAGAAGTGTCAGACTCTAAAAATAGAACTATGAATTTAGCTATGACTTCTTCCTATGATAGATACTGGGGCTCGCAAAACTTTAGCTTGCCAGAATTTTGTGCGCCAGTATTTGTACCCCGAGATATCTACTTGACACTTGACAGTGTGACGACACGATCATATTAAAATCGTGATCGTCTGAAAGACAGCGATGACATTTCCCATGTCGATTGTTTGATACCCAAAATAACACGGAACTTTAACAAACCTATATAGTTAGATAGGTACTAAGTAGACGTAAGTCGCTACATTAAGGGCCAGTTTCACCGGTTCCTGATAATGTGTCAGATAGTTATTTGATACATGACGCCATATAACAGCTGTCAAAAATCTGTCAGATTTCTTCACATTAGCGCTATCAGGAACCAGTGAAACTTGCCGTAAGCTAAATATATCTGTGAGCTAAAGTAAACAGTATCAATATGTACAACTATTGACTGTCTCTTCCGTGGCCTTACTGCTTATCTACACCTAAGAAAATGTTCCCTGCATATACCTATCTGCAGGTTAGTTCTATAAAGTTCGTTTAAATCCATCAATCTAATACATGTATTGTTATACCTGTGTCTCTCCTCTCGGACTAACTCCTTGATTGAATAGTACAAGAGATGGCGGTAACAAATCAACACTTATACACACACTACATAATGAGTATGACTGACATTAATCAACAGTAATGGGTATGATGTATATGTAAAAGTCAGTTAGTATTCCTATTATTAGACTCTCGTTCTTATTCGTCTCTTATCTTCATAGTCAAGCTATATTATTGGTACTATAGCTATATTATAGGATACAAATAGACGTAGGATACTTTTTAACGCAGCCAAAACCGCGAGGCGTAACTAGTTTTCCACAAAAAATATATAACTTGAGTACATACTAGAAACTAACACTACTCTGGAATTTTAAAATGTATAAACCTCTAATGTAAGTTGGTAAGTTGATGAGTATCCTGCAGATTCTAGAAGATGCTTCAGCACTCAGCATTAGGTCAATGTCGCCGTGTATCTATAGATACCGTGATCATGGAATGGCCTTAAGACAATTCCAATCATCGATGTCTTAGCAAATCCAATGACGCCTCTGCTGGAAGTTAATCTGTTATAGCGCTTGACTTTTTGACCCGACTGCCAAGAAAGGGGCAAAAATACAAGTATATAGGAGTTCATTTTTCACACAGTCGGGTTTTTGTTCTTCTCAATAATTCACTTGTTATTTTTATATAACAAAAATAACAAGCTTCTACTAAATGACGGTGTCGTGGGTCGTAATTTTTGCGTAACCGTAGAAGCCTCGCAGCTATTAATAGGTACTATCTATACATTCGAATATAAGTTGCACCTCTGTAATTTTGACCGCTGCCTTTAACCACAAATTCGTAGCGCTAGAGCTCGAGAAAATTGGCTGGCAATTGCCATCTAGCCTTTTACCAGCGCCATCGCTGTTGTATGGATGTTGCTTACAGCTTACGACGCCATTATACCCATTATCGGGGATTTGTCGGCGACGGGATTCAACCATTATAGGACCTACATTCTATTTATACATAATAGGAGTAAGTAGGTACAAAAGCGTTGTGGCTTATTGCTATAACCACGGAATCTAGGTTTTAAGTGACATCAACTACTAAGATCCCGTGACTTTATCTAAATGTAGAAACAAAACTTGTTTTTTATTGCAAGCATATAACTACTAAGATGGATGTGTTTTTGCAGTAGGACTAGACGACTAGACAAATAAGACAAAGGAAACGGCGTAACTTTCTCAACTTATCAGAGTATCAATCGACGTGGCTAGCACCTAGCATCTCGCCAGAAATCGTTGAGTGTATTGGCGCCACGTCCTTGTTCCTTAGGTGGTTCAAGCCACAGTGGTATCTTACCACTAGCACTACCCATAAATAAATTGTTGGATTAAGGCTTAAAGCTTAAAAACATACCTACATGTATACGCCTTTTTCCCGTTGTGGTAGGCAGAGACTACTTTTTTCCACATGCTACGATCCTGACATACCTCTTTCGGCTCTTCCACTTTCATGAGCGCCTTCATACATGCTCGCCGGTTATAGGTACTTTTAACTTGGCCTTTCTTTAAAACGTCTCCGATCTGGTCGTGATACGTTCGCCTAGGTCGGCCTCTACCGACTGGCCCATTCACACTCGTCTTATAAGCTTAAAAACGCTGGTATTAAATACAGCTTCGTACTACGGATTTAGATGTATAGTTGCGTTCAGCTCTAAGTTTTTTAGACCTGACAGGCTGACGAGTGACGTTTGACCACTATCTCTCCTGGTGGTAAGCGATGATATGGTCGGAAATGGTGAACACGCCTATAATGGTCTGAACTTCAAGGGCTGTGTGCTGCCGTAACACCGTAAGGTTATGGGGGCAGATTTTATACTTGATGGTGGTAAGCTACTTTTTGGTAGCAAGTCAGTCGGAACAATTATGTGTGTTTTAGTTCAAACCCAAAGGGTTGACCTATTTGTAGGCTCGGCCGAGGTCACGCCATAGTTTTCGCCAAATGGTCACAAGAGCGTTGTATAGTCATTTAGGGCCGATTTCACTAGTGCATATAAACGCGATCAGGTCGACTTGAACTTGATTTACGTGTTTAACTGAGATTAAACCGGCATTTTGCATTTCACCACTACAAACTGAACGCAGTTACAGTTAAAACGATTTGATTTTGGACGTTTAGCGCTCTTGATCCCGTTTACACTGTTAACAGCCACTGTCACTCGTATTTTCCGCGTTCGTTTCCGTGTCCGTGCCTGGCATAACAAGACGAGACGTCTTGTTATTTAGTTATTAAAATTATAAATATTTTAATTCCTTGGCCTACAATTTAAAATTTGAAATTCACGATTCAAAACACATAAATATATACCATGCACGGACACGGAAACGAATTTGATAATATGAATTCGTCAGTTTGACAATGCAAAAACAATCTAATACGACAGCTCCAGTCCCGCGACACTGCATACATACTTAAATAACTCAGAATTATGAACGTACTTTGTACCAACCAACACTGCAAAAAAATATTTATAAGCATAATACCACAGATTATATAATAGTTACAACGTAAATAATACTTTCCGTTGTTAGGTTGGCTACACAGTGCTTTCATAATTCGGGTATCAAAAATGTAGGGAAGTGCCAACTCTTATAACGTAGTAGAGCCCGTATATATTACTTTACTCTATGTAGTAGAGTGATTCAGTACACTGTGGACAGCTCTATGACGACATTTACGTTCCATTGTGCGTAATAGGATAAAATCTTGGTTTTGGTAAACACGATCAAATGAAGCCCCATGGGAGGTGGTGAAATCAAGTACGCGTAAATCAAGATCAACATCGACGTTTGAACACGTTTTAGTATAACTTAGCTCAATAAATCTCGATTAGTAGCATAAATGGTGAAATCAACCCTTAGTAACACGGACTTCACTCAAGTATGGTCAATGACGTAGCGATTATTAAAACCAACTTCAGTGGAATGGGGTGTACTCATCAGTGAAAGCATATAAAACAGTACTCATGTATATTGTGTATATTCCATAAATTAATTATTTAACTAAAATCTTCTTAAACTCACGTAAACTTACTGCGCGCGGCTCCTTGAGAGAGGGACGCGATTCGTCCTGAAACCGGTCGGAGGCCTCAAAGGCCTATTTGACTAGAGTTACGAGAGACAAGCAAAGTATTAAAAAAAACTGGCCAAGTGCGAGTCAGACTTTTGTCTTGTACACGGAGGGTTCCAAACCGCAGTATAATAATATATAAGTATAATATTAAATTATATTATATTACCGTGTCAATACCAAACATGCTTATCAACTACAACGCCATCTAACGAATTTCTAACACCAGCTAAGTGAACGTTAACACTAAGGTAGGTAATTTATATTATTTATTAATAAGGTTATTATAATCGTTCATAGATGGCGCTATAGTAAAAACACATTTTTGTATGGGGGTCCCCCTTTAATTTTTAACTTTGTTTTGTTTATAGTATTTGTTGTTATAGGGGCAACAGAAATACATAATCTGTGAAAATTTCAACCGTCTAACTATCACAATTCATAAGATGACAACCTGGTGACAGACGGACAGACAGACAGATAGACAGACGGACAGCGGAGTCTTAGTAATAGGGTTCCGTTAGTACCCTTTGGGTTCGGAACCCTAGAAATTAAAGTATTGGTTAGAATGACCCTATAGGTTCGTAAACACATAACTAACATCTCATATTTAGATTAGTATTGTTTGTGAATATGGGTTGTAAGAAGTTATCCGTCTCGTACTGTGGCTTACTCGGCAGAGCACCTGAACATGTTATTCAGGAGGTTGCGGGTTCAAGTCCCGTCGGTACGATGAAATTTTGGATTGTGTTTAACAATTAATCAGTAGAATGTTCTTTTGGCTAGATTCTCATATTAAAAAGGTAAGTTTTCCGTAGTTCACTAACGATACAGATAATAATGTGTTCCGGCAGCTATCCTTGAGAGCCAGTTCCCATTCTAGCCTAGCCTCCTAGCGTGCTTACCATCTTCGACCGCATCATCACTTACCAACAGGTGAGATAGTGTTCAAACGCTAGCCTATAAGATATAAAAAAATAAGAGACAACAAAACGAACCAATCGTGTCCATATTACACTTTATTTTCGACAAGATTAAGAACATCAACAAATCTCTTAAAAATTACAATAACGAAACTAATCGAGGCGTCACCACGCCCATAGCTGCTTTACTCCAATATTTACACATTTAAGCTCTTTGGCCTGTACAAAAAATATACACAAAAAAAAACATAAAAATTCGTGATAAAATAGCTAACCGAGTCAAAGGTAACGCAATTTAAAATTATTAATTTTCAACAGAATAATAATTACAATTTATACAAATAATAAAACACGTGCGCGTAAATATTACAATAGTACCTAATGTGCATTTATACATTTAAATATTTGAATACTGACGTCGGTAAACGATTTATTGCTAACATTTAAAAACAAAAATCTAAAATTGTTAATCGATTCCGAAAGCTTGAAAAATGTGAAAACGTGTAATAATTTATACAAAATTGGAAATGTTTCGCCAACCAATCATATTTATTGTTCCGCTTCTAAACTTACAAGCGGGTCTTGTGTTGCACATCTAATAATTAAGATCGATTTAAAAAAACCTAAAAAATCCGACGTCAAATGTCACCCCGGTAACTTTCAGTAGCAAAATTGAACGGAGACAAAGATTCATATCTCTGGAGGTACTAATCAGATCTCGATAAATGTACAATGAGCCACATGGAAAGGAAACTATCTAAAACAAATAATTAATGATCATACAAAACAAAAAAACCGACTTCACATGCCGCGATAGTAAAAGTATCCAGTAGCCATAATGATGTCATCTTGAAGACACAATATAAACAAGTTTGTATACCTTGGTATACAAATTTGTTTATATTGTTTATCTCCATATCTCCGGAGATGATCATTAGATATCGATAAAATTTGATGACTGAATGGGACCAAACTGGAGGCATAATCTCATAAACAAATAAAGATTTTTTCAAATCGGTTAAGATTTGACGGAGTTCTGAGGCAACAAACATAACAAATGAAAAAAAAACCATCTAATTGAGAATCTTCTCCTTCTTTGTGAAGTCGGTTAAAAAAGGATTATATGTATATATTATTAACCTCCTCCTTTTTCTGGAGTCGGTTAAAAGTATACCAGAGTATATCGTCTGCCTAATCATAATTTGAATATTCGTTTGCTTGTGTTGCCGAAACAAATCCTTAAAACTGAAATTATCGAAGTTACGAAAGACTGATTTAAGAACTTGGACAAATCGAAAATACACAACTAAATGCACAAAAACTACATTAACCTACTTGCTTTACAGATAATGCAGAGACGACCAATTTAATTAAATACTTTCAAATCTAATAAATAAATAATTAAAAAATAAATAGATTTAAGTAATTTGTGATTTTAGTTCAAATGTTGTGATATAAGTCAAAACGTGCATACAACATTTTTACAACTAAAAATAATTACAAGTTAGTGTATCTCTGCATGATCTAAATGTAACTACAAATTACGCGACCACTTTACAATAATTTGGGATCACCCGATAATAGGTAAGGAGCCTATGTTATGGTAGAAAATAATCTCACTAACTCCCCGATATTATTAGGAAATAGATGACAATACATAACTGAAGATACATGACCTAGACTGTTTAACGATTTGTTTTATTTGTTTCAACACGCACACACTTCTTGTTTGAACATTGGAGATCGATGTGTGATTTACGGCATGCAAAATTAATTACATTGTTTTTATTTTATCAAGAAGTTCAAGAATTTATGCAAATTTTAATATTTTAACTAGCACGTCATATTCATAATGTTGGTCACTTAATTGGGGGTGCACAGTTCTCAGCAATACAGACTTTTTGTCTAGGGTAGTTTCGAGTACAGCCATAGAAAAGATAATAATACTACGTATAGAACGGACACTGTTCCCCCCACCAATTCCGGGCTTCCTCACCCCGCCACCGATTTTGATTTGTCGAGGCGTCAGTCTGAGCAAGGACGCTACACGCGTACGGCTACAGAACAATAGGTACTACTCTCGATGAGAAGAACATCAACTTCATACTTTTATGTTAAGACCAGTAGACACCGGAGGATCAAATTTACGTAGGTTCTTATTATGTAGAATTATTACGAATCTTATTACGAAGTAACTATTATATAATCTGTGATACGGAGATTACGGGCGACAACCTTAGACATCACGCACACAAATGCACGTATAGAAAAACGACATGTGTGTAGTGTCTGTGTCACAGTGTCGGTCGTTAAAACGCTAGTTTGTATGGAGATTTAGTCGAGTGTCAGGGGTGTGGTACAGCTAACACTTCATAATTTATTATATATGTTATTTTAGTCTTATTAATTTGTTGCTAAATTACTAAGTTTTGTGTTCTCGAATTAATATGTGTCTGAAAAATTGAATTAAATTGAAATTGAAATGTATGCGGGGGCTTCTAAGGATTTAACCTTGGCACACCATTCTTTATTTTTTTCGTCATACTCATAAGGATAGATAGTAGGTGGAATATAATGAGACAAAATAATCATACTTTGACCTTTTTTACACAAAATAAATACAAATAAATATAGTTTAAGACAAAAATATCTCTTGGTAATTAAATAGCCAATCGAGTTTTATAATCCGTTCCCATATAATTTTTAAAAGGCAGAAAAGTCAAATTAGTTGTTCCAGAGCGAGCACTGAAGTTTAGCATTGAGCGAGGACTACAGCTGTATAGTTGCATCACGCTGTAACTAGATTTCGTTCGTTCAAATTGAATGATAGAGTGAACTTACTTTTTATATGTAACATATATGTATATATACAACTTTACATAGTATAAAACAAAGTCGCTCCGGCTGTCTGTACGCTGAGATCTTTTTAACTACGCAACGGATTTTAATGAAGTTTTCATCAATAGATAGTGATTCAAAAAGAGCATGATTGTTCTAACCCATTAATAGGCAAATATACTAGGACTGTATCAACTGACGGAAGAGTCCTAGCACCTATAGCACGGGTCTCGAACCTAGTTTAGGAGCTAGGTGTTTAGAGATGTTGTAATTTGTAACATTTGTATTATCAATGAATAAATCATTCATTATTTATTTATTATTATTATTCAAGAGGAAGGTTTATAACCATGATGAAATGCGGGCAAAGTCGCGGGAAGTAGCTATTATTTATATAAATTATTTATTTTTATTGTTGCGATTTTATTGTTTTCGATATAAATGAATGAATTTAAATTTGAAAATGTATTTAGATTTAAATGAATGATGAAAACCATAGAAGTCATATAAAAGGATGGTACACTGCAGATGTTTTGACCAATTCAATTTAATCCGTATGCTTTAACTATAAGGTTGTTATTGCTTTGTAGAACAGAACGGCCCAATTGAGAGACTCCCGGTTGGGAGTGTGTCCTTGTCTAACAACCGCTAGTCCTATATATGTTCTATACTATATGTATGGTATATATATATAAGGTGTGTATACAAAAGAAAGGGAAAAACGCCGTTCAAGGTCGGTCTCATGGGGGCCTGCTACATATAAAAATATGTAGCAGGTCTGTGATGCAAAATGAAATGATTTCTGTCAGAGTCACGAATCTTCAGTTAAGAGTGTACTTAAAGCGTAACTATCTAGTTAAGAGTAGGCACGAAAGGGTCAGTACATTTGGCTTATTACGGGAAATCTTATGTATATCACATCGACTATTTTATTAATATACCTTGGGTGATGGAATGTCTATCAGAGTAACGTAGATTTAAGTACAAGAACAGATAATAAAATAATGTAACTATGGTACAAGCAACGTGCTGTCAAGTCACAGTGTATCAAATAGTGTAGTCTTCTTTTTCATTTTATTAATGCTTTATGCGATGAGTGTACTGTGCCAAGCATTATAAGTACGTTCGATTTCTGCAAAATTATCAGCATGTTTTTTGACGTGAAAACGTCTTATAAATCTATGATCGAGCCCGCTGCACGCACGTAAAACTGTCACGTTCCGCGTGCAAGCGAGAGCGCGGAACAAGCGATAGAGAGCACGATCGTATGACGTTATCACGTATAATTATCGTCCGTAAACCGACTTTACAACCAAGAGCAGTGTAGTAAGCAGCAGTACTGTAAGAGCGTATTTTTTTTATGCAAATAATTTTTTTTATCAAACAGAAAATGCCACACTATTTCCATTCACACTGTGACTTATATTTTACCTAATTACAAGTATATAAAATATTAAGCACGACTTACGGCAGGTTTCTGAGTACATTTATTTGGAGACATATTTTTAGAGTTTATCTACGCAATAGCGATATCATTGAGTAGATAAAAACACTTAATAAATGTTCCTCAGAAACCGGCCATTAAACTTTTATATTATAAGTCATAAAAATATAGTCATATCAATAAAAAATATAGAATTTCAAAACAAAATATTCTCTATAAGTGTCTAGGTATTAAAGCAAACGTAAGTCAAAAATCGAGGGAAATATCCACCCAAGGCGCCTAGGGTAAGCAATATTTATCATTAAAATACATTTTATTCTATCAATTACCCTACAAATAGCATTGAGCTGAGATCTTGCACCCTAATCGAATAATTTACGTTTACCCTATTTTTATTTTTATGCTAAATACGTAACATGAAAATTATCACCGTCTAACGTTCGGATATCTTCATATATTTACGGATATAAAGCACCTTAAAGTAAATGCAATATAGAACCAGTGTCGTTAAAGCGCCTGCTACACGACACGATAAAATTGTACAAGTTACGTTTTTTTTAAATATCTTATAGGCTAGCGTTTGACCACATCTCACCTGTTGGTAAGTGATGATGCGTAATTATGGTAATGATGTATGTAATGCGTAGTAATGGTAAGTACGCTAGGCCTAGAATGGGAACTGGCTCTCAAGGATAGCTGCCGGAACACATTAGATGTTTGGCGACAGATTTTCTAACTTGTGGGTGGTAGCTGGCCAGGCGGACACTAGATAGTGTCCTACCACCATGCGGGGGTTGTTGGTTTCTTAACAATGTTTTTCCTTCACCGGAGGGCCACTGTGAAAAGCGCACATAAATTTGTCGATAGAAAAATCCATTGGTGCACGGCGGTTTGAACTCGGTACCTCTGGCATCAAAGCCAACCGTTCTCCTGATAACGCCACCGGGCCTTCAAATGAATGAACGAAAGATACAGCAGCTTATCTTCGTCTCCCTTTATTCATTGAAGTTTACATGAAATCAATTCGTTCTTTGGCAATTTCATAGTGTCTTGTAGCAGAGCATTTATGCAGTAGTGATGTGACATTGTAAAATAAAACGGATTAATTTCCATGCTACGACTAGTCTTCCGCTTAAACGAGTAACAATATTCGACGGTAAATAACTGGTTAACGGTATATTCGCAGAAAACTAGCAAACACGTCGTATATTTAAATACCTACATCTAAATAATGTGCTATAATGGTTTCAAGAATCACTACTCTCTCTAATTTTATCTAAACTACCGAAATAAATTTGAACTATTTCACCGGATATGTAAAACAGGATTTTTCTAATGAAAGTGATAATTTATACAACGACTTCACTAAATTTTAATTAACTTTTAAATTGACGACACAAAAGAGACAATTTATATAATTCGTTAAACTTTTTTTTTGGGTTAGTTAACTGTTGTTGTCAGCTGCATAATTACTATATTTTATTATTATTAAAGTTATTTTTACGTATATTTTACGTCTTGGATACGTTCGTTAACATGTGTTATCGGATAATGGGTTATCAGATAATGTGTTTCTTAAATATCAATCTTTTTCAATTTACAGTGACTTAAATTGAACGCAAAATATTATTATTTTTTTTTTACTGAAGATAAGCATGCGTTTGACCACTATCTCACCTGATGTTAAGTGAAGATGTGATCGACGATGTAGCACGCTTGCCTAGAAGAATATAAAGAAGTTATAAGATATTATAAGAGTATAAAGAACTTGTAAGAGTACAAGTTCTTTATACTCTTATAATATCTTATTTGAAATGGATTTTTTAATGTTTAAATGTTTTAAACTGGATAATATTGATGTGAAATTAAGGCCATTCTAGCCCATTCCAGACCTAGCGTGCTTACCATCTTCGACCGCATCATCACTTACCAACAGGTGAGATAGTGGTCAAACGCTAGCCTATAACGTATAAAAAAAACAGCATACTTTTCTCATTCCTTAATTTCTGATTTCTTTGATATATTTAAATTTGGATAAATCACATAGAATTATAGCACATCAATACAAGTAATGTATGTAGAAAGAGACAACATCACATTATCCACAATTTAACAAACTTCACAATCTTCACAAGTTACATGACATGATTGTTTGTTTTTAATTTACACAAAATTTTCAGAATATTATATTGGTAACTACAAACTTGAATTTTCGATTAACCGTCAGTCGAAATGTTGAGAATCTACGCAACAACGATATTAAATGAAAACAGAATTTAATACAAAACGCTGATAATAATATTTCTTATGGTCACACTCATTACGAGAATAAAATCTTCAATTTAGACATCACTAATATAGAAACATAATTTTAGAAATAATTTTACGGAAATTCTAAATACATAAAATCACGCCTTTTATCCCGTCGGGGTAGGCAGAGACTACATCTTTCCAATTGTAAATAAAAATTACAAAAAAGTTTACAGCAAACTTTTTCATAGTTTCCATAATAATAAATCTAGATTTTAGACTATGCTGCCGCATTTACCGTTGGTCAACGATAGATTGGGTCCCAATGAAGGCCGTCCGAGCGTGGCGTGTCCGAACGTGTTCATACCATTGCTCCCCTCATATCCGTTCATGTACTGGTTGTTCTGTAACCCGATCAGCAGCTCGACGAGAGCGTTGCTCGCGCTCTGAGCGTTGAGGAGCTCGAAGATAATGCAGTTACATTCCGGCTCTGGATTTTTGATGGAGCTTTTCGTGCTTGAACTTGACGATGTTGAGTTTGTACCTGGAAGGATGGGTATGGTTTGAATATACCTTTGTAGTGAAATTATTTAATGTTCATGGCCACTGGAGATGGTAATTGAAAGTATTACGGCCTTTTAATGCAATTTTAAGTGTTAATTCTAAAATAGCGACTACTGTCATCTAGTGCCTTACGTTATCGAGCCTAGCGCCATCGAGTCTAACGTCATCGATTCTATAGTCGGCGCGTTATCAACTGAGTCGTGAGGCCATAAATCGTTTCTATATCTATCTCGCCCGCACTTACGGGCCATTAGTGCCAGGCTGGCGCGCTGCACATCCTTATCTCTATTGACGTTTATGGCCCCACGACTCAGTTGATAACGCGACGACTATAACACTGTCGAGCCTAACGTCATCGCGCCTAACGTCATCGAGCCTAACGTTGTAGAACCTAACCATTTCACTATCGGTTACTATGTTAGATCGGTGATCATTTAGTCGAGTGTAATCCAGATTTATAGAATACAAAAATCTGGCGATAGACGATAACATTCAAATAGTTAGAATCAGTAATAGCCGGACAGAGTAGACAGTGTAGCGGTGGGTTACACTACAATGTGCGTGTCAACTCACCGGAGCTAGGTTGTATCGCTGGTGGGTTGGGGTGCAGCGGACAGCTGAGTTGTAAGTACCGCGGGTACTGTGGCGGGATGCCGGACAGATGGTTGGCAGCGGCTCGGCCGTAGAACACGCAGCTGTGACCGTCGTTGTCGGGGAAGTTTGGGTTGCCGTTGTGCTGGAAAGACAATATTATTATTATATACTGTCCCGATAGACGTTTCAGCGAACGGCCTAATAGCGAAGAGTCTCGACCAACATCTGAAGAGAGTCGCTAGACGGCTGGATCAAGGGCCAGATACAGAAGGCTGTAGCGATGGGTCGTTGACGTATTTTTCGTTAACGCAACTAGACCGTTAAATTAACCTCCGTCAACTAGTCGATTAACTAGTTGAATTGATTAACTAGTTAATGCTTTAACCATAGTCCATTTCACATATGCTCGTACGAATTCAACCGCTAACGACGTGTTAATAATTCAATCGTTTAATCCAAATAGCGCTGTACGTTAATTGAATTTCAATTTTTTCAACAATATTTTGATTTTAAGTTTTAGTTTTACGTCATGACGTAAATTTCCAAGAAATTTAAATACTAAGTCTTTGAATAGAGCTAAATATTTAAGTCTGAGGAAATTCCCTTTTCTACTTTCGAATTTAGATTTAGGTTTTTTTATAACATTTTATGTTTTATAGCAACTTTGTTTATTATTTTTAAATATTATATTTTTAAAAACCTAAGGTTAAGAAAAAAAATATATATATATGAATAATAATAAGAATAATAATATATAAATTATAAAAATACCTTAAGCTATCCACGCCAATGTTGCCCCACGGCGCCAACATCAACATCGGCATCCCCATTCAAGCCCACCCAAGCTGTCAAGAAGCTGCAGGACACCCTGGACGCCCTACCAGCGTGGCTCCAGAAGTGGAGGTTCAAAGTGAACGTCGGAAAAGACTCAAGCCCTCGTCTCAGGACGGATAGGACTCCCGTCGCCACTGAAGCTCATGGGGCAAGAGATTCAGTGGCAGAAGACTTATGTACGGACCCGCCTAACGTACGCGGCCCCAGCGTGGTATCCGTACATAAATCTAAGAAATAGAAACCGCATACGCGCAAGAAAAACAGTCACTGAGGACGATACTTGGAGCACCGAGATACGTCAGAAACGACGTAATACGCCGAGACATCAAGATGGAGAGCATTGAAGAGTTCATCACGTCCCTGACCACAAAGATGTTCCGCACTGCGGACAAATCCAGCCACGACCACATACGCGGCATTGCGCCGCAGCACGCAAGACCACCCGACAACGACGAAAGGCGGACGAGAAAACCCAAGCCCATTTCTCGAGACCTTATAAAAAGAAAAACAGCGACTCCGAAGAAGAGAAAGAAGAGAAGAAAGAAGAAACGCTGCAACCATCGGTGGCCACTGCTGGGTTAGCTGGGCTTCCCCGAACGGGGTCTCGGCCTCGGCCTGTCGCCCCAGCACATAGTGGCTGCCACGGTTGCAGCAAAGAAGCCAACCACCTGAAAATGACCCGCTCACAGTCATGAGCGCGAGTACAAATAATTGATTAGTTGATATTTACCCATATGAGCAGCTGAGCCGCGGCTAGGTGGCCCGCGGCCGCGGCCGCCCGCAGCGCCAGCGAGCGCTCGGCGCCGGCCGGCGCGCGCGGCGGCGGCGCGGCCAGCATCCTGCAGAGCGCGCCGATCTGGCCGCGCGCGCTCGCAGACTTCAACGCGTCCAGGTTGGTACACACCTCTGTGGCCGAGAGGAACGCACGCCGCTCGTATTTCAGACGGATCCATCTGGAATTTTGTATTGGATTAGTGATGAGATAAATATAACTATGTCTAAGATATATTTTTTACTCTTTTACGGCGTCGTAATCTTATTAATAAATCTTATTAACATAGTATAAATGAAAGTGGATTCACGTCCCTCCTCTATTGAATGTCAACAAAGGGAACACTACAAACTATGAACGGAACTAACGCACATTGTTTAACTATCTGATTTCTGGTACAGAACAATGTTATTTTTCACTTTAACTTTATCATCATAACCAGCCGGAGTCAGTCCACAGCTGGACGTAGGCCTCTCTTAAGGTATGCTACTGAGCTAATAACAATAATAACAACTCTTAAACTTGTCAGAAATGTTTTACCCACTATGCTTACTAAACAAGTGTGTCAGCTATTTCGAGATTTGATCGACTAACCGTAAACCAGGAGTACATTTAATGTAACATTCGCAGATATATATGTACAATAGATAACGCAAGTATCACGATTTGTATTGAAACTAAGCGTGTCAACTTTTCACATTCTGTGACGGCACAGCCGAAATGTAGTAACGGAATAAGATATAGGAAATATGGCCTTGCCTTTGGGGACTAGAAAATGTTTGGGCTTTTGCAGTGAATTATCATGCAACCAGGTATTTTTACCCGACTGCGCGACGCAAAGGAGAGGTAATGTGTTTATCAGTCTATATATTGTAATAAAAAAATTTTGTTAATTAAAAATATATGTTACTCGTTGTAACATGAAGGTTATAGAGTATAAAAAGCTAAAAACTAATGTTAGGTAGACAGTATTTATGAATATCGAGCGCCCTTGTTCTACCAAGATCTAAAACGTACCAGGATAAATCAGCGGTGTCATTGAGACTTTTAATCTCGGACCGGGGGACTGGCAAATGATAACACGGTTTTGGGATTGTATGACAAATTTTAATACTTCGAAACGTCCCTTACCTCCAGAATGAGATACACATTATTTAGTTAAAGCCGGAATACTATGTCTAAACATTTGACTATAAATACCATTCGGTTTTCGTTACTTTTTAGGTTAATTTATTTTACATTTTACTACTGAAATTTGGTTATTGTCTTTCTTTAATCGTTGTCTCTAATGTCTTTCTTGCATCTTGCGAATATGAAATTAAAGTTTTAAGGGTAATAAAAAGAGTTATAATGAAATTAGCTTATCTGCAGCGTCCTGGGGCGTCTGAGCACACCGTTCAAAATAGACGACGACATCTAGCGTCGCTCAAACAGTAGACGGCAGTCGCCCAAACAGTTCAAACAGCGCCATAGGCGCAAAATCACGTCGCTATTGCATACTAGGACACTATATGTACGCCAATTAGCGTCGCATTCGTTATTTAAAAGAAGGATTCATCTGGTTGAATCAGATTTAAATAATTTACCAAAAATGAGCCCTTTGTATGCCAAGGGGTAAGAAAAAGTGACGTCTCCGATCGAGAATTGACAGATGTCAAAGTCATTTTTTTTTTAAAGATTGTCTATAGGATATTGAATGATCCACAGACCAAGTAATAACTCGATTATTTAAAATCGACTAAAAATGGCTAAATACGAAAATGTTCTAAATTATTTAAAACCAAAAGGTAATTTTGTCAGTCTTAGAAGCTGAAATGTGCTTCCAAACGAAAAATATGTAACGAGTCGAAATACCTCGTTACAGTACATACCTTCCCAAAAAAAATAAAAGAATGAAACTTCTTTTATTTTTGAGAAGAACTCCCAAAAAATTCCTAATAAAAACTTATTCAAAAAAATTAATAAACAGAAAATATTCCGCCACCAAAATATGAAATTTATTCAAACTAAAAGAAGACACTAATAAAGCATAACGTTAAATCAGTTAAGCTTCTAGCCACTGACTAAGTTGCTCTAGAAAAACAAGTTATAAAAACTTTCTAACTAAGTGAAAAACAATGTAAAGGTTTACCAAAACTAATCCATCAATATGACTCAATCCTAAAATCCATCACAAATTAATTATACTCAAGAGTGGATAAGCACCATAGCCTCCATCTACCTATCTGTATTACAAACCAAATAAATATTTCTGAAATATTTAACAAAAGTGTAGATAAGCACCATCGCCTCTATCTTTTATAATCTCAGAACGATTCTAACTAAATTAAAAGGTAATAAATAACAAAGGTTATCCATATTGTAGTACGGTTGAGCATTAGCTGCCGACTTTAGATAATTATTCACTGCAAACGATTCAGTGAACAAGTTTTCAATGAAAAAGTTGAACAACAAAAGTTCAAATTATTCTCATAAAAATAGAGAACCAAAAATAATAAGTAGTGACCGGCTCAACTCTACCGACTTTCCGAACACTAACAAATTAATAAAAGGGTTTGTCAAAAAGACCAAAAATTGTATATTGTGACCGGCTCAACACCACCGACATTCTGTGCACAAAAACAAGTTAACAAAAGTTTGTTGGGAAAACAACAAAGTTGTATTGTGACCGGCTCAACACCACCGACTTTCCGTTCACAATATCTAAAGTTTCCAACGCTTGAACCAAAAATGTCAAAGCGAGGAAAAAATGAAGAGTAAAAACTTACCCAAAAAGGTTAACTGAGACAAAAGCTCAAAAGAGTCAAATCCGAGAGGCAAATCCGGGTAAAAATTATATAGAGCTCTAAGTGTCAAATCCGAGGCTTAGGTCTACAACAAACACAAACTAAATAATCTAAATAATATATAACATGCTTCACAAAGACTGAAACACATTTATATTAAATATGTATTTACACTATGTGCAGGCTATTTGAAAAGTGGAAAGCTTTTCATAGCAATCTAAAACAATATTTATACTAGAAAAGTGGAAAACTTCTCAAAGTATCTAAAAGAAAGTTGAGTACTTGAAAAGTGAAAAGCTTTTCAAAGTAACCAAAATAATAAAATATACAAAAATATACATAAGATCTTTTGATGCCAAGAAAATTTCTAAAAGAAAATATAATCGTTAGATGTAGTTTTTTAAATTGGGTAAAAGTTTATAAGTAGGATAAAAGTTCCAAAAATAAGATGAAGGTATCAAAAATAGAATATAAGTTCCAAAAATAGACCTAAGTTAGGTTTAGTATATTTAAAGTTGTATTTCAATAAAGTGTTGGTTTCCTTTCAGATAATCATCTTTCATCTTGAACGTCTTCTTTCATACATCAAATCTCATTCTTCCACAAGCAACGTTCCTCCCAAGCAGAATATCAAAACAAATCTAAATAAAAGTTGAATCCAAAAATAAAAATTTTAATATTTAATTATATCTCTAACATGATAACGTCCAGTACTTGTTTTATTAAATTCCTTTAGTACATAAACATTAGGAGAAATTCTCTCTACAATTTCACATTTAATAAACTTAGGTGCTAATTTAGCCGAAAAATATGCAGGTGCATTTGACTGTACAAAACTTCTACGCCAAACTACATCACCGACATCAAAAGAAATGACTTTTCTTCCCCTATTATAATAAAGAGCATTACGCTTATAAGCTTTCAAAAGATAAGCTTGAACTTTAACAAAAACTTCACTAAGTGAATTTAAAGAGTGAGCATAAGTATCTCTAGTACCAAGCTCAAGTTGATCTAAGTTATCTAAAGAGTTACTAAAACGGTGCAAAGATGCATCAAAAATAAGTTCTCTACCGAACATCAAAAAGTTAGGAGTGTACTCTGTAGCAAGATTTACACTACTATTTAAAGCTAATTGGACATGAGGCAAAAACCTTGACCAAGTTCGATGATAATTTTTAACAAAACAAGAAATACATGTTTCTATTGTCTTATTATATCTTTCTACTGGATTATTCTGTGGAGTGTATAGTGCATTATAAAATATTTTAGTTATGTTGAAATTTTTTAAGAAATCTACAAAATGTTTAGATATAAATTGGGGTCCGTTGTCGGCCACTAAAATTTTAGGTACACCAAATTTAAGAAATATTTCTTTTTCAAAGATTTTACATATTACTTTAGAAGTAGCATTTATCATAGGAAATATCCAACAATATTTAGTAAAAACATCTACAATTGAAAGAATGAATCTATGTCCAGAATAAGATTTAGGTAAAATCCCAATAATATCAACGGATAACATTACCATGGGTTGATCAACTTTCTTAGGGTTAACCATCTTACCAGCAGGAGCAGAAGTTGAATGTTTATAAGCTTTACAAATGTCGCAAGAAGAAATATATCTTTGAACGTCTCCGAACATTCCTTTCCAATAATAATGTTGTTTTATTTTATTAAGAGTTTTATGTATTCCAAAGTGTCCAGAATTAATATCATCATGATTAGAACGAATAGTATCTAAAACATGTTCTTTAGGTATAACAATTTTCCAATTCAAACGACTATTAGGGTCAAATTTATTTTTACAGTAACGATACAAAGTATTATCTTCTACTCGAAGGTTTTTCATTCTAGAAGGGTATTTTTGACAATTTATAAAGACTTTTCTATACCAAGGGTCTTCTATATCTTCATCTGGTGAGACAATATTTATAGCGGAAACTAATATTGAAGTTATATTGATTCTAGATAAAGCGTCAGGAACTTGATGTAAAGATCCTTTTTTATGAACAATATCAAAAGTAAATTGAGAAATACGTGCAGCCCATCGAGCTAAGCGTCCACTAGGGTTATTAAGTTTTAAAAGCCACTTGAGACTAGCATGATCTGTCACGACTGTGAATTTCATTCCTTCGACATAAGGTCTAAAATGTTCAATTGAATCTAAAACTGCCAAAAGTTCACGTTCAGTGGTACTATAATTTCTTTCACATTTATTTAAAGATCTTGAATAATAAGCAATTGGATGTTGTTCATTATTTTCGTCTTCTTGACTCAGAATACTACCAATTCCTACAGAACTAGCATCGCAATGTAAAAAGAAAGGTTTTTCAAAATCAGGACACTGTAAAACAGGTGTAGTTATTAAGGCATTTTTTAAATTAATGAAGGCTTCTTCAGCTTCTTCATTCCAAACAAAAGTATGTTTTATCTTTTTACTTCCGGAAGTTAATTTAGTTAAAGGGGAGGCAATATCAGCGAATTTACAAATGAAACGTCGATAATATGAACATAATCCTAAAAAGCTTCTAAGTTGTTTTACGGACTCTGGTCGTGGAAAGTTTTCTATAATTTCTAATTTAGACGGATCAGTATGTAGGCCTTGACTGTCTACAATATAACCGAGATAACGGAGTCTTTCTTTGCAAAATTCACATTTTTTAAGATTTACTGTTAAGCCTGAGTTTTTAAGTATTTCATGGACTTTTTTAAGGTACTCTATATGATTTTGAAAATTATCATTTACTAAAATCAAATCATCTAAATATTTAAACAGGACATTGTCAAATTCAGGTCCAAAGAGTTTATCAACCAAGCGTTGTAACTCTGCCGGTGCGTTGGTGATTCCAAAAGGCATCCGAACAAAATGGTACAAGTTTTTTCCAGGAACTACAAAAGCAGTCTTTTCACGAGAGGACTCTTCAAGTTTAATTTGCAGAAATGCTTTAGAAAGATCTATGGTAGATATGAATTTAGCCCCACGAAGGCTGTCTAATATCCTAGAAGGGTACGGCAAAGGATAAGAATCTTTAACAGTTATTGAATTTAATCGTCTCGAATCTAAACATAATCTGGTTCCACCATCTTTTTTATCGACGGCTAATACAGGGGAACACCAAGGAGATTTTGAAGGTTCTATAATTCCTTCCTTTAATAAAACTTCCACTTCATCATAAAGTTCTTTTTGTTTAGCAGGACTCAACGGCCAATATCTACTTTTAAAAGGGTCGCCAGTAACGTTAATTTTATGTTCCACAAGGGTGGTAAGGCCTAAACCTTTTTTCTCATAAGAAATATCTTCAAACAAAGCAATGGTTTCATCTAATTGTTGTTTCTCAGAAGGAGTTAAATGAACTGTAGAAGTAACAGCGTTCACTTGAATTTTATTATTGTGAACATATTCAATATTTTTCCACAAGTCTTTAGCTAAGTTAAATTTCAACCAAAAATCAAATCCCAATATAATAGGGGGATCAAAAGAGGGTATTATTAAAAATTCTACAAGTTTACAAACATTGTCAACGGTAACCGGTAATCGCATAGAACCGATAACTTTTCTTGATGAACCGTCAGCAGTACAAGCGGAGGCATCAATAGGTTTAATTTGAAATCCTAGTTTAGAAAAATGCAAGTGTTGGTTATTACCTAAAACACAGCTATTTGAACCACTGTCTAGCAATCCAGAAAAAGTTTCATTATAAATGGTAAATTTTAAAAATGGTCTAGTATCATTTTGTTTAGTAAAAAGTATAGGAGCTGCTTTATGAACAGAAAAAAATGTTTTTAAATAGTCAAGCCATTCTGAAAATTCTCTCTTACACGTATCATCATCAGGTTTATAATTGGGTATCGGAGCACCTGAAGTTTTCTCAAAAACTTGGGCCCGATGCCTTACAAGTTTTCCCATCAAAAGATATCTTACTACGCTTCAAATCAGGAAGTTTATTTGTTGAAGGCAAATGCTTTTTCAATTGTTCATTGAGTTGAACATTCATAGAGTTAAACGAAGGTAAAGGTGTAAAATTATGCAAGCTACTATGACCAAAGTTAGGTAAGAAAGGGTCAACAGCCTCTGTTGTATTCTGCATAACTAAATTATCCAACGCCAGATTAGAAATAACATCCCTAGAAGTACCAGGTAAGTTCTCTTCCAACAAGGGTGGAAATTGAACCTGTTTGTCAGTCATGATGAATAATCAAAAATATTAAAGAAACAAAGACAAACAACCAACTAAAAATTCAAAGAATAGTTAAAACTCATCAAAGTTTATAAGATTTTTAGTTAAAACCGATTTAAGTTATTATGTTTTAAAGTTTATGTTAATATTTAATAATGTTCAAAAGTATTTAAAGAAATTTGAATGTATAAAGAAACATTCAAATTGTGAAGTATGTAAGATGCAAAAAAGATTCACAATTTATCTTAATTTTCAAGATTATTAACAACGGCTAAGGTTATATCTATTTGTGAAAAGTAAAATCAATAAACTAGTTAATAATTATGTTAATAAGCTAGTATTTTCTAATATGAATGTAGCTTAATGCTTCACAACAGTAAACAAACGTTATAACTTTATATAAGACATAGTTATATCAATTCAAACAAAAACTTAGCACTTTCAATGTGGTCAAGGTAAGTTCCTTACAAAATGTAAACAACGCATATCTCAAATGTTATTATATAGTAAGTACACACTTAGATTAGTCTATCCAGTATATAAGACATATAAAGAACATTGTATGTTAATTAGTTTTGTTAAAATACAAAAAAAAGTTGTAAACAAAGTTACAATTCTGTTTTCAAAGTACAAAAACTGTAAAAATGCTAAAAAAATAACACAAAAATTGCACTAAATTGTGACAAGAAAAACAAAAATAAGATGCAAGAAAGATTATATATGTGGAGGTAAATCCGGTCCCTGTTCTCGCGCTAATTGTAATAAAAAATTTTTGCTTATAAAAAAATATATATGTTACTCGTTGTAACATGAAGGTTATAGAGTATAAAAAGCTAAAAACTAATGTTAGGTAGACAGTATTTATGAATATCGAGCGCCCTTGTTCTACCAAGATCTAAAACGTACCAGGATAAATCAGCGGTGTCATTGAGACTTTTAATCTCGGACCGGGGGACTGGCAAATGATAACACGGTTTTGGGATTGTATGACAAATTTTAATACTTCGAAACGTCCCTTACCTCCAGAATGAGATACACATTATTTAGTTAAAGCCGGAATACTATGTCTAAACATTTGACTATAAATACCATTCGGTTTTCGTTACTTTTTAGGTTAATTTATTTTACATTTTACTACTGAAATTTGGTTATTGTCTTTCTTTAATCGTTGTCTCTAATGTCTTTCTTGCATCTTGCGAATATGAAATTAAAGTTTTAAGGGTAATAAAAAGAGTTATAATGAAATTAGCTTATCTGCAGCGTCCTGGGGCGTCTGAGCACACCGTTCAAAATAGACGACGACATCTAGCGTCGCTCAAACAGTAGACGGCAGTCGCCCAAACAGTTCAAACAGCGCCATAGGCGCAAAATCACGTCGCTATTGCATACTAGGACACTATATGTACGCCAATTAGCGTCGCATTCGTTATTTAAAAGAAGGATTCATCTGGTTGAATCAGATTTAAATAATTTACCAAAAATGAGCCCTTTGTATGCCAAGGGGTAAGAAAAAGTGACGTCTCCGATCGAGAATTGACAGATGTCAAAGTCATTTTTTTTTTAAAGATTGTCTATAGGATATTGAATGATCCACAGACCAAGTAATAACTCGATTATTTAAAATCGACTAAAAATGGCTAAATACGAAAATGTTCTAAATTATTTAAAACCAAAAGGTAATTTTGTCAGTCTTAGAAGCTGAAATGTGCTTCCAAACGAAAAATATGTAACGAGTCGAAATACCTCGTTACAATATGTATGTTTGTTCCTTTGTGGCACACTAGAGACCAAACGCGTGGGCCGATTTTGATAATTGGCACGTCAATAGATTCGCCATGCTAGCGCGAGTGTCAACGAAAACATAAAAAATTGAAAAATTCAAAATGGCGGATTTCAGACGCCAAAATTTGGGGTTTAAAAAATTTTTTTTCAACACCTATCGAGTGGGGTATCGAATTAAAGGTCTTAAAATAGAGATTCAAAATATATTTATAACAAATAATTTATGATCATAAAAATAAAAAAATAAAACGATTTTACATGCCGCGTTAGTCACTTTCAGTAACAAGTTTGCGGTCCTTATCTCTGAAGTTACTTATCAGATCTCAATAAAATTACAATGAGACCAAACGAAACTCATATTATCTCAAACAAAAAAAGAATTTTCCAAATCGGTTAAGAATTGATGGAGTTCTGAGGTAACAAACAACCTCTTCCTTTTGGTATAGTCGTTTAATAGTACAACTGTAAAGTAAGTAAGCTTAAAAAACAATACCCTATCTATTTCACGCATTTCGGTTTTTTGTTCTTTTTTTCCATTAAGTTCACGCATTTTTGCGAAAGGTCAAGCCTATGTAGCATTGAGCCGGGTTAGATCTTTAGATGGACTAGTAATAAGTAGTTTAGATCCCCGGAAACTACTCAAAAATCCACATGACATCAACTCTCTAAATGAAATGAGTAGATTACGGAATTTGCCGTCCTTTACTTAACTAAAAAGTGTAAAATAAAACATTAAATTAAAAAATCAAAAAACCCGACTGCGCAAAAAGTGAAGTGTTAAAAAACGAACTGAAAAGAAAAAAACTAGTAAGTCTAGTAGTTTAGACTTCTGTTTAGGGATATCAAAAAACTATACCATTTAAATTCTTTCTCGGTCGATACACTCATAAAATAAATTATACTTTGTTATATGGAATATAGAGACTTTAACAGTCGGGACACATTAATCCCCATTCGTTAAGCCATTATTGTGTCCCGACTGTTAAAGTCTCTACATTCCATATAACAAAGTATAATTTATTTTATGAGTGTATCGACCGAGAAAGAATTTAAATGGTATAGTTTTTTGATATCCCTAAACAGAAGTCTAAACTACTAGACTTACATGTTTTTTTCTTTTCAGTTCGTTTTTTAACACTTCACTTTTTGCGCAGTCGGGTTTTTTGATTTTTTAATTTAATGTTTTATTATAGTTTTTTAGTAACAGACATGCGTGGACTTTAAGAAGAGGCGGCCAACCTTGTTTGATCGGGGTTCGGACACGGCAAGTTCACGCATTTGTGTTATCTATTGTACATATTTATATATAACTGTGGTAACATAGTTATAACATCTCACCGTTCTTTCTCCTCCCTAGTGGATGTGGCGACAGGTTTGATGTGTCCTCGAAGGTCCGCCTCCCATATAGAGTTGGCGAGCGCGTTACCGATAGACACCATCACGCTGACGTGCCCCAAACTGTGCACAACATTATAATAACAACATATTATAATACAACAACTCTTTATTTACACACCAAAACATAACAAACAAAGACAAAAACATATTATAAGAATGAGTTTCTTTTAGCGATAAGAACATCTGTTCCAGACAACCAAAACAAAAGTGGAGAGGAATAGAAAATAGATTATTAAAGATAGAATTATCAATAATCAAAATTAAAAATGAAGCTTCCGAATCTGAATAGGTACTCGAAAAATTGAGAATCACTAAAAATATCGCTTATCACTAAAAAAAAATATTTATACGGGATATACTTTGTGATAGGCATGATTGTTAGTAAAGTTAAGATATCATTGTTTGTTACTGCAAAATAGTGAGCAAGGCAAGCGAGCTACATCGTCGATTCGATCAAATCTTCATATAGCGTTTGACCTGTTTGGTAAGTGATTATGTGGTCGGGGATGGCACGCTAGGCTTAGAACGGGAACTGGCTCTCAAGGATAGCTGCCGGAACACATTTAGAAGTTTGGCAGCAGATTTTTTTAACTTGAGGGTGGTAGCTGGCCAGGCGGACACTAGATAGTGTTCTACCACCATGCAGAGGTTGGGAGTTTCTTAACGATGGCTTTCCTTCAACGTGAAAACTGTGAAAAGCGCATTTACATATTTCGATAGAAAAATCCATTTGTGCAAGGGCACGGTAATATTTTAGTACAGTATTGTGACTCCATACTAACGGTCGGAACGCGCGTCATGCCTACGCGCCTCGAGTTCGGTACACACTCGGTACACAGCTCACGATAAATTTGGTGGCGCCGCACGCACTCCGCAGTGACGGACTAATTGTATTGTACCGTAGGCGGGCAGCCCTATCGCGCGTGTTCGCACCGCGCGGTGCCGCCGGCTGCCGCGCGGCTTTAGCTTTTGATCTCAAGGACAGGGCCGAGGCACAATACTGTTCATTCAGACCGGGCCCTCAATCCCCTTCTTCTATAAAAAATAGGCTAATAACCTGGTGGACGAACTAAAGGAGTATTAGTAAGTCGGTTAGTTTGGTTAAAGGTGTCTGCCCACTATCCCGTAGCATACCATGAGCGTGCTAGGAACGTTTCCGGCACGGAAAGCAGTCCTATACGCTCTATTTTGCCCACTGAAGCGGGCCGACAGCGTTCTGCAAAATATTCCCTCCGACAAATAGTTGACGGCCCGTGCATGGTACGCTATGGTGTCGGCCGGTGACGGAACGGTCTAGTGGGCATAGTCTCATACTTCTCAATACAAAGAATAGTTTTTTGTCCGAAACGGTCCTAGTACGGTCATGGTATGCTACGGGATAGTGGGCAGACGGCTTAAAAGTAAATGTATACGTACGGCCACTCGTCCAAGTCCAGAGATCTGACACGAGATATGTGCGAGCCGAGGTTGCGATGCACGCCCGAACATTCGATACAGATCAGTACGCCCAAGTTCAGACTCGCCCAGTCTGGATCTGGGAACATAATACATACATTATAAGAATTTAAAACAATGTACAATAATATACGATAACATTATATTAATTATACAACTAAAATTGAAATTGAAAAATAATGTATTGTCATATTTAGAGTACATAACAAATACACATAAATGGTTAAAGTAAATATGAACGACAAACGGATCAATTTCAGCATAATCGTTGTGCGTCCAATTGCTCAGACACTTTACTTAGCATCATTTAATCCTCAACACTGTGCCAAATATCAATTTGACACCTAATTTAAGTTATCGTAAAAATAAATAAGCCATAGAAAAGTTGTATATAATACCTGCGGCCCCACAGTCGCAACATTTATCGTTCCCATGCACACGTCGGATATAGTAGGTGGCGCGCACGTCGCCCGTTGAATTAGCACCCGTCGGGGCCGGCTGCCGGGACGTCTGAAACATATCGTTATACATTCATTCACTATTTATTAAAGTCAAGATGAACATTTATCCAAAATAAACAAGCAGTACCCTTAGTACGAGTTTTCATCGTAAACGTTTTTGACAGATCTCACATAGTTTTCGACTTATTCTGGCTCCCTGATTGGTCTAAAATTAGTTAAGTGTAGTAACCACTAGAGGCGCTGTACTGTTTTTCATACAAAATTTGCTCGATATACGATATCGAGTTTGGTATGAAAACTCGTACTAAGGGTACAGATGATTTGTGTCTATTATTAAGTAAGAAAGTGTCAAAAACTTGAAACATGTTTCGCATTATGAGTCTGCGATATGCCGGTCCTGTGCTCATAATACACTCATAAATAATAAAAAAGCCTGTTAAATAATATGCTAGTATATAAATAGCTTTGCGTATAGCGAGCGTGCTACATCTTCCGACCGCATCGTCACTTAACATCAGGTGCGGTAGTGGTCAAACGATTGCCTATTGAGCATAAAAAAATGTCCATCGAATGTAAGGAACCAAGATGGGCGTGTGTCCTTGTATAACACTATATGTATAGTATATAATGTCCATACAAAAGAAAGGGACAAACTCCATTCAAGGTTGGTCTCTATCGGGGCGGATTGCACTAGCCATGCGCAAACCATATGCTTAAAGAGAAAAGATAGATACGTATCTTTTTAAACAAAAGATAAATATCTTCTTTTATATCCCTATATCCCTAATAACGTGACGCTGCGCTCCCTTTCTATCGCATATATTGTTATGTTTACATCTCGCTTACTCTAACTCTGTGACACTCTCTTTTTAACGTATTGAATCTTATATATTTACATCTCGCTTACACTAACTCCATGACTCTCCCTTTTTAACGCTTCGTATATTATATGGTTACATCCCACTTACTCTAACTCCGCAAAATGAGTGGTTGCATTGAAGATATAAAAGAGTCAAAGACGCAATTGAAATGTAACTTATACTGATATAATCTTTGGTTTAAAGAGATATAACTCGTTTTAATTAATCACTCCTGAGTTAAAAACAGACGCCCTTCAGCTAGGTGGAGCGATGATATACGCAAGCTGGCTGGCAGCGGTTGGAAACAAATCGCTGAAGATCGAGCTCAGTGGCGTGCCATAGGAGAGGCCTATGTCCAGCATTGGACGAATACTGGCTGTTAATGATGAGTTACACACGACTAGAGTGCACCGTCGTTTTGAATGTAGGTAAAACGTGGTCGATAACAACTCACCCTCCCCTGCAGCGAGGCCAGTATCTGAGCTTCCACGGCGCACACCCAGGCGTCCCGCTCGGCGGCGGCCGCCCCCCCCGCGCCCCCCACTCCGCACACCTCCCACCGCCACCGCTTACCGTCCAGGGACACTATCGTGAATTCGCAGGACGTGTACTCTTCTGTAACAACAGAAATGTATTTTAGAGAATCAACACCAATGTTATAAACGTTAAAGTCAGTTTGTTTTTTTGGGACTTTTGTAAACTTTAAACCGTAGAGAGATAAAACTTTAGAGATTTTTGGGTAGCGTGGCCACATGAGATAGAAGATTGTTACATAACCTTATATGTATTTAGAACCCAGTGGTACAGAGCAATAAAGGTCAAAATTCGTTTAGCTAAGAACGGCTAACAACATTTCTACCCTGTAAAAACCAGCAGGCACTGCGAGAGGGAAATATTAAAAATGGAGTTATTCTATTTCATGTGGGAAAGAGACGGAGCTACCTGCGGTCTATTCTTTTCTCTGTCTACGCTAACTTTCGCGATTTGAACACAAAGATAAAAATTAAAAAAAACGGGACTTATCGCGCTTAAACATTAATTTTACTTTTTATTTAACTCGATGTTTCGACCAAGTTGCACTGATCGTGGTCACGAGACGACTCTCGTGTCGTAACCACGACGAATGCAATGCGATAAGTCCCTTATTATATAATATTTATAAATATATTTGGGACTTCTTCGTGGTCAAACGGCTGAACCGATTTAGCTGAAATGTTGTACAGAGATAGCCGGTATCATGGATTAGGCTATAGGATTCTTTTTAACACGGGCACAGCTTGTAATACTATAAAGGCGAAAGATTGTGACTATTGTGAGAGTATAAGTATGATTGTTACTTTTAGGGTTCCGAACCTCAAAAGGAAAAAAGGAACCCTTATAGGATCACTTTGTTGTCTGTTTGTCTGTCTGTCCGTCCGTCTGCCAAAACCCCTTTTTAACGGGAACGTTCCATCTTGCATCTATTTTTAACCGACTTCAAAAAAAGGAGGAGGTTTCTCAATTCGACCGTATATATATATATATTTTTTTTTTTTTTTTTTTTTTTTATGTTTGTTCGCGGCTAACTTCGTCGTTTATGAACCGATTTCGATTATTCTTTTTTTGTTCGAAAGGAGATATCCCAAGTGTGGTACCATGGTAATTTTATCGAGGTATGATAAGTATCTCCAGAGATATTGAGATAAACATCTCAAAATTGGTACTGAAAATGAATAGCGCGGCATTGAAGTCGGTTGTTTTTTAGTTTTTAAACGATATTATGTTGTTTTTGATTTTGTAGGCTACTTAACTTATACTGTTTAGACTTCTTAGGGCCGGACTCCACCAAAACTAAGATTAAAGGAGAAGTGCGTCATCAGCAGATAATAAGAGAATATAATGTGGATGTTCCGGAAGACTCACTACCAAAAAGTAGCTTATCACCATCAAAGAGAAAATCTGCCGCCATAACCTTCCGGTGTCCCGGCAGCACACAACCGTTTAAAAATCAGAGTATTCTATGCCTAATGTGTTCACCATCTTCGACCACATCATCGCTTACCACTAGGTGAGATATTGCTTAAACATTAGCAAGATAATTAAAAAAAAATTAAGATAAACATACCCTCATCCCCGTCCTTCTTAACCCCGCTACTCTTGATCCGTCGATGTCGTTTCTTGACATGCGGCGTGTCCTTGTCAGCTCCGTTAGTGGAGCCCACTTCGATCTCCGCCGGGATCGACTGCCGGCCCGATGTAGGTTCCTTCATCGTCTCGAATGCAGACATGAGAGCCTTGTCCGTCGCCGAGCGTTGCTTCTCTTTGTTTGAGTAACCTGGAAACAACATTATTATACTTGTTTACCCTCTATTGTAGAACGGCGTAACTACGAAGAGGTATTCGCTAAAGTTCAACAGATGGGAGTTGTACAAAATAACATATAAAAAACTAAAACAACCGACTTTAAAATGCCGCGCTATTCGTTTAAAACTTATCGTGAATTGGTAACATTATTAATTTAATGAGTGTGGCGGAACAAAAGGTGATCCTAAAAGGCTTCCTTTTCTCTTTTTGATGTTTGGAAAGCTGGCCAAGTGCAAGTTGGACTCGTACTGGTAGGGTTCCGTAACACAGTAGAGTATTTTTATATTTATCAGTTTTTGCCAGCAAAAATTAACTTTGTTTTTTATAGTGTTTGTATGAATGACAAAGTTATAAAAATGTTGTAAAATGTTGTAAAAAGTTATAAAAAAGTTGAAAATGTGCTATATCTCAAAGACTGCTGACGATATCTCGTTCAAACCAATTTTCGTTTAAAGTGTTCATTGAGATCTACAGCATATATATATATATTTTTTACTTTATCTAACTTTTTTATTATAAAAACTCACGTTCATTTTGAACTTATAGATTTGAGACGGGAATTTAACGTGACTTACGCGATGTCGATGTAGCGATCGACATATGTTTCGGCCACATCCGGAGGCCTTCTTCAGGATCTTGAGTGCGGGGCGCTCGCCGACGCGTTCAGCCTCGCACTTTATCTAACTTATATATCTATACTAATATTATAAGGAGAGAACATTTGTATTTTTGTATTTTTCTATTTTGGTATGTTTTTAATGATTTGGCACAAAAACTACTGAACCGATTTAAAAAATTCTTTCAGTAATACATAGAATGGACTTTCAGAATGAAAATAGGCTATATATTATCCCGTTTAAATCAAAGGTACATTCGTGGAGACCTAATTTGCAACCTAAGTCGGCAAAAAAACGGTCGAAAAAACACGTTTCTTACGAACGCTACTTAATTGAAAAAACATAGAAGAATATTTTCGATGCAAGAGTTGTACAACTTAATAAGACCTACAAAAAAGTCCGCGACAGCATATGTCTATCTCTTAAGGTTGACTCACAGTAGCCATTTAAATCTTAAATTTTTTGTTAAAAATATGACATAACTTCCAAGGCTATTTTCAAGTATATAGTATTAATCCTTATCCAAATTATTACGTTAATTAGCTTGGCCACATATTATAGATTAAAATTGTCCTTTACAGTATGTAATTCAAATGAAAACTCTAGAAGATATCACGAATTTCAGAAACACGCATCGCAAAATTAATAAAATATTTGCAGTGAAACCACAGATTAGGTCATAGTTACTACGAAAATATTATTATAAGCTTAGCTATGCTGTAGATCCCCACCGATCACAATCAATTTGAAGTCAATATAGTATAATAATATGATCTATTGTATAAAATAATATTCATCTATATATATAATAATATAGTAATTTAAGCCACCCCGACTAATCTATATATAATCTTTTCATTAAAATCATTCCAATGACTCTAAACACGACATTTAAAATCTGAGCTGTAAGTTGGTGAGGATTTGAGTATTCTGTAGAGTCCAGGAGATGTCCCAGCATCAGGTCAATGCTTCCATGTTCTTACAATATCGTTGAAGAAGTAGATTTTCGAATTGATCAGATCTATGAAAGTTGATTTCATAGCGAAATTAACTAGAAAAAAGCTCATAGTTTTATAACGATTGAACGAATTTTCATGAATCAAAGCTAAAAAAACTCTCGATGAAGACATCTATCAAACAAAAAAAAAACTATCAATAATAAAAACAAAATCGGTTCATCCGGTTAGGTGCTAAGATGCTACAGACAGACACACAGATACACACGTTAAACGTATATTACCCCTACATTTTGCGTCGGGGAACGGTGTAAGGTTACGGCGGCAGATGTCCTCCTTGATGGTAAGCTACTTTTTGGTAGATTTAATGATCCCACAACCACTGTACGAAAACTCATGATTCATGAATGCACATAAAACTTTCATTGGTAGGTATATAGCTAGGATTAGAACCAACGACCGTCGGGTCAGAATCAGGGTAACTATCCTTTACGCCAAAGGGCCGTCCAATATCACTACGTAATTATTATAAAACAAAGTTCATCACTGCGTCTGTCTGTCTGTTCGCAATAATCTCAATAGCTACTGAACGGATTATCATGCGGTTTTCACCAATAGCCAGAGTGTTTATGAGGAAGGTTTAGGTCCATAATTCGTTAAGGTTTTGTGTAAATTGGATGAAATATGACGATGATTGTTAAATATGTTCATATTTTATATTCGATGCAACAAACTGATGCAAATTTTGTAGGCATATATGTTCTACCCGTGCGAAGCCGGGGCGGGCTGCTAGTATATTATAAATATATTCAGAAAAAATGTTTTAGGAACCTCAATGTAATTTCTAACGACAATACTATCTATAGACAACCCGCAAGGTTTAATGATTTTTTTTCAGTTTCAGTTCGATTTATGCGGTATTAAGTCGAATTAAGAACCTCCTCCTTTTTTGTGAAGTCGGGTAAAAAAAGCTCCGAGGCCATAGGTGAGGCTGAAGTCCTGCAGTGGAGATAGATGATGAGAGATGATGATGATAAGTTACCTAAGGACAGTCCCTGTATACTGTCATGTATGTCGACGGACTGCGAGTGACCGTTGTACCCGGGCACGGTGGTGATGATAGACTTGGAGCCGCGCGGCTTCTGTCCGGGAACCTTCACCGTCACGTACTGCAGGGAGATCTCCTTGCCGTTCACGTCTTCCATGTAATCCTGGAATCACAGTTATTAAGGAGTTAGGGGTCATTACGTGATATGGGAATGTTGTGCTGTGGTAGAAGATGTAGTGACAAACATAGAGAAAGGGATGCTTAGATGGTTTGGACATCTAGAGAGGATGGATGAAGAAAGATTGACGAAACATATTTATGAGACGAGTGTGAATGGGCCAGTTGGTAGAGGCCGACCTAGGCGAACGTATCGCGACCAGATCGGAGACGTTTTGAAGAAAGGCCAAGTTAAAAGTACCTATAACCGGCGAGTATGTATGAAGGCGCTCATGAAAGTGGAAGAAGCGAAGGAGGTATGTCAGGATCGTAGCATGTGGAAAGAAGTAGTCTCTGCCTACCCCAACGGGTAAAAGGCGTGATTGTATGTATGTATGTAGGGGTATTTGATACACACAATCCAAAAATTCATGGGATAGGCATGCAAGGGAGCACAAATACCACCTCAGAGAACCTAGTGCGAGTTTTACAAATTGGTTTACTTACTCGATCACGTTACAGTAAACGCAGATTATCACCTCCACAAAATTAGCGCTACAGATCCTCCTCTGTGTCGAGGCTGCATGCTTGAAATCGAGACCGTGGCACATGTGATCTCACAGTGCCCGGTCCTGGGTCAGGTTAGAGCCACAGCCGGGTTATACGACCGAGACACGGATGAAGAACACCAGCCGCGGCAACCACAACGACAAGGATTAACAGTATCACCATTACTATCATCATCATCGCTATCTGCCTTAGCACTGCCAGCAACATCGGGCACACAAACTCATCCACAGCTTTCATCAACATCATCGTCATTTTCACCATCAACAATAACACCCTCACCACTGGAAGCGTTATGCCAGCGACCCAAAGCCGTGCTACGCTTCATTAAGGAGCTGGGTTGGCTTGGGTGATCGCTGTCAGGGGGAAATGCACAATACACCCCAAGCGGGACGTCAGTGCAGGTCTTATCGCCCCCAACACCAATTAGATTAGTAAACGCAGATTTGCATGGAATTAAAAAGCGCCATCTAGTGTGTATAATAGGTAACATTGCAATTTCTATCCAAATCTAAGTTTACTTACGTGATCGAGTGAGTAAATAAATCTAAAGAAACGCACTAGGCACTCAGTACTCCCAGCCAACCTCACCTGCCCGTGATGCATCCTGGTGACCAACAAACGAGGCTCTGGCGACCGACAAATGGCGGTATAACCATTTCAAAATTATGACTTAGCTAAATACTACAGGCCGGTGACGGGCAGCAGCGTCACCAGTGCGAGGAGCTACGTCCTGCGAACGCCAAACCCCTGCCCAGCGTGGCGATTAGGGCATATCCCTCCCAAAGATGGAAAGTCACAAGAAGAGCCGGAGATCGGGCTCAGTGTCGGATCTTGGCAGATGACTACGTCCAGCAGTGGACTGAGTACCTAGTTTGATTTTCTTTAGATTTCTTTACTCACTCGATAACGTTAAAGTAAACGCAGATTTGTATGGAAATTACAATGTTACCTCTTATATGAATGTGTCTTTATTTGTAAGTCTGTATCTGAGTTTGTTTGTATGTATAATGTACAAACTTACATGTAAGCTGGGATGATACGTGAGCCTGCCATCATCACACAGCGTCACGTATTTCTTCTTCCACTCCTTGTTCAGCGCTTTACTGCTCTTCTTGTACAGATATCCTTGTTTCAGCGGTATCGCGCGACCGGACCCTAGCTCGCCGTTCTTCAATCTGTCGTCTTTTTTTGAAGGTGTGAATAGATTTGATCTCCGCCTGTTCAAGGAATTGTTATTGTTATTTATAGCACAGTGTGACCTAAACCCGCACTTTACGCACGTTTTCCCGACTTAAATAGTCTATTATTGCACGGCGTGAAGTTAGCACCCGAGCGCATTAAGTCACACGTATAGTAATATACTATTTTATCATTTTAAAATAATGTTATAAAGAGGCACGATTTGATTAGTTATTTGTTACGATTTCACTCAAAAACTACTAGATCGATTTTAAAAATTCTTTCACTAATGATAAGCTACATTATCAGCGAGTAACATAAGCTATTTTGTATCCCCGTATTATCACGGGAACGGGAACTACGCGGGCGAAACCGCAAGGCGCTGCTAGTGAAAAATATATATAGAAAATATCTATATAGTATATAGCAATATAGTACTTACCTAGACTTTCTGGAAGTGGTAGGCGTGGAGGAAGGTGTGGGCAGATCTTTAGGGTCCTTTGGTATATTGTCGAGACAGTGCGGCGCTGTGAACTTCACGTTGTTGTTCTCTGTTGCTATGGAGACCAGGCCTGAGGAGGACCCGTGGCTTCCTGGAATAGAACATTTTAGAAATTATTATTTATTATTATTATAAATAATCTTCCATATATATTAATAATTGTAAATTGTTAAACACAATCCAAAATTTCATCGTACCGACGGGACGGGTCCCGTCGGTACGACGGGTCCCGTCGGTACGATGAAATTTTGGATTGTGTTTAACAATTTACAAAAATATAAAGTGTGTAACACTTCAAATAAACATAATATATTAATAATTGATTCTAATTAGCGACTTCCCCCCGTCACTATTTCTATAAAATTGAAAAAAGCGCCATCTAGTGAAACATATTTTGTTCACTGCTGATAGATGGCGCTACTTATATTTCGAAAATTTAATTTATTATTTATACTTATATTTGAGAAATTATGGTCAACAAGAGTAGTCACGATTTAGAATCGACAAACTTGTCTAACTAGCGCTAAGTAGAGAAATCTTAAATGGCATTTAAAATTCTAAGCAATGTGACTCATGTTGTTTTAAGTAGTAATAATGTTTTACCCAAAGAGTTCCCCCATCGCGAGGAAGTGTCAGATCCGTTGGTGCTGTGGATCTCAACCACGTGGGTCGAGGAGATGCCGCTGCTGTTTGATGACGCGTCGAATGATGACGCGCCTCTGTGGAGGTGGTGTGACGATGCTGAGAGCGTGTGGTGGCCGCGAGGTAGCGAGTCCTGCAGAGAAGATTAACTATGTTTCAGTAATGTGAATGGGTCAGCCGGCAGAGGCCGACCTAGGCGAACGTATCACAACCAGGGCCCCTAAACAAAATCCATTTTCCTGTTTGCCTTCACGCTAACGCAAGTTCAAAATGTATGGGAATGACATTTTTGTTGCGGAAACATAAATGTCATTCCATACATTTTGAACTTGCGTTAGCGTAAAGGCAAACAGGAAAATGGATTTTGTCTAGGGGCCCAGATCGGAATAGTTTTAAAGAAAGGCCAAGTCAAAAGTACCTATAACCGGCGAGCATGTATGAAGGGGCTTATGAAAGTGGAAGATGCGAAAGAGGTATGTCAGGATCGTAGCACGTGGAAAGAAGTAGTCTCTGCCTACCCCAACGGGAAAAAGGCGTGATTGTATGTATGTATATTTCAGTAATTATGTGCAATGAAGTAGATCTTTTTTTGTTTGACCACTATCTCGCCTGGTAGTAAGCGATGATGTGGTCGAAGATGGTGAACATGCCAGGGCTAGATAAAATACTCTGTCTCTCAAGTGATGTATGGTGCTGCCGGATCACCGTAAGGTTAAGGCGACAGATTTTCTCCTTGATGGTGGTAAGCTACTTTTTGGTAGCAATTCAGACGGAACATCAACATAATATGCTCCTTCTGGCAAGCTACACAAATAATCAAAAACCATAGGCACAAAATGCAAATGTATTATTTAAATTTATTTATCTTTTTCCAACACAGAAAGGACTTTCAATGCTCAAGTGATATAAAACTAGTTTGATATCAGGAAGGCCTACATTACGACGTAACTAATGTTGGTGTTAACTAATTGGGCCGCCACTTCCTTGCCAGATAGAGTTACAGTAATGTAAATTACTGTAACTCCTATGTTGTTCCTATTGTATAAAAAATACGAGTAATATTAGGATGAAAATTAATATATATTCCGTTGTAATATTTTGTGGTGAAATGTGGTTTTGATGCATGGATATTACTTTGTAAGTAAACAGCGACTCGCAGTTTCATCAAGGAGAATATCTGTCGGCATAAAGTTACGGTGTTCCGGCAGCACACAGCCCTTGGGAGTCAGAGTATTCTAGGCCTAGCGTGTTCACCATCTTCGACCACATCATCGCTTACCACCAGGCGAGATAGTGGTCAAACGGTAGCCTATAAGATATAAAAAAAGAGAAAGTGTTAAAAGAACGTTAATTAGTGACACAAATATATACAAATAAATCATTCTACGTATTATTAAGCTGTCGCGCGCATTTTCGTCAATTAGATTGATTTGTAGTACGTTATGCAATCACCACTAAAACGCTGTATTTATTTACGATTCGTAATCTTTACATAGTATACGTAATTAGTATACGTAGATAGTATACGAAGTTGCTTCACGCCGCCTGTACGCTTAATCTTTTAATCAACGCAACGAATTTTAAGAGGAAACGTGGGGTGGATTTTCCATACAAATGTATTCCGGTTTTCCCTGGAAAATGCTTCTGGAGCAAAATTTTTAGCAAACGGCAGCACCAGTTTAGCTGAAATTTGGCACAGGGATAGCCAGTATTATGGATTAGGCTATTGGATACTTTTTAATGCGGACAAAACCGCGGGGCACAGCACAGCTAGTCTTCCCATACCCAGAGTCTTCATATATGTCCTCCCTCATAGAAACGGCTTCGCTCGCGTTATAAAGTATCATGTCTCATTCTAAAAAAAACCGGTTAAGTCGAGTTGGACTCGCCCACCGAGGCTTCCGTACCAACGTTGGCTGGTACCAATTCAGCTGTATGAGTATGAGCGCTCATATAACTCAGAGTCCTATCTTAATTGGCAAAACTATGTATGTATGGGGGACACCCATAAATTTTCAACGTTTTTTATTTTTTTGGAATTTTTCCTTTATTTGTGCTGTAAGACCTTGCTTCTTGCCAAATTTCATGATTCTAGATCAACGGGAAGTACCCTATAGGTTTTCGACCCAAAACCTAGGCAAAGCCTATAGGGTACTTCCGGTTGACCTTTGGTCAAAAGCACAACGTAAAGAAAAAAATCCGAAAAAAAAAACTAACGCAAATTTTGGTACTTACAATTTTTCGCGAAAATCTAAATTTGCCCATATTTTTTTATCGTGTTGACTCAGGACTGATTATTATACACCTAATAGGGATTATAGACCTCAGTATCTGGTATACATTTCAACTTGCTAGGTCCACCCGTTCTTGAGAAAATCGGTGCAAATTTATTTCAGAAAAATCCTTCCAGCTCTTAGACCGCAAAGAGGCAACAAATAAACAAATATACAAACTGACGTATTTATAATATTGGTGTGGATTAAAATATTCGGCTCAGTAAGTGTGGATTAAGAATGTACCTTTCCTAGCCTAGAGACCTGGTCTCAGATCTATCTTGAAAGGAAGAAGACAATATTCTAGGAGAAAATCTGCCACCATAACCTATCCTTTAGTCGGCAGCACATAGCCCTTGAGAGTCCCATTCTAGGCTTAGTGTATTCGCTATCTTTGACAACATCATAACTTACCAAGCGTGATAGTGGCCAAGCGCTAGCCTGTCAGATATATAAAAGAAGATTGGAGTAGACGCTTCAACACCCATGCTAAGTCATCCATTAATAATTTATTATTTTTCATAATCATTATTGTTTTTACATAACTCTATTTGTATGATGTTGTATTTAAAACAGACTGACCTATAGAGAGAAGATGCGGTCAGTGTCTTGTTTTGGTTATGTAAAAATACTGAATTATGTAATACAAACACAAGAGATTCTCACATACATAATGTATTTCTTGGTCCAATGTAAACGCGAATAAGATTGATGTTGGATTATTACCCGACTGCCAAGGGTGTGGGTTATGTTTTTCGTGCGGATCTTGTGTATGTATGTATGTATGTTTGTAAATTTCTTTATGACCTCGTATCTTCTAAACGGCTTGATGGATTTACAGATACAGTTAGTTGCGTTGTCGTAAAATATAAAAAAATCTATACCTAATCTAGTTGTTTATTTGATCTGATACTTCTTTACATATTATTGACGGCTCGACCGATTTCGCAGAAAATTAGCACAAGGGTAGACAATGTGATAGAATAGAACGAGATATATTGTAAAGTGTGCTCAGTGGCGTGCAGTTGGAGAGGTCTATGTTCAGCAGTGGACTAGAACTTATATATACTTACGCGTAAAGTAAGTACATTGCGCTATGTGGGTCTCTTATCTATTTGTGTACTTAATTGAATTTATCAGCACAATGAACTGTAATTGCCACAATGGGACCAGCCCTGAAAGGCTGAATAGTTTAAATTCCACCATTAATAACCCATGGAATATGCCCTTGATTCTACCATTACCGGGATTGATAGGTCAATCATTATTAAGAACGTTGGCGCCAACTTTTAGACATTGTTTTTTAAATTTGTTTGGGTAGTGTTTCACCCCATCTCGCCTGGGGGTAAGCGAAATTGTGATTGAGGAGGTTGAACACCCTAGGCCTAGAATACTCAGACTCTCGATGGCTGTATGCTGCCGAAGCACCGTAAGATTTTTTGAAGTGAAAAGGTGAGTGATGATGCGGTCGAGGATGGTAGCATGCTAAGATTATAGTTTATGGCGGCAGGTTTTCTCCTTGATGGTGGTAAGCTACTTTTTGACAGCAAGTGAAGTCAAGTCAATCGGAATATTAACGATATGCTATTACCACCATTCCCTGGCAGCATGTGTAGTATGTGTAGGTTGTATGATGTCAAAATGCTTCGCGCGAGCGTATGGGGTGTTGACCATGTAACTGGCGTATTTCAGTAAGCTTGGTTGACCGATGGTACATAAAGTGAAAACTACCCAGATAATTAAAAATAGCTGATCTTCACTACGTATCCCATTCAGACAATAACATTATAACTGCAGTCATAATTTTGTATTTATAAATAAATGACCTATTATAATGATAAAACATGATAATAAAATATTTAAATTAATTGAATAACAATCCAATAAACACATTATCTTACATGATTGATTATAAGTTAAAGTTCAATGTTAAATTTAATAAGATAATTGGTAATTATTGCAGCTTTTTGTGCTCAATGGATTGGCCATTTATTGGATTGGTTATCTATTTGGTTGTCTCTGATACGGATGGTAGTAGCGTTATATCGCTGTTACGCCTGACTTGCTACCAAAAAGTAACTTACCACGATCAAGGACAAAATCTGCCGAAATAACTTTACGGTGTTCCGACAGCACACATCCCTTGAGAGTCTGAGTATTCAAGGCCTAGCGTGTTCACCCTCTTCGACCATATCATCGATTACCACCAGGCGAGATAGTGGTCCAATATAATAAAAATATATTAAAAAAACATTCCTAGTCTTTATTCACCGATGGGTACAATCCAACAACAGAAACTTGCATAGAAAATCCCTTAAAATGTGCCGAATGACGTAATAACGAAGCGGCGTAATGTTCAACAGTAGGTGAGGTAGAGCAGACTTATGTATGATGTCGATATAGCGATCGACACATTCTAATTGGTAAAGGGGGCGATAAGACCTGCACTGACATCCCGCTTGTGATGCACCTATTGTGCATTACCCAGGGCCAGCGTCTACCCATCCCAGCTCCTTGACGACACTGGACACCTTTGCCGTTTCAACCGAAAAACAGTTCTATTTCACGGAAGAAAATTAATTGGCAAAGTGGTGGTACCGCCCCAGGCGGACTAGCAGAAGTCCTACCAATACAATTTATGGTAAATGTGTTAGTGTATTCCTGCGTATTTGTGAACTTGGATGTAATGATAATGCTAAAGCAGTTCGACATATGCTTAAAACGATAATGCTAAAGGCCGACACATGTTCCAGATTCATTCAGAAGCTTTCATCAGGATCTTGAGTGCTGGGCGCTCGCCGAAGATATAATATAAGACTAAAACGCTCACCAATATCACCTAGATGTCATAAAAAACGATACATAATGACGACCAGTAATGATGGGCTTAGGCAGAGGCTCACATAACAAAACGAAAGCGTATGAGTTGCCAATCAGTACCGTAACATGCTGTAACCGATTCGGCAGGTAGATTAGGATAATTGCACTTTATTGTGCGCATTTTAGTCCACAAATTTAAAGTCACTCAGTGTGCTTTGAAAGGGCTATCTAGAAAGGGCTATAAGGCTATAGGAAGGATCGAAGCCGAAACGAGGTGATCCGACAGAGAACGAAAGTCATCGACATAGCCCATCGAATTAGTAAGTGGCAATGGGCCGGCCACATTAGCCGCAGAACCGACCACCGCTGTGGTAAACGAATTCTTGAGTGGAGACCGCGAATCAGCAAACGTAGCGTAGGACGCACTCAGACTAGGTGAAGCGATGATGTTGGCAAGGTAGCTGGCAAGAGCTGGATAAGAGTAGCCGAGGATCGTGCTCAGTGGCGTGCAGTTACAGAGGCCTATGTCCAGCAGTGGACTAGTATAGGCTGGACGCTGGATGGACGATGATGATGATGATGTGCGCATTTTACAGTGGCCCTCCGATGAAAGAAAAACGTCGTTAAGAAACTCCTGACCTGAAGGAAAAACAGCGTTTAGAAAGCCATTACCTTTGCATGGTAGCAGGACACTATTACGTAGTATTATTATCTGTTCTGTGACACTATCTAGTATTCGCCTGGCCAGCTACCACCCTCAAGTTGGAAAATCTGTCGCCAAACATCTCATGTGTTTCGGCAAATCTCCTTGAGAGCCAGTTCCCATTCTAGGCCTAGCGTGCTGCCATCCTCGGTCGCAACATCACTTACCAAAAGACGAGATAGTGGTCAAACGTTAGCCTAAAAGATATGAAATTTAAAAAAAAAGAGTAATCTTAACCTGTTGGGTTTATTTAATTTTAAAAAAATAATTTATTTTTGTAGTTACGTTCTAAAAAAGTGCTTTAGTTCTATTAATTAATATTTTCCAGGAAGATACCTAAGTAGATCACACACACTCATAACAAATAAATCATTAATAACATAATTAGCCCTGATTTATCCAATATTATTTTGATAAAACTTTAGTTGATGTAAGAAGATATTTATTGAGCATAAGGTAAACACGACCACAAAAAAAAATAGTACACACATGCCAGACAATGGTTATCTAATCACCAGATAAAGTAATCTATTTGTTTATTAGGTAGGTATGTACAGGTAGATATATCAAATATGTATATTATTTTAGGTAGATCTATGATTTTTACCATAGTTATTGCGAGACGTGGACACTCACAATTCGACTCGTCCACCAATTTAAAGTCGCTCAGCGAGCTATGGAGAAAGCTATGCTCGGTGTTTCTCTGCAGGATCGAATCCGGAACGAAGAAATTCGCCAGAGAACTAAAGTGATCGACATAGCTCAGCGGATTAGCAAACTGAAGTGGCAGTGGGCTGGTCATATCTGCCGTAGGACCGATAACCGTTGGGGTAGACTGGTTCTAGAATGGAGACCGCAAATCGGTAAACGTAGCGTAGGACGCCCTGTGACCAGGTGGAGCGACGACATTTGCAAAGCGGTGGCATAGAAAAGATAATAATACTTGGCGGTGGGCAGTGACTGGAAACAAAGAGCCGAAGGTCGGGCTCAGTGGCGTGACTTGGGAGAGGCCTATGTCCAGCAGTGGACTGATACCGGCCGATTATGATGATACTTATTACAATACTAAATAGTATTGTATTGAAGATGTAATACAATCAATACATGTGATTTCTTAGGAGAAAAATGTTGGTAGATTGACCCTTTACTACCATATGTTGGCATAGTTTTACCTTTATTGAAGTTATACTTCTTTTGGCGCGATAGAGAAAAATGATGAGAGTGAATTTTTACGATGCGAGCTTACACCGACACCTAAATTCTACACCGTGAAGTTAGTTCTAGGTGGCATGACTATGTTCAAGTTGTATATGTCATATTTAACGTCATATTTTTACGTTAATAAAACCTTTTTTATTTAAATAAAATCTTTTTGATTAATTTTAATATTTATCGTTAATCACTACTGCATTTTTAACCGACTTCAAAAAAAGGAGGAGTTTTCTCAATTCGACCGTATATATTTTTTTTTTTTTTTTTTTTATGTTTGTTCGCGGATAACTTCGTCGTTTATGAACCGATTTCGATTATTCTTTTTTTGTTCGAAAGGAGATATCCCAAGTGTGGTACCATGGTAATTTCATCGAGGTATGATAAGTATCTCCAGAGATATTGAGATAAACATCTCAAAATTGGTACTGAAAATGAATATTTTTTTTATGTTTGTTCGCGGATAACTTCGTCGTTTATGAACCGATTTCGATTATTCTTTTTTTGTTCGAAAGGAGATATCCCAAGTGTGGTACCATGGTAATTTTATTGAGGTATGATAAGTATCTCCAGAGATATTGAGATAAACATCTCAAAATTGGTACTGAAAATGAATAGCGCGGCATTGAAGTCGGTTGTTTTTTAGTTTTTAAACGATATTATAGTTATTTTTTTCCATACGCCACAGAAGTATAACTTCTAACTCGTGTACATAAGTACACACACTCTTTTTTTATTTTTAAACGACTTCACAAAAAGGAGGAGGTTCTCAATCCGACTGTATATATATGTTTAACCGACTTCAAAAAAGGAAGGAGGTTTCTCAATTCGACCGTATATATATATTTTTTTTTTTTTATGTTTGTTCGCGTATAACTTCGTCGTTTATGAACCGATTTCGATTACTCTTTTTTTGTTCGAAAGGAGATATCCCAAGTGTGGTACCATGGTAATTTTATCGAGGTATGATAAGTATCTCCAGAGATATTGAGATAAACATCTCATAATTGGTACTGAAAATGAATAGCGCGGCATTGAAGTCGGTTGTTTTTTTAGTTTTTAAACGATATTATTTGTGTTTGTTACCAAAGAACTCCGGCAAATCGTAACCGATTTGAAAAAATCTTTTTTATTTGAGAGATTATGCCTCCCGATTGGTCTCATTGAAATTTTATCGAGATCTGACAATTATCTCCGGAGATATGGTGATAAACAATATAAGCAAATTTGTATACTTTGATAACATGATTACCATGATAACATAATTAATAACATGATTAACTAGCCAGTACTTTGACTATCGCGGCATATTAAGTCGGTTTTTTCGTTTTGTATGATCATAAATGATGTTTTATTTATCTGCTTGACACCAACCAAGCCTTCTAAGGAATGCTGTTGAAAGTGATGTAGGTTAGGTGTTGATAATTAAAAGACTCGTGTAATAGTATTAAAACCCTACCAACGGCTCGGTTTTTAAACACACACTTGTGTTTTAATACCCTTCATTATGCAACAGTTTCTATTATCAGTAGAGTTTCATATAGAATCCTACTAATATTATTAATGCGAAAATAAGTGTGTGTGTGTGTGTGTGTGTGAATGTGTGTGAGTGTGTGTGTGTGTGTGTGTGTGTCTGTGTGTGTGTGTGTGTGTGAATGTGTGTGTGCGTGAATGTGTGTGTATATGTGTGTGTGTATATATGTGTGTGTGTATGTGTGTATGCGCGTTCGTGCGTATGTGTGTGCGTGTGTGTTAATGTTTGTTACCTCCAGTCTATATTAGTTTGCTTCTAGCACCTCATCCTTGAATGAAAATATTGTTAGAAATTTTCTAGTTAATATTCATGAGTAGATGTAATAATATTGATATGTTATTGAGGCAGTGAGGCTAAGCAAATATTGGATCGGGGCAGACTTGATTTTCTAGTTTTGATTACCCTACAGTGCCTCAAGCCTAAAGGTAATAAATTGAGAATTAGTATATTGAGTATAAACAATGTTAAAAAAGTCTATTCTAAGAGTATTTTATTATAATACATGTCTGTTTATTTTATTTCATAGCTGATTTATCGCAAACCATAATGACAGAAACACAGGCAACTCTTTACATTTATATAAATAAGTTCTCCAAATTTACTGCTTTATGTAATACTAGCAGCCCGCCCCGGCTTCGCACGGGTAGAACCCGTAGAACATATATGCCTATATATTTTGCACAGTTTGTTGCGTCGATAATATAATAGACAGTCTTATTTATTAAATCATAGTTTGACAGACAACTAAACAGCAGGAATTTACAAGTAGGGGACAGATGGTGGCTAAGATTTTTTTTTTCTAAATATTATGAAACATGTATTTTAATGATTTTTCAAAGGCGATTTTTATCAATTTGGTTTTATAAATGGCAATATGGAGCACAGAAATATTATTATTAGATTTTTAACTTTAACTGATTTTACATAAATGGTGGATTTTTTGTTGTTTGTAATCTCAGGTCATAGTCATTTATAATAACCAATACGTCAAAAAATATTTTTTTGTTTAAGATACACCAGCTTCCATTTGGTCCTATGGTATTTCGTTTTGTAAATGATCTTGAATTTTAATTTAAATAAACTGGCCAAGTGTAAGTTGGACTCGCACTCGTAGGGTTCCGTAACACAGTAAAGTATTCTATAACTACGATTTTTTGCAACTAAAAAAATAACTTTGTTTTTCATAGCGTTTGTATGAAAAACAAAGTTATCTTTGCGGTTGCCATATCTCAAAAACTGCTGACTGTATCTCGTTCAAACCAATTTTCGTTGTTAGTTTTTATTGAGATTTACAGCATATATATTTTTTAGATTTTTCACTCCCATACTTTAAAAGTTAGAGGGGGGGGGGGAACACATTTTACCACTTTAGACGCGCCTATCTTTCAAATGATTGACTTTGAGACAAAATGATTTTAGAAACCTCAATGTCATTTTTAAAGACCTATCCATAGATACCCCACAAGTATAGGTTTGAAGATATATTTTTTTTTTGTTTCAGTTCCATGTATGGGATGCCCCCCCTTAAACTTTTATATTTTTTATTTTTGTATAAAAATCGGAAAGCGGTTCACAGAATACACCTACCAAGTTTCAAATCTGTAGTCTTAACAGTTTCGGAATAAAATGGCTGTGACATACGGACGGACAGATAGACAGACAGACAGACATGACGAATCTATAAGGGTTCCGTTTTTTGCCATTCGACTACGGAACCCTAAAAACCCACCATGAAACAGGATTTAACAATTGCGCTTGGATGCTCTGCTTATTAGGCCTAGTAAACTGATCAATATCTGTTATTTAGATCTCTCTAACCAAGAACAATGAGCTGATACAACTTCTAATCTATAATATGTTTACAACACAAACAATATTGATATGCATTGAAATTAAATCTAGGCATGTTGTAAACAATTGTTAGGTGCCCATTTATATCTGTTAATAATACCTTGAAGACTTAACTACCAATAATGATAGTATGTTTATTGATAAGGAAAAGATCTTGGTATGGCCTAGCCTTCATGGCTAGGCTATACCAAGATTTGAAATTTGAAGCCTTGAAATTATATTATACTACAGGTAGGTAGGTCATTATAATTAAGATACATAGTTTAGTAAACTAGCCAAGTGTGAGTGGAACTCCCATACGTAGGGTTCCCATTGAACCTTATTTGACGAAAAGGGGGGGCCCCCTTTAATTAGGGTTCCGTAGTCCTGACAAGGAACCCTTATAGTTTCGTCATGTCCGTCTGTCTGTCTGTCCGAGGTTTTGCTAAGAGACCGTTAATACTAGAAAGCTGTAATTTTGTGGGGGTATGTATATATAAATTACGCCGACAAAGTGCTGAAATAAATTTGTGAAAATATTTTTTTTTAATCCTTAGAAGAATAAATCCTTTAAAGTGACAAAACGGAGTACCCAGTTGCTTGTTTATAACGGGTAAAGACTTGCAATGAATAACAGGCTACTACGGAACCCTACACTGCGCGTGGCCCGACACGCACTTGGCCGGTTTTTTTAATTTAATTTAGTTTTTATTATTTGATATTATAGCAAACATCATAATACACACTACGAGTAAAGTTCAAATCTGCTCCATTCACCTAAGGTGAAAAATGTATCACTGTTCTTTACTTTTCTGTTATACAAATAGTTCTTGTCGTAACGATCTTAACTAAGGCTTGTGAAGTTAGAGCTTGTGCAGTTAGAGCGTGCAGAGTTAGAAGCTTGGCTCTAAATGAGATCTGATAACTTTTTGACAGTGGAGCCGTGTGGTCTCTACTTGGCAACATATTACATGAAAATGTTTTTGGTGGCATTTATCTAGTCTACATTTTATATAAAATTATTGGCTGCTATTGTAATTGCATTGTAAGAAAATAAACACTTGGATGTTCTTTTATGTGTCGAGAGAAATGATTTAAAACAAGGTAAAAAAAAAGTGGGAGTGAGGGGTGGGGGGGGGGGAGGTGGAAGTGAGGGGAAGGGGAGGGGATGGTAAGTGGTAGGGTGCGGTGTAGCTGGGATACGTATGTGTCTTATTAGTTAATGCTACCCAAAGACACTATTCCACGCGGACGATGTCGCGGGCACAGCTAGTACATTACATTAACATACAAAGGATAAAGAAACTTTCTAGTAAATGTTTATAAGTAGTTTTAGCGACAATGAAGTAAGAGAGTATTTTGACTATGTCATGGCAGACCTGAATTTCTATGACTTATATTTAAAGAGGAGGAAGAATAGAGCAACACCGGAGCAGGCAGTTGACGTAAAGCCACGAAGATTAACAGGATTCATGACTTCATTGCAATTGCAAAAGGTAAGAAAGCCACCATACATGAGATACAGAGTTCCATATTCACTAAAAACACTATGAGGTCTCACAGTGCTCGCGAACGCATGGTGTCATTTAAATCAATATATCATTGATATTACTTGTGTCAATTCTACAGCTATGCATACCTTAATATCTTTATGAATACAACCATAAGTTTCATAGTGAGTTCAGAGATTCGTTTTCATAGTGAAGTGAAGTGAAATAGTGAAGTGGTCAGTAGCTCCAAATGTAATGCAGTTTTGTGTAAAGTAAATAATAACACTCTAGTACAGGGGTGGCCAACCTATTAGTAGAGTCAATTGTGACAAGGCAAAAAATATAAGTACTTAATCCAGTCGATCGTAACAAGGGAAAAAAAATTTAAGAACTTAAGTTTGGTAGATCGCACAGGGTTTTGTCAGTAAACAGTAGATCTTGGATCTTATCAAGTTGGCAACCCCTGCTCTAGTACACTTTACAGCTGCATCTTATCTACTAATTGCGACACAGAAAAGTATTTTTTAAATGCTCTGAAATGGTATTTTAACTTCTTTATCAACAATAAGTGGCTATTCTAAGGTATCTAAGATAACTAAATTTAGTATTTGTAACTGCTACTGTCTAAAAATTATTTATTTAAAATTAAAGATTGGAGATAAGCGACATTGACCAGTCTCACATTTGAAGCACACCTGTGTTTAGAATGGACATAAATCAAGTCTATTTTTAGAATAGACTATATTTTTAAGTCGAAGTTACCTAAACTAATGCAAAACTCAATGGATGTCATTTTTATGAAATAAAAATTAATGGTGTTAGTATCTGGTAGTTTTTAACAAAAATACAATAATTTCTATATATTTAAATATCTATTACGTGAGAGTACAACATGTGAGTCTATTTTGTTGACACTGGTGTTTCTACTATACATATAAACATGTTGTTTAAGGCACATTGAAGCATGAGAATTTTCTTCACCTATGAGGGTTGACAAACAGGTTAATACTGACCTTGTAAAGAAATGAGGTATGATTGTGGCTCGGTGAATTAGCAAGAGGCTGCGGTGTCACCGGCCGCGACCCACCAGATAAACATTGCGAAGATGCCGACAACCGGGTCCCCACTATCTTCTGACACGCTGAAAAATAACACCATCCGTGAACACAACAACTAATAAACCACACGGAACTTTCACAAAGAAATTAATATCACTCCAAAACGGTATTATTTCAAACACCAACTATTCACGCACATTCGAACTTAGTCGATTTCCTACGATCGCGTTCCTCAGCTCTTTGTATGTTGTAGCAAGAACTCCTACGCCTCAGACTGGATATCGGCGACATGTTCGATTTGAAAATGAGCGTTCTATCCATCGTTCCATTCAGAATACGAAGTAATTACGAGAAAATAACACCCAAAACAAAGCGTTTGGACGCGTCGAAAAAATGTAAACAATGAACGCGAAGCAAATGAACGGGAACGAACGATACGATATACGATACAACCGCTCGGCTGGGGGCCGGTGTTGCCACTGCGATAGTCACGGCTCCCCGCGGGGCAAAACGAGATCTAGACGAAGTATCTACTCTAGTCTCATCAGGCCGTAAAATCACGCGAGACGTTACTCGTTAAAATCTTTATTACGTAATCGTAACTCTCTATGTCAAAGTATTCAATATCTTTTAAGTTTTGTAGGACACGAGCGATTTTGGTTTTCCTGTTTTGTTTCGGTGCAGCGATTATGTTTATCATTTTTATCGTAGTAATCTGATATTATAAGAAATATAATGATTTGATTTGAATCATTAAAGTCAGAAATGAATCATGTATGCGATAATGTTGTAGAACAATAAGGTCAACATTTTATTTATATTATGAACTCCTCAATATAAGTACTTAGCTGCGAGAGTAACCACGTGAGAATAACAATGAATTTGGAATCAAGAATCGAAGAATCAATTGTTTGTAGACATCAACAAATGCCGCTAGCGTACTCGTTCGATTCTATTTGAACATATTCCAAATTCCAATCAAGCACAACAATGCGAGCGTGATAATGTAAATGAGACACGGTAAAAACATTCCGTATCTATTATGGTCGCGAAAAAACTACTAACTGACATCATCAGGATTCCAATATTCTGCTAACGTTCTAGGATCGTTCGTTTCCTTTATCGTTATTCTTAACACTCACCATCTTGGAATACTCTTTCAACGTTCAGACCATAAGTAGCGCATGTCTCGTAGTAAGAACATCTTCGCAGTTCATTTGACAGCTTGCGAGCACGGTTGTCGTCTACGACGCGTGGACTACTTTCACTTATGGCATCTGGAATAGCAACAAATCATTTTATAGGAAATAGCGCCTATTGGAAGCGTATACGTAATTATGTAAATTAATTTGCCTACAAATTTAATTTTTCTCGACATTGACGAATTGAGCTACTTTTATCTGCCTCAAAGTTAGTATATAATACCAATCGTAAACAGGCAGTTGCTTTCTGAAATGACAAGTAGCAACAAAAAGGTCGTGACTTCAATTTAGTTGCTTAACTAAAGGGCGGCTAAAGGCGCTGATCCTTCTTGATTTTAATGAAATAAAGAACTATGATTTTATTTTTGTTTCAGCATAAAAAATAACGAACGATTAAAGAATATAGATCTGGTTCGGATTAGACAATGTAATGCTTATCGATTATAATGCAGTATATGACATGAAAAGAGATTAAATGACCCAGATAAAACTGAGCGAGAGTTGTCGGAATCTCTAATAAACTCACCTTGGGTCCCGACCAATATAATCGGAATCTCAGCGGAATTCCGATAGTGGGACATCTTATTAAAATAGTTCGATACGGTGTTATAGCTGATTTCGTTCTCAAGACTAAAAACGAAGATAACCGCGTCCACCCACGCCGTGAACTGTAACAATAGAATGAAATAGTTATTATCAATGACAACGATTACGTAAAAATTTTGATAATCTTTTTATAGCACCCTTGGTATATATTATATTTAAGTTATTAATTACAATTTTTAATAAATTAAAAATGTTACTATAGGTTTTATTATATCTAAATATGTATAATTGTTTATGGTACCTATATTATATAAATACTATAAGTAATGTATAAATGTGTGTCGAGCAGGCAGGAGACGAAAACAAAATAAACCAACTCCATCTTCAAGCCTCTCAGATGATCATCATTTTTATGACTCACATTAAAACACATAGCAAAACCTTCTGTTGTATGGGTTGTAGGTACCCCACTATTGCAAAATTGCTAAGCAAGGAAAAAACCGCACCCTTCTTACCTACAGTAATTACGCGGGTTAATTTCGTGTAGTGTAGACGTAAAGGTAGGGGTTTAAAACGAAAGGGTTGTGTGATATGGTACACTTCCACCATTTTATTATAGAATAGACGCGTCAGAAATTATGCAAACGTAACATCTTTTTAATTAGTCACAAATTGTGAATGTATAATCAGATAATTAACGATCTTACAACGCACTCAATACAAATAAGTATACATTTAATTCATTATAAAGGATTGAGAATTCAAATTGACATTTATTAAAGAGAATCACATAATTATCGAAACGTCTATCGTATCCATATAAAAAAAACTTCGACGAATACACATTTTTCTACAGGAAACATTTTTAATTCATCGTAACTACCTACGAGTACAAAGTGTATGATGACTAATTCAGCTTCTACTTCAAAGAAGATACGTGCGTAGGAGGGTGTCAACCCCTTCCTCTTTACAACAATCGACAACATGAGGGGCGTCATCCGGCCATGGAGTGCGTGACGGGGGAAGAAAAACCTAGGGAAAACCCTCTATGTTTGGAGACAAATGCCTTTGTTCAAAATAATACGAAGCTTAAACCACAAATACATTTTATGCAACGCTACAGCTGTTAAGTAATGACATTTGAGATTATGATAAATATTAATCAGCTGATCGATTAAAACAAAAACATACTATTCAAAACACTTATATCTTAAATATTTAAACTAGACAAACGTAAAAAACATAATATAAAATGTATTAATAGCTTATGCGATTATACTGTTTCTGTACATTTTTGTATACAAAATAAAACACGAAGCTCTAGCCAAAGACAGCCAGTATGATAGCACAAATAGAAGTTACAAATTGTTGATCGTCATAATACGAACAAATGAAGGGTTATTGCGAAATCGCATGGTAATATCAAATCATAACCATGAAACTTTGTAAACGAAGGTTCGCCTATGTTGCGCTCTAGCCGCGAATGTAAAATATATATAAATCTTTATTTCAAATATAAAAAAATCATAAGAAGTCTATTAATAAGAGAGTAAGATTTTTAAAAAATTCCCCTACCTTAAGGTACCAACATAAAACTGTATTTTAATTATTAAGGAACACTTAAGTGGTATCAAATATTTTTTTTATTACTAAATAAATAAAGAACTTTATGTTTAGGTATATTAAAATTAAAATCAAACATAATAAACAAACTATTCCAATCACTGAATATCAAATCTAAATATAAACTGTTTATCTTCTTTACGTCATTTGGATAAGCGAAAAAAATGATTAGATAGAGTTGGAAACTTACCTATCTATGAAATTTCTGATCACACACAATTATTTAACAGTCTGAGATGTAAGTGTTTAAAGTTCATTTTGTTTCACTAATTTAGAATGACATTTAACCATTATATCAGCAGGGAAAACGCGTTGTGTTCCCAGGGCGGCGAATCGTCGCTGACTGGGCGGGCGGGAGCCTCCATGCTTGGGCGGCAAAGCCTTACGATGTTTCTATTCCCCTCACTCTTATGCCTTTTATTCATTGTGATAGAGAAGGACTATATGCACTCGATTTTCATGTAAGCCTTGCAATTATATTTATTGCATCAAGTTGGAACGCACGTATGTTAAACATAACTTAAATAATATGTAAAATTGGTTTTCCAGTACCTCATTTCATACCTTTCTTTTACTTTCAGACAAACACGATTCTATCTTAGACCGCACCGTCACTTAACACCAGCAAAAACAATTTTCATGTTTTGTCATGACCAAAATTAAAAACGCAAAAATAGTTTAATTTTCGATAAATAGTATTTGATTTGAATTTTGGACAATCCATTTATTATGACATACTTACTGAGTATATAGATGACTGAGCTACTAGTAGATGTTATTATTTTAAGAAGTTTAACTCTCCAATGTATGTACATTAAATAACAATTCGTAAATAAAAACAAAACAATATTCTCATCAAAATAATCATTTAAAACAAAAAAGATAGTTTACATTTTACTTATTATTCTTAAAATAGAATGTAATTTACCGAGCCTCATGATCTCCTGTAATCTAAGTTGGCAAAGGATCTAGTTTGTGAGAGTAACGCTCTTTCAAGGGCCACTTTCTTAGACCTTGAGCTCAGGCAAGGCCTATGAACCGAATCAGTTGAACGTACTCGAACACAAGGTTATTTGGTGTCAAAAATAAATACATTTTTGCGATGTCTGTGAAATTTTCTGTGCAAACGATTTTGATATACACAGTCTTTAAATTACATTAATTTACTTTGTAAAAGATATTTTCGTTTCAGAAATAAAACACTTCTTCCATAATATATTATTTCAGAAACTGAGAATCTTTATCACCGGTGTAAGTAATAATTTAATGAGCAAGTAAAGAAGCAAGCAACAGAATGTAATTGCAGTTCAGAACGCACTTTCATCTTCGATCAACGCATTCATGGGGAAGCGAAATTACTAGGAAGTAGTTTTATAACGTGCGCACTTTGCGTGCGATGACCGCGTAACGACAGCGAAATGACGAAATTGCAATCCATTTCCCAAATATTTGGGTAATTTATTATGTCTCGTGGCAGGTTGCAGGACTTTTACTAGAGTGGTACTACCACATAACCACCACTTACTTCTCAACTAAAAATATTTTAATTAAAGAACAAAATCTTTTAATATTTTTTATGTATACTTACGTACCTATATCAACTCATCGACTGGCATCTCACATCACATTTACTACAAATTTGCGCGGAAGGCAATAAAAATATTCTTTATTATATTTAACTCGAGCGCCAACAAAAACTGCAATTTCAGTAACAATTTGTTATTAAAATTAGTTTCACAACCGTTCCGTTCATGTTTAATTTATCTTTTGAGGTCAATGCTCTAGAAAATTGCGATATTCGCTAGTTAACGATAACATATCCTATATGTTCCGGTATGGGGTAAGAGTAAGAGACGCTCTAGCTGATGGCGCGAGCGTTTCGAGTTGAAACACAACCATCTTTTACATATTCTTTTCTTTGCACATAATGTATGTACCAAAGCAGCAATTTAGACTATTGTTCTGTGTCTCATTGGAACAGGTTTTCAAGACCTCACAAAAGACGGGGTGCGCAAAGCGCTCTGGAGCTGCCTACGTGCATTATGGTTGTACACACTAAGGACTTAGTTACACTTTTTTACGTAGCATGTATAGGTGAGAATAATGTTAAGTAACTCAATCCACAAACGTGACCCTTGTGACTTGTGGCTCTCACTGACCACATTGTTCGTGGATACTTTAGAGTTTAGTGGTACGTGCTACACATAAATCACGTAAAAACCTCGCTTGGCTTATAAATTTAGCATGACTTTGAGCCTAAAAACACAGTGAAGTGATAAACGTATCGTTGCACAAAAACTGTGTAGAAATGAAAATAGTAGGATTATTTATTTTTAAGAAATTTGTGAATCCATACCATCTAGGGCGCCACCCAATCGCATACAAAAAAAACATTCAAATCGGTCCAGCCGTTTAGAAGGAGTTCAGTGAGATACACATGTACCTACAGTAGAATTATATTATATATGTATAAAGAAAAGATAAAGATATGTAGACATATGTATATTAATTTGATTCATTTATGTAATTTTATAATATGATACTTGGTATTTATTTGTATACAATATATCAGATACTAAGTACCTAGTGTAATAATTATGAAGATGTATAACGTTCTATTTATTATGGAATAATCGCCTCTCTTTGTTCTTCTTTTACTGCACCGCTACCATTTTCGTGTACAAGTTTGTGCAAAACTATAAATAAATAAAGTAAATGTAGATATAGTTTATTCTGTTAAAACATATAAAAAAGATAATAATTATATTTACCTTCTGACGATACAAATAAAAAAACTGGCCAAGTGCAAGTCGGACTCGCACTCGTAGGGTTCCGTAACACAGTTGAGTATTCCATAACTATGATTTATCGCAACTACAAAATTAACTTTGTTTTTCATAGTGTTTGTATGAAAAACAAAGTTATCTTTGCGGTTGCCATATCTCAAAAACTGCTGACTGTATCTCGTTCAAACCAATTTTCGTACCAATTTATTGAGATCTACAGCATATATATTTTTTAGATTTTTCACTCCCATACTTTAAAAGTTAGAGGGGGGGGGACACACATTTTACCACTTTAGACGCGCCTATCTTTCAAATGATTGACTTTGAGACAAAATGATTTTAGAAACCTCAATGTCATTTTTAAAGACCTATCCATAGATACCCCACAAGTATAGGTTTGAAGATATATTTTTTTTTTGTTTCAGTTCCATGTATGGGATTGCCCCCCCTTAAACTTTTATATTTTTTATTTTTGTATAAAAATCGGAAAGCGGTTCACAGAATACACCTACCAAGTTTCAAACCTGTAGTCTTAACAGTTTCGGAATAAAATGGCTGTGACATACGGACTTACACATAGACAGACAGACAGACATGACGAATCTATAAGGGTTCCGTTTTTTGCCATTCGGCTACGGAACCCTAAAAAGTGGTTTAAGTATCCAGTTAAAACAGTTCCTTTACGAAATCTAAAATAATGCTTATTCATCTTCTTGCTATTGTAATGTAAAGACAACATTTCTTACAGCTATTCAATAAGCTAGAACGTGACTCGAAAACTCACAAACATTCGAACAACGCTTTAACTCTATTGTAAAACGAGCCCATGGTAATAAACGACATAATCATTTATCACGTCTTGAAAATGGCCGTAAAATTACGTGTGAAATAGCATTTACTAAAGGAAGTAATTCCAAATCAAGTAAATATATTAAACGTCTATAATAGCGATACCGCAAAGGTTTGACAATAAAATAAAACGTAAAGAAAACTTACGATGTAATTAGGGAACCCAAAGCTAATTAAATTGTCTACGAGCCCGCGTTCATTACAGGGCAAAAATAAAATAACTTTAGAATGCAGCTGAAATCGGACCGTTTCAACAGTAAACACATACTTCAGGCAGGCAGACGCGGCGTGGGACTTTGTTTTATAATATGTAGTGAAACTTACATAAGTATACAATATGCTAAAAGAATGAACCCTGACACTCTTGATAGGGCGTAGCAGAATACAAGATATCATTAAATATCTACAATATAAAGCAGGATGATTGTTTATTTAGGCAGACGTTATTGCCTAAGATCAGGCGAGCACTTGTCCTGTTTCCAAATATCATTAAAATACAATACATTAGGGACCTATTAGTTTTTACGCAACAGTGAGCACTAATTCATTGAATGTAAAATGATAGCATCTAAAGTATAATAATATTATTTGGGATTCAAAGCATGGGTGAACAGCATGAGGTTTAAAGCTCTATCCATCCCAATTCCCAACTTTAAATATTTGACCTTCGATCGCAGCTTTGCAAGTCGAGCGAAGACTGCTCAGTGACCTATGAGAGCAACGCTCTTTCAATGTGAACTAACGGTCCCTTGTTTAGAATTTAAAGGAATGTGATTGTTAGAAAATTGATTTTCAACATTATATTGGCTTATTTGAAGCCTATTGTTGTATGAAGATACAGTAGTAGTAGTAGTACCTGCCTGGGAGTGATTAGATAGTACATAAAATGCATACAAGTTTCATAATCAGACTTAGGCTTCTTCCATGACACGGCACTGAGCCCGATCTTCGGCTCTTCTTTTCTAGTCACTGCTTACTTGCCCAAGCCCACCGCTTTGCGAAGGTCTTTGATCCACCTGGCCCCCCTAGACAAAATCCAATTTCTTTCTGATTTTATTCACGCTAACGCAACTTCAAAAAGTATGGAAATGTCAATATTATTGCGGAAAATAAATGTCATTCCTAATATTCCTACATATTTTAAACTTACTCATTCAATGCTGGGGGCTGATCACGAAACCCATTGAAATGAAGGAAATGAACGAAATGACGGGGACGCAGCTATGTAGGCTGTATAGCTCCGTCCCCGTCATTTAGTTCATTTCGTTCATTCAATGGTTTTCGTGATACGGGTGCTGGTCATAGGTTGTCGTACGCTACGTTTGCCGATTCGCGGTCTCCACTCTAGGACTAGTCCACCGCAGCGGTTATCGGTTTAGCGTAAATTATTATTATTTCTTTCATTCTTTATAATGTCTAAATCGCATTGGAAAAATACAAATAGATCGGTCGTTATTAAAAGATATTAAAATTATAATTAAATTGTCTCCTTTTCCAAACCATAAAAGAAAACACGACTTGAATAAAAAGACAACCATAAATTTCTAAATAAGAAAAGTGGTGAAGCTTGTTCAAGGCCCAAACACTTAGAAGAAAAACAAAATAAAGAAAGACAGTAATTTCCTATAGCTCTCTGCTGCTGAAGCACTGAACATCAGCGGTACGATGTCGGAAGTCTGTGGGTAGCTTTAATAAAGTTTAAAAAATTCAGAGTGCTTTTGGTAAAATTTCGTTTTCCTTATTATTATTGGACTATCTATGTTTAAGGCGCGTGGGTAGGTTACAATCAAAAGTAAGTTACCCATTTATTGTTTTGTATATATTGTATGTAAACTGACCTTGTATTGTATATTAAAATACGTTAGTAAGTAGAAAGATTAGCCTTCTGAGAATACAAATACCAGTTTTATAAAATTGCTCAGTTTTATTAGACGCAGAGCAGTTCTGTAGTAATTAATACGCAAATTACTTATATGCTACGGTATCACAAATAACATACCTGCAGAATAAGTAACGGAACAAACAGGCATATCATTATTAACACCCTATCGTCAGAGTGGCGCCACACGCAATCAACCCTCGTGAACCGTCATGCCGTCGAAAACTGGAGCTTCCACCCTACAGTAAAAGTCCTTTGAGAAAAAATAATATTCACTCTTTCATTCGTTCATTCTTTTGAAAGATGTCATATGGATTTTTATAAAATCTCTGCGGTTTTACAATTACACCAACAGATGGCACGGCACTAGTACGTACTACGTAGTACTATGAATTATTCTGTGGCAATATTCGTATTTGCACGAAGGCACAGATTATATAATAGTTACTAAGTACGAAGGATTGTAAAAAATCCTTTTTATATCGATGTATAAAATGCTCAAAAAATAACAGTAATAATTGTATTGCAGGTAAATTTTATTGTTTGACGGGCAGATAGCTAACATTATAGTAGTAGGAGCACAGATTATATAATAGTTACTAAGGAGGTCTATCTTGCATGTGTAATAAACCCACAGATATAGTTATATATTCTGTGAATAAACCCAAAGGTTTCAAAATTACTTATTTTGCTTATTTTTTTAAATATTTAACTCAAAAGGATTTCATTAGTATACTCTAAATTAGGTATACTTATACCAAAGTAGGCACATATATCAAAAGGGGAATGCTTCAAAGTAACCGAAGTAACTGAATAAATAATAAATAGTCAAAGCTGGTTTCAACTCTAGCTCGCCATGCCTAGTTTGTCTCAGCTATTTATTTATTCAAACGCGAGGTTGGATTTTAGTTTCTTTCATTACGGATTTAATTGATTAATGTCACTGAACTTTAAATAAATGATGACAAAATAAGAGCTTTGTGAATTTCAATAGAATTACTAATTAGATTTCAGATGGTTTTCAGTCAATATTATGTGGAATCTACACTGAGAATTCTAATTCCTAGTTACCTACCTACTTCAATCAAAGCCATAAAATTATGGTTTGAGTTCGATAATTCAAACCACAATTTTATGGCTTTGGTACCTACCTAGTACCTACATAGTAACTGTATGTAGGTAGGTACCTACCTAGTTACAGTTTTTACATAGTAACGAGTATCTATATACTAACCTATCACAAAAATAACATGAACTTGGAAGTGCGCGTTCCCACTGCATAAACCACATTATAACTATTGATAGGAGGCAATGGCTATAGAGGTCAAACGATTTTTTATTTATATATCAATAAAAAATGCACCTACAAGGTAGGTACTCTACATTTGCTGAAAATATAAACTGAAATATGTTGGTAATTAATATTATAAATATCACATAAACTTTTAAATTCAGGTACCTACCTATATTATCTATACTAATATTATAATAATATCGTTTAAAAACTAAAAAACAACCGACTTCAATGCCGCGCTATTCATTTTCAGTACCAATTTTGAGCTGTTTATCTCAATATCTCTGGAGATACTTATCATACCTCGATAAAATTACCATGGTACCACACTTGGGATATCTCCTTTCGAACAAAAAAAGAATAATCGAAATCGGTTCATAAACGACGAAGTTATCCGCGAACAAACATAAAAAAAATATTCATTTTCAGTACCAATTTTGAGATGTTTATCTCAATATCTCTGGAGATACTTATCATACCTCGATAAAATTACCATGGTACCACACTTGGGATATCTCCTTTCGAACAAAAAAAGAATAATCGAAATCGGTTCATAAACGACGAAGTTATCCGCGAACAAACATAAAAAAAAAAATAAAAAAAAAAATAAAAAAAATATACGGTCGAATTGAGAAACCTCCTCCTTTTTTTGAAGTCGGTTAATAAAGAGAGAACATTTGTATTTTTGTATGTTTGTAATGATTTGGCTCAAAAACTACTAAACCGATTTAAAAAATTCTTTCACTAATACATAGAATGGACTTTCGGAATTAAAATAGGCTCTATATTATCCCGTTTAAATCAAAGGTACATTCGTGGAGACCTAATTTGCAACCTAAGTCGACAAAAACGGTCGAAAAAACACGTTTCTTACGAACGCTGCTTAATTGAAAGTAGATAGAAGAATATTTTCTATGCAAGAGTTGTACAACTTAATAATACCTACAAAAAAGTCCGCAACAGCATATGTCTATCTCTTAAGGTTGACTCACAGTAACCATTTTAATCTTAAAAATTTTGTTAAAAAATAGTACTTAACTTCCAAGGCTATTTCAAGTATATAGTATTAATCCTTATCCAAATAATTACGTTAATTAGCTTGGCCACATATTATAGATTAAAATTGTCCTTTACAGTATATAATTCAAATGAAAACTCTAGAAGATATCACGAATTTGACATACACGCATCGCAAAATTAATAAAATATTTGCAGTGACACCACATATTAGATCATAGTTACTACAAAAATATTATTATAAGCTTAGCTATGCTGTAGATCCCCATCGATCACAATCAATTTGAAGTCAATATAGTATAATAATATGATCTATTGAATAAAATAATATTCTTCTATATATATAATAATATAATATTTTAAACCACCCCGACTGATCTATGTATAATGTTTTCATTAAAAGCATTCCAATGACTCTAAACACGACATTTAAAATCTGAGCTGTAAGTTGGTGAGGATTTGAGTATTCTGTAGAGTCCAGGAGACGTCCCAGCATCAGGTCAATGCTTCCATGTTCTTACAATATCGTTGAAGAAGATTTTCGAATTGATCAGACCTATGAAAGTTGATTTCATAGCGCAATTAACTAGAAAAAAGCTCATAGTTTTATAACGATTGAACGAATTTTCATGAATCAAAGCTAAGAACACTCTCGATGAAGACATCTATCAAACAAAAAAAAAACTATCAATAATAAAAACAAAATCGGTTCATCCGTTTAGGTGCTAAGATGCTACAGACAGACACACAGATACACACGTTAAGCGTATATTACTTCTACTCTTTGCGTCGGGGAACGCCGTAAGGTTAAGGCGGCAGTTCTTCTTGATGGTAAGCTACTTTTTGGTAGATTTAATAATCCCACTACCACTGTACGAAAACTCATGATTCATGAATGCACATAAAACTTTCATTGGTAGGTATATAGCTAGGATTAGAACCAACGACCGTCGGGTCAGAATCAGGGTATCTATCCTTTACGCCAAAAGGCCGTCCAATATCACTACGTAAGTATTATAAAACAAAGTCCATCACTGCGTCTGTCTGTCTGTTCGCAATAATCTCAATAGCTACTGAACGGATTATCATGCGGTTTTCACCAATAGCCAGAGTGTTTATGAGGAAGGTTTAGGTGCATAATTCGTTAAGGTTTTGTGTAAATTGGATGAAATATGACGATGAATGTTAAATATTTTCATATTTTATATTCGATGCAACAAACTGATGCAAATTTTGTAGGCATATATGTTCTACCCGTGCGAAGCCGGGGCGGGCTGCTAGTGTTGAATATTTACAAATTGCAATACGACCTTGTGAATGAAAATCCTCAATCCCACAGCAAATGAAAAATGAAAACCATTTTGAAAGCAATCTTCGAGAAATTGCTCGCAATTGCAGATTTCCTGCAGTTATTTCCTCGGTACAGTGCTACAAAAATATAAGTGTTGTGACAGGCACAGTTAATTTCGTATTCATTTTCAGGGATAGGTCAGGACTTGATATGGCAAATTTAGATTGACCCCGGTGCGGTGGAGCTATTAAGGCCATTGAGACCAACTGCATTACTTCATTAAAAAAAGTCTATTATGATACTATTCTGAGCTACTTTACCAACTGCATGCACATACCGTTTCAAATTATTATTATTATTATGAGCCTGAACTGTCTCACTGCAGGGCAAAGGCCTCCCTCCCTTTCTTCCACGTCTCGCGATTTTGGGCTATTGTGGTACAATCATTCTGTACTGTTACTGTTTCAACTGTTTCAACATTCTGTGGCTAAACTAACTTACTATAAAGTATCTAATAACAGCTCAGTACTCGGCGACATCATCATAATCAGCCAATTACCGTCCACTGCTGGACAAAGGCCTGTCCTATGGCACGCCACTGAGCTCGATCTTCAGCTATTCGTTTCCAACCGCTGCCAGTCAGCTTCCGTATATCATCGCTCCATCTAGTTGGAGGGCGTCCACTACGTTTGCCGAGCCGTGGTCTCCACTTTAGAACTTTCTACCCCATACTCCACGACGTACTACGAGTAAAGTGGTATGTCTTTTTTATCGACCCTCAAAACGAATGTGCTAAGACCAATCACATCGTCGTCCACATCGTCACTTCATATCAGGTGAGATAGTGGTCAAACGCTTGACTGTAATGAATTTTAATAATATCGTTTAAAAAACTAAAAAAGAACCGACTTCAATGCCGCGTTATTAGTTTACAGTTACCAATTTTGAGATATTTATCTCCATATCTCTGGAGATACTAATCAGACCTCAATAAAATTAACATGGTACCACACTTGGGACATTTTCTTTCCAACAAAAACAGAATAATCAAAATCGGTTCATAAACGACGAAGTTATCTGCGAACAAACATAAAAAATAAATAAAACATATATACGGTCGAATTGAGAAACCTCCTCCTTTTTTTGAAGTCGGTTAAAAAGGACAGAATTTCCACTTTGTGAACATTTCTCAAGAGTGCAATATTGCCTCGTAATAAAATAAATAGACGAGAATTTCCTCGTCATTGTCAAGGCTATGAAAGTGATATTTACTGGAAGTTGGCACAACTGCAGCATTAACTAAACCCCACTTGGGAAATTATTTGTAAGCTGACTAAATATTAATGACGTTCGTGTTGGTAACTGCCAAAAGGTAGACAAAATATTCTGCGCATTACGAGGTAAAAATAGCTAGTTGGCAGGTATTTTTATTTTTAGTTCTAGGTTGAAATAATTTAATTGCAGCATTTACAAGTAGCGAAGTGTAAATGTATAGTATGAATCTAAAGAGCTTTTTTGTATAGATGCTGTTACCAATAAAATCCGGCCAAAAATGTATTGTTCTATTAAATACAAAGTGATGTCATAATACAAAAGGATACACTCTTTAGTGTTATTATAAATGCCTGCCGCGTATGTGAATGTGGTCTACTTACGACACAGTAGTCAATCAGACAACAAAGTTCAATACCTACATTCCCCAGCTATCAAACGGCAAGCCACTCGTGTGTATTGGATCTGCGGTTTCCTATCGCATGCTATCCAATGTCGATTGTGTTTCAAACCTGATGGAAACGAATGTAGAGTAGACTGTACATCCTATCTGTATTCGCACAGCTATCAGTCAAGGGACGTAGTAAGGTTGTCAAACGCAAGGGCGTCCCGTAACACCCAGTTTCTCGTAAAATATACTCATTTGCTTATGTGTAATAAGCCTGATTATAACAATCTAAATATGCTAAAAAAGCTTGCTGCTGAATTGAGATTTGTGTGTTCGTAACTTGAAAACACTCAAGTGGCACTTCTGAAAACATCAGGCTATGAATCAAGAATTAGATCACAGATAATCTCAAATACCTTCTGTAGCAAGTATAAAATTGCTTTCTTAGATTTTAGAAGAATCAATCATCACAAGCATAAAATATGTGGGTGAAGCCACCACGAGCATAGCCTTACCAGGGCCATCGTACTACATTTCATTCCAGTATAGTCCCTCACCGCCCAATTTGTTTCATATTGATGTGGAAGTGCGGACGCTTTATAGGGGCTAGGGTAACCGTTTGTGACCGTCGCAGTCGTGCTGTAAACGTTACTGTTATTACCTTTGTTATTACAGGTAATGGCAGCGACAAGGTTGTTATGTATTTTTGAGATAATGCTCGCTTTATTGAAGTCTGCTTTTTATAAATTCAAGAGCGTTGGCCTGTTAGGTACTTTCAACACCCATTTAACTCTTTTGAGTTAACTGTCCGTCATTCCGCCAGTGGTAGTATTTCTTTCATCCTGTTTTATTGGAGTCTGTTTATTAAGAATTGATATGCGATCAATATAATGTCATAACGATACATTTAGTTAGTTTGAAAATCCATAGATATGCCAGGATTGTAGCATGAGTTAGCTAGCTTTACTTAAAACGCCATAAAGCAGTTCCAATGCTGTGGTCTCAAAAAAAAAGCTGGGTTTACAGTGTCGAGAACAAAGTTTTGAGAGTAGTTGAAACAAACATTTATAAATTGATCTTCTCTACAAAGGTTACATCTGCAATCATCTCTAAGGGCCACTGCTCTAGTACTGTGTCATTGACTACACGATCATTACTTTTAACGAGTTCTAAAACTACGAGCATTCATTATAGCCTGTAACATTAAGCGAACGACCCTTTTACTTTTATTTAATTAAAAAGACAATTTATCACCCCTTCTCTTATATTTTCGAACCGAACTGAGTACGTCCAAGGTCCATGTAGATTCAATATAGCCTTGTGCATTCCGCTTCAGGTTGAATCAATTTGCTCATCGCCTTGCTACAAGGACAGTCGATATTGATTGAGTGAGCCTTATTGGTTGTTTGCGTGACCTACTTCACTACAAGATTTTTTTAAATTTTGAATTTTGATGATTTAGTTTAACAAATAGGAGTGAAAAGCCATTCATTATAGATCAGTAAACACAGGCTTAGATTTCGTATGGTTGCAAGCTTATGGCTTAGATCATATATGATTTTAGACAACCTCTGCTTACTCGTTGCAGACATGGATTGTTCAACGTTATTCATTCAAAATAGGTACTACTTAGGTATAAGGATTTGCAAGATACTAAATATCAAAGCGTAATAAGTAAACTGAGCCAGCCAATTAGTAAATCATCCAAACACTTTTCTCTCATGAGTTCTCGCCTTCTTCTCCAAAAATAAATTCCGAAAGGAAACCTTTTGAGCACCTTGACATCCTGAGCTTTGAGTAGGTACGTACTATAATTTATTCTGTGCCTAAAGATATTGTCACACTGTACGTCACGAAAGTCACAGTCGACGTCTATATTTGGAGAATAGAGTTTTATATCGGGACAATCGGGTTGCGGGTCAATCTCGGGTAAGGGCTTTTACCCACAGAAGCAAATTATCACTGATCCGATTTTAAAGCGCTTTAGAAGAGTGCCCTTCATCGGATCTTCGTAGTTTTTGGTTTTAGAGCAGCCTACAGTAGTTACAAATAAAATACTCCTTAATGTCATATCTGTCAATTAATGGTCTAGAGGTCTTTTGTCCTATACACTTTAACAGGGCTAACAAATTTCTCTATATGAAATTACTTTTTTTATTGACATTAACATCTTAATCGCATTACGTTATGGAATGCAAAACATTTCATTTTCGAATCCAAATCGGCACCTGTGGGTAAAGTACCCTCAAAATAGTGACGTCACGATGCGGGCAAGGGTTGGATGGCGATAAACGCCGGATTTCGCACATTAGTAGAGTTCGGACGGTTTGGGAGTGGAATGATTGTTATTCTTAGCCGAGAATGATAAAAGGTTACGTCATTGTGATCGTTAGTCGATAATGTCACTGAGGGTAGTTCTAAGCTTATGACAGAACTAAATTATGTTGATTGCGTTGAGATTGATGATAGGCATCTATATGATGAATCTCTGATTTATGAAGAGCTACTTACAACTTCTTTGGCTCCTCTAGACCAATATTGACACACTGCCACTGCCCTTTGTACTACACTACTAGACCAAAGTGCGAGCAATTGACTTCCTTACCTATTAATAAATTCCGCATCGCCATGTACATGCGTTCATATTTATTGTCCCCTATAATATTGCCCCATTGCCCTCCCCCCCTTTGTCATAAGCTGGCGACGCCCTTGTTCATATTCACTTTCATACAACAAAACATTACGCTCGTAACGGGACATTTTTCGTGCATGCAGCCGGCGTTCGAGCCGGCATTCATCGATTTATTAGACGTTGTCACGTCAAAATATTAATTTAAAAATATATAAACAAAAAAAGTTTAACCAGGATTCCCTTCATTACCGCCAGCAAACACGGGCTTGCACTACTTCCAACCCCCACTTGAAACCTGAACGGTGCGCCTAGCTTGCTTACTCCAAACTATTGTCAGATGTTCGATTACCGACTTAATTAATGCACGATTCGACATCCGATCCAATGACTTCGAATAATTGATTCGCTGCGGAATCGATTTTATGTAATCGATTGGTACATAAATATACATCGATAGAATTTGATGAATGTTTGGTGAAATAAGTAATAACAGTAAATCCATTTATTTATTAACTATTATTGTGATGTATGTTGTGAATGGAGCAAGCTAGGTGGAGATGATATTATACGCAAGCTGGCTGGCAGCGTTTGGAAACGAGGAACTGAAGATCGGGCTCAGTGGCGTGCCATAGGAGAGGCCTATGTCCAGCAGTGGACGTATACTGGCTGTTAATGATGATGATGATGTTCTGAATGTACCAAACTCAGAACAAAAGAGAGGGCATGTAAGACAAAAATTGAACCAAAAGTTCCAAGCATTTTGGATTGATTGTAATTTTGTAAGTTACAGCCCACTTCAAGTTCTCTAGATGCTTAGTTCATTTGTTTTGGCCATTCAAGACATATTCCAGACAAAACATAATATTCCTGCAGTCTCAACATAATAAGAAGGAAATATGGTGTAATCACCACACCTACGCAATTACACATTCACAAATCTACTTTAGAACACCTACTGTCAACAAATTGGGTCATTCAAGCCAACAAATTGCCTCTTCCTCATTTCTATGCAGTTACATCAATTTAAGGCAGTAAATGAGTGTACCTAAGCTACAAGTTTAAGCTTACTGAATAGATGGTCTGTGGGCTACTAGTTTGGCCGCGCGGCTGAATTTGCGTTAGGAAATTACCTAGTATTATATTCTCTTTGTAGGGAATATCTAAGTATCATATTATTGTCATTATCCTATTCTATCAAACTAATCTCTGCGCAAAATTTCAGCTGCATCGATCGTATTGTTTGACCGTGAAGTGGTAATAAACAAAGCAAACTGACTTTCGCATTCATCATAACATTGGTGTTACTGTTGAATGGTTAAGTTGATATTTTTGTCTTTGTGCATTGTTACATAAAGTCCAAAATTTCGCCGTTGGCTACAGGCGACCCCACTGAAGCGGTTGAAACTTCTGGATTGTATTTTAACCAATTATGTATTGGTGGCATAATTTAAATAAACATAATATTTGACTTGGGTATTGGCATTAATTTAGGCATATTATTCACATCTCAATTTACAAACGAAGAACATAAATGACTAAGAATGTAAGAGACAAAAGCATTTTAAACCATAGATATTTTTAAGTACTACATACATGTACCACCTACTTGAATATCGAAGTTTTTTTTAATATATTTTAATCGACATTTTAATTTAATTTATTTAAAACTATTCACTGCACTATATGTGCAGCGTTATTCTAGGTCACCTATGTCTGTATTAAAAACTAGTTGTGTTACCACTTATAAAAATATCGTAGAAGTGAACAAGATTTGTATTCAATACCTATCTAATAACTACTTGAATTAAAATAACCTGTTGGTTCTCTACTGAATAATGTAGAATCGATCGCATTGTCTCAATGCGGGCGCCTCAGCCATTTACATTTTTATTGCAGTCGTTTTTCTAACAATGGCACATTAAGATGTCCTTTTCCTAATACGCACAAATCTAAAGACATGCCTTTGGACGTATCGTAGCGTATTATTTTATAAGTCAAGACCGAAACAACATTTTACAACCGTAAATATTATGTTATGGTGGGTAGACATCGTAAAGCCGTAAGGAGTTGCTTGTAAAACGACATAAATGGGAGCCTCTAGAATATATTCTGGTGACATTTGTATTAAGTTCCCCTTTTTCTATTTGTATGGAACAGCTAATGTGACTAAATATCTACTTATTGGACGACCAATAATTTTAATATTTTACAGATAACAATGATAATTATAACTTCCTTGGTCCCCGAGTCAGTTTCAGTAGCAAGTTTGAGACGTTTATCTTCATATCTCTGGAGATACTTATATTCTATTCTATTCTATACTTATCAGATCTCGATGAAATTACAATGGGACCACCTCGGAACTGTACCCTACCGATAAAAAAAATCATTCGAATCGGTTCACAATTGACGGAGTAATCGCGTAACATACATACAAACAAAAAAAAAATACAGATGAATTGAGAATCTCCTCCTTTTTGGAAGTCGGTTGAAAATAAGAGTTAATATCACTTCGCAAGTTTCCATCTACAACTTAGTTACGACAGTTTGACCTTTATTTATTTTAAATAATTATAGTCCTTAACATTTACTCATACCTACATCGCACAAAAATAATTAAGCTACTTCAGGTGGATATAAATAATATGATATGACATTAATTTCGTAAATATAGAGTTGGTTTTCACACTTTTCACATTCAATATAATTTTTAGTGCCAACAAAAGGGTATTTTACTCTATATGAGAAAATATTAAAAAATGTATTATTGAGATTATAAGCTTAGGCAAAAAGCAGTCGGAAAACGTTAGTTTTAGTTAGAACTAAATTTGAATTGAATTTAAAAAAAAAATTAAATTCAATTCATTTTTTTTAGTGGTTCATTAGCACTATAGAATCTTATTGAGACACTTTTCAAAAATGGGTGTAATACCCTATTGCTTCTTAGTTAAATACTTTCTTACGCAATATACCTACGTAATAATTCTTGCAAACTCAATCAATCTAAAATTAAAAAGAATAAAGAATTTCCTATACAAGTGAGCCATTGCTCCCAACACTACCCCTCAGGGATTTGCCCTGAGTACATCCGTGACAACCGTAAAATGGCGGAGGCTTTGCTCGCATAAATACCGCTCGGCTATTAAACTGTCCCCTTTTATACAGGAATCGATAGAGCATCCTGCCCGTCGCAGCAGCAAGTACGAGCGCGTTGTATCGTGATAAAGTCATCATTGATGATAACAGTGAGGATAGGGTATATAGAGGCCGAGAGCAGTTGCATTCGACGATCGAAATCATGACAATTATCTCCGGAGATATAGAGATAAACATCTCAAACACATGACATACCTTATGACATATGCATTTGTATACCTTGACGACATGATACTACTGGCTATTTTGACTATCGCGGCATGTGAAGTGTTTTTTTTTTTCGTTTTGTACGATCATAAATTACCAAAATCATAATTAACTATAGGTACATACTAATTGACGTTTATTAGTCTCACATGAACTCAAGTACGGTTGAACCAATTTGCCTACTTTTGGTTTTAATACATTTGCAGAAGTCCAAGGAAAGTTTAAAAGGTGAAAACATATTAAGAAACTAGCTGTGCCCCGCGGCTTCACCCGCAATAAAAAGAGTTTCATTAATATAAAACTTTTGTGTCATAAAAACCTTGTCCTGATATTTTATCTAATACTATAAGAATCTTTGTCCTGACATACTGATTGACTGACAGACAACGCACAGCCTAAGCCGCTGGTCGTAGAGACTTGAAATTTGGAGGGTATATTTGTCTGAGTACGTAAGGGTACTAAGAAAAGATTTTGCAAAATTTACCCCTTAAGGGGACGAAATAGGGGTTCAAAGTTTGTACGGAGAAACAAGATTAGATAGTATTTTCTATCCGAAACTTCACACAAGTACTTCAGTAAAAAAATAAGTAAATACGTGTTTCAGACTTTTTCGAAATGCCACTTCTAAAAGGGTGAAGTGGGGTAACAAAATCTGAAATCAATATTGTTTCGGATTGAGCTGAAATTTGGCAGATAGTTATTTTGACGGAGGTATCCGCTAAGAAAGGATTTTTCAAAATTCACTCTTTAATGGGATGAAACGTGGAAAAAGTTTAAACCGATTTGGTGTATTTTATGAAAGTCATAACGCGGGCGAAGCCGCGGGGAATTTCTAGTTACATATATATGTATATATATATAATATTATTAGCCATATCGGCTCACCCGTTCTCAAGTTATCGCCTGACCAAGGGAAATAGCCAGACAAGATAGAAACCAAAGACTTATTTTTCTTGAGAAACAAAATATTATAAGCGCTCTCACTTCCTCTCTATTAATTACAAACTGACAATATTTTTCCCATTTTAAGTCCGTTTTAAAATGTTTCTACCGTATTACCCTCTTAGGGGTGGAATTTTAATAAACCCTTTCTTTTACAGGGTTCCGTACCTCAAAAGGTAAAAAAGGAACCCTTATAAGATCACTTTCTTGTCCGTCTGTCCGTCTGTCTGTCTGTCTGTCTGTCTGTCCGTCTGTCTGTCTGTCCGTGTGTTTTCTCAGGAACTCGGTGGGGTTATGTTGTTTTATAACCGAGATGCCGTTGCCACCTTACAGTTTCATCATTAGACCCTGGATAATATCATCTAGGTGTATAGTCCTCCTCAATTCGAATCAATCGAGCCCAAACTCGGTGGGGTTATGTTGTTTTATCAAAGAGATGCCGTGGCCACTTTCCGGCTTCATCATCAGACCATGGATATCATCTAGGTGTAAAGTCCTCTTCAAGACAAATCAATCGGGCCCAAACTCGGTTGGGTTATGTTATTTTATCACAGAGATGCCGTGGCCACCTTCTGTCTCCATCATCAGACCACACAAGTTACATTGCAAGTTAAAAATAATAGCTTGTAATTTATTATATATAATACCTAATATTTGTTCAGTTTTAGAATTTTATTAAAGTAGAGCAACTTTAGATGCGTAACAGAGCTTGAGCAAGGTAAAGCAAGAGCAATGTTAGAGCGAGAGGTACGCTCAAAATTCAGCATGAACCATACGTCTGATCGAGACGACTGCTTGGCACGTAGTAATTATATTCTCTTTGTGCTTGGCCGCCACTGAGGAATTTTTCACGCGATTCTTGTTATACCTAGTATATGGAAATAAATAAAGAAATGGTATCATATTCTTAACTCACATTTTACAAAATCATAATTTTTTTATGATTTCGTTGTTTTTTAAACTGTTTTTTTTCTTGATAATAAAGTGACGCATTTACGTTAAATATTAAGTTTTAAAATGCCTATGATTTAATTCAATGACAATGTAAAAATAAGCACTCGTATTCATTTATTACTTAAATAATATTAACATGGAGAAAATCTAAAAAATGCAATATTTATGTACATAAATTTTTATTTGTTCATATTAAGTGGCTTTGCTTTAAAAAAATATTAACGCTGCACAAATATTTTGCCGCGAGTCAATTTTCCAAGACAGATTTTTCGCAACTACAAAATTAACTTTGTTTTTCATAGTGTTTGTATGAAAAACAAATTTATCTTTGCGGTCGCCATATCTCTAAAACTGCTGATTGTATCTTTGTATCTTCAAACCAATTTTCTTTGTTAGTTTTTATTGAGATCTACAGCATACATTTTTTTTAGATTTTTCACTCCCATACTTTAAAAGTTAGAGGGGGGGGGGGACACACATTTTACCACTTTAGACGCGCCTAACTTTCAAATGATTGACTTTGAGAAAAAATGATTTTAGGAACCTCAATGTCATTTTTAAAGACCTATCCATAGACACCCCACACTACACGAAAAAATTTTTTTTTGTTTCATTTCCATGTATGGGTTGCCCCCCCTTAAACTTTTATATTTTTTTATTTTTGTATAAAAATCGGAAAGCTGTTTACAGAATACATCTACCTACCAAGTTTCAATTCTGTAGTACTAACAGTTTCGGAATAAAATGGCTGTAACATACGAACGGACATACAGACAGACATGACGAATCTATAAGGGTTCCGTTTTTTGCCATTCGGCTACGGAACCCTAAAAATGAATGGGATGACGTATCAAATCGATTAGCGATTGTTACTTCTCGGACTTATGTAGCTGTTTTTCGATTCGTGGCATCGCCGATTGAAACTCGTATACCTAAACCAGGATACGAATACATAGTAGGTATTTTTGATTGTATTAAATAATCCAATGGACGATAGTGTAATTTAATGATATTTCTCCTTATTTTATATTTATTTATATTTTTAATTTATTAATTTTGAATAATATTAATTTAAAATTATTGTAGCGTGTTTTAAAATTAATACATTTCATAAAATTATAGGTGATACTGCAAACATCTTATTTCTTCCAAGAACTTGTAAAAATGCCGTGCCTAATGCCGTGTCGCGTGAGACAATGGAACGGGACACTCTTCAGTAGGTCACTTGATCTATTTCTAAACATGAAATTTTATCGATTCTTCTTTTTATAGGAAAAACACGAAAACACTCATTGTCAGCCCACACGCTATGAGATATTATAATAAAAAGCCTTTTGAATATTTTATTTTATCTGTGGTTAATTTAGATATCGACTTTTACTATGGAGATAATTATTATTATGATGGACAGGGCTTTGTTATGGCTTTGTTACATCAGGCATGGATTGTTGTCCGAAATAAAGATATTTGATTTGATTTTACCTATTATTATCGTGTAATATGTTGTTGTTGGTAACAGCGATGCTATTTTGGTATTATTACAGGCTTTATCTCTACTTCACGGCGAATTTATTTGTCCGTCACAAATCTTACGATTGATTTTAGAGCGACTTCCAGGGGTTCGCGTGACAATGCAATATTATGATGACATGGTGCTGATCTGATAATGGAGCATGAGGGTGCTCCTAAAATACACATTGTATGTTATACCCGTCGTGTTTGGGCTCGTTGGATTTGTCTTGACTTACTCTGGTCCTAGGTTATGTTCAAGCTTGTGTTTAAAAATATATTTCTTAAATATTACTTTTTGATATTCGGATCATCGAATAGGTAAATAGTTTGATGATTCGGTTTCGGTAATAATTCGATGATTTCTTTTAAATTTATAAGTGGCACAGAATAATAAATAACAGACGTAATAATACTATTAGGTAGGGTATCATGTCGGCCATGTCGCTAAGTACCTAGGTAGTAGGTAGCACAAACTAACAACTAAAACATGATTATAAATTACCGACTATTATACTGACTAATAATTGTTGTCGTCTGTCTCGACCTAGGTTTCATGCATGTCCGATGCACATCCTCGGGAGTTTACGCAGCGAGATCGCGACGACCACTGTAGGGCTATTCTGTAAGCTATCTCGGAAGCGGAATCCGCGGTGAGATTTGAATTTCGTATTACGAAATTCAACCGTATTACGATCGTATTACGATTTGAATTTCGTAGCACGAAATTCAAATCTGACCGCTGATTCCGCTTCCGAGATAGTTTACAGAATAGCCCTACTGGTCGTCAGTGGTACTTGTACATTCATTATTCTGTGCCGGCGACTACTCGCTTAGAAATTTGGCAATCGAGAAAAGTAATTAGCATTATGACGTGACAACCCTAAAATACACCATAAAATAATATGCTATAAAATATACACAGTAAAATAGTGTGTAGCTGTAGTACCTTTTTGAATAGGGGTGTTACAAACAGGTGTATTGGCATGTATTGATTTTTATCACCGATTCTAATAAAAGGGCGACGACCCCGTGGAGTGAATCTATTCATGAGGGCTCTTTGTGTTGTATGTATTTTGCTAGATGTATCACTAGGTAGGTAGCTACATGTAAGTATGTATCTTGGACCAAAAATATTTTATGGCAAAGTAGAGCTAAAACTGGCGCCCTCTACTAGGTTATTTTTCTAAGTAGGTAGGTACTACTATTTTTTTAACAACTTCACAAAAAAGGAGTTCCTAATTCGACTGTTTTTTTTAAATGTTTGTTACCTCAGAACTCCGTCAAATCTTGACCGATTTGAAAAAATCTTTTTTGCTTGAGATAGTGGAGGGAAAATTAAATGGAGAAGAATTTGGCGTATACGATGAAATAGCTATAGAGATATAACCCGTATAAAATGATGAACACGTGATACATATGCCAGCTATGAGATATAATTAACAACGTAATTTGGTCGGGTTACATATGACACTGGGTGAAAGCCAATAGGCGCCGCTAGAGCAGGGGGTAGAGCTGTTGGCAAACAATAAAATCGCATACGCGAGAAGGACAAAAAAAATTGTCCGTCTCGCTCACTCATACTAGTGATTGTATAGTTTTATCCTTCTCATATTATTATTGTTATTTTAATGTCAGATCTTTTTAATTATCCATCTACGCTTGAGAGATTATGCCTCCCGTTTTGTTCCAAGCAAATGTTTTCGACGCTTGACAATTATCTCCGCAGATATGGAGAATAATATGGAGATATGGAGAATAATATAAGCCAATTTATATACCTAGACGACATGATTTTAACTATCCAGTACGTTGACTATCGCGGCATGTGAAGTCGGTTTTTTTTTCGTTTTGTACGATCTTAAATTAATGAAGTGAAGAATTAATTTATTAGCATACGTATATTTAAATATTTTTATAAGGTAAATTATACAAACCTTAAATTATAAAAAACGTTCATAGTCTATCTATATAAAGGCTAAGAATCTTTTCAACCGGCCTCCCAAAAAAGAAGGAGGTTCTGAATTCATCGTGTTGTTTGTGAAATGTTTTATTTTTATTTTTTTGTATGTATGTTACGCGATTACTCCGTCATATTTGAACCGATTTAAATGATTCTTTTTTTAATCGGTAGGGTTCGTTTCCGAGGTAGTCCCATCGTAATTTCATAAAGATCTGATTAGTATCTCCAGAGATATGACGATAAACGTCTCAAACTTGCTACTGTAACTGACTCGCGCGGAATGGAAGTCGGTTGTTTTAGTTTTTAAACTATCTTACTTATCTAGTTATAAGAAACATAAGTAGCCTAAGGTTGTACTGTTATTTATTCTGTGGCAATAAGGTACACTAACCTGCATTTCAGGAGATCCGCCTTCATCTCTGATAAGCAGTAGGTAACTGTGGCCATCAATAATAACTTCTTTTTTAAATCTTCCTCCTGAAATTAAAAAAATAGTAGTTATTCATCAATTTACCAAAACCTTCACTTTCAATTTATTTATTTTTTAGGGTTTCGTACCCAAATGGTACCAATGGAACTCTATTACTAAGACTTTGCTGTCCGTCCGTCTGTCAGAGGGATGGCCACTACAACAACAAAATAATAACATTATAGCTCTCCTTAAATGTAACATGTTTTTTCGGCATTATTTCCTTTGTTACATCATATTGTACCCTTCTTGTGCAAAGACAAAAGCATTTATACTGTATAAATATGTGTATAATACATAGGCTAGGCATTTTGAACATTAAGCACGTACATATAGAACACATTAAAATGATTATTGAATCTACCGCTCTTTAGGAAATACTCCCATCGGAGAGGAAAGACCAAGAAAATCTATGGGGCATGTTATTTTCTTTTTCTTTCATTTTCTTAGCGAGTCCGACTCGCACTTGAAAGTTTATTTTAAGTTCGGCAATAAGCGCCATCTATAACATTACGTACGAACAATATTTAAATTTTTTTACCGCCATCTCGCGGAATACACAGTAATCTCTAGCTACTACACCACACCTAGGCACTGACTTTTAAAAGGCAGTCTCAGGTTTCTCAATTATCCGCTAGATAGCAAGTAAATAAATAATACTTTTGAGCAACAGAACATTATATTAAAATATACCTATTATTTGGTTGAGTTATATACATGTATTACTGAATAATATTACCTTCTGGACTTTCTTCTTGCATATACGCCCCAGTTAGGTACCGGTGTACAAGAGCTGATTTCCCACTGTCGGGTGAGCCTAGCACACCGACTCGTAATTCTGTGACTCCCCGCGCTGCCGTCCATTCTTGGCTATTGACGAAAGAATCTGTAACAAAAGAGTAAATAAATTATAGCCTTAACATCCATTTAATTGCAACATGAATTTAATAAATTAAACAAATATTAAAACATACAAACGACTTGAAGTAAAAGTTCTCATACCGATCGCGGTCTATTATTCATGCTACATTCTAATATTACGCCATCTATGATCAAGTAGCTGAACTAAAAAGTATAAAATTGCGTACATAGATGGCGTATTTTGTGATTCATACGTAAAATAATTAGTCCAACAAAACTAAGTAAACAATAACAGCTTTTGAAGTGTATTCTGTAAAAACCTACCAGACCAAAAATGTGGCTTTAAATATCTAATAGGTACACACTTCTTAATTCGTCTGTATGTTTTTTTTTAATTAATTTATTTTATTTTTGTATGTATGTTACGCGATTACTCCGTCAATTGTGAACCGATTTGTTTTATATAACCTATTATTTTTTAATATTTAGGGTACGTTTCCAAATTGGTTCCGTTGATATAGAGATATAGCGATAAATGTCTCAAACTTGCAACTGAAATTGGCTCGCGGGGCATAGAAGTCGGTTGTTTTAATTTTTTAACTATCTTAATGTCAAAGCTGCATTGAAGCGCGAACATTAGGTCATTAAACAAACGGTAATTATTATTTACAACAATATAGTTAACTACATATACCTATCTAGTAATATTTTCCGTGTTTATTGTAGGCAGATGCAATAAAATTAACATTTGCATTTTATTTTTCTTGTATGGATCACTGTATTATTATCTACTATTACATTTTAAATGTAGAAGGAGCTAGTATAATATAGGAATGCAAAATAATAATTTAAGTAATCCTTTCCTATCCGTAACCCCGTAAGTTGCTGGGACCTTCATATTATGTATATAATATACCACAGTCACTACGTACGAATCCTATGTATGCACTATGTAAGTACTTACGATTTTTTTCATCCACAGCAATAATATATATGTGAAATAAAATTCGTTATCGTACAAAATTGTTGGTTTATCTAATAAACCAGTTTTATATTTACATAATATATATATAAAGTATTTGTTCAGACAAATAACGATATCTACTTCAACGTAACTAGGTATCTACCACAGATATATGTACCTGCTGACACAATACGTAATTTTGGAAACAAGAAGCAAAGAACCGACTGTTATGTCAACTGACGAGTGTTATATTGTGTTTTTTTAACCGACTTCAAAAAAAGGAGGATGTAACTCAATTCGACCGAATATATATATATGTATTTGTTTGTTCGCGGATAACTTCGTCGTTTATGAACCGATTTAGATGACTTTTTTTTTTGTTGGAAAGGAGATATCCCAGGGGTGTTACCATAGTAATTTCAGCAAGATCTGATTGGTATCTCCAGAGATATGGGGATAAACACTTAAAACTTGGCACTGAAAATTAATAGCGCGGCATTTGATGTTGGTCCTTTAGTTTTTTAAACGATCTTATTTTGAAGTCGGTTAAAAAACGATCGATAAGTAGCAGCTTCACGCTTTCTAGATAAAAGTTGCAACGCGTGCTCTTGCACAATACGAGTCTTGCTGACATTTGTCACGGAACACTGGTCACTGGGCTATGGAAATAGCGGGCAAAACTCGAGGGACTTATGTACACTCGAGGGACTTATGTACACTCGAGGGACTTATGTACACTTCGAAGAAGTTATCAGTTCTTTTTGTAATAATTATCATTATCTGCTTAACTCTGTCAACGGCTAGACATAGGCCTTACCCATGGCTCGCCATTGCACTCGATCTTCAGCAAATTGTTTTAAACCTCTGCCAACCAGCTTGCGTATATCATCGCTCTATCGAGCTTTTTTTTTGTATTGTAAAAGGTAACAGGACAAGCACGAAGCTTGCCTGATGGTAAGCGAGCGATGACGTCTACCTATTACAGATACAGCGGCATGTAAAGTTCTGGACTGCCAGAATTTTGCATGTCACTGCACTGCGCCTGTTACCTTGAGACACAAAGATGTTAAGTCTCACATGCCCTGTAATTTCACTAGACACCTTGCCATTTCTACAGTAAAACATTCCTATTTCACGGCTGAAAATTAATAGCAGAAGTCCTATCACTACGTAGCAAGCTGAAGGGCGTCCTACACCACGCCTACCCCAGTGGTAGGTCATGATATCAAACAAAAACAAGTTCAATAATTTTATCCTTCGTGCCCTTATTTTTTCAGACCGAAAACTAAGCTTTAAACTCAAACTTACTTTAGCTTAGCTCGCATAGCTGACGCAGCTTAGTAGGTCAAATAGCTTGGTTTGCAGTCTGCATTTTATATGTATGAAAAACAGAGTCAACTATGCCAGCTAAGCTAAACTAAGTTAGCTCAGTTTTTGCTCTGCATTTCGCATTAGTTAAATTAAAAAACCTTAAACTAAGTGCGTGCCCATATATATATATATATATATATATATATTTATTACATATATATTTGTAGCAACGATAAATAATATAATATCGTTTAAAAACTAAAAAACAACCGACTTCAATGCCGCGCTATTCATTTTCAGTACCAATTTTGAGATGTTTATCTCAATATCTCTGGAGATACTTATCATACCTCGATAAAATTACCATGGTTCCACACTTGGGATATCTTCTTTCGAACAAAAAAAGAATAATCGAAATCGGTTCATAAACGACGAAGTTATACGCGAACAAACATAAAAAATATATATATATACGGTCGAATTGAGAAACCTCCTCCTTTTTTTGAAGTCGGTTAAAAATAAAAAGCGATGATATTCACGCAGAGGTTGGCAAGACTTGGATGACAGTTAAGTAGCCGAAGATCAGAAACGTAGAATTGGGAATACCGATATCCAGCAATCCAGAAAAGACAGGTAAAGACGATAAAGTTTTAAATAGAGACTCGTTCAAGAGATAGTCAGATGAGAAAGAAACACAACTAACAAAACAACACCCAATCAACTAATTAACACAAATCGTCCAAAACATAGAAAAGGAAATACTTGTAGGTATTTCCTGTTCTGTGGTCCAAAACGCTACATCAATGCCTCCAACATCTTCCACATGAACCGCAGCGAATCGTCCACAAAGCCTCGTAGTCGCCGCACTAACGAGCGTAGCACAGACAATCACGTCGCAGTACAGACATTACAACATCCTCACCGTGGCATCTTTAATAACTGAGCTGTCACGAGGCTGCGGTCAGGTTTACGTCAAATTTCTTTTTAGCATTAGCTTGCTACACAGAGTGATCTGTGATTAGCATTAAGCTGTGAATAAGCAATGTTCGATTTAGCTACTCGGTAGCTATTAGCACAGTTTTAGAAGCTATAATCGGTTGATTGCCCATGCCTTGATGATTTACTTTTACTTAACCTGTTGGAATAAAAATTACATTAAAAGATAAAGATGTGTAATTTGTTCAATTGGAAAACTAATTTGCAAAAGATTCCATGTTTCTTTGATTAGTTAGTTAGGTTAGTTGCAATCAATTAGGATTATTAGACACTACACAGTGGGCTAAACATACAAATTAATTTAAGTACTTAAATCAATTCAGAGTTGTCTTCGATATAATTTACTAAAGTACCTATCACACTGTGCCCATTTAAGAAAAGATCGCTAACCTATGGATACCAAATCAAATGACCTCGACGCTTTCAAAGGAAACTAGCTAGTAACAAAGCAAAATAAGGGTAAACAGCGCAATAAAATACCTACTTATAACTTAGAAATGTAGTTCATCAGCTGTTAATTCGTAAGACACTTTTCATTATACTCTTACTTCATTGCAGACAACCCATTAATTGTCACCAAATAGGACGAAGATCCTTTGATCCAAAGCCGAGTCGGACATTTATCACATCATGATTTACAGCTCAAAAAACTTGTAAAACAAGATCGTATTGCTGCAAGCCCTTCAACTTACACAATTCAACCAGTATTCCCGTAGTAAATTAAGTTTTATTGACACTATAAATCAAGGGTTAAAAGTATGGGGTCCGTTTGGGCTAATGTAATCAAGTGGGGTTGTTTTTGACCCCATATTAACATTCATACGAGCATACGACCCGCCCATTTGCAAGGATTTTACGACGTCGTAAAGGTGTGAAATGAGTATTTAAGCGTGTTTTGCCTCTTCAAGTGTGGGGTGTATTTGGGTAATCATTATTTGCCTTGTTGGGATTGAATAGGTGTAATCAGCTGAACACATATTTCTTGTATGTAATAAGAAAGAAATGAAGAACGAAATAAATTTATTCATAGCCTTAAAACAAAATGTTAATAATATAAATGTAACTTCCGAATTGAATATTATAAATAAGGAATGATTATAAAAATGACTTACGTCTTTTCCGCAAAGTTTTGTAATCGTGACGTAACGTAAATTCAGAGTTGCAGCACTTACAGCAATGGATAACAGCTGGTTTTATGTTTACAGAATGCTAGGCGCAATAGATGACTTTGTGGCTAGAAAAATAATAAAGAACTGCCTGAATGATTATTGGCTCCTGAGCTATTTCGGTCAAAGTGATTGTAATTTTTACGGGCAGGTACATTTTTTTTATAAATGAGCGATTAGTCACAGAATAATATCGTTTAAAAACTAAAAATGAACCGACTTCAATGCCGCGCTATTCATTTTCAGTACCAATTTTGAGATGTTTATCTATCTAATAATATCGTTTAAAAACTAAAAAAGAACCGACTTCAATGTTCATTTTCAGTACCAATTTTGAGATGTTTATCTCAATATCTCTGGAGATACTTATCAGACCTCGATAAAATTACCATGGTACCACACTTGGGATATCTCCTTTCGAACAAAAAAAGAATAATCAAAATCGGTGCATAAACGACGAAGTTATCCCCGAACAAACATAAAAAAAAAAAAAATATACGGTTGAATTGAGAAACCTCCTTTTTTTGAAGTCGGTTAAAAATACAATACGGTAGAATAATACTAAAATACGGTAGAATTGAGAAACCTCCTCCTTTTTTTGAAGTCGGTTAAAAATAACAACGTAAAAAAAAAGTTAAGTTTTTTTAGTTGCTCTGCTCTTTCACCGATTTTCTTAAAGAAAAATAATGGGAGAATCCCTCTATTTGTTGGAATCATAGAAAAGATAATAATACTACGTAGTTGGAATAGGTAGCTGCCATAAAATAATTATATTTTATTATACACTCACGTAACGTTACGTAGAGTAGGACGCCCTCTGACCAGATGGAGCGTCGACATTTGCAAAGCGGTGGGCAGTGACTGAAAACAAAGAGCCGATGATCTGGCTCAGTGGCGTGACTTGGGGGAGGCCTACGTCCAGCAGTGGACTGATACCCGCTGATAATGATGATGATACACTCACGATAATTTAAAACTTATAATGTTTACCAAAAACTACTACCTATTTATGATCCTCATAATTTAAGTTCGTCTGATAATATTTAAGATTGTTTAACCGACAAAAAACCGACTTCAAATGTAACGCTAGTCATTTTCAGTAGCAAGTTTGAGGTGTATTTGATCTCCATATCTCAGGAGATAATCATCAGATCTCAACGAATTCACAATGGAATCACTTCACAATGGAGACACTAAAAGGCGCCACCGATTTATGGTGGATATACCATCTACCAGAACGAAGCGATTTGCTTCTTCGTTCATCATACGAACCGCTAAGGAATGGAATACCCTGCCTGAGTCCGTGTTTCCGATTAAGTACAATATGGGGGTCTTCTAATCGCGAGTGAATAGGTATCTTCTGGGTAAGCACGCTACATCATCGATCGCATCATCACTTAACATCAGGTGAGATAGTGATCAAGTGCTACCCAGTTCGGTATAAAAAAAAAAAAAAAAAAAAACTTCAAGAGTATACTGTTTCGAATATAATTTAATGTCATTTACAAAACAAAAAGAAACGGACTTCACATGCGGCGAGCCAAAATAGCCAGTAGTATTATGTCGTCAAGGTATACAAATGCATATGTTGTCAAGGTATGTAATATGTTTGAGATGTTTATCTTAATATCTCCGGAGATAATTGTCATACCTCGATAACATTTGAATGGGAGCAATCGGAGGCATAATCTCTCAAACAATAAAATAATTTTTGAAATCGGTCAAGATTTGACGGAGTTATGAGGTACCAAAAAAAACAGTCGAATTGAGAACCTACTCCTTTTTTGTGAAGTCGGATAATAAAATAGTTTTGAAAATCGATCCACAATTGAAAGAGAAATCGGTGAACATACATAAAAAATACATGCAGACGAACTGCGAACCTCCTCCATTTTAAAGTCGGTTAAAAATCTAGAATTCTCTGTACATAAAGCTCGCCTTCTATTAACCTGTCACTTGAATTAATTAACTTATAACACGAACTCATATAAGAATTGCAGCCTTGACCCTGACTAATGGTAATTATATTTTACACCGAAATTTATAACGTTGAAATGTAAGTGGGTGGTTTTCATATTGTTAACGTTAATTGCTTTATTGACTGGGTTTACTAGCGAGGAGGGAAGTATATTTTTAGGGTTCCGTAAGTCAAAATAAATAAAAAATACGATTTTAACCGACTTAAAAAAAAGGAGGAGGTTTCTCAATTCGACCGTATATGTTTTTTATTTATTTTATGTTTGTTCGCGGAGGGTTCCGTAAGTCGAAATAAATAAAAAATACGATTATTAAACGATTTAAAAAAAAGGAGGAGGTTTCTCAATTAGACCGTATATGTTTTAGACCGTATTAGTTCATTTTATCGAGGTCTGATTAGTATCTCCAGAGATATGGAGATAGACATCTCAAAATTGGTACTGAAAACTAATAAAGCGGCATTGAAGTCGGTTTTTTTTAAAGTTTTTTAAACGATATTATTATATGATTATTCGTAGGTCTGTCTGTCTGCCACAACCGACTTGCTCAAAATCTACTGGACTAAAAGGATTGCAATTTGGTACAAATTTATACCTTATGAAAATAAATTATGTTTTATATATATAGGTCACGTAAGATGAGACAATAAGAACATTCAATAATTTAAAATTATTTAATAAACTGGCCAATTGCAAGTCAGACTCGCACTCGTAGGGTTCCGTACTACATTACATGTATTTTATAAAATCGAGCAAAAACTACCACTATCATTTTTCGCCAGCAAAAAATAAACATTTTATTTCTTATTACGCCATCTAACGTCTAACAAAGGTGTTAGGGATCGACATTTCAATATAACGCCATCTATGGGACGTTTACCTAACTAAGCGTTCATAGATGGCGTGAAATGCCGAAAAAAACACGTTTACAACGTAACAATTATTTTTAACTTTTGTTAGTATTTGTTGTTATAGCGGCAACAGAAATACATCATCTGTAAAAATTTCAACTGTCTAACTATCACGGTTCATGAGATACAGCCTGGTGACAGACGAACAGACAGACAGACAGACAGACAGACAGACAGACAGACGGACAGCGGAGTCTTAGTAATAGGGTCCCCTTTTACTCTTTGGGTACGGAACAATAAAAAAGACATCAAATGCCGCGCTATAGTCTTTTTCAGTAGCAACGGTGTTTATCTCCATATCTTACTCATCAGACCTTGATAAATATACAATGGAACCACCTCCGAGAGTACACTCTTTTGTATAAAAAAAGGTTTTTGAAAATCGGCCCACTACCGACAGAGAAATTCGTGAAAAAAAAACATACACATGAACTAAGACCTTTCTTCTCTTTCAAGTCGGTTAATAAAATGAATTAAATAAATTAAAGCATCCAAAATTGTCAAATATACTTTTTTCTTCAGCAGTAATTTTTAAGCTCTGAGCATCGAATTATTACCTACTCTAAGTAAGTTTGAAATGAAATGAAATGATTTATTTGATAGTTTCCTTCACACTAAGCAGAATTCATAATTCTAGTTAAATTCTTGCAGCCAGAGTATCGGAAATTGGAAACATCTAAAAATGTAGCTACGATTTATTCACAATTTCACACGCTAAAATTACGACAAAGTGTAAGAACCAATTTTACGTCGAAAACCACGTCTTTTACATAGGTAGTAGAACAAAAGAGGTATTGTTATGTGAACAATAACATTTGTTACGAACGTCATTTTGAGAGACGTTTGCCTTGAACTTTTATTCTCGTTGCAAACATACGTGCATGTACTAGGATATATTACCTAGGTAGTTTGCCCTAGCTAAGTTTTGTACTTATGGATAGACTTGTATTGTTGTGATTGTAGTGGTAGGACTCCTGTTAGTCCGCCTGGGGCGGTACCACCACTTTGCCAATTAATTCAGCCGCGAAATGTTTTCGGTTTGAATAGCAAAGTGTCCAGTAAAATTACAGGACATGTGAGACTTAACATCTTTATGTCTCTCAATAGGTAGACGTCAACGCTTACCATCAGGCGATCGTCGTGCTTGTCTTCCTATCTTATATCATAAAAACAAGCATGGATTGGACTTGATGGACTAAGCTAATAAATGAAACTGATCGTCTTCAGTTTTTTACAGAATGATCTATTCTTCAGAGGGTGGTTCTAACCACGACCATTCAGTGGTCACTATTTAGAACCACCCAGGGATCACAGCCTACAGACACAGGTGGTTACCGTAATTCTTCCATGGTGTGGTCGCGTGGGTGAAAATGACACCGACTTATACCAATAAGTTCTGTGAAGGGCAAAAGGCTTTACCAACACAGAATATGTACTAGTTAATACAACAGAAGGTGGATGTGTCACGGCCATGTAACTATTACAGTATCTGTGAGGTCACGGGAAGTCGCTAGTGTCGCTAGTATCCGCACCGACGCGCACCAATATGGCTTCCTTCCGTCACTAAATGGGTGTTTCACTGACGCTGCTTTGATTTGAGCCGCATGAACGGGTATAAAGTTAATTTTGTAAGACAGTGTATTTTGTTCTAGAAGTGTTAAGATTGTTATTGCATATGGGAACAGCGCAGTATCGTAGTTGGTGGCAAAAGCAAAAAGAGGCATTTATCCAGGTCTGTATAGAATCAGGATCGTTCAACATCCATTGATATCTTAAGAGCCTCGAGTGGTAGGAGCATATTATATGGATGTTGTGCGTGACTAGCTACTAAAAAGTAGCTTACCACCATCAAAACGAAAATCTGCTACCATAACCTAATGGTGTTCCGACAGCACATAGCCCTTGAGAGTCAGAGTAGTCTCTAAGCCCAGAAGAAAATTAGCTATTAGAAAATTAGTTTACATTCTAGGCCTAGCGTACTAACATCCTCGACCACATCGTCACATACCAACTAGTTAAATAGTGGTCAAACGCTACCCTACCAACACTCATCAACGCAAATATTATAAATGCGAAAGTCAGCTTGTACATTCGTTTGTTACCTTTTCAAGGTCAAACGGCTGTACTGATTTGGCTGAAATTTCGCGCAGGGATAGATGATAGTCTAATACTGATAGAGCATAGAATACTTTTTACCGCGGGCGAAGCCGAAGGGTAGCTAGTAATGCTATAAAATACTCCTTGTTTGTTGAAAAGAAGCGATATCGCCACGCTATACAAAGTATAACAACGTAAAAACTATAAAATCTTAAAGAAACACGACCATCATAAATAACTTGATTACTCATTACCTTTGCCGAGTCCAGCCGCAATGCAAGGTTGAAGCGGTCATGAACGTCTATTGTTCTACTGGTAATGTGCTGGTTAATCTACCAGAAACATTTGAAATCATGTCAAGATTGTGGATAAACGATTACGGGTTACGATTGTCAATTCTTTTGCAGTCGAAGATTGATTGACACTCATTGATCAATTCACCACGCACACATCACTGGCCACATGAGGAGTTTAAACGGCAATAGTCCAATGGCTAGGCGTCGTCCTGGGGATCGAGAGGTCGTGAGTGCGATCGACCTTGAAATAGGCTTCCAATTATTGGTAGAACGGCCACTCTGCACAAAACAGAGCAGGAGTAAAGTCACTAACGACCGTGTTTATGAAATTGTTGACGAACGCGTAGCAGTTGATTTGACACAAGTAATGTCGATAATTTATTAGAGTCCTAGACTCTTATTGATAGCAATAAGAGAACCGTCGTAGAAACTGAAGGCACGCGTGTTGATGGTTCTACTTTTTACTGTATATTTTTTTTTACAGCGTTTTTGCAGCGTTGACAACATAGCTCTGTCATTGCCAAAACGAATAAAAATGTTTTATACCTTGGTACCTACTCTTATTAGTATCGGGTGGTACATATACCTTCCTTTCTTACCTTTGAATGTTAGATCATCGTAAAGCCACGACGGTTCTCTTTTCGCACAGACTATGCGTTCGCGAGAACTGTGAGAACTCATAGTTTTGTTTTTGAATACGGGGGTAAGTTACGTCTCATCTTCTTTCTACCACATAATTTCGGATTACGTCTATTATGACTACTTCCCCAACAATCCTCCCACGTAACTTCAAAAGTCTTTGAAGTTTGGAGTCTTTAGATTCTTTTAATTCATTTCATTGTTTCCTTTTCTTTGGGCGTTTGACCTCCGCCATTGTTGCGATCTTTTCAAGTGGGTGAACATTGTCTGTAATGTCCTTCGGAATGGTTTTTAATTGTTTTGTGATTTGTGTCATTTGAGGGTTCTTTTGATGTCTTTATTTTGTGGGAAAGATTTGGGATTTAAGGGAAATATTACGTTCAATACAATAAGAATTTTATGTCCGAGGGAAAGTTACTATTTGTGACGACATTTTATGATTATTCGGTGATAGGACAAGCAAGACTAAATACTAAATTAATAACCTGATATCCCTTTCTGATGGTAAGCGATGACGAATACACGTTAGACTATTGCACCACCTTCAAACAGAGGACACTGTATAAAAAGTTACTCTATGGACACTGTTCCCTGAAGCATCCACTGAGAGCAAAGAGCTGGATCCAGACAAAACTCTGGATTTCCAGAAGTTTGCGCGTCTATGGACTACGCCTAGTTACTCAGGGACATTTAAATATTATTTTATACGCATACGTCCAGTAACTTCAGTGGACACTATGCCTTTTATACCAAAAAACATTAGAACAGAAAAAGATGTTCGGCGACAGATTTTTCAATTGAGGGAGTAGGTGGTTATTGGGTGTTCTACTCCAGCCACATCTGTTGATTAAACGATATACCCAACTGCGTTCGCTCCGCTTGCTGCGCTCACTTGTTGCAGTTGGGTATATCGTTTAATCAACAGATGTGGCTGGAGTAGAACACCCAATAACTAAAAATTGATTATCTCTCGCCACTTGTGTTTTAGAACTCTCAAAGCTTCCGGTGTAATAATTTTGATCAACATGTTTTAGAACTCTCAAAGCCTCCGGTGAAAATTATAATGTTTATTAATGTGGTTACTAAACATTACTTATCATTCTGCGAAAAGCGCTCTTGCAATGAAGTTCGTTAAGCAGCCAATATCATTAAAATTCGAAAATATAAATATTAATTCTGAAAAACGCAGTTTTCGTCATGGAAAGCTTTTACCAAATACAATACGATGTATAATATGTGGCCCGTCGAACTGTGGAAAAACTAATTTGGCTATCGGACTCATCTTACATGAAAATGGTTTGCAATTTAAAAATGTTTATGTTTATTCAAAAACTCTTTATCAACCGAGATACATGTATTTGGAACAGGTATTACGAATGGTTCCTGGTGTTACTTTTTCTAAGTATCATGAAAATGAAGAAGTTCTTACTCCAGAGGCAGCAAAATGTAACTCAATAATTATATTCGATGACGTAGCGTGTGAGAATCAAAATAATATGCGCGACTATTTTGCAATGGGAAGACATAAATATATAGACTGTTTTTATCTAAATCAGACTTATAGCAAAATACCAAAACAGTTAGTGAGAGATAATGCAAATTTAATTGTTCTCTTTAAGCAAGATGATATAAATATGAGACATATTTATGATGAACACGTCAATACAGATATGACGTGGCAGGAATTTAGAGAAATGTGTGCAAATATATGGAAAGAACCCTACAGTTATGTAGTGATTAACAAGGATTGTGAAAAAAACAAAGGATGTTACCGAAAGAAATTCGATACGTTTGTTGTGTTTCATTAGTATGTATGTCGTAAATATGTCAATGCTTGTCGAGGTGTTGAAAAGTAAACAGCTAATAGCAGTAAACTTAATAATTAAATATAGAAATCATGTTTAATAATCCTGTGAACCGTATATACTCCACTGTATACAAACGTTTAAGAAGTTTCGATACCTGGCCTCGAGGATTAACACAAAAACCACAAGAAATGGCTGAAGCAGGATTTTTTTATGCAGGCTGTGACGACAGAGTTATTTGTTTTTACTGCGATGGAAGGCTTAAAGACTGGAACTCTGAAGATCAACCATGGGTAGAGCATGCGCGCTGGTTCCAGTCATGTCCGTATGTTTTAGTAATGAAAGGAAAAGACTACGTTAAGAGCATGAAAAATTATGTATACGAAGAAATTAAAAAAAATTGCCAACAGACTCCACTGGATGATCTACCTTTGATAGTAAATACATCATCTTCAATAATCTGTAAAATTTGTTTAGAAGAAGAGCTTAACACTTGTTTTTTACCTTGTGGTCATGCTGCGGCTTGTGCAAAGTGTGCTTTTTCCATTGGTAATAAGTGTCCAATTTGTAGGCGAGTATTCGCCAATATAACACGATTGTATTTCTGATTACACTCTATTGCTAGCCTACTATAAATAGCTGAAGTAAAAACACATGTTATCACTTTCGTGAGAACACTGACAATAGTTCAATCAATTGAAATTCAATTTAAAGATATGGAAAAAAATCTAAAGAGACAAATTGTAAAGGCTGCGGCAGCTGTTAAAAATAAGGTTAAAAAGATGCGAGATATTGAAATGGAAAACAATAGTATTTTGGAATCTGTTTTTAAACCAATTACAAGTCCTCTTAATGAAATGGTGGAAAAATCTAAAACGTGTTCCCAAACTAAAGGAGTACAATTTGAAACTTCAAGTCCATTAGACAAGGACAAAACTCTTAAGAGAGATTCTAACATCGAGTTCGACGTATTTAGTCCAAGAGACTCTAATGATTCAGATGAAAGCTATGAGAATTCGGAAAAATCTGATAATGAAGAAAATGAGGAATCATTTAAATCAGTGCAATCAGGTTCAAGTGATCAAGAAATTTCTTCGTGGTCCATGTCTTCCAAAACTTTACAAGATGTTCCGTTTGGCGTGAGAAATGAACGAGGTAAACACATGATGGGATCTTCGCGTGTAACTCTTTTTGATGATTATATTCAAGTTGGTGCAAACAAGTACAAATATACTCCTGGTATAAAGGAACTTCTGTTTAAAAAAGTACCTAATATATCTGCAATAACTGATGAAGATTTGAGACATTATAAAATAATGTTACTAGAAACAAATGTGCACCGAAGAGAATTCGATCCAAATAAACCAATCAGAAGTAACAGAGGTCGAAAATACTTGAATATAATAAAACCGCTATTTAAGTTGCGTAAAGTTTCAGCGAGCACTGACAGTAGTCAACCTGATTTACTTCATCAAGGAAAAGGACTACCTCTGTTGAAACAGTGGAAGAAAAATGTTGACTACGTTTACTGGGACAATCCTAATGAACTGGTTGAAAGATTAAAACTATTGATTGCTTCAAAAGATGCTGGTAACACTGGGTTAGATAATGAAATAATATCTATTATAGAAGAACTGCGCGAAAGCAACATTATACCTTAATAAATAGCATACATTTCTAAAAATAGTATCATTTGATCTTTGTCAACAACACCCATCAGTTCACAATAATGGATAAGTTTGGACATCATATTCATAAACGATTGCGTTTACCAGACTTTTTAGAAAATTTTGATAAAGTCTTGATGCGAACTGAAACCGGAGAGTTCGATTTACAAAATACAAGGTTGACTGGGATTACAATTCCATTGAAAAATACCGATGCTGTGAACAAGGAATACGTAGACAGCCAATCTCAATTGTTTGTAAAAAAGCAAGAAGTCGATATAATATTCAACGATTTAAAAGCAGATGTTAAAAAAGGCATTGAGAATTTAAAAGCAGATTATTATACAAAGGCTGAATTAGACCAAATCATTAAATCAAAGAAATGAGTAAGCTACAAATAGTAAATGAAATTCATAAAACAGCTCGTAAAAACTTTGTTCGACGATCTGTAATATTAAGAGGAATTGATGATTTATGGCAAGCTGATCTTATGGATTTTCAAAATATAAAAAGTTGTAATAATGGATATAGGTATATTTTTGTTGTAATAGATTGTTTTTCTAAATTTTCCTGGGCTATCCCTGTTAAAACGAAGACTAAATCCGAAATAGCAAATGCATTTAGTTCGCTATTATTTAAAAATTATCGAAAGCCAGTTAACTTACAAACTGACATGGGCACAGAATTTTATAACGATGAATTTAAAAAAGTTATGCTAAAAAATAAAATTAATCATTACTCTACATATTCCATAAAAAAGGCTTCTATAGTAGAAAGACTAATCAAAACTCTCAAGAACAAGTTGTATAAAAAATTTAGTTTGAATGGTAGTTATAAATGGATTGGAAAGCTTTTAGAAAGTGTTATGGCAACATACAATAACACAATACATCGAACAATAAAATATAAACCAAACGATGTTAACCAATCAAACCAAAGTGAAGTATTGAGAAATATAATCAAATCACAGGAAATTAATTGTCTGTCAAAGACCAGAAAATTAGAAGTTGGTGACCATGTTCGTATAAGTAAATATAAAGGTAACTTTGAAAAAGGATACACCCCAAACTGGTCTACGGAATTGTTTTTGATTAAAAAAGTTCATGGTTCTAAACCTATCACTTATTCCATAGAAGATCTACACTATCAACCAATTTTAGGAAGTTTTTATGAACAAGAACTTCAAAAAACTAAGTGTCCTAATGTGTATCTAATTGAAAAGGTTATAAGAAAAAAAGGTAATAAATTATTCGTAAAGTGGTTAGGTCTACCTAGTACTGAAAACAGTTGGATTGAAAAACGAGCAATTGTATGATTATCTTTTCTATAGAGTTACATACCTAAGTATATAAAATTAAGTCAATTTAGATATTTTATCTCATTTATAACTCAGCTATGCACGGTGGTGGACTCGTTAACAGCATCATAAATAACTTACCATTTGAATTGCATTTACCTGGGTACAATTACTGTGGACCTGGTACCAGATTAAGAAAACGATTATTGAGAGGTGATCAAGGAGTTAATGAGCTTGATAATGCTTGCATGAGACACGATATAGCATACGATAATTCAAATAAATTGGAAGATCGACACAGAGCTGATTTAGAATTATTAAATATGGCAAAGCAACGGATGAAATCGAAAAATGCAGGAAGAGGAGAAAAACTGTCTTCGTGGCTTGTGAGCAAAGTGATGAAAACCAAAATGAAGCATGGTGCTGGCGTGAGAACATTTAAATCGATCGTCTCTACAATACATAAACGACTGAAAAAATTAAAACCAAAAAGCAATTCTAGAGCTATTAAAGCTGCATATTCAGCTGCGAAAAAACTGATAAAAAATAAAAAAGGAGTGTGTCTGCCTCGTGTAATACCGTTACCAAAAACAGGTGGTATTTTACCACTTATACCAATATTCGCAGGACTGTCTGCTCTAGGTGCATTGGTTGGAGGTGCAGCAGGTATTACTAAAGCTGTAAATGATCATAAAGCAGCTAAAAAGAATTTGGAAGAAGCCCAACGTCATAATAAAACGATGGAAAGTATCGCCTTAGGAAAAGGCTTATATATAAAACCATATAAAAAAGGCAATGGTCTTTTTGTAAATAGTTCAAAAAACTAATAGAAAGGTTACCCAAGCGTGCTCTCACTGATATAGACATATTAGAGTATGCTACTAAACACATACCTTACTTTAGAGGTGTTTTCATGAGAAATGAATTGCCGCCAAAGCCTAAGGACATTGAGTGTGCGATTGTTAATTTAGATAGCTCAGAGAATGAAGGAACCCATTGGGTAGCCTATGTAAAACATTTTAACTATTGTGAGTATTTTGATAGCTTTGGTGATTTAAAGCCACCAATTGAGTTACTAAGATATTTAAAATTTAATATAACATACAATTATTGTAGATATCAACGTTTTAATACATCTAATTGTGGTCATTTATGTTTAAAGTTCCTAAGTGAATTTTGGAAAAAATGTTATGCTAATACTATTTGTATAAAATGTTCTAATAAAGTATTGTGACTATATATTTATAAACGTGTTTTTATTACCATCATTTCTAAAATGTCTTTCACGCTGTCAATAACAGGCAACACCTCTATTTTATCCACTACCTATTATCCAGCTTTACAATTTGATGATGAATACGAGTGTGCTCTGTTATATTTCTCAACATTCAATTCAATACCTAACATTGATAACAGAAACAATAAATATTATTATGACAATAACGAAGTCGTAGACATACCAGAAGGCACTTATGAACTGCAAGATATTTCTGATTATCTAAAGTCAAACGTAAAAAAAGGAGTCGCTTTTAATTTATTTTGCAATAATAACACGTTGAAATCGTTTATCTTCTGCTCTAAAGATATCCATTTTGAAAAAGCTAATTCTCCAGGAACTTTACTAGGATTTGGTAATAAAACTCTTAAAGCCAATATAATACACGAGTCGCAACTCCCAGTTAACATTTTATCGACAACAGTGGTAAGAGTCGAATGTGATATAGTGAGCGGATCATATATTAATGGAAAACCAAGCCATATTCTTTATGAATTTGCTCCTAACGTGCCTCCAGGATACCGAATAATAGAAGTGCCAAAGAATATAATTTATTTTCCTGTCAATCAAATTGACGTCAGCACTATTAATATTAGATTATTAGATATTAATAATAATTTAATAAATCTACGCGGTGAAGAAGTTCAATTATATTTGCATATCAGGAAAAGATGATCGACTTCAATAAAAGTAGTAATTCAATAATGAAACACATCAGTACTCATCGAACAATCCGAAAAGGAACAACTAAGAAAAAAATTAAATTGACCAGGGAAAATAAAAAGTTCCTGAAATTAATTGGTCTATTAAAATGAACATTTTGGATATAACAAGTTCACCAGCATACGATAACACCATAGACGGTATCGAATATCATTCATATAAACCTTACGTAACAAGTTTTAACAGGAATGATGAAATCCGCATACCTATCAATCAGCAGGATTTATACATACTACCATCAGCAAGTACCCTTTATTTAGAAGGAACAGTAAACATCATAAAGAAGGATACAAAACTAAAAGTTACTGCTGTGGAATTCACAAACAATCCATTACTGTTTCTTTTTCAAGATATTCGTTATGAACTAAATGGAGTTGAAATAGATAGAATCAAAAATGCTGGAATGACTACAACAATGAAGAGTTTAGTATCATTTAATGAAAATGAAGCTAAGATAGCAAAAGCTTGGGGTTGGGATATAAATGGAACAAAAACAACCCATGGAAATAGTTTTTCTGCCTCAATACCTCTTAGTAATATTTTGGGCTTTGCTGAAGATTATAAGAAAATAATTATGAATTGTAAACATGAACTGATATTATTACGCAGTAATACAAATTTGAATTCTTTGAAAGTTCCATCTGGTGAGGTTCTTGAAGATATAATAATAAATAAGTTAGTTTGGCGCGTTCCACACGTCAAGGTATCAGATAAAGAAAAAGTTAATTTACTAAAGTTATTGGAAAAGGATCGTTCTCTATATTTGGCTTTTAGAAATTGGGATTTATATGAGTATCCCTTATTACCTAAAACAACTAAGCATACTTGGTCAATTAAAACGTCCTCACAGATTGAAAAGCCAAGATATGTAATCATAGGCTTACAAACAAATAGAAAAAATTTAGCTGATCGCGATATATCAAAATTCGACCCTTGTTATTTAAGAGATGTCAAAGTATATCTTAACTCTAACTATTTTCCATATGAAAACTTGAATATTAGTCTTGATGATCATAAATATTCATTATTGTATGAGCAATATGTCAGGTTTCAGACATCTTATTATGGACGCAGAAGTGAACCACTGCTAAGTACTTCTGAATTCAAAGAAAAAGCACCGCTGTTTGTAATCGATTGCTCTAGACAAAGCGAAAACCTTAAGTCAGGTCCTGTAGTTAGCGTACGTGTGGAACTTGAATGTCATTCAGAAATACCTGATCAGACAGCTGCATATTGTCTTATTTTAAACGATTCCATCATCGAGTACAGACCGTTGAGTAATATAGTAAAAAAAATATCTTAAAATATGAATCCTTGCAGAATAAAATATATATTCGTGGATGTACAAGGATTCAAAGATACACAAAATAATTTTATTATAAAAGAATTGTCTATTTTAAACGAAGAAAATACCCAAACCTTTCTTGTCAAGCCCCCCTATCCATTTAAAAACTTATCGATCGAAGAAAAGAAACAAGTGCGGTGGATAGAAGCAAATCGAGGATATTTCTGGAGTGAAGGCCACATTGACTACAGGGAATTCAAAAGAATTATAATACCATATTTGAATAATAAAAAAGTGTTAACAAAAGGAACTGAGAAAGTTATGTGGATCAAAGGCCTTTGTGAGAACTGTGAAATAATAGATGTGGGAGAAAAAGGATGTCCTAATTTTTTAAAATTATATCACGACTATGAAAAACCTAATATAAATTTAAATTGTGTACAACACACGAAAATGTGTGCATTAAAAAATGTATTGTGCTTAAAAAAGTGGTATGATAATAATAATATACATTTATTCAATGTAAGCTAAGAATTTAATTTAATGTTTTAAATAAAATAAAATAATTATTGCCTAAACTGGTTGTTGTTTTATTCTACCAAATTATATTTTAAAGAATTAAAGTGGTGAGTATTTAGGAATTAAAATACAGCAGATATTTGAATAGGTTTTTAATATAATATCGAAAATTAAAACATATCTTAAATTTAATGAATTAAATAGTACAATGCATTCAGGGAGATACTACTTACTGATTTGATTAAACATCTTAAGAATCACTTCTAATTTAATTTAACTGATCTATTTAAAAATAATGTTATTCAATTATGCGTCTCATCAGTCAGAATCACTTATTATATTTTCAGATATATTTTTAATCACTCTTTCGGTTTGATCTAATATTCTGTCCGTAAAATCTTTTACTATATATTGAGCCGATATTACAACATCACTTTCAGTGTCACTGTTATCACCACTAATGTCTATTATTTTGATCTGAATCAAACGTCTCCCTTTGTATGCTTCACGGTTTAAAACAAATGATGATCGCCGCATACTATTGCGAAGATTTTTAGTTTCACCAGGTGTCTTCTTTGTCTTCCGTTTTGGACGTTTTGGAGACGATTTCTTCTGATTAGTGATTGGAAAAATTTCGTCAAAGCCTTCTAACGGATTCTGCGCACAGTGGAAAAGAAGGTCTTGGGTATTAATTCCAAAAAGTCCATCTTGAGTCTCACTGTTATTATTTATTACAATGTCTGTCATAATCTGAAACAAAATAGAAAACTATTAGGGTCATTTTTATGGATAATATCGAGTAAATAGAAATAAAGGAATAAAAGTTCAAAACTTACGTCTTAAGTCGACTTGAAAGTATGTGAATATGTGTGTTAACTACGACGCTCGAACAGGCTATAATGAGCAGGGCATGATGAATTTTATTCAATGTTTGTCGAATGTGCAAAATCATGTAGTGACATGTCAGTGCACCTGCGTCGGTGTTAAAAGTTTATGCTGCGTTAGTGAATTTGAAGTATCTACGTAGATTACAGGAATAGCTTACACAAAATTTTTCACAAACATTAAATTGATTTTGCATTATTAACTTAAGCTAGATGTTAAGGCTCTTAAAATAAAATAAAAACAACAAGTATTCTAAATGAAATTCGTTTATTCACTATATTCTTACTTAAGGTTCACTTTACATTATTATAACATTATTATTATTATTATTATATTACATATTTATTTCATCTTACAGATAATCTTAAGCTACTTTCATTAGATTAGACCCCAAGAATTGAAATATGACCCCAAGCTCTGCTTGATTTTTTATCTTGCGAAATAAATCGTTTATCGTCGCTACTAGAAAGCGCAATTTTGTTTACAGAACGTGTAAATATTTCATGTTTTATACTTTTAAACAATATGTTTTTCTTGCGTAGTGTATTTGATGTAAGCAATGTGTTTGTATAATCTAAGATACTAAGATCTCGAACAACACATGATTTTACTCCCTTAGCCTTTTTAATTTCAGTGTCAGTATTTTTTATACAATATAATTTAGAGCGTAATCCTACATATTCAGTGATTATTTTTCCACCCATTTCATCTTTGAAAAGTCCTGGTACTTTTTTGTTAATTATTGGTAATTTGTGATAATTATCAACAGAAAAGTTACTGGTATCAAAATACTCCAAAAACGTATTTTTCACATCTTGATAAAAATTTTTGGTTTGGATGTGATAAATAAAGCTGTCTGTATCAGTATAACACATCGTCAAGCGGTCCCTGTAAAATGGTTTAAATATAGAATAGTGAAAATCATACATATGTGATTTTGATAATTCCAAAACTGTAAATCCGATATACAGTGGCTTATCTAATACTATACGATTAGGCTTTAATTGAATCGCAACCAAACTTTCCGTAAAAACTGAAGCACTGTGAAAGTTTGGACTCGCGATTAATTTTTCTGCGTTATTTCTTTTTTTAGTTCTATTGTTTTGATCATTCCATTGATTTATCAACTCAACATGGACCTTCTTGCGGTTGTTTTCTAACGTTTTACCAAAAACACTGTTATTGAGCAATTTGAAAAAGTCTTGCTCAAAAGTTGACGTTGCTTTTTGACGCAAATTTGTATTAAGATCGATGTATTGTTTTAAATATGCACTCTGTCGAAACGTTATAGCACGATGTACTCGTCTCAAGATCAAACCATGTCTTAAACAGGTTTTTAAATGTACATAATGTATAACATAATTAAATTTGTCATAAAGATTTGGAATTAACTTTTCATTTTTTCCACCCGGTGGAATATCTTTTTCGGGGCAAAACGGTAAATCATTATGTTCCCAATGTAATTTTTTTGGATAAATGAGATCGACTTCTAGAATGAAGCCGAACTCTGCATCATCAGATACATTATTTACATCTAGTTTATTAACTTCTGATTGATCAAGAAACCTAAAGTTTGACAAGGGCAATGTTTGACACATGCTGTATCCATAAAGATTATTGCAGTCTATATAGACTATGAATGATTCTGGCATCAACGGATCATGGTCGAAAATAAATTCGTTGTTTGCTTTGGCATGCCTATGTGCTGCCATTACCACACCTCCTCGTATGCCTGTCTGTAACATATCTACTATAGCAAAGTCATCTATTAGTTCTAACTCAATGCCTGTTTTATAAAGCATAGCATCGAATGATAAACTCGGTGCTGTAACATAGAATGCAGGGTCCAAGTTGTAGTAATGTTTGCAAGTTTTTCTAAAGTTTTCAAATATATCTGTTAACAACAACACATCACTTTTTAAATACAAATCGGTATATTCGCCTAGGTTCCGAATTTCAAATTGGGTCCAAACTGACTGTGCGTGCTCATAATCTTTATTTGATATGTGCTCATTGTTGAGAGAGCTATAAAAACTTTCTTTGCTTGGCAGAAATGGCTCGTTGTAACGTTCCCATGCGTTCATGTACTCGTAAGGGTAAACGCCTTTACGAGTTAGAAGGGAAAACTCATTTTCATTTGGGTAAATATTCCTTAAATGAGTAAACTCATGAGTTTTCATGGTTTTAACCAATTTTTCTAGACTGGTTCCTAAAAATTTAAACGAATCTACAAATCTTAACTGAACAAACTCGTCTCTTGATATTGGAATGAATTTTGTGAAAGAGATATAATTTTCTTTCGTTTTAGGAATTATTTTTATTGGTCCAGGCGCTTCACCAAGTGTTTTTATAAACAAGTGACAATCATACCCTGCTAAATTGTGGAAAAAAATTGGCACAAACTTTGGAACTTTGTACTGTAAATTACATAAGCTATGAGCTGCACCCCGATACTGTCCAGTAAGGTGACAATGGTCTCTGACCTTATCTCCGAATAGAAAACTCTCACAAATATGACATCGAACTGCATTCCTAAAATCAATTGCATCGTTTGCATTAAAAATTATGGGAACGTTTTGTGATAACACTGCATGGATATCCCGAACATCTTTGTAAAGAGAGCTAACAAATTTTTCTACACAATGAGGACCTCTAAAGATTACGAATTTATTGTAAGAAGGGTCAAGAGAATTAATCACATTGTAAGCAAATGCGATAGGTGTATGCTTTTGTGTAGTGCGCGTATAAGAACTTTGAGGATCTGATTCACTTTTGCTTACATCTTCTAGCATAGTTTCAAAGTCAGCATAAATTACAAAAGGAATGTCTTGTTTGCGTTCGAAATTCTTGAATTTAATTACTGACCCTTTTTCCGGTAGGACAGTGACAATTCCGTTACAGGTATGACTTTCTACATCCTCAACCGTTTTAAAAAACAACAAACAAGTGTCACAAAAATAGATCTGTCCTTTATGCTTCGTTATTTGACTTCTCACCAGTCTCGATAAATTCTTTATGAGACAATAGTGAGATGTTGTGTTGTTTTCTATCCAAAGAAGGTGAATCGTTTTTTTATTTTCATGGCTTTCTGATTTATAAAGCGGGCCTACAACAGTCTTGTTATTTTTTAAGCCAAAAATGATAAAACTTAGGTTTGGATTGTTTTCTTCGAATATTTTAACATCAGATAAAGTCATGGGAAACGAAATGTTTTCAGTGTTTAGTACATTGCGAAAATGTACATATGACGAAACCCTTTCAGGATGGTTTTTAGTTGGATAGAGGGCTGCAACCACGCTCCACAGAAAACAGTGTTTATCGTTGTTTTGAATATTTAAACATGCTTTCTTTTTCTTGATGAATATTGGTAGTTCAATATACGTGGAGCCGCGAAGTGGTTGATATTTATTAACATTAACCTCAATATGCATACAATTAAGAAAAGTCCAACCCGAATCTTGCTCTTCGAATTGGTCAATTTTTGTGCGTATTGTATTGATTACATTTAAATATAAATGCTCAAAATTATAATTTCCATAAACAGGGATATTTTTTGTCATAAACGATTTAGTTTCTTGTTCATTATTTTTGAAAAGTAAAAACTTTGAGAATATTTCGAAGTTGACTTTGACACAAATATGTTTTTTTATGCATTCATCTAAAATGAGTTTGACTTTGTTTCGTATTGAATCTAAAAATACATCAATAGAATGTTCATTTGCGTATTGCGCAGCAATCCTGTAAGATATTATTCGGTTCTGAAATGCTGTCGCTACAATATCTACGCCTTCCACATCGATATGCGGTACAGTTAAAACGTTTTGTTTATGTGTATTACTTCGCAAATGACCTGTCCAGCGCCTACCGCTTATAGATGTGTTACAAACTGAACAGAATGGCATTGTAGAAGCTACTTGCTTGTTTACCTACTAGATATAATTATTAATTTAAGTACCTACCTACATAGAAAGTTACCTATTTTTTGAAGTCAGTATTATAATATTATACGCTTTTAATTTTCTTTTTTATTTCAAATTAATTAAAAATTTTACTTTGAAAGTTTAATGTAGTCTACCTACACTACATATATCAAAACATACTATAATAATTCTATCTACCTTTATGAACCTAACTTAATTTAATAAAATAAAAACCATAATAAACCTATGCACACGTTTTGTTTATTTAAAATTAATCTTATCACTATATTTTGTTGGTTTAGAATCTTTAAATAATTTAAACACCGTAATGAGAAACTCTTGTAAAATTTCCCACTCCTTAGTTTGTTCGTTAGACGCAGCTTTACACTCGTCAACGCTTTTTTATAGCGTTCTTGAGGAGGCGTATTTTGAACGTCGACGACGTTGTAAAGCTTCACCTCAACGTAAAAGTCGCCTTCGGAGACTATTGCGGTGCGTCGGCTCTGCCCTCCGGAAACCCTCGTCGTGAAAGAAGAAGTCGATACGTTGCCTCCGGCGCTTTGTGATGCGTTAGATGCAGCAACGCTTTCTTCCCCTTTCAGAATCGAAAAGATGTCTGACTTGCGTTTTTTAGACCTGTAAAATAAAGAAAATAAAATATGATGAAATACTGTTATGATAATATTTAGGAACTTTTATCATCATAATTAGATTCAGAGTTAAATAATCATTTAAAGTTGCTCACTCCATACAATATACATTATTGTTAAATAATTATTATCATCATCGGTACAGGGATCCCAACCTGAAGCGAGGAAATTATCGTACCAGGGCCGTGAAATTATCGTATTTTAACGTTTTTGAAACAAGATTATCGTACACTCAGTATAATGGCTTAAAATACATTAAAAAATCATATAAAACGATAATTTTTATTACACTTTGTTTGTGTATACAGAACAGAATCAATGTATATTTAACTCCATACAGGCAGACGGGCTGAGAAGACAGACCACAGTACACAGATTTTATAAGCGTACCAACGTTTTGAAATGAAGAAATAAGCTGGCGCTGTGACCAATAAACAATAGTATATGCTCAATTTTTTATTGAATATGAGCGTAATTCTCAAACTTTGTGGTGTATGGAATTTATCGTGTATTTGCGTACATAATACGGAGGCCTAAATTATCGTATATACGTTAATTATAGTACGGTTGGGGCCCTGCATCGGTACCTAGTAGTAGTTACCACCAAGCGATAAAAACGATAACCTATCAGATATATATATATATATATATATACGTACCACGAAAATTCCGGCTCTTGCAAATCGGGTGGTGTGAAGGATGGTGAATATGATGCATGACCGCGCTTAGCAAGGGCAGCAGCGTTAACGACGGGGGTGATCTTGCGCTTTGAGGCTTTTGGCTTCTTGGTAGGCTGCGACAACACCGACGGTGCTGTGGCCACGATTGCTTCAGATTCGTATTCAGAGTCCGACCTGAGAAAAAAAAAAAATGAGTATGGATGGAACAAAGATATTTCTATATATTATAGATATCTAGATATTTCTGTAGATGTTTTCTCGAAGTGTCGTGGCTGCGCAATGTCAGGCGGCAGGCGGGCTGGCGGTGGCTGGCGGAGTCTGGCAGGCGGCGGCTGAGCAGGGTGGCAGGCGGCGGCTGAGCAGGGTGGCAGGCGGTGGCTGAGCAGGGTGGCGGGCGGTTGGCAGGGTCTGGCAGGCAGCGAGATTCTCGAGGATGATGAACCAGCGAAGAATATGTCAGTTTTCTAATTTTACGCGATTTTATAGCAAATACTTTTTATGTGTCAGCAAATAATATTCCAATTCAAAAGATATTAAGTACCCGTACTTTAACAAAACAAGCAAATTTGAAGCTAATGGTCGCACCACCTTTGAAATCGGATCAAAGAAAGATAGCGCCTACTCGGATGACAATATAAAAACTCACACCATTACCCGACTACGATAGATTAAAAGATAGAAAAATTAAAAGTCAGTGCATAAAATATTACAATCATATTTTATGTGTTTAGATAATAAGACGGTATCTAATTATTTGAACTGTACAATACACCACACGGGAAGTATTACTATTTACTTTCTTACATAATTAAAGTTCGTTTGCAAAACAAAAAAACCGACTTCACATGCAGCGCAAGTCATTTTCAGTACTAAGTTTGAGGTATCTATCTCCATATCTCTGGAGATTCTTATCGGATCTCGTTAAAATTAAAATGGAACTACACTGTAAACATATTCTATTAATAATAATATCGTTTAAAAACTAAAAACGAACCGACTTCAATGCCGCGCTATTCATTTTCAGTACCAATTTTGAGATGTTTATCTCAATATCTCTGGAGGTACTCATCAGACCTCGATAAAATTATCATGGTACTACACTTGGAATATCTCCTTTCGAACAAAAAAAGAATAATCAAAATCGGTTCATAAACGACGAAGTTATCCGCGAACAAACATAAAAAATATCGGTAGAAATGAGAAACCTCCTCCTTTTTTTGAAGTCGGTAAAAAAATAAAAAAAAAACATTGTCCAAATCCACACACAGTTAATAAATGATGAGGTTCTGAAGTGACAAAAAAATTAAATTATACAGACGAATTGAGTACATCCTCCTTTTTGTGAAGTCAGTAAAAAAAAAAAAAAAACAAATCAGTTCATAAATGATTGAGCTATGATATAATAAACAAAAAAGTAATTCGTACAAACGCTGTCTGTCTTCGTACAAATCTGTTAAGTCCTCGTTTTGTTAAGTCGGTTAAAAAGTAATTTGTCCTAAGGCCGCTACACACCTTGAGTTTAAACTGCTCGTTTTCACTAAATAGTGTGACTATACATATGAATGATAGTTTAACTGAATGGTAATAATTATAATTTAAAATCGTTAATAAACTAAAAGAACCAACTTCAAATGTCGCGCTAGTCATGTGCCAAGTTTGATGTGTTTGTCTCCATATCTCTTGAGATATGTCATGAGATCTCGATGAAATTTAAATGAAATTACTTGGAAAGCATGTCCTTTCAAACAAATATAAAAAATATTCTAAATCGGTACAGCCATCTTTGAGTAATCGAGAAGCATACATAAAAAAAAGATTCCGACGAATTCAGAACCTACTCCTCGGTTAGGTGTCGGTTAAAATAGCATTCAATTAACTGTACAGTGCAAACTTAATGGTATAAAAATTTATCTGTACCTACAGAACAGTTCAATCGCAGAGTTAAAAACGAACGTGTATGCGAACCCTTAAAAGAAATGCTTACGATGTACATATTGTAATTCAAACCATTTTACCTTGATACGTTTGTACCTACTATCGAGCGTGTGAACAAAACCTCATTCTATAAGTGCACGGTTTCGGCTGTGGTGTCGGTGAGTGTAGTTCTGTAACTTTTTGGAAATAACAAGTAAGTACCTAGCTTTTATTGTATAATATTTTGCAACGTAAAGTTTTTTGGTTGATTCGAAAATAAAATTAAAAACCAAGTTTCTGTCGTATTATATAATAAAGATTTTCTCAATAACTAGAAATCGAAAAAATAAAATAGGTCTTCATACGACAAAAAGCCCTATTAACCGACTTTAAAAAAAAGGAGGATGTTCTATGTTTCACTGTAAAATATTTTTTTTTTCTCTGTCAATTGTGGTCCGATTTTTTTAATTATATATTTATTTCAAAGATTATACTTTTGTAGTGGTCTCATTGTAAATTTATCAAGTATCTCCAGAGATATGGCGATAATAACCGCAAACTTGCTACTCAAATTGAATACAGTAGCATTTGAAGTCGGTTTTTTAAACGATCCTAATTATTTTGAACATGTTATGTAAAGAAAATAATATTAAAAAATTACATAAAAATGATTATTTTTCGATTGCTGTTTATATTAACTACACACTGATTTAATGTTTAGTTATTTCCAAGTTTAATTTGATTTATTCTGAGTAAAGATTTTTGTTAATTAAATTGTGTATTCTTAGTTTTAAACTAATGTGTACCAATTTCTATTTTACAGGAGCGACAAGCAGCAGGGACAATGAGATCTTCATGAATTTAATAAATTAAAATCCTTTAGATGAAAATGGTGAGTGACTACGCTTGAATTTTAATTAACGTATATACACACATTTCTTTAAAGCACAGAACATATAAAAGTTGGTGCTTTAGGGGTAGCAGATTTTAATTTTGTAATATTTTTTGTATTGTTTCAGATTTCCAGTATGAACACCTACGCTCTGGAATTATACAAATGTATCTTGTTTGATCTAATAAATATTTCGTCATACAAAATTAGTTTGTAAGATTTAAGTAAGTAAATTTTTAGTCACTACCAGTGAAAAACACCAGTAACAACTGAACATTTCATTTGGTTTTATGGTTTGTAAGATGATGTAAGTAAAATTATATTTTTTTAAATTCTCAGTTAGGACCAGAACAAAATACTGGTAACAACCTGAGAATTTGACATTGTGTTATTAATTAACTAAACCCAAAACTTTTCCTTTATAATCTTGAAGTATAGTGTGCGGTACGGTTCAGTCACACTATACTTTTATCCTTAATTGCACTGACTGGTGCACGGTAAAGGTAATAAGTCGCACTGGATAGTGCGCGGTAATTTATCGTAAGTATTCCGACAAAAAGTCATTACGGCTTTAGTAGAAGTAGTAGAACAGGTTTATCTTTATTTTGAGGGCCCGGTGGCGTAATCGGGAGAACGTTCGGCTTTGATGCCGTGGTACTGAGTTCAAACCGCCGTGCACCAATGGATTTTTCTATCGAAAAATTTATGTGCGCTTCTCACAGTGGCCCTCCGGTGAAGGAAAAACATCGTTAAGAAACCAACAAAACCCCCGCATGGTGGTAGGACACTATCTAGTGTCCGCCTGGCCAGCTACCACCCTCAAGTTAGAAAATCTGTCACCAAACATCTAATGTGTTCCGGCAGCTATCCTTGAGAGCCAGTTCCCATTCTAGGCCTAGCGTGCTTACCATCTTCGACCGCATCATCACTTACCAACAGGTGAGATAGTGGTCAAACGCTAGCCTATAACGTATAAAAAAAAAAAAAAATAAAAAAAAAAAAAAAATCTGACTATACGATATACTCAAAACACAGGTAGGTTAGGGCGCGATAATTTATCGTAAGTATTCCAACAAAAAGTCATTACGGCTTTAGTAGAAGTAGTAGAACAGGTTTATCTGACTATACGATATGCTCAAAACACAGGTAGGTTAGGAATCGCAATCGGTGGAGATAATCCGACCTTGGGCTCCCAGAGTGAAACTTACCATGGATCACTTAACCGATTGTGTTTAGACATCGCAAACGGCGAGAGACAATCCAAAATTATTACACCGGAGGCTTTGAGTTCTAAAACACAAGTGGCGAGAGATAATCAATTTTTAGTTATTGGGTGTTCTACTCCAGCTACATCTGTTGATTAAACGATATACCCAACTGCAACAAGTGAGCGCAGCAAGCGGAGCGAACGCAGTTGGGTATATCGTTTAATCAACAGATGTGGCTGGAGTAGAACACCCAATAACCACCTACTTGAGGGTACCACTGTTGGCTGCGCGGGCATTAGACAGTGTCCTACCACCATGCAGGGGCCGTTACTAGATTGATTATTCAGTAGTAAGAACAACCCAGAATAATTAATAGTACTACGGAACTTAAAAATTTCAATAACAATACCATCACCAGCACGTGTCCACTCAAAAAAGCCTTTACACGCAGATATACAACTAATAGACAGATGTGCTCTATATCTATTCAACGACCTTTGCAAATAGCAGGCGACGTCTGAATAGAATCTATTTGTACCCAAGTTTGTACCCACGTAAAAACACGTCAGAATCTTTTGGTTTGGACTGTAAGAAAAAATCACGTCGTGACAAAGTTACAAGTTTAAATTGCGTTGCATTTTTTGTGTCGTGATGTTATTCTTCAATTTCTTCTGATGTTTTCACAGTGTTCCGCACAAGTAGGTATTTGCAGTTCCGTGGATATTTCAAGGCTGAGTTTGGTCTAAAGTCGTTAACATTGGCAATGCGAATGGGCAAATTTTAACGGTTCCTGGAAGCCTACTACAACTGCCACGTAGAACATGTGTAAGTTAGTCTAATTTGGTTGTAAGGAAAGTTTTTAGAACATAAACAAAACTCGGAACCAATAACTATTTAACTGTTTTCCCACAGAGCTACAGCATGGAGTCCTTCAAAAGGGGCGTTAAAATAATCTTAACAGGTCGGCAACGCCTGAGTGACACCTCTAGTGTTGCAAGTGTTCATATGCGACGGTGACCACTTCCCATCAGGTGGGCAGTGTGCTTGTATGCTACCTATATAATAAAAAAAATACTAAGGGATGTTTTGAGGGTCCAGTAGCGCAGTGGAAGAATGGTCGTCTTTGACGCCAGATGTGGGTAGGAGGAGGTGAGGAGTAGTGGGTTCAAATCCCCAACTAGCATGATACCTTTTGGTGAAGCCGATGGTTTTTTTCTATCGAAAAGTTTATGTGCGCATTTCAAAGTGATGATCCTCTAGTAAAAGAAAAACACCTCTACGAAACTGTCTAGTGTCCACGTTAAGTTGTCGACCGATAGCGAAGTTCCGACGTGAGGGGTTCCTCTGCGTGTCCCTCTGATATTTAGCAGAGGGCACAGTGTGACGGGGCAGGGTGGGCTCGGTAGTGGGAGCCACCCGGTGGTGGGTCTGAGCATAATACTACTACGGACTACTGCTGCGGACGGCCGCAAGAGGGCTGCTCGCATGCTTTTGTCATGCGAGCTAGACGGTGGACGGTGTACGAGTAGGGACAGAGGGTGTGGTGAGTTTGAGAAGAAGACGAGCCACACTACTCTAAGGCTGTGGGTCCGACATACTCGGGCCGAGTGGTGTGGCCGGTGACGGTCATAGAGTGGATTCTCGCATGCCACTGGCACTGGCATGCGAGTCAAACAGCGGAAGGTGTGCGAGTAGGGGTATTTGCTCTTCGCACACCTGTCATTAGAGAATCAAGAATCAAAAGAATCAAAGCATTTATTCAGTATGTTGGCAGTATTAATATACGCACATATACACGTCAAAATCATAAATCATAAAGTAAATCATACCAATTATCACGTAAACATAGCAATAGAAGAATTTTAACGCTGTGAATTTAAAAAAAAAACAAATGTAATGAACCATTCAGCTGTCATCCAGTCGTTTACGCCAGACTATTAAAAAAAAAATCAAGTGGGTTAAAACCAACTATACATGTAGGTAACTGTGTGTTTCAGTACTTCAGACAATTTTTATATAAAAACACACAATCCTCTGTTGGAGGGTCGGGGGACTCTCCAACGGCTTGCACTACCCACATGACGGTTGAGGGTTGACCTTAGTGAGCAGGGTCAGCCCCCGCAGCGGCAGAGGCCCATGTGGGTCTGCCACCGGGGCAAGTTGATGAAAGCTAGCGCGATCCCATCTTGCCCCACCACGGTGGATGACGACTCACCCCAGATTTTTAGTGCGGTATCCTGCCCCTTAGGCAGCCATATGCAGCATAACCATATCGCTCGCCCGGGCAAGTGGTGTTCATAAAGGATTTTCCTGGGTCAAAAAAAAGGGCCTAGTGTCTAGTTGCTCGAGTAACTAGGCGAGCAAGTGTCCCAGTATGAACGAGGCTTTAACCTGTCGAAGAGACGAGAATAATTTTAACCTTGACAATGGCGTGTGTCTTAATAATTTCCTGTGCATTATGTGAAGATATTACAAGACTATTTTATTGTTTCCTGTGACGTTAGATAATCATGAATAGTTGTTGACAACATCGGTATTAACTTGTAGTGTAATTTGTGGGCGGGAATGTTGAATGTTTGAGGGCCCAGTGGTGTAGTAAAGCAAACCTTTTTGTAATACCTAAGTGTCATTAATAAACTTTTTCTTTTTCTTTTAATAAATGGTCGGCTTTGATGCCAGAGATAGATAGAGCTCAATCCCCGCCGTGCATCAATGGATTTTTCTATCGAAAAATGTATGTGCGCTTAGACACTATCTAGTTTCCGCCTGGCCAGCTACCACCCTCAAGTTAGAAAATCTGTCGGCAAACATCTGATGTGTTCCGGTAGCTATCCTTGAGAGCCAGTTCTCATTCTAGGCATAGAGTGCTACCATCCTCGACCGCATCATCACTGATCAACAGGTGAGATAGTGGTCAAACGCTAACCTATCAGATATAAAATAATTTAAGATCGTTTAAAAAACTATAAGAACCGACTTCAAATGCCGCGCTAGTAATTTTGAGTATCAAGTTAAGGTTTATCTCCATATCTCTGGAGATACTGGACATATCTCGATGAAATTTTAATGGAACCACCTGTGAAGTATACCCTTTCAAACATAATAAGAATTTTCCAAATCGGTTCAGGCGTCTTCGAGTAGTCGGTGAACATACATAATAAACAATAGATACCTCCTCCTTTTTTGTGAGGGCGGGTTAAACATACAGAAAAACAGCAAACCTTTTTGAAGTAGGTAAACATTCTAGCTAGCAACTTTACATGGGTTAGGTAGAAGGAAAAGCGCGCGGGGATTTTCGGATCGGTTTTTGGACACAGCGTGGTTTAAACTTAAAGTTACAGTTGGAAGCGGTTTCTGTTTTTTTTCTGTATTCTGAGCATACACACATATCTATTATTCTCTTGTGCTTATAATAAGCTCTGCATTCTCAGCGAGCCATCGACCTCAAGTTACATGACTATATTACGGGACCTGCATATTAAATCTGCGCGAATTAACATCTGTATAATGAGTCAAACAATTATTTAACTAATTAACCGGTGTAATGATCTCACATGCGCACGCGTAGCCGTCGCGTCGGCGCCGGCACAGCTAATATGGCCTGGCTATATGGTGTTGAGCAATAAAGGAAGGGGGTATAGACTATAGATTAATGTTATAGTTACTATATATTATGTACTGTGGTTATGTAGTAACCAAGACTATGTATTTTATTAATCTGTGCTGTTGTGAGTCTAAACTCAGATCAAATAATAGTTGGTTTAACCTTTTGAGCCCCACGCTACAAACGCACTCCCGTGTCCTGTACGCCAAACCTTGTACTATTATTTGGTCTGTGGTCAAACGGTACGGTACTGTACGGTTTTTGTCTTATATTATAGACGTCGTTGGCGTACAGGGCCTGTAAAGTGCTTATCACGTATATGTGACTTTGGCGTTTAAAAGTTTAAGACAAGGTCTACATTTAAAATATGTATTCTTATTTCAGTCTTACGGCTTACCACGTAGTACCATAGAGACACAGAGATAGATAGATACAGAGAAGAGAGAGAGAGAGAGAGACCACCGTCTGTACGCTAAGGCTAAGCACGCACGTGGTGCGTTTATTCTACCGAACGGTAGAATACACTGTATACAAAAAAAGTTGCGTATATTTCACCGCAAGTGAGCGCACTTCTTTGACACTCTATATGCACTTTACGAGCTGATTGAAGTTATACTTCTTTTGGCGCGATAGAGAAAAATGATGAGAGTGAATTTTTACGATGCGCGCACACACCGACAACTAAATTTAACACCGTGAAGTTAGTTCTAGGTGGTACGATGCGCGCGCACACTGACACCTAAATTCTACACCGTGAAGTTAGTTCTAGGTGGCATGACTATGTTCAAGTTGTATATGTCATATTTAACGTCATATTTTTCCGTTAATAAAACCTTTTTTAATTAAATAAAATCTTTTTGATTAATTTTAATATTTATCGTTAATCACTACTGCATTTTAGTTATTTTTTTTCCATACGCCACAGAAGTATAACTTTTAACGCGTGTACATAAGTACACACACTCTTTTTTTTTTTTAACTACGCAACGTATTTTAATGAGGTTTTTATCAATAGATATAGTGATTCAACAAGGTTTATATCCAGGCTTAAACGCAGGCAAAGGCGCGGTGTGCAGCTAGTTCATAATAAGTTACGATTTGTTCTGCCAGTAATTTATAAAAAAAACGAAATCCTTAGCAATTTTATTGCAATTTGTAACCGATTTCTACCGGCTAAGGTAAAAACAAAGTACATTCAATTACGTCAGACAAAAATAAACGTAATTGCAGCAAAGTTACAAAGTAAGTGTTGGTCTGAAGTCTTGAACGAGTTTTGCTAAAAATAACTTAGTATGTAATACAATTTCTTGGTAAAATGCGCGTACGTTGCGATGCCATGTCTGGAGCGGAAGGCTGTAAAAGGTTAAAATACGTGCTGGTTGAATGTATTATGGTTCCGGTAAGGAAAATAAATTACTTGGGCCAGTTTCGCGCGTTCCAGATAAAGATACGGATAGTTATCTGACATAGAACAAAGTTCTAGTTTATTTCGCTCAGATACAGGCTATCCGGGACTTTAAAACCGGTAAAACTCACTATTATTAATGGCCCAAGTCTACTTTAAAATCGTGTACGTTTTGCTCCTAATTTCAAGTACATTTTGTAAAACTGTTTCCAGGTATTCTTTTCAGGTTACTAAGAATAATATCGTTTTATTTAAATTAAAAATAGAGTTTAAAACGTATAAGTCTAGATAAGTAGAAATATTAACTTGCGTCAGTTCCAAGAACGGTCACTTGTGGCGCCACTTGTCAGTTGTCGCGTCTCGTGCAGACATTGATATATTGACGCAATCGCATCGTATGCTGTCAAGCAATTGCGCGCACGCATTTAGCATCGCAGCATTTGTCTCTTTCTTAGTATGAGTTATTGGCTGTCTGATTTATTGTTGTCGTCATTGTAGATAGGCTCAACAAGTTCTACAAGCTTCTAGTCTTTTTAACCGACGAAAAAAACGGAGGAGGTTATCAAGTCCACGCGTATATTTTTTTATGTATGACCACGCATAACTTTTTACACAGTAGTCTGATTTCGATAATTATTTTTTTTATTGGAAAGGGTATGCCCCAAGGGGGTCCCATTTAAATTTAAACGAAATCGGTCGAGCCGTTTTGAATACATCAACAAAAATAATGGATAAAAGTATCATTATTTTGATGATTTTATCATATCATCAATGTATGTTAACAAACACTGGAAAAAACAAAGAGCCGAAAATCGGGCTCTGTATTGCTATTCAGTAAGCTAATCTCGGAAGCGAAATTCGCAGTGAGATTTGAATTTCTTGTTACGAAATTCAACCGTATTCCAATCGCGTTACGATTTGAATTTCGTAGTACGACTCACCGCGGATTCCGCTTGCGAGATGCGTCAACTAGCTTACAGAATAGCCTGGCAGTTGCGTGTCTTGAGAGAGGCATATGTCCAGCAGTGGACTGATACCGGCTGATTATGATGATGATGATATTTTACAGGTGGTACCATTTAAATTTCATCGAGATATGTTCAGTATCTCCAGAGATATGAAGATAAAAACCTCAAACTTAATATTGCAATTGACTAGCGTGACGTTGAAAGTCGGTTTTTTAGTTTTTTTATGTGATATTAAATTATTTTTATTATTATTATAGAGCATAAATGTTTTATATAATGTTTGTCTAGGCCAGGGGTAAGCAATGACGCGTGCTTTAAACATAGTAGATTATGGCCACAAAAAAAAAAAAAATCCACTGAAAATCTTCAGTAAACTCCACATCTTTACTGAGTTATTAACCAATAGAATGTGTGCGAGTGTAAGGAAACAGCACAATGTTAAAAAACAAAATTCCACTGAAAATCTTCAGTAAACTCCGCATCTTTACTGAGGGTATGACTTGGACCAGACTATGACTTCAACTCGACCTGAAATTTGACTTACCCATCTCTATGACTTGAATTCACATAAAACTTTTTAACAAAAAAATTAAACCAACGAAAAAACTGAAAAGCAAAAAATAATGAAACATTTTTATTTAACCTTAATTACGAAGTTCTGATTTTTTAACGAAGCACGTTGCATTGTTAATTTGATTTGATTGTTTCTTTAAATGTAAGAGGCTATTTAGTGATCTTTGCTTATTGATTATTTGGCGTCGACTCAAAATTATTGAGGTATACATACCTACATTAGTTTAGGAACTTAGTTATTATGTTTAGTTAAAAACTCAAAACAATTACAAAAATATATACTTAGGTATACTAACAGTAGTTTAAGAACTTCATTATTAAGGTTAAATAAAAATGTTTAATTATTTTTTGCTTTTCAGTTTTTCCGGCGGTTTAATTTTTTTGTTAAAAAGTTTTATGTGAATTCAAGTCATAGAGATGGGTATGTCAAATTTCAGGTCGAGTTGAAGTCATAGTCTAGTCCAAGTCATACCCTCAGTAAAGATGCGGAGTTTAATGAAGATTTTCAGTGGAATTTTGTTTTTTAACATTGTGCTGTTTCCTTACACTCGCACACATTCCATTGGTTAATAATCGACATTTATTACACATTCACTAGCTGAGGAACACAAGTTTTAGGAAAAAATACAATGAGAGCACACACATTTTTTCACGTTGCCGCCATAACTCCTATAGTTCTTTAATTAAAATAATTTTAACGTACGTTAAATGTACAATTATGTTTTTTATGGTAAGTGTGAATATCGCGTTGATAAGATTCGAGAAGTGAGAGAAAATTTGTATTTGGCGCTCTCATTTGAGAAATTCTTCTTTCATAGTTTACTTACGCATCTCCTAGCTGTTTAAAAGCAACTATTTACAACAAAGCATTATTAAAATACAGCATTTAATTAAAGTTGGTACATAAAAACTTTTTAATATTCCAGCTTTATAATTAACAAAGAAAGCCTTATTTTCGCTCCTTTCTAGTTAAGCTAGCAACTTGACTCCAAGTAATTCTAAGTTACACGAGTTACAAATTAAAACTTAACCCTGTTGCACGTGGGTAATCCGGTTTAACGTCGAGTTAGATAACGTGACGCGAGCTAACTTACGTCTAAGTTGGTTTCAACGAGTTTTCATATTCCAATATTATTTTAAGTATTTGCCTTAGTACAAAAGCAATACTTAGTTTTTAGCCGACTTCCAAATAGGAGTAGGTTCTATGTCCGTCTGGTTGTATCTTTTAGTTAATAACACATTAGTAAAAATATCCAGATATATGGGGGATAAACACTTCAAACATGGCACTGAAATGAACCGATTTTAATTATTATTTTATTTTCGTGTAGGTAGGAAGGTATTAAGTCCGGATAATTTTATCAAAATTCAAAATTTGATGAGTATCTCTTAAGAGATATGGAAATGAACACCTCAAACTTACTAATGAAAATTAAAATGAAACCGTGGGCCACAGTGAGAAATAAATATATTTTTATAGACACTGGTCTAAGTGACAGAGAAGACCTCTCTGGGCTCAAAAATAAATACATATTATGATTTTATTTTACATTTTTAGTTAGGTACATTTTACTCCTTTTTTTAACTGACTTCATAAAAATGGAGGAGGTTCTCAATGCAACTTTTTTTTAAATGTTTTATACCTCAGTACTTCAAATCTTAACCGATTTGAAAAAATACTTTTTTGTTCGAGAGATTATGCTTCCCGTTTGGTCTCATTCAAATTATATCGAAATATGACAATTATCTCCGGAGTTATGGAGACCAACAATATAAACATTTTTGATACCTAGACGACATGATTATGACAAGAGGATAATTTTCACTATCGCGGCATGTGAAGTCGGTTTTTTTTTCGTTTTGCTAACGAACTTAATTTATTATTTAAGTTCACTGTTTCTGTGAGCTTCATGTTCATTATCTAATATATAAAATTCTCGTGTCACAGTTTTCGTTGCCATACTCCTCCGAAACGGCTTGACCGATTTTGATGAAATTTTTTGTGCTTATCCGGTATCTATGAGAATCGGCCATCCCCCTAAATGGTAGTCCACCCCTAAATTTTTTATTTATTTTTTAGACAAAATTTTTAATTTCTATTTTTTTATGATACAACATACAAAAATACATACAATCCTCAATTTTCACCCTTCTACGATCAACCTTTATTTTTTAATAGCCATTTATTTATATGGCAAAACAACGTTTGCCGGGTCAGCTAGTAATGTATATTATAATGCTGCGTATGTTTTGTTATTATTTTAAATTTATGACTATTGACTATATAACTGTCTTTATTGACTTTATTATATATTGACTATGTAAACACTAACTGTAAAATTAAAAGTAGCACAAAGTGAAACGTTTCGTGAAATCAGCAGTTTAAAAAAAGGTCACATTGTAAGCAACCTTCAAATAGCCACAAACCATTATTTCAAAAAAACATCACGTTTTCATCAGTAATTACGACATCGCATATAACCTGACCGCTCCTAAATGAAAACGGTCTAGAAACTTCCATTTAGGCTCTGATTTATCTACTAGGCAATTAGGAGTCACGCAACGCCTGTATTTATGAATAAAACACTGTATTTTATTCTGAAAAAATGTTAGCTGTAAATGAATAGATCCGACCAAACCACGATTGAATTTAATAAAAAATAAACAATGCCGCCATTTTGTAAAAAGTAGTCCGAACTTTTTGTATTATTTATTCTGTGTCCGAACTGAAATTAGCGCTCGCAAAGAGTTTTTACTCTACTACGGTCTTTCGCCATTTCTTCTATTCAGCCAGCATTTCACCCAAAGTAAAATTTTAAATTAAACCTAAGTTCTTTTGCGAACTTTTTATAAATAGAATAGTTGCAAGATATAAAAAGGGGTGTAACATTTAAAACCAAAACAAAGTTCTTTCGCGAACATTTCTAAACAGAGTAGTTGAAAGACATAAAAAGAGGTACCTATCGTATAAAAAAAAAGGTGTCACGTTTGACGCAAAATTCGTCGGAGCGTGAAATGGCCACGCTATAGGGTTGGTGCCATTCCAATTTGATTAGAATATTCATAAAAATGTGGAATATACTAACGAAATGTTTTGCTTTGATGTTTTTAAGGTTATACATTTTAGAGAAAGCTTGTTGTCACGAGTAGTTTGTCTATTTGTCTGAGAGCTAAATAGGCACTTGTTGATACCGACCTTTATGGTCACCGCCTACGTTTACCATTATCGTCAGGTTTGCACGTACAGTGACGGCAGACGTTTCAATCGAGAGGAACAGCTTCCAGTACCATTATCCTCTTCTCCTTTTAACCCACTTCTGACTGAGTAAAGATGACATTGACCCTAACAGCCGACACTAACTCGCACCATAAACCATTTATAAACTCAATGCGGCCACATAGCGTTGCAATTCGAATCTAAAGAGAATCGTCTCTGACATACTTACATATTTATTTATATCAGATCAAATTACGAATTTTAAAAAATCCGCGGTTTGTAGGTTAGGTAATATTTTAATGGTGTTTGTCAAGGGTTAGCTATCCCATTTAAAATGTTATAAACGAATATTCGCTGCGATGAAATGTATTTTGCTAACATAATATTATCACAAAAAGCCCTGAATTGAAACGTCAAAAGTTTCCGATTGGTGCATTGAAAATCGCAATTTCACGATTCAAGTCGAGTATGAGGCTCTTTCCGAATCCGAATAGGTTTTCGAATGGTTGAGAATCAGGGCGCTGGTCTACATCAAACAAAATCGTCCTCAATTTATCACATTTAGTAAAAACTTGCCTTTTATCAAAATTATAGAGATGATTTAGTTTTTCAATCTTAGCTTATATTTTTTCTACATTACAATAATCAAAACTGTTAAAAATAACTTTATAACAATAACTAATCTACAGATACTAATTCATAAGGTAAGTAACCTCATATAACGAGCTAAAAAAAATAAACAGCTTTCTTAAAAACTCTCGAAGCGGTAAGATCTGCAGTATCAATTACTATATTTTTTGCCACTCAAAGCCACCAAAGTTCCGCACTATAAATAATTTAATTAAATCTCTACAAAAGTCGCATCAGACCTTCTGACATTGTTCTACTACATCTGCTCTGCTCCAGTTTAAAACATCTGCCCTTCAGAGAATACCTTTGTGCTTCTTTGGGGCCCTTCGCGAATAGATCAAGGCTATTTGTGAGGTATGCGAAACCCTAATATTGGGTAGAGATGCGACTTGAGAATGCGAAGATATCGATGTTAAAATATCGATAAATAGAAGTGTAATTTAGATATTCCGGTCAATATTTTAATAGGTTTCTTTTTACATGCTATTATTTTAATAACTTAGCAGTTAAAAACATCTGAAACGTGTTCGTATGTGATTTGTCCGTCCATCTACATACCATTTTTCAGCCACTTGATGTAATGATAATTCAATATTATAGTACCCTTGAGCATATCTGATGATGGATTGATGGAGCCGGGATTTAGGGACTCAAACTCTCTAATGCCAAATAGCAGGCAGTCAAATTCGGGCTGGTATGTTTTGTTATCACTGGGCAACGGATTTTAATGCAGTTTACAGCAATAGATAGAGTGACTCAAAAGGAAGGTTTACAACCAGGCTTAAACCCGAGTCAAGGTGCGGGGCGCAGTTAGTTACATATAAAGTAATAATAACAGTAATCGGCTTGAATATATATTTAATTATCTCATCTATTGTGATTAATTTTATAGATTTCATGAATAAGTACAGTAAAATATAAAAACTATAAAGACCACAACACCGATAAAGATACGATAGGAAACGTTATCAGTGCACTAGATTTCATATGTATGATACACTTTCCCTGTTTCCGAAATCGTCATTATAATTTTTATCAGTATGTAAAGGTAAAAGACAAAAGAATATCTGCAACTCTGCCAATAGTACCAGTCATCAATAATATCCTTATCTTACTGCGGTTTTATTTGTTGACATACAGCTTTGTTGGCTTGTGCAAAAGATTCGAGGTCTTTGTACTAGCTAGATAAATCTTATCTATAGATAAAAGTAAGGAAGTAGAGTATTATATCGTGCTGGTTAGGGCCCAATAATTGTTTATTTACAACAATCAATACTGCTATTCCATTCATTTTATCACTGACGATTGACTACGATAAATTAATACTATTTAAAAATGTATTTATTTACAACGTATATAACAAAAGTGTTTATGTGACTGGATTTAGGCAAATACATCAATTACAGTATTTCTTGATGGATAGAGACGCAATGTAAACTATGGTTGCAAGATCATGCGTGGTGTGTCGGGTAACTGCTTTTTACAATCATTAGAGTGTTGTGGATTGCCACCTAGAGGAACTAACGAAATATTTTTACGCCGATTGTTTTACAGTGTTTAACAAAATATATTTATGTAATCTTTTACATGGTAATAAAGAGTATTTGTATGGTATTGTACTTCTAAAAATATACGCGTCGTCGTCGGCCGTGTTTAATATTGGGTAATTTCGAAAAATATCGAAAATTATCGATATAATGTCGATAAAGTTGCGAGATATTCCCATCCTTATCCCTATTCCTTCCTTTTCTCGTCTTCACTTCTGGTGTATTTTAAACCTATAATTACATGTTTTCCAATACGTGCATTCGTTGGCTTTGGAATCATTTATGAAGTCGTTTATCGTTGGTTTGATGGTGACGCCCACTTTTTATATATTTTTTTTTATGGCGGGGTAAGTTTCGCACGCGTAATGATATGTTTTGTTTGAACTGTTTGTGGTTTTTCTTGTGATGCTAATTTGTTTGATAATTAATATTGAATTATGACGGATGACATGTTATGATGTTTCTATGGGAATATGGTGGTGGGCTAGAATAATAAGTTATTTTAGTTTTGGGCGTTGTTAATGAAATTAATATCTAGTTTAGACATATTATAATTTGTTTAGAAAATATACTCCCACTAAAACATATTATAGGGATTAATTTACCCTTTTTGAATATTAAACGTACTTACCTTTTATTTTTGTCGTCTGATTAATTCAGTTATTTGTTTACATTGACATGATATGTTATATTTATGTCAACTATGAATGTGATTCACGAAAATGTCGAAATATAACCGTTATCGTCACATCTTGCACCATTTTATCCAACTTGAGTATACTGCTTTTGAAGAGCACTTAGTTTTAACGACAAGTTGTCGTTACTCGTTAGTCTCGTTACCGTTAAATGTAACGACTTTGAAAGATCTGGATTTGTGTTAACTTGTAAATAAATGTCAGACATTAAATTATTATATTTATCGTACTTGTACTTTTAGCCATACTTTTATAATTTTTATTTTTTTATATATCAGTAAAGATACTTGTTTCTGGGATGTAAGGGAGCACAAATACGACCTCGGTGCTCCCAGCCAACCTCACCTGCCCGTGGTGCATCCTGCTGACCAACAGACGGGGCTCTGGCGACCGACAAATGGCGGTATAACCATTCATATCTATGGCGTAGCTAAATTCTACAGGCCGGTGACGGGCAGCAGCGTCACCGGTGCGAGAAGCTACGTCCTGCGATCGCCAACACGCCTGCCCAGCGTGGCGATTAGGGCATATCCCTCCCAAGGGATGCAAAAAATTATGGAAGGACACCTAAAGCCAAGGCCCCCAGTTCCCGGCCGCCCTGCTATTCCTGACCACGGCGGCGGTCACGGTAACGGCAGGGCAGGGGGTGCTAAGAATCCCCGGGCTACGGTAGGCCGCCAGAAAAAACTGACCCTCGCAACCTATAATGGACGTACGATTCGGCTGGACGATCATCTGGCGCAGCTGGAGGAGGAGCTGAAACACATAAGATGGCACATACTGGGGCTATGTGAAGTCCGAAGACAGGGAGAGGACACCATAACCTTAGAATCGGGCCATCTTATGTACTACAGAGAAGGAGATCAGCCATCCCAAGGCGGCGTCGGGTTTCTGGTCAACAAGGTTCTCAGTGACAACGTTGTAGAAATCTCCAGTGTGTCGACCAGGGTAGCGTACCTCATAATTAAGTTAACCAAGAGGTACAGCCTCAAGGTTATCCAGGTCTACGCACCGACCTCGACACACTTGGATGATGAGGTGGAGAGCATGTATGAAGATATCTCCAGAGCTTTACACACCACCTCCAAGGCTCACTACAACGTTGTCATGGGAGACTTTAACGCCAAAGTGGGAGTACAAACTTGCGGCGAATCGTCTATAGGACCACACGGATTTGGGAGTAGGAATCACAGGGGACAAATGCTCGTCAATTTCCTCGAGAGGGAGGGGCTTTTCTTGATGAACTCGTTCTTCAAGAAACAGCCCCAAAGGAAATGGACGTGGCAAAGCCCCGACTTTGTGACTAAAAACGAGATTGACTTCATCATTACGGACAAACGGCGCATATTCAGAGACGTCTCAGTGATCACTAGGTTTAATACTGGAAGTGATCACCGACTGGTACGAGGCACTCTGGATATCGACTTTAAAGCCGAGAGATTCCGATTGATGAAGTCTACGCTCCGTCCGAACCTACTCCAAACCGTTGTTGGGTCCGAAACATTCCAATTAAAATTGGAAAATCGATTCGCTGCCTTGGAAACCACAGATGACGTAGACCAGAAACTCGAAGAAGTGGTGGAAATCCTCAGGGATGAAGGGACGAAGTTTTGCGAGAGCAAGCGTACGGGCAAAAAGTCCAAACTCTCGGCAGAAACACTTCGGCTAATGGAAGAGAGACGAACAGACCCTTTGTCAGCTTTGTCAACTAACCTGGTCGCAACAAATCCATAAAGAAGCTGGTACGACGCGACCTCCGATCCTCTAACACGCTCTTGATTAAAGAATCAATTGAGCAGAATCGGGGGTCGAAAGTGTTCGTCCAGCCTCTGGGTAGAAGCCACCTCACAAAGCTGACAACGTCAACGGGGAACGTCGTCGCATCCAAGCCGGAGATTCTGTCGGAAGTCGAAGACTTCTACGGCAAGCTCTACGCATCGCATGCTTCAAGGCCCGAACCCGATACTGAGGATTCTAGAGCCACCTTAACCCGCCACTTCACAGAAGATCTGCCCGAAATTAGCCGAGACGAAATCGTGATGGCCCTTAAACAACTCAAAAATGGAAAAGCCCCAGGAGAAGACGGAATCACAACGGAGCTTTTAAAAGCCGGAGGAGCTCCAGCAGTTCAACAGTTTCAGCAGCTATTTAATTCCGTTCTTTTTACTGGGAGAACTCCACAGGCATGGAACAGAAGCATGGTGGTTTTGTTTTTCAAAAAAGGAGACAAAACCCTATTGAAAAACTATCGCCCAATTTCGCTTCTGAGCCATGTCTACAAGCTGTTTTCAAGGGTCATCACGAACCGTCTTGCGCGAAGACTCGACGAGTTTCAACCTCCGGAACAGGCCGGGTTTCGAAGCGGTTACGGCACCATAGACCACATCCACACGGTGCGGCAGATTGTACAGAAGACCGAAGAGTACAATCGGCCCCTGTGCTTAGCATTTGTGGACTATGAGAAGGCCTTTGACTCAATCGAAACCTGGTCTGTTCTCGAGTCCTTGCAGCGTTGCCAAGTCGACTGGCGATATATCGAAGTGATGAGATGTCTATATAATGCCGCAACGATGACTGTACAAGTACAGAACCAGCGAACTAAACATGTCCACCTGCGTCGAGGAGTGAGACAGGGGGATGTCATATCCCCGAAACTGTTCACTAACGCCTTGGAGGATATGTTTAAGACGCTGGACTGGAAAGATCGTGGCATTAACATCAACGGCAGGTACATCTCTCACTTACGATTCGCAGATGACATCGTCATTATGGCAGAGACGCTGCAGGACCTACAAAGGATGTTGAATGGCCTAGCTGATTCTTCTCGTAGCATCGGTCTCCGGATGAATTTGGACAAAACCAAAGTCATGTACAACGAGCACGTTGTTCCGGAACCGATTGCCGTAGATGGAATCCCACTCGAAGTTGTCACTAAGTATGTTTACCTAGGGCAAACGCTCCAACTAGGCAAACATAACTTCGAGAAGGAAATCCAGAGAAGAATTCAGCTGGGCTGGGCAGCATTCGGAAAACTCCGTCGAATCTTCTCGTCGCCGATACCACAGTGTCTAAAGACAAAAGTCTTTAACCAGTGCGTCCTACCTGTGATGACATACGGAGCCGAGACGTGGACACTCACAGTCCGACTGGTCCACCAGTTTAAAGTCGCTCAGCGAGCTATGGAGAGAGCTATGCTCGGTATTTCTCTGCGGGATCGAATCCGGAACGAAGTAATTCGCCAGAGAACTAAAGTTATCGACATAGCTCAACGGATTAGCAAGCTGAAGTGGCAGTGGGCTGGTCATATCTGCCGCAGGACTGATAACCGTTGGGGCAGACTTGTCCTAGAGTGGAGACCGCGAATCGGCAAACGTAGCGTAGGACGTCCTGTGACCAGGTGGAGCGACGACATACGCAAAGCGGTGGGCAGTGACTGGAAGAGAAGAGCCGAAGATCGGGCTCAGTGGCGCATCTTGGGAGAGGCCTATGTCCAGCAGTGGACTGATACAGGCTGATGATGATGATGATGACTTGTTTCTGAAAATTATCGTGAGAATTACACATATAATTATTTAAAACGGACTTTACACTCACCGGTTAAGATATCGAAATTACTCCGACCCGTTTCGGACATTTTTGAAGTCCATTTTCACAGGAGTCAGGCCCTACAGCGCGTCCCTCGCGCGACGGGATTCGGTACGTAACTTAAGGACTTCAAAAATGTCCGAAACGTGTCCGGCGTATTTTCTATATCTTAACCCGTGAGTGTAAAGCCGTTTTAAATAATTATAAGTAAAATATACTTTTATATTCTATTTTCTGCTTCAATTTAAATTTCTTCCGTACAATTTATTTAGTTAATTAGTTGCAATGTAGTTTATATACTTCTATTGAGCGACATAGTCAAACGTAATAATGATAACTCTCTTTAAAAAGGAATATTTGTATTGTTTTACGCATAGGCTAGCCAAAAATTATGTAGGTATATAAATAATGTCCCATATCTTAAGGCTTTACATATGGGACATTATTTATACATCAAAAGATCTGATTTCAGCGCAAGAATTTGTTCTATTTACTTATATTTGTGCATTATACCTACTTTTGTATGGAAATCGTACCATCTTAGCCAAGAAATTATATTCAAAGCTACCATTGTACCTACTTGCACCCATTACATTGAGACTTATAGATCAAAAGACGTTACATGGTCTGCAATTTTTAAATGTACCTAACAAAAATTTAAATCTACCAATTAAAAAACAAACTAAACTGTAGGTACCTACTATTCAATAACACCAAATCTTACACTCCGCAAATTCTGCTCGGCAATTCTCATACGAACTATCACTTAATATTCTAACACACGAGAACATAAACGCCATCTGTGCTGGCAGAACGCAACTATGCCATAACTGTCAGTTAAACGACCTATTAAGTCGGGCCGCAACTGTATGCACTTGTCGAGTACATTTCGGTTATCATATTCTGAATATCCTGTGCAGATGCGAATGTTCAAGGTAGCTTCCTAGGTCGATACTACATAGAAACACTTTATAAAAAAAACATAGGTACCTACAGACTATTCAGAATCAAGAAAGAGCGTATGTAAAATAGTTTAAGATCGTTTAGAAAAGGAAAAAGTTGACCTAAACTTGACTAAGTTTGAGGTATTTATCTCCAATTCTCTGAATAGGTACAAGTACATAAAATTTTTATTTAAAAAAAATTGAAAATTATTGCAATTGCAATAGGACAGGAAGCATAGGAATTCTCTAAACCAAAAAATATTTTTTTAAATCAGTTCCTACTAAATGAAGGAGTTCTGAGATAGCAAATTTACAAAAAATAAACTGGCCAAGTGCAAGTCGGGGCTCGCACTCATAGGGTTCCGTACCACACTACAGTATTTTATAAGATCGAGCAAAAAATACCACTATCATTTTTCGCCAGCAAAAAATAATAATTAATAAACATTTTATTTCTTATAACGCCATCTAACGTCTAACAAAGGTGTTAGGGATCGACATTTCAATATAACGCCATCAATGGGACGTTTACCTAACTAAGTGTTCATAGATGGCGTGAAATGCCGGAAAAAACACGTTTCTTGTATGGGGATTCTCCCTCTATTATTTTTAAGATTATTCTGTTTTTTAACCGACTTCAAAAAAAGGAGGAGGTTTCTCAATTCGACCGTATATTTTTATTTTTTATTTTTTTATGTTTGTTCGCGGATTTCTTCGTCGCTTATGAACCGATTTTGATTATTCTTTTTTTGTTCGTAAGGAGATATCCCAAGTGTGGTACCATGGTAATTTTATCGAGGTCTGATAAGTATCTCCAGAGATATTGAGATAAACATCTCAAAATTGGTACTGAAAATGAATAGCGCGGCATTGAAGTCGGTTCTTTTTTAGTTTTTAAACGATATTATAGTATTCGTTGTTATAGCGGCAAAAGATATACATCACCTGTGAAAATTCCAACTGTCTAACTATCACGGTTCATGAGATACAGCCTGGTGACAGACGGACAGAGAGACAGACAGACAGACAGACAGACAGACAGACAGACAGACGGACGGACAGCGGAGTCTTAGTAATAGGGTCCCGTTTTACCCTTTGGGTACGGAACCCTAAAAAATACAGTCGAATTGAGCACTTTTTTGCGACTTTTTGTGAATTCGGTTAGAAATAATAAAACTATAGGCGAAATAATTGCTAAGAGCACAGTAATTAGATTACAATAATTTACTATGCTAAAAGCTGTGTTACAGACGACATTTCAATGTGGTGATAGGTATAATAGTATCAGCAAACTTAAACTTAGTTACATGGAGACTAGAGTAAGTCTCCATGCTTAATCGAATGGCATTCGTAAATTAAAAACTGCCAGAGAACATTATGTGTTTATTTTTACTCAACTATTTATCGATGAGTACTAGGTATAGAATCCAACGATCGCATCACTAATACTTAGACTAATATAGTCTGACGGACTAATAAACTGCATCAAAGATCAGGATTACTTTCGAATTAATTGAATAGTCCTTTCTAGTGTATACACTATACACGGATATGATACTACGCTGTTATGAAGGTAACGAACCAAACTATAGCTTTCAATTTAAAGTTGTATAATTTGTAATAATATTTTATTCAGTGGCGTCTTGAACATTGGTGCAGTTTATGAGTCCGTCAGTTTATGTTTTCTATTCGCAGACTAAAACCGGCTCCATTTAGCAACAGCCGCAAAAGTGACGTGATCCTACGTGCTCGATTCTATGACGTCACGACCATTCAGCCTTATTTACTACGCCATAAACCAGAACAATACATTCATTAAGTACAATACCAGGTCTTCCTTAATCACTTACCTTCTGCGATCTATATCTACGTCAAACCATATTTCAACGTACGTAGGTATTATTATATAGGTACCTATATAGTTATACCTATGTAGAGTTTACTAACACCCGCTAACAACAAAAACATAATATTAAAAGAATTAAAGGCAAAATTTGCATACCGAGCAAATATAATGTTACCTTCAAGTTACATACCTACTAATCTTCGACCAAAATAGTTTGGTCAAAGTTACTAATCAATGTCGAATTCAAAATATGTTTTGGCCAATTTGGAAAAAGGGTTGAGAAAGTAACAATTCTTGACTTACTGACATCTACTTTTCAACAACGATTCCACTTTGGATTGCATCATCATATGGCAGTCAAATGTCTACGATACTAAAAATAACTAGGTAACTAACTTTATAGATAATTTATGCATTGGGAAGAATAAGTTGCGAATTGTGATGTATCGAATCAGTAGTAGTGAGTCTAATAGTCTGTTCTTTAGAATCACATTTAAAACTCACGAAAACTATAAATCAAGAGTATCGAATCAATTAGTCTTGCATAGTTCGTTTGAAAAGAAGCCTCCTACTAACAACCTTATAACTAAAAATATACTACCCTGATACTACTGATATAGGTACATATATCAGCTACCATTCGCTTTTATTAGCCCACTGCTGGACATTGGCTTCATTTGAGCACAATCCTCGGCTACTCTCGGCATAGAAAAGATAATAATACTACGTATCATTCAGCTCTTTCTATTCGTTTTGCCATCATCGCTTCATCTTGTGAAAGCGTCCCAACACTACGTTTGCCGATCCGCAGTTTCCACTTAAGACTCGTTGATCCTAAGCGTCATCGGTAGTCGGTTCTTCTGCTGATATCAGTAACAAGCTCAAAATGCTCTGGATCAGTAACATAGGCTCTGACGTCATCACGGCCTGCTTGCTGAGTTTATAGAATCACGTACTATTCTCGGCCATTCATACACGTACGGGTATGGAGTGTGAATCACTCATTCATATTCGGTCAGCCGAATTTTGGCAGTTAGTTGATACGGTTAAATAACTGTATATCCATACTTTCATACTACTTTATACTAATATTATAAAAACGTTTGTAACTCTGACACTCTGTGTCTGTTGGTTACCTAATCACGCCTACACGGAAGATTTGAACTTACTGAAATTTAACAAGGAGATACTTTATAGCTTAAGGATAAACATATAATATTTTATGCTTTTTTTTAAATAAAACCATGATTTTTATACATAACTTAAATAACTTAGATCACACTAATTTTGACAGAGCTTTACGGTGATAAAATGCTTGGTGTACGTGAACGAAGTAGCAGCTATCAACATTGTAATTTTTTTTCATGCATAAAAAAAACAAGATTAACCGTAATTAAAATAATCAATAAGTTATGGAACAGGTAATCAAGTGTAATGCATAATTTTACCTATCATGTAATCAATTTCCGTAATTGATTACTATAAATGGGGATTTTAATTAATGAGATAACAACACGCGAAATGCTTTAAAGAAAATTATAATATGAATATGCATTATCAAGCAAAGAAACTTGCAATAAATAAGCAATTTTATTTCATTTATACTTAGCTTAACAATTTTAGCTGTACCTAATTTCATGTGAATTTTATGTGAAATTCACGTTTAAGTTTAAGTCACAGTCCAGTCCAAAGTCATACCCCAAGTATAGATGGGGATGCTTTCAGTTGAGGTTTGGACAGAACACACATTTAACATGACATTTACCTAATGGTTAACTTTCCAAATTTTTGCACATTAACGCAAACATCGCGGCAAAACAAAAGTTAAAAAAAAAACACTAAGTATAATCACGATCACACGCATACATTTTCGTTCCCGCCAAAACTCTAGCAGTATTTATTTAAAACTTGTTTACAAATCCTAGTCATTGACTCCGCGGAAATTATTTTCAAATTTCGAACTAGGGTTGTGAAAACGCATGCACCGGTATCGAGAATCGGGAGCACGCGTTCGATTTACGATTCGAGTCGCGCCTAAACAATGGCTTCCGCTTCCGTTGCGCTGGCAAGAGCCCACGTGCGTTTGAAGTTAACTTTTTTTGTTGGAAAGTAAATGTTTAAGTTATTTTTAAAGACGTAACATCAACGATACAATATCTTTAGGAACATAAAATAAAAAGAGAACTAAAATCGTGATTTGAATTATTATTATATTATTTTTGAAATTATCATTCGATTGATGTGAGATTACTTTAAGATTTGAAGTTTTTAAATAAAAAGTTATACTCGAACTAGATGCTCGTACATGAAAGAGATACATCTGTAGAAATATCCAGAGAGTTATTTAAATATTAAAGGATCTTTCTTTCAATCGAGATCAGTTTGTGCGTCATCGAGCATTAATATCAGTTTTGTGCTGAATAATATTTATTTTATTTTGATGCCATTAGTTTTAAGGGTTTTTGACATCATGTCTTATATTTAGCACATGACGAAAAAGACTAAATACGGACTCGTGGACATGTATCCCGTTTAAATAACATGTTGATGTTTTTAAATGTTTGGATCTATAAATAAAAATATTGTACCTAAGTATTTGAATAATAGCAAGCTTGCATGCTTTAAATGTAAGTAAGAAAAGGCACAGAATAAATAATAGTACAAGAATAGACAAAATATGGCTTGAGAGCATTTTTTCTCCAAATATATTTTATAATCGAGGATCAAGATAGAGAAGATAGAAATAGAGAGATAGATAGAGAAATAGAGGATCGGGATCGAATCCGGAACGAAGTAATTCGCCAGAGAACTAAAGTGATCGACATAGCTCAACGGATTAGTAAGCTGAGGTGGCAGTGGGCTGGTCATATCTGCCGCAGTACCGATAACCGTTGGGGTAGACTGGTTCTAGAGTGGAGACCGCGAATCGGTAAACGTAGCGTGGGACGTCTTGTGACCAGGTGGAGCGACGACATTCGCAAAGCGGTGGGCAGTGACTGGAAACAAAGAGCCAAAGATCGGGCTCAGTGGCGTGACTTGGGAGAGGCCTAGGTCCAGCAGTGGACTGATACCGGCTGATTATGATGATGATGATAGTTTAAAATTACAAGACGCTTGAGACACTCGCGTTCGTACCTCCTTGCTTTTATAATATAAAGGGCTATTATTATCTCTAGTCTACTCAAAAATATGTAAGGATTTTAGTTTGAAAGTTTTAGCGAGAATTATTCATATTTAAATTGAACGTACTGGCTTTTTGTCTCGCGTTTATTTATTTCGGATGTGCTCTGACGTATTACGCCGAAACCTAGTCGGAGCATATCCGAAATTAATACAATGCGGAAAAAACTGATACGGTCAAATTAAATACGTTACGTGTGTTAAGTGCGATCATCAATAAGCTAGCTTTTCTAAAGTAGGACGAAGGAGACAGACACAACAAGAACTTAAAAAAAAAATCAAAAGCAAATTTGAGTCCAATGATATCTTAATATAATACCAATAAAGTTCAACAATTATCAAACGGCATCGTTAAGTTGTTTCCGTTTGCCGCTAAATTGCTGCCAACGTTTGCAGTCCCATGTTGTATAGCACTGTTGCATAGTTACCGTGCAGTTCAATATCTCAGTTGATTTGTTGGCCGGAGAGCTAGGGTTGACCGACTACTGCCAGATTTATAGTATAGTGTTCTAAACAAAAAGTTGTACATATTGTCTTTTATTTTTCAACCGACTTCCAAAAAGAAGGAGGTTCTCAATGCGTCTGCATGTTTTTTTTTTGTGTGTATGTTACGCTATTACTCCGTCAATTGGGAACCGATTCGGATGATTCTTTTTTATTTTGTTAATCGGTAGGGAACGTTTTCGAGGTGGTCTCCTTGTAATTTCATCGAGATCTAATAAGTATCTCCAGAGATATGACGATAAACGTCTCAAACTTGCTACTGAAATTGACTCGCGGGGCATTGAAGTCGTTTGTTTTAGTTTTTAAACTATCTTAATTATGAAAGGAACTTTTTGAATGTAAATGAACGAAAATTTATTTAAGATATTATTGGCAGGTCACAAACATTTTTGTAATTTTTTCTTAAGAATAGGATTTAAAGTTTTAAAGCTGTTCAAACTTTATGACATCATTATTGACACAAGATCGCCCGAGAAATGACCTTCAAGTATTTCTGAAACCTGAAACCATTCAAGATCAAACTCCGTACAAAGATGATATCACCTCGTTAATGGATAGATTGCCTGTTAATTTCTATCACATGCTCATGCTGACTTCATGAATGAAACTTGTATGAATCACGATTCAGTGCTATTTACATGAGACAAGGCAATCAGGATCAGGTATTCTCAATCATTCGAAAGCAAATTCGGATTCGGAAACTGTCTATCCTTCGAGTCGAATCTTTGCAATTCACAATGCTCCGATCAGTTACTTTTGATATTTCAATTCGAAAGAATCCATGATTCTAATTGGAAAGGTTTCCGCGACAAAATAGCTCACGGATTTATCTATATTCAAAATTAAAAATGAAGCTTCCGAATAGGTTTTCAAATTATTGAGAATCAGGGCGCTTAGGGCAGAAAGCGATGTTAGGAGGTTGTCAGATATTTAAAAATAACCATGTATTTTTGCATCATTAGCATCATTATTATAATCAGCCGGTGTCAGTCCACTGCTGGAAGTAGACCTCTACCAAGACACGCTACTGAGCCCAATCTTCGGCTCTTCTTTTCCAGTTACTGCCCACAGCTTTGCTTATATCGTCGCTCCACCTGGTCACAGGACGTCATATCTATCTATCATCTCATCTCATATCAAAATCGGCATGTATTATAAACATTTTGAAGGGCTTCTGACTCCTGATGTTTAGTAATGCTAAATCAAGCTTAACGTTTATTCAACTTGACAGCCCTAGGTTCCCGTTCGCTATATCCGCTCGAATTTTATTTGCTTTCAAACTCATATGTATGGGAATTTATGTAATGCATTGTTTTGTTTCTTTTTTTAGAAGGAGGATCTTTAAAGTCATTCTGATGAGACCACATTACGATTATGTCTTCCGCTATCATAAGCAAGGTGCGTTGGCAGAATAATTCATAATGCTTATAGTTAATGCTTCTTTCATTAACATCAACCAAAACAAAACAAGCCAAAACATCTAATGTGTTCCGGCAGCTATCCTTGAGAGCCAGTTCCCATTCTAGGCCCAGCGTGCTTATCATCCTCAACCGCATCACCACTTACCAACAGGTGAGATAGTGGTCAAACGCTAGCCTACAAGATGTAAAAAAAAAACATCAGGCTTATGATATCTTCATACTTTTTTATCAAAATCCGTTCCCTTCTAGTATCCCTATGTTTCAATATAAATGCCTTATTAATCACAGGATTGCATAAAAGCCTGATTGTCTAATAATATATATATATATAATACAATGCCAAGCAAAAATAAGCCAAAACAAAACAAAAATGCAGAGAGCAGCATTCAAGTTCTGATCTTGTAATTGGCTCTCGACGAGTCTAGAATATCTAGATAGCTAACTCTATTAAATTGTTCCTCCCAGCGAGCCTCCCCTAACGAGTTGCATTGTGGCTATAAAAAGGGGTGCAATCTACGAAATAGGTCAACCGGGTCGACTAGCCGGTATGTGTGAAACAGTACCTAAAGTAGGCGCAGAAGAATGAACGATTGCGCTACTTGAGTCATCACAGATGACAGGTGGAAGGAGCATATTAGTCGATGTTCCTCCTGACTTGCTACCGAAAATTAGCTTATCCCTATCGAGGACAAAATCTGCCGCCAAAATCGGTCTTGCGGCAACATAAAGCCCTTGAGAGTCAGATGTGTTCTAGGCCTACCGTTAGCGTGTTCACCATTTTCGGTCATATCATCGCTTACCACTTGACGAAATAAACCACTATCTCGTCAGGTGGTTCGTCAAACGTAACCAACGTTTGAAGTTCTTGATAAGATATATAAAAAAAAAATCTAAATGAGACCCCAAAAATGCCAAATCTTACCTTTTGGTAAGTAAAGGTGTGGTTGATGATTGTACACGGCAGGCCTAGAATTGAACAGGCTCTATATAATATCGATAATTACTCAAATGTCGATCATGTCGATACAAATGTCGTCGATTTCATCCCCGCCCTAACACGTCACTTAAATTTTTACTACACACGTGAGTAGAGTGACTGTGGTATAACACTATTTAGCTAAAACTACCTTGAGACCATGTATAGAGAATACTCTTTACTTAGTCTGAAGCCAGTATTAGCTTATCAATTTATATGAAACAATTATTATAAATAGTAAGAATGTCTATTGGTTTAAATGTACAGTGTTGATTGATAGTTACTTACAATACAAACAATTCATACAGGAAGTAAAAGTACATCTATGCTAGAAATACCATAGTTATCCAAAGTCCCAGTATACACTGTGTCCGCACAATATTGCTTCGAATACTGGTATCAAAATTTCTAAGTGTAGAAAGCCACTTAAAATCGAATAGGCAATATTATAATTCTTTACCCGTTAGTTACTTTACTACTTAGTCCGATCGTAAAGTGTGTACACACACATTCCCCGAAATATTTCCAAAATAAAAACTGAGATACCTTCATTACTGCAAAGCTAATGTTTTTATAGCGCCACCAGCGCTTCGGGCAAATGGCTTTTCCGATTGCACAGCGCGACCTACATTACGCCTTACAGCGATGAAAGCGCAACTTTAAGAAAAGCTTTTAAGCTGTGACAACACGTATCGCGTATCGTACCAAAAAGGCGCGTATCGTGCGGAAACGTGTCATTAATAACATTAGGGATGACATCTATGGTTTCATATCAGATCTGCAGATACACTTTATGGGATGGATAATGATATGGTTTATTAGTATTGATATGGTGAAGGCGATCATTATCTCTTACGTGCATCCCTTATTTGGGGTCGCAGCAACATTATTACCAACTATTTGTTTCGCAAACATGGGTATGTTATGCGAGAACCTATGTGAGCGCTGTGCGTCGTACGTACGTGATAAGTGATAAGTGATATACGTCGCAAGTGATGATCATCATAATCGTTTTCAGCCTATACTAGTCCACTGCTGAACATAGGCCTCTGCAATTGCACCCCACTGAACACGATCCTCGGCTAATCTTATCCAGTTCTTGCCAGCCACCTAACAAACATCATCGCTCCACATAGTCTACATGGAAAGTGATGATAATGATAAGTGTTGATAATTGAGACTTTTGCGTGCTACAGTTTCTGTTATAGGATGACGTCCCCACTTATCTTTAAACGGACTCGCTTGTCCTGATACCATATAAAAAAAAATATCGCATATAAGACCATCATCATCGTCATCATCAGCCTATCTCTGTCCACTACTGGACATAGGCATCACCTATGGCACGCCACTGAACTCAATCTTCAGCTCTTTATTTCCAACCGCTGCCAGCCAGCTCGCGTATATCATTGCTCCATCTAGCTGGAGATCGCCTTACACTATACATCGAAGACCATATTCTAACAAAAATGTCAATTACAACAAGCGAAGCCTTAACAGTGCAACTGTGCAAATAACAACTCTACGTTTACTACTAACTACGTCACAACTAGTCACAAGTCACTAACTGCATTAAAAGGTCATACCGGCTGGAGCCATACAAGTCAATGTCACCTCATGAGTCAACCTCAAGAGCAACAAGAAACGATGCAGTCATCAGATAAAAATAAACTGCTTGTTATGGCAAGATAGTAAAGAATCTATTCCATAAAAGGTTTAACGGAAAATCAGGTGTTTTTAAACACTAGGTGTGTGTAAAGGTGTGCGCAATAGAAATTACCATAATGTGGTCTGAATTAACGTTGATAGTTCTAAACGCAAATATGTAAGAACATTTCCACAAGTGGTAGGAGTAAATTATATCAATGTTCCGCCTGACTTGCTACCAAAAAGTAGCTTACGACCGTTAAGGAAGAAAAACATATCACGCCATAACCTTACGGTGTTCCGGCAGCACACAGCCCTTGAGAGTCAGAGTATTCTAGGCCTAGCGTGTTCACCATCTTCGACCAAATCCCCTGACCACATCCTCATATTCAAGTGAGATGGCTCAATGCTCGGTTAGAAAATTAATAAATAGGAAAACATGGTAAAGAAGAAAAATAGTTCCAGCTAGTAGATATGTATTTACAGATACATCTGTAATTCCCGACACCCCCGTCATACATTCAGAGATCCTTCCCAAGAGATCAAGGAAAGGCCACACCGCCACAACGCTCGGGTTCCGTATTCAATAACATCCCTTCAGCTGACCCCGATAAATTGGAAGAAGCTTCGACATGGGAGTATCGGGGAAAGTCAGGAGCGGAAGCGAGTTGCACTTTCTTTAGTACGTGAAAAGAGAAAAAGATTAGAGAAAAGTTAATGGTAGGTTTGAATTTAAACAAAGTTTTAGTTTTAGTCTGGTTTTAATAGTATCTCCAAGGCGCAAAACGATGGAATTATAGTATTTACTAGCTGTTACCCGCGGCTTCGCCCGCGTTATTTGTGTCTATGACCATTGAGGTCTAGATCGATGATCTCTTAGGCCAAGTCACCATAGATGACCCTCAAAGTCGAACTCAATATCCTCTATTGTTAAAGTCATTAATCATTTTGGTTAGGTATACGAAGTTGTGCTGTTTAAATTTTTGACTCAACACAACAGTTCCTGAAACATTTCTTACAAAGAAAATAACGTGAATAGCTGCGCGAGCGTAGCGAGCGCTATTATTGGGCGAGTGAAATTTTTTTATGGCTTTTTATAACCCTGACAGTTTAATGACCTAATCATCAAGTCAATATAGATGACTCTTAAGTCGAACTCGATATCGTCTATTGTTAAAGTTATTAATCATTACTTGGTACTTGGTAAACCTAACCAAGGCTTACCAAGTTCTGTTAAAGTATTTGAGTCAGTTTAATGTATGAGGCTGTTAAAACACGCTATTATATGCTATGTAGCGTTATTACTGCGCAAGCGAAGTGAGAAACTTTTTTATGACTTTTTATGACCCTGAAAGTTTTTAAGACCTACTAAGTCAACACCGATAAGGTTAAACTTGATATCCACTTATTTTAAGGTAAAAAAATATTATGAATATTGAAGGTTGTACTGTTTCAATTTATGACTCGTTTTGATGCATGTGACTATTAAAATACAAAAGTTGCTGAAATGTTTCCTACAAAGTAGATATAACAAATGCTTGCGCGACCGGAGCGAGCGCTATTACTGCGCGAGCGTAGCAAGCCCTATCACAGCGCCAGCGAAGCGAGCGCGAAAAATGTTTACGACTTTTTATGACCCTGACAGTTTTTATGACTTACTAAGTCAACACTGATGACACAAACATTAAACTTGATATCCACTTATATTAAGGTTAATAATTATTATGATTATTGAAGGTTGTACTGTTTCAATGTATGGCCTCGTTTTGATGCATGTGGCTATTAAAATACAAAAATTGCAAAAATATGACCTACAAAGTAGATAAAACAAAGGTTTGCACGAGCGCAGGGAGCGCTATTAATGCGCGAGCGAAGCGAGCGCGAAAATTTTTACGTCTTTTTATGACCCTGACAGTTTTTATGACCTACTAAGTCAAGACCGATGACCCTAAGGTTAAACTTGATATCTACTTATTTTAAGGTAAAAAATCATTATGATTATTGAAGGTTGTACTGTTTTAATTTATAAACTCGTTTTGATGCATGTGGCTATGAAAATACAAAAAATGATGAAATATAACCTTCAAAGTAGATAAAACAAAGGTTTGCGCGAGCGGAGCGAGCGCTATCGCCGCGCGAGCGAAGCGAGCGCGAAAAATTTTACGACCTTTTATGACACTGACAGTTTTTATGACCTACTAAGTTAACACTGACGACACAAAGGTTAAACTTGATATCCACTTATTTTAAGGTTAGAAATCATTATGATTATTGAAGTTTGTACTGTTCCAATTTATGACATGTTTTGATGAATGTGGCTATTAAAATACAATAGTTGCTGAAATGTTTCGTACAAAGTAGATATTACAAATGCTTGCACGACCGGAGCGAGCGCTATTACTGCGCGAGCGTAGCAAGCGCTACCACTGCGCGAGCGAAGCGAGCGCGAAAAATGTTTACGACCTTTTATGACCCTGAGTTTTTATGACCTACTAAGTTAATACTGATGACACAAAGGGTAAACTTGGTATCCACTTATTTTAAGGTTAATAATCATTATGATTATGGAAGGTTGTACTGTTTCAATTTATGCCCTCGTTTTGATGCATGTGGTTATTAAAATACAAAAAATGTTGAAATATTAACTACAAAGTAGATAAAACAAATGTTTGCGCGAGCGCAGCGAGCGCTATCAATGCGCGAGCGAAGCGAGCGCGAAAATTTTTACGTCTTTTTATGACCTTGACAGTTTATATGACCTACTAAGTCAAGACCGATGACCCTAAGGTTAAACTTGATATCCACTCATTTTAAGGTAAAAAAATCATTAATATTATTGAAGGTTGTACTGTTTCAATTTATAAACTCGTTTTGATACATGTGGCTATTAAAATACAAAAAATGCTGAAATATTACCTACAAAGTAGATAAAACAAAGGTTTGCGCGAGCGTAGCGAGCGCGAACATTTTTACGTCATTTTATGACTCTGACAGTTTTATGTCCTACTAAGTCAACACCGGTGACCCTTAGGTTAAACTTGATATCAACTTATTTTAAGGTTAATAATCATTAAGATTATTGAAGTTTGTACTGTTTCAATTTATGGCCTCGAATTGATGCATGTGGCTATTAAAATACAAAAAATGTTGAAATATTACCTGCAAAGTAGATAAAACAATTTTTGCGTGAGCGCAGGGAGCGCTATCAATGCGCGAGCGAAGTGAGCATGAAAATTTTTACGTTTTATGACCCTGACAGTTTTTATAACCTACTTAGTCAACACCGATGACCCTAAGGTTAAATGTGGCTGTTAAGACAGGAATGCTTTTGAAATACTTCCCACAAAGCAGATAAAACACGTTGGGCAAGCAAAGCCATCTTGTATATTTTGATGACTTTTAATGACCCTGACAGTTTTATGGCCTAATTAAGGCACGTATTAAGTTTAGTCATTAACTATGAACCTAAGCTCAAACTTTTATGATTATGCAAACTCTATGTAAAGTTAAAAAAATATATAGGCACCCACACTTAACTGCCGAAAAAAGTATTCTTTGCCCTTTTATGCCTTATTTAATGTCTGTACAAAATTTCATCTGAATTGGTCAAGCCGTTTGGCCGAAAAGAGGCCACAAATTTACAAAATTCCATAATAAAAATATAGAAAACCAAAATGTCCACCCAAAAAAAGTATTCGTTGCCCTTCTATGTCTTTTTGACTGTCCGTGTACAACATTTTAGCTTAAATGGTTAACCAGTTTGACCGAGAGTAGGCCACACATTTACAAAGTTCAATTTAAAAATTCTGGACAACTGGACTCGACTGCCAGAAAAAAAAGTATCCTATGTGATTCTATGCAATATGAACTGTAATATGTATAAAATTTCAGTCCAGTCGGTATAGCTGTTTAGCTGATAAGAGGCCACACATTCACAAAATTAAATAAAAAATATCTGGACCCCCTGACTCGACAGCCAGAAAAAAAGTATCCTATATCCTATTCTGCCCTATGAACTGTTTTTATACAACATTTCAGGCAAATCGGTCAAGTCGTTTATTCGAGAAGAGGTCTTATATTAACAAAATTTAACTGAACATATCTGGACCTCCTGACTCGATAGCCAAACAAAAAGTATTCTATATCCTTTTCTGCCCTATGTAGTCTTTATACAACATGTCAGGCAAATCGGTCAAGCCGTTTATTTGAGAAGAGATCTTATATTTACAAAATTCAATTAAACATATTTGGACCCCCTGACTCGATAGCCAGAAAAAAAGTATTCTATATTATTTTCTGCCTTATGAACTGTCTTTATACAACATTTCAGGCAAATCGGTCAAGCCGTTTATTCGAAAAGAGGTCCTTTAGTTACAAATTCAATTAAAAATAACTGGACCCCCTGACTCGACAGCCAGAAAAAAAGTATTCTATATCCTATTCTGCCCTATGACATGTATTCATACAAAATTTCCGGGAAATCGGTCAAGCCGTTCATTCGAGAAGAAGTCTTATTTTTACAAAATGCAATTAATAATATCTGGACCCCCTGACTCTATAGCCATAAAAAAAATATTCTGTGTCCTATTCTGCCTTATGTACTATCTTTATACAAAATTTCAGCCAAATCGGTCAAGCCGTTTGACCGTGAAGAAGTTCCAAACAAATGAACAAACTGACTTTCGCATTTATAATTTTGGTGTTGATTTACTTAGAAGTACTTGTGTGAAATTTCGAATAAAATGACTATCCAAACTTTGAACCCCCGCTCCATCCCCTTGAAGAGTGAATTTTGAAAAATTTTCTTAGCGGATACCTAAGTCAAAATAACTATCTGCATGCCAAATTTCTGCGCAATCCGAAACAATATTGATTTCAGACTTTGTTACCCCACTTCACCTTTTTAGAGGTGGAATTTCGAAAGAGCCTGAAACACGTATTTACTTACTTAAGTTCTTGTGTTAAGTTTCAAAAATAAAAGACTATCTAATCTTGTTTCTCCATACAAACTTTGAACCCCCGTTTCATTCCCTTCAGGGGTGAATTTTGGGAAATACTTTCTCAGAGGGAATTAACTTTGTAATAACTATCTGCATGCCAAATTTCAGCACAATCCGAAACAATATTGATTTTCACACTTTATTTCACCCTCTTAGGGGTGTAGTTAAAAAAAAACCTGAAACACGTATTTACTTATTTTTTTACTGGAGCACTAGTATGAAGTTTCAAATAGAAAATACAATCGGATCTTGTTTCTCCATACAAACTTTGAACCCCCGTTTCATCCCCTTAAGGGGTTAATTTTGGAGAATTCTTTCTTATAGGGCTCTTACGTCGTAATTACTATCAGCATGCCAAATTTTAGCGCAATCCGAAAAAATATTGATTTTCCCACTTTGTTACCCCATTTCACCCTCTTAGGGGTGTAATTAAAATAAAAACCTGAAACACGTATTTACTTATTTTTTTACTCGAGCACTTGTATAAGTTTTTGAATAGAAAATACTATCTAATCTTGTCTCTTCATACAAACTTTGAACCCCCGTTTCATCCCCTCCAGGGGTGAATTTTGGAGAATACTTTCTCAGAGGGCACTTACGTCGTAATAACTATCTGCACGCCAAATTTCAGCGCAATCCAAAACAATATTGATTTTCAGACTTTGTTACCCCATTTCACCCCATTAGGGGTGGAATTTCGAAAAAACTTAAAACACGTGTTTACTTATTTATGTCCTGAAGCACTTGTGTGAAGTTTCGAATAGAAAAGACTATCTAATAATGTTTCTCCATAGAAACTTTGAACCCCCGTTTCATCCCCTTCAGGGATGAAATTTGAAAAATCCTTTTTCATAGGTAACTAACGTTGTAATAATTATCTGCATGCCAAGTTTTAGCGCAATCCGAAAAAATATTGATTTTCACACTTTGTTACCCCATTTCACCCTCTTAGGGGTGGATTTTCAAAAAAAACCTGATACACGTATTTCTTTATTTTTGTACTGAAGCACTTGTGTGAAGTTTCGGATAGAAAAGACTATCTAATCTTGTTTCTCCATACAAACTTTGAACCCCCATTTCATACCCTTAAGGGGTGAATTTTGAAAAATCCTTTCTTAGTACACCCCTACGTATTAAGAAAAATTTACCCTCCAAATTTCAAGTCTCTACGACCAGCGGTTTAGGCTGTACGTTGTCTGTCAGTGAGTCAGTCAGTCAGTCAGTCAGTCAGTCAGTATGTCAGGACAAAGATTCTTATAGTATTAGATTTCAGGCAAATCGGTAAAGCCGTTTATTCGAGAAGAGGTCTTATATTTACCAAATTCAATTAAAAATATTTGGACCCACTGACTCGACAGCCAGAAAAAAAGTATTCTATATCCTATTCTGCCCTATGACATGTATTCATACAAAATTTCCGGCAAACCGGTCAAGCCGTTTATTCGAGAAGAAGTCTTATATTTACAAAATTCAATTAAAAATATCTGGACCCCCTGACTTGATAGCCAAAAAAATTGTATCCTATATCCTATTCTACCCTATGAACTGTCTTTATACAACATTTCAGGCAAATCGGTCAAGCCGTTTATTCGAGAAGAGGTCTTATATTTACAAAATTCAATTAAAAATATCTGGACCCACTGACTTGATAGCCAAAAAAATTGTATCCTATATCCCATTCTACCCTATGAACTGTCTTTATACAACATTTAAGGCAAATCAGTCAAGCCGTTTATTCGAGAAGAGGTCTTATATTTACAAAATTCAATTAAAAATATTTGGACCTCCTGACTCGATAGCCAAAAAAAAAGTATTCTATATTCTATTCTGCCTTATAAACTGTCTTTACACAACATTTCAGGCAAATCGGTCAAGCCGTTTATTCGAAAAGAGGTCCTTTAGTTACAAAATTCAATTAATAATATCTGGACCCCCTGACTCGATAGCCAAAAAAAAAGTATCCTATATCCTATTCTGCTTTACATTCTATCTTTGTACAAAATTTCAGCCAAATCGGTCATGCCGTTTGACCGTGAAGAAGTCCCAAACAAACAAACAAACAAACAAACAAACAAATAAACAAACTGACTTTCGCATTTATAATATTGGTGTTGATGAATTATGAGAATGGGTTCTTTTGAACAAACCGACTTTACGAGGCATAAAGAGATTTTGTCAATTTGCGTAAGGACGCATGCTAGTTAAGGGCGATGTGGTGTCCACTACGGTACATGTCAGAGAACAATTGACAAAAATTGGATTATGGAGAAGATGGTGTAAATAAGCAATAGCTCAGAAGCTTTAAAAACCTGGTTGAAGCAATGCACCACGTAGGTAGGGACCTACGTGGTGTTTTTTGCTTTGCAATTGCTGTTTGGATCAGGGGATCCAAACAGCAATTGCAAAGCAAACGCCATGGTGCCAAGAAGTGACTGGAAACAAGGTCCAGCTTAGTTAAGTTAAGCATTACATCATCGACCTCATCGTCGCTTAACAACAATAAACACGTAGGGTTCCGATTGAACAAAATTTGCCGGAAAAATTAAGTAACCGTGTCAATACTAAACATGCTTATTTACTACAACGCCATCTAACGAACTTCTAACACCAACTAAGTGAACGTTAACACAAAGGTGTTAAGGTAGGTAATAATAAGGTAAAGCTAAACAATCGTTCATAGATAGCGCTATAGTAAAAACACGTTTTTTGTATGGGGACCCCTTTTAATTTTTAACTTTGTTCTGTTTTTAGTATTTGTTGTTATAGCGGCAACAGAAATACATCATCTGTGAAAATTTCAAACGTCTTACTGTCATGGTTCATGAGATACAGCCTGGTGACAGACGGACAGACAGACAGACAGACGGACAGCGGTGTCTCAGTAATAGGGTTCCGTTGGTACCCTTTGGGTTCGGAACCCTAAAAAAGGAAGTTCTAGTGTACTTCTATAAAAAATCATTCTTATCTAATCTTCAATATCCCTGAATAAAACTTCCTGGCCTCTTACATCGCCTTTAAATCGCTGTCGCTTGCATTTAAGCCGTCGCAACTCTTCTATAAGCCGACGTTAAATGAATTTATTATGACTTTGGAAGAAGGTGGAAAAGTTTCGCAATTCCGTAGGAGCTTTATGTAATGGCCACATTTTCCCCTTTACGTGGTAGCTGGGACATTGGAACATCTTTATTGAACTTGGAGTAGAGTGTGAACGAGTTTTTCAATGCTTTTCTCATGTGAAAATGTTGTGAATTTTTACAAGGACCTTCTACAAATAATCAAATGCCTCTATCATAGGTACTTCTGCTTAGAGTTGTAAGAGCGATACGGATCTTTTTGGAGCAGAACCAGGTCATTGAGCCAATGATGGTCAGACGTGGTCAGATTGTTTGGCTCTGGGTAACAACTAATGTCACACAATTTTGGTACAAGTGGTGCAATTGTTGCCAGTTGTATATGTAAATGTTAGTCGCTATAGACACTTTTTATGAGGTGAGATCATAAAAAAATACTTGTTTTACCCAAGTACAAAAAGTTTGTAGGGAACATTTAAATCACTACTTACATACAACTGCATTCCTATGTGCAGAAAATACTTCAAAGGTACCTTTCCGAGTATAGCCTTATACTTTAGTACTTCTTAGTAGCTAACAATAACCATATCAAATGCCCTCGATAAAGATGCATGGGCACTAGAATTCTCCAGTGACCTGGCAAGCAAATCGGGACGTCCACACAATTGGGTTCATTCCAACCTCGACTATGATATGGGTTCGTTGTTCTAACCAATTGCACTCCCTGATAGACCTTGGATGGAATTCAGGCGATAGTAAAAAGTAGGGCAGGTTATATTGCAGTGAAAATTGTTACCTTTATAGAAACCATGTTACGTTTGACTTTGTTCATATTATAAGAAACAGTTACGATTTAACATGAAAAAATCTGCGGTCGGTAGTTTCTCCCGTGCGAGCATCAACGTTATTACAATAGGATACTTGAAGGTATAACTATATTCTTATCAGTAAATCTACTACCCTTAGAGCCAGTTTCACCGGTTCACCATATAAAAGATTTCAAAATTCTGTCAGATTAGTTCCTAATAGGGCTATCAGGAACCAGTGGAACTGGCTCTTAGTCTACACTTTGACATATTCATCATCACAGCAGTTAACTGTTTATAAAACAAAGCCAAATTGATCGTAACATCACATCAGCTTAATCAGGTCTGCGTTTGGAGAGCGTCCAAACTGGATATCATTGGGATTGGAGCCAGATGGTGCAAGTGTTTGTTGTTACCTGACTACGAGAGTAGTGGGAAGGAGTTTTGTACTATTGTACAATATATCGTAAAGACATTCGAATTCTTCTATTGGAATAGATTATCCTGAGAGTTAATAACTTAACTAATTTTAACTCGTGGTAATAATTAGTGAATTAAATAGCAATCAACTTCAGGTACTTCTAGGAATTTATTATGTTTGAAAACGTGGTATGAGCATTATATTATCGATAGTTATAAATATGAAAATACGGGACTGATCGCGCCTAAAACATTAATTTTATTCAACTCGACGTTTCGACCAAGTTGCATTGATCGTGGTCACGAGACGACTCTTACGACAGTTTACAATTATATCGATGTTCCGCCTGACTTGCTACCACAAAGTGACTTACCAACGTCACAGAGAAAATCTGCCACCAAAATCTCACAGTGATCCGGCAGCACACAGCCCATAAGAGTCAGACCATTCTAGGTCTAGCGTGTTCTGTTCACCATCTTTGACTGCATATATTTGGCTAAGTGACAGATGTTTTTACCCTGTAGGTGACTTTTTAGGGTTTCATACCCAAACTGGGATGGATAAACTGCGGTTGTAAATGTTGTGTCTAGATTTTTACAGAAAAAAAATACACATTTTATGCACAAAAATAACGTAATTACTTGGAATTTTGGAAAGTCCTTTTCCCCAAGCGCAAAAATATTCCGCGGGAAAAAAGGGGTCACTACGTTTTTTCCAATGACAAAGAAATTGGAGTAGATCCAAACGATTTTATAAATACGGTCATGTGTCACTGGCAGTATGCAGATAGTGCACAAGGCTATAAGCCAAGCTTAGAATTTGTTGGTATTGCCAAAGTGGTTGATAGTTTCGATTTTCACCGGCTATTTAGAAAAACATTCCACACTCTGTTCCGAAAATAGATGGGAAAAATCTTTGCATTTTTCGTTGGATGGATATAAAACATGAATACGTTATTTAGTTATCCTCGTATTACTCATAGGACTGTTTAATCGCTTAAACACGGAATACTATCCGATTTTATTGTTTCGATGGAACTGTTATTCGAAAATAGATGCGAGAAACTTTTGCATTTTTCGCTGGTTTTTTAATCATTTTTTATTTAGGGGCTTTTGGCTAAATATGTATAGCTATGACAGCCCCGTATTAGCTTACAAAGAAAAGGGGTGATGAATTTATGAACACGTATTTAGTTATCCTTGTATTACTCGTAAGACTGCTTCGTCGCTGAAACAGAGAATACTATCAGATTTTGTTGTTTTGTTATATAACTGTTGTCCGAAAATAGATGGGAAATATATATTTTTTTCGCTGAATGGATGTAATACAGAAATAAGTTCTTGGAATATCCTTGTATTAATCGTAGAGCTGCTTCACCGCTGAAACACAGAATACTATCAGATTTTTTGTGTTCGATGTATACAAATAATAACACGTTGAGTTTGTTTTAGTTAGGGTCATTCCTTGGTTTATACAAGGAGAAGCATTATACATTGGACGAATATTTTCACAAAAATATGTAAAATTAATAGATCGGTCCGCTCGCTCCTAGCAGCTTATGCTATCAGGGCCATAATACAAGCCATTGTACATTATGATTGGAAATAAATTATACTGAGTACCGAGAGTCACATTGTAATAGCTTCAATTAGCCCTTCACGGCGAGAAAGACAATAGAGCTCAGATAAAAACTTTAACGAGACTTTAGCGTTATTTGATACATATATGTACTCATACCTATTACATGACTGCCACCGTGCGAATAGTGGTCAAACGCTATCGACGCCTTTATCTGGTGAATATTAATAAAAAAAAAACAATTTGTTACGATCATCAATACAAATTAAGATCTAAATACTTGCTAAAAGATCGTCCTCAAATACATTTCAAATTAAAACAAAGAAATCTCTTACAAAAATACATAAACTGTTGTAGTTCTAAGATTTTTCAACTCACTGTTGTAGTAACACAGAGCTGTGCGTGCGCATACAATCCTAAACACAATCACAATTTCAAGCATAGATATTTATTTCAAGCGTTCTCACGTTGTTGTGCGCAAAAAAAACATTAGTCTGCGGCTGCGCATGTCATTGACGTACACGTGCTTCTCGTGAGGTCAGACAATGTTTTATGTATGTCCACGTCGAATACTATTAAATACATTGTATACACGTTTGAATATTTTTGCATGTGCAGATTTTAAACAGGAATTGTAGATTTTTATTTTATGTAACTGTGCATAAAGGCTATATTTTTTATGTATGCATGGTTTGATAGCAGTAAATACATGAGGTTGTATTTGTTTTATGTATAAGGTCATGTTGTTGTTGTTACGTTCTTCTTACTTGTGTGAGTAAGATGGACTTGTATTTGAGATTCCGGAGCAACATAAAAATCAGATACCACAGGTGGTAGGGGCATTATATAGATGTTCTGTCTGACTTGCTACCAATAGTAGCTTAACCACCATGAAAAACTCTGCCACCATAACCTTACGGTGTTCTGGCAGCACAGCCCTTGAGAGTCAGCCCATTCAAGGCCTAGCGTGTTCAGCATCCTCGACCACGTCATTGCTTAACACCAGGCGAGATATTGGTAAAACGCCTATAGCCTAGACTGGAAAGGAGGTGGTATCAACAAAAATGGCGATTAGCTCTCACACTTGCGATTTGCATCGTCATTGTAGCAGAAACGCTTCAAGAACTACAACAAATGCTAAATGGCCTAGCTGATTCTTCTCATCATCATTAACCGCCAGTATTTATCCACTGTACACGGACATAGGCCTCTCCTTTGTTACGCCACTGAGCTTGATCTTCAGCTTTTTGTTTCCAACCGCTGCCAGCCAGCTTGCGAATATCATCGCTCCACCTTGCTGAGGGGCGTCCTACGCTTCGTTTACCGAGCCGTGGTCTCCACTCAAGAACACGTCTACCCCAATTGATTACACGCAAACGCAAGTCAATTAGTCAATAAATTATATCAAACTTGGCAATGTCAATTAGTCTCCGGATGAACTTGGATAAAACCATAGAAAAGATAATAATACTACGAAAAAACCAAGGTTATGTTCAATGAGCATGTGAGTCCGGAACCAATCGCAGTACTGGGCAGTATTCTCGAAGTTGTTAAGGAGTACCTATGTTTACCTTGGGCAAACTCTGCAGCTGGGTAAAAATAACTTCGAGAAAGAGGCAACAAGAAGAATAGAACTGATCTGAGTAGCATATGGGAAACTACGTCGAGTCTTTACATCGCCAATCCCACAGAGTCCAAAGACAAAAGTCTTCAATCAGCGCGTCTTACCTGCCATGCCATACGGAGCCGAAGCGTGCAGTGCACACTTACGGTGGGGCTGACCCATAAATTTAAGGTCGCTTAGCGTGCTATGGACCGAGCTATACTTGGAGTATCTCTGAAGGATCGATTTTGTAACGAGGTTATCCGACAACGAACCAAAGTCACCGACATAACCCACCGAATCAGCAAGTTGAAGCGGCGATGGGCTGACCACATTAGCCGAATAAACCGATGACCGCTGGGGTAAACGAGTTCTTGAGTGGAAACCTTGGACTGGCAAACGTAGCGTAGGACGCCCTCATACTAGGTTAAGCGGTGATCTTCGCAAGGTGACAAGAACTGGATTAGAGTAGCCGTGGATCGTGCTCAGTGGCGTACAAATGGAGAGGCCTATGTCCAGCAGTGGACTAGTATATATGCTGATGATGATGAATATACACATCAAAGACTTATACAGTAGCCATACTTCCTTAACATTTCTCACACAAGTATCAAGAAAGTTCTTGATATCCGGAAGCGAAATGCAACTAGATATTATTGCGAATATCCATGGTTTGTAATTCATTTCTAAAGGAAACCGAATGATTACACACATGTCGGATTGGAATGTGTGAGCCACGCTTGTTCATAGGGATAATTTATATGTATCGGGGAAATTCTATAATAATAATGAATAATCGTTAATTTCGAAGTAAAAGTAGAATTTATATCAAACTTAATTGTGTAATACTGAATGTTCAACTTGGTATAATGGTATAATACGGCAAATTTTGGACCACTAGATAATTACCGACTGAACCTTATCAGCTAAAGATCATTTTACAATTTAGTTATTTACATTATTACAATTTTATTATAGTCTGTGCTTGAGCATACATTTAGTCGTATATATCTAACGACATGTGTCACAAATGCTCCAAAATCCGGGGATTTATAAATACATACATACAATACATAATGTAGCGTGTTCGTAGACACCTCTACGCAGATGTGAACTTCAAACTCTTTCCCAATATTCTTTCATATATTTGCTTGTAGTAAAACTTTATTATTGTAAGTTAATTAATATTAATAAGATCGCCGACTTCCATTCCGCGCGAGTCAGTTTCAGTAGCAAGTTTGAGACGTTTATCGTCATATCTCTAGAGATACTCATTCAGATCTTGATGAAATTACAACGGGACCACCTCGGAAACGAACCCTACCGGTTAAAAAAATAACCATTTTAATCGGTTCACGATTGACGGAGTATAATCGCGTAACATACACAAAAAAAACATTCGAAATGAGAACCTCTTTTTTTTTGGGAAGTCGGTTGAAAAATCGGCAAACGTAGCGTAAGACGTCCTGTGACCAGATGCAGCGACGGCATACGCAAAGCGGTGGGCAGTGACTAGAAAAGAAGAGCCGAAGATCGGGCTCAGTGGCGATCTTGGGAGAAGCCAAAGTCCAGCAGTAGACTGACAGCGACTGATGATGATGATGATGATGGTAATGATTGAATAGTGAGCTTTCTTACCCAGATGTGTCCAACATACCTTGGTCTATTATTTATCATTAATTTTTATAGATTTTTCCACTGGTCTTTAACGTATATCGTGACATTTCGCTGGCACGCGCTTGCCAGGTGCATGCATGGCAGTTTATAATGCAGTTAATATTAATTAAGGGTAAGGTCGTCACGGCTGAGGAGTTATGGAAATTAGTCCATTTAAGGTTTATATCGTAGGGTGGTCAACGGTGATCGAATGTTTGTGTATTGGTTTCGGAAATGGATAGAAATGAACATGTTTTTGGGGTGGGTGATCGAGCGTGTTTCAACGTTTTGTTTAACCTAATATTATAAAGAGAAAAGATTTGCTTTTTTGTTTGTTTGTTCTTGAACTCAAAAACTACTGGACCTATTTCAAAAAATTATTTCACTCATGGAAAGCTACATTATCAGCGGGTAACATATAGGCTACATTTTGTCCCCGTTTTTTCACGGGAACGGGTACTAAACTGTACGCGGGTGAAACCGCGAGCACAGAATAAATAATAGTACAAACCGCGAAGTGCTGCTTTAGTGTTATAAATATACAAAATATTTAAACATTTTAAGCCATTAGACTCTGTCAAGATTAATTTTATTGTCTCCGCTGTTATACTCAACAAAACATATCTCGTCGTATCTCTTGGACTATAAATAATTACCACCTATCTTTTAGAACACATATTACATGTATTATTGGAACTATCGCATGCCAAAGCTTCCTCTAGTTTCTAATTATTACAACCATTGTTCGAGCCATATTCTTACGAAATTAATTAACAATTTGCTCGTTAAACATAAGTATAAGGTCGCTATAATAGCTCTTGACTATAAGCAAAGAGCGTTTAAAAAAATGCAATAAGGTGTATAAGCTTGATATACAATTTCATTGATTTTTCTTAGTAAGTACCTATGTTCTTTTCTAGTATTTAAAAAAAAATACTTTACAACTATCTCACGCATTACGACGCGGTCTAAATATATAGTCGTGCTTTTCTGGTAACGGAAGTGGCAATGAGACGTGGTGCTGAACCACTGATTATATGTTAAAAAAGTAGTTTAAAGAACCTTATCTACAAAATATTATGGAAGCATATAGTATTGAGTATATAATAGTTACTACTGGACAACGTACTACAGTCCAATTTACATAAAGTAAATAAATACCCTAATTAATTTTTAAACTGGCTGGCCCCGAACATCATATACCGAAACTCGGCTCAGCAATATAATTCAAAATCTCTATCCACTGGTGTACATAAGCCTCAACTATAGTACGCCATTGAGCTCGATCTTCAGTTCAGCTCTTTATTTCCAACCGCTGCCAGCCAGCTTGCGTATATATCATCGCTCCATCTAGCTGGAGGGCGCCCTACACCACGTTTTACGAACTGTGGTCTCCACTCTAAACCTTCGAGCATTTAACAAAGGAGATGTTAACTTTGTAATCCGCAAACATTTTTTTCTGCCGATACTTACTGGGGACGAGGTAAACACGCATTGCACACACACAAATCACTCACTTTAACGATCCCGCACACTAGCCTGAAATACGCACACAGTATTAAAAATACAGCGTAGTTACGCACGCTCATATGGCCAGTAATGGTTATACGGCCAGCAGAGGGGTACGCCTTGCATTGACATCTCCATTGGTAAATGCTCGAAGCTTCTAACACTAAAACTATTATCTAAAACAAAATAACAAAATACAGTAGTAATTTGTCTTAATTCTAATAGCTAATTGTAGAGTACACCTAATATTATAAGTAACCGTACGAAGCACATTCCATTTTAAAATTATGCACATTTTATAAAACGTATAATTTGGCCTACATTTCAATGCAAGACCCGTATCTATAGTACACTAATTGGATATTCCTAAAGTAAGTATCGATCTACTCGGCATATTCAAAATTCAAATTGAATTCCAGAGACGAGGCAATTGTACATCGGAATAACTAGGGCATATAAAACGGATAAGTCTCTATTAGGTCATTTGAATTGGATATATGTATGTAAATAGGTAATTTAATGTTTTCTTTATTTTCTTTAGAGGACGGAATTTTAAAAATTATGCCGGAGGCCCAAAAGGATTTCGAGCTTTTGTCAGTTTTTTATACACCAATTATAAAAAGGTAAAATTATGAATTTTGTCTTATTTTAGGGGCAACCTAGCTGCCACACCCTTGTACTATTCATTATTCTGTGCCACAACCTAGCTTTAATCCCAAATAAATAATAGTTTTGTAAATTGTTAAACACAATCCAAAATTTCATCGTACCGACGGGACGGTCCCGTCGGTACGATGAAATTTTGGATTGTGTTTAACAATTTACAAAAATATAAAGTGTGAAACACTTCAAAGAAACATAATATTTAAATTATAGTTTATTCGTAACATTTCACGGGTCGTACACACCAGGTCTTTTGGAGGACATCGATGGAGCCGAAGCCAACTTTTTTTAGGGTTCCGTACCCTAAAGGTAAAACGGGACCCTATTACTAAGACTCCGCTGTCCGTCTGTCTGTCTGTCTGTCTGTCTGTCCGTCTGTCACCAGGCTGTATCTCATGAACCGTGATAGTTAGAAAGTTGAAATTTTCACAGATGATGTATTTCTATTGCCGCTATAACAACAAATACTAAAAACAGAATAAAGTTAAAAATAATAGAGGGTCCCAAGACAAGAAACGTGTTTCTTGAAATCTATGAACGGTTAGTTAGGTAAACGTCCCATAGATGGCGTTATATTGAAATGTCGATCCCTAACTCCTTTGTTAGACGTTAGATGGCGTTATAAGAAATAAAATGTTTATTAATTATTATTTTTTGCTGGCGAAAAATGATAGTGGTATTTTTTGCTCGATCTTATAAAATACTGTAGTGTGGTACGGACCCCTACTAGTGCGAGTCCGACTTGCACTTGGCCAGTTTATTTCATCACCCGCAGGCTTGTCTGAAAATCAGCGTGCAGGTGTAAATCTAGACATATATGTGCTGAGACAAGCCTTTTTGACACCTAAAATTGTTTCTTGTTTCATTGTTTTAGTTAGTATTTTAATGTGTGATGTCAAATAAATGATTTACTTTCTTTCTTTCTTTTAACTTCAAGAGGCACTTTACAACTTTTGGTTGTAAACTATGGTTTGAGGATGGAAAGATGAAAAACTATAAAAAGACGGTACATTTTTGTCATGGCTATGAATATGTGCTGCTTGATGTCTGATTCCTGGTCTATGGGATGAGGTACGGCACCCGCCAATTATGTCTCATTTCAAAATAAATAGTTTATTATAAGATATATCACAGTCATTCAGAATAAAAGTAATAAAACCAATATAAAATCAAGAAAGAACCAATAAAAAGTTGCGTAAACAAACACTTACCTAGTAAAACAATATAATCAAAAAGCATAATCAAGAAAGCCATTTTAAACAAAATACAAATAATACCGACAAATTACGCAGAGTACTAATTATTCCACACAAAAATCCAATTAAGTTAAATTAATTGTAAAGCTGAATCCATTAATGAATGTAAAAGGCTAACCAATTAATTGGTTAAGTTCGTCGGTCGGTGTACACTCCACGACCAGGGTGTCTTATCACCCCATCGATCTAAAAGTTAATCAACCTTGCTGGCTGATAAGCGTTCGTTTTTTAATTAAATTTTAGCGCCTATATATATATATATATGTGTGTGTGTAAGTGGGTAGATCAAACGAGAATATTATATAAGATCGTAAAAAAATCGAAAAGCTACATAATACCGTCGTAATAGGCAACCATAGATCTGCAAACAAAAGTGGAAGTGAGGCAGAACATCGATATAATATGCTCCTACCACCAAGGATATTGAAAAAATTGCTTGAATAACAACTCAACTCGTGAGAATTGCGGATCAGTAATGCCACCTTAAGGTATATTTCACTGGATTTAGGGTAAAATTGAACTCGCAGGGAAATTTTTAAGGGTATTTTTGTCATAACGAAAATAAACATAATTCATTGTGCGTATTAAATACTACTTCAGATTTTCTGCCATAAAAATAATGGAAACATATTTTGGAATATATTTTACCCAGGTTACGGTGGGACTTGTGAATGTCCGGCTTTAAGTATACAGCACAATTTTGTGAACGCACCTTTTGTATCATTTTTAGGGTTCCGTACCCAAAGGGTAAAACGGGACCCTATTACTAAGACTCCGCTGTCCGTCTGTCTGTCTGTCTGTCTGTCTGTCTGTCTGTCTGTCTGTCTGTCCGTCTGTCACCAGGCTATAGCTCATTAACCGTGATAGTTAGACAGTTGACATTTTCACAGATGGTGTATTTCTGTTGCCGCTAGAACAACAAATACTAAAAACAAAATAAAGTTAAAAATTAAAGGGGGTCCCCATACAAAAAACGTGTTTTTAAACGCCATCTATCTAATTAGTTTCGGCAAAATAACATAGATGGCGCTAGTAAACGAGCCCCGTCTTTCTAGATTGCGACCAAACCAAATATTCTTGGTAATATCAATTAATCAAATATATGAGGTTGAACCTCTGTTATGTTTCGTATTGTACGGAACCCTCCCTAAGTGTGCGATAAGAGACGCGATGCTGACTCGCACTTGGCCAGTTTTATTATACATGTATGAGAGTTTACGGTATTATTTCAAAGAAACTGCAAATCTAGGGTAAAAGCTGACGGAGCCTAGAGTAATGTGGAAAATAGACCTGGCAACACTGCTACTAATACAAATATGTCAAGTAAACAGAGTATGTATGTAGTACTCGCTAATAAAATAAACGCAGGCAATCTTTTTAATACCACATGTGCCGGAATGGCCTATAAACACACTTATATGAGACGTATTAGACGTATAGCCATCTTAAGCTCCATTGTCTGCTATAGTAGGTAATCATTCATAACTATGTTGTATGGAACACGCCATGTTTTCAAAATAGATGTATGTATGGTATGGTGCATAGTGGTAGGACACAGTCTAGTGTCCGCCTGGCCAGCTAGGTACCACCATTGAGTTGGAAAATATGTCGCTGTGTATTCTAGCAGCTGTCCTTGAGAGCCAGCTTTGCATTCTAGGCTTACCGTTCCAAATCCTCGACAACGTCAGTTACCAGCAGGTGAGATACCAGCTAGCTTATATCATCACTAAATAGTATTTAAAAAAGTCCCAAGCCGCGTCTGTCTGTAAGTATGTATGTTCGCGATAATCTCAAAAACTAATGAACGGATTTTCATGCGGTTTTTATCTATCAACAGAGTTATTCCTGAGGAAGGTGTAAGTGTAAAATTTGTTAAGGTTTTGTGTATATTAGTTGAAATATGACGATGATTTTTGACTATTGATAAAAATAAATATTATGGTTAGATAAAGGTTCGAAATTATAATACAATAAATATAGAAAATGTTTGATTGAAAACATGGATTGCTGAAACATTGACAGTTTGAAAAGGTTTTTTCGATTTTTATACGATGACAAAACAACTGTTACAACTGTCAGATAAAGTTTTAAAATAAATAATAGTTAAAAAAAACTAAACAACACGCTTTTTATAGAAAACCGAACTAAAAAATAGAAAATAAATTTTAATAAATTTAAATTAAGAATAGTGTTAAAAATTTCAATAAATATAAATTAATAATAGTGTGAATAAAAAAAAATATTTTATTAAAAAAAAAGCGTTCTTAATTTAAATTTATTAAAATTTATTTTCTATTTTTTAGTTCGGTTTTCTATAAAAAGCGTGTTTTTAGTTTTTTTTAAACTATTATTTATTTTCTACTTTTTAGTTGAAAAATGGAATATATTTTTATCAAATTAGTGTATTGTCATCGGTCCTCGATAAATCTACAAAGTTTGAACGAAATCTGGCCGTTTAAAGTGGGTCTAAATCGCGCCCAAAGAAGTCGGTTACAAACATACAAACATACAGGTGAAGCTAATAATTAGCAATTTTTCCGCCGCTATAATTTCACCATCTTATAAATGTTGAACAAACGAGGGTAAATATGTACTAATAAATAGAAAACATAGATACCTACATAATTCATGACACGATACGTAACGCCACGTAATTTAATTAGCGTGTAATCAGGGTTCCGTATTATTACAATTGTTAATGTAATGGTTTGTCGATGCATTGATTTACTGCAATGCATGAGACATGTTTAATGGATGGTTGTTTTATAATGCCAGTCGTTTTTAGATTTATTAATTGTCTTGTTAAATAATGTCGTAAATAACAATTCGGGCGAGTTTCACAGGGTTTTGATAAAGTTGTAGATAGATATCTGACATATATTACATGCTATTTGTGACATTTATGCTTTTCTTTTTCTTTATTATAATGATATCGGATTATTTGTTACTTTTTGACATGAATATGTAATCTTAATGACATATTATGGATGTAATTACTTTAATTTTGTTTTTATTTTTTTGGTTTTGTTTGTTTTTAATAATTTTAATTTTGATGATTTTCTTTAGGCTAATATGCATTTTGTATTTATTTCACACACAGTGTTATATTGTTTACTGAATAAATTGAATATAACGTCATAAAACAGTTTTAGTTTATCTAACAGATGAATGCGCTGATGATAATAGAAGAAGCGCAAAAGGTTATGTCAGTATCGTAGCATGTGGAAAGAAGTAGTATCTGCCTACCCCAACGGGAAAAGGCATGATTTTTAACCGACTTCAAAAAAAGGAGGAGGTTTCTCAATTCGACCGTATATATATATATATATATTTTTTTTTTTATGTTTGTTCGCGGATAACTTCGTCGTTTATGAACCGATTTCGATTATTCTTTTTTTGTTCGAAAGGAGATATCCCAAGTGTGGTACCATGGTAATTTTATCGAGGTATGATAAGTATCTCCAGAGATATTGAGATAAACATCTCAAAATTGGTACTGAAAATGAATAGCGCGGCATTGAAGTCGGTTGTTTTTTAGTTTTTAAACGATATTATATGTTTGTATGTATGTCATATAAGATTCTAATATCCTATCAGGGACTGCTATCTGGAACCGGTGAAATTAGCCCTTATTATACTATACATTTTTAATCATTAATGGTCACTACCATTAATCAGATCAGCTTTTAGATACCAAATTACACTTAGTATAAAATTGACTTCTAGATTGTATTACATTGTCGCCAAACATCTAATGTGTTCCGGCAGCTATCCTTGAGAGTCAGTTTCCATTCTAGGCCTAGCGTGCTTACCATCTTCGACCGCATCATCACTCACAAACAGGTGAGATAGTGGTCAAACGCTAGCCTATAAGATATTAAAAAACATTGGTTGTGAGTAAGTTAAAAGTTCCCTGTTCACAAGCTGTGTACAATTTAGCTATGACCATGATATTTATTACTGAAAAACACGCATGTGTAGTACTGAAAAATAATTAAAAATTGACCTACATTTTTCTAGGTAGAGTAATATATTCAGACTGAAATATTTTGACACGTTGACACATTGAAAATTAAAATTGTCTTATCTTTTATTCCATCTAAAATTATTTATTTGAATAAATATAAGTACCTACTTCAATTAAAAGTAATAAAAAAAAATTAAAACATGCGCTAAAAATAATGAAGTTTAATAAACTTTTCCTTTCAAACTTTTACTACAATCTTAAATAAAACGTCATTATATAACAATTATATGATACGAAACCTTGTCGCGAGATTTATGTACTCGTATTTACTTGGTTATATAGATAGATAACATCTGAAATTTTATCAGGAACCTGTGAAACTGGCCCTGAATATCTAAACTATGATATATAGTAATATAATTATTACATTTTAGGTAGTCTCATATAACTCACATACTTGTATTATACGCAGATAGTTGTAATATATTTCGTAGTACTAATTACACTTTAATTACTAATTGTGAGAACTGTTACTAATTAGAAATGACGGGGTATAGTAACTAGATATTTTTATTTTATCTATCCATTGTTTATAGAATAATGTGCGGGTTTGAAGTAAAATATTAGTGATCAGGTGTTACTAATACTTACTCGGTAACCCTAATACATTATCGACATCGATAACTAAATATTTCATACAAAAAAAAAAATAAAAAAAAATCTGTTGTGTGTCATGCTAACTATTTAAAGTATGTGATAAAAGTCAAGAGCTTTTTTTGTACAAAAGTCGTGATTACAAATAAATAATTAAAAATAATTAAAATTTGCAATTCTATAGTAACTGTACATACCCTTATATAAATAAATTATAAATCATCATCAATACATATAGTTTTAATTATTTACCAGTTTAAACTTATCTGTAAGAACTGGTTACATAGCAGTTACGTTATCGTTAACTACGTAATTAGGTTTTATCTTTATCTTTACAGACAGTCAATATTTACAGAACTTATACTGTATCGAGTTCCATCGTTGTTTGTAAATTTAAAGATATAAAATTTTATCTCGGGAGAAAGAGATTCTTATCATACGTCGAACCATTTCAACACTAAATAAAACTAAAATAATTATAAAAAAATAAAAGAGTCATACACTACCACTTATGTTTTAGTTTCACTTTAGTGATACTTTATCAAGTGAACAAAATATAGTATTAGTGAACGCTATAAATAGAACACAAAAACAAAGTGTCTTCCCCTTAATAGAGACATTAAGAAAAGTGTTAATGGCCACATTCTTAGCAATATTCTAATAGTAAATTAAGTCAAAATCAAATTACTCACTAGCCTAGTTGTTATAAGGCTAGATTGTAATAGTAGTGAGATATCTGCATCAAGTAGATAACTCATTATAAAAAAAAATAATACACTACCACTCACCAGATTTCCTCTTCTCATTGACAAGCACAAGAGATTTAGTTCTCTTCACTCGTAAGGATCTTCTTCTGATAGACCTCATTAGGGCCTCAGGCATTCTCGAAAATCTCGGCGAGTCCACTCTCTTCTCAGGCATGAAGAAATTCTTTACCGCCAACATCGTCATCGCAGTATCCTATTCTCACGGTATCAACTTACAATTATATTTCCGCATTATAAATTACAAATTCCATTTTCAAATATAACTTTTTAATTCTGCCACTTTAAAACACAAAACATCACAAGGGCGCGCAATTCGAGTTTTCTTTTCAAATCCGGCGGGTCGTTCGCGTTCCTTATTCGAAATTATGTCACTATTGTTTTACCTCATCACTATTCAACACGTGTGTCACGATTAGTTATCCTGCTGGCATATTTGGAATTGTAGAGGTTTATAGAGCGGACGCGACGCGTGCGGCCGAACCAAAAGCCGGTCGTAGACTGACGTGGTTAAAAAGGGGGAGCGAGTTCCACAGTTTTTTTGCTTGCCAATCTGTTATCAGACCTATACAATTCGCTAAAGGTCGTTCGTGTAATTGATTAATAATTGAGATTGGTATGAAAATTAATTTTCTCTCAGATTGTTAGTTGCGGTGGTTGGAAAAGTTACATCGTAGCCGTCGTAGCATAACTAGGTAAAATATATAAAATATATAAAATGTAACGTATACGTAAAATATATTAATATTATTACAATATTATATGGTATATTTTTGCCTGGATTTTAAAATTAGATCTTCTTTTTAGGGTTCCGTACCCAAAGGGTAAAACGGGACCCTATTACTGAGACTCCGCTGTCCGTCTGTCTGTCTGTCTGTCTGTCTGTCTGTCGTCTGTCACCAGGCTATAGCTCATTAACCTTGATAGTTAGACAGTTGAAATTTTCACAGATGGTGTATTTCTGTTGCCGCTAGAACAACAAATACTAAAAATAAAATAAAGTTAAAAATTAAAGGGGGTCCCCATACAAAAAACGTGTTTTTAAACGCCATCTACCGAATTAGTTTCGGCAAAATGACATAGATGGCGCTAGTAAACGAGCCCCGCCTTTCTAGATCGCGACCAAACCAAATATTCTTGGTAATATCAATTAATCAAATATATGAGGTTGAAACTCTGTAATGTTTCGTATTGTACGGAACCCTCCCTAAGTGTGCGATAAGAGACGCGATGCTGACTCGCACTTGGCCAGTTTTATTATATTAGATCTACTAGCTAATTAAAATATTGAACGTATAATTTATTTAAATAATATAAACAATATAAATAATAATTTGATCTTATTCATCAGTAAAAAATCTGCAGCACTCTTTTGCAGCTTTTTGTTAATTTATTTATAGAAATTTTGCCACTTCATTATTATTTCCATTCACTTGGCAGTTATTATTTATATCGAAATGTAAGTCTTAAAGGTGAAAACGCCACTAGAGCGGCGCAGCGGCAGAGAGGCGCGTCGCGGCGGCGGAGCGGCGCGGCCAGAAAAATATTCTTTCCACTGTTTCCTAAGAAATAAGACGCACTACGCGGCGCGGCGCGGCGTAGTTGCCTCCTGGAGAATATTTTGCCGCATCGAACCGCGCCGCGCCGCTCCGCTGCTGCGCCGCTCTAGTGCGTTTCCACCTTAAAGCTTACGTTAAGTTGTTATTTGAAATAATTCAACTTATAACAGCAAACTAATAGGTATTTAGCAAGTGTTATTTCACCTCAATAAATTTACATTACTTAACATTTAGGTACGTTTTTATCCAAAATTTAACAAATAAGGTTTATGCTACGTCATCAAACTAGTCTGGTTTTATTTAATGCTACCTAAAATTTAAATAAAATGTTGTTATAAAATACAAGGTGTAATTCTCAAAGCTCTTTATAAAGCGTAAAACTCGCTTCAACAAAACGGGTAGTCGTGCAAACTCTTATCGCTGCATCTAAACGGTAAGCACGATGCAGTCCTATTTTCCATCAACCAGAATAACCTGGTCTTGCACTGATACATCTTAACGTATTCCTGGAAAGACATCTAAAACATCTTTATGGTTCAAATTACAGTGGACAGTTTTTCCATCGACCATTTTATTGTGATTCTTCTCTGTTGTGTTTTTAAAGGAATTATGGTTTAAGTTATGATGGTTTGTCCGCTTCACTTCGTGATAGATATTCTTTGAGAAGTTTTAAGGGATCTGTTATACATTATGACTTTGTACATTTGTATCTTCATGTGCTGTGCTATGAATGAAGGAGGAGATTTACATCAGTTTTCTGTGTTCTTCGTTTTGTTAAGATTTTCTAGTTTAATTTACAGTACATTTCAATGAAAAGTGCGATAAGTTTGATTTTTCTAATTAAACGCTTATTTAACGCCATTTTTCGAAATACCTTTTCACTATTATTTCACAGAAGACACACTAACCATGACATGTGCCTTTCATTACCATCCGTTGGTACTTTTAAAAGCGTGGCTATGACCAGCCATTTGTTTATAATTGTATCTACTACTTTATTAAATAAAATACATAATTGAAAATTTTATACAAAAATACAGTATGACCAAAACGCTGTAAGAAACTTAGCTACTGATGATTCTCGCCGGCGGCATTTTGGATTGGATTGAATTTTGGATTGGATTGATCGTTTTTGAATCTATCACGAACAGACAGACATACAGACGCTGGGGGACTTTGTTTTATAATATGTTGTGATAATGTACAATAGTGTAGATAACACATCAAGAAACACAATATCTCTCATGATGATGTGAACCAATTTAGAAACCGTTCACTATCTTCCAATAACCTATCCTACTTATTTCGGTAGAGTTCTAACTGCTTTATGTGCTCTACATAGCAATAAACCTGTATCTCAATGTTTGTTCCCACAATGACAGGTTCTATACCGCCTACACTTAAACAGACAAACTTATCTATACAAGTGGACAAATTTAGAACTACAGCATTATCAAAGGAAATTTCCGAAGTGATTGAACTAAAGGCTACACTAGCGACGCTGTTAACTGAACAGGTAATTTGGTGTTTTTAGAGACCGGTTGGACTATTTCTGATAAAGAGCCTTCCTCAATGCTGGATGTAATGTTTGTGTAGGTTGGGATTGAAAGTGTAACCGGAAAGAAACTGTGTGGACGTTTTTTATTTATTTTCGTAACGCCTTGGGTATTCGAGATGTTATAGAATAATTTATGTCGTACAAAACGACAAAACCGACTTCACATGCCGCGATAGTCAAAGTACTGGCTAGTTATAATAATGTCATCAAAGTACACAAATTTGCTTATATTGTTTTTCCCCATATCTCCGGAGATAACTGTTAGATCTCGATACAATTTGAATGCAACCAAACAAAAAGCATAATCTCACAAGAAAAAGAGTTTTTCAAATCGGTTAAGATTTGACGGAGTTCTGAGGTAACAAACATTAAAAAAAAAACAGTCGAATTGATAACCTACTCCTTTTTTGTGGAGTCGGTTAAAACTCTCTTCTCTCTATTCTATGTTATTACCCGACTGCGCGACGAAAAGGAGAGGCAAATGTGTTTATTATCAGTCTATGTAAGTAAGTCGTATCAGTTGTACTCGTATGTACATGTATGGCACTCTAGAGAGCAAACGCCTGGGCTGATTTCGATAATTGGCACGTCGTTAGATACGCTATGCCAACGCGAATGTCAATGAAACATAAAAATTCAAAAAATTCAAAATGGCGGATTTTGGACGTCATATTGTGGGGTTCAACATTTTTTATTTCTTCAAACCCTATCGAGTGGGGTATCACATTAAAGGACCTTGAAAAGGTAAATAAAATATATTTCTTTTGTCTAAAAAATATTGTGATCATACGTGAAAAGGAAAAAAATATTAACGGACAATGTGTTATAGATACATCATCCGCAGTCGGGTTTATTGTTTTTTAGTAATAAAATGTCTTGTATTTTACTTTTTGATCCCAAGCAGACTAGCACTTTACCACTATCTTACCTGATGCTAGGTGATGATGCGATCTAAGAGTGTACCGAGGTTGACTGGAATTGGAAGAAATCAATAAGATGGGATGGGTATTCGTTCACGGTGGTAGGAGCGTTACATATCGATGTTCCGCCTGACTTACTACCAAAAGGCAAAGAGAAGCTTACCACTATCAACGACAAAATCCATATTCATATTCATATTCATATAAATCTGCCATTAGCTTACAATGTTCAGGCAACACTCAGCCCTTGAGAGTCAAGACTATCCTAGGTGTTCACCATCTTGACCACATAATCGCTTACCACCAAGCGAGATAGTGGTCAAACGCTAGCCTATAAGATATAAAAAAGAGGCAATAAAAAAACTAGATGCATATCATCAAAAATGTTTTGAAAAAAATGTATTCTCCGGGAGTGAAAAGCAGCCCGGTTAAAATAAACAATTGCTCACAAACTCTCATAAAGAGATGAAAGGGGAGGGCTGATTATTATTTCATCAAATTGTTATTATTCTACTTATTCCAAAGGCTAGGTTCTGCCCCCAGGCTATTTAAGCAAAGGGTACGTTTCAAGCCCAACTGTTCAGGCCAACCGCTTTGTATCTTGGAAAGCAAATTACTTAAAGTTTGCCACAAAGATCCTCTGTTAAATATCTAATTTTCATATTATTTAATTAGATTTGGACCCAGAAACTTGTGTTACGTTATCTTTTTAACCTACTTCCAAAAAAGGAGGTTTCTTAATTCGTCTGTATTTATCTATATATACATATATATATATTAGTGTTTATTCATAAAATGAGTAGTCATACATCTAGTATAATATGTAGAAGGTCGCAGCCTGCCGGTACTACCAATGCTGGATCATCGTATGACGGTAATGAGCTGGTGCAGTGTCCTCATTGCTCCCAAGCACGTTTTTTTAAGGGTCAGCGAGGACTCAATGTGCATATTGGAAAGAGCCACAAATCTCCCTCGCAAGATGCACATTCTGTCAACGTTGATACCCATTTATCTTAAACTCCCATTCAGGCTCAATTTTGTAACTCACAACCATTTTGGCAATATCTTTCTAAATTAAAATCAACCACTTCGATTGTTAAGCGCATTCCCCGCGGTGCACGTATCTCAGTCGCTCAAAATTTGTCTATTAAAATTAAGAAAGTTTTAAATGAAAATTCTGAAAGTGCTTGGGAACAATTGTTGGCTTTTCCCTTCGAAGTTCTCCACTCTCAAAATACAAAACAATCTCTCACTACCACAATAAAAAATAACTGTTACACACAATCCAACCATAGGACAGATAATTCTTCACAAATTCAAAATTCAAATCAACAACATTCACATTGGCAGAATAAAAATTCTCATAGTATTTTCAATAAAGTGGAGACTAAAATAAGTGATGGAGACTTGAAGGGAGCTGCTCAGCTTTTGTTTACTAATGACACCATTGCGCCAAATACACCAGAAACTTTAGCAGCCCTGATTGACAAGCATCCACCATCGCTATCACCGCCTTGCCTCCCGATTAACTCCACTCAGGCTTCTGTTGAATGTTTACAGGCAACTGAAAAAGACGTGAAAGTGGCGGTGATGTCATTTAAAAACGGATCTGCTGGTGGGTTGGACGGCCTAACTCCCCAGCACATTAAAGATTTAATTTTTGGAGCAACTGGGGATGCGGGCCAGATACTATTAGGAGACATCACCGCCCTCATCAACTACATGTTATCAGGTAAGGTGCATGAACAGATTTCCCCTCTCCTATATGGTGGAAACCTATGCGCGCTGAAAAAAAAAGATGGTGGCATCAGGCCAATAGCCGAAGGGTGCACATATAGAAGAATCGCATCCAAGGATTGCTGCCGCCACATTCACCAAAAACTGACTTAAAAGTTCCAGCCGCTTCAGTTAAGCTTCGGCAGCAAGGGCGGATGCGAGGCAGCTGTTCATGCTCTCCGCACATTCTTACATCACAATTGCGGTGAGGTGATATTGAAGGTGGATGTCAAAAATGCTTTTAATTCTGTAGACCGTTCTATCCTTTTGAATGAAATCCAAAATTGTATTCCGGAAACATTAAAATATCTTTGGCAATGTAATGGTTTGGATTGTAAATTACTTTACCGAAATAATTTAATCAATTCTTGCTCAGGATGTCAACATCGGTGACCCTCTTGGACCAGCCATATTTGGACTAGCCATACATCCCATAATCTCGAGTCTAAATTCCAAATTAAATATGTGGTATCTGGATGACGGGACCCTTGGAGGCGATGCTACAACTGTATTGGAAGATTTAGAATTGTTATTTGGTAGATTTAAATCAATTGGTTTAGAACTAAATTTCTCTAAATGTGAACTATTTATAACAGACATTGTACCTTCAGAAAAAAAAACAATTTGTATGATAAATTTAACAGTTTAGCTCCAAATTTAAAATTATTGACGGGTAAAAGTTTGCGATCTCCGATCCTTCACGAGTCATTCCCAGATTTTGTCGATGAACAACGTCAAAAATTTGAAGATACGACTGAACGTCTCACTAAAATTCACAACCACATAGCTTTTCATCTAATTCAATTTTGTCTTTTTGTGCCAAAATTTACGTATATACTACGATGTTGCCCTCTTTGGAACCACATTTCTTTACTACTAAGTTTGGATGACGCGATTAAAAATGTTTTAACCCAAATTCTAAATTGTTCACTTCCAGATATTTCATGGTGTCAGGCATCTCTGCCTGTTCGGCTTGGAGGCATTGGCATCCGCAAAATTTCCAGTGTTTCATTACCGGCCTTTCTATCTTCTGCCAACAGTGTTTTGGTTCTTTTTAAGAGAATAATTTCAAATTCAGCATCACAAATTTCAATACTCTTTGGAAGATGGTAGAACGGCCTGGTCTTTGGCTTGTCCAAGTGAGGATCTTCCAAAAAATCTTAGTTCGCAAAGGCAATGGGACGATCCCCTTTGTAAAATTGTACAGAAACAAATTTTAGACAAAAGTGTTGATAATAAAGTCCGGGCTCGTCTCCTTGCCACGCGCGAACGAGAATCTGGTTATTGGTTACAAGCACTACCTTCATCCAACATTGGTACCCTAATGGACAATGAAAGTTTTTCTATTGCCATAGGGTTGCGTCTGGGCATCTCTAGGACGGAACCTCACAATTGTCACTGCGGCAGTGAAGTGGACAGATTAGGCCACCACGGCCTGTCATGCCGCCGCAGTGCAGGGCGTCTCTCACGCCACGCCACAATAAACGACGTCATCCGTCGGGCCCTTGCCACCGTGAACGTGCCGGCCATATTAGAGCCGAACGGTATATCACGTGACGATGGTAAGAGGCCCGACGGTATGACGTTGGTGCCATGGTGTCAAGGAAGACCATTGGTGTGGGACGCCACATGTGCTAACACATTAGCGGCGTCCCATATATGCGGGACCTCACGGTCAGCGGGCGCGGCAGCGGATGCTGCAGAAAACCTCAAACGGAGGAAATATGCTACCATTGGTGATGGATACATATTTCTTCCGTTTGCGGTCGAAACAATGGGCCCATGGGGTCGAGATGCCCGAGGTTTTGTTAAGGAGTTGCCCAGACGCTTAATTGACATCACCCGTGACCAAAGAGCTGGCGCTTACCTCGGCCAACGTATTAGCCTAGCTATACAACGAGGTAACGTCGCTAGCTTTTTGGGAACATTACCGGCAGGTAGCGACCTAGGTTCTGTCTTTTATTTATAGTATAGATATTATTATTATTGTAGTTTATATAATCTTGATATTGTCATTAGGTAATTATTTTTATATATATATATATATATATATATATATATACGTAATATACATTTTAATGTTGTTCGCGGATAACTTCATCGATTATGAACCGATTTTAATGATTATTTTTTGTTGGAAAGGATATATCTCAAGGGTGGCACCATATTAATTTCATCGAGACCTGATAGGTATATCCAGAGATATGGAGATAAACACTTCAAACTTGTTACTGAAAATTAACAGCGCGGCATTTAAAGTCGGTTTTTTTAGTTTTTAGGATTCCATACCTCAAAAGGTAAAAAAGGAACCCTTATAAGATTACTTTCTTGTCCGTCTGTCTGTCTGTCTGTCCGTCTGTCTGTCCGTCTGTCCGTGTGTCACCACCGATTTTCTCAGAAACGGGTGGACTTAGTAAGTTGAAATTTATACCAGATACAGAAGTCTATAGTCCCTATTAGGTGTATAAAACTCAAGGTCCTGAGTCAACACCATAAAAAGATATGGGCAAATTTAGATTTTCGCGAAAACTAGTAAGTACCAAAATGTACCTTAATTTTCAACTTTTTTTTATTTTTCGGAATTTTTCCCCATACTTGTGCTGTAAGACCTTGCTTTTAACCAAAATTGACAATTCTAGGTCAACCGGAAGTACCCTATAGGTTTTGGGTCGAAAACCTATAAGGTACTTCCCGTTCCTACCTAGAATCATGAAATTTGGCAAGAAGCAAGGTCTTATAGCACAAATAAAGGAAAATTCCAAAAATGTTGATAATTAAAGGGTATCCCCATACATACATAGTTAACGCCAATCAAGGTAGGCCTCTGAGTTATAAGGGCGCTCATACAATTTAGAGGTCTAGCCTAATTGGTACCAACCAACGTTGGTACGAAAGCCTCGGTGGGCGAGTCCAACTCGACTTTGCCGGTCTTTATTTAAACGATTTTATGTCAATTAACACAAGATAGATTAAAATTAATTGTATTTTTTCATAATTATAATGAATTATAATTTATCTCTTGTTATTTATTTTGAAATTGACCTTTAATGGTATTGTTTTGTGAATTATTTTATTGATAGTGTTGGAAGAATATGAGGTTCTAATTTAGAAAGATTTCTACTAATATGTATGTGTATTTAAACGAAGCGATCGCCCGTTATAATCTACACCAAATATTTTTAGATTTTTCTTAATTAATAGTGTGCAACTCATGTATCTATTGTATGTATGTATCTCTATCGATCTGACAATATTTTTAGTATTATGTACTACTATTTTTTACTACACAGGCCAGGTCATATGCCGCAAATAGTGCTGAATATTACCATTTACAAAATTTTCGAACTAATTATTTTCTATAACAACATAATTTCTCCACAAAAGAGCCTCCTTTTAATCTTTCAATATATTTTGACCAATACTTTTGTTGTACATACATTTTATTATACATCAAAAGGATCTAGATTCCCCAATCCCACATTGTCTAATATTCAAAAAGCTGTTTACATACGAACCCACGCGTTTAAATATTCTGGATAAAATGTTATGACCTTTTAGAATTCTAATGCGAACAAGAACAGATAGCCCAAGGATATACCAGCTTTAATTCTCCTACGCACCTCCCTCCTACAATATACCTGTCTCTTTCCATCGTACGCAGTAACAAAATGCCAAAAAGAGATGGCATTGATGTGTAATTGAAATAGTGCGGGACCTAGAACAGATTCTTGAGGACCTTGCGGTATTCCATGTGGGTTCAAATCAATGCTATGCAACATATCGAGTTTTACACGAACGACTTTTTGTTCCGACTGCATCAGAATTATGTACAGTTTATAATAATATGCGACTAACTAGAAGTATTTCAATATAACCTTCGGTTCGCCCCGAAGTATTATAAACACAGAAATATGAATAATTGTAACTTATTATTAATATTTCTGTGATTATAAACGTTACGACTTACCCAACTGCTATGGCGTGACAGGTGTAATAAAAAAAACCGTTTTGCAGCTTTGGTAATTTTCAGTATCGCGTTTGAGGTATTTATATCTCTCCATATGTAGGAGATACAGATCTTTATGAAATTTAAATCGGATAAACAATTTTTCGAAAAAAAAAAAGGATTTGCTTGGATCTGTCTTATTATATAACGGTGTTATTATTTGCCAGAACATACATAAAAATAATAAATGAAACATCCAAGTTTAGAACCTCCTACTTTTATGAAGTCAATAAATCAAGTATTTTGACTTACCCTTGCCACTATTCATTATTCTTAGCCCTTGCTTAATAAATTCTATAATGATTTTCTAATATAACTTAAACGACTCCGAATTTGTATTACCTGAAAAAAAAAAAAATCTCCATTATTATCATTGTCACACATTAAAATAGCATCAAGATCTCATAAAGTTGCAAAACGTCGTAAAATAAATAAAAGAAACATGGCAGAACGTGACATAAAGTTATAGACTTTTATTACGTTTAATGAAATGATGCGATTCAATGTAAGGGTTTTACGACTGCGGTCGCATCAGGGTGATGAAAGGTTTACTATTTAGTGAAGAGATGGAGATGTATGAGGTGCAATTGGTTGGTCAAAAAATATACGGTCGAATTGAGAAACCTTCTCCTTTTTTTGAAGTCGGTTAAAAAAAGAAAATGATAGGAGCGTAGCTACAGCAGCCCTTGATTTTTTGTAGAAATATAATTTTCTCTAGAAGAATTTTCCTGGGAGGAAACGGGGAATACATTTGTATGAAAAAGTGCACGCCGCGTTCCCTCTTAAGAATCCCCCAACCCCCGCATGGTGGTAGGACGCTATCTAGTGCCCGCCTGGCCAGCTACCATCCTCTAGTTGAAAATCTGTAGTCAAACATCTAATGTGTTCCGGCAGCTATCCTTGAGAGCCAGCTCTCATTCTAGTGTGCTACCATCCTTGAACGCATCATCACTTACCAACAGTTGAGATAGTGGTCAAACCCTAGCCTACATGATATAAAAAATGTTATTTTCGAATGACGAGATTACTTTTTAACCGACTTCACAGAAAGGAGGAGAATAGTAATTCTCTATTCGAATGTATGTTTTTAGGGTTTCGTACCCAAAGGGTAAAACGGGACCCTATTACTAAGACTCCGCTGTCCGTCTGTCTGTCTGTCTGTCCGTCTGTCACCAGGCTGTATCTCATAAACCGTGATAGTTAGACAGTTGAAATTTTCACAGATGATGTATTTCTGTTGCCGCTATAACAACAAATACTAAAAACAGAATAAAGTTAAAAACTATAGAGGGTCCTCATACAAGAAACGTGTTTTTTTCGGCATTTCACGCCATCTTACGCTTAGTTAGGTAAACGACCCAAAGATGGCGTTATATTGAAATGTCGATCCCTAACACCTCTGTTAGACGTTAGATGGCGTTATAAGAAATAAAATGTTTAAAAATTTTTTTTTTTTTGCTGGCGAAAAATGATTGTGGTATTTTTTGCTCGATCTTGTAAAATACTGTAGTCTGGTACGGAACCCTACGAGTGCGAGTCCGACTTGCACTTGGCCAGTTTATTTAATATCCGCCATTTATTATCCGATTAAATTATTTTTGACTTTAGAGAGTATTCTTCCAGTTTGGTCCCATCCCATTGTAATATCGAGATCTCCAAATCTTCATAATCCCTTAAAAGGTAAAATTGTTATTTTGACTAATTATTAATATGTACATATATGACGTATTCGGGTAACTATTAAGTCGTCAAACATGATAACCTGTAGTATTGAATTTAATGAATATTCAATGAATAATGACTTTAAGACATGTACATTATTTAATTAATTCATGCAAAATTTAAAATGGTGTCTTACGAAAACCCAGTTGTTTAAATAAAATATGGCAAAGTATGGTAAACATTATGTTTGATCACAGAAGTCTACACATACATAACTAGCTGTGCCCCACGGTTTTACCCGCGTTGACATCGTTCCCGTGGGAATATCGGGATAAAAAGTATCTTATGTGTTATTCCTGGATCTAGGCTATCTTCATACCAAATTTCAGCTCAATCGGTTCAGTAACAAACAAACATCCATACACACAAACTTTCACGTTTATAATATTATTAGAAAGGATAAGGTACATTTAGACTTCTGTGTGTTTGATATTTATTCAGCTGGTAGTGCTATTTCAACTACGTACCTACTTAGTTATTTTTCACGCTTTAAAATAACCTATAGATTTATATTCAGTTTTTCAACCGACTTCCAAAAAGAAGGAGGTTCGCTTTGTCTGCAACTTTATTTTTATTTTTTGTTTTTTTTTTTGTATGTAGGTTACGCGATTACTCTGTTAATTGTGAACCGATTCGAATGATTCATTTTTTAATCGATAGGGTACGTTTTTGTGGTGTCCCAATTATCATTTCATCGTGATTTTATAAGTATCTCCAGAGATATTGAGATAAACATATCAAAATTGGTACTGAAAATGAATAGCGCGGCATTGAAGTCGGTTGTTTTTTAGTTTTTAAACGATATTATTGTATGTAGGTTACGCGATTCTGTCAATTGTGAAACGATTCGAATGATTCATTTTTTAATCGATAGGGTACGTTTTTGTGGTGTCCCAATTATCATTTCATCGAGATTTTATAAGTATCTCCAGAGATACGACGATAAACGTCTCAAACTTGCTACTGAAATTGACTCGCGGGGCATGGAAGTCGGTTGGTTTAGTTTTTAAATTATCTTAATTATCGGTAGAATCTATTTTAAATTTATTTATATTTTTTTAAGTATATAAATATTAGACAAAAAGTAATTAAAAATAAAAACAGTGCGAGACTGGAGTGGACGCCTTGGCGTGCGCTACGCACTCGAGGTCAAAGGACTCATAGGCTTCCGAATGACTTATGCCGTAACCGCTTTATCGACTTTGCGTAAGCTCGCATGTCACGTTAAAACCCCGCTATTAATGAATGTGGAATAAAAAGTAAAAGGATAAAGTGGTCGAGACGCAGAAAAAATATACTTTCTCAAGCAAAACAAATAATTTTCCAAATCGGTTAATAAGTGACGGAGTTCTGAGGTAACAAACATTCTCCTGTTTAAAAAAAAATTAGGTAGATTTCCAAAACTCAGACGTCACCAACATACACAAGTGACCTGAAAGCGCCTGAAATATCACCGTTATAATTTATTCAGACGATCAATCCCAGGGTTGCAGTCAACACAGGTTGCTACTTTGCAAATTGGAACGTTGTTTTGTATTCTGTGACCTGCTACCGAAATATAAACGCTGTTCTTTCTCGACATCGAGCTTGAATAATATTGTTACACTTTTAACACAGCTAGTTTAAAATAAAGGCCAATTTCACCGGTTCCTGGTAAAGTCTCAGATAGTTATCTGACAGATGACGCCATATTAAAGCCGTCGAAAATCTGTTAGATTTAATAAGTTTTAATAGGGACTATTAGGAACCTGTGCCTAACCTGGCCCTAAATGGAATAAATAATATCTGATAAATGTTATATGATATCTACTCCTATCAAATAATTAAAAACATAATATATTTGATTGTATAATTAATTTTAGATATGGTTTAATATTGTGATGTAAGGGAGCACATATACCACCTCAGTGCTCCCAGCCAAACTCACCTGCCCGTGGTGCATCCTGCTGATCAACAAACGAGGCTCTGGCGACCGACAAATGGCGGTATAACAATTTCAAATTATGACGTAGCTAAATACTACAGGCCGGTGATGGGCAGCAGCGTCACCGGAGCTACGTCCTGCGATCGCCAACCCGCCTGCCCAGCGTGGCAATTAGGGCATATCCCTCAGCGAGCCGAAGAACGGACTGGTTTCTTGGGAGAGGCCTACGTCCAGCAGTAGACTGACACAGGTTGATAATGATGATGGTTAAATATTTGCACACCGTGAATTATGGAAGAACTAGAATGTATAAGGCGCTACTACATTATGTAACCATCAGCAAATTTATTTGCAGTTCTGATTAAGGGAGCTGTTTTATATGCCGCGCGAGTATATTTTGTAACCGACTTCACAAAAAAGGAGGAGGTTCTCAATTCGTCTCTATGTTTTTTGTTTTTTTTTTGTGTGTATGTTACGCGATTACTCCGTCAATTGTGAACGGATTCAAATGATTCTTTTTTTAATAGGTAGGATACGTTTCCGAGGTGGTCCCATTTTAATTTAAACAGGCACTCAAAAGCGAAAAATAAATTACTTAATATAATTAATATAAGAGCTACCCACTTATCTATTTGAAGTCGGTGCCAGCCAAGTCTAATAGGATGTAGATAGATACTACCTACATGTATCTACCTACTTACTACTACTACATACATAGTATCTATCTACTATCCAATAGACTTGGCTGGCACCGACTTCAAATAGATAAGTGGGTAGCTCTTATAATAATTATATTAAGTAATTTATTTTTCGCTTTTGAGTGCCTGTTTGTGGTAATGAAGTCGGTTTTATTATTTTTGAAAATGATTTTATGTTATATTGAATAAATAAATAATAAACATCAATTGTAACCGTATTAAATAACAAAGTAATATCTTAAACTAGCGCAATAAGCGGTCTTACCGCTATAAGCATTACGTATACATTACGTAATAAAAAAAAACGTTATCTACAACTTCGCTCCATAGTTTTTATAGTCAACGGAGTGCTGGCAGATACTAACATCAGGATGTATACAAATAAACATTTAAAAATAAATGTATCTAATATTTATCGTGACTTCATCGTAAATAGCAACCTGATACAGAAACGATTTTGACGTCATTTACTAACAGCATGTTATTTTAAGAAGCGAAAGTCGAACATGGGTCATAATCTAAAAATCCAAGGTACAAGGTAATCTAGAACTAGACTATACATTTTATTGGCAACATAATGAGGTGAAGTTAAAGGCCTCAGCTTGGTGATTTCATATAGGTTTAGACTATAAAGGTACGGACACACGCAGCGTCCTGCGTGCGCGATCTAGGCGGCGATCAGATAGCGCAGTAGTATTTGTACCGACTGGTTCACACCAAACGCGATCAGAAAACAATGAAAAGAACTAAGATCGCGCCCGCAGATCGCAGAACGCCGCGGTGTGGCCGTACCTTAAATAATCCAGACGACAATGGTACCCCGAGTTCAATCCCCGCCGTGCACCAATGGATTTTTCGAATGAAAATGTATGTGCGCTTTTCACAGTGGCCCTCCGGTGTAGGAAAAACATCGTTAAGAAGCCCCTAACCCCATATGGTGGTAGGACACTATTTAGTGTCCGCCTAACGAAGTAACTATTATATAATCTGTGCCGCCTGGCCAGCTATCACCACTGACTAACAAACAAATGCTAGGCAGTGGCTACCACCCTGGCTTTTGACGGGTTTTAGTGTCACGCGTAGAGACGCGTAACCGTCAGCGCTGACAGCCGAAATGTATGAACATGTCTGCGCTGAGAGTCGGCGTTAAGCCGGCTTTTCACTATGGGATATAATTTAATTTATATTATATCTTGAGATATACAATTTTATCGCTCGTCATACATATTATATGAGACCGTTTACACTATGCTATAATATATATTACATCCCAAGCTATAAATATTATTTTGACCGACTGAGCGATATTTGGAGGTTTATATTTTACCTCACCTCCCCGGACACCGCGCCTCCCCCTGCCTCGCCGTCAGTTTTTTTTTGTTATTTTATTTTTATTATGGCTCCACACAATGAGCTCCACACACAGTATTTAGCCCAGTGTTTGAATGAAACCATAGACAACCAAAAGTGAACTATATATATCTTACAGTGTGAACAGCAATCGCGGGATATTATATATAGCACAAAATGTAATTTACATTATATCCCATAGTGAAAAGCCGGCTTCATTCTAAAACGCTTCTATAGCAACCATACATATTCAATCTATCAGCGCCGACGGTACGCGTCTCTACACGTGACACTAAAACCAGCCTTTTACTAATGTTTTCACTAAAGTATTTTAATTAATTAGACAGACGAGTGAATTATCTTACAGAATAATAGGTAATGGTAATTTGAACGATGACGGTGCCACTGATCCATCAAATCAAATTCTCTCAGCGAGCTATAGAAAGGTATATAGGCTCGGACTTCGGAGCCTTGAAGTATCTTTGATTGATTGAATTCGAGATAAGATCATCAGCTAGGAGAATTAAAGCTATCGACACAGCTCAAAGGGTAAAAGTAAAAGGCCAGGCCATTGGGCTCGTCATTATCAGTAGTAGAACAAATTTTGAAATAAAACAAAACAAATAATTTAAGATCGTTTAAAAAACTAAAAGAACCGACTTCAAACGTCGCGCTAGTCAAAGTAGCTAGTAGACGTAGTAACTATTACATAATCTGTGCCAGTAGTTAGTAGTAAGTTGTCGAGATAGGTAAATGCGTCGTAATACTAATTGGATACAATAAGGATTTAAATGAACTAAATGACAGAGATGGAGTTATACAGCCTACATAGCTGCGTTATGCTGGCTGTAGTGGCTGGTGATAACTGGCTCACGGTTACGATATAATATGACCTACAACCTCCGGGTTAGAAGTTAAGATACGTACGCCCTTTACGCCAACGGGCTAAAATATGACATTAATTTGTCTCGTGCGGAACCGGGGTGGGTTGCTAGTAGTATCTCATAAATATCCTAAACACCTCTTCTGATATTGTTGTATCACGGCATCCGCCAAGAATTCCAAGTATGTTGACCGAGTTAGTTGTAATGTCTGATATTATTTATAATTTAGGAGTTTATTGGCTTGCAGTGACGTCAGTTATCTTACATTCTAGTGCAAACGTAGTAGTTTATGGAATTGGGATGTTATGTTTATTTACTTTTTTATTTTTTACATTTTTATTTAGTTTATATTATAATATTAGTTAAATCGTTTTAATTAGATGTATTTTATTGTTTTATTATTATATAATGTATGCACTATTGCAAATAATCCTGATTCAAAACATTCAAACATGCCTCCATCCTTCAACTAATGTTAATGCGCTACATCACAGACTGCATCTTCACTTAACATCAGGTGAGATAGTGGTCATGCGCTACCTATTTTCGCATAAAAAAATAGATAGATAGATAGATAAACACTTTATTACACCATACAAATTACAAGTAAAAAAAAGGTAAATAAAACAATGTGGCAACAGGCGCTCTTATCGCTTAAAGCGATCTCTTTCAGACAACCTTAGGGTGGAAAGGAATAGATTAGCATACATGGCGGTATAGGTGTTGAAAAAATAATAATAAAAAATGTATAAATAATAATAAAATAAAATAATAGGTATGTAAATAATATTTATTTATTTATTGAGCATCAACACAATGTACATCAGAAAGAGTAAATTAATATAAACGCAGTATGGATCAGTGGTCAATGCCACCGCAGTTATAGATGCAGACTGCATGCGTAGTCGAACAAACAAGTAAAAGCTATGCGATAATAAAAATGAAAAGATACAAATACAACATTAATTAAAAAAAAATATATATATATAATACATAATATAATAAAAATAAATAATAATGTATCTCCTCATATATATTTTTTACGGCTAATCGGTCGCGGCTTCTGAAACTACTTCGCCCTGGAAACCTACAAGTTCTAAAATATTATTATTTTAAGTTTACTGCGCCGAAGACTCCGGAGAGTGCCGCTACAACGATATAACAGCATGTCACTTGCTCCAGCGTAAAGAAATAATACTTTGTAAAAGAACTAGCGATGAAATTCAAGACCATAATATATAGGTATCCAATGCCATGTTACAAACATTCAATCGACAATGTTACTCCATTATATTTTTTTAATCTTATAGGCTATCGTTTGACAATTATCTCGCCTGGTGGTAAGCGATGATGTGATCGAAGATGGTGAACACTGCACACGCTAGGCCTAGATTACTCTCAATTCAACTCAACTCATTCAACTCTGTTTTTAGGGTTCCGTAGCCGAATGGCAAAAACGGAACCCTTATAGATTCGTCTGTCTGTCTGCCTGTCTGTCTGTCTGCCTGTCTGTCTGTCCGTCCGTATGTCACAGCCATTTTATTTCGAAACTATTAGGACTACAGAATTGAAACTTGGTAGGTAGATGTATTATGTAAACCGCTTTCTGATTTTTGTACAAAAATAAAAAATATAAAAGTTTAAGGGGGGGCAACCCATACATGGAACTAGAACAAAAAAAAAAATTCTATACACTTATACTATGGATAGGTCTTTAAAAATGACATTGAGGTTTCTAAAATATTTTTTTCTCAAAATCAATCATTTAAAAGGTAGGCGCGTCTAAAGTGGTAAAATGTGTGTCCCTCTAACTTCTAAAGTAAGGGAGTGAAAAATCTATAAAAAATATATTCTGTAGATCTCAATAAAAACTTTCAACGAAAATTGGTTTGAACGAGATACAGTAAGCAGTTGTTGAGATATAGCGACCGCAAGTATAACTTTGTTTTTCATACAAACACTATGAATAACAAAGTTATTTTTGTAGTTGCGAAAAATCATAGTTATACAATACTCTACTGTGTTACGGAACCCTACGAGTGCGAGTCCGACTTGCACTAGGCCAGTTTTTTTAATCTTAGACTGAGACCTAGTATTTCGGATATTTTTGAAGTTCTTCGACCGCGAACTTATTTGCATCGCTCGACTAGTAAAAGGTATCGCTCACAACACAACACAAATAATTTAAATTTTCAGAGATACAAGCAAGCATTCAAAAATTATTACATCAAACGACACCACAATTTATCTGACGCCCATTCTAAATGACATTTCCACCACCTTGTTATTTCACACCAGTTACATCCTGACCATAAATAAGGTTACACAATACATAACCGTCTAACCATAAGGCCCGGTCATAGGCCCGACTTCTTTACGAACCAAAACTAACAACTATTTACGAGGAAGCATCCCTTGCATTAGTTACGATCGAGTTACTTTCGATCGAGCATCGATCGATTATCTCGATTATTTATTAGGTGAAATTGTTCGGGCGTTATCGGTGCGTTTAGTAGGGGAACGGTGATATATTTTATTACGGTAGCGGTACTCATAAGACGAGGTTGAAAAAATCTTATGCTTGAGAAATACATGCTTCGATGCAATAGCGCAATTACTAAAGATCTTAGTAAAAATGGCCAACTTTAACTTATATAATTACAATTTAATGGAGCTAGTACATTGATGTGGTACTTATGGGACGGTATAGGACCTATTTTAAACACTATATAGCCTGATTAATTAATTGATTACGCTGGAAAGAACAAGATGGTACAAGCACCCGTTAAGCAGCATCGCATATCTTATTATAGAAGTTTTAGTGATAGGGCTGGGCCTAACAGTTAAATAAAATAAAAATAAAAATATATTAGATTTTAGAGGTTTCCTCTCCAGGTGGTTACTTCAGGATACAAAAATTGATCGAGCCACTCAAAATCTATCAATTAAATTTTAAACTAAATTATGTATCTAATTGTGTAACTTAGACTAACTCAATTTGTTTAAATAGCCAGCTAATTACCTAATCATAATTATTATCATCATCCCGAATTCATCCACTGTTGGACATAGGCCTCTCCTATCCCAAAACACTGTTCTATATTACCAATCTCTGCCAGCCATTAAAGAAATCATGTCAGTAAGCCTTAGATACAAGAAAAATAAACCAGTCAACTTTTCTTTCAGTGAAATAGCAAACAAAAAATTAAACTCATGTCGTAATTAAATCACACACAATCTCCCAAACTCCCAACCCACAAATATCGTTGAATTGAGTTTTTGTCGATTTCTCACGTTCTTTTGTGTCATCGATCTGCTTCAATTACTCGGTGATTGGATTAGCTAATCGATGTTATAATTGTTAATTATTTTGTTTTCACATTGTTAATTCGATGTAATGCTTCAATGGTTGCATTGTATCTATTTATTATTATGTGAAGAGAAAACTTCTCATCCTATTTTAAGAATATTGCCTGCACGGAAGAGTAAGTATGTGATTTGGCATAGTTACAGTTTAAATTGTTGCCAGTGGATTTGTCTGCATTATCATTACCAGCATATCGCTGTCCACTGCTAGACATAGGCATTACCTATGGCACGCCACTGAGCTCGATCTGCAGCTCTTTGTTTCCCAACCATAGCTTGCGTATATCATCGCTCCATCTAGCTGCAGGGCGCCCTACCCTACGTTAACCGAGTCTTGGTCTCCAATCTAAAACACGTCTACCCCAACGGTTATCGGTTCTACGATAGATGTGATCAGTCCACTGCCACTTCAGCTTGCTAATCCCTCAAGCTATGTCAGAGACTTTGGTTCTCTGACGGATGACTTCATTTCGAATTCGACCCTCCAGATAAACTAAGTTTATCGAACTAAATTTAACGAGCGAGCTTACGAGCTTAGCCCTCTCCATAGCTCACTGAACGACTTAGATTTGGTGAACAAGTCTCACCGTCACGCACCGTGTTGACGTCATTTATACCCGATAGATGGGAATAATGTCAAAAATTGCGCGCTCAATTTTTATTTATAGCTGCTTGAATTTACGTGTGTGACATCTCATCCCAAAACCATAAGTCATTCACCGTAAACCATCGATTTAAAATCCATTTCCTATCATTTCTACCATCGACAATGACTGCAGTTAGAGAGAGTACATAATTGTAGGAGACTTTCCATTCGTCGCGGAAACATCAGACGCTAGACTTACGTACTAACTGGTGTTTGTACTGTGGTTATACTTTCACTGGAAAAGTAATTAAGATAATACCTAAGCTCTATTGCGACTTCATGGGAAAATCGGTGGCCGGCGTTGATGTCACTATAATTAAATACTAGTGTTTTTTTACAAGCTTTTATTTAGTTTCATCTGTCCCGATGTTGTTGGTTGAAGTCATCAACCAATATTTGTCATAAAATCTTACAAATTAAATTTGATCCACTTCCCGGTTACCGATTGAGCTAAATACATGTGTAAATCGCGTGAAAATGCAATATTATGATGACAAGGTGCTGATCTGATGACGGAGCTGGAAGGTGGCTGAAGGAACTCCTAAAATACACATGTTAAACCCGACGTGTTTGGGATCGTTCGACTTGTCTTGACTTACTCTGGTCCTAGGTTATGTAAAAGCTCGTGTTTAAAAGGTTCTTTTATAATATTGTATGGGCTAGCATTTGACCACTACCTAATCCAATCTATCTCTCATCCAACAAAATTACGCTGATTGGTCTATCATTGTTTTTATAGAGTTAGATACCATTACGCGTATTTTATGTCACGCGCTGTATTACGATTAAATACGGGAATTTAACGTGACTTTACGTGATAGTGAATGCTTCATAATGAAGCTGAAATATATTCTACATACATACAATCACGCCTTTTTCCCGTTGGGGTAGGCAGAGACTACTTCTTTCCACATGCTACGATCCTGACATACCTCTTTCGCTTCTTCCACTTTCATGAGCGCCTTCATACATGCTCGCCGGTTATAAGTACTTTTGACTTGGCCTTTCTTTAAAACGTCTCCGATCTGGTCGTGATACGTTCGCCTAGGTCGGCCTCTACCGGCTGCCCCATTCACACTCGTCTCATAAATCTATTTCGTCAGTCTTTCTTCATCCATCCTCTCTAGATGTCCAAACCATCTAAGCATCCCTTTCTCAATCTTTGTCACCACATCTTCTACCACACCACAACATTCTCTTATCATGCTGTTCTCCACCTTATCCATCAGAGTCAACATATTCTATATAAAAAATATACTATGTCGACATCACGTAAGTCACTTTAAATCCCCGTTTTAAACACACTTAATTTGAAAATGAACGTGAGTTTTAATAATAAAATTATTCATTACTTCTAATTTACTTCCATGAAAATTAATTTTTATTGAAACCTTTTTTGTAAAACATGATATTAGAATCAATTAAAAACAAATTAAGGGTCCTTAGTGTAGGGAGGAAGCATCATAAGTAACATCTGGGGCCTTATTCAGTATGATCAATGAGATAATGCGTTCCTTAACGCGCCACGTTACGTTATTGAAAAATTGTATTCTGTATGCCACATGATAGGTAAATTATACATAACGCGCGCGTTACACGTCCTCATATGTTACGATATTTTGACAGCTCAAAACGCGCTCATAACCTTACCCTACGGCGTTTTAATTGGCATACAGAATACCATAACGCGGAGATTACGTAACACGGCACGGTAAGACTTTAAAATGGTCATACTGAATAAGGCCCCTGGTGGTGAAGTCAGCATGAGTGATAAGCTAGGAGTGATTATATATTTACTAATATCACAGCTCTTATATAGCGATTGAGATATAGATCAAATCAAATCAAAGCATTTATTTAGTACGTAGGCTGTATCTATATTATGCACATAACACGTCAAAATCATAAAATAAATCCTAATTAAAACGCTTTGAATTTGAAGAAAAGTAAATACTGAATATAATATCGAAACTAGGCGAACCGTCTTTGTTCAGTGGGGACATGGTAATATTTATAAATTACTAGCTGACCCGGCAAACGTTGTTTTACCATATAAATAAATGGCTATTAAAAAATAAGGGTTGATCGTAGAAGGGTGAAAATTGAGGATTGTATGTATTTTTGTATGTTGTATCATAAAAAAATAGAAATTAAAAATTTTGTCTAAAAAATAAAATAAAAAATTTAGGGGTGGACTACCCCTAACATTTAGGGGGATGAAAAATAGATGATGGCCGATTCTCATAGATACCGGATAAGCACAAAAAATTTCATCAAAATCGGTTAAGCCGTTTCGGAGGAGTATGGCAACGAAAACTGTGACACGAGAATTTTATATATTAGAGATATTACTGTGGTAGGGAGTTTCTTTTTATTACCCGCACTTGATCGCTATCTCACGTGTAGGGCTATTCTGTAAGCTATCTCGAAGCGGAATCCGCGGTGAGATTCTAATTTCGTACTACGAAATTCAATCGTAACACGATCGTAATACGGTTGAATTTCGTAATACGGTTGAATTTCGTAATACGCAATTCAAATCTTACCGCGAATTCCGCTTCCGACATAGCTTACAGAATAGCCCTACTGATGTTAAATGATGATGAGATCGATGATGGAGCGCGCTTACCCAGACGATACTTATTCACTCGCGATTTGAAGACCTGGATTGATTGGAGTTGGAACACTGCCGATCTGCAGAGAGAACGTGAAGGAGCACAAAACAATAACACACGATTTTTTAATACAGTATTAATTACTTTCTTTCTTTCTATCTATTCGTATGTGAGATTTAATGCTAAATTTAAGTTTTTTCTACCGACTTCAGAAGGGAGTTTTCAATTCGACTGTTATTTTTTTTATGTTTGTAACCTTAGAAGTCTGCCATTTATTAACCGATTTGAAAATTATTTTTTTTAATTGAGAGAGTTTACTTTCCGTTTAGTCCTATTGTAATTTCATCGAGATCTAATGAGTATCTTCCTCCAGAGATATGGAGATAAACACCTCAAACTTGGTACTGAAAATGGCTAGCGCGGCATTTGAAGTCGGTTTTTTTGTTTTGTACACAATAATTTTATGCTCAATAGGCAAGCGATTGACCACTTCATCACCTGATGTTAAGTGATGACGTGGTCAAAGATGAAGCACGCTTGCCTAGAAGATACCTATTCACTCGCGTTTCGGGAATGGAAGACCGCCAGGTGGTAGTTGTCGGGAAACAGACTCAGGCAAGGAATTCCATTCCTTGGCAGTGCATCTGAAATTATTTCTTTCTGTAACTATTCGTTTCGATAAGCTAGCGTCAAAATAGGTTTATACGCTGTCACTCAAAACCTCTATCTTTTATGGGACGGCCACACCATGGCGTCCTGCGATCTGCGTGCGCTATCTCAGTACTTTTCAATTGTTTTCTGATCGCGTTTGGTGTGAACCAGTCGGTACAAATACTACTGCGCTATCTGATCGCCGCCTAGATCGCGCACGCAGGACGCTGCGTTGTGTCCGTACGTTTAAAGTAATATATAATGATAATTATAATACCCCTTGTCCTCCTCAACCGGTGAAGCAAGAAAACTGTCACGCCTAGCGACCACAAGGCAAGGTCGACGGTCCGATGTTATAAATAACATTTGATATAAATAGACCCTTTTATCTTAGGGCTAAAAAGGGAATCGTTGACTTAAATTTGTATATCGATGAATTGAAATGAAATTATGAAAATTTTTATTGTTTTTAAAATTTTAGATGTAGGCAAGATTATTAAATCGTCATAACCTTACGGTGTTCCGGCAGCACGCAGTCTCTGAGAGTTAGAGTATTCTAGCCCTAGCGTGTTTTTCCACCACATTTACATCTTTGACCACATCATCGCTTACCACTACGTAGTATTATTATCTGCACGGAACAGATAATAATACTACGTAGTGGTAACTACGTAGTATTATTATCTGTTCCGGGCAACTAGGCAAGAAAGAGGTCAAATGTCAGCCTATAAAATAAAAAAAATCAAGTATGTTACAATCACAAATCCCGTGGTAGGACACTCAGGTATAATGTAGCTTTTCACTGGTGTGAGAGTCTTCAAAAAAGGTTCAGTAGTTCTAGAGATTAGCCCCTACAAACCTAACTACTAAACTACTCACAAACTTTACCTCTTTATAATAATCTTTATAATAATTATCAAGTGCTTGATGGTCTCCAATAAAAAAACTGCCTTGTACATTTAGCCTTAACTTTAACTAGCAAGATGTACCCACACAATTCCTACTGGTTCAAACACTCATAAACAAAGACATTTAGAAAATCAGTCATTTTGGGAATAAGTGATTTGAGATTTTGTTCAGAATGAGATCAGTATAATATAAAAATCGGTCCTAACAGACAGGAGACTAAAATTATGGCACTCGAAGTTCTTTCAAAATGCCACAGCCTACAGCCCGTGCTACAGCAGCATAAATTGCATTTCCCCCAAAACTTTACCTCTGAGTGTCAATTAGCCAACTTGCATTAAAGAGCTCTCTGAAATTCGGAAGCGGTTAAAGTTGTGAAACTTCGCCAATTGTGAAGTAACTTACGATTAAATTAAGTGTTAAATATTCTCTCTCTTCTTCACTATTATCTGTCTTCTTTATCGAAGTATCTTGCAGGTTCTGTGGGTAAAACTGTCATCATCATCATCAGCCGGTATCAGTCCACTGCTGGACATAGGCCTCTCCCAAGTCATACGGGTCCATATATCTATCTATCTAGAGCATAGCTTTTATCTTTACCTTTTATCATCACCATATATATTTTTTATATCTTATATTTGTTTAAGATGTAAGGGAGCACAAATACCACCTCAGTACTCCCAGCCAACCTCAACTGCCCGTGGTGCATCCTGCTGACCAACAAACGAGACTCTGGTGACCAACAAACGAGGCTCTGGTGACCGACAAATGGCGGTATAAACATTTCAAATGATGGCGTAGCTAAATATTACAGGCCGGTGACGGGCAGCAGCGTCACCGGTGCGAAGAGGTAGTACGTCCTGCGATCGCCAACTCGCCTGCCCAGTGTTGTATCGACTATCTTCTTCTGGTCTTTTGTGAATGGCCCTACAATCAAGTCCGAAACAAGTTGTATGTGTGTAATTTAAGACATAGCAATGAATAAATATATTGAAATTGAAATTACATAATATACAAATATACAAAATTAAGATAGTTTAAAAACTAAAACAACCGACTTCCATGCTGCGCGAATCAGTTTCAGTAGCAAGCTAGAGACGTTTATCGTCATATCTCTGGAGATACTCATCAGATCTCGATGAAACTTCAATGGGACCACCTCGGAAACATACCCTACCGATTAAAAAAAGAATCATTCCAATCGGTTCACAATTGACGGAGTAATCGCGTAACATACACACAAAAAAAACCTACAGACGAATTGAGAACCTCCTTCTTTTTGGGAAGTCGGTTAAAAATACGACAGATACAAATATAGGCACACATTTAGTACATTCTAGTTATGTTTCTTGCCCCGTATTTAAAAAAATAATGGAGCAATTTTCCTAAAAAGCCCATTTCCTCTGCCAATATCTTCTATCTAGCACAGCAATCCATCAAATCTATATTAGGGTGAATCTACACTATAATGGCAATATTAGATTGCACCCTCTAGGTAGGGAGGCATTAGGGGAAAACGTCGGGAGAGAACCCTCTGTACTGATCTCTTGAGTGCAGTGAGTGCACTTCTTTAAGTGTCTGCAGAAAAATTACATAGTTGTGACAAACACACTTTTCTTCTGAGCTAATATTATAATTATAATTTAAACTAATATTATAAAGAGGAAAGATTTGATTTTTCAACCGTCTTTCTAAAGGAAGGAGGTTCTCAATTCGTCTGTATGTTTTTTTTATGTATGTTACGCGATTCCTCCGTAAATTGTGAAGCGATTCGAATAATTCATTTTTTAATCGTTAGGTAACATTACCGAAGTAGTCCGGTCCCATTGTAATTTCATCGAGATCTGATATGCATCTTCAGAGATATGACGATAAATGACTCAAACTTGCTACTGAAACTGACTACCGGGGCGTGGAAGTCGGTTATTAACCGACTTCACAAAAAAGGAGGAGGTTCTTAATTCGTCGAAATCTTTTTGTTTAATGTATGTTCACCGATTACTGGAAGATGCCTGAACAGATTTGGAAAATTCTTTTTTTATTTCAAAGGGTACCTACCCTGCCCAAGTGGTCCCATTTAAATGTTAACGAAATCGGCTAAGCCATTTTTTATATATCAACATTTGTTGCGATATGGTCAAGGTATATAATACTATATACCTTGACGACATGCTACTGACTACTGGCACAGATTATATAATAGTTACTACGTCTACTACTTTGACTAGCGCTTGTACTATTCATTATTCTGTGCTAGCGCGACGTTTGAAGTCGGTTCTTTTAGTTTTTTAAACGATCTTAAATCAATTTAGTTTTTAAACTATCTTATTATTTTTTGTTTGATAATTACGATTAAACTCAAAAACTACTGAACCGATTACAAAAATTATTTCAGTAATGGAAAGCTACATTATCAGCGAGTAACATAAACTATATTTTATCCCCGTATTCTCACGGGAACGGGAACCACGCGGGTGAAACCGCGAGGTGCTGCTAGTCTTATAGGTATACAATCAGGCCTTTACCTAAAACGAAGTAGATTGTTTTCATATTATATCAGTCAGCATCTTGTTTTTTTTTTAATTGCGGTTAAATGAGTACTTAAAGGTGGTAGGAGCATATTATATCGATGTTCCCCCTGACTTGCTACGAAAAAGTAGCCTAACACCATTAAAGAGAAAATTCTATTGGTAAGAAGAGCATTTATTATTTGATTACCAATTTTTGTTTGTATTCTTCTTTTTCATGCCAAGGTTGTTTGGAAGAAATTGCTTTATGCGATAAGACCGCCGATTGTATTGCCTTATTATTCTACTGTCTTTCATCACATAGTATGTACAATTTGTGATTTCTTTGGTGATCAATAAAGAGTTTTTTGTATTGTATTTGTATTTATAACGGTGTTCCCCCTGACTTGCTACCAAAAAGTAGCTTACCTGTTGTCCATCAAGGAGAAAATCTGCTGCCATAACCTTACGGTGTTCCGGTACGGTGTACGACACACAGCTCTTGAGAGTCGAGTATTTTAGCACAGAAAAATTTACTAGTCCTACGATTTTAGGCTTAGCGTGTTCACTATCTTCGAATACATTATCGCTTATATCGCAATCATGCAAACGTTTTTTAGAAAGACAGAAGAACTTCTCGACCTCACGTTGTGTCTATATAACATTTTACTAGTATGGAAGCCTAAAGGTACGGCAGCGTCCTGCGTGCGCGATCTAGGTGGCGATCAGATAGCGCAGTAGTATTTGTACTGACTAGTTCACACCAAACGCGATCAGAAAACAATTAATAATATCGTTTAAAAACTAAAAAACAACCGACTTCAATGCCGCGCTATTCATTTTCAGTACCAATTTTGAGATGTTTATCTCAATATCTCTGGAGATACTTATCATACCTCGATAAAATTACCATGGTACCACACTTGGGATATCTCCTTTCGAACAAAAAAAGAATAATCGAAATCGGTTCATAAACGACGAAGTTATCCGCGAACAAACATAAAGAAAAAAAAAAAAAAAATATATATATATATATATACGGTCGAATTGAGAAACCTCCTCCTTTTTTTGAAGTCGGTTAAAAAGAACTGAGATCGCGCCCGCAGATCGTAGGATGCCGCTGTGTGGCCGTACCTTAATACCATGGTCTGATCTTCTGAATAGACTCAGACCTAACATCGAGCCGGAGCAAACCAAATCCATGCCCATACCAAAAATCTCAATTAAGTTCAAAAATTAAAATATTCTAAGGCTATATACATACAGTACATTGCCATTGCAGTCAAATCCAATCACTCGAGGCACAAGCGAGCGACATAGAATAAATAAAAGTCGCAGCGACACGTCGCGTCGCGTCGCAGAAGCCTCGAGGGATGCAATGATCGCGTTACCATCGATTCTTGCGGTTGCACGCCTACTCACTGAGCTGGAAGTTATTGGGAATACGCGTCGATGGACTTTATAGAAAAATACTTATAAGTAATTAAAATTAAGAGTTCGTATAATATGTTAATTTTAATCACCTTAAAAAAGACAATAGACATTTTTCTGTATATATAAAAGGCAAACGTTACTTACTGACTATCAAACCACTAAACGCATTGCGCTGAAATTTGGCATACAGATAGTTATTATAACGTAGGTATCTGCTAAGAAAGGATTTTCCAAAATTCACTCCTTAAGGGGATGAAACAGGGGTTCAAAGTTTGTATGGAGAAACAAGATTAGAAGAAGTGTTTTTTGTGAGAGAAAGGTTTTTACGAAATATTAGTTTTGAGTAAACGAAAGAAGTTTATAACGCGGGCGAAGCCGCGGGGCACTTCTAGTTATTATGCAAGCGTTTGACTACGTTCTCACAAATCTCTTTACAAAAGAAATAGATTGCCCAAACGAGAGAAGAGGAGCCTACACCAATGTTATCTTATATAACCACAGAATAAATAATTGTCTTAATTGAACGTACCTACTACAAGTGAGGTGAAATGGACCCAATACCTTAAAGAAGCTATAAAAACCTAAAATTACAAAGACCGGTCGTACATAATAATAAAGTTGCACATTTTATTGATTTACCAATTACTTGTATCAGGGATCGATAAGGCCGCAGACACACCCACACAATCGGCGGCGACAGCCGTCACCTCACGCAACTTGATTTAACTAGCGTGTATAACGCCCCTTACTGTGTTAGTTAGATGGAATTCGTGATTACAGGAGGGTAGGGGTTGATTTGATGTTAATTTATTTATGTAATCGCAATATTGGTTACTAAGGCAGTTGTAATAATATCTAATAATACTTAAATTCAAAATTTAAACTACCTCCGACCGATCTTTTCAGAATTTGTTCATTGAGACCATTCTGATGAGCCTAAACTCGACATCTCTGCTGTAAATTGTTAAACACAATCCAAAATTTCATCGTACCGACGGGACTTGAACCCACAACCTCCGGAATAACATGTTCCGGTGCTTTACCAATTAAGCCAAAAGCTGCGAAGTATCGTTACGACGAAATTAGTGGATTGCATTTGTTAACCCAATTATGCATTGGTGGCGCCAAGTGTGAAACACTTCAAAGAAACATAATATCTCTGCTGTAGGTTGGTGAGGAGTTGAGTATTCTGCAGATTCCAGAAAATGTTCCAGAATCAGGTCAACACTGCTAAGTTCTTCTCTAAAATAAACTACATAACGCACGGAACGTACCCAGTATAACACTCCATTCAGCAAAAATGCAATTCATTTAAGTAACTCACAAGTCACACTCACTCCATTTACGTTTAAGTAAGAAAAATCGTTTGCAAAGTGACTCAACTGTACGATTGCCTTTGCAAAAAATACCGTTATATTAATGCTTTCTAATATTGATACTATAAAACTAGAAAAGTGCGAGTCTGAATCGCGCACCGAGAGTTCCGTCTACATTGTTAATTTGTAGTTAAATTTAATTTTTATAATTTATGATCGAACAAAACCGACTTCCCATGCCGCGATGGTATTTTTCAATTCGGTTAAGATTTGACGGAGTTCTGAGGTAATAAACATTAAAAAAAAGAAAAGAAAAAAACAGTCGAATTGAGAACCACCTCCTTTTTTGTGAAGTCGGTTATGAATGGCTATTACAGACTCAACTTTGTAGTTGAAATATCACAATCAATTCTTCAGCTAGTTTGTTCTCTCAAAAAACCTGTGAACGGGGATCCAGTGGCAGTTGTTGATTTTTAAACAAATTTCTACTGTAACCGAGAACCTGAATAAGTATTGGATATTTATTTCAAATTGACGACAGACAGACATACAGATACACAGACGACAGACAACGAATTGATGCTATCAAATATTTAGTAGATAAAAATATAGAAATTCCTTTTTCCCTTTAAAGAACGAGACCCTTAAAAATGGCTGTAAGTGTTGCCATTACAAAAATGAACGTGGTAATGATACCATATACAAATACAACAATGTTCTCAATTCATTGTCCATGTTTGAACCATTTAATTCACCATTGACTGAGTTAGATTAATGATGACATATTGTTAAACGAAATATCTAAAGAACTACATTTACGATCTAAAGAACTACCTAAAGAATCTATCTAAAGAACTATCTAAAGAACTACATTAAAGATCGTTTAAAAAACGAAAAATAACCGACTTCAATGCTGCGCTAATGATTATCAGTACCAATTTTGGGGTGTTTATCTCCATATCTCTGGAGATACTTATCAGACCTCGATAAAATTACTATGGTACTACACTTGAGATATCTCCTTTCCAACAAAAAAAAGAATAATCAAAATCGGTTCATAAACGACGAAGTTATCCGGGACAAGCATAAAAAAACTATACGGTCGAATTGAGAAACCTCTTCTTTTTTTTAAGTTGGTTAAAAATAGAGATCTAAGCGGGGCTTTTATAAAAGTTCATTTTCCACAAAAAAAGAGGAAAAAAACAAAGAGAAAAATAAAAAGAAAAGAAACGATGCGACTTTTTCAATGGTTCAATTGCTCATCTGTTTGTTTGCTGAAATAACTTATTATATAATAGTTGTTTATATATGCATCAAAAACTACAACTAAACCGTGAATACTAATTACTCTCTAGTTTTAAATTTTATTGGACGCATATTTTGAGTTTGTTCTTGAATATGTAATAGCACTTCCAGGGAGCTTAGTTCATAGTGATTTATAACTAAATTTATTTTTCGAACCATATTTAAGTAAGTACGTACATTGGTTAGTATTCAAAGTTTCAAAGACATCATAACATATTTTATTGTAGCCGAAAACATAAAATGCCTCTTTTTATAAATCACTTGTCACCATAATGATGTGCTGAACTTGACATTGACAGTAAAATATGACAAGGCCCACGGCCAAACAGCAGGGGCCCAATTAAACACTGATTTACTTACTAATCCTCACACTTACATAAACATCTTTATATTGACAATGACATTCTTAAAAAATATAAGCTTAACGAAACGACACTAAAGCGTGACGTACACGCATTGTTATTTTTTTTAAAGGTGACGTAAGTCGTCACACATTATTAATTCTAGTCCCGAATCTTAGTTAATTGAGTCAGACAAATCTTATTGTGCCACACTCGAAACCAGAGACGTGAGAATTAAAAAAAACTAAAGCGTGGAAACTTAAAGTAAAAAGTTGAAAGACTGTCATTGTTATTCATTATACAAATCCAGATAAATCAAGGTAGCCGCACCGTACTGGTCATGGGACCAGAAACATACAAAATAATTATTACTACGGGAATTATTTGTCATAAATATGTATTTATATTTCTGGATCTACAACAAAATTATCGCCTTTTTCAAAATTTTTATATTATCTGAAAATTGCAGTTACATCGCCTGATTCCGCGCCCGCGTAACGAAAAAATGCGCCCAGCGGTGTGCGCTGGGCCTTAAATCATATATCGTAAATAGTTGAAACTATTACATTTTGTTCCTCTTACTTATTTAATATTTATGTAAAGGCAAAAACTTTATTGAAAATATGTTTATTGTTATTTATTCGAATTTAATAAAGTTCTATAACAAACTAAGCTGCGGCCCCTCCCCCCTACTTTAGTAAAAAAGGTATACTATGTACTATTCTACAATATTGCCTAACCCTGTGCTGAATTGCAGCCAAGAAAAGAAGCCACAAACAAAAAAATATGCAAACTGACATTCGCATGAATAATTTTGGTGTTGATAAAGGCAGAAATGAATTCGTACGATCGTAAAAAAACTACAAAGGATACAAACGGGTATTTTAGCTGACTTCAAAAAGGAGGTGGTAGAGGAGGAGAACCACAGCTTATTTCGATTGACAATACCTATAGATGGTCGTTTAGGCTGAGCGCAGACTATAGACAAAACAGTCTTAACGGTCTGTCTCAAGACAGTTTTGTCTATCACCCTGCGCACACTGCGAACAAGACTTTTTTGTCTGCGAGGATGCGACACAGAACAAAATATAGAATAGACACTTTGATCACTCCACCAATACATGTATTATGTACCTACCTACAATTTGTCTTCTTCAGTTATACAGTAACTAGATATCTACTTTATCATTTTTAGGGTTCCGTATCTCAAAAGGTAAAAAAAGGAACTGAGCGCTCATACAATTTAGAGGTCTAACTTAATTGGAACCAACCTTAAAATATATTAATAAATAAAATAGTGCTATTGAGTGATTTATTTACGTCGCGTCGTTCGCGTGTGGCGCGTCCTTGCTCAAGTTAGTTCCTCGACAGCTCAAAATCGGTAGGGAGGTGAGTAAGCCTCGATTGTTGGGGCGAACAGAGTGTCCATTCTATACGTAGTATCTGTTCTGTGTTGCATCGGTTTTCTTTGTCGGCACCGAGAACAAATAATAATACTACGTATAGAATAGACACTCTGTTCTCAGGAGGTTCAAATTTACGTAGGTTCTATATTATATATAAAAACCAGCAAAATCGAGTTGAACTCGCCCACCGAGGCTTCCGTACCAACTTCTCAGACTAGTTTAAGGGACAAACTTAACTTTGTAGTTCGATCCATATAGGAAATGTATTGCAACAACTACAATTAATCATAAGTTAAATATTATGTTTCTTTGAAGTGTTTCACACTTTATATTTTTGTAAATTGTTAAACAATTATTTGTTTAACAATTAATCATAAGTTTGTAAAAGTAAATTAATCGTTTTTAGGGTTCCGTATCACAAAAGTTAAAAAAGGAATCCTTATAAGATCACTTTCTTATCCGTCTGTCCGTCTGTATGTCCGTGTGTCACCACCGATTTTCTCAGGAACGGGTGGACCTAGCAAGTTAAAATTTTTACCAGATACTGATGTTTATGGTCCTAATTAGATATATAAAAATCAAGATCCAGAGTCAACACGATAATAAGATATAGACATATTTAGATTTTCGCCGAAATTTGTAAGTACCTAAATTTACCTTAATTTTCGACTTTTTTATTTTTCGGATTTTTTCCATTACTTGTGCTGTAATACCTTGATTTTGACCATAGTTGACAATTCTAGGTCAATCGGAAGTACCATATAGGTTTTGGGTCGAAAACCTGTAGGGTACTTCCCGTTGACCTAGAACCATGAAATTCGACAAAGAGCAAGGTCTTACAGCACAAAAAAAGGGGAAATTTCAAAAAAGAAAAAATTATTAAAGTAAATGGTGTCCCATACATACATAATTAACGCCAGTTAAGATATGCCTCTGAGTTATATGAGCGCTCATACAATTTAAGGGTCTAGCTCAATTGCACCAAACTTAAGTTTGGTGCCATAAGGTAAATATGTAACTAAAATTGTGCCTCTGTGTAATTTATTTTATTCATAGTTGACGCTAATTAAGATAGGCCTCTGAGTTATATGAGCGCTCATACAATTTAGATGTCTAGCTAACCAACCTTAAAAAATGTAAATAAATAAAATATTGAGTGATTTATTTTCGTCGCGTCGTTCGCGTGTGGCGCGTCCTTGCTCAAGTTAGTTCTCGACAGCTCAAAATCGGTAGGGAGGTGAGGAAGCCTCGATTGTTGGGGCGAACAGAGTGTCCATTCTATACGTAGTATCTGTTCTGTGTTGCATCGGTTTTCTTTGTCGGCACCGAGAACAATAATAATACTACGTGTAGAATAGACACTCTGTCCCACCCACCAATCGAGGTTCCTCACCTCGCCTCTGATTCTGGAGCTGCTGAGGAGCTAGTTTAAGCAAGGCACCACACGCGCACGAAAACAGAACAATAATACTACTCACGTGAAGATTAACATCAACTTCATACATATATGTTGGGACCAGTACACACAGGAGGTTCAAATTAACGTTGGTTCATTATATATAATAAACTGGCCAAGTTCGAGTCGGACCCGCACAAGTAGGGTTCCTATTAAATAAAATTTGCCGGATAATGGTAGATACTTGAAATTTTCACGAAGTATGTATTATTATGGGGATTTAACAACAAATACTATAAACTGAAATAAAGTTAAAAATAAGGGAGGTCCCCATACAAGAAACGTGTTTTTCCAGAAAAAGTTGTATTTATCGAAAACGTCTCTGCGGGTCCGACTCGCACTTGGCCCGTTTATTTATATATCAGACAACTTATATTGGACACAGCGACTGCAGCGAGTGCGAGATAGAGTACAGAGAGGCTGTGAGACAGTTATACACATTACTACATATACATCGATGGATAATGGGGTATTCTTGTGCTATTTACGACTGTTTATCAAATAAACGTGACAAAGATATCAAGTTTTTATAGATTTCCAAAGGATAAAACGAGGTAAGGAGGTAGATCTTGGTAACTTACACTAAAGTACTAAGTAACTAAAGTACTGTACTGTACTGTAACTAGGTATTTCAAATCAATGAACTTATAAATATAAATATGTCCCTACCTAACTCTATTCAAGTAAGTAGTTTTACCAGCCTCAGTGCGTTGTTCGGTGGTTGGGGTCTTGACTTCTTATTTGGTCTGATTTCTGAAGCCATATTAGGTATGTAGCGAGTAATTTTGCAAGTTTTAATGAATTAGATTCTTACGGTGACAGTCTTTCACGCACACAATTTATGACGGGGCAGTTTTACAATCATAATTGTAAAACTGTGGTCTGGGGTGTGCTGTCGGCTTTCCTTTGAAATGTATGCGAGGTGATGCGAGCGCGCAAACCAACACAAAACTGTCTAGCAACTAGTTGACACATCATCCCCAGGCCGGCCCCCTCTCGTCTCGGCTCGTCTCGTCTAGCTACTGCTAGTCGCATCCGAGCGTTCAAAGAGGAAACACGTCACATCATGGTTACAGACGAAGAATTTATAGAAAAGTTAATTGATGAGGTTGAAAAGCGACCTGTACTATATAACAAATTGTGTAAGGAATATTCTGATGCCAATTTAAAAAAGAATAAATGGGACGAGGTCACAATGGAAGTAATAGGTATTGTGAAGTGGGGAGAAATGTCGGCTCAAGAAAAAAAAGATGCATGTAAGCGTACTTGTAATTGCCTTTATTATATTATGTACGCTTATTTATCTACTTAATTACTACTAATAATAAATACTAATTCTTTACACTACAATAGTAGGTGGTTATTGGGTGTTCTACTCCAGCCACATCTGTTGATTAAACGATATACCCAACTGCGTTCGCTCCGCTTGCTGCGCTCACTTGTTGCAGTTGGGTATATCGTTTAATCAACAGATGTGGCTGGAGTAGAACACCCAATAACTAAAAATTGATTATCTCTCGCCACTTGTGTTTTAGAACTCTCAAAGCTTCCGGTGTAATAATTTTGATCAACATGTTTTAGAACTCTCAAAGCCTCCGGTGAAAATTATAATGTTTATTAATGTGGTTACTAAACATTACTTATCATTCTGCGAAAAGCGCTCTTGCAATGAAGTTCGTTAAGCAGCCAATATCATTAAAATTCGAAAATATAAATATTAATTCTGAAAAACGCAGTTTTCGTCATGGAAAGCTTTTACCAAATACAATACGATGTATAATATGTGGCCCGTCGAACTGTGGAAAAACTAATTTGGCTATCGGACTCATCTTACATGAAAATGGTTTGCAATTTAAAAATGTTTATGTTTATTCAAAAACTCTTTATCAACCGAGATACATGTATTTGGAACAGGTATTACGAATGGTTCCTGGTGTTACTTTTTCTAAGTATCATGAAAATGAAGAAGTTCTTACTCCAGAGGCAGCAAAATGTAACTCAATAATTATATTCGATGACGTAGCGTGTGAGAATCAAAATAATATGCGCGACTATTTTGCAATGGGAAGACATAAATATATAGACTGTTTTTATCTAAATCAGACTTATAGCAAAATACCAAAACAGTTAGTGAGAGATAATGCAAATTTAATTGTTCTCTTTAAGCAAGATGATATAAATATGAGACATATTTATGATGAACACGTCAATACAGATATGACGTGGCAGGAATTTAGAGAAATGTGTGCAAATATATGGAAAGAACCCTACAGTTATGTAGTGATTAACAAGGATTGTGAAAAAAACAAAGGATGTTACCGAAAGAAATTCGATACGTTTGTTGTGTTTCATTAGTATGTATGTCGTAAATATGTCAATGCTTGTCGAGGTGTTGAAAAGTAAACAGCTAATAGCAGTAAACTTAATAATTAAATATAGAAATCATGTTTAATAATCCTGTGAACCGTATATACTCCACTGTATACAAACGTTTAAGAAGTTTCGATACCTGGCCTCGAGGATTAACACAAAAACCACAAGAAATGGCTGAAGCAGGATTTTTTTATGCAGGCTGTGACGACAGAGTTATTTGTTTTTACTGCGATGGAAGGCTTAAAGACTGGAACTCTGAAGATCAACCATGGGTAGAGCATGCGCGCTGGTTCCAGTCATGTCCGTATGTTTTAGTAATGAAAGGAAAAGACTACGTTAAGAGCATGAAAAATTATGTATACGAAGAAATTAAAAAAAATTGCCAACAGACTCCACTGGATGATCTACCTTTGATAGTAAATACATCATCTTCAATAATCTGTAAAATTTGTTTAGAAGAAGAGCTTAACACTTGTTTTTTACCTTGTGGTCATGCTGCGGCTTGTGCAAAGTGTGCTTTTTCCATTGGTAATAAGTGTCCAATTTGTAGGCGAGTATTCGCCAATATAACACGATTGTATTTCTGATTACACTCTATTGCTAGCCTACTATAAATAGCTGAAGTAAAAACACATGTTATCACTTTCGTGAGAACACTGACAATAGTTCAATCAATTGAAATTCAATTTAAAGATATGGAAAAAAATCTAAAGAGACAAATTGTAAAGGCTGCGGCAGCTGTTAAAAATAAGGTTAAAAAGATGCGAGATATTGAAATGGAAAACAATAGTATTTTGGAATCTGTTTTTAAACCAATTACAAGTCCTCTTAATGAAATGGTGGAAAAATCTAAAACGTGTTCCCAAACTAAAGGAGTACAATTTGAAACTTCAAGTCCATTAGACAAGGACAAAACTCTTAAGAGAGATTCTAACATCGAGTTCGACGTATTTAGTCCAAGAGACTCTAATGATTCAGATGAAAGCTATGAGAATTCAGAAAAATCTGATAATGAAGAAAATGAGGAATCATTTAAATCAGTGCAATCAGGTTCAAGTGATCAAGAAATTTCTTCGTGGTCCATGTCTTCCAAAACTTTACAAGATGTTCCGTTTGGCGTGAGAAATGAACGAGGTAAACACATGATGGGATCTTCGCGTGTAACTCTTTTTGATGATTATATTCAAGTTGGTGCAAACAAGTACAAATATACTCCTGGTATAAAGGAACTTCTGTTTAAAAAAGTACCTAATATATCTGCAATAACTGATGTAGATTTGAGACATTATAAAATAATGTTACTAGAAACAAATGTGCACCGAAGAGAATTCGATCCAAATAAACCAATCAGAAGTAACAGAGGTCGAAAATACTTGAATATAATAAAACCGCTATTTAAGTTGCGTAAAGTTTCAGCGAGCACTGACAGTAGTCAACCTGATTTACTTCATCAAGGAAAAGGACTACCTCTGTTGAAACAGTGGAAGAAAAATGTTGACTACGTTTACTGGGACAATCCTAATGAACTGGTTGAAAGATTAAAACTATTGATTGCTTCAAAAGATGCTGGTAACACTGGGTTAGATAATGAAATAATATCTATTATAGAAGAACTGCGCGAAAGCAACATTATACCTTAATAAATAGCATACATTTCTAAAAATAGTATCATTTGATCTTTGTCAACAACACCCATCAGTTCACAATAATGGATAAGTTTGGACATCATATTCATAAACGATTGCGTTTACCAGACTTTTTAGAAAATTTTGATAAAGTCTTGATGCGAACTGAAACCGGAGAGTTCGATTTACAAAATACAAGGTTGACTGGGATTACAATTCCATTGAAAAATACCGATGCTGTGAACAAGGAATACGTAGACAGCCAATCTCAATTGTTTGTAAAAAAGCAAGAAGTCGATATAATATTCAACGATTTAAAAGCAGATGTTAAAAAAGGCATTGAGAATTTAAAAGCAGATTATTATACAAAGGCTGAATTAGACCAAATCATTAAATCAAAGAAATGAGTAAGCTACAAATAGTAAATGAAATTCATAAAACAGCTCGTAAAAACTTTGTTCGACGATCTGTAATATTAAGAGGAATTGATGATTTATGGCAAGCTGATCTTATGGATTTTCAAAATATAAAAAGTTGTAATAATGGATATAGGTATATTTTTGTTGTAATAGATTGTTTTTCTAAATTTTCCTGGGCTATCCCTGTTAAAACGAAGACTAAATCCGAAATAGCAAATGCATTTAGTTCGCTATTATTTAAAAATTATCGAAAGCCAGTTAACTTACAAACTGACATGGGCACAGAATTTTATAACGATGAATTTAAAAAAGTTATGCTAAAAAATAAAATTAATCATTACTCTACATATTCCATAAAAAAGGCTTCTATAGTAGAAAGACTAATCAAAACTCTCAAGAACAAGTTGTATAAAAAATTTAGTTTGAATGGTAGTTATAAATGGATTGGAAAGCTTTTAGAAAGTGTTATGGCAACATACAATAACACAATACATCGAACAATAAAATATAAACCAAACGATGTTAACCAATCAAACCAAAGTGAAGTATTGAGAAATATAATCAAATCACAGGAAATTAATTGTCTGTCAAAGACCAGAAAATTAGAAGTTGGTGACCATGTTCGTATAAGTAAATATAAAGGTAACTTTGAAAAAGGATACACCCCAAACTGGTCTACGGAATTGTTTTTGATTAAAAAAGTTCATGGTTCTAAACCTATCACTTATTCCATAGAAGATCTACACTATCAACCAATTTTAGGAAGTTTTTATGAACAAGAACTTCAAAAAACTAAGTGTCCTAATGTGTATCTAATTGAAAAGGTTATAAGAAAAAAAGGTAATAAATTATTCGTAAAGTGGTTAGGTCTACCTAGTACTGAAAACAGTTGGATTGAAAAACGAGCAATTGTATGATTATCTTTTCTATAGAGTTACATACCTAAGTATATAAAATTAAGTCAATTTAGATATTTTATCTCATTTATAACTCAGCTATGCACGGTGGTGGACTCGTTAACAGCATCATAAATAACTTACCATTTGAATTGCATTTACCTGGGTACAATTACTGTGGACCTGGTACCAGATTAAGAAAACGATTATTGAGAGGTGATCAAGGAGTTAATGAGCTTGATAATGCTTGCATGAGACACGATATAGCATACGATAATTCAAATAAATTGGAAGATCGACACAGAGCTGATTTAGAATTATTAAATATGGCAAAGCTACGGATGAAATCGAAAAATGCAGGAAGAGGAGAAAAACTGTCTTCGTGGCTTGTGAGCAAAGTGATGAAAACCAAAATGAAGCATGGTGCTGGCGTGAGAACATTTAAATCGATCGTCTCTACAATACATAAACGACTGAAAAAATTAAAACCAAAAAGCAATTCTAGAGCTATTAAAGCTGCATATTCAGCTGCGAAAAAACTGATAAAAAATAAAAAAGGAGTGTGTCTGCCTCGTGTAATACCGTTACCAAAAACAGGTGGTATTTTACCACTTATACCAATATTCGCAGGACTGTCTGCTCTAGGTGCATTGGTTGGAGGTGCAGCAGGTATTACTAAAGCTGTAAATGATCATAAAGCAGCTAAAAAGAATTTGGAAGAAGCCCAACGTCATAATAAAACGATGGAAAGTATCGCCTTAGGAAAAGGCTTATATATAAAACCATATAAAAAAGGCAATGGTCTTTTTGTAAATAGTTCAAAAAACTAATAGAAAGGTTACCCAAGCGTGCTCTCACTGATATAGACATATTAGAGTATGCTACTAAACACATACCTTACTTTAGAGGTGTTTTCATGAGAAATGAATTGCCGCCAAAGCCTAAGGACATTGAGTGTGCGATTGTTAATTTAGATAGCTCAGAGAATGAAGGAACCCATTGGGTAGCCTATGTAAAACATTTTAACTATTGTGAGTATTTTGATAGCTTTGGTGATTTAAAGCCACCAATTGAGTTACTAAGATATTTAAAATTTAATATAACATACAATTATTGTAGATATCAACGTTTTAATACATCTAATTGTGGTCATTTATGTTTAAAGTTCCTAAGTGAATTTTGGAAAAAATGTTATGCTAATACTATTTGTATAAAATGTTCTAATAAAGTATTGTGACTATATATTTATAAACGTGTTTTTATTACCATCATTTCTAAAATGTCTTTCACGCTGTCAATAACAGGCAACACCTCTATTTTATCCACTACCTATTATCCAGCTTTACAATTTGATGATGAATACGAGTGTGCTCTGTTATATTTCTCAACATTCAATTCAATACCTAACATTGATAACAGAAACAATAAATATTATTATGACAATAACGAAGTCGTAGACATACCAGAAGGCACTTATGAACTGCAAGATATTTCTGATTATCTAAAGTCAAACGTAAAAAAAGGAGTCGCTTTTAATTTATTTTGCAATAATAACACGTTGAAATCGTTTATCTTCTGCTCTAAAGATATCCATTTTGAAAAAGCTAATTCTCCAGGAACTTTACTAGGATTTGGTAATAAAACTCTTAAAGCCAATATAATACACGAGTCGCAACTCCCAGTTAACATTTTATCGACAACAGTGGTAAGAGTCGAATGTGATATAGTGAGCGGATCATATATTAATGGAAAACCAAGCCATATTCTTTATGAATTTGCTCCTAACGTGCCTCCAGGATACCGAATAATAGAAGTGCCAAAGAATATAATTTATTTTCCTGTCAATCAAATTGACGTCAGCACTATTAATATTAGATTATTAGATATTAATAATAATTTAATAAATCTACGCGGTGAAGAAGTTCAATTATATTTGCATATCAGGAAAAGATGATCGACTTCAATAAAAGTAGTAATTCAATAATGAAACACATCAGTACTCATCGAACAATCCGAAAAGGAACAACTAAGAAAAAAATTAAATTGACCAGGGAAAATAAAAAGTTCCTGAAATTAATTGGTCTATTAAAATGAACATTTTGGATATAACAAGTTCACCAGCATACGATAACACCATAGACGGTATCGAATATCATTCATATAAACCTTACGTAACAAGTTTTAACAGGAATGATGAAATCCGCATACCTATCAATCAGCAGGATTTATACATACTACCATCAGCAAGTACCCTTTATTTAGAAGGAACAGTAAACATCATAAAGAAGGATACAAAACTAAAAGTTACTGCTGTGGAATTCACAAACAATCCATTACTGTTTCTTTTTCAAGATATTCGTTATGAACTAAATGGAGTTGAAATAGATAGAATCAAAAATGCTGGAATGACTACAACAATGAAGAGTTTAGTATCATTTAATGAAAATGAAGCTAAGATAGCAAAAGCTTGGGGTTGGGATATAAATGGAACAAAAACAACCCATGGAAATAGTTTTTCTGCCTCAATACCTCTTAGTAATATTTTGGGCTTTGCTGAAGATTATAAGAAAATAATTATGAATTGTAAACATGAACTGATATTATTACGCAGTAATACAAATTTGAATTCTTTGAAAGTTCCATCTGGTGAGGTTCTTGAAGATATAATAATAAATAAGTTAGTTTGGCGCGTTCCACACGTCAAGGTATCAGATAAAGAAAAAGTTAATTTACTAAAGTTATTGGAAAAGGATCGTTCTCTATATTTGGCTTTTAGAAATTGGGATTTATATGAGTATCCCTTATTACCTAAAACAACTAAGCATACTTGGTCAATTAAAACGTCCTCACAGATTGAAAAGCCAAGATATGTAATCATAGGCTTACAAACAAATAGAAAAAATTTAGCTGATCGCGATATATCAAAATTCGACCCTTGTTATTTAAGAGATGTCAAAGTATATCTTAACTCTAACTATTTTCCATATGAAAACTTGAATATTAGTCTTGATGATCATAAATATTCATTATTGTATGAGCAATATGTCAGGTTTCAGACATCTTATTATGGACGCAGAAGTGAACCACTGCTAAGTACTTCTGAATTCAAAGAAAAAGCACCGCTGTTTGTAATCGATTGCTCTAGACAAAGCGAAAACCTTAAGTCAGGTCCTGTAGTTAGCGTACGTGTGGAACTTGAATGTCATTCAGAAATACCTGATCAGACAGCTGCATATTGTCTTATTTTAAACGATTCCATCATCGAGTACAGACCGTTGAGTAATATAGTAAAAAAAATATCTTAAAATATGAATCCTTGCAGAATAAAATATATATTCGTGGATGTACAAGGATTCAAAGATACACAAAATAATTTTATTATAAAAGAATTGTCTATTTTAAACGAAGAAAATACCCAAACCTTTCTTGTCAAGCCCCCCTATCCATTTAAAAACTTATCGATCGAAGAAAAGAAACAAGTGCGGTGGATAGAAGCAAATCGAGGATATTTCTGGAGTGAAGGCCACATTGACTACAGGGAATTCAAAAGAATTATAATACCATATTTGAATAATAAAAAAGTGTTAACAAAAGGAACTGAGAAAGTTATGTGGATCAAAGGCCTTTGTGAGAACTGTGAAATAATAGATGTGGGAGAAAAAGGATGTCCTAATTTTTTAAAATTATATCACGACTATGAAAAACCTAATATAAATTTAAATTGTGTACAACACACGAAAATGTGTGCATTAAAAAATGTATTGTGCTTAAAAAAGTGGTATGATAATAATAATATACATTTATTCAATGTAAGCTAAGAATTTAATTTAATGTTTTAAATAAAATAAAATAATTATTGCCTAAACTGGTTGTTGTTTTATTCTACCAAATTATATTTTAAAGAATTAAAGTGGTGAGTATTTAGGAATTAAAATACAGCAGATATTTGAATAGGTTTTTAATATAATATCGAAAATTAAAACATATCTTAAATTTAATGAATTAAATAGTACAATGCATTCAGGGAGATACTACTTACTGATTTGATTAAACATCTTAAGAATCACTTCTAATTTAATTTAACTGATCTATTTAAAAATAATGTTATTCAATTATGCGTCTCATCAGTCAGAATCACTTATTATATTTTCAGATATATTTTTAATCACTCTTTCGGTTTGATCTAATATTCTGTCCGTAAAATCTTTTACTATATATTGAGCCGATATTACAACATCACTTTCAGTGTCACTGTTATCACCACTAATGTCTATTATTTTGATCTGAATCAAACGTCTCCCTTTGTATGCTTCACGGTTTAAAACAAATGATGATCGCCGCATACTATTGCGAAGATTTTTAGTTTCACCAGGTGTCTTCTTTGTCTTCCGTTTTGGACGTTTTGGAGACGATTTCTTCTGATTAGTGATTGGAAAAATTTCGTCAAAGCCTTCTAACGGATTCTGCGCACAGTGGAAAAGAAGGTCTTGGGTATTAATTCCAAAAAGTCCATCTTGAGTCTCACTGTTATTATTTATTACAATGTCTGTCATAATCTGAAACAAAATAGAAAACTATTAGGGTCATTTTTATGGATAATATCGAGTAAATAGAAATAAAGGAATAAAAGTTCAAAACTTACGTCTTAAGTCGACTTGAAAGTATGTGAATATGTGTGTTAACTACGACGCTCGAACAGGCTATAATGAGCAGGGCATGATGAATTTTATTCAATGTTTGTCGAATGTGCAAAATCATGTAGTGACATGTCAGTGCACCTGCGTCGGTGTTAAAAGTTTATGCTGCGTTAGTGAATTTGAAGTATCTACGTAGATTACAGGAATAGCTTACACAAAATTTTTCACAAACATTAAATTGATTTTGCATTATTAACTTAAGCTAGATGTTAAGGCTCTTAAAATAAAATAAAAACAACAAGTATTCTAAATGAAATTCGTTTATTCACTATATTCTTACTTAAGGTTCACTTTACATTATTATAACATTATTATTATTATTATTATATTACATATTTATTTCATCTTACAGATAATCTTAAGCTACTTTCATTAGATTAGACCCCAAGAATTGAAATATGACCCCAAGCTCTGCTTGATTTTTTATCTTGCGAAATAAATCGTTTATCGTCGCTACTAGAAAGCGCAATTTTGTTTACAGAACGTGTAAATATTTCATGTTTTATACTTTTAAACAATATGTTTTTCTTGCGTAGTGTATTTGATGTAAGCAATGTGTTTGTATAATCTAAGATACTAAGATCTCGAACAACACATGATTTTACTCCCTTAGCCTTTTTAATTTCAGTGTCAGTATTTTTTATACAATATAATTTAGAGCGTAATCCTACATATTCAGTGATTATTTTTCCACCCATTTCATCTTTGAAAAGTCCTGGTACTTTTTTGTTAATTATTGGTAATTTGTGATAATTATCAACAGAAAAGTTACTGGTATCAAAATACTCCAAAAACGTATTTTTCACATCTTGATAAAAATTTTTGGTTTGGATGTGATAAATAAAGCTGTCTGTATCAGTATAACACATCGTCAAGCGGTCCCTGTAAAATGGTTTAAATATAGAATAGTGAAAATCATACATATGTGATTTTGATAATTCCAAAACTGTAAATCCGATATACAGTGGCTTATCTAATACTATACGATTAGGCTTTAATTGAATCGCAACCAAACTTTCCGTAAAAACTGAAGCACTGTGAAAGTTTGGACTCGCGATTAATTTTTCTGCGTTATTTCTTTTTTTAGTTCTATTGTTTTGATCATTCCATTGATTTATCAACTCAACATGGACCTTCTTGCGGTTGTTTTCTAACGTTTTACCAAAAACACTGTTATTGAGCAATTTGAAAAAGTCTTGCTCAAAAGTTGACGTTGCTTTTTGACGCAAATTTGTATTAAGATCGATGTATTGTTTTAAATATGCACTCTGTCGAAACGTTATAGCACGATGTACTCGTCTCAAGATCAAACCATGTCTTAAACAGGTTTTTAAATGTACATAATGTATAACATAATTAAATTTGTCATAAAGATTTGGAATTAACTTTTCATTTTTTCCACCCGGTGGAATATCTTTTTCGGGGCAAAACGGTAAATCATTATGTTCCCAATGTAATTTTTTTGGATAAATGAGATCGACTTCTAGAATGAAGCCGAACTCTGCATCATCAGATACATTATTTACATCTAGTTTATTAACTTCTGATTGATCAAGAAACCTAAAGTTTGACAAGGGCAATGTTTGACACATGCTGTATCCATAAAGATTATTGCAGTCTATATAGACTATGAATGATTCTGGCATCAACGGATCATGGTCGAAAATAAATTCGTTGTTTGCTTTGGCATGCCTATGTGCTGCCATTACCACACCTCCTCGTATGCCTGTCTGTAACATATCTACTATAGCAAAGTCATCTATTAGTTCTAACTCAATGCCTGTTTTATAAAGCATAGCATCGAATGATAAACTCGGTGCTGTAACATAGAATGCAGGGTCCAAGTTGTAGTAATGTTTGCAAGTTTTTCTAAAGTTTTCAAATATATCTGTTAACAACAACACATCACTTTTTAAATACAAATCGGTATATTCGCCTAGGTTCCGAATTTCAAATTGGGTCCAAACTGACTGTGCGTGCTCATAATCTTTATTTGATATGTGCTCATTGTTGAGAGAGCTATAAAAACTTTCTTTGCTTGGCAGAAATGGCTCGTTGTAACGTTCCCATGCGTTCATGTACTCGTAAGGGTAAACGCCTTTACGAGTTAGAAGGGAAAACTCATTTTCATTTGGGTAAATATTCCTTAAATGAGTAAACTCATGAGTTTTCATGGTTTTAACCAATTTTTCTAGACTGGTTCCTAAAAATTTAAACGAATCTACAAATCTTAACTGAACAAACTCGTCTCTTGATATTGGAATGAATTTTGTGAAAGAGATATAATTTTCTTTCGTTTTAGGAATTATTTTTATTGGTCCAGGCGCTTCACCAAGTGTTTTTATAAACAAGTGACAATCATACCCTGCTAAATTGTGGAAAAAAATTGGCACAAACTTTGGAACTTTGTACTGTAAATTACATAAGCTATGAGCTGCACCCCGATACTGTCCAGTAAGGTGACAATGGTCTCTGACCTTATCTCCGAATAGAAAACTCTCACAAATATGACATCGAACTGCATTCCTAAAATCAATTGCATCGTTTGCATTAAAAATTATGGGAACGTTTTGTGATAACACTGCATGGATATCCCGAACATCTTTGTAAAGAGAGCTAACAAATTTTTCTACACAATGAGGACCTCTAAAGATTACGAATTTATTGTAAGAAGGGTCAAGAGAATTAATCACATTGTAAGCAAATGCGATAGGTGTATGCTTTTGTGTAGTGCGCGTATAAGAACTTTGAGGATCTGATTCACTTTTGCTTACATCTTCTAGCATAGTTTCAAAGTCAGCATAAATTACAAAAGGAATGTCTTGTTTGCGTTCGAAATTCTTGAATTTAATTACTGACCCTTTTTCCGGTAGGACAGTGACAATTCCGTTACAGGTATGACTTTCTACATCCTCAACCGTTTTAAAAAACAACAAACAAGTGTCACAAAAATAGATCTGTCCTTTATGCTTCGTTATTTGACTTCTCACCAGTCTCGATAAATTCTTTATGAGACAATAGTGAGATGTTGTGTTGTTTTCTATCCAAAGAAGGTGAATCGTTTTTTTATTTTCATGGCTTTCTGATTTATAAAGCGGGCCTACAACAGTCTTGTTATTTTTTAAGCCAAAAATGATAAAACTTAGGTTTGGATTGTTTTCTTCGAATATTTTAACATCAGATAAAGTCATGGGAAACGAAATGTTTTCAGTGTTTAGTACATTGCGAAAATGTACATATGACGAAACCCTTTCAGGATGGTTTTTAGTTGGATAGAGGGCTGCAACCACGCTCCACAGAAAACAGTGTTTATCGTTGTTTTGAATATTTAAACATGCTTTCTTTTTCTTGATGAATATTGGTAGTTCAATATACGTGGAGCCGCGAAGTGGTTGATATTTATTAACATTAACCTCAATATGCATACAATTAAGAAAAGTCCAACCCGAATCTTGCTCTTCGAATTGGTCAATTTTTGTGCGTATTGTATTGATTACATTTAAATATAAATGCTCAAAATTATAATTTCCATAAACAGGGATATTTTTTGTCATAAACGATTTAGTTTCTTGTTCATTATTTTTGAAAAGTAAAAACTTTGAGAATATTTCGAAGTTGACTTTGACACAAATATGTTTTTTTATGCATTCATCTAAAATGAGTTTGACTTTGTTTCGTATTGAATCTAAAAATACATCAATAGAATGTTCATTTGCGTATTGCGCAGCAATCCTGTAAGATATTATTCGGTTCTGAAATGCTGTCGCTACAATATCTACGCCTTCCACATCGATATGCGGTACAGTTAAAACGTTTTGTTTATGTGTATTACTTCGCAAATGACCTGTCCAGCGCCTACCGCTTATAGATGTGTTACAAACTGAACAGAATGGCATTGTAGAAGCTACTTGCTTGTTTACCTACTAGATATAATTATTAATTTAAGTACCTACCTACATAGAAAGTTACCTATTTTTTGAAGTCAGTATTATAATATTATACGCTTTTAATTTTCTTTTTTATTTCAAATTAATTAAAAATTTTACTTTGAAAGTTTAATATAGTCTACCTACACTACATATATCAAAACATACTATAATAATTCTATCTACCTTTATGAACCTAACTTAATTTAATAAAATAAAAACCATAATAAACCTATGCACACGTTTTGTTTATTTAAAATTAATCTTATCACTATATTTTGTTGGTTTAGAATCTTTAAATAATTTAAACACCGTAATGAGAAACTCTTGTAAAATTTCCCACTCCTTAGTTTGTTCGTTGAGACGCAGCTTTACACTCGTCAACGCTTTTTTATAGCGTTCTTGAGGAGGCGTATTTTGAACGTCGACGACGTTGTAAAGCTTCACCTCAACGTAAAAGTCGCCTTCGGAGACTATTGCGGTGCGTCGGCTCTGCCCTCCGGAAACCCTCGTCGTGAAAGAAGAAGTCGATACGTTGCCTCCGGCGCTTTGTGATGCGTTAGATGCAGCAACGCTTTCTTCCCCTTTCAGAATCGAAAAGATGTCTGACTTGCGTTTTTTAGACCTGTAAAATAAAGAAAATAAAATATGATGAAATACTGTTATGATAATATTTAGGAACTTTTATCATCATAATTAGATTCAGAGTTAAATAATAATTTAAAGTTGCTCACTCCATACAATATACATTATTGTTAAATAATTATTATCATCATCGGTACAGGGATCCCAACCTGAAGCGAGGAAATTATCGTACCAGGGCCGTGAAATTATCGTATTTTAACGTTTTTGAAACAAGATTATCGTACACTCAGTATAATGGCTTAAAATACATTAAAAAATCATATAAAACGATAATTTTTATTACACTTTGTTTGTGTATACAGAACAGAATCAATGTATATTTAACTCCATACAGACAGACGGGCTGAGAAGACAGACCACAGTACACAGATTTTATAAGCGTACCAACGTTTTGAAATGAAGAAATAAGCTGGCGCTGTGACCAATAAACAATAGTATATGCTCAATTTTTTATTGAATATGAGCGTAATTCTCAAACTTTGTGGTGTATGGAATTTATCGTGTATTTGCGTACATAATACGGAGGCCTAAATTATCGTATATACGTTAATTATAGTACGGTTGGGGCCCTGCATCGGTACCTAGTAGTAGTTACCACCAAGCGATAAAAACGATAACCTATCAGATATATATATATATATATATATATATACGTACCACGAAAATTCCGGCTCTTGCAAATCGGGTGGTGTGAAGGATGGTGAATATGATGCATGACCGCGCTTAGCAAGGGCAGCAGCGTTAACGACGGGGGTGATCTTGCGCTTTGAGGCTTTTGGCTTCTTGGTAGGCTGCGACAACACCGACGGTGCTGTGGCCACGATTGCTTCAGATTCGTATTCAGAGTCCGACCTGAGAAAAAAAAAAAAAATGAGTATGGATGGAACAAAGATTTTAAAAAAACACGTAATAAGACAATACTCACTCACATATTTCTGTAGATGTTTTCTCGAAGTGTCGTGGCTGCGCAATGTCAGGCGGCAGGCGGGCTGGCGGAGTCTGGCAGGCGGCGGCTGAGCAGGGTGGCAGGCGGCGGCTGAGCAGGGTGGCAGGCGGTGGCTGAGCAGGGTGGCGGGCGGTTGGCAGGGTCTGGCAGGCAGCGAGATTCTCGAGGATGATGAACCAGCGAAGAATATGTCAGTTTTCTAATTTTACGCGATTTTATAGCAAATACTTTTTATGTGTCAGCAAATAATATTCCAATTCAAAAGATATTAAGTACCCGTACTTTAACAAAACAAGCAAATTTGAAGCTAATGGTCGCACCACCTTTGAAATCGGATCAAAGAAAGATAGCGCCTACTCGGATGACAATATAAAAACTCACACCATTACCCGACTACGATAGATTAAAAGATAGAAAAATTAAAAGTCAGTGCATAAAATATTACAATCATATTTTATGTGTTTAGATAATAAGACGGTATCTAATTATTTGAACTGTACAATACACCACACGGGAAGTATTACTATTTACTTTCTTACATAATTAAAGTTCGTTTGCAAAACAAAAAAACCGACTTCACATGCAGCGCAAGTCATTTTCAGTACTAAGTTTGAGGTATCTATCTCCATATCTCTGGAGATTCTTATCGGATCTCGTTAAAATTAAAATGGAACTACACTGTAAACATATTCTATTAATAATAATATCGTTTAAAAACTAAAAACGAACCGACTTCAATGCCGCGCTATTCATTTTCAGTACCAATTTTGAGATGTTTATCTCAATATCTCTGGAGGTACTCATCAGACCTCGATAAAATTATCATGGTACTACACTTGGAATATCTCCTTTCGAACAAAAAAAGAATAATCAAAATCGGTTCATAAACGACGAAGTTATCCGCGAACAAACATAAAAAATATCGGTAGAAATGAGAAACCTCCTCCTTTTTTTGAAGTCGGTAAAAAAATAAAAAAAAAACATTGTCCAAATCCACACACAGTTAATAAATGATGAGGTTCTGAAGTGACAAAAAAATTAAATTATACAGACGAATTGAGTACATCCTCCTTTTTGTGAAGTCAGTAAAAAAAAAAAAAAAAAACAAATCAGTTCATAAATGATTGAGCTATGATATAATAAACAAAAAAGTAATTCGTACAAACGCTATCTGTTAAGTCCTCGTTTTGTTAAGTCGGTTAAAAAGTAATTTGTCCTAAGGCCGCTACACACCTTGAGTTTAAACTGCTCGTTTTCACTAAATAGTGTGACTATACATATGAATGATAGTTTAACTGAATGGTAATAATTATAATTTAAAATCGTTAATAAACTAAAAGAACCAACTTCAAATGTCGCGCTAGTCATGTGCCAAGTTTGATGTGTTTGTCTCCATATCTCTTGAGATATGTCATGAGATCTCGATGAAATTTAAATGAAATTACTTGGAAAGCATGTCCTTTCAAACAAATATAAAAAATATTCTAAATCGGTACAGCCATCTTTGAGTAATCGAGAAGCATACATAAAAAAAAGATTCCGACGAATTCAGAACCTACTCCTCGGTTAGGTGTCGGTTAAAATAGCATTCAATTAACTGTACAGTGCAAACTTAATGGTATAAAAATTTATCTGTACCTACAGAACAGTTCAATCGCAGAGTTAAAAACGAACGTGTATGCGAACCCTTAAAAGAAATGCTTACGATGTACATATTGTAATTCAAACCATTTTACCTTGATACGTTTGTACCTACTATCGAGCGTGTGAACAAAACCTCATTCTATAAGTGCACGGTTTCGGCTGTGGTGTCGGTGAGTGTAGTTCTGTAACTTTTTGGAAATAACAAGTAAGTACCTAGCTTTTATTGTATAATATTTTGCAACGTAAAGTTTTTTGGTTGATTCGAAAATAAAATTAAAAACCAAGTTTCTGTCGTATTATATAATAAAGATTTTCTCAATAACTAGAAATCGAAAAAATAAAATAGGTCTTCATACGACAAAAAGCCCTATTAACCGACTTTAAAAAAAAGGAGGATGTTCTATGTTTCACTGTAAAATATTTTTTTTTTCTCTGTCAATTGTGGTCCGATTTTTTTAATTATATATTTATTTCAAAGATTATACTTTTGTAGTGGTCTCATTGTAAATTTATCAAGTATCTCCAGAGATATGGCGATAATAACCGCAAACTTGCTACTCAAATTGAATACAGTAGCATTTGAAGTCGGTTTTTTAAACGATCCTAATTATTTTGAACATGTTATGTAAAGAAAATAATATTAAAAAATTACATAAAAATGATTATTTTTCGATTGCTGTTTATATTAACTACACACTGATTTAATGTTTAGTTATTTCCAAGTTTAATTTGATTTATTCTGAGTAAAGATTTTTGTTAATTAAATTGTGTATTCTTAGTTTTAAACTAATGTGTACCAATTTCTATTTTACAGGAGCGACAAGCAGCAGGGACAATGAGATCTTCATGAATTTAATAAATTAAAATCCTTTAGATGAAAATGGTGAGTGACTACGCTTGAATTTTAATTAACGTATATACACACATTTCTTTAAAGCACAGAAAATATAAAAGTTGGTGCTTTAGGGGTAGCAGATTTTAATTTTGTAATATTTTTTGTATTGTTTCAGATTTCCAGTATGAACACCTACGCTCTGGAATTATACAAATGTATCTTGTTTGATCTAATAAATATTTCGTCATACAAAATTAGTTTGTAAGATTTAAGTAAGTAAATTTTTAGTCACTACCAGTGAAAAACACCAGTAACAACTGAACATTTCATTTGGTTTTATGGTTTGTAAGATGATGTAAGTAAAATTATATTTTTTTAAATTCTCAGTTAGGACCAGGGCCCTTATTCAGTATGACCAGTGAGATAACTTGCCAAAAACGTGTAATGTTGTAGCGTGCTCTAAACGTAAACGTGTTCCTCAAACGCGCCACGGCACATTGTTGAAAAATGGTATTCTGTATGCCAAACAATATGTTTTCTATGTCCAGTTTTCGATTCCACGCCATTCGTTCATAAACCTTACTTCCGGTTCCATCGGTAATTTTGCGGTTTCATACATTTCTTTATTTTTCTGTCTTATCTTTATATTAGGTCGATTTGCCAGCAATAAAACTTCAATAGCAATTCTGTAGCTTAATTTAAAAACTAAAAAACATTAAATAATTTATAAATATTTTTTATTGAAAACAATCAATGGATCCTCTTATAAATGCACTAGTTTTAGAACGACAATAAAAACTTCATTCTCAAAATGCCAATTATTGTCATTCATTGCATTGTCATTTTATCAATAACTACATGCGCCCCACAACTTCACCTGCGTTGAAAAGAAATCTATCATGTATCGGGACAAAAAGTATCCAAGGAGTTATACATTATAGTATTGTATATAAACTATCTATTTACCAAACTTTACCCAAATCCGTTCAGCCGTTTTTGCGTAAATATTAGTAGGATTGTTAATATAAGTTGTACATACATACAATCACTCATTTTTCCTGTTGGGGTAGGCAGAGAAGAAAGGGAAAGAAGTACCAAGGTACTTCTTTACTTTTCTTACTATTTAATATGAGTTTTACCTACTCACATAATTTAGGCTATTTTTGTAAATAGTTGAACCTACCCTTAGTCCATCTTATTGCAAATGTAATGTTGGTCATCTTTGTATAACTTGTTTGACAAACAGACGCCAATAATGAAAATTGTAAATGTTTTTATGTATATATCATGGTGCACCGCGCATGCGTAGTTTTACGCGCGCTTTTTGTTTAAATTCCTCAATGTCACTTGCTGTCAATGTTACTTCAAAAAATCAAGACGCGCGCGTTACACGCCATCTTACCTCATGATTATTATGACAACTCTAAACGCGCTCACTACCGCGTTTGCCGAACTTGATATTGGCATAGAGAATACCTTTGATGCGAATAACGTGGAGATATTGTAACGCGGCACGTTAAGACTTTAAAATGGTCATGCTGAATCAGGCCCCAGAACAAAATACTGGTAACAACCTGAGAATTTGACATTGTGTTATTAATTAACTAAACCCAAAACTTTTCCTTTATAATCTTGAAGTATAGTGTGCGGTACGGTTCAGTCACACTATACTTTTATCCTTAATTGCACTGACTGGTGCACGGTAAAGGTAATAAGTCGCACTGGATAGTGCGCGGTAATTTATCGTAAGTATTCCGACAAAAAGTCATTACGGCTTTAGTAGAAGTAGTAGAACAGGTTTATCTGACTATACGATATACTCAAAACACAGGTAGGTTAGGGCGCGATAATTTATCGTAAGTATTCCAACAAAAAGTCATTACGGCTTTAGTAGAAGTAGTAGAACAGGTTTATCTGACTATACGATATGCTCAAAACACAGGTAGGTTAGGAATCGCAATCGGTGGAGATAATCCGACCTTGGGCTCCCATAGTGAAACTTACCATGGATCACTTAACCGATTGTGTTTAGACATCGCAAACGGCGAGAGACAATCCAAAATTATTACACCGGAGGCTTTGAGTTCTAAAACACAAGTGGCGAGAGATAATCAATTTTTAGTTATTGGGTGTTCTACTCCAGCTACATCTGTTGATTAAACGATATACCCAACTGCAACAAGTGAGCGCAGCAAGCGGAGCGAACGCAGTTGGGTATATCGTTTAATCAACAGATGTGGCTGGAGTAGAACACCCAATAACCACCTACTTACAATAGGTATTACAAAAGAAAAGAAAATATGTTTGTTACTAATAGGCTCTAAAATGTAATTTCTAAATTTTCAGGACCAATTTTAATGAAACTTGGTATGAGGATACATTGAAACATTGATTAATTGGTAGTAAAATGGGATAACTTTTATCTCGATCTTTAGACATCGTCCTAATAGAACGCGATTGCGCGATCATCGCGCGAGTACGCGAATTTAACTCGTTCGCGCGCTTAAACATATTGTAGGTAGGTACTCGAACGGTAACTGTAGTGATCATACACGACGCGGTCGCGTGACTAAAATGTAAATCTATTCGCGAGAACTCAGTTCGTACGAACGCGCGATCAAACAGATTGAATTTAAATTGGTGTTCAACTGAATTCGCGCGATAATCGCGTCGCGCCATGTCGCCCATAACTAGGTACTCCACGGTCGCTCGCGTCGTCAATTTGCGCGATGAGCGTACTATTAGGACACACCAGCTTTGCTATCGCGTGAACATGCGATGGTCGCATCGCTTACTCGCGCGATGATCGCGTTCTATTAGGACGATGCCTAAGGCCCAGCGCACACCGCTGGAAGCGCGGCGGAGCGCATTTAAAGAAAACAATTCAATATAAACTTTAACTATCTTGATAAACAGTCAATAATTGGTATACCAAGAATTAATTCGCCCGTGGCAAGCTACCACAAGAGCATTTGCGGCGGGCATCAAACGATGTTCTCACCTGTAGGGCTATTCTGTAAGCTAGTTTACGCATCTCGCAAGCGGAATCCACGTTGAGTCGTACTACGAAATTCAAATCGTAACACGGTTGTAATACAGTTGAATTTCGTGACACGAAATTCAAATCTCGCTGTGAATTTCGCTTGCGAGATTAACTTACAGAATATCCCTACTGTGCCTATTTGTTCTCACTTCATACAAGCGCTGCTTTTAAGGCTGAGCGCAGACCATAGTCACGACAGTCTTAAGACAGACTATTGCTATACAAATATATGAACACGCGCACACTTCAAACGAAACGTCTCGTAAACAAAGTTTTCTAATGTAATTAATATAATTAATTATAATAATTTTAATAATGCTGCACGATGACAAGTCTGAATAACAAACTGTCGGCTTTCTCTTAAAAGTATGCGAGCGCGTAGACCAACACAAAACTATCTCAAAACTGTCTAGCGACGAAGTCGACGCACGGTGACGCACCTCCTGTCGTCTATTCGTTATATTTAAGTTTCAAATATTTTAGTTAATTTTAAGACTTGAGTCACGACTGTTTTACCACATACTTGTCTCTTATAGACAAGTCTAAAACTAACTAAAAAAATGTAAATTCCGTGCCTTTTCGTTTGAAGTGTGCGCGTCTTCATATATGTTTTGTACAGCAATAGTCGGTCTTAAGACTGTCGTGACTATGGTCTGCGCTCAGTAAGGCTATTCTGTAAGCCAGTTTATGCATCTCGCAAACGGTGAGATTTGAATTTCGTATTCCGAAATTCATCCGTATTACAATCGTATTACGATTTGAATTTCGTAGTACGACTCACCGCGGATTCCGCTTGCGAGATGCGTAAACTGGTTTACAGAATAGCCCTACAGCTTTATATATACTCAAGATTTCGATGTTCATTCGATGTTCATTCACGGGATCGGGACTTACGCGGGGTGGAACTGCGGAACAAAGCTTTTTCAATACTTATATTTTCTCATATTGCCATGGCAAAGAACCTTGGGGGCTAACAAAATAACGACACAAATATTGCCTAATATCATTACCAGATGAAATAGCGGAGTTATTACTGTTATAATTAGTCAGGGGACAATCATAAACGGTATCTGTGAACTCTATTCCGTCGTGAACACGAACGTAATTATGAAGAATACAACAGGCTTTGATTATACTGTCACAAAAGTCTCTGTTAACGTCTAAAGGTCTGTGTAAAATGCGCCATTTATTGGCTAAGATACCGAAAGTACATTCAACAAATCGGCGAGCTCTAGTAAGGCGGTAGTTAAATACTTTTTTAATGATGGTCAAATCTCTCTTCGCGTAAGGCCGCAATATGTTTTTAGATAGTCCAAATGCTTCATCACCAATCACATAATATGGCAAAATCCGACCACCTTCATCGTCTGGTAGGGTATTTCCTGATGGAATATTCAAAGTTCCCTGTTCCAACCGTTTTCCCATATTTGAATTTTTAAAAATAATTGAATCTGATGAGGATCCATATGAACCGATGTCCACAAATATGAATTTGTAATCAGCATCCACCCATGCCATCAATACTACAGAAAAGTATTTTTTGTAATTAAAATCTTCTGAGCCCGCATTATTGGGTTTTTTTATTCTGATATGCTTGCCGTCTATGGCGCCAATAACGTTAGGAAAAGCAGCTCTAGTATTAAACTGTTTCGCTATTTTTATCCATTCCTCATTGGTTTTTTCAGCCATGTATAGAGGCTGTAGAACAAACCAAAGCTTGTCACATGTTAGCTTAACAATGCTTCTTAATGTTGACGCTGCAATAAGATAGTCAAATGAGAGGTCATAAAAACTTTGTTGAGCTGCTAAATATCTGTAACAAACAATATTATATTAATTATTTCAGGTAAAGATGCACAAAACCGGTGGCTAAACCTACGGAATTGTTTTTCTAGAGAATTAAGACTACAACGAGACACCAAGTCTGGGCAGAGCGCCAAGAAAAGAAGAACCTACGTATACTTTGAACGGTTGCTGTTTTTACTGCCTACGATGGATCCAAGAGAAACAGCAAGTAACCTTGGCAATGAGAGCAATGATAGTGATGGAAGAGAATCAATAGATACCGAGCGAATTCGTCCACATAAGAAAGATAAGACATTTGAGCAATCGCTGCTAAAAATGTTAGAGAGAAAGCACAGTGAAACTGAAAATGATGAAGATCATAATTTTGCGCTGTCACTAATACCGATGTTAAAGCGACTCACAGAATCAAATACAACGTGCATTACCTCAAGACCGGATACAAGGACCTTCTCAAGCATTTGTATGTTCATCTCCGCCTGCGATCTCACCTGAACCTTCTCAAATACAACGTGCATTACCTCAAGACCGGATACAAGGACCTTCTCAAGCATTTGTATGTTCATCTCCGCCTGCGATCTCACGTGGGCATTCTCAAATACAACGTGCATTACCTCAAGACCGGATACAAGGACCTTCTCAAGCATTTGTATGTTCATCTCCGCCTGCGATCTCACCTGAACCTTCTCAAATACAACGTGCATTACCTCAAGACCGGATACAAGGACCTTCTCAAGCATTTGTATGTTCATCTCCGCCTGCGATCTCACCTGAACCTTCTCAAATACAACGTGCATTACCTCAAGATGGATGATGGGGATGTAAGGGAGCACAAATACGACCTCGGTGCTCCCAGCCAACCTCACCTGCCCGTGGTGCATCCTGCTGACCAACAGACGGGGCTCTGGCGACCGACAAATGGCGGTATAACCATTTCATATCTATGGCGTAGCCAAATTCTACAGGCCGGTGACGGGCAGCAGCGTCACCGGTGCGAAAAGCTACGTCCTGCGATCGCCAACACGCCTGCCCAGCATGGCGATTAGGGCATATCCCTCCCAAGGGATGAAAGAAGGATGGAAAGTCACACAATGCCGCGGCCCCCAGTTCCCGGCCGCCCTGCTATTCCTGACCACGGCGGCGGTCACGGTAACGGCAGGGCAGGGGGTGCTAAGAATCCCCGGGTTACGGTAGGCCGCCAGAACAAACTGACCCTCGCAACGTACAATGGACGCACGATTCGGCTGGACGATCATCTGGCGCAGCTAGAGGAGGAGCTGAAACACATAAGATGGCACATTCTGGGGTTATGCGAAGTCCGAAGACAGGGAGAGGACACCATAACCTTAGAATCGGGCCATCTTATGTACTACAGAGAAGGAGATCAGCCATCCCAAGGCGGCGTCGGGTTTCTGGTCAACAAGGTTCTCAGTGACAACGTTGTAGAAATCTCCAGTGTGTCGACCAGGGTAGCGTACCTCATAATTAAGTTAACCAAGAGGTACAGCCTCAAGGTTATCCAGGTCTACGCACCGACCTCGACACACTTGGATGATGAGGTGGAGAGCATGTATGAAGATATCTCCAGAGCTTTACACACCACCTCCAAGGCTCACTACAACGTTGTCATGGGAGACTTTAACGCCAAAGTGGGAGTACAAACTTGCGGCGAATCGTCTATAGGACCACACGGATTTGGGAGTAGGAATCACAGGGGACAAATGCTCGTCAATTTCCTCGAGAGAGAGGGGCTTTTCTTGATGAACTCGTTCTTCAAGAAACAGCCCCAAAGGAAATGGACGTGGCAAAGCCCCGACTTTGTGACTAAAAACGAGATTGACTTCATCATTACGGACAAACGGCGCATATTCAGAGACGTCTCAGTGATCACTAGGTTTAATACTGGAAGTGATCACCGACTTGTACGAGGCACTCTGGATATCGACTTTAAAGCCGAGAGATTCCGATTGATGAAGTCTACGCTCCGCCCGAACCTACTCCAAACCGTTGTTGGGTCCGAAACATTCCAATTAAAATTGGAAAATCGATTCGCTGCCTTGGAAACCACAGATGACGTAGACCAGAAACTCGAAGAAGTGGTGGAAATCCTCAGGGATGAAGGGACGAAGTTTTGCGAGAGCAAGCGTACGGGCAAAAAATCCAAACTCTCGGCAGAAACACTTCGGCTAATGGAAGAGAGACGAACAGACCCTTTGTCAGCTTTGTCAACTAACCTGGTGCGCAACAAATCCATAAAGAAGCTGGTACGACGCGACCTCCGATCCTCTAACACGCTCTTGATTAAAGAATCAATTGAGCAGAATCGGGGGTCGAAAGTGTTCGTCCAGCCTCTGGGTAGAAGCCACCTCACAAAGCTGACAACGTCAACGGGGAACGTCGTCGCATCCAAGCCGGAGATTCTGTCGGAAGTTGAAGACTTCTACGGCAAGCTCTACGCATCGCATGCTTCAAGGCCCGAACCCGATACTGAGGATTCTAGAGCCACCTTAACCCGCCACTTCACAGAAGATCTGCCCGAAATTAGCCGAGACGAAATCGTGATGGCCCTTAAACAACTCAAAAATGGAAAAGCCCCAGGAGAAGACGGAATCACAACGGAGCTTTTAAAAGCCGGAGGAGCTCCAGCAGTTCAACAGCTGCAGCAGCTATTTAATTCCGTACTTTTTACTGGGAGAACTCCACAGGCATGGAACAGAAGCATGGTGGTTTTGTTTTTCAAAAAAGGAGACAAAACCCTATTGAAAAACTATCGCCCGATTTCGCTTCTGAGCCATGTCTACAAGCTGTTTTCAAGGGTCATCACGAACCGTCTTGCGCGAAGACTCGACGAGTTTCAACCTCCGGAACAGGCCGGGTTTCGAAGCGGTTACGGCACCATAGACCACATCCACACGGTGCGGCAGATTGTACAGAAGACCGAAGAGTATAATCGGCCCCTGTGCTTAGCATTTGTGGACTATGAGAAGGCCTTTGACTCAATCGAAACCTGGTCTGTTCTCGAGTCCTTGCAGCGTTGCCAAGTCGACTGGCGATATATCGAAGTGATGAGATGTCTATACAATGCCGCAACGATGACTGTACAAGTACAGAACCAGCGAACTAAACATGTCCACCTGCGTCGAGGAGTGAGACAGGGGGACGTCATATCCCCGAAACTGTTCACTAACGCCTTGGAGGATATGTTTAAGACGCTGGACTGGAAAGGTCGTGGCATTAACATCAACGGCAGGTACATCTCTCACTTACGATTCGCAGATGACATCGTCATAATGGCAGAGACGCTGCAGGACCTACAAAGGATGTTGAATGGCCTAGCTGATTCTTCTCGTAGCATCGGTCTCCGGATGAATTTGGACAAAACCAAAGTCATGTACAACGAGCACGTTGTTCCGGAACCGATTGCCGTAGATGGAATCCCACTCGAAGTTGTCACTAAGTATGTTTACCTAGGGCAAACGCTCCAACTAGGCAAACATAACTTCGAGAAGGAAATCCAGAGAAGAATTCAGCTGGGCTGGGCAGCATTCGGAAAACTCCGTCGAGTCTTCTCGTCGCCTATACCACAGTGTCTAAAGACAAAAGTCTTTAACCAGTGCGTCCTACCTGTGATGACATACGGAGCCGAGACGTGGGCACTCACAGTCCGACTGGTCCACCAGTTTAAAGTCGCTCAGCGAGCTATGGAGAGAGCTATGCTCGGTATTTCTCTGCGGGATCGAATCCGGAACGAAGTAATTCGCCAGAGAACTAAAGTTATCGACATAGCTCAACGGATTAGCAAGCTGAAGTGGCAGTGGGCTGGTCATATCTGCCGCAGGACTGATAACCGTTGGGGCAGACTTGTCCTAGAGTGGAGACCGCGAATCGGCAAACGTAGCGTAGGACGTCCTGTGACCAGGTGGAGCGACGACATACGTAAAGCGGTGGGCAGTGACTGGAAGAGAAGAGCCGAAGATCGGGCTCAGTGGCGCATCTTGGGAGAGGCCTACGTCCAGCAGTGGACTGACACCGGCTGATGATGATGATTACCTCAAGACCGGATACAAGGACCTTCTCAAGCATTTGTATGTTCATCTCCGCCAGCGATCTTACATGGGCCTTCTCAGATACAACGTGCATTATCTCAAGACCGGATGAAGCCAACTACATCACCTAATACTAATGATACTGACGAGTCTGTCCAAAGTTATCACTCTAATTACTTTGTAGACTGTATTGATTTTGAATACGATTGATTTCTTAATATAAATTTTACATGTGAATAGAATATAGAAGCAAAAGTTATGAAGCATCGCCAAAATCATATTTTGTCTGTTTGTTCGCCTGTCCGTCAGTATGTCACAGCCACTTTATTCCGAAACTATTAGGACCTCAGAGTTGAAACTTGGTAGAGGTAGATGTATTCTGTAAGCTGCCAACCGATTTTATACAAAAATAATATTTCAAAAAATTAAGGTGGCTCCCTCATACATGGAACTGAAACTAAATAATTTACGATCGTACAAAACGAAAAAACCGACTTCACATGCCGTGATAGTCAAAGTACTGGCTAGTTATAATCATGTCATCTACTCAAGTCAAGTCAAGTCAAGTCAAGTCAAAGCATTTATTCAGTATATGGGCTAATTAAAAATTAGCACTTACACACGTCAAATAACATTAAATAGATCATATTCAATAAAAAATATTATAGATATAATAAAAACATAACTTATTGCTTTGAATTTACAAAAAAAAACAAAGTTATTGAGCCATTCAGCTTTAATCTAGACGTCGAACGTCACACTTAAAACATATGTTTAATTCCCCTGATTAATGTAGGGTTGCTAACCGTACTACTACGTGCACCTGCACCCAGTGCATGTTTCAGTACTTCAGACGATTTTTGTCCAAAAATTGTGAAATAATGAAACATAATAGATAAATAAAACGCAGACTAATTGCAGTACAAATCTAACTTCTAAAGTGGTAAAATGTGTGTCCCCCCCTCCCCTCTAACCTTTTTAATAAGAGAGTGAAAAATCTTAACTTTTACTAAAAATATAATTAGCATAATTAGCTTTATTACATTTCAACTAAAGATGCAAGGTAGTGTGTACCTAGCATGCAAAGTTGACTGTAACCCAAAAGTTAAGTTAAAAAAATAATTGTAATTTTTTTTTTTTTATTTACATCAAAAATATGATTTTCGGAATGCTCTATACTGTAACATCTTACTTTCACCACAGAATAATGAATAGTACAAGCTTTCACTTCATATACTCGTCTAAAAATATTGCAAAATATTAAGGTACCTACGAACTTGAATTATAATTTCATTTTTCTTGACTTTTTTCTACTTATTACCTTCGAGGTAATCGAATCTTATTACTTTTAGTTATCTGTGTAATGATCAAGAATTAAAATGATTATGTGAGATTAATATGTTATATTTGTAATATTTTATTAACCAAGCCTTTATATAATCTAGGACCAGAGTAGCTAAGTCAACAGTCAAATCCAACGAGCCCAATCTCGGTGGGCATTCTTGACTTTTTTCTATTTATTACCTTCGAGGTAACGAAAAACCTGTCACATCTTGATGACACTGTGCTGCAGTGCTTAACCTAGCGATTGTTGTCTTAACTAATTATTAAAACAAGCAGCGCAATGCCGCTTAGAGGTTACATTTTTCTGGCGACCAAAACGTCATAAGCGCCGGGAATTTCATGGCGGTTACGCGTTTTGTTCAGGCGAGTTGCTAAACCAGTTGTGTGATAGTTAGACAGTTGAAATTTTCACAGATGATGTATTTCTGTTGCCGCTATAACAACAAATACTAAAAACAGAATAAAGTTAAAAATAATACAGGGTCCCCATACAAATAAAAACCGGCTAAGTCGAGTTGAACTCGCCCACCGAGGTTTCCGTATCAACCAATTAAGCTAGACCTCTAAATTGTATCAGCGCTCATATAACTCAGAGGTCTACCTTAATTGGCGCCTACTATGTATGTATGGGGACACCCTTTAATTTTCAACATTTTTTATTTTTTGGAATTTCCCCTTAATTTGTGCTGTAAGACCTTGCTTCTTGCCAAATTTCATGATTCTAGGTCAACGGGAAGTACCCTATAGGTTTTCGACTAAAAACGTATAGGGTGCTTCCGGTTTACTTGTCAATTTTAGTCAAAAGCAAGGTCTTAAAGCCCAAGTAAAGGAAAAATTCCGAAAAATAAAAAGTTGAAAATTAAGGTACATTTTGGTACTAACAAGTTTTCGCGAAAATCTAAATTTGCCCATATCTTTTATTGTGTTGACTCAAGACCTTGATTTTTATACACCCAATAGGGACTATATGGGTGGACCTAGCAAGTTGAAATTTATACTTGATACTGAGGTCAGTATCAAGTATAAATTTCAACTTGCTAGGTCCACCCGTTCCTGAGAAAATCAGTGGTGACACACGGACAGACAGACGGACAGACAGACGGACAGACAGACGGACAGACAGACGGACAGACAGACGGACAAGAAAGTGATCTTATAAGGGTTCCTTTTTTTACCTTTTGAGGTACGGAACCCTAAAAACGTGTTTTTTCGGCATTTCACGCCATCTAGAACGCTTAGTTAGGTAACCGTCCCATAGATGGCGTTATATTGAAATGTCGATCCCTAACACCTTTGCTAGACGTTAGATGGCGTTATAAGAAATAAAATGTTTATTAATTATTATTTTTGCTGGCGAAAAATGATAGTAGTATTTTTTGCTCGATCTTATAAAATACTGTAGTGTGGTACGGAATCCTACTAGCACGAGTCCGACTTACACTTGGCCAGTTTATTTTTACCTTTTGAGGTACGGAACCCTAATACCCCTACTTTTTGTTTTTGTTTTTTTTTGTGTGTATGTTACGCGATTACTCCGTCAATTGTGAACCGAATCGAATGATTATTTTTGTAATCGGTAGGGTACGTTTCCGAGGTGGTCTCATTGTAATTTCATCGAGATTTGATAAGTATCTCTAGAGATATGACGATAAACGTCTCAAACTTGCTACTGAAATTGACTCGCGGGGCATTGAAGTCGGTTGTTTTAGTTTTTAAACTATGTTAATTATTGTTAGATTTAATGATCCCCTACCTCTGTACGAAAACCCATGATTAATGAATGCATATAAAACTTTCATTGGTAGGTATATAGCTAGGATTAGAACCAACGACCGTCGGGTCAGAATCTGGGTAACTAATCTTAACGCCAAAGGGCCGTCCAATATCACTACGTAAGTATTATATAACAAAGTCCATCACTGCGTCTCTCTGTCTGTTCGCAATAATCTCAATAGCTACTGAACGGATTATCATGCGGTTTTCACCTATAGCCAGAGTGTTTATGAGGAAGGTTTAGGTGCATAAATCGTTAAGGTTTTGTGCAAATTGGTTGAAATATGACGATGATTGTTAAATATGTTAATATTTAATATCCGATGCAAAAAACTGATGCAAATTTTGTAGGCATATAATGTCCTACCCGTGCGAAGCCGGGGCGGGCTGCTAGTTGGTAATAAAATAATCATAAATGAAATAATCAAAAAGTTGAAACAAACAATCTTTGACGTTTCTAATATGAAAATGGCGCGAATTTTCAAAGGGTGCCATGAGTATTAATAATTACAACTACGCATTTCGTCTCATTTACTCATTAGTGAGACAAATGTATTAAGCAAAAGGAGGTAATATCACTCAGCTTATTTATTTTCGCAATATGAAACACTTTGGTGGAATTCTTATGTAGGTTTTACGAAAATTAAAAATAAACCATATAAAATCGTTTAAAAAACTAAAAACAACCGACATCAATGCCGCGGTATTAATTTTCAGTACCAATTTTGAGGTGTTTATCTCCATATCTCTGGAGATACTCATCAGACCTCGATAAAATTACCATGGTACCACACTTGAGATATATCCTTTCTTACAAAAAAATAACAATCAAAATCGGTTCATAAACGACGAAGTTATCCGCGAACAAACATAAAAAAAAAAAAAAAAACATATACGGTCGAATTGAGAAACCTCCTCCTTTTTTTGAAGTCGGTTAAAAAGGATACGCACAGTTCCATACCACAGATAGTATAATAGTTACTACGTGCCATACACCGGAGCGTGCTTTTGTGCTTTTTTGCGTGCCGCACACGTGCGGTAAGTACTTTCCGCACGCTCCACTGTACAGTACGTAACTTTTAACTTTCGAACGATGTACACAGGCTTCGTATTTGTAAATGCTCTTTTTGAGCAAATGTGCTGAAAATGCATTTTTTGAGCAAATGTGCTGAAAAAATACATAACTAATTGAACTTAGTTTTACTTACCTCAACGTCACTGCTAGTCGCTCAGTAGCTGGTATAGCTTTGCGTAAATGTGTGTCTTGATATGTAATGTAAGGTTCCATCAATTTCAATAAATTATCAAAGGTTGATACATTCATTCGAAAATACCTGAAAAACTTTTGAGGATGGTGCCTTAATTTACTATACAGTATATAAAATTTTCCTTTTATCAGTCTTTCACTATATATGGGATGCACCCAATATTTACGTCTACTACGTCGCCGTTTTGCAATTGCACGTGTAACTAAGATGCTCAATACAGCAGTATCAGTGAAATCCATTTTGATACTGAAAAAGAATTGACGCAGAAAATGATGTGCGTCGCGTGATAGACACAACGGTTTTAAGACAGACTTGTCTCATAAAGACTGTCGTCAGGGTTGCTATATCAATTTTCTGTAATTTCCCCACATTGCATTTTTTTTCCTCAAAATGATATGTTTTGCAACTTTTTTCTCTATTTTTAACCGACTTCACAAAAAAGGACGAGGTTCTCAATTCGTCTGTTTTTGTTTAAATGTTTGTTACCTCAGAATTCCGTCAAACCTTAACCGACACGGAAAAATCTTTTTAGGGTTCCGTAGCCGAATGGCAAACAACGGAACTCTTATAAATTCGTCATGTCTGTCTGTCTGTCCGTCCGTATGTCACAGCCATTTTATTCCGAAACTGTTAGGAATACAGAATTGAAACTTGGTACGTAGACTATGTATTCTGTGAACCGCTTTTCGATTTTTAGGGTTCCGTAGCCGAATGGCAAAAAACGGAACCCTTATAGATTCGTCATGTCTGTCTGTCTGTCCGTCCGTATGTTACAGCCATCTTATTCCGAAACTGTTAGGACTACAGTATTGAAACTTGGTAGGTAGATGTATTCTGTGAACCGCTTTCCGATTTTTATACAAAAATAAAAAATATAAATGTTTAAGGTTCCCATACATAGAACTGAAACAAAAAAAATTTTTTTCTTCAAACCTATACGTGTGTCTATAGATAGGTTTTCAAAAATGACATTGAGGTTCCTAAAATCATTTTTTCTCAAAGTCAATCATTTGAAAGATAGGCGCGTCTAAAGTGGTAAAATGTGCCCCCCCCCCCCCCCCCTCAACTTTTAAAGTATGGGAGTGAAAAATCTAAAAAAAATATATGCTGTATATCTCAATAAAAACTAACAACGAAAATTGGTTTGAACGAGATACAGTCAGCAGTTTTAGAGATATGGCGACCGCAAAGATAACTTTGTTTTTCATACAAACACTATGAAAAAAAAGTTTTAAAAAAGTTTTAGATTGCGTAAGTAAAATAACGCGAAAAAATAGTAGTAATTAGTAATCGTAGGTTATTTGACTTGTAACATTATAATAGTCTAGGAGCTGACTCACTTTTTCGACCAAAAATAGTTATGTATTTTATTCCATTGTAGGAAAACTTTATTTTGTAATAGTTTAATCTTTAAATAAAAACTTCGAATTAAAAAACATTTATTAATTTACTTCCGATTTAAAATACTTTCTATAATCAATACACGGATGGGACTTGATGTATTGGACTTGGGATACTTAATGAACTAGGGAGAGATTTATATCAGAAAATATACTTTTTAAACCATCAACTTTATTTAATAATTTTATAATTATATTAACAATTTAAAGGCTCTTAATTAAAAGGATGGTGCACTGCAGATGGGTTGACAAATTCAATTTAATCCGTATGCTTTAACAATAAGGTTGTAATTGCTTTGTAGAACAAAAAGGCCCAATTGGGAGACACCAGGTACTATATGGTTTTGGTTTGGTTTGGTTTTTTTTTAAAAAAAAAAAGATTACTCGCAATGTGGGTTGCACATTACTAGTATTCTTGTTAACCCCTCCAACTAAGCTAAATATGCTTGTGTCTGGAGTGGGTTCACGTCAATACTGCAATGGGTGGGGTGGGATTCGAACTCACGACCTCTCGATTGCCAGTCCGACACCCTATCCATTGGCCTATTGCCGCCATAAATAAATCGATGTATAATTCATAAGCTCGTAGTTAAATCTACTTATCACCACAACAAATGATTGTATTACGATATTACATACCTTTGAACAAGTGCGTGCCCGCTATTTTTTCCGTAGTTTCGGCAACGTGCGGGCACGTGTATAGAGACCGGTGAATTGAACAAGCTTTTGTTGCTCTCGCTTTATTATTGTTCTAGCAATTTCAAAAGATTGGGTACCTAGTGTTGTCCAACTTCATAATAAAGTTAAGTTATATTGAAAAAAAATGAGATGGCATTCCTATTCTCAATTTCTCAACCATTATCTAAACAGGCCGCTTTCAAAGGCCGCAAACTAACGAAGGGCCGCGAACCAGCGAACTGACCCTATCTGTTACGTAGTAACTATTATATAATCTGTGATATTACTGCTAAACTATGGAGCCGCTTTACCACTTCGTGCCTATCGCAGTGGAGACCCTGGGTTGTTGGGGGATAGAGGCCAAGAAGTTAGTCCATGAAGTAGGTCACAGGCTTAGGGACAGTACAGGTGACTCCCGCTCCGGCTCGTTCCTGGTGCAAAGGATGAGCATCGCCATTCAACGTGGAAATGCGGCGAGTGTGATGGGCTCCTTTGCACCCGGAGCGCTCAGGGGCGGGTTATTTGACTAATATATAGGTATATATTTTTTTTATTATAGCAGTAGGTACAATATATTTTTTAATTAAATAAATTAATTTAAAAAAATAATTTGACTGCTGAACTAATAAAGTTATCTTAACCGCTTTAATTTTTTTAAAGATTTTTCAAGCCACTAATCTAACTATAGTTATATAGTATTACTGTTAAAAAATAATAAAATAAAACCCTAAGTAAACATTGGTAATCGTGCTTATTTATCTGAGTACAAGTCTTGCATCAGCTTTCGGACTATACAACTCGTTGGACTCCACAAAATCGTATTAAAGGTTCGTTAGTCAAAGAAAAGGCCAAGTCAATTTAAATAAGTAGGTAGGTATAACTTTGTTGGTTTCAGCTGTGCACTGATATGTCAGTCAATCAGTCAGTCAGATTTATTCTTTTAGGTAGGTACTTACCTATAGGATCTACGTAACCTACCTACAGTAAATAATAAAATAACCTACCAATTTCAAGTAGGTTACAATTAATATTTTGCAAGATTTAATGTCGATAGAAATTCCCTAAAGATCTTAACTTGAAACATGAAACTCAGCTGACTTATACCTACCTACCATTTTATGTGTGACATTAATTGCTTTTTATATAAGTACCTACATGTGCAGCGCGACGACAAAATTTACAAACAAAATGAAAAAAGGGCAAAAAAAATTGACATTTTCTATCCCCTTCTTTTATTGTTCAATTGATATAAGTATTAAACTATAACTAGTATACACTGACCCTGCATTAGAAGGTGGCCACTAGTACCCGGGAGGTCTACTTACAGTGAACGATCTTTAAGGTCATTGACTTTTACGCGAAAAAAAGCCGAAAACTACTACTAAACGACCGGATCATTAAACAAAAAGTACCTAGATAGCCTTACTACCTAGATTTACATTACTTATAAATAATATTAATTTTATTAATGTCTTATCTCTCTAGAATCTTAGGAAATGTATGAAATGAAATGTCGTTATTCCCGTTGTTGTTTAAGCATCCGTATGCTACGCAAAGCTTTGTAGCCCTTCGTTTAGACATACTGAATAACATTTTTGTATGTTAATATCGTAAGCAAGGAATATAATAATGAGGTAGGTACAAGTAAGGCGCGCGGCCGATCGAGAGCGCGCGTGACACTTAACTGACTGAACATGAACCCGGGAGGGTCGCGCGGAGGTACTTGTAGTTTCATAGCTACAGCGCGGAGTGCGACAGGCCTGCCTCAGGGAGTGTACAGCAGTTATGGCCAGACTATACGACGCATTTACTTTTTTTATCGACGACTTTTACTACTATCTACTGGCACAGATTATGTAATAGTTTTTTATTACGCATTTTTTTTTAAATTATTGGTTGTTTGTATTATATTATATATATATATTATATGTTGTTGTATTATATTAAAAACTTTGTCTTGGCAATAACAAGTGACTACGACTCACAACTAGGCTAAAATGAAGTGACGAAACGAAATAATAACACAAACATGTTTCACCGGTTGCCGCCGACGGTCGCGGCCCCTTTGATTTTTGCCGAAAAGCAATGCGGCGCCTTTGGCGGCGTGCGTGACTGAGTGTGCGACTGAGTGCGTGTAGTTCGCCAAGAGCGAGTCGATTTTGGAAGGTTTGATTTCAAGTACCTACCTAGTTAATTATATATATTTTTTTAATATATATATTTTTACTGATTTGTGTTCTTTACATGGAGTATACCTACCTCTGCAAATATGGCGGGAATTCGAAACTTTGTATATACAGATCTGATAGTATTCTCGTCTGCAATTGAACGAAGCTTTTTGAAAACAAGAAGTATCTTTCTAATACTTGATGTAATCTATTGACATCACTCACATAAAAATACGATAAGCCATTCAGGCTCTAGGGCGTGCCAAAGAAATATACATACATTCATATATATATATGTATATATATGTATATATACATATATATATACATATATATATATTCATATATACATACACTCGAAAAAAAATTAACCCTCCTTTCGCAGTCACCCGACTGCGGAAGAAGGAGGGTTATGTTTTTAAAACAACCGTCTTGTTGCGTCGTCACGTCGTTCGCGTGTTGCACGTCCTTGCTCAACTTAGCTCCTCGACGGCTCAGAATTGATAGGGAGTTGAGGGAGCCCCGATTGGTGGGTGGTACAAAGTGTCTATTCTATACGTAGTATTATTATCTGTTCTCGGTGCCGACAAACAAAATGACGATGCGACTCAGAACAGATACTACGTATAGAATGGTCACTCTGTTCTATGGGACACCATTTAATTTTTTTTTTTTTCGTTTTGGAATTTATCCTTTCTTTTTTCGACAAAGAGCAAGGTCTTACAGAAGTAAGACCTTGCTCTTTGTCGAATTTCATGATTTTAGTTCAACGGCAAGTACCCTACAGGTTTTCGACTCAAAACCTATGGGGTACTTCCGGTTGACCTAGAATTGTCAACTATGTTCAAAATCAAGGTCTTACAGCACAAGTAAAGGAAAAATTCCGAAAAATAAAAAAGTTGAAAATTAAGGTAAATTCTGGTACTTACAAGTTTTCGTGAAAATCTTAATACATATGCATATATCTTATTATCGTGTTGACTCAAGACCTTGATTTTTATATATCCAATAGAGACTGTAAACCTCAGTATCTAATATAAATTTTAACTTGCTAGGTCCACCCGTTCCTGAGAAAATCGGTGGTGACACACGGACATACAGACGGACAGAGGGATAAGAAAGTGATCTTATAAGGAATTCTTTTTTACCTTTTGAGATACGGAACCCTAAAAACGGTTAATTTACTTTTACAAACTTATGATTAATTCTAGTTGTTGCAATACATTTCCTATATGGATCGAACTACAAAGTTAAGTTCGTCCCTTAAACTATAGTCTGAGAAGTTGGTACGGAAGCCTCGGTGGGCGAATTCAACTAGATTTTGCTGGTTTTTATATATAATATAGAACCTACGTAAATTCGAACCTCCTGTGTGTAGTGGTCCCAACATATATGTATGAAGTTGATGTTAATCTTCACGTGAGTAGTATTATTGTTCTGTTGTCGTCCGCGTGTGGTCCCTTGCTCAAACTAGCTCCTCGGCAGCTCCAGAATCAGTGGCGAGGTGGGTGGGACAGAGTGTCTATTCTATACGTAGTATTATTATTTGTTCTCGGTGCCGACAAAGAAAACCGATGCAACACAGAACAGATACTATGTATAGAATGGACACTCTGTTCGCCCCAACAATCGAGGCTTACTCACCTCCCTACCGATTTTGAGCTATCGAGGAACTAACTTGAGCAAGGACGCGCCACACGCGAACGACGCGACGTAAATAAATCACTCAATAGCACTATTTTATTTATTAACATATTTTATGGTTGGTTCCAATTAAGCTAGACCTCTAAATTGTATGAGCGCTCAGTTCCTTTTTTTACCTTTTGAGAAACGGAACCCTAAAAATGATAAAGTAGATATCTAGTTACTGTATAACTGAAGAAGACAAATTGTAGGTAGGTACATAATACATGTATTGGTGGAGTGATCAAAGTGTCTATTCTATATTTTGTTCTGTGTCGCATCCTCGCAGACAAAAAAGTTTTGTTCGCAGTGTGCGCAGGGTGATAGACAAAACTGTCTTGAGACAGTCTTGAGACAGTCTTAAGACTGTTTTGTCTATAGTCTGCGCTCAGCCTTAAACCAAATCCCACAAACTAGAGAACTGAAAAGCCACAGTCTCCCAAAATATAACACAAATCCCACAGACAAAAAAAATCCAATTGAATTCCAGTCCCCAGATTGTTAAAATTGCAAAAGACAGACCCTCAATGTATTTTCGATTTGCAGGAATCGAAGGGTTGGGAAGATAAAGTTGCAATTTCAAGACTTGGCTATTGGACAGTTAGTAGGGGTCACACCCTAGAGGCGGGACAGTCTTGAAATGAGAACTGGCCAATATTATTCCAGATCTTGAATTAATATTTCCTTTAAAGTAGTCCATAAGGAATAATCTGATGCATTTAAATTGACTCAAACGACTGAAAGAAATATTAAAGTACGAACATCAATAAGCTTAACATTCCGATAGAGCTAAATAGAACAAAGTAAATGGCATATAGCAGGGTCGGTACCATATGTAGGTGGAATAAGGACAAGAAAATAATTAATCAATAGACCTCGACGATATAAGGATATTTCTTTGGGTCTATATGCTAATGTAAATATGCTAATGTAAGCTTATACGAATAGATCAAATTAAACTTACCAGTATGGATCTCTTAATCAATGGTGTACTAGAAAATTATTATCAAAACATGAATTGCTTAACATATCAATGGACTTAAAAGTTACACTTAAAGAATTAAATATGAATACTTTTACAAAACCTTTAAATCTTTCATCTCTTCATTTTTATAACACAAAACAATAGAAACAATAAATCAATACAAAAAGTATATCTAACACGCGCACACGCACATTTACAATAGCATCTCTTCCTATCAAAGACATTTAACTCAGAAGTACTAAAGGCTCGACAAATTTATGAGCCGTAACACCGCATTAGAATTATTCAACACCATATAAATCATAGAAAACGTATTGTAATAATTGTAATTTTTCGCTTCTAAGATTTGGTTATGGGCCGTTGAACTGATTTGAGAAAGACACAATAGGGAAGAAAGTTAGAGAGATGAGATGGAACTAATTTTATTGCCTACAGAAAACGTTCGTCAAAAGTTGAAAAGTCACGGCAAAAGTTACAGAAATATTTCTTCGGTAAGATTACCTAAAAACATTTTTTTAAATTTTTTATATCTTATAGGCTAGCATTTGACCTCACCTGTTGGTAAGTGATGATGCGGCCGAAGATGGTAAGCACGCTAGGCCTAGAAAGGGAACTGGCTCTCAAGGATAGCTGCCGGAACACATTAGATGTTTTGGCGACAGATTTTCTAACTTGAGGGTGGTCGCTGGCCAGGCGGACACTAGATAGTGTCCTACCACCATGCGAACATCTTTTAACATCTTTTGAATCTTGGGTGGTACGATTGTTAATATTGAACAAGTCATTGATGTGAGGTTGTTAAACTTTGCCATACAGTAATACAGTAAGTGAGAGATAGGTAACGTAAAAGAACTGTCAATTTGCTCTATCATTACTGTAGAGTGCAGAGCAATGCCACGTAAAAAAGTTTTAGTTGAATAATAAGAGCACATTTAACATAGCTATCAGAAGGTCAGCCATGCCTGTTTCATAGCAGCAACAAAACACAAAGGAGGTGTCCTTCAATCAAAACACGTCAAGAAATTTTGACATGCCGTTAACAATATCGCGTAAGCACAAAATGAAGATGCAACGGCCCGCACAGAATTATTCACAATAGGTTCAAAATAGAAAGAATATATTTACTCCAAGGAGCCTAAAGTTAACAAAATGTAACTGACAGATGCGGAAGATTTAAAATAATTTATTTTGGAAAAGCAGGAATTGTGGGATTAGCTTCCTGGTTACAGAACCGGTATTGCCGGTAGAAAGTAATTATACGTACATGCATTTTGTCAAGTTCATGTGACGAGTTTTAGGACATGAATGCCATGACATTTAAAAACGAATGGAAAAAGTTACCTTCTGTTATTTTTACGACCATGTAATTTTGTTAGTAAAGAAATATAAATTATAAAATCTTTACTGCTTTACTCATTTAGAGATAGATGAGAATCAAATATAAACCGTCAGATAGTGATTGCTTTAAGTGATAAAGCATCACTGATAATCTCACTTGATGGACAGTGTGATACAATTGAAATTGATACACATTAGATTTGCTGATATATCTAAAAACTTTCTGCATAAAAAAACTGTAAATAATCTTCTGCGTACCTATAAAGTATTCATTTGTTAAGTATTAGGTACTAGTAACAAATTATCACATTTAAAGTGTTGCAACCAAGAACTACGTGTTAATGCAAGTTTATTGATTTAAAAAGCTACAAATCTAACCTTGTCAATACAATCTGACACTAATAACAAGATCAAAACTAACAATGAGTTTATCTGTAATTCCATTTAGATAATAATCTTACATCTAATCCATACAACAGAACTATAGATCGAGATTAGATTACAATAGACACTTTCTAAAGTTACGCAAACTCCTAAACGTTTCGACCTTAGAAATATTGTTATGATTTCATTGTTGACCTTAGGGTCGAACCCTTTCCTAACAATGTTAGTTGCAAACTGTCAAGTCATGTCAAACTCATATGCAGTTAATGGGGAACGTATAAGAATGCATTGTGAACACATTGTAAAGAAGCAGGAGCGAAATTTCACACGAAGTCTGGTCGATCAAGGTCTTCGGCCATATTGATCAATTTGATTGACAAGCTTGATACTGATTGTGCACTTGATATGTATATTGATCGTCGTTTGTTAGAGGGTAGAGTTGGTAGTTAATGCTGACATTGCGGATATAGAAAGACGAATAATTTATACTCCAAAACCCTTAAAGAACTCTTTTTAACCGACTTCAAGAAAATGGCGGTTTCTCAGTTCGACCGTATATAATATATACACATTATATTATATACATTGAAATGTAATAATGTAAGACTTATAAGCTTTTTATGGTAATGGTGAATCGTAGAAATTACTTTGTTTGCTTTTTCGAAAAAATAAATTGATATCGTTATTAACCGACTTAAAAATAAGGAGGTTTCTCAATTCAACCGTATATATTTTTTAAATGTTTGTTCGCATATAATTTCGTCGTTTATGAACCGATTTTGATTATTATTTTTTTGTTGGAAAGGAGATATCCCAAGGTTGGTAGCATAGTAATTTCATAGAAAAGATAATAATACTACGTATAGAACGGACACTCTGTTCCCCCCACCAATTCCGGGCTTCCTCACCCCGCCACCGACTTGGAGCTGTCGAGGAGCTGCGCTGAGCAAGGACGCCACACGCGTACGACTATAGAACAATTACTACTCACGGAGAGAAGAACATCAACTTCATACATTTATGTTGGGACCAGTAGACACTGGAGGTTCAAATTTACGTAGGTTCTTATTACGTAGGTATATAATAAACACTTAATTATATTAGTATACCTACCTACATATTCGTATTTTAGAATTCATTTTCATAAATGAAACAACGAGATATATATATATATACTCGTGCGTAAATAACGCTTAATTTGTAAAATATTTAAAAAAACTTTCACGTTTAAACATTTTTATAACACAGCAATTGGGAACTTGATGTAGGTACGTAGTATTTATATTCTCTTTACTTGATGTTGCTCTAACGTGCGAGCAAGACACACGACATTGTTTCGTACAGCTCTGGCTGGCCGCCCAACCCAGAATAAAAAATAGTTACTGTGGTGCAGTTTGTTCTATGCAAGTCGACTGGACCTGGAGATGATGGTTTACGAAATAGCGACTAATATTTTTAGTGTTAAAAGCTTTTTGGGTAAGTGTACAAAAAATATTCATACGGTCAGTACGTAGTACGTATGTACGTAGTAACTATTATATAATCTGTGATACGGTAATTACGGGCGACAACCTTAGACATCACGCACACAAATGCACGTATAGAAAAACGACCCGTGTGTAGTGTCTGTGTCGGTGTCACAGTGTCGGTCGTTAAAACGCTAGTTTGTATGGAGATTTAGCGAGTGTCCGGGGTTTGGTAATTTCATAAAATCTGATTAGTATGTCCAGAGATAGGTACTGAAAATCAATAACGCGGCATTTGAAGTCGGTTCTTTTAGTCCTGATTTCAAATCAAAACACTACAGCAAACAATACAAAATCTTCTACAAAACAAACAATAACTTTCCCATCGAAGTATATCATTTCAAAAATCCGCAATAATATCTGTCAACTCATCAAAATTGTATCAAATAAATATAAAAAGCACTCTCCAGCTTAACTAGGGGGCAAGCATGAGATTATTCAACGAAATGTCACTTTCCTGTTTCTCTTAAATCTGTGGTTTTATAAAGATTATTTTCTATAGAATTCGTCGATTTTGATTCAATATTTTGTGGTTCAATCTTGCACTAAATCAGTGAGATAAAGAGGGGCTTGCGGTATTCAATTATGACCCTCGAAGAAAAATTGCCGTTGTCGTAAATATTTGAACGAATGTATCTGATATGACTTCGATTTCCTTGGATTCGGGAATGTCCATGAGTTCTTTGTTAGAATTTTATGTCTTTTGTATTTACATACAGAATTCTGTTAAGACGTGGGTAGAGGAAAAGTGCCCACGATATTTTTTTATATTTTTATAAATGAGATACCCATGGTTTAGGGCGATTGCTTAGATAAATAAATAAAGATTTGATGCTTTCATGATCAAGATGTTGTTTTTAATATTCTCAAGAAAAATGTTTTTATTATTTACTTTAATAAAACATATTGACGTGTAGTTATGTTAAAAGTGTACGGTACAGCAACATTAGAAGAGAAAATTAGTTCATTGAAGGGCCAGCTGAGTTCGCATAAAGCAGTATTCTGGAGGACAACTAGAAGTTCCAAAGACCTCATATCATATAATTTACAAACATTGTACACTTATGTAAGTAAAAAAATAAAAACATAAACTCCTAACAAATAATAGGTATAATTTTTTTTTTTTTTAATTAAATGTATCCTACAATGATGTAATCAATAATAAAATTAAATAGAAACATACTGCATTAAATATTTTTCCATAATGTTTGTCACATAATAATCATCCACAGTACATGAATCATTCAGTCTAATCGTAATCAGTCGATGACCATAAATAAATACTTATATTCCTAAGGACTTGTGATTGAGTAAACAAGTACCTAGTAAACTATTTTGGAAATAATGAAAACTGTCTCGATCAGAGAATAGATGAGGATGTTTGTAGACTATTAAACGAACAATTTTTATAAAGGGTTGAAGAACTGAATAATACTTTTGAAGAAGTTTGTTTAACATCTTAACATCAGTTACATCAACAACGTAAGAATATCAAAAGATGTTCAACAAAGATTTTCCATAGAGGGTTTACATGAACAGTACTGTATTGTTTAAAAACGCCTTGAGGCAAACATTTGACGCGTAAAGGATTTTTGCACAAGACCTTTTTGTACACTTTTGTCTGCTTTAGAGGATGATAAGCCGTTATTACTATTCTTGAGCAACTAAAATCAATAGGACCCATGTCAAAGTAAGACGAAAGTTATATTTGTATATTACTTTACATTATATTTCCAAGTTATCGAGTGGTGTGCAAGTGGAAAAGATAAGTAACTGGTAAACCCAAAAATAAGTTAGTATGTACTTATATATGCGTTAAGGTATTCTAATGGCAGATGTAGGGTACACATGTCTTTAAGCAGTAGTTTTACTTTACTTTTAGCACTTGTACTATAATTTATTCTGTGCTTTTAGTTCGCTTGGGAAAGTTAAATAACTGGCGAAGAGATTGGAGTACTGCCCCACTACCTTTCTTTCCCTATATCAATTTCTTTCGATCAGAAATGTCTTGGACATGTAACTGGCCTTTGGTTGCAGTGTATAGAGTTTTGTGTACTACGGTCACATGGAAAATTTTAATGGCAAATCGTTATAGCTATTATCTATAATATAAAACGCAAAAATTGTTTTTACCCATGTCCGTTATAGACTTTAAACCATCCAACCGATGTGCCCCAAACCGGTTTCATTAGAAAAGCAATAATGCGAAGATGTATTCTTTTTTTGTCCTGTTTTCTTTTACGTGCAATAAAGTGTTTTCATTCCTTCATTCATTCATTCAATATGGTTATTGGGATGGTTAGTCTGTCTGACAGATAATGCCATAGAAAAGTTCTAGTTTATCTAGCATATAATTTCCTAATAGGCTATCAGGGACTGTATCAGCAGAGTTATTCTCAATTATTCGAAAGCAAATTCTGATTCGGAAACTGCCTTTACTTCGACTTGGATATTTGCAATTCACAATGCTCCGATCGGTTACTTTTAATATTTCAATTTGAAAAAATCAGTGATTCTAATTGGAAAGGTTTCCGCAACAAAATAGCTCACAGATTTATCAATACTCATCGATGTATATGTGTAGTACCAGATGTGGCATCGCGAACTAGCTCTCTCGACATTCAAATAAAAAGCAGTGCTGATTGTACATCTCGATTAGTTTAGCGTAAGTATTCTTCACGCCCGATCGCGCGCCGCTCGGCACGTAAGTCAGTTAATGATGGGCTCTGGTTTACATGTACCTCGATGTCATACCCAAAATTTAAAAAATTAAGCTTCCGAAGCCGAATATGTTTTCGAATTATTGAGAATCAGGTTTCTGTAACCGCTGCAACTGGCCCTTAGTATTACTATGTACTAGGTCAGTCTTCCTTATCCCCATATCTGATATCATGTCTCTAGCTGTAGTCTCCGCTTAGGTCTAAATAATACGACAGGGTTCCATCATAATCTCATTACAAGCGGATTATTATTATTGTGAATGGATTTTTGGACAACAAAGGCCTATGTCATAATCACATAACAATGCCTCATGGACCTCTTGAAAACGTTACCACGTTTTCAAGGTTACGTTTCGGCTGTTTTTTTGACGTTTATCTTTTATTAGTTTGACATGGTGATGCGGTCCAGTTAGTAAGATGTTCTGTGGTAGTTTAGTGTTGCTATGTGGATTTGCCAAACAGGATTCGATTGAGTTTTATTATTTTTATATTTCCGTGTACTGGTTATGGTTTTGTTATAAGATGTATGTAAAAGCGAATGACCTTGGGTGATTGAGGCGGCGTAAAGGGTGGTCCCGCGTTTCTCCGCATGTCGCTCGTCTTTCACTTGGGATAAGACAAGAATGAGAGACTAAAATGATATGAAAATGTAAAGTCATTTCAAAGGTTTAATACGACATGTGTGCCGATTTTCCAAACCAGCTACTGCGAACATCTTACCTCAGAAAATTACTCTCATTCTGTGAACTTCCCGTAAGTACCTAAGTGAATCAAAAAATGTATGCAGAGATAATAAAGGTAGTTTAAAAACTAAATCAATCGACTTTCAAGCCGCCCGAGTCAGTTTCAGTAGCAAGTTTGAGACGTTTATCGTCATATCTCAGGAGATACTTATCATATCTCGATGAAATTACAATGGGACTACCTCGGGAGTACCTATACCTTTTTGAACTAAAAAAATATTTTAAATTGGTTCTTAATTGACAAAAATATCGATGAACATACTTATATTAAAAAACATACAGACGAACATAGAACCTTCTCCTTTTTGGAAGTCGGTTAAAAAGCAAAGAAGAGGCAGTTTCCGAATTCGAATGATTATGAATAGCCCCTGCTGAACTTGAAATTAGCGTCATCTAAACCGGTCCACGTATAAACACCGTGTCGCGATCTTATAAGATTACAAGACAGTTTAATGAAAGGGCTTGTCGTCGTGATGTAAGCAGGGGGTATGTTACTTGGTCTAATATAACTCGATGATCTTCTTTATTAGTTTTTTCGGGAGTCTATGGATTAAAAAAAACATGTAAGCAGATATTATATGGCTATTCTTGCTTGTTTCATGCATTCAGAAAAATAATTTCTATGTACGATATACCATCGGAAACCTTGGAACGCGTTAAATAGTTCCTATAACAATATGAAAGTTTTTGTGAAAATTATTCATTTTAATGTGAACGCTTTTCTTCGCGTTGTCTTTACTTCGGATATGCTCTGACCAGAAGGTCGGAACCTGGTCGGAGCATATCCGAAGTAAAGACAACGCAAACAAAAGCCGGTAAGTTCACATTAAAAGTTCCTATTACTTTATATTTTACCGTATAGGCAATACCTGTGCAAAGATTCAACTTTAGTTATAATTATAGCTTTTAATTATAGCTATAATTTATCTGCGAGAAACACAGACCTTTATGTCACACAACCTTCATGATAAAACAATTTTTACACGAATTGAGTCTACAAGCAGTCTTTAAATATCAGTTTCTTTAAGCCAGTCAAAATAGAACTTAAAATATACTTACCATTTTTTTTTACATCACAAACCATGTTCTCGAGTAAGCCAATGGAACAGGTTGTGAGCAATCCAGCTTGTTACAAATAAGGACTTATAATCAATCTGCGAGGGGCGTGCATGATGCTTTGTGGTGCTCCGTACATCAAACTCACAATTATTCATTACCTTGTCGCATGTGCTACGGAGGTTTTGACATTTCGGATATAGCTAGTAGAGTCAAAGAACATTTTATGGCCTAAAAACCTTCCTCTTAAATCTATCTGTTGGTGAAAAAGTGAAAATCGCATGAAAATCCGTTCAGTAGTTTTTGAGTTTATCGCGAACACACAGACAGACAGACAGACAGACGCGGCGGGGGAATTTGTTTTTACCCACGACGGAAAGGAGACGGTATATAGGTATGCGTTTGGGGTGAGAGGATGTTTGTGCAAATCCATGTTGTAGTTTTTCTCCAAAACTGCCAGTCCGATTTTGATGCAGTTTCCAGTTATGGGTTCGGGTTTGATTGGTGCATGTTCTTATATAAGTGTTACGGTGACAACTCACCAGGGGGCGCTGCAGGAAACATTGTTTGTGCAAATTCATGTTGCCATTTTTCTCCTACTACTACCTACTAACTACAAGTTCGATTTTTTCTTTAAACGATTCGTAATTAATCAGTGGTGGTTCTTAGATATACATTATGATATTAACTTTCTAAAGGACGCTGTCATAGATGTTTATTAAAAATTTTAATTTTGTTACATGAACAGTTTGTATTATTATTATTTTTTTAATGCTGTCCTACCTATGTAGGTAACTAGGTAGTATGTAAATAGGAAGATACTTGACAAGTTTTAGGTTTTAAGAAAAGTAATAGGTACTAGCGGGACTTGAACCGGCACCCCCTGGATAACATGTGCAAGTGCTCTGCCACTGTACGATCTATCAATACGACAAAATTAGTGGATTGCATTTTTTTAACCCAATTATGCATTGGTGGCGCCCTCTATGACTATGCTACTAATCATTCACCAATAACCATTAATCATTCGGAAGAAATCATTAGGTACAGTTTTCAAATCCGACGAGAGATGTTTGCACTTGTGGATACAATTTACAAAAAGTGTGTAACACTTCAAAGAAACAATAATAAATACTACATTTTCTATGCAGCATTGCCCGCGTAGCCTAGAGTAAATTGTATGAAAAATGTGGTATTTTGTTTTGGTACACCCATTTTGTGTAGGCTAGGGTTAAATACAGTGATCTAAACTAGTGTTGTTCTTATACGATTTTTGCATTTTTAATATAAACAAACATTACCTTTTATTTATATTGTAAGCTAGACTAAAATATCAATCCCAATATAATATGGGCAATTTTCAAAATGTCAAATTTCGTAGTTTCACCGCAATATAAAACAAGAGTACAATGTAAGTTACGATCCAGTGATCCAGTGATCGATCCTTTTTATCAATCTGTCCTTCCAACCGGTCAATTTGACCCCCTCGGTCATTTCAAGCCGTGGTCTTTTAAAGCCCTAAAAATTATTCTGTTCCTGACCATCAAGCAAGTCTTATTCGAATTGATATGCGATTTATCTTTGTATGACTGATGTTTAACTGGTTTGCCTTTAGTTAATAATGATGTTTTTATGATATTCAAATTTTATGCTTGATGTGAATTTTGCTTAATAAAATTCAGTGTTCAAGTTTTAGAATAAGTACTTTTTATTTTACATGTTGGTAAGCAATGGTAAAAAAAAGTTACCATTGATTAATTATGTTGTCTTTATTCTATGTTATTACTACCAAACCAATATTACTTATGAATAAAAATATATCTGAAAATTCTGAATACATTGACTAAAACCACAAAAGTGTTGATATGGATCCTGTAAAATATTTCACTTTCTCCCAGAACACTACTAATAATACAAATATACATTTCATATACATTTCCAATATAGATAAATAACCTTGCTAACATTGTTAACGCTTACACTGAGACTGTATCGTTATTTCGTTAGCACGTTCACCGCTCCGGTAGCCGTGATCGTCTAGTGGTTAGGACCCTACGTTGTGGCCGTAGTAACCCAGGTTCGAATCCTGGTCACGGCAGTGTACTAACACTGTCACGGTGGAGCAATAACTCTTTTTGCACAATTTTAATCACCTTTATTTTGTTTTATTTATTTACCGTATTAATTATTAAATTTTAATCCAAATTATTTTATACTTACATACTCGACTTTTTTATACTTACATATTACAATACATTATACTTTACTGTACATTAAGTACTATGCTCATACGGTTCATATTAATATAATTTTTTATAGTAATGGATATAAAATTGACAATAGATAAACTATAATATTATGTTTAACTTCCGTGATACACAAATATAAAATCATACTAAAAACGATCATCATTATGTTGTATTTTATTCATTTGTAGCCATCTAGTGAGAAGTATCAGAACTATTAAAGCATAATTCTACGTAATGATTGAGAAACGTTGACGTGATCATATTTCTGCTACTCAACCATAGATGTCGCTGTATTGCGTATTAAGGTGTCAATTTCATTTCACTACGTTCTCTATACTTTTGCACTACATTAATAGATGGCGCTTAAAGAAAAATGTTATTTTGCCCTATTCGGAATCCTACATAACGAAATTCCGTACCTTGAATCGAATTTTCATGTGAGTAATCTAATTTTCCCATGTTTTTATGATAATGATTTTCACGTTTTGATAATTATTTAAATCGGAAAGAAGCTTTATATAGCTGTATATGCCTACACACACAATAAATTAAGACAAATCATGAATATCTAATTGAAAAAAAATAAAAAGCCAGGCCTAGAATGAGAACTGACTCTTAAGGACAGCTGCCGAAACACATTACATGTTTGGCTAGAATTGCTAGACAGGTGGTACTTAGCTGGCCAGGCGGACACCAGTGTCTTGTGTCTAACACTATGCCGAGGGTTTTTCCTTCACTAGAAGTCCTCTGTGAAATGCGCACCTAAGTAAATTTTTCTATTTAAAAATCCATTTTTGCACGGCGGGGAATCGAATTCACTACCTCTGGCGTCAAAGTCGTCTACACTGAGCCACTGAACCCTTTAATATCTATTAATACAAACATAAGTCCACTGTTCAATAATTTGCAATTATAATATATTAATTTAAATAATACAATTCACACTACAATACTTTTATCAAAGGGTAATTATGGGTAAAAAATAATAATAACAAATAAAATATTACGTCTCGTTGAGTGTAACACACTTTATATGTATGTTACACACAATACGATATCGGTACGATGACATTTTGGATTGTTTGTAACACAATAACAAAATATGTATCAACCTAGATAAATGGACCGGAGATTAATATAAGATCAAAATAAAATTGTCTCAGAGTTTCTCAGACTTTGTGGTAGGGCCTAACTCTGACTTAAATCTTATCTGAATATAGCAGCGAGTTTTAAATGTTCATTAAAAGAACAAAGAAACAAAATAAATAATATTTCTCCGGAATAAAGATAAATAAACACGTTTCCCTTTGTGCCCCAAATTCTTTAAACGTAAGAAAACAATCTGGCAATCGCAAAGGCCTCAAATATTCCCAGATATGGCTAAGGCTGTCTTCACATTACGCTTCCAATTTGTGGCTCACTGACGTCCCGTCAGTAGAGTCAGATATAAGTAACCATTAATAATGTATCTATAGTAAATGTAATCTGTGTTTTAGATTTCAACGTTAGTAAAGTCCCCCGCGACACAAGAATTTAATTACTAAAAACCTAGTGCGGGGAGTAGTCTTAAAAACAAACAAAAATAAACAGGGTTCGAGGATATATATCAATGGATATATATCAAGATATATATATCCGATATATGTCCGATATATATCCGATATATATCAAACTGGATTTGACGATATATATCAATTTTTTTTAAATAATATATTGCTATACAAAAATGGTTTAAAAAATTAATATTATTAAGTAATTTTTAGCGTTTGTTACTGTATCTACTATTTCTACTTCCTATTTTATGTTTTTTAGTTGATTTTGCCTTATCTAAAAGAAGATTTTATGTTTTGGTTTAATTTGTCTGATTTTCGGTAGATACAAATAAAACATTGCAGTTTTTATTTGATAATTTTAGTATGATTATGTGACATATATGCAAATAGTATTCATAAATAATACAATAAAATAATAATATGGCTTTCATACAAAATTGATATATATCAAACTTGATATATATCCGATATATATCATAAATATCCGATATTTTGATATTTATAATAAATATCGGATATTTTCGAAGCCTGAAAATAAATAATATTAAGATGTATCCGCCCATACAACGGCAATCATCATCATAACACAATCGGATTGGCTATTGTTTGACCACTATCACGGTACTAACTGCTAAATTTAAAAAAGTTTATATGTGCCATTGCTTTAAAATCTATGTACAAAGTAAAATCTATATACATTACGACGTAGCACAGCTCTGCATACATTTCCATTGTTATGCATGCATAAGACATGCATTTATATACGTCGTGCATTAGAAGCAGAGCAATGAACCAAGGGTAAGAATCGCATCTCTTTCCACCACATGTGCATCGATAGCAAAGCTTTGTATTAAACTCTCACTTTCGTACAATAGCATTATGTTACAACAATAATTTATGATCGTATAAAACGAAAAAAACAACTTAAAATGCCGCGACAGACAAAGTACTGGGCTAGTTATACCTAATCATTTCATCAAAGTATACACACACATTTGCTTATATTGTTTATCTCCATATCTCCGCAGATAATTGTCAGATTTCGATAAAATTTGAATGGCACCAAACAGGGGCCTTATTCAGTATGACCAATGAGATAACGCGTTCCTTAACGCGCCACGTTACGTTATTGAAAAATTGTATTCTGTATGCGACACGATAGGTAAATTATACAAAACGCGCGCATTACACGTCCTCATATGTCACGATATTTTGACAGCTCAAAACGCGCTCATAACCTTACCCTACCGCGTTTTAATTGGCATAGAGAATACCATAACGCGGAGATAACGTAACACGGCACGGTAAGACTTTCAAATGGTCATACTGAATAAGGCCCCTGGAAGCATCATATCTCAAACGAATAATTTTTCATATCGGTTAAGATTTGACGGAGTTCTGAGATAGCAAATACAGTCGAATTGAGAACCTCCTCCTTTTTTGTGAAGTCGGTTAAAACGTTGTTTATCGGTGTAATTTATCACTTACGCCGTATATATTATATATTGCAAACTGAATACGCCAATTTCATCAACTACCCACCACACTGATAAGCTCATATTCGGCTTACAGCAAGCCGATAGCCTTTGGCCTAATGTGAACATATCCTAAATATTCCTAAATAACGTACTTGTTACGTTTACGTGTAATCTCGCATGCATAGTTAATACGGGGGTGAATTAGGCACTCAGGCACGAAGCGAGGGGGTAAATAAATGATATCAATTGTGTATGCGATGATAAATCAAGTCAGAGTCAGAATAGACAATAGCTGTCTGTAGCTGCAGAATGTGGGTGTTTTTGATCTTAGATCTTCGAGCATTTACCAAAGGAGATGTTAACGCAAGGCGTACCCCTCTGCTGGCCATATAGCCATTTTTGGCCATATGAGCGTGTGTAACTACGCTGTATTTTTAACACTGTGTGCGTGTTTCAAGCTAGTGTGCGGGATCGTTAAAGTGAGTGATTTGTGTGTGTGCAATGCGTGTTTACCTCGTCCCCCGTAAGTATCGGCAGAAAAAAATGTTTGCGGATTACAACGTTAACATCTCCATTGGTATTATGCTCGAAGTCTTAGATATAACTGTGTAATGTATTAGATTTTCAGAATGTACTCGATCTGTATGTAGTGGTCGCAACACTGGCGTATATTATGTACACATATATATATATATATAGATAAAACAACTAATCCATTATGATAGAAGGTGAGTTGTATTCATAGATATGAAGAGAAGATTATTATTATTTTTTTACACTGGAACTGGGTAGCACTGACCACTATCTCACCTGATGTTAAGTGATGATTAAACCTGTCGGTTGTAAAGTTTACAAATGATTAAACCTCTTCTTAACGCGATTAGAATATTTTCATGCATTTAAATGAAAACATATTTTCACTATTGCGGTACTACGATATTATTTTTGAACTTGAACAACAGATCACGTTAATTACTTGACTACACAATCATTATTAGTGTTATTACATCCAGTTTCAAACTAAGACTGGAATCGTCACATTATTAATGAATTTCTGTACGCGCCACTCCGCTTGAATGTCAAAGTAAGAGTCAACTGACTGAGTGTACAGTCGACAGTTCATTTCATTCGAACATAGTGAATGTTCGGATCGTGTAATCTAGACCATTGTACTTATATATCGATGATGTTACATACATACATACAATCATGCCTTTTTCCTGTTGTGGTGGGCAGAGACTACTTCTTTCCACATGCTACGATCCTGACATAACTCTTTCGCTTCTTCCACTTTCATGGGCGCCTTCATACATGCTCGCCGGTTATAGGTACTATTGACATGGTCTTTCTTTAAAACGTATCCAATTTGATACATACATACAATCACGCCTTTTTTCCGTTGGGGTAGACATAAACAACTTTTTTCCACGTGCTGACGATCACGATCCTGACATACCTCTTTCGCTTCTTCCACTTTCATGAGCGCCTTCATATATGCTCGTCGGTTGTAGGTACTTTTGACTTGGCCTTTCTTTAAAACGAATCCAATTTGATACATACATACATACATACATACAGTCACGCCTTTTTCCCGTTGGGGTAGGCAGAGACTACTTCTTTACAATTTGATGATATTAATATATGTATGTTTGATGATAGCAAAATGTTGTTTTAATGGCCCATAACCAACCTACTTCCACCCCTGTTCCCTCCAAGCTCACGAGAGAGCAATTCCAAATGTTTCGGGAATTATATAAGAATGCTTGAACATATGGGAATTGTTCCCGTATGTTACCTGATGGATGTTATTAAATTCAGGTGCTTTTCACAGTTTAACCACAACGCGACATTTATAAATAGCATTATAAAGACAAAGATCATTTATTTGTACAAATACGAGTATGAGTGTGCATACAAATGAAGAAAATACATGTAATCTCATGATAATAATAATTCATGTAACATACATGTTTAAACCACATAGGCGTACACATTTAGACAAACAAAAATAATTACAAAATGAAAACACAAATTATTAAACAATACAATTAAAACAAAATAACAATTTATAGTAACAATAAATGCAAGGTATACAAATCATAAAATCTTTAAAAAAATAAATAAAACCGACTTCATTACCACAAATAGGCACTCAAAAGCGAAAAATAAATTACTTAATATAATTATTATAAGCGCTACCCCCCACTTATCTATTTGAAGTCGGTGCCAGCCAAGTTTATTGGATAGGAGATAGATACTATGTATGTAGTAATAGTAAGTAGGTAGTATCTATCTACTACCTGTTAGACTTGGCTGGCACCGACTTCATGACTTCACGACTTCGATGACAGACACACAGATACACAGATACTCACGTCAAACTTATAACACTCCTTCGTTTTGCGTCGAGGTTTAAAAACCAAAATCAACGTGAAGAAAGATGTAAAAACATTATTCAAGGTCATATTTTTTAGTCTTCAAAAGTATATGCAATAGCAACCTCCATTGTGTATAATCTTCTTGGGACTCTTCTTCTAAAACCAGTACATTCCCCTATGTTTGAGATATTTATCTCCATATCACTGAAGATACTAATCAGATCTCGATAAAATTAAAATGGGACCACCTCGGAAACGTACCCTACCTATTAAAAAAAGAATCATTTGAATCCGTTCACAATTGACGGAGTAATCGCGTAACATACACAAAAAAAAAAAAAAACACAGACGAATTGAGAACCTCCTCCTTTTTTGTGAAGTCGGTTAAAAAGGTCATGTAAAATTAAAATAATACTAAAAACAACAAAAAAACTAGATGTCATATACAAAGTCATAATATATCCGTCAAGTAATTATGTAGCTTTGCAAATCCTAAAATCCTAAAAATGCTTTCAAATTCTAGCATGGGTCTTCGTCAACAGGTAATACGATAATTATATAGCCAAATAACAGGTGTCAAAAACCTGTCACATAAGTACCTGATATGGCTATTTAGAACCGGTGAAAGTGGACATAAATGTCTCGTATAAGGTGGTCATTGAATTTTTTTTGTAGATACGCGAATTAAACTTACATAGATACTGCCTTACATTTTCGGGGAAGAAGTTTTCAGCAGAAATGTTTATTACCTGAAACGAAGAAAACATTAATTAGTACTTAATTGTTTTTAATATATAGGCTAGCCTTTGACCACTATCTCACTCAATGGTAAGTAATGATGCGTTCAAGAGTGGTACGCTAGGCGTAGAATGGGAACTGGCTCAAGGACAGTTGCCAGAACACATTAGATGTTTGGCGACAGATTCTCTAACTTGAGGGTGGTGCAGCACAGCAACGCAAAAAACACATGTCTTGTTTACACATCTTAATTTTCAAATAGTTTAATTTTATGATTCGTTGTCATAGCAACCGTAGCAATAAACACTTTGTAAAAATGTCACGTGTCTATTACGGTTCATAAATCGAGCAAAAGGCGTCGGAATAAACACGTTTCTTGTCTGGGGACCCTTTACTTAGGCTGAGTTGCACCGTCTTCACTGACTTTTGACGGTTTTTTTTTTAACTTTTGAGTTTCACTGACTTTTGACGTTTGTTATAGTTAATGTAGGTTGGTGCAACCTAGCCTTAGTCTATATTATTTATTGTTATAACGGCAAAATTAATGCACACTTTGTAAAAATTTTCATGTGTCTACCTATTACGGTTCAGAAGATACCCTGTGACAGACGGATGTGACAGACAGGTCAGGGGAGTCTCAGTAATAGGGTTCCGTTTGTACCCTACAGGTACGGAACCCTAGAATAATGAGTTTGCGTATTTAAAATTCCGATAACCTATTCCCGCCATGAAAATGTAAGCGATATTTACGGTCTAATTTATAAATTTAATTAAGACCGCCGCTGCAGCCGCAAGTTAAAAGGTAATAAAAAGTAAAAATACAGTTAAAAGAACGGTACTAAAATTTGAATTAAAATTAAGCTTAAAAACTTTTAACCTAAATTAACTACTGCGCCATGATTCTGCAATGATTTTTATCTAAGACTAGAAGTGCCCCGCGGCTTCGCCCGCGTTAAAACTTCTTTTCTTTACTTAAAACTTTTCTTTTGTTAAAACGATTCTATCATTAAAGACATCAAATAAGTATTAGCCAAATCAGTTCACCCGTTTTCATGTTATCGCGTGACTAAGGCAACGCGGGATTCATATTTATAAAACCCGAAAAACCCAAATTTTCTGACTTTGTTACCTACCCCATTTAGAAAAATCCTACAACACGTACTTTATCTCATCTTGTTTCGCCATACAAACTTTGAACCCCCGTTCCGTATCCGGGAGGAATTATTAGAAAATCATTTCTGAGCGGATACCTACGTCATAATAACTATCTGCATTCTAAATTTCAGCGTAATCCGAAACTATATTGATTTTTAGACTTTGTTACCCCAGTTTATCCTCTTAGGGTGGCATTTTGAAAAAGTCTGAATCTCGTATTTACTTATTTATTTACAGAAGTACTTGTGTGAAATGTCGAATAAAACGACTATCCAAACTTTGCACCCCTGCTTCATCCCCTTGAAGAGTTAATTTTGAAAAATTCTTACTTAGCGGATACCTTAGTCAAAATAACTATCTGCATCCCTCATTTCAGCGGAATCCGAAACAATATTGATTTCAGACTTTGTTGCCCCACTTCACCCTTTTAGGGAGAATTTAGTAGTAATAAAATTTCGAAAGAGCCTGAAACACGTATTGTGTTAAGTTTCGAATATAAAAGACTATCTAATCTTGTTTCTCCATACAACCTTTGAACCCCCGTTTCATCCCCTTCAGGAGTAAATTTTGGAAAACCCTTTCTCAGAGGTAACTAACGTCGTAATAACTATCTGCATGGCGTATTTCAGCGCTATCTGAAACAATATTGATTTTCACACTTTGTTACCCCATTTCACCCTCTTATGGGTGGAATTTCAAAAAATCCTAAAACACGTATTTACTTATTTTTCTACTGAAGCACTTGTGTGAAGTTTTGGATAGAAAAGACTATCTAATCTTGTTTCTCCATACAAACTTTGACCCCTCGTTTCATCCCCTTAAGGGGTGAGTTTTGGGAAATCCTTTCTCAGAGGTAACTAACGTCGTAATAACTATCTGCATGCCAAATTTCAGCTCAATCCGAAACAATATTGATTTTCACACTTTGTTACCCCATTTCACCCTCTTAGGGGTGGAATTTCAAAAAAACCTGAAACATGTATTTACTTATTTGTTTACTGGAGCACTTGTATGAAGTTTCGGATAGAAATAACTATCTAATGTTGTTTCTCTATACAAACATTGAACCCCCATTTCATCCCCTTAAAGGGTGAATTTTGAAAAATCCATTCTTAGTACACCCTTACGTACTAAGACAAATATACCCTCCAAATTTCAAGTCTCTACGACCAGCGGTTTAGGCTGTGCGTTGTCTGTCAGTCAGTCAGTCAGTCAGTATGTCATGACAAAGATTCTTATAGTATTAGATAGGTTTTGTCAAAGTGGTGGGTAAAATTTTGTCATTAGTCACGAAACTATTGCTTACAACAGTTTCGAGCACCTTGTTTGGTAGCGACCACGACCACTAGTGATCATTTAGATATATCCTGGTACTGATCATGTGAAGGCTTCAAAAGGTCTAGGTATTTGGACAGTGCTGATTCTGATGATCTAGGCTTTAATATGATGGAACTGAACTTTTAATCTTTTGAATTTTGGTAAATAGATAGAAAATACTCTTCTCCTAAAACTCTAAAACAAAAAAAAACTTTTATACTAATCTAGGTATGCGCTACAAGCGCTTGGCCACTTGACCACACTTTTTGTAGTGGTAGGACTTCTGCTAGTCCGCCTGGGGCGGTACCACCACTTTGGCAATTAATTTTCAGCCGTGAAATAGGAATGTTTTTCGGTTGAAATGGCAAGGTGTCCGTTGAAATTACAGGGCATGTGAGACTCAACATCTTTATGTCTCAAGGTAACAAGCGCAGTGCAGTGACATGCAAAATTCTGGCAGTCCAGAATTTTGCATGCCGCTGTATCTGTAATAGGTAGACGTCATCGCTCACCATCAGGCGAGCGTCGTGCTTGTCCTGTTACCTTATATCATTAAAAAAAAACACTATCTCACCTGATGTTAAGTGACGATGCGATCGATGTAGCACGCTTACCTAGAATATACCTGTTCAGTCGTGATTTGAAGATCGTCGAGTTGTAGTACTGGCAAACACAGATACCAGTTAGGAATTCCATTCCTTGCTGTACGTGTGCTGCGTGTGCTCAACGCTGTACGTATAATGAATGAAACTTTACTTTTAGACTTTAGTCAGATTTCTGAGATGGTGTAGTGGGGGAATGGTCAGCTTTGATACCAGTGGTACCGAGATCAATCCCCGCCGTCCCCTTATGGATTGTTCTATCGAAAAATGTATGTGCGCTTTTCACAGTGGTTCTTCGGTGAAGAAAAAACACCTTTAAGAAACCCCCAACCCCCGCGTGGTGTTAGGATACTATCTAGTGTCCGCCTGGCCAGCTACCAACCTCAGGTTAGTAAATATATCGCCAAACATCTTGTGCGTTCCGGCAGCTATCTTTGAGAGCCAGTTCCCATTCTAGGCCTAGCGTGCTTACCATCTTCGACCGCGAAGTGATAATCACTTATCAACATAGAGATCAGTGAGATAGTGATCAAACGCTACCTAGCCTTTATGATATAAAAAAGAAACTAAAAATATTTTTACCTTTACCTTCTGTGGTGCGTCTATCTCCAGTTCTATAATCTAAAATACCAGAACATCATTTCGATCCAGTCCATTTTCCGGCGTCCCACAAAAATACCTTCAAATATGAAATCCTCATCTTGAGTCTACATATTGAATAAATTCAGACGAGCAGGTGTTTCTCCGACAGATTGATTCGTAACTTACTTCCGGCCTTATTGAGTTGCGGGGTAAACTGTATAAACTAGGTAAAACTCTTCTAATAAGTATCTCATTTGTACCCCCTTCAATAAACTTTTTTATTGAAATCCGTATAGGGTTTTTTTGTAACTCCGCAAAAAAAGAAGTGTAATAACTGTACTGAATAACTACCAAGAATGTAAAATATTAATTAGAAAATAAGGTTTTATTTGGTCAATAAACATTTATGATTTTATGTTATAAGTTTGACTAGTGTATCTGTGTGTCTGTCTGTAACATCGTAGCGCCCAAACGGATGAACCGATTTTGATTTAGTTTTTTTTTGTTTTGATAGTTGTCTTAATCAAGAATGTTTTTAACTTTGATTCATAAAATCTGTTCAGCTGTTTTCTCTGCGTTCGGGGCATCCTGGAATTTTCAGAATACTCTACTCCTAACTTACAGACGTCGTGTTTGGGCTCATTGGAATTGGAATCAACAGATTAAACATATTATAGATCAGTCGGAGATGGTTTTAATTTTTGAATAAGTATTAGGTATTTTACATTGCATTAGGATTAATTAGGGCCGGTATCCGTAAGAGAAGAGGAAATTAAAGTCAATAACACTAATCGAAAACCAATACACATATCTTCTCCTGTCCGTTTAAGTGGAAACCAGGACTTCGCTTTTATGACATAGGTGCTTTACCACCTAACGATCAGACCCAACACCCTTCTAGAGTGATCTCTATCGTGTGTTAGGCAAAGGCCTTAGCCACACTAGACGGAAATTCCGTGAAATCTTACCGCCGGAACTCAATAAATTAGCAAATCTTTATGACAAAGATTAGACAGTGATATTTCAAGTGTAGAAACCTCCTAAACTTCTCACACATTCGCAAGATTTAACCCACACAAAAACACGCAAGCAAAAGTTCTCTACTCTATACATAAATAACTTCTCTATCTCGGTAAAATAAGACCCTTCAGCATCAAAATATTTGCGTCCAAAAATCACAGATCATCCGAACACCTTCACGAGCCCTTGAGGAGCTTATTTAACAAAGGTTCTATGCAGTCATTGGCGGCGACAGAAATGGAACCCTATCGCTTTTATGTTCCACATAAAAGATGCGAGCCCCTATTATATGGCATCTTTGATGGTATTGTCATATTTTCGGGAAAAATGTGATTTTGTGCGACCCTAGTTTGCGTATTTGGGTAAATATTGTTCGCATAGAAACAGTCTCGAATTTTGTCGGGGTTTTTGTGTAGTTGTATGTTTTGTTGTGATGATGCTAATGAGATTGCAGCTGTTTTGATTAACTTAGGCAGAAGATAGATTGAGGGCCAGTTTCACCGGTTCCTGATAATGCGTTAGATAGTTATCTGACACATGACGCCATATAAAATCTGTCAAAATTCTGTCAGGGTCTTCAAATTAGCGCTATCAGGAACCGGTGAAACTGGCCCTAAATATTATATCCATTAAGTAATTAAAAAATTGGAATCACGGTAGAAGTAGGTGATTACGTGATAATATCGATAACAGACATATTAATAGACAGTTTTATCTAACGAATTAAAAAGTAAATGCGCATACTTTTGACTTGCTATTAGGTATAGTCATGCTACTCTGATCAAAGAAAACTTAGGAAGCCAACATCAAAGTTCTATCTTAATTTTTTGACGGAATGAATAGATTGTTCACATTCACAAGTTAGTATTTATCGAGGTGAATAACAAGCTATTATAGAACTTGTCGGCAGATCCTATTACAACTATCCCGAGTTTGAATAGGCATTGCGACCGAGTTCATCGTGGCAAGGGTTTTCCTTGTACTATAATAATAAATAATATAATAAAAATAAAAATAAAAATAAAAAATAAAAATAAAAAAGCCTTTATTTGTTCTTCTTATTTTACATGTTGCTTATTTTAAATACCTATGCTACATTACCTATACTATGTTTTTTTGTTAGTTGCTTAATACTTATATTTATGTATCTAGAGTTAGTTTTTCCTTGTACTAATTAAAAATAATTTCGATTACCTTATTTTCACATCAGATCACTATTTTTCAGATAATCCTGACGTTGTTATTATATTACAAAACCTCCCATTTGAGGACGATGTGGAATTGAAGCAACTATAGTAGTACATAGTTTAAAATGTAGTTAAACATAATATCGTTTAAAAACTAAAAAAGAACCGACTTCAATGTTCATTTTCAGTACCAATTTTGAGATGTTTATCTCAATATCTCTGGAGATACTTATCAGACCTCGATAAAATTACCATGGTACCACACTTGGGATATCTCCTTTCGAACAAAAAAAGAATAATCAAAATCGGTGCATAAATGACGAAGTTATCGCCGAACAAACATTAAAAAAAAAAAAAAAAATATATATATATACGGTCGAATTGAGAAACCTCCTCCTTTTTTTGAAGTCGGTTAAAAAGCATAGGTGATAGCCGTTTAATTTTTTTAAAGCCATGCTCTTTACCTTTAAAACAAGCATCTACAAAGATCACACCCATAAAGATTGATTCACCATTTACCCAATCAAAGGAAGCGGAAGGTTCAAAATTCAATTCCTCTAAGGGTGGCAATTACGCCGTCAGCGGCTATGCAAATTGTATGAGTGCATTACCCTGCTTATTTCCCCGGGGTGGGTTTAGTTTCTGAATAGAATAGAATATCATCTGGACGGCTAGGGTACTTCTTGTATCTTCTCTTTCATTTTGAGGGTTATTTTTAGGAAGAGATCATGATATCATCTACTTTTAAACCTACCCCCAAATAGGAGATTCTAAATTTGTTATATTTTTATGTATGTAACGCGATTTCTCCGCCCGATTTTATTATATTATTCATGAGTATAATATAATATCTTTTATACGTTTTATCAGGATCATGATCTCGTTTTTTTAGGATTCCGTACCTTAAAAGGAATGTAGGAACCCTTATAGGATCACTTTGTGGTCCGTCTGTCTGTCCGTCTGTCGAGACTCTTCATCTCCGGAATGCGTAGAGGTCTACGGTTTTGGCTGTGAAAAAATCAAACCTGTAAGTAAACGCTATCAAAAGATATGACCGTTTATGTCGCATATTGTCACATATTTTACGATTTCACAAGGGAATCTAAACCAATAGGGTTCTACACGTTGACCTAGAATCATGAAATTTGGCAAGAAACATCTGAGAACCGTAAATATGTATTTAAATAACAAAAAAAGTCAATTTATACAAATTTATTATTTGCGCTTGGTGCAGTACATTATCTATGGATCCAACTGCAAAGTTAAGTTTGTCCTTTAATCTAGTTTGAGAAGTTGGTACGCAAGCCTCGGTGGTTTTTTTTAAGCTCGGCCGGTTTTTTTATATGGAGAAGTAAACTGACTCAAGAGTAATGACTCAAGACTCAAGACTCATGAGATGTCAAGACTCATGCGATGTCAAGACATCGCATGAGTCTTCAATGCGGGGCTGGACGCGTTAGCAAGCGCCTCGAGATCCTGAAGAAGGCCTCCGAATGAGGCCGAAACGATTGACGATCGCTTTATCGACATCGCGTAAGTTACGTTAAATTACCGTTTTTAAATCAATAAATCTCATAAGTATCTATAGAGATATGGAGATAAACACTTCGATACTGAAAGTTACTCGCACGGCAAGTGAAGCTACTTTTTAGGGTTCCGTACCCAAAGGGACCCTATTACTAAAACTCCGCTGTCCGTCTGTCTGTCTGTCTGTCTGTCTGTCTGTCTATCTGTCTGTCCGTCTGTCACCAGGCTGTATTTCATGAACCGTGATAGTTAGACAGTTGAAATTTTCACAGATGATGTATTTCTTCTGCCGCTATAACAACAAATACTAAAAACAGAATAAAGTTAAAAATAATAGAGGGTCCCCATACAAGAAACGTGTTTTTTTCGGCATTTCACGCCATCTATGAACGCTTAGTTAGGTAAACGTCCCATAGATGGCGTTTTTTTTTTTTTTTAAGATTACTCGCAATGTGGGTTGCACATTACTAGTATTCTTGTTAACCCCTCCAACTAAGCTAAATATGCTTGTGTCTGGAGTGGGTCCACGTCAATAGTGCAATGGGTGGGGTGGGGATCGAACTCACGACCTCTCGATCGCCAGTCCGACACCCTATCCATTGGGCTATTGCCGCCTTAATTGAAATGTCGATCCCTAACACCTTTGTTAGACGTTAGATAGCGTTATAAGAAATAAAATGTTTATAATTATTATTTTTTGCTGGCGAAAAATGACAGTGGTATTTTTGGCTCGATCTTATAAAATACTGTAGTGTGGTACGGAACCCTACTAGTGCAAGTCCGACTTGCACTTGGCCAGTTTATTTAAAATATATTATAGGCTAGCATTGACCACTACTCTTACGGGTTGGTAAGTGATGATGCGGTCTTATTCTTTGAAAGTTTTTGAAATAGTGCAATAAAGTAGGTAATGGAGTTTATATACTCATGGTGTGTTCGAAGGTTTTACATCCGTGCGGAACTATTACACCATAGACTAGCTCTACGCACCGTGCAGGACAATCAACACAATAGTGGTAGGTGTCTATTACTATATAACAAATATAAATGACACTACGTTATTAACCGACTTCAAAAAAAGGAGGAGGTTTCTCATGTTTGTTCGCGGATAACTTCGTCGTTTATGAACCGATTTTGATTATTCTTTTTTTGTTCGAAAGGAGATATCCCAAGTGTGGTACCATGGTATTTTTATTGAGGTATGATAAGTATCTCCAGAGATATTGTGATAAACATCTTAAAATTGGTACTGAAAATTAACATTGAAGTCGGTTCTTTTTTAGTTTTTAAACGATATTATTTTTATATTTTTAACAATATAATTTAAGATCATTTACAAAACGAAATAAACTTAAAGTGCCGAGCTAGTCAATTTTGAGTACTTTTTTTGTGCGTTTTGAAGTGCTTATATCCATATCTCTGAAGATACTTATTAGATCTCGATATTATTACAGTGTGACATAAAGGAAGCAGTCTCTCAAAAAAAGATTTTTCAAAAACGTTTTAATAAATGACGGAGTTCTGAAGCAACAAACAAAAAAAAAAGGCGAATAGAGAACCTCCTTTCGGTTAAAAATAGGATAAACATGTGCACCTTCTATGGCCACCTACCCATCTACCATATTATTATGAGATAATTGGTTGGATGCCTATAAATAGCGAGGTTTTCATAATTTAATCAAGATCTTTTCATCAAGATCTCCTCAGTCTGTTCTTCAGTTAGACACATCGGCTATTCATTACACATATTAAAATCATTCGGAATTCACAATATTTTTTTTGGTGTAGTAGGGGAATATTACCGAGAAAATTCTGCTGATCTTCAAGACAAACCTTGGCAAGAGAATGTGCAAGGTAAAAAAAGTAATATTTTATTACCTTTTATAAAAACAGTTTTCATTATAAATATAAGCTATATGACCAGAGAAAGTTGAGACAAATTCATTGAGCACAAACCCGACGGGTTTATCATGTTTATAAGTTCCTCGGGCCACCTTCCGTCTCCACCATCAGACCAGCTCGATGGTACCATAACATTGCATTGTCATCTGATTTAGATATGTATTAATACAAAATTACAGCTCAATAATATACAGGGAAAATGGGAAAATTTCCATTACTAAATTTGACCCAAAAACAAACAGACCAAGATAAATAAAAGCTAATGAAAACATGGCATTAGTCCAGCATCATCATGGGCTACTGGAGCGCTCTACTTACAATAGGCGTGACGAAAGATCTTGAGATCCTCTTCCGTAATGTGGGAACACATTTACTATTCACGAAAAAACCTATATTTCGGTAATTAACTTAAGTTTAACGAAGTTTAAAGCAATTTTTCTAATATTTTTTCAATAGTGCGCTAAAACAGCTCACATGTGTAATGGCGTCGGCTGTGACGTCACGCATACGTTAATGACATAATTAACGTATTACCTATTATATAATCTGTGACAATTAATACACATGGGTCTTCCAAAATTTAATAACATTTTCAAGAAAACCTCATAAGAGGACATAGGCGTGACGTCATGCGCTGTGATTGGTGTTTCAATCAAGATGGCCGATTGCAGTATTTTAATGTTTTATTTTATTGAAAATCTTAATAATCACAATAGTTTTTATAAAACTAAATTAGTGTTTTAAATTGTTTTTAAATGTATTTTCCCCTAAAATTATCAAATCTTCGATTTTATGATACTGTCGTCATGCTTATTAGTAGATGGAATTTAGTGTTGCCTGTATTTACCACTATCTTCTACAGCCCTATGGCACTGCGTGATAAACCACCATTTGCAATCTTTAAAAAAACGGTAAATCGGTATTGTTACGACATGACAGTCGTTTTGTATCGGAATGGAGCGCCTATAATGTGCTTTACGACAACATTGTATTTAACGACTATTAATGGATATTGAAACCGACATTTTGATTTTATGCATTTCCTCAGTTTGAAAATTAACATTTTGAGTGGAGGCTACTATAAAGCTCTGATGGGTCATAAACAAATTATTATCTGCGCTGCGAAAAAGATCTTAATACTAGGGAATGAAAGGGAAGCCAGAAAAGGGATTTTTTTTTAAAAAAAAAAAACGTGTAGAACATCGTGCTTTATATTGTTACTTAAATAATTAAGATGAAAAAAGTTTAAAAACGAAAACAACCGATCTCAATGCCCCGCGAGTCAATTTCAGTAGCAAGTTTGAGACGTTAATCGTCATATCTCTGGAGATACTTATCAGATCTCGATTAAATTAGAACGGGATCACCTCGAAAACGTACCCTACCGATTACAAAAATAATCATTCGAATCGGTTTACAACTAACGGAGTAATCGTGTAACATACACACAAAAAAAACAGACAAATTCAGAACCTTCTTTTCGGAAGTAGGTTGAAATGTACTCTTAACTACACTCGCAAGAAGATATGGGGAGTTGCTAAGGGCATTTCATTACTGCTTTAGGTATGATTCAACTACAGTGCTTCCTCAGACAAAGCTTTATTTAGCGCTTTGTTTTTACTGTATAGGTAAGCGCTTGATCATTACATTATCTCGATGATGTAGCTTACCCACAAGATACCTGTTTACTCGCGATTGAAAGACCCCGGATTTTAGTTAACGGGAAACACAGACACCGGCAAAGGATTCCCCATTCCTTAGCTGTAACAACTTATACGTAGTTGTACGTAATGAAGAACTAAAACGTTTCGTTCGAGCTTCACCATAAAGCGATGGCGCACATCGGTACATCTGGTTGTCCGATAAAAGAAAGGAGGTGGCGGTTCAAGTTCGTGCAATTGGATAGCACACTCTCCGAAGATCATCACGATGTTAACTATTATTTATTCTGTCATCATCATAATCATCATTATCAGCCGGTATCAGTCCACTGCTGGACATAGGCCTCTCCCAAGACACGCCACTGAGCCAGAGATTATATAATAGTTACTACTGAGCCCGATCTTCGGCTCTTTATTTCCAGTCACTGCCCACCACTTTGCGAATGTCGTCGCTCCACCTGGTCAAAGAGCGTTCTACGCTACGTTTCTTTTAATTCTGTTACGATGCTCATCAGTGACACCCACTGTTACAGTAGGAAGCATCGAGGAACATGTAAACCAGAGGCGCCCATTGTAAACTGATTTACGTGCCGAGCGGCGCGCGATCGGGCGTGAGGACTACTGACGCTAAACTAAACGCGATGCAGATTCAGCCATGCTTTTCATTTGAACGTAGAGCTAGTTCGCGACGCGTCATCTGGTACATAGTACATATACATCGATGGTAGGAGGATATGTTTATATTGTTATAGTAAGTAAAGTCCTACCCCGTAGCCCCTAGCCGTGTTTGGATAGGGCTCACCACGAAACACTATCCTGCTAACTATTTATCTAACCTTAGCCACAGGAATAACAAGTTTACTAGTATAACTATATAGACAAGAGGGTTCCCCATTTTAGGTTTAACTTTGACGTAAGATTCTACGGGCTTTATAGAAATGGAATTAGTTCGTTTTCAGATGTTAAGGATTTTTCCGTCATATCTTTTAATTACCTTTCAAATGTTCATATAGTTTTTAATGAAGGAAGACATATCCTTTACAAAACAAAAACAATGCTTTCTAAGTCGGTCCTTGTATGTCGGATAAATAAACCAAACATATTATAAATATAGAATAGAATAGAATAGAAAAACTCTTTATTGTACACCAGTATAGAGAAACAAAATAACAAAGAAAACTTATCTAGGATAGTACAATGGGCGGTCTTATCGCTTGAAGCGATCTCTTCCAGACAACCTTAGGATGGACAGAATTTAAAGCAGAAAAAACACGGTGGTACAATGCATAGCATACAACTATAGTTAAAAAAATAATAATAATAAATAAATAACAACAATCAAAAACCAGTATTTTTGTAATAATATTGATATGGTATATAGGTACACACAAATAAACATCAATATAATATAAGAAAATATATAAATACATACTACATTACATAAATACATATACATATATAATATACATGCATATAGATATATACATACATATACCATACATACATGCATACATAGACAATAAATTTACACCTTTGATATAAATAATAAAATAAATAATTAAATGAACTACAAGTGTGATAGATAATGATTTTTCACCATATTTTTAAAGATTGAAAGAGATTTAGCCTGTCGTATATCTAGTGGAAGTGCGTTCCATAACCGTGCAGCTTGAACACTAAATGACTTGCCGTAGTACTCTGAGGAATGAGTATTCTGAGGAAAATAAATATAGTGTAGTTTCATTATGCACCTTCTAGCTCGATCTTCTTATCAGCTGTAAGAGACCAAATTATAGTATTATCCTCTTTGAACCACATTTACAAACAGAGTTTCATTTCGATACGACGATTAAAAGTAAAGTAGGTTAAAATTGATTTCTAATTTATATTACGTTATGTTTCTTTATTTACGTTATGTATTATATTAAGTTTCTTTAATACACATTTTATATTTTGAATTTTTGTATATATTTTTTTTATTTATTTTAATTTATTATATTTATATTTTTACCCACTTTCCATTACATTATTTGGTAGTAAATAACAAGGGAAGTGAAGCTAATGCGTGATTTTTACAATAAAATTGTGAATCAAATGATAAATAATAAAGTGATATTTCTACAAATATTACTGCAAATTGATTTACCTAATACAGACAAAAGAGCGTGGAAATTACGCAAACCATACGTAATGAAATCGTAAACGTTGAAATGAAAACTCCATCCTTTCGGTTGCTAACCGAAATACGTCTCACAAGGCGTATTTCATTAGGCCAGTTTCGTTTCCCCCTATATTGTATTCCGTGAAGCCTGAATAAATCCCTTTCATTAACTTATTTGGAACTTAAATTAAGCGAATCAACTTTCCTGTGGGCTTATGCCGTTTCTGTTACGTAGAAAGTATTTCCTCGTTTACTATGGAACATGACGGAAGTCGGAATGTTTCTGAGAATGTTTAATCCAGCCTGAAAAATGTTACAAAAACGTCAAGTACCTCTTGTAAGGGAGCACAAATAGCACCTCAGTGCTCCCAGCCAACCTCACCGGCCCGTGGTTCATCCTGCTGACCAACAAACGAGGCTCTGGCTGGCGACCGACCAATGGCGGTATAACCATTTCAAAATGGGCGTAGCTATAGGCGTAGTTATTTATATATTTATTTAAATGTGTTTTGATTGAATGTATGTTTCTGTAATATTATTTATTTTTGTAATTTTTTTCGTGTCCAATCCGCTTAGGTCCATCTGAAAATCAGCGTTCCGGTTAAAACCTGAACATATGTGCTGAGATGGTCCTGTTCAACACACACACACAAATAGCTTAAGTTTTATTATTTATGATTTTTTGTTTTATATACTACTAGGTTTAAGTTTTTGTTTTTATTTAAATACCTACGTTTTTTAGTGTGTAGCTGAATAAATGCATTTCATTTCATTTCATTTCATATAGCTACTAAATACTACGGGCCGGTGACGGGAATAAGCGTTACCGGTGCGCGAAGCTACGTCCTGCGATCGCCAACCCGCCTGCCCAGCGTGGCTATTAGGTCATTTTCCTCCCAAAGATGAAAAAGTCACACATAAAGCCATGACCCCATGGCAGTCACTGGAAAGGAAGAGACGAAGATCGGGCTCAGTGGCGCATCTTGGGAGAGGCCTACGTCCAGCAGTGGACTGACACCGGCTGATGATGACAATGAAGAACTCTGTCACTCTGTCTGTCTAAAACCTAATCACGCCTAAACGGACGATCCGAGCTAATTGAAATTTAACAAGCAGACAACTTTATAGCATGAGGATGTATAGGCTACATTTTTTGAAAATAAAATCATGATTTTATACGTAACTTAAATAACTTAGATCACACAAATGTTGATTGAAAGAGCTTTACAGTGATCAAATTCTTGATGTACGAGAACGAAGTCGCGGGTATCTGCTAGTAACATATCTAAAATTTACCACAAAAATACATGTTCGCTAGCATTGCGGTGTATATGTTTTTTATTTTTAACCGACTTCAAAAAAAGGAGGAGGTTTCTCAATTCGACCGTATATATATATATATTTTTTTTTTTTTTTATGTTTGTTCGCGGATAACTTCGTCGTTTATGAACCGAGTTCGATTATTCTTTTTTTGTTCGAAAGGAGATATCCCAAGTGTAGTACCATGGTAATTTTATCGAGGTATGATAAGTATCTCCAGAGATATTAAGATAAACATCTCAAAATTGGTACTGAAAATGAATAGCGCGGCATTGAAGTCGGTTGTTTTTTAGTTTTTAAACGATATTTTACTTCTCGCGTTAAGATAAAGACTAAGAAGGTTCTAGATTTATCATGGCTTTGCTGTAAGGATTTTATGTTATGCATGTACCCTCAGTACGAGTTTTTATCGTAAACGTTTTTGACAGATCTCACATAGTTTTCGACTTATTCTAGCTCCCTGATTGGTCGAAATTTTGTGAAGTGAAGTAACCACTAGAGGCGCTGTACTGTTTTTAATACAAAATTTGTTCGAAATACGATGTCGAGTTTGGTATGAAAACTCGTACTAAGGGTACTGGAGACTAGGTCAGCATGGTGCTTCCAACAAAACGACGCAATGTCTCGCTAATTGTTAAAATTCGCTTAGACAAGTTAGACAATTAGCTTAGAAGGTGAGGTACTTGTACTTTTCATTATTCTGTGGTTGAGGGAACATACGAAGACAGGAGCAATAATAACGGCAAAAATCGTATTAATATTATAAATGCGAAATGTTACTATATATAGACTTAAAATGTTAACATGTTTAATGAGAAAAGCAATCTATATCAAGTACTAACATCGTGGAAAATATCGTTTGCACGGTGCAGGATTGAAGCAATATTTACCAGAAGAACGATGCGACATGCTACAGCGCCATCTAGATGCTTATATTACTAAGCCTCTAAAGTATAACACACTCCATAAACGCTAACACACTCACACACAACACACACACACAGACACACACATACACATACACATACACACACATACACATACATATACAAATACACATACACAAACACATAGCCATACACATACACATACACATACTCATACTCATACTCATACACATACACATACACATACACATACACATACACATACACATACACATACACATACACATACACATACACATACACATACACATACACATACACATACACATACACATACACATACACATACACATACACATACACATACACATACACATACACATACACATACACATACACATACACATACACATACACATACACATACACATACACATACACATACACATACACATACACATACCCATACACATACACATACACATACACATACACATACACATACACATACACATACACATACACATACACATACACATACACAGAGAGTACACGCAAGTTGATTTTGTTATAAATATAATGTGCAATGCTTTCTTTCTTTAATCATATCATATAAATATTATTAATAATTAAGTTAATTGTTAAACACAATCCAAAATTTCATCGTACCGACGGGACTCGAACCCGCAATTTTGGATTGTGTTTAACAATTTACAAAAATATAAAGTGTGAGACACTTCAAAGAAACATAATATTTGATTTACGCAGTGCAACATCTCTCGTCGGATTTGAAAACTGTAATGATTTCTTCCGAATGATTAACTTACGTAATAAGTAGTCATAGATGGCGCCACCAATGCATAATTGGTTTAACAAATGCAATCCACTAATTTCGTCGTATCGATGTATCGAACCGTGGCTTAATTGGCAGAGCACCGGGACGTGTAATCCGGAGGGTGCGGGTTCGAGTCCCGTCGGTACGATGAAATTTTGGATTGTGTTTAACAATTTACAAAAATATAAAGTGTGAGACACTTCAAAGAAACATACTAAATAATTAAGTTGTTTATATTGAACTGCACATTTTTTTGTAATTATATATTAAAATGTATGTTGTCATTGTGTCCTAGATAGTAGATACGCACTCAAAAGTCCAAAATACAGGTTCATCGCCTAGTTTAGACTTCGCTGTATAACTCTCTTTTCTGGCATCTTGTAAAATACTGCTATATGTGCATATCACTGTTTATTTAAGATATTCTTTCTTGGTAAATAAATATATTTTACATCTCTCATATTCGGTAAGTAGGTCCTTATTACCCCCAAATGGGGCTTGTAGGTAACCAATTAGCGCTCTAGGGTAATAATGTAGCTAGAAAAGCCCTAGGGCGGTAAGTAATTTAAAAAAAAAAAACTTCACTCTTTCAAAAAGTTCGCGTACATCTAACCATCATACTGGCAATAGACATTATGCATTCAGCCCAATGACAAAAAGAGGTCGCTTTGCTATTCAGCCTTGTCTTCGTATGAGTATAATAGTCATCAATTTTAAAAATCGAACGAAAGAAGCCCAATTTCGTTCTTTAAAAAAAAAAGATGAAAAAAGGCGGGAATAGAAAACTTTTACTTTAAATATTGTTTGTTTTTGGGATTTTTTTATAATTACGTGCTAATTAGGAAAAAAAATGAGTTCTGCAAATTATGAAGAAATAAGCTGCACTCCCGATTCAATGAAAATGGAAGCTGAAGCAGCAATTAACAATATTTTGCCTGAAAGTTCTAAAGAGAGATATTTGAAAACTTACGACGAGTTCATGAAGTGGCGAAAAGAAAAACGAGTAAAGTCTTTATCTGAGATTGTATTCTTAACATACTTTAGTGAGCTATCAAAAAAGCTGCAGCCATCTAGTTTGTGGTGCATTTATTCAATGTTAAAAAAAACACCTGTCCCTAAAATTTGAAAATTGTTTTCATTTCACTATAAATTTTAACTAATAAAATGTTTTATTCTTGTAATGCCGGTTTTTTTCTACTTACCTCACAATCGAGATGTAAAGCAGAGTAGTTAGCTCGGGTGTAAGCATCAATTGCACCCTCGAACTATAGGCGCCCTCGCTGCGCTCGTGCGCCTACATATCTCGGGCTGCAATTGATGCCTTACAGCCCTAGGCTACTAATCTACTATTCATTTTCATATTTTCATATTAATAATTATTATTGATATTCAGGTTAGAAGGTGAGTATAAATGGATGGATAGATGTTTGTTGCTCTTTCACGCAAAAACAGCCGAACGGGTATGGATAAAAATTTGGCATAAAGATAGTATGTATCTTAGATTAACATATAAGATAATTTTTAACGCGGGTGAAACCACGAGGGCGCAGCTTGTCTATAAATAAAACATAAATTATTTAAGTATATCTGTACGATCCCAGTTAAGACCGTACAAGGTGTAATACGTTCCGGTAGTAAAAGTTTTATGTAAAATTTATTTAGACACAAATTACAGTAAAATAGAAGGCGATTCTCACTCGACTACGGGTGTCTGTCGCGGTGCGTCAAAGCGTAACTCATGTAAGTAAAGTAAATCTCTTTACAGTGTGGCCAGTATGTTTAAAATATCTACACATAATCAGTTCCCCATACCAAAACTTTAACTATCTCTCTAGTAACTCCAGTTTGACAGTTTGTTACCTTTATTGGCTACTAAGATAACAGAAAGCCTCTTGTAACCCGAAGCTGTAGCGTTCAACACTCACTTGACTATCTGAAGTGTATCGAGTGTATGAAACACTCCACTGCTCGTTAGAGAGTTAACGAACACTGAGTGTGTTGTGTTGTGCGTGTTTAGGAAGTTCACTGGAGTTTTATTTTGAACGCTAGAGCTTTTTGAATGCTATGATATGAATTGGTTATATGTACTTCGATTTTATTACAAGCTTTTTTTTAACTTGCAATGTATGTATGTATGTCACTATGTATGTTCGGGTGGAATCTTAGAAGCTAAATTAGACCCACTTCCCGATGTCCGATTAGAGTCAAATTTGGTGTACTTATGTATCTTCGGTGACAATACAATAATATGGTACCATGGTGCTGGTCTGATGATGGAGACGGAATGTGGCCACGGCATCTCTGTGATAAAACAACATAACACCACCGAGTTTGGGCTCGATTGATTTGTCTTGAAAAGAACTTTACAACTAGATGATATCCAGGATCTGATGATGAAGCTGAAAGGTGGCTACGGCATCTCTGTGATAAATCAACATAACCCTACCGAGTTTGGGCTCGATTGCTTCGTCTTGAAGAGAACTTTACACCTAGATGATATCCAGAGTCTGATGATGAAGCTGGAAAGTGGCCACGGCATCTCTGTGATAAAATAACGTAACCCTAGCGAATTTGGGCTCAAATGATTCGTCTTGAGGAGCACTTTACACTTTAACGATATCCAGGATCTGATGATGAAGCTGTAAGGTGGCCATGGCATTTCTGTTATAAAGCAACATAGCCCCACCGAGTCGATTGATTTTCCTTAAAGAGCACTTTACCCATAATCACATCAAATATCCGTGGAATATTTTAAAACATCAACTTAAATTAATCACGGAACTTGTGTAACAATTTTCGTTAAAATCGCTTGAAAAATGCGACCTGTAGTCGAGAACAGACAGACGGACATATGCATTTTTTGGCCAATCTCGGAACTGCGACGATCTCGCCTGTAAGCGATGATGTGGTCAAAGACGGTGAACACGCTAGGCCTACACTGACTCACAAGAGCTGTGGGCTGCCAAAACACCGCAAGGTTATGGCGTCAGATTTTCTCCTTGATGGTGGTAAGCTGCTTTTTAGTAGGAAGTTTGTGGAACAATATCAATAACAATATCGTATCGTATTACATATATTTGTTACGAATCGAGCCACAACTGAGGTCTACCAACAGGGTTCATCAATTTAGCTCCACTAAATGCTAGCGTTCACACGAGCATCCCGCATGCGGGATCCTGCAAAAAACCGATCCGGTCGAATTGTGCCATTCGGTTTTGTCAATAGAAATATATAACAAGAGTCCTATAGGCTAGCGTTTGACATAGGCTACAAAAATACAAGACCTCATCTGACCTACACGTGATCCCTTACAGCCCTTTCACACGGCAGTCCAGTTTTGCGGGACCAGCTTTTTACTGAATCCTGCAAAACTGAACTGCCATGTGAACACAGCGTCCAGTATAGCAGGATACCGTTAAAAGCCGATCCTGCAAAACTGGACTGCCGTGTGAAAGGGCTGTAAGGGATCACGTGTAGGGTCAGATGAGGTCTTGTATTTTTGTATCCTATGTCAAACGCTAGCCTATAGGACTCTTGTAAGCTAGCGTTTGACCACTATCTCGCCTGGTGGTAAGCGATAGTCTGGTCGAGATGGTGAATACGTTAAGTCTTAATCTAGAGACGTAGTATGATGACAATGAAATGAGAGATCATCTGCGTGTTGTAATAAATGAAAAAAAGAAACAATTCTAGCTTGTAAATATCTTAGTGAACAAGTTTGTCGCAGTTCACACCTAAGCTATGACCAACTTTGTTATTGCGGCAACGTGCTATAGTATTTATGAAGTCGGCTCTATGAAGGACCTCTGAAAGTTGACTTTTGTGGTAGAAATAAATAATTGACTTTGCCGAAGGTTTTTGTACCGTAAAACATACAAAAAAACCTTCGCCAATGTCAATTATTTCTAATTGAGGTGGATAGTCTTTAGACGCAATTTTTGTACAATTTAATATGTACACATTGAATGAAATACATATAAATGTCGTTTATAGTAGTAGTTATAAATCCACAATTGACGGAGTAATCCCGTAACATACATACAAAAAAATATATCAACATACAGACGAATTGAGAACCTCCTTATTTTTGGAAGTCGGTTAAAAATTATTACAATTTTACGAAATTATCGTGTTGCGTTATGTTTGTTATGACATAAACACGCTTTCATTAGCTCTTCTTGATAGAACAACTATTGTAAAATCCGAATTTTAGAAGTCAATTTTAACCTACTTATAATTATTGTAACGAAATGAAACTATGTATGTACATCGGATGATACTAATACGAGTATATATATAATATGGTGTCTTGGAGCTGATCTGATGATGAAGCCAGCACGTGGATAGTGGAACCCTACAGTGGCTACTAGTAAACTCCTCAAGTTTAGGCACATAATGATTCCTTATGACTAGTCCAAAAGATTGAGATAGATAGATAGATAAACACTTTATTGATCACCAGTTACAGAAAGATAATATCGTTTAAAAACTAAAAAAGAACCGACTTCAATGCCACGCTATTCAATTTCAGTACAATTTTGAGATGTTTATCTCAATATCTCTGGAGATACTTATCATACCTCGATGAAATTACCATGGTACCACACTTGGGATATCTCCTTTCGAACAAAAAAAGAATAATCAAAATCGGTACATAAACGACGAAGTTATCCGCGAACAAACATAAAAAAAAAAAAAAAAAAAAAAAAAAAATATACGGTCGAATTGAAAAACCTCCTCCTTTTTTTGAAGTCGGTTAAAAAATGCTTAGTACTAGAACTTACTGAGCTGAACTGAGCTGAGAGTCTGATAATGGAAACATTAGTCTTCTTTTTAGTTAAAGCGTGTTTAGTTAGTTTATTATATGTATAAATTATTTTTCCACAGAGAAGAAGAGTTGTTTTGGAGATACAAAACATACCATCAATTTTATATCCATGAATACCGATTGAATTATCGATACAATTTATTCGTGTCACAGAATAAATAAATGCTAAATAACCACTCGTGTTCCATCGTGTATTCTGTCGATAAACGACAACATGTTTCTGCTCTGCAATGACGTATGGGATAGACTACGCAAAACACTCCGTAGTGCGGTTCGCGATTTGGGTAACAACAAGGATGTTTAAAGAGTTGATACAACCACTAGCTTTAAAGTGAGAACGTTAATGCCACGAAGTCATGATGAATACAATTATTCTCTTTGACCGACTTTTATGAAAAAAGAGGGTGCGTACAAAGCTACACATTAGAAGTGAAACTTCCAAGTTCATTCAATTTATTTCTCAACATCACAAAGTATTTTTTGTACAACTCCATCTGTTGAACTTAGCGGGACGAATGCCCCAGTGATAGCGAATACGTCTTCGCAGTTACGCCGTTCTATAATGAAGATTTATTTTTAATTTATGAATATAAAATAAATCATGACGCTTACGTCGGCTCAGTGGCGCATCTTGGGGAGAGACCTACGTCCAGCAGTGGACTGACACCTGTAACGTAACGGAACGCCTACCTCTCGTTACGTGTATAGAGTGAACCTAGACAAGGGAAACTACAAGAGACTTTAAATACATGTATTGGGATCAAAACACAACTTAACTAAAAACACTAGGTACAAATTGTTCTGGCGAATCGTCTGCTTCATTATTCCATTATTTCATATTATTTTCTCCTTTATAAAAGCGAGTGCTGCTCACTCGCAACACAATCATATCGGCCTAGCATTTATGTTGTAAATACCGTCGTTTGCATTAATCGTGAAACCCACAAGATGTATTTTTGCTGGCGTCTTCATGTAATTCCTGTAGTAATAACTGTTGCAAGCTTGTTGCAGGATTGTAATTTTTTGGTACTTTGTGTAGAGTCCCCGAACCTCTACATTTTGTGTAGACTCGTCATTCTGCAAAAAGGCCACTTTCTCGTTTTCTTTTTAATTTTTCTTATTTGTAATTTACATCCATTTTCTGCAATAAATCTTCGAAGACTCCCCTTTTCCGTCTTTCATTTTTCCGTCATTCGTTTTTTAAATATTCAAAACGTTCGTCAAAAGAAACATAAATCATATCAATACCAAAGAGTATATGTATGATATGTGATATGATATGTATGTATGATATATGATAAAAAATCGGTGGTGACACACGGACAGACAGACAGACGGACAAGAATGTGATCTTATAAGGGTCCCATACCTCAAAAGGTAAAAAAAGGAACCCTTATAAGATCACTTTCTTGTCCGCCTGTCTGTCTGTTCGTCTGTCTGTCCGTATGTCACCACTGATTTTCTCAGGAACGGGTGGACCTAGCAAGTTGAAATGTATACCTGATACTGAAGTCTATCGTTCCTATTGAGTGTATAAAAACCAAGGTCAACACAATAAAAAGATATGGGCAAATTTAGATTTTCGCGAAAACTTGTTAGTACCAAAATTTACCTTAATTTTCAACTTATTTTATTTTTCGGAATTTTTCCTTTACTTGTGCTGTAAGACCTTGCTTTTGACCAAAATTGACAATTCTAGTTCAACCGGAAGTACCCTATAGGTTTTGGGTCGAAAACCTAAAGGGTACTTCCCGTTGACCTAGAATCATGAAATTTGGCAAGAAGCAAGGTTACAACACAAATTAAGGAAAAAATAAAAAAAATAAGAAAAGTTGGAAATTAAAATTGTTTGAGTTATATGAGCGCTGATACAATTTAGCCGTCTAGCTTAATTGGTTAGTACGGAAGCCTCGGTGGGCGAGTTCAACTCGACTTGGCCGGTTTTTTATTTACCTTTTGAGGTACGTAACCCTAAAAACAACATACAGACGAATTGAGAACATCCTCTTTTTGAAAGTCTGTTGAAAAGGTTGTATCTCCTCTATGTAAATATCAAAACGCAGTGTTCCATACATCCGAACGGGCCCATTTGTTCCATCCAGCATATTATTGTATCGCTGCCGTGAATCAGACACAATTGAAATATTAGGTTAGGTTTTAGGGTTCCGTAGCCGAATGGCAAAAAACGGAACCATTGTAGATTCATCATAATCTGTCTGTCCGTCCCGTATGTCACTGCTACTTTATTACGGAACTATTAAGACTACACAGCTGTTGAAACTTGGTAGAAAGTGGTACGTACCTATTCTGTGAACCGATTTACAATTTTTATACAATAATAAAAGATTATTTTATTAAATAAAAGATTAGGGGGGCCCCCTATACCACAGAATAATGAATAGTACAAGTACCTATACATGGAACTGAAACTAATAAAAATTAACATATACGTGCAGGGTGTCTATAGATAGGTCTTTAAAATGACATTGAGGTTCCTAAAACCATTTTTTACTAAATATCAATATAATAAAGTCCGGGCTCGTCTCCTTGCCACGCGCGAACGAGAATCTGGTTATTGGTTACAAGCACTACCTTCATCCAACATTGGTACCCTAATGGACAATGAAAGTTTTCTATTGCCATAGGGTTGCGTCTGGGCATCTCTAGGACGGAACCTCACAATTGTCACTGCGGCAGTGAAGTGGACAGATTAGGCCACCACGGCCTGTCATGCCGCCGCAGTGCAGGGCGTCTCTCACGCCACGCCACAATAAACGACGTCATCCGTCGGGCCCTTGCCACCGTGAACGTGCCGGCCATATTAGAGCCGAACGGTATATCACGTGACGATGGTAAGAGGCCCGACGGTATGACGTTGGTGCCATGGTGTCGAGGAAGACCATTGGTGTGGGACGCCACATGTGCTGACACATTAGCGGCGTCCCATATATGCGGGACCTCACGGTCAGCGGGCGCAGCAGCGGATGCTGCAGAAAACCTCAAACGGAGGAAATATGCTACCATTGGTGATGGATACATATTTCTTCCGTTTGCGGTCGAAACAATGGGCCCATGGGGTCGAGATGCCCGAGGTTTTGTTAAGGAGTTGTCCAGACGCCTAATTGACATCACCCGTGACCAAAGAGCTGGCGCTTACCTCGGCCAACGTATTAGCCTAGCTATACAACGAGGTAACGTCGCTAGCTTTTTGGGAACATTACCGGCAGGTAGCGACCTAGGTTCTGTCTTTTATTTACAGTACAGATATTATTATTGTAGTTTATATAATCTTGATATTGTCATTAGGTAATTATTTTTAAGTTGTTAAAATAAAGTGTATTTAATATCAATCATTTGAAAGAAAGATATACACTACTAATGTAAGTGAGTGAAAAATCTAAAAAAAATATATGCTGTAGATCTCAATAAACAATTTCAACGAAAATTAGTTTGTACGTGATATTATAGTCAGCACTTTTTGAGATCGCAAATATAACTTTGTACAAACACTATTAAAAACATAGTGATTTTTTTGGTGGCGAAAAATTTTAGTAATAAAATACTCTAATACTCTACTGTGTTACGGAACCCTACAAATGCGAGTCCGATTTGCACTTGGCCATTTTATTTTCATATCACATAAGCGTTGTTTGACTACTATTCAAGTGTTGGTAAGTAACTATGTGGTCGAAGATGGTAGCACACTAAGCCTAAAATAGGAACTAGCTATCAAGGACACTGTCGGAACAAATTGGATTTTTGGCGATAGATTTTCCTACTTGAGGGTGGGAGCTAGCCAGGCAAATTCCCACACTAGTGGTAGGAGCATATAATATCGATATTCCGTCTGAATTGCTACCAAAAAGTAGCATGCCACCATCAAGGAGAAAATCTGCCGCAATAACCTTACGGTGTTTCGGCAGCACACAGCTCTTGAGAGTCATTGTATTCTAGGCCTAGCGTGTTCACCATCTTTGATTACATTATCGATTACCACCAGGCGAGATAGCAGTCAAACGCTAGCCTATCAGGCCCCTGATTCTCAATCATTCGAAAATCTATTTGAATTCGGAACTACCTCTTCTACGACTTAGCAACTCAGATATTTGCAATTCACAATGCTCTAATCCATAACTTTTGATATTTGGACTCGAAAAAATAAGTTGTTTTAATCGGAAAAGTTTCCGCGACCAAATAGCTCACGGAATAATAAATATTAGAAATTAATAACCGGCCAAGTGCGTGTCGGGCCACGCGCAGTGTAGGGTTCCGTAGTAGCCTGTTATTCAATGCAAGTCCTTACCTGTTATAAGCAAGCAACTAGGTACTCCGTCTTTGTCACTTTAAAGGATTTATTCTAAGGATTTTGTATTTGGTACAAAATTATCCAACACCCAAGTTCAATTACTATTACTGCTAAACTAATAAAGTTGTCTTAACCGCTATAATTTTCCTTTAAAGTTCATGAAATGCGCTATTATCACGAATTTTTCCAGATTTTTCAAGCCAGCAGTTTAGCTTTTAGAGGGGGGGGGGGGCGCCCTATTGGAACAAAAATGTGCACTTAAATTTAATATTTCGTAAATGGAGCATTCAATCGAATAATGGTATTAGCAACCCTGAATTCATTTTTAAAATACCTATTTAACGATACCCCACCCGGTGGGGTAAACGATGAATAAAAAAATCATCCCCACTTCTAATGTAGGGGAGCTACCCTAAAAAAAATATTTTTCAAAATTTTATTTCAGCACTTTGTCGGCGTAATATATATACATACTCCCACAAAATTACAGCTTTCTAGTATTAGCGGTCTCTTAGCAAAACCTCGGACAGACAGACAGACAGACAGACAGACAGACGGACATGACGAAACTATAAGGGTTCCCTGTCAGGACTACGGAACCCTAAAATGACGCTTCCGTATTCGAATGTATCCGATTGAAATGAAAATCAAGGCACATAGTAATTCCTTTTCTTTACTCATGTGATCAAGGGCCAGAGATAAAAATAAACAACATAATAAATAAAAGTTAACACCATTTCATTGCAATAATTGCGCTAAAACATTTTTCTTTTCGTCTCCTAGTTCTTACACTTTATACGTTTGTAATTGAAAAGCCCTGTAGTTAAGTGCAGTATTTCTTAATTCTTTCTCAAAAGTATAAAGTCCTCGGGTAGCCAATTACTGGTGGTGGAGATTTACGATCACTTTCAGAAACTCCTACAAAGAAACTCATATGAAACTTGATCTTATTTTTGTGAGTGCTGCAGTCATTTGTTATTTAGGATTTATCAGTTATGTTCACAGACCTGCTACATATTAAACTAGATCGCGTACACCGGCCCCCATGAGACCGACCTTGAACGGAGTTTGTCCCTTTCTTTTGTATGGACAACTTATATATATACTATACATATAGTATAGAACTGTACAGAACATATATAGGACTAGCGGTTGTTAGACAAGGACACACTCCCACCTGGGTGTCTCTCAATTGGGCCGTTTTGTTCTACAAAGCAATCACAACCTTATTGTTAAAGCACACGGATTAAATTGAATTTGTCAAAACATCTGCAGTGCACCGCACCATCCTTTTAAATTACGTCTATGGTTATGTTATAACCATGCAATATAAATATACATATATATATAAATATATGTATAATATATAAATAACCTATACTTTCTCCTTTATCCTGGCGTATGTAGACTTTTCAGCAAAATTGTAAAATAGGGGTAGGTACATAAATTTTAGCGATTACTCGCGTTCCTTTGGCCCTAGGAGGTCGAATCTGGTATCTACTGGTTTTTCTTGTGAAGGCGGAGAAGACTACGTCGTCTGATTGGCATATGAAGGTATACATTTTCCGATGAAAAAAAAGAATCCGTCCATATTAATCTCTCAAATTTGATTGATGATCGATGATAATTAACGCCACAGCAAACTACCCCTCTTTTCCCCCCAATCAAAAATCGCGATCGACAAAAATATTTAAATACCAGCTACCACCCCCAAGTTAGAAAATCTGTCGCCAAATATTGTGTTCCGGCAGGTATACTTGAGAGCCAGTTCCCATTCTAGGCCTATCGTGCTTACCATATTAGACCGCATCATCACTTACCAACAGTTGAGATATTGGTCAAACGCTAGCCAATAAAATACAAAAAGGATTTGTGTACCAATTTTCGTCAAAATCGGTAGAAAAATGCGACTTGTAGCACTTAATAATTTATAGTACCACTAACTTGTGGGCGAGAACAGACAGACAGATAGACTGAGACACTTCGCTCGCTCGGTCATATACAAAATACAAAACACACGCAAAAACAGAACACACAAACAAAACCACAAAATTGCCAACTAAAATAAATCAATTACCCCGAATGTTATCTTAAGACTCTACAAACACGAATAAAAATATTCAATGCTTCCAACAACAGGGGGAAAGAATAATACAATCATTTGGGCACGTTATCTCGCCAAGAAAACCTTAGAAAAGCGATATTCGCCAACAAATAACAATTATTTACTGAAGTTGAAAAAAGGGGAAAATGTGAGCCTATGTCAATGTCCACCGCTCTAGGGTTACCACAACAGTAAAAATATACCGACAGGAATTTATAAGGCATTTAGAGTTTTAGGCTATTTTTACCGACTTCACAAAAAAGGAGGAGGTTTTTTTATGCTTGTTACCTCAGAACTCCGTCATTTACTAACCGATTTGGAAAATTATGTTTTTGTTTCAGAGAGTATGCTTCTTTTCGGTTTATTTTAATGTTATTGTGGTACCAAATATTACTAGCGCGGCCCTTTAAGAGTTTTTTTCGTATTGCAAATAATCTTTAATTATTCAAAGTTGGAAATAACTTAACTTTTTACATATATTACTAGAAATGTAAATGCCTTGTTACTATATAATTTTAAGATTCAATCCAAATCAAAATAATAAAGCGGCATTATGGCTAAGGTGTCGGCCTGGACCGAGAGGTCGTGAGTTCGATCCGCACCCATTGCACTATTGACGTGAACCCACTCCAGACACAAGCAAATTTAGCTAATTTGCATCTTGCCAATTTTCATGATTCTAGGTCAACGAACGGGAAGTACCAGGTTTTGATACACTTGTGAATTCGCAAAAATTAAATTGGTTGAGACCTTCTTAAAGTTTAATTCTCAATTACAACATTAAAACTAATAGAAATAAATGGTAAACCTTCCGGAAATAACCGTAATATTAACCGGTATGAATTTAGTTTGCCCGCGACACACAACTCTCTCTTTTCTATTAGGACAAACGATTTCAAGTCGATTCATCTCTCAGTACGCACGTTTGTCCGCATATTGAGGACATTTGTAAAGAACGGGTGAACCTAATGCTGATATGATCTGAATGTTTTATTTGTGTCTGGCTGTTTTTTTCTTCGATACATGGACTTGTTTTGCATAACGAGCTTAAAATGTGAACTGTGTGGTGACTGTTTGAGTTTAGAATTGAGTTTGTGACTACGTTTATAGAATGTTTGAAGATTTCTTCTTAGCTCCAGTGGCACGTATGTCAATGTTGATTTCAAAGTATCACTTATGTTTATAGATCTTTATTCTCATTAAGACAAAGTCACTTACATGAGAACAGAATTATAACTAGAAATGTTAATTGTTTGTGTGTTCAAGTACTTTGTTTATTGATTTAAAATTAAGATTTTTAAATTAAAAAAAAAACAAAACAAAATGTGCTAAACAATTAAATAAATAACCACAGCATATAATTTCATTACTGAACGAATCATAAGTAATATTCATGTTTAATTATCAGGTCTACAATGGGACCAAACAGAAGTGGGATATACTTCCCGTATGGTCTCAAAAAAATTCCAGATCAGTTATTAAATGACAGAGTTCAGAGGTTAACAACACACAAAATGAGTACAGATATTTTGAGAACCTCCTCCATTTTTTTAAGACAGGTAAAAACAAAAATATATCTGCTTTCTAAAAATATTTCCAAAATCACTATTTCATCAATAGCCCGTCAAACTACTTCATTAAACATCAACATCTAACGTTATCTCCATGTTAAAGCCATTCAATGTCTGCATCATCAGCTCATCAGCAATTCTAAGTTGGCAGGGCACCTCGGTTCATTACCGGGTTCTATAACCGGTACAGGTTACGGGTTTGAGCTACGGTGCGGTCCCTGAAGAGTTAATCCATTGATTGCCTCGCCTCGTCTCGTTACCTTAGCTTTGCATTTCCCGTATAAATACGATAGTAAATCAGCTTAATCTGATTGCACTAAAGATAGTGCTGTCTTTGTTTTATATATGTAGTATAATAAGGATAGCAAGAATTTTGACGCTGTCAAATTTGATTTAGTAAGTCCATGTTTATGATGCCAGATTGGGAGGAATTTGGGGGATTTTTAGACTCATGGAGCCATAACTGCGACGGAATATATTTTTGCAGGAATTTGAAGGAAAGAAATCAGAGCTTGAAGGGATTTGGGGGACTGTTATTTCCAAAAGCAGAATATATTCTGTAATGTATGACATTTGAAGGTATATATGAAATATGTTTAGCTACCCTCATTATATGTAGGTTCACGTTCGTTCTCCTTTGTAAAGAGCATTTAATACAGTCAGTCTACGATAGCCCGTCTTTCATTTCACTATATTACATATTCTATGAACAATAGTTTCAATAGTTATAAATAAAATATCTAACTGAAATATTTAACTGTAATATTTAACCGAAACACTCAACTGAAATATTCAACCAAAACATTCAACATAAATATCTAACTGAAATATTAAAGTGAAACGAGTTGGGAGCGACGGAGTCGGCAGTCGCAGCGTCGTCGAGTGAAGGCAGCGACGCAGCAAGTCGGCGCCTGCACCAGGGACAACGACCCGCGATGCTCTGCCACCCACTGCACCCGTACACACCACGAGCTCCACTCCCAGCCACTGAAATATTTAACAGAAATATTTAACCGAAATATTTAACCGAAATATTTAACTGAAACATTTAACTAAAATACTTTAACCGAATATTTAACTGAAATGTTTAACCGAAATGTTTAACTGAAATGTTTTAACTGAAATATCCAACCGAATATTTAACCGAAATATTAAACCGAAATATCCAGTTATAAATATTTAAATACGGGACTTATCGCGCCTAAAACATAAATCTTATCTACTCGACGTTTCGACCAAGTTGCATTGATCGTGGTCACGAGACGACTGTAGAGTCGTCTCGTGACCACCAATATTCGGTTGGATATTTCAGTTAAAACATTTCAGTTAAACATTTCGGTTAAACATTTCAGTTAAATATTCGGTTAAAGTATTTTAGTTAAATGTTTCAGTTAAATATTTCGGTTAAATATTTCGGTTAAATATTTCTGTTAAATATTTCAGTGGCTGGGAGTGGAGCTCGTGGTGTGTACGGGTGCAGTGGGTGGCAGAGCATCGCGGGTCGTTGTCCCTGGTGCAGGCGCCGACTTGCTGCGTCGCTGCCTTCACTCGACGACGCTGCGACTGCCGACTCCGTCGCTCCCAACTCGTTTCACTTTAATATTTCAGTTAGATATTTATGTTGAATGTTTTGGTTGAATATTTCAGTTGAGTGTTTCGGTTAAATATTACAGTTAAATATTTCAGTTAGATATTTTATTTATAACTATGTGTTCAAATCGCGAAAGTTTACAATAGTTTCAATTACTGCTAGTCCTTAATCTACGCTACACGTGGATGGTGCTAAATGGGTGACCAATGGAGGTAGGCTCCGGCCGAAGCTCGAACCACGGACAAATACAAGTCACCAATGGGTTCGCCGAGATTCGGCATGATATTTTTATCATGAACGAATACCCGTGCTAGGATTTAATTTAAGTACTAGTAACTGTAATATTTAACCGAAACACTCAACTGAAATATTCAACCAAAACATTCAACATAAATATCTAACTGAAATATTAAAGTGAAACGAGTTGGGAGCGACGGAGTCGGCAGTCGCAGCGTCGTCGAGTGAAGGCAGCGACGCAGCAAGTCGGCGCCTGCACCAGGGACAACGACCCGCGATGCTCTGCCACCCACTGCACCCGTACACACCACGAGCTCCACTCCCAGCCACTGAAATATTTAACAGAAATATTTAACCGAAATATTTAACCGAAATATTTAACTGAAACATTTAACTAAAATACTTTAACCGAATATTTAACTGAAATGTTTAACCGAAATGTTTAACTGAAATGTTTTAACTGAAATATCCAACCGAATATTTAACCGAAATATTAAACCGAAATATCCAGTTATAAATATTTAAATACGGGACTTATCGCGCCTAAAACATAAATCTTATCTACTCGACGTTTCGACCAAGTTGCATTGATCGTGGTCACGAGACGACTGTAGAGTCGTCTCGTGACCACCAATATTCGGTTGGATATTTCAGTTAAAACATTTCAGTTAAACATTTCGGTTAAACATTTCAGTTAAATATTCGGTTAAAGTATTTTAGTTAAATGTTTCAGTTAAATATTTCGGTTAAATATTTCGGTTAAATATTTCTGTTAAATATTTCAGTGGCTGGGAGTGGAGCTCGTGGTGTGTACGGGTGCAGTGGGTGGCAGAGCATCGCGGGTCGTTGTCCCTGGTGCAGGCGCCGACTTGCTGCGTCGCTGCCTTCACTCGACGACGCTGCGACTGCCGACTCCGTCGCTCCCAACTCGTTTCACTTTAATATTTCAGTTAGATATTTATGTTGAATGTTTTGGTTGAATATTTCAGTTGAGTGTTTCGGTTAAATATTACAGTTAAATATTTCAGTTAGATATTTTATTTATAACTATGTGTTCAAATCGCGAAAGTTTACAATAGTTTCAATTACTGCTAGTCCTTAATCTACGCTACACGTGGATGGTGCTAAATGGGTGACCAATGGAGGTAGGCTCCGGCCGAAGCTCGAACCACGGACAAATACAAGTCACCAATGGGTTCGCCGAGATTCGGCATGATATTTTTATCATGAACGAATACCCGTGCTAGGATTTAATTTAAGCCGGTGACCTTTCACATAGAAGTCAATTTATACATTCGTCTCGAATTCCCATATAGTACCTAAATGCAACGTGAACAGCATACAAATAAAATTAGATCCGTAGTCGCTCGTCTTCCTGCTGAAAATTCACGCTCTGTTGACATCCAACAAACTACCGGTAGTTTCCACGTACGTCGACCGCCGACCGCAACATCACGTCACATCACATCACCGGATAGACAAGGGATAGGAAACGTTTCGTCACGAGGGGGCGCTAAATGCAATTTTGCACCCTCGCCATCAAAATTCACAGCAGGTTCTCCCATAAAGGGAGTGAATACACGGGATGTTTTCACGGACGGTCAGGGTGCCGCGGGATTTTAATGGGATTTATATCCGACTGATTCAGAAGGCGGCAGGTGTATTAACTAGGTAAGTGTATTTCTTTAGTGTTGGCACGATATATGGCCTGAATGAAAACGGTTTTAGATAAGCTCTAATTCATAAATTACAGTGGAAATGTCGTTAGTATGTTTGGGGCAATTCAATCTTACATAACATTTTTTGGTTACATATATTGTCATATAATTTACTAACTCAGGCGCAGATTTTCCATCTCATCACCATTTTATATCTTATAGCTTCAACACAAAATCCTCAAAAAATATAATTCAAGCTTGTATGATATGTATGTAGACTAACATCATTCAATATAACTAAGCATTTAGTATAATACATTATATCCTTTTATCGTAAAAATAGCCACAGCAAAATTTGTACGACTCCTTATTTGTTACCCCACTTATAAGCAACTTGATAATTTCAAATTCGAACATTAAGGCAACACACTAGATACAGTCCGGCAAGTATAACTTGGCGTGCCTGTGCGCCACTGTGCTTTTACTTTGTACTTTGATAACAGTTTCTCTTAAACCACTTTTAATTACTTTTGGCATTATTGAACTAATATTATGTTTCTTTGAAGTGTTTCACACTTTACATTTTTGTAAATTGTTAAACACAATCCAAAATTTCATCGTACCGACGGGACTTGAACCCGCAACCTCCGGAATGACATATTCCGGTGCTTTTGCCAATTAATTTCATCGTACCGACGGGACTTGAACCCGCAACCTCCGGAATGACATGTTCCGGTGCTTTTGCCAATTAACCGCAACCTCCGGAATGACATGTTCCGGTGCTTTTGCCAATTAAGCTTAATTGGCAAAAGCACCGGAACATGTCATTCCGGAGGTTGCGGGTTCAAGTCCCGTCGGTACGGTGAAATTTTGGATTGTGTTTAACAATTATTGAACTATTTTAATGTAGCAGATTTATCAATAATAATGTCGCAGTAATCTCTTAAACGTCTAACTCACAGTTTCAATTAAAAGAATTAGTTCCAAAAACCACCACCGCCAAGTTATACTTGTGGCACTGTAACAGTGATCACCGCGTGACGTGCGCCGACGAGCATAGCAAGGAGGGGTGCCGCGGCAGCGGCCACGCGTCACCAGAACCGACGCTATGGCGTTTTTATGAAGGTACACAATACCTTATCTATAAAATTTTTGATGGACATTTTATTTATAGGAAACAGTCAAAACATACAAAATATTTAAATTAATAATTAATTTATTAAATAATTTCCATACAAAATGTTCTTCTTTTTTTCGACAACTACTTCCGCGATTTTCCGGCCATAGGGGAGGGCTCCTATTCCAACCCCCACCCATCCCTCTCCAGCCTTAAACTAATTACTGATTCATTTTTCATACTTAACCTCAAAATTTTAAAATATTAATATCTTTTGAAGGGCGGGGGGGTACCACCATTAAAACCAATAGATAAATTAAATTAACTAACGCGGGAAAAGCAGCAGGGCGCAGTTACTCCAACATAATAAGACTACTTTGTCCTACAAACATAATCAGTTAGAATACATATTCTCATCCGTATGTTTCCCGGTAAGTTTTACACGGGCACAATGCCGTCCCATTGTCCGTCACTTCTGTCCCGGACATCTTGTCCACCAGCCCAGTGGGAATGGTTAAGTTACGAGTATAAGATGCCTGTCTAGTTGTTTTCTTTTGTTTTGCTTTTTAGATTTTAGAATATACTAGCTGACCCGGCAAACGTTGTTTTGCCATATAAATAACTAGAAGTGTCCCGCGGCTTCGCCCGCGTTTAAACCTTCTTTTATTTACTTAAAACTTTTATTTTGTAAAAACGATTCTATCATTAAACACATCAAATAAGAATTAGCCAAATCGGTTCACCCGTTTTTATGTTATCGCGTGACTAATGCAAATCGGGATTCATATTTATAAAACCCTAAAAACCTAAATTTACAGACTTTGTTACCTACCCCATTTCGAAAAATCCTACAACACGTACTTTATCCCATCTTGTTTCGCCATACAAACTTTGAATCCCCGTTCCGTATCCGGGAGGAATTTTCAGAAAATCATTTCTGAGCGGATACCTATACCTACGTCATAATAACTATCTGCATTCTGAATTTCAGCGCAATCCGAAACTATATTGATTTTTAGACTTTGTTACCCCAGTTTATCCTCTTAGGGTGGCATTTTGAAAAAGTCTGATACTCGTATTTACTTATTTATTTACAGAAGTACTTGTGTGAAATGTCGAATAAAACGACTATCCAAACTTTGAACCCCCGCTTTATCCCCTTAAAGAGTGTATTTTGAAAAATTCTTTCTTAGCGGATACCTAAGTCAAAATAACTACCTGTATGCTAAATTTCAGCGCAATCCGAACCAATATTGATCTTCACACTTTGTTACCCCATTGCACCCTCTTACAGGGGGAATTTCAAAAAAACATGAAACACGTATTTACTTATTTTTTTACTGGAGCACTTGTATGAAGTTTCGAATAGAAAATACTATAAAATATTGTTTTTCCATACAAACTTTGAACACCCGTTTTATCCCCTTCAGGGGTGAATTTTGGAAAATCCTTTCTCAGAGGGAAATATCGTCGTAATAACTATCTGCATGCCAAATTTCAGCGGAATCCAAAACAATATTAATTTCCACACTTTGTTACCCCATTTACCTCTTAGGGGTGGAATTACAAAAAAACATGAAACACGTATTTACTTATTTTTTTACTGGAGCACTTGTATGAAGTTTCGAATAGAAAATACTATCTAATCTTGTTTTTCCATACAAACTTTAAACTCCCATTTCATCCCCTTCAGGGGTGAATTTGAAAAATCCTTTCTCAGAGTGAACTAACGTCGTAATAACTATCTGCATGCCAAATTTCAGCGCAATCCGAAACAATATTGATTTTCACACTTTCTTACCCCATTGCATCTCAGGGGGGGGGGGGTAATTTCAAAAAACACGAAACACGTATTTACTTATTTTTTTACTGGAGCACTTGTATGAAGTTACGAATAGAAAATACTATCAAATATTGTTTTTCCATACAAACTTTGACCACCCGTTTCATCCCCTTCAGGGGTGAATTTCGGAAAATCCTTTCTCAGAGGGAACTATCGTCGTAATAACTATCGGCATTCCAAATTCAGCGCAATCCGAAACAATATTGATTTCCACACATTGTTACCCCATTTCACCCTCTTAGGGGTAGAATTTCAAAAAAACATGAAACACGTATTTACTTATTTTTTTACTGGAGCACTTGTATGAAGTTGCGATTAGAAAATACTAACTTATCTTGTTTTTCCATACAAACTTTGAACCCCCGTTTCATCCCCTTCAGGGGTGAATGTTGGAAAATCCTTTCTCAGCGGAAACTAACGTCGTAATAACTATCTGCATGCCAAATTTCAGCGCAATCCGAAACAATATTGATCTTCACACTTTGTTACCGTTTCATCCCCTTCAGGGGTGAAATTTGAAAAATCCTTTTTCAAAGTTAACTAACGTTGTAATAATTATCTGCATGCCAAGTTGTAGCGCAATCCGAAAAAATATTGATTTTCACACTTTGTTACCCCATTGCACCCTCTTAGGGGGGATTTCAAAAAAACATGAAACACGTATTTACTTATTTTTTTTACTGGAGCACTTGTATGAAGTTTCGAATAGAAAATACTATCGAATATTGTTTTTCCATACAAAGTTTGAACACCCGTGTCATCCCCTTCCCCTGAAGGGGATTGTGAATTTCGGAAAATCCTTTCTCAGAGGGAACTATCGTCGTAATAACTATCTGCATGCCAAATTTCAGCGCAATCCGAAACAATATTGATTTTCACACTTTGTTACCCCATTGCACCCTCAGGAGGGGGGAGGAAATTTCAAAAAAACTTGAAACACGTATTTACTTATTTTTTTACTGAAGCACTTGTGTGAAGTTTCGAATAGAAAAGACTATCTAATAATGTTTCTCCATAGAAACTTTGAACCCCCGTTTTATCCCTTTCAGGGGTGAAATTTGAAAAATCCTTTTTCAAAGGTAACTAACGTTGTAATAATTATCTGCATGCCAAGTTTTAGCGCAATCCGAAAAAATATTGATTTGCAGACTTTGTTACCCCATTTCACCCTCTTAGGGGTGAAATTTCGAAAAAACCTCAAACACATGTTCACTTATTTATGTCCTGAAGCACTTGTGTGAAGTTTCGAATAGAAAAGACTATCTAATAATGTTTCTCCATAGAAACTTTAAACCCCCGTTTCATCGCTTTAAGGGGTGAATTTTAGAAAATCCTTTCTTAGCTGATACTAACGTCATAATAACCACCTGTATGCCAAATTTCAGCGCAATCCAAAACAATATTGATTTGCAGACTTTGTTACCCCATTTCACCCTCTTAGGGGTGAAATTTCGAAAAAACCTAAAACACGTGTTTACTTATTTATGTCCTGAAGCACTTGTGTGAAGTTTCGAATAGAAAATACTATCTAATAATGTTTCTCCATAGAAACTTTGAACCCCCGTTTCATCGCTTTAAGGGGTGAATTTTAGAAAATCCTTTCTTAGCTGATACTAACGTCATAATAACCACCTGTATGCCAAATTTCAGCGCAATCCAAAACAATATTGATTTGCAGACTTTGTTACCCCATTTCACCCTCTTAGGGGTGGAATATCAAAAAAACCTGAAACACGTATTTACTTATTTTTGTACTGAAGCACTTGTGTGAAGTTTCGGATAGAAAAGACTATCTAATCTTGTTTCTCCATACAAACTTTGAACCCCCATTTCATCCCCTTAAGGGGTGAATTTTGAAAAATCCTTTCTTAGTACACCCCTACGTACTAAGACAAATATACCCTCCAAATTTCAAGTCTCTACGACCAGCGGTTTAGGCTGTGCGTTGTCTGTCAGTGAGTCAGTGAGTCAGTGAGTCAGTCAGTATGTCAGGACAAAGATTCTTATAGTATTAGATTTCGTAGTAATTTCTAGCTTACTTATTGTAAGTATGTATGGAGGAAAAATGATTAAATTACTAAAATGGCTATTAAAAAATAAGGGTTGATCGTAGAAGGGTGAAAATTGAGGATTGTATGTATTTTTGTATGTTGTATCATAAAAAAATTGAAATTAAAAATTTTGTCTAAAAAATAAATAAAAAAATTAGGGGTGGACTACCCCTAACATTTAGGGGGATGAAAAATAGATGTTGGCCGATTCTCATAGATACCGGATAAGCACAAAAAATTTCATCAAAATCGGTCAAGCCGTTTCGGAGGAATATGGCAACGAAAACTGTGACACGAGAATTTTATATATTAGAAGATAGATGAACGACTGCAAAATAGGAGAAGATGGTTTTGTACTTATATTATGGTTATACTACTATTTCACGTCGAATGTCTCGACCTAGGTTTCGTGGATGTCCAATGCACTTTCTCGGCACTGCTAATTATAATCAATAATCAATAATCAATCATTTATTCGTCAAACACATATTACATTAATAATTAGTTCCGGATCTTATGAAACAGTTTGTCAATGTGTTCGGCCTGCAAGCAGACGTACAAATATTTATATGGTATATAGGTATTTACATAATAATTTTTATTTTGATTTATTATCTACATATTCTTTTATGCTATAAAAACATTTGTCCAGCAGCCATTCAGTTATCTTAGTCTTAAAACCCTTACCACTAAGTGTCTTTATCTCGTCTGGCAGTTTATTATAAACTGTGATGCACATATTATACATGTTTCGCTTGTAGATATCTTTATGACAAGGAGGTTGAAATAATAAATTTGTGTACTGCGCTCTTTTTTGTCGTGTCATTACCTCACTGCGTTTTTGGAAATATATAGTAAGTAATGAGTATAATATTTATGATCAGGATTCAAACTTACTATAACTATATATCTTAAATAGGAGAATAAACTGCATTTCTGTAAATGTTCCATTGCATTGCAGAAGGACTAAAGTAAAGTAAAGTAAAAAATGTTTTTATTGACATATAGATACATTTAACGTTATTACAGTTTAAACCTCAGATACCTACGCTAGGCTAAGAAAAGCCTGTGTTATAGGCATCTGCGCTCCTCCATTAAATGACAAATTATAGATAGATAGATAGATAAACACTTTATTTGCACACCAATATTTACAGAAAAATACCAGAGGAAAATACTTATTCTAAGTAATGCAAAGGGCGGTCTTATCGCTTAAAGCGATTTCTTCCAGACAACCGAGTTGAGAGTAATATTGCGAGACTGTGACACGACGGAATTATTAGTATCTTAAATAAATTAGTACAATGTTCATGACAAAAATTAACGAGTAAAATACAAAATAAGATAATTGTATAAAATTGTACAGTAAAAATAGGCATAAGAGTGAAAAAATAAATCATTATATAATTTCATCATCACTGCTTCCCACAGCGCATGGTGCCGAATATATAAATAAATGCTTAATTACTAATGTGCGATATCGATCGGTATTGTTTATACGCGGTAATTACAAATTGTATCAAAATCGTTTTCATAATTTTTAAAATCACTTGCGCACACTTGCAATAGTTAACGTACATAAATGTTTTTAAATTCTTTAATAAGAGGCATTACAAAGTTTTATCAAAATCCGTTCAGTAGTGTTTGCGTGAAGGAGTAACAAACATCTATCCATCATCATATCCATCCATCACATCATCATCGTGTTCACCATCTTTGGCCACATCATCGCTTAACACCAGTCGAGATAGTGGTCAAACGCTAGCGGCTAGCCTATAAGATGAAATAAATCCTAACTAATATTATAAATGCGAAAAGTAACTCTGTCTGTCTGTCTGTGTTACTTTCACGCCAAAACCACTGAACCGATTTAAATGAAATTTGGTACACAGATAGTCTAGAGCCTGAAAACGGACATAGGCTACTTTTTAATGCGAAAAGAGGGTTGTAAGGGGTTGAAAGGGGGGGATGAAAAGTTGTATGGAAGTATTATCATTTTTAGAGCTAGAAGCTTGAAGCTTATTGTTTAGGCTGTTGATTCGATATAAATTAATATGTCATTCAAAGTTTGTGAGGGGGAAGGGGGAGGGAGAAGGGGAATGAGGGGAGTGGAGGGAGGGTGGAAGTGAGGAGAAGGGGAAAGGGGGAGAGGGATGGGAGGTGAGGGAAAGGGGAGGGGAGGTGGAGTGGGGGAGGGGGAAGGGGAGGGGAGAGGGAAGTGAGGGAAAGGGAGTGGGGGAAGAGACGAGGAGGGGAGGGGAAAGTGGGGGGAAAAGAGAGAGGGGGAAGGGGAGGTTGAGAGGGAAGTGAGGAGAAAGGGGGTGGAGGGATGAGAGAGGGAGAGGGGGTGAAGGTGAGTGGGAGGGAGAGGGGAGGGGGATTTGCGCGGCGTGGTACGGTGCGGTGTTGGTGGGATACGCATGTGTCTTATTTTTAAAATAATTAGCCTAAATATTTAAAAATGCTACCCAAAGACACTATTCCACGCGGACGAAGTCGCGGGCACAGCTAGTACAATATATCATCACTAACTTTCGCATGTATTACATTATTAGCAGGATAATGTTGAATATCGCTGGCAACTAGTGACTTATCAAAGTTTCCTTTTTCCCGGGATGCTTGGTAAGGTCGCTGATAGCGGTCAGCTTCTGATAAATAGCGGGTGCTCTACATTTTCAACGCTTTCTCTACGTTTTGAGATATTTTAGAGCATCAGCTTTTCGTGTTACGTGAACAGTTTTATTCATAGGTGAAGTATTTTCGTTGAATTTTCATGTGATTCTTTTCTTGAGAATGAAAGTATGCATGGATGTTGCATTGGCATGATAGAGATTTTAGGTCCGATTCAATAATTTTATTTACTTATGTTATAATGTTTATATAGATGAAAAAGTGTGTATGTTTGTTATTTAATCTTGCGAAAACGGCTGAACAGATTTCGATGAAATTTGGCACACATATAGTTTATGACGTGTATTTTCAAACGACTGCAAAAATAAGTTTTTTAATGAACTGTATAAGCATACAAAGTATCTGAGAAAACCTACAAGTATATAATATAGTATTATCAGCTTTATTTTAAAAACTTTTAATTAAGACAGCTATAATATATAGGTAAAGTTTGTTTGTTGTTAGTGACTTTATAATTATTTTAATAATTTTTAATATATATATCCTATCTCACCTGTTGGTAAGTGATGATGCGGTCAAAGATGGTAAGCACGCAGGCCTAGAATGGGAACTGGCTTTCAAGGATAGCCGCCGGAACACATTAGATGTTTGGCGACAGATTTTCTAACTTGAGGGTAGCCAGGCGGACACTAGATAGTGTCCTACCACCATGCGGGGGTTTTTGGTTTCTTAACGATGTTTTTTCTTTATTGGAGGGCCTGTGAAAAGCGCACATTAATTTTTCGATAGAAAAGTCTATTCGTGCACGGCGGGGATTTAAACTCGGTACATCTGGAATCAAAGCTAACCATTCTCCCACTTACACCACCGGGTTTAAATGATTATTTTATAAGTAGGGGATAATAAATCACCTCTACTTAGCGCAGTCAGAAACAATGTTGTTACAACAAATAAATAGGTAATATAATTTTATTATTTATTCGCTTACGTATTACGTAATGTTAGTCCAGGCTTCATAATTTACCAGTAGCTTACCTGAAACAAAAAATGTTTTTTACAATTAACGTGCCATACTAAAACTAAAATATAATATATATATATAGGGAATATGCATGTTTTTTTTTTAATATTTTTATTTCGCTCATTACATCCATATAACATAATAAAAAAATAAAATACTGCTGGAATTAGTCTAATTATTTTTTAAATAAACATTTAAATATACAAATAAATTTGAGCAGTTTGAACGCCATTATTTCCCGGGCTCTTTGGTAGTGCACTGTGACGTCACGCACTTACGTCAGACACACGCCGCTTGAAGCAAACTAGCTTTTTTTTCTTTAACTAAGACTCCGCGCGATTATTGTAATTAGCCAATGGCATGTTTTTATTAAATTATACAGTTTCTCTAATCTCGTACTCGTAAATGGTTAGTAATATACATTTTTGCACAATAATACGCGGCAAACACAATATTTGGAAATAAATACAATAAGACCACACCATACAATTATTTTTATGTTCCCGCGCTCAATGTTTCTATCACGTGGAGTAGTGCATAATGACGTCAACTTTCGATTCGACCAATGGTGATCTGCTTTACAAACTTAAATTTCCCTCGCTTAAATTGCATTTTTAATTTATTATTTTAAGCAAATAAAATGGAATTACTTATTATGTAATTTTCCTTCACCGGAGGGCCATTGGTGCATGGCGGGGATTGAGCTCGGTACCTTTGGTATCAAAGCCGACCGGTCCCGATTACGCCACCGGGCCCTCAAAACAACCACGTGAAAAATAAAACATATAAAAGTGTGAGTGCTCTCATTGCATTTTCCTAAAAACTTGTGTTCTTCCGCGAGTTAATGTAATAAATGTGGGTTATTTACCATTACCTAAGTGCCGATCAATCTGTCGAGTTTAGAGAAATAGCACAATGTTGACTAATTATACCATTTTCTGTTCACACCAATATATGTTATCTTTCACTAAAGTGGCGGAAAAGAGCTGAAGACTGAGATCAGTGGCGTGCATTGGGGGGAGACACCTATAACCAGTAGTGGACTGACGTGGGCTGATAATGATAATGATAGTATTATCAGTTCAACAGCTTTTTCAAGACTGGAATAATGTGAACGATACAACCCAGTCCAGCACTGGATTGGATTGATTCACTATAATTATAAATTACTTGATTGGAATTACGTAAACAGATCATTAAATAAAATAAAAATACACGCAGCTTCCCAATCTCCGTCTTAATTCCCGGTTTATTGAATTTAAAACTTTTAAAACAATGCAAATTTCTTTGCCTAATTCCTTCGCTTGTTAACTCTCTCAGATTTATTTAAATTCAGCTTATTGTTAATTTATGGGATTTGTTATTTGGTCCTTTTTAATGGAAATGAAGATCCATTTTCTTTTAAATTCTTAGTGGGGGAAGGAATTGTTAGCAATACGGTTTTTTACTGAAGTTTTTTTTTGTAAAATTTGAATGAAATGGAATTAATCTTTACACTGTTTTGCAAGTGGGGAATAATAGACCCTCTCTAATTGGGTTTTCTTTAATCATACCTTTTCCTATGAGGTATGAGATGGGCAGCGAAAGATAGCAGAAATGATTGGAGAGATTCGTGTAGGAATATTGCTAGTCTTTATTCACTTATGATAATTAAATGAAAGAAAGTAAGTTTGTAGAGGCTGAGGCCGATATTCTAGGACGATGCTTGAGCGCTGATCTACTCTTGGCATGGAGTGGAGCCATCTGATTGGTTAACTAGGCACGTTTTTTAACCAATCAGATGTAGGTCAAACTCTAGCCTATATGACATTAAAAGAAATAGCTCCACTCTGTGCCAAGAGCGTTTTAGAATATTGGGCTGAATGGCTGGTAGTCTTCTCACAACTTCAAGTTAGCTTGCGCCATATACCTGATCTGCTTCCTTCATGCCTGAATAAAGGCCTCTGACTTGGCTCATACATATGGATAGATAGATAAACACTTATTTGCACACTAAAATAAAGCCAACGGTTACACTAAAATAATTACGACAAGATAGGTCCATACATGGGCGGTCTTATCGTTTAAACTTTAAAGCGCTATTGTAGGACCAGGACAAACAACAGCGATCTCCAATTTAATGTAGCTTACGGTCACCCACGACCAGATCGGAGACGTTTTAAGAAAAGGGCAAGTCAAAAGTACTTATCATTAGCAAACATGTAAAAAAGGCGCTCATGAAAGTGGAAGAACCGTAAGAGGTATGTCAGGATCGTAGCATGTGGAAGAAAGTAGTCTCTGCCTACTCGGACGGAAAAAAGGCATGTTTTTCAACCGACTTCCCAAAAAGAAGGAGGATCTCAATTCGTCTGTATGTTTTTTTTTGCCTGTATGTTACGCCGGTTGTGAAATGGGGGGGGGGGGGGGGGGGGGCGCTTTTCAAAATTTTATTTCAGCACTTTGTCGGCGTAATATATATACATACTCCCACAAAATTACAGCTTTCTAGTATTAGCGGTCTCTTAGCAAAACCTCGGACAGACAGACAGACAGACAGACAGACGGACATGACGAAACTATAAGGGTTCCCTGTCAGGACTACGGAACCCTAAAATGACGCTTCCGTATTCGAATGTATCCGATTGAAATGAAAATCAAGGCACATAGTAATTCCTTTTCTTTACTCATGTGATCAAGGGCCAGAGATAAAAATAAACAACATAATAAATAAAAGTTAACACCATTTCATTGCAATAATTGCGCTGAAACATGTTTCTTTTCGTCTCCTAGTTCTTACACTTTATACGTTTGTAATTGAAAAGCCCTGTAGTTAAGTGCAGTATTTCTTAATTCTTTCTCAAAAGTATAAAGTCCTCGGGTAGCCAATTACTGGTGGTGGAGATTTACGATCACTTTCAGAAACTCCTACAAAGAAACTCATATGAAGCTTGATCTTATTTTTGTGAGTGCTGCAGTCATTTGGCACGCGGCGGTTGTGAAGCCAGCCGTTGAAAATCGCCCCCCCCCCCCCCCCTTAATCGGTAGGGTTCGTTTCCGAGGTGGTCCCATTGTAATTTCATTGAGATCTGATAAGTATCTCCAGCGATATGACAATAAACGTCTCAAACTTGCTAAAGAAACTGAGTCGCGCGGCATGGAAGTCGGTTGTTTTAGTTTTTGATAGTTTTTAAACTATTTTAATTATATGTATGTACTAGCTGTGCCCGCAACTTCGTCCGCGTGGAATAGTGTCTTTGGGTAGCATTAACTAATAAGACACATACGTATCCCAACTACACTGCACCGCACCACGCCACGCTAATCCCTCCTTCCCCCTGCCCTCACTTACCCTCCCCTCCCCTCCACTTCCCTTCCCCTCCCCTCCCCCTCCCCATTCCTCTCACTTCCACATCCCCTCCACCTCCCCATCCCCTCCCCCTCCACTATCCCTAGCCCCCCCTCTACTCCCCCTTCCCCTCACTTCCAAATCCCCTACACCTCCCCCTCCACTCCCCCTCCACTCCCCCACCCTTCCTCTCCACTCCCCCTTCCCCCTCACAAACTTTGAATGTCATATTTATTTATATCGAATCAACACCCTAAATTATAAGTTTCAAGCTTCTACATCACTTCTTCACATTGCTCTTCAACTACAACCGAACTAAGGAAGTATTTACCGTTTAAACCTTCGGAGCTCACAACTAACCCTTGCCTTTTGAACTCTCATAAAGGCGTTATAAAAACAACCAAAGGCACAAATCTACCCAATCTTAATAACAAAAGAGAACAATTGCAGGCGATCCTAAGACAATAATCTGTGATAGTAAGACGTCCACGAGACAGGAGCGATCTTGGAGTAAAGGGAACGATTTATTAGTCGACCCCACTGACAACCACATAAAGGGATTAGTCGGGATCTTGTCAGGATAAAACTGGCAGATAACGGGGACAAGACAATGCTCATTATATTGAGGCGGACTAGATTGGAATTGTCTTGTATTTTGGCCAACTTCAGAAAGGAGGAATCTGCAGAATACTCACCAACTCCTTACCAATTTACAGCTGAGATGTCGTGTTTGGGCTCATTTGAATGGTCACAATGAACAGATTATACATAGATCAGTCGGGGTGTTTTTACATTTAAAATTTACGTAGCGTTGAGGCGTTCCCTCTTCAAATCGGAATTTGTCTTTTTCGAATATAGACAAAAAAAAAACAAAAAGAGAATTAAAGTTCTCGTTTGTAAAAATAATGTACTGACTTCTTGATAACCTTCTCATTTTTAGGGTTCCGACCCTTAAAAGGAAAGAAGGAACCCTTATAGAATCACTTTGTTGTCCATCTGTCTATCTGTCTGTCCGTTTGTCGAGACCTTTTTCGTAGGAACGCGTAGAGATATCAAGTTGAAACTTATATCAAATACTCGGGTCTACGTCTCTTTTGGCTGTGAAAAAATCAAACTTGTAAGACAACGCCATCAAAAGATATGACCGTTTATATCGCATGTTTTTGCATATTTTCCGATTCCATAAGAGAATTAAAACCTATAGGGTACTTCCCGTTGACCTAGAATCATTAAATTTAGCAAGAAGCAAGGTCTTGCAACGCTTATAAAAAAAATAAATCTAAAAACCCTAAATATGTAGTTTAATAACAAAAAAAGTGATTTTACTATTACAAACTTTTTTTAAAATATCTTATAGGCTAGCGTTAAACCACTATCTCACCTGTTGGTAAGTGATGATGCTGTCGAAGATGGTAAGCACGCTAGGCCTAAAATGGGAACTGGCTCTCAAAGATAGCTGCCGGAACACATTAGATGTTTTGGCGACAGATTTTCTAACTTGAAGGTGGTAGCTGGCCAGTCGGACACTAGATAGTGTCATACCACCATGCGGGGGTTGTTGGTTTCTTAACGATGTTTTTCCGTCACCGGAGGGCCACTGTGAAAAGCGCACATAAATTTTTCGATAGAAAAATCCATCGGTGCACGGCGGAGTTTGAACTCGGTACCTTTGGCATCAAAGCCGACCGTTCTCCCTATTACGCCACCAGGCCCTCACCGACCGTTCTCCCGACTAACGCCACCTCTTATTATTTGCGGTTGTTGCAATATATTTTCTAAGGATGAAACTGCAAAGTTAAGTTTGTCCCTTAACCTAGCTTGACAAATTTGTGAAAAAGCCTCGGTGCGCGAGTCCAACTCGCACTTGGTCGGTTTTTTAGGGTCAGATGTGTTACCACTAGAGTCAAGAGTGTTAATTGCGTTTGAACACGCGTGTTCTGCGCTCGACAGTCCATAATTGCTTACACTGAAAGTAGAGTACTTGATGAAATGGAAAATCGTTAACGAGTTTTAACGTTTTTGAGCAATTGGGGCCAGTCTATTCGACTATTTGTTTTGGAATAGTTTTAAGAGTTGTAACATCAAGTCAGTTGTGTGTCCAGTGGGCTGGTCACATCTATCGTAGAACCTATAACAGTTGGGGTAGAAGTGTTCTAGAGTGGAGACCATGGCTCTGTAAACGGAGTGTAGGACGCCTCCAGCTAGATGGAGCGATGATATACGCAAGCTGGCTGGCAGCGGTTGGAAACGAATACCTGAAGATCGAGCTCAGTGCCGTGCCATAGAAGAGGCCTTTATCCAGCAGTGGACAGAAATTGGCTGATAATGATATAGATTATTGGTTGATGTAAATTACTCTGATGCTAAATTTTGCCTTGTCATAGTAACTATGACAAGGCAAAATTTAGCATCAGAGTAATTAATTTACTGGTACATATGTGTTATAGAAAACAACACAAAATCAACAAAGACACACACACTCGCTTTTACATTTCATGATATTGCCGAAAATTATCAAAAATGTTTAGATACAATATTGGGTAGCCAGTTCCGCGGGCAGTTTTCAACATGTATTTCAACTTCCTGAAATTCGACGATGTAAAATATTTCAGGTTAAATTCTAACACGCTCCGTGAAATTGGCAGGTACCTGTGTAGGCTTATATTTACAAATTTAGCTTCAGGGGATTTGGCTGCTACCGTAGAGTCTGTGCAAAAAGAGAAGCGTCGTGGCTTTACGATTAACTAACATTCAAAGATAAGGAAGATATACCTACCACCCGATAATTATAAGTGTAGGTACCTACCAAGGTATCAAATATTTCTAGTAGTATAGGCAATGACAGAGCAATGTTGTCAACGCAACAAAATCAGTAAATTAGAACCATCAACACGCACGCCCTCAATTTCTGCGACGTTTCTCTTTTTGCACAGACTCTAGATGAAAAATGTCGTATCAAAATGTTTTTTCATAGGTTTAAAATAACCGGGAAATTGGTTTGCAGTTTTTATACAAGTTGCAGCCACATTGATCGAAACGTTGAAACCTCAACTAACCAGTTTAAATAAAGGTACGGTAATATTATATTACCGTAATAAAGGTCAAAATGTAAATTTTGATGTACCTACCTATATTTTGTATACAAATTGTCAAGTGAACTTCGCAATCTTCAGACCGGAAAATAGTGGCATATTCGAATAATCTCGAAGGAATATAAAATTCGTCCAAAACACATTACAAGGGTTATTCTCAATCATTCGAAAGCATATTCGGATTCGGAAGCTGCATCTCCTTCGACTCGGATCTTTGCAATTCACAATGCTCCAATCGGATACTTTTGACTTTTAATTTCGATAAATCAGTGATTCTAATTAGAAAGGTTTCCGCTACAAAATAGCTCGCGGTTTTATCAATATTCAAAATTAAAAATGAAGCTTCCGAATCCGAACAGGTCTTCGAATCATTGAGAATCAGGAGGAAAACCGCCGGGCTAATTAATTGTCTAGTTAAATTACAAGGCATTTGATATTCAGTATCAAGATGGCATAAGTATAGGGCGCAGTGTAATAAGATCAGGTTTGTGTAAAATCTCGCAGTTTTCTTGCCAAAGTTTCTGCTGTAATCAGACGTCAGCAGACTTTAGTACCCTTAGTACGAGTTTTCATACCACTCTCGATATCGTATATATCGAACAAATTTTGTATGAAAAGCAGTACAGCGCCTCTAGTGGTTACTACAGTTCAGTAAATTTAGACCAATCAGAGAGACAGAATAAGTCGAAAAACTATGTGAGATCTGTCAAAAGCGTTTACGATAAAAAACTCGTACTAAGGGTACAGGCAGCGACTGTGGTAGTCCAGAATGCATAATGCGGGTTTCTTTAAATTTGTACTCGACCACGTTATTAAAGTAAACGCTGATTAGAACAAAGCTACGGATATCCAACGATTAATATAGCGTGACGCCAAACAAAATTTTTTTAGTAATCTAATACAGATGGACTATAACGAAACAGAAAACTTGATTAAAATAATAAAATAAATACCACTTAATACATAATGGCCCCCCTTAAAACATATTCATGCACGCACACACACACACACACAAATACACACACACGCACGCACGCACACACGCACACACACACACACACACACACACACACACAAATACACACACACATACGCACGCACGCCCGCACACACACACGAGTATTGAGCAAAAAGAATGCATGATTGTTCTAACCCATTAATAGGCAAATATACTAGGACTGTATCAACTGACGGAAGAGTCCTAGCACCTAGCACGGGTCTCGAACCTAGTTTAGGTGCTAGGTGTTTATAGATGTTGTAATTTGTAATATTTGCATTATCAATGAATAAAATTATTTATTTATTGTTTATAGAATAGAAATTCCAATGTTAACATAGTAGGAACCTATCATGTTACTCTATTCTCTGCAATAGATGGCGCTTTTTAATTTCTATATAAATCTGCTTTTACTTTAAGGTGATCGAGTAAGTTAACAAATCTAAAAAAAAATCGCTCTAAGCACTCTGTTATCTAATAAAAGATCCAAATAAAAGAGAGATAGATAACGCTATTAATATCTGCATCCATAAAATGAACTTTTAATAACAGTGGGTGTGGTCACCACTCAGCCATACAACCCTTCATCAGCGGCCATTACCATTAGTTCCACAAATAGAAATCGAACCCCGTACTTACGTAGCAACTTGTATATTATTCTGTGACGACACGTTATTGTAGGGTGTCACAGTTCACTACCGACGTGCCCCGACCCGCTTTGATTGATGTATTGACCTTTGTGGATTAGGATAAAAATATCTGGCCGATGTACTCGAAAAAATATAGTTAAATAAAAGTGCATTACTTAATTAATTACCAGTAAAAAAAATCCGCTCCTCAGCTACATGGAGCGATAATTATACGCAAGCTGGCTGGCAGCGGTTGGAAACGAATAGTTGAAGATCGAGCTCAATGGCATGCCATGGGAGAGGCCTATGTCCAGCAGTGTAGGGAAATTGGCTGATTATGATGATGATGAAAAAAAAATGGTAATAAAATAATAAAACAGGTTGGGGCACTTGCGATATGATAAAGTCGTCAAGTGCATGTCTGACCACAAAATCCAAAAATATGTATGTAGCTGACTCAAATCAATAAAGAAAGAACGACCTTAACGACGCAGAAGGATGGTACCGGGCATAAAATAAACCTATCAACTGCGAGTCTGACTAGCGCACGCAGGGTTCCGTACCGCCGTAAAATATCTTGTAAGACAGATCAAAAATGCCAAAAAACATGTTGCTTGCATGTCCTATAATTGAAAATTTAGTTTCTATTTTATTATTTGTTGTTATAGTGGCCATGGTGACATTTTGGGAAAATAGTAAGTGTCTACCTGTTACGGGTCAGGAGATATAGCCCTGTGACAGACAGACGGCCGGACGAACAGCGGAGTCTTAGTGACAGGGTTTCATTGGCACCCTTTGGGTACGGAACCCTAAAAACACAAATGTAAATATTCAAAGCTAAGTAAGCAATCTGAGTACACATTTAAATCTGCCATAACTCAAAACCCCAATCCGGGACGACGTAATTCAAATTGGATCATAAGAGCGGTATTATCTTAATTCAAGGAAAATATACAGCGTCCGTGCCCTATTTTTTTTTTATTAAATTGTTTGTAAAGTCTTTCAAATCAGGCTTTCGTGATGAAGAAAAGAAAGATTTTTTCTACTTATGGCCGATTTTCACGAAGCTAGAATATTGAAGCTGGAATAGCAATTCCAATATTCTGTCCAGGGGCCTTATTCAGTATGACAAATGAGATAACGCGTTCTTTAACGCGCCACGTCACGTTATTGAAAAATAGTATTCCTATATGCCACACGATAGGTAAATTATACAAAACGCGCGCGTTACACGTCCTCATATGTCACGATATTTTGACAGCTCAAAACGCGCTCATAACCTTACCCTACCGCGTTTTAATTGGCATAGAGAATACCATAACGCGGAGATAACGTAACACGGCAAGGTAAGACTTTAAAATGGTCATACTGAATAAGGCCCCAGGCCCGGTAGTCTCCTACATGCATAGTGATGGATTACATACCACTGTCTATTTCCGAAACACCAGTAGATTCAACAGCTATTCAGTTTTCGTCTTTTGTCCGCAGATTTTCTAGGCTTGCCATTTTTATTTAAACAATGTTATGCAGACAGACGGACAATCAGTACCATCCGGATCATAATATGTACTGTGAACGGTATGCGTTTCTTAAGTTGTGTTTCACGATTTCACTTTTTTTTATTTAAGATTGTTTGAAGTACTGTAACACACAGGTACGAGTATGGTTAGCAACCCTACTTTAATATTTTTTGAATAGTCTAGCGTCAACGATTGGATGACAGCTGAATGGTTCATTACTTATGTTATTTTTTTTTAAATTCAAAGCGTTAATTTCTGCTTTTGCTATGTTTACTTGATAATTGAGTATGATTTATTTGATGATTTTGACGTGTATATGTGCGTATATTAATACTGCCTACATACTGAATAAATGCTTTGATTTGATTTGATTGACCTAGCTGCGGCTCCTTGTATTAAACTAGAAGTGCCCCGCGGCTTCGCCCGCGTTAAAAACTCCTTTTATTTACTTAAAACTTTTCTTTTGTAAAAATGATTCTATCATTAAAGACATCAAATATGAATTAGCCAAATCGGTTTACCCGTTTTCATGTGATCGCGTGACTAAGGCAAATCGGGATTCATATTTATAAAACCCGAAAAACCCAATTTTTCATACATTGTTATCTACCCCATTTCGAAAAATCCTACAACACGTACTTACTTATTTATTTACAGAAGAACTTATGTGTAAAGTTTCGAATAAAACAGACTATCTCATCTTGTTTCCTCATAAAAACTTAGAATCCCCGTTCTGTATCCGGGAGGATTTTTTTAAATCCTTTCTGAGCCTACTACTACCTACGTAGTAGTAGGCTCAGAAAAGACCTACCTACTGATACCTACGTCATAATAACTATCTGCATTGTAAATTTCAGCGCAATCCGAAACAATATTGATGTTAAGATTTTGTTTCCCCATTTCACCCTCTTAGGGGTGGCATTAAAAAAAACCTGAAACACGTATTAACCTGTTTTTTTACTGGAGCACTTGTATGAAGTTTCGAATAGAAAATACTATCTAATTTTGTTTCTCCATACAACTTTTGAATCCCCGTTTCATCCCCTTAATGGGTGAATTTTGGAAAATTGTTTCTCAGAAGGAACGAACGTCGTAATAACTATTTGCATGCCAAATTTCAGCGCAATCCAAAACTATGATGATTTTTAGGGTTCCGTACCCAAAGGGTAAAACGGGACCCTATTACTAAGATTCCGCTGTCTGTCTGTCTGTCTGTCCGTCTGTCACCAGGCTGTATCTCATGAACCGTGATAGTTAGACAATTGAAATTTTCACAGATGATGTATTTCTGTTGCCGCTATAACAACAAATACTAAAAACAGAATAAAGTTAAAAATAATAAAGGGTCCCCATACAAGAAACGTGTTTTTTTCGGCATTTTACGACATCTATGAACGCTTAGTTAGGTAAACGTCCCATAGATGGCGTTATATTGAAATTTCGATCCCTAACTCCTTTGTTAGACGTTAGATGGCGTTATAAGAAATAAAATGTTTATTAATTATTATTTTTTGCTGGCGAAAAATGATAGTGGTATTTTTTGCTTGAACTTATAAAATACTGTAGTGTGGTACGGAACCCTACTAGTGCGAGTCCGATTTGCACTTGGCCAGTTTATTAGACTTTGTTACCCCATTGCACCCTCTTAGGGTGGAATTTCAAAAAAACCTGAAACACGTATTTACTTATTTTTTTACTGGAGCACTTGTATAAGGTTTTAAATAGAAAATACTGTCTAATCTTGTTTCTCCATACAAACTTTGAACCCCCGTTTCATCCCCTTTAGGGGTGAATTTTGGAAAATTCTTTCTTAGTACACCCTTACGTACTAAGACAAATATACCCTCCAAATTTCAAGTCTCTACGACCAGCGGTTTAGTCTGTGCGTTGTCTGTCAGTCAGTCAGTCAGTCAGTCAGTATGTCAGGACAAAGATTCTTATAGTATTAGATTTGCGATGATAGGACGCATCGATGTCAATGTAGAATTCCACCTCTGACCAGGATAATCTGTCCTGGCTGGCTGCATTATTTTCGTTCTTCATGGCAAGTGCTAACGTGCGCCCAGACGTATCGTATACTGGTCTGGAAGTAAAAGGTAGGAATTAAATTATTAGAGATGGAATCCTGGACTTGAGTTTCATGTACATTGTCAATTTAAACCGTCTAAACCAGCTATACTTAACCTGCGGCCCGCGGGCCGCATGTGGCCCGTCGGGCCTTTATCAGTGGCCCGCGTACAATTTGAACGTTACAGTTTGTACTATTTTGAATTTCGCGCCCATTCGCGACGAGTCGGCGTAATAGTGCACGCACCGAGTAAAAAAAAATACTGTAACTACCTTGTCTTTTTCCACTATTAAAGTAATTTTGAAAAACGTAATCTTTTTACTCATAAATTATTTTTGTTTGCGGCCCGCGACATCAAAACTAAACTGTGTTTGTGGCCCGTATAAAAAAAAGGTTGAGTACCGCTAGTCTAAACTATAAACTGCCAAGGCAGCATTGTTACTTCTAGCCAGACGGTTTGCAAGTTGGGACATTCCAAACCGACTAGTGACTGATTTCTCTCAGTTTTATTTCTGTACCGACCCGCCCCGGCTTCGCACGGTTAGAGCATATATGCCCACATTGCTTGCATTAGCTTGTTGCGTCGAGAATGAAGTAACATCTTCAACAATCATCGTCATATTTTAACCAATTTACACAAAACCTAAACAAATTATACACTTAAACCTTCCTCATCAATCAATCCGTCTATTGGTGAAAACCGCAAGAAAATCCGTACTGTAGTTTTTGAGTTCATTGCGAAAAGACAGACAGACGAATCGAACTGGAAATCGAACGAATCCTGTAGTAACCTTCCAAAATCTACTACAAAAATTCAATAAAATTAAATCAGCACAACTATCAATTTGTGTTGCTGTCGCTTTTCATTCGATAAGAGCGAAATTATCTGTGATGATTATTTTGCAAATATCATACACATTTTCAGCGATAAAATTATATTCCGAGGAATCTGCCACTACACTTACTAATAAATCTCCAAGTGATTTACGAGTCAAAACAAGACCCAAAAGATATGCTAGTCCAATTCTAAGTAGCAAGGCGGCCCATGAAATTCCGAAATGAACAAAAAATGTACGTCACATACTCCAATGCGCAGCCACCATGAGCTTTAGGGGGAACTGAAAATGTATGGGGCGCATTATGAGGTAGAAAATTTATAGGGCTAATTCGAATCGCACCTGCTCGCTTTTAGAGTTGAAACGGATCACCAATCACTGTTATTTACTAATCACATTGCTATCGCGTGGTTCAGTGGATAGGAACGTATTTTGTAACTAGAAGCCTTTGCTATGAATTCCAAAGCGCAGGAATCTCACCGCACTAGATCTTCTGAAACCTCAATTTAACAATTTTTACTTCTGAAGTCGTTTTTAGGGTTCCGTACCCAAAGGGTATAACGGGAACCTATTACTAAGACTCCGCTGTCCGTCTGTCTGTCTGTCTGTCCGTCTGTCACCAGGCTGTATCTCATGAACCGTGATAGTTAGACAATTGAAATTTTCACAGATGATGTATTTCTGTTGCCGCTATAACAACAAATACTAAAAACAGCATTAAGTTAAAAATAATAGAGGGTCCCCATACAATAAACGTGTTTTCTTCGGCATTTCACGCCATCTATGAACGCTTAGTTAGGTAAACGTCCTATAGATGGCGTTATATTTATATGTCGATCCCTAACTCCTTTGTTAGACGTTAGATGGCGTTATAAGAAATAAAATGTTTATTAATTATTATTTGTTGCAGGCGAAAAATGATAATGGTCTTTTTTGCTTCTTTGCTCATAGCGTGTAAGATGTAGCTAACGGTAGAAAAAAACAAATAAACTGGCCAAGTGCGATTGGAACTCGCACACAAAGGATATCGATTGAAAAAAATTGTCGGAAAAATATGTTTCTTTTATGGCAATCCTCTTTATTTTTTATTTATTTAAATTTTTATTATTTGATGTTATAGCAGCCATAATCATACACACTATAAGTATATCTCAAGTCTCTATCTGTTACAGTTAATAAGATTGAAAATAGCGATTGCGATTTTACGTTACTGAAAAGTAGCATATTTAACGATATTCGCATGAAAAGTGACAGGGTACATCTCTACTTTGGAGACAGATTTCTAAAGCTTATTAGGGGATGTAAAATTAGCTTTTCGAAGTTATTGATTGATGACTGTGGGGCGATTGTCATTAGCGGATTATTTATTAGAATGTTCGTAATTTGCTGAATAGTACCCATTTATTTTTATTACAATCCTTACTATAATATTATAAATGCGAAAGTAACTCTATCTGTCTGTCTGTGTCACTTTCACGCCAAAACCACTGAACCGATTTAAATGAAAATTGGTGCACAGATAGTCTAGAGCCTGAAAACGGACATAGGCTACTTTTTAATGCGAAAAGAGAGTTGTAAGGGGTTGAAAGGGGGGGATGAAAAGTTGTATGGAAGTATCGTCATTATTAGAGCTAGAAGCTTGAAGCTTATTGTTTAGGCTGTTGTTTCGATATAAATAAATATGACATTCAAATTTTGTAAAAGTTTTACCCTCAAGGGTGTAAAAATAACAATAGGGAATAGGGGATGAAAGTTTGTATGGAAATATGTAAGGCTTATGTGAATGTTCTATTGAACGGACTTAAATGAAATTTGGTACATAGATAGTCACAGAAACACTGAAAAAGGATTTTAATGCGAAAAGAGGATTGTAGGGGGTTGAAAGGGGGGATGAAAAGTTGTATGGAAGTATCGTCATTTTTAAAGCTAGAAGCTTGAAACTTATTGTTTAAGCTGTTGATTCGATATAAATAAATATGACATTCAAAGTTTGTGAGGGGGAAGGGGGAGGGGAGGTGGAAGTGATGGGAAGAGGAAGAGGAAAGGGGGATGTGAGGTGAAGGTGAGGGAAGGGGAGGGGAGGAGGAAGTGGGGGGAAAGGGGAGGGGAGAGGGATGTGAGGGGTAAGGATGGGTTGGGGGTAAGAGATAGGGAGAGGGGAGGGGAGGGAGAGAGGGGAGGGGGGAGATGCGCGGCGTGGTACGGTGTGGTGTAGGTGGGATACGTATGTGTCTTATTTGTAAAATAATTAGCCTAAATAATTAAAAATGCTACAAAAAGACACTATTCCACGCGGACGAAGTCGCGAGCACAGCTAGTGTATTATATAAATGTATTTATATATTTAAAATCCTCGGTACTGTGGCTTAGTTGCAGGTGCCATGGCAGCCTGGGTTTGAATCACAACAAACATCTTAAACATATCGTGAAAAATTATATCTGGAAGATGTGAAAGTGTTCAAAATATGACCAAAATGTAGAAAATTCCTAGTATATAGCTTATTACTGATTATTATACCCACTAAAATTGTGCTTCGTACAACCTATATTATAAACAAAAACGTCTCGCTAGTCAAATCGATTCTGTAACCATTACTTGATAAAATCTATAATTACTTAAAACAAAGCGACTACATATTGTATGAAATAGCTACTACAGCTCTACGCTTACAGCTAAATGCTTACAGCTATTAGCAGCGTCCATTAAGGGATTGCTGTGTGTTGGTAATGCTACTAATTGACTACCAGTCTAGGCGGACTTGTGTGAAGCTTAAACTAAGTTAGGAACATTATGTTATTGGTTTCTTTGAAGCTTACTCAGACTATATTGTACCTAGCATTTACCCATGATTAATGACATACTTAGGTGGTGTGCAGCGACATTAAGGCCACTATATTTCAGCGCAGTAGGTATTTAGTCCTTCGTCCCCGTGACGAATATTCCGATCGCGTAGCGGGGAACTGTCAGCCAGCTAGCAAAAGTGACACAGGGCCTACCTCGAAGACGCCTCGCGGCCCGCAGGCTACTGAAGTGAGGCGCGCTGGCCGCTTTGTTATATAATATTGTGTTAAAAAAAATAAGCACTATTTTGAAAAAACTATGCATTTTATTTTCCTTTACACTTCTTTTCCTATTTTTTGGCATACTTTATGTGAGCCAGAGTTTAATGTACTTAAGTAATACCCAAAAAACGATTAACATTTCTTTGTTTTCGTTTAAATAATTCGTAATTTTTTATGATCGAGTGAAGTCGTAAATATCGTGTTTTGAACCATAAAATAATCAAGAATGTTTCTTGAACTACATTATACATTTTTTCCAATCAAAACAAATAAAATGTCATTGTTTGCTGTTGAATCAAAAACTTGTCGATTTGTAATATTTAAGCAAAGTGTGCTTGTACGTGGTACTGTACGTTTTAGAACAGAGTAATTATTTATTTAAGATCTCAGTAATCACTTTCTGCTACAGGGGGCCATCCATAAATCGTCACACGAATTTAATGACTTTTGATTCCCCCTCCCACTAAGCATTTATAATAAATAATAGTTTAAAAAAACTAAAAACATACGCTTTTATAGAAAATCCAACTAAAAAATAGAAAATAAATTTGAATTAAAAATAGTGTAAGAAAAAATGATTTTATTGTAAAAAAAGCGTGGGGTGCTTTTCAGGATATTATCAAAATAACCCTTCTAGTCATATCTGTTCATAAAATATTTGGAACTATTGATACCATGCACCCCACGCTTTTTTTACAATAAAATAATTTTTTCTTACACTATTTTTAATTCAAATTTATTTTCTATTTTTTAGTTGGATTTTCTATAAAAGCGTATTTTTTTTAAACTATTATTTATTTTACATTTTTTAGTCGAATTTTTTTTTAAATCCTAGTAAGGATAACGGGTCAAAATGTTTAAAATATTGAATTGTCATCGGTCCTTAATAAGTATGCCAAATTTCGAGTTAATCCGACGTTTTGAAGGGGGTTAAAATCATGTTCAAAGATTCCGTTACATACTAACATACAAACATACATACGTCTGAAGCTAATAAAAGCGTATTAAAAATAGAAAAATAACAGAACTTAAAAATACAAGTAATATTTAAAAAACCTTTTTAAACACAAGCTTTTACATAACCTAGGTCCTAGGTTATGTAAAAGCTAGGACCTGAGTAAGTCAAGACAAATCCAACGAGCCCAAACACGACGGGTATAACATAAGTAGTTCAGGAGTTCCTATGACCACCTTCCAGCTCTATCATCAAATCAGCACAGAATACAAACAAAATAACTCTTTAACTCTTACAATACAGATTAATGGCGGCCTATACACCGATACTCGAGCACTGTACATTTTGTAAGAAAAATATTAGAAAAGCAGCACAAAACATTAAAAAAAAACCTTAAAACGCACAAAGATTTCCAAACATTTCCGCTCATGAAGAGAACACTCATCATAAAAATAAAACGAATCTAATTCAAAGAACAACTAAATAAAAAATATCAATTTCAGACCGAGCGGTAAATAAATACGCGTAAAATAAAAAGGTAAGGTTCCGAACAAATTCAATATTTATGAAGTGGGGCGTATCTAAGGATGAATTATGGTCGGTGCGACGGGCCGATAAGTCGGAGGGTTCCGGATAGTTTTAGTTTGATATATTTAAAGCTAATGTTTGATTTTACTGTGGCTTTTGCATAAATTAATAGGTGAAGGTGAAGGGTTGTGAGGGATTTTAATTTTAATTCCTGATTGCCTCGATAGTACTTTTTGGGATAGATGTGTAAGAAATTCCGGTAAATAATATGTATATTGAATGGTTATCTAAGTTACTACAATTGCATTGGAAGGAAAGAAATTTCATTAGAATCAAAGAGCTTACATAATTAGTTAAATATCTATTTTATCAATATGCACAATATTTGACTGCACACATTAAAACTATTTATTAACCGACTTCAAAAAAAGGAGGAGGTTTCTCAATTCGACCGTATATATATATATATTTTTTTTTTTATGTTTGTTCGGGGATAACTTCGTTATTTATGCACCGATTTTGATTATTCTTTTTTTGTTCAAAAGGAGATATCCCAAGTGTGGTACCATGGTAATTTTATCGAGGTCTGATAAGTATCTCCAGAGATATAGAGATAAACATCTCAAAATTGGTACTGAAAATGAACATTGAAGGCGGTTCTTTTTTAGTTTTTAAACGATATTATACGACTAGCATTGTAAAATACGACATATCTATTTAGTTATTATTTTTATTTTGTAGTTGACTTGTAACGTTTAAATGAACTAATAAATGCTTATGATTATTATTATCAACACAAATCAACAGTAATATTATTTAATGGTAAGTTTAAGTTTGTTTGCTTTTATCACTCATGGCTAGATCGATTTAGCTCATACTTTTTGCACAGGGATAGCAAGTACGATGAAATAGGAAATAAGCTGCTTTTCAAAGCAGGCAAAACCGCGTTGGTGTGCTAGGTATAGAATACGTATAAAAGTCAAGAACATATTTATGTTCACATTCTGCACAACCAGTTACGCACAACGCGTAAAATACGCATGAAATGGCGAGCGCACCCTAGACGTGCGTTCTTCACGGAACCCTGAAAACAATACTCGAAAACAAATCGTCCAAACGGAATAAGTAATGAGTTGAGCGCGTTGCAATATTTTTATTCCTTTTATTTCCTTTTATGCTCGTCGTCTATTTAATACACCCTTTGTATCTTTGTACCTGCCTCTTCTCAGGATAAGTGTACTTTTATTTTGTAAAGGTGTCGCTACAATTTTAACATTCGTAGTGATATTCTTATAAACTTCACGTTTTTGTATTATTATCTTTGCGCGCGAAGGTCCGCTAGATGTTTGGACAATTTTCATGGAAAATTTGAAGGAGCAGGTGGAGGTTCTTAGCATTATTTATTTAGGCTATCCATGATAGTTACATTATTACTTACTAGCTGTGCCCGCGACTTCGTCCGCGTGGAATAGTGTCTTTTTGTAGCATTTTTAATTATTTAGGCTAATTATTTTACAAATAAAACACATACGTATCCCACCTACACTACACCGTACCACGCCACGCATCTCCCCCCTCCCCTCTCTCCCTCCCCTCCCCACTCCCTATCTCTTACCCCCAACCCATCCTTACCCCTCACATTCCTCTCCCCTCCCCTTTCCCCCACTTCCTCCTCCCCTCCCGTTCCCTCACCTTCACCTCCCCTCCCCCTTTCCTCTTCCCCTTCCCATCACTTCCACCTCCCCTCCCCTCCCCCCTCCCACTTCCCCCTCACAAACTTTGAATGTCATATTTATTTATATCGAATCAACAGCTTAAACAATAAGTTTCAAGCTTCTAGCTTTAAAAATGACGATACTTCCATACAACTTTTCATCCCCCCTTTCAACCCCCTACAATCCTCTTTTCGCATTAAAATCCTTTTTCAGTGTTTCTGTGACTATCTGTGTACCAAATTTCATTTAAGACCGTTCAATAGAACATTCACATAAGCCTTACATATTTCCATACAAACTTTCATCCCCTATTCCCTATTGTTATTTTTACACCCTTGAGGGTAAAACTTTTACAAACTTTGAATGTCATATTTATTTATATCGAAACAACAGCCTAAAAAATAAGTTTCAAGCTTCTAGCTCCTAAAATGACGATAATTCCATACAACTTTTCATCCCCCTTTCAACCCCTTACAACGCTCCTTTCGCATTAAAAAGTAGCCTATGTCCTTTCTCAGGCTCTAGACTATCTGTGCACCAAATTTCATTAAAATCGGTTCAGTGGTTTTGGCGTGAAAGTGACACAGACAGACAGACAGAGTTACTTTCGCATTTATAATATTAGTTAGGATTAGGATTCTAATACCATGTCTACACTTCTTGTTAAATGCACTATTTATTTAATTACATCACCTCCTTAGGTACTTTATTATAAATGATATCTATGCTTTAATTTGTTTTTGACATGTGTTTGTTACTAGTAGGGTGCAAGATAGTAATAATATCGTTTAAAAAAGAACCGACTTCAATGCCGCGCTATTCATTTTCAGAACCAATTTTGAAGTGTTTATCTCAATATCTCTGGAGATACTTATCAGACCTCGATAAAATTACCATGGTACCACACTTGGGATATCCCAAGTGTGGTACCATGGTAACCTTTCCAACAAAAAAAGAATAATCAAAATCGGTTCATAAACGACGAAGTTATCCGCGAACAAACATAATATATATATATATATATATATATATATCGGTCAAATTGAGAAACCTCCTCCTTTTTTTGAAGTCGGTTAAAAATAGCCTATTTTATGTACAATTATTTTCAACTATCACTTCCTAATGATTGATTTTTATGTTTGTTACCTCAGAATTCTGTCATTTATTATCCGATTTGAAAAATATTTTATTGTTTGAGAGTGTACCTGTAAAGGTACGGCCAAACCGCGGCGTCCTGCGATCTGCGGGTGCGATCTCAGTACTTTTCAATTGTTTTCTGATCGCGGTTAGTGTGAACCAGTCGGTACTAATACTACTGCGCTATCTGATCGCCGCCTAGATCGCGCACGCAGCACGCTGCGGTGTGTCCGTACCTTAAGTCCCGTTTAGTCCCATTGTAATATCATTGAGATTAGATGAGTATCTTCAGAGATATGGAGATAAACACCTCAAGCTTGGTACTGAAAATGACTAGAGCGGCATTTGACATCGTTTTTTTCGTTTTGTGAACGATTTTAAATTATTTTACACAGCCAATGTGTCCTTGAACTGATTTTTAAGTAAACCTTACTTAAGTCAAGGCAATAACTTATGTATGCCCATTACATCACAGTTAAGTTGGCCAAGTATTGTTGCCGTTTATCCAATTAGTATAATTGATTGTAAGCTGATTTCAGAGGCTTGAAAATTAAATCTGTTTCGTAACGAGAGGCATTTCAAATATTCCATTAGATTTTATCGATACACGTTAATATAATAGACCTGCACATTGATTCTCAATCATTTGAAAACCTATTCGGATTCGGAACCTTCATTTTTAATTTTTAATGTTGAGAAATCCGTGAGCTATTTTGTCGCGGAAACCTTTCCAATTAGAATCGTTAATTTTTCGAATTTCGAATATCAAAAGTAATCGATCAGAGCATTGTGAATTGCAAAGATCCAAGTCGAAGTAAAGGGCAGTTTCCGAATCCGAATTTGCTTTATTGAGAATAACCCTGCTGTCTACACACTAGTGAATGAGACTAGGGAATGAGAATAATACAATACAATACAAAAACACTTTTTTGATTTCCAATAAAACAAATACTACAAAAACAACACAACAAAATAAAATATAACTGTATGGCGAGAACGGTATTTATTTACTATTTATTAACTTCTAGCTCTAGCTATATCGTTAAGAAAACCCCGTTAATAAGTTAAGACTGGCTTACTTAACTGGAGTTGGCCTGAGTTGGCTGGTAGGATACAGGTGTTGGAAAGCTTGTTACAATCTAGTTACGGCACATGCATGATTGTAGGACACTGTTAACAAGGTTGCGATGATGATGTCGAGGACGGTAGCACGCTTGGCCTAGAATGGGAAGGACAGCTGGAAGCTGGCCAGGTGGACTCTAGACAGTGTCTTATTACCATATAGAGGCCGTTATTAGATTGATCTTTTACGTACACCCAGGCTTGTAATTTTACGGGTACTTAGACGATTTATTTTCTGAGAAAAAATGCGCGCACGTGGAATGATTCTTGAACCGCGAAGAAACTCATCGAAGGAAAATGCCTGACCTTTCTTCTTAATGATATTATCTTTCATGCGGCTTACGCTGACTCTGCGCGAGCTTTGGATGGATGATCGGAATATACGCTTGGCAAACCAGTTGTATAAACCTATATCTAATCACTTTAACTAAAAAATATATTCAGTATTGGTCGCTGTTATTTTGATTGGATGAAAGAGCCTTTCGAGCTGTTATTTAAACGTCTACTTAATTTCAGTTTCTTTCAAGGCAGTGCCTAAGTATAGGGCATGTATAAGGCTTCCAGAGTGGGTGATTATTTAGTTACACAAATAGTAAAATGATTAACCACCAGGGTCTCTAAAGTTACTAGACCCTAAACACATTTTCCAGCATTAATTTAAAGGCTTTATTATAAGCATAAATAAACAAAGACAAACACTAAGCTAACGAAAATTGATGACGAAGAAATGCCCATAATATTTAACTCTAACAAAAGACAAGCAATCTCTCCGAAAGGCAATCGTCACAAGCGTCCAATATTGTCTAACAAATTAATCACAACAGGGTTGGACAGATGATTAATTTGGGTGTCTCTACAGGTGCGTCTTTTAGCTGTAAACAAATGGATGGGAGAATGACTGGCGGACATACGGGTAGGAAGTTCGTAAAATCTTAAGAGATTTTTGTTTTAAGTTAGATTGTTGAAACTAAAAGTAAGTTAACCACTGTCTGGCTGATACGCAGCTCTACCAGGCTGGTTTGAGTGCATATTAAGATTAATATTGTAAGTACAATGAATTTATGTCAATAAGGTAATTTTTTGTACATTAAAGTTTAACGGTAGGCGAGATATTACCTCTATCGGACAAAAGCTCTAAAGGCGTTAATTTTTGTTTGTGATGATGTGGTCGACGATGTTGCACGCTCACCTACCTAGAAGAAACCTATTACATTATTAAAACTACCGGTATTATTACGTGACTCATATTGGTGAGTCAAGCCGTTTAATTATTAATTCTAAAATAAACCTTTTCACTCACGAAGACCCTCAGATTGGAAACACTTATCGGGACACAGTTTTATTTGTCTGAACCCTCACGATACATAAACATTTTCTTTATCTCTATGTTTGTACACAAATATGGTAAATCTAAATAAATAGCATTCATTAAAAAAAATGTCATTTCATTAATAAACAGTTGATAAATTCACCAACATGCTCCATAATACCAAAACCCGTGTGTCCCAGAAGCAATAAGTCACGGAGATCATTCCCGTCCGTCTGTGATCTCGATCGGGCCCGGCTGGCGACAATTTCTCAAGTAGTGCCCTTTAGGTGAGTACCTTGTCTACCTATCAATCTTTGGCGTATCTAGATTGCTGATCTCATATTGGATTCCGATAGGGATTTCGATTTGTAGGCGATATGTTGGTTTCTGACCTCTTGACTTACGATTTGTACTTTTTACAGATAAGGTTTTTTTTAAAGCTTACTAGCGATGTTGTTTGCCCATTACTAGTATTCTTGTTAACCCCTCCAACTAAGCTTAATATGCTTGTCAGGAGTGGGTACTTAATAATAGTGCAATGGGTGGGAGTCGAACTCACGACCTCTCGATTGCCAGTCCGACACCTTATCCAATGGGCTATTGCCGCATTTAGGCACATTATATCGTATCGTAATCGCCTCGCCTTGGGACAAACTCATGAACCTTAAGCGGCGTGCGGTCAACTCGCCGTAGCCCGCTTTGGCCGCAAGCGTCCACGTGCTTACGGCTCTCACCAACGGCGCCAAGCAGGAGAGAGTAAAAACTTATTTTGCAGTTTATTAATTAATATTATTTTTTTACGACATTTAAAGGTTAAGGTTGAACATACGCCACCATTTCCTGAAGTAACACAATGCCTAAAGGCAGCGGCGCCTTGCTGTAAGAGCGGCGTCAACTATCCGTAAGCGCGGCGTCAATTAGCCGTGGTAACATGCCGTCGCTGTTGATCCGCTACGCTTACGTGCCGTTTCTTTTACGTATAGTGTGCGATAGAGCTGAGAGGGGTCGCTGTCTCTCATGGGTCATTATTTTTTACATACGTCTGTAGACTTTGACTTAGTCCTACACGTGATCCCTGTAGTGTGACCTCTAGAGATAGGTTTCAGTCGTGTGTCAAACCACAGCCGAGCAAAGATGTATATCACCAGTTGGTTTACCGAGTTCCAACTATATTTTGCTAGATTGTTCTGTAAACGACTTGGGATAGTTGCGCTACGTGGATTGCATGATTTCAGTTGTCGATCGCCTTGTTTCATTATCGTCTTTAAGACGCAAACACGATTCCGTATTAGACCGCATCGTCACTAAACATTACAGTAGTCAAGTGCTTGGCTGTTCAAAAAAAAAAAAACACTTTTTCAGACAAAAACTATTTATAAATACGTTAGTGTTTATAGTAAAAATACTAATGATAACTATTCATACTAGCCCAAATTCGACTGTCCTACTATTTGCCATTACGGAGTTACAGTCTCTACAGTCCGGCTCCATCATCAGGTCAGATCGATAGTTCCAAAGTAAGAAGTAACCAAAGTTACGCAATTATACCAAATTTGGGTTCAATAGAACGTCAGGAAGTGGTTCTAACTTAGCTTACAAGATTTGACCCCACACATACATCATAACACGGCAAGTCGAATAAATGCTTGTAAAAACGCAGATACACACACATCATAGCCACATACAAATATTAACACTAACTAACGTGTAACATAGCCACATACTTTATGCAAACGTTTATCTCTAATTACACAAATTAACATGTTAACGCCTTGTTTATTATCTTAAGAATAGCCTTCAAAATAAATTATTCCGTTTACATCTTTATCAATTAACTGCTCTCCGGTAAACTAATTAATTATTCGGCAGTTCTCCACCATGGGAATTCTCATTTTAACTTCACCATTAAATAAATCTAATTATTTTCTAAAAGAAATTCATGCCCGGCCAATTTGTAAGCACTCTACGGAACTGAATTTTCGCTTGTAGCCCTTTTCGTAGCGCTACGAACCGTTATTCGTAGCGCTATTTGGTCGTAAGAGCAAAAACATGAGTCTGGTTATTTACTGCAACAGTTATAAAAAAACTTATAAGAAATATAATTATGTCTTCTTATAACATAAAGATAGATTACGTTTTACGTTTAATTTAAAAGTTATCTTAAATAATAAAGTTCTACGTTATAATTACCTAATTTTATAAGTGCTACATTTGACCGATAAAACTTTAAAAAACCGAGCTAGATCAATTTCAGGGTGATATTCCTAACAAAACGAAAAATAAAACGATAGAACTAAAGAAACTATGACCTGTATTATTATTACAATAATTTCCGACTCTACAATTTCAACTTCTTGCACTTTCCCGCACTCGATTAAGCCGCAGCTGCTATAAAAATTACTCTCCGAAAATGTCCAAAAAGTCCAATTTGTCCCCTCGTATTACTTTCTATCTTAATAGTCCCGAACAGATAAAACTGCAGTTAAACTCGGCGAGTCGAGATGTTGTTGGAATGGATTGTCGGAGACTAATAAACTCATTGATATTAGAATTGGATCGTTGTAAAAAAAAACGTATTTATACCGTGAGTTTTGTTCTTGTAGTCTTAAAAATATCTATACGCTTAATACAATAGCAAAAAGCCGCAGCTAGAAGAAATGGTTATGGTGGAAAGGGTGATGAATAGAGCTGAGAAAAGTACGTAGCTAGAAGGAGTGACGGCAGATAATTTAAGAAGGAACTTTCTGATGACGAAGAATATTAAGAAGGTGGCCCAGCACAGTCCGGCATCAAGGTTCAGCCACCCAGGGATCACATATTAAGTAGCCTAGTAGTATATTTAGTCAATGACTAATAGTCAAATGAATAGTAGTATGTACCCAGTAAATTCACAATGTGAGATTTTAAGTAACAGGCACTTTTATGCGCAAAAGTCTGTTAACATTTGCGTGCCACAGTATGTTTGATTGGCAGGCGTCATCTTTCACCATGAAGCGACCGTCTTGCTGTCCTGTTAACCATCATCATAAAAGAACATATTTGTACAATTTTACCTAAGTATAATTCTTTAAATTTATTTCTGTACAAATACTTTAAATGTCGAGTTTCACAAAACATTCCTATTTTTCAGCAAACAAAGTTTCCAGTGTATTTACCTACGTATTTACATAAAACAAATTTAGCTGCTCTCAGAGAGTTCATGCAAAATGGTGTTTTATTTAACGTACATTGCTTGCGAAGGCCCGGCTTGCCGGAGTGTCGGGACGTGACCACGCATATGAAAAGAAATGAAAGGTGTGCAAATTTTCAATTTACAAAACTTTTTTATGAGCGAAAAAGTTTTCACTTTACAGGGAGATATTGAGGGTTCAGGTAGGTGGATATTGAGGGTTCAGGTAGATGGAGGTAGATGGAAAAGGTGTTTAATATTAAATGTAGTTAGTTCTTTGTAAAATTAATGAGATATTCCATTTTCAATACCAAGTTTAGCTAGTCCATAAAAGTTGTTCTCATAGCGTCATCAACTAGAAACAAGCTCCTAGTTTTAAAACAGCTGAACGGATTTTCATGAATCAAAGCTAAGAACACTCAACAAGAAAAAATATATTAAAACAGTTCATCCGTTTCGGTGTTACAATGCCACAGACAGACACACAGATACACACGACTAACTTATAACACCACTTCTTTTTGGATCGGCGTTAATAATAAAAATGCAATGACGCAATTTTTTTTTATTGATTCAGAGTTTTGCGTGCCAGTGCCTGTTAGGAAGACGTCTTGCTCATAATTAAACGAGCGCCTAGCTTTTCCTATTACTTGAAATTATAATGAAAAAAGCTTCTGAACATTTCAAAGATACCTTATACCTAAACATGGAGTCAGTCTTACCTAAATATCTACTAGGTACTAACCAAGGTAACCAAGGACCTTTTAGACAAATTGCACTAACCAAGCCACCGGTGGCTATTAACTAACAGCTACTAGCGGTCGGGTATGAATTAGTAACTGTAACTCGAAAATGTACAGGTTAAAATCTAGATTTGTACTTAATTTATTGAAGTCGTCCCTAAAAATATTTGGACATGTTGACAAATTTTTATGTAAAATTGAATTGAGAACCTACTCCAATAGGTCAAAAGCTTTTAAGATACCAGGATACCAGAGTGTCTATAGTGATTTTCTTTAGATTCGTTAACGTAATTAGTCACGATATAGTGAACGCAGATTTGGATAGAAATTAAATAAACTGGCCAAGTGCAAGTCGGACTCGCACTCGTAGGGTTCCGTAACACAGTAGAGTATTCTATAACTATGGTTTTTCGCAACTACAAAAATAACTTTGTTTTTCATAGTGTTTGTATGAAAAACAAAGTTATACTTGCGGTCGCTATATCTCAACAACTGCTGACTGTATCTAATTGAAATCAATTTTCGTTGAACGTTTTTATTGAGATCTACAGAATATATTTTTTCTAGATTTTTCACTCCCTTACTTTTGAACACACATTTTACCACTTTAGACGCGCCTATCTTTTAAATGATTGACTTTGAGAAAAAATGATTTTGGGAACCTCAACGTCATTTTTAAAGACCTATCCATAGACATAGACACGTCTAGGTTTGAAGAAAAAAAATTTTTTTGTTCCAGTTCCATGTATGGGATGCCCCCCCTTACACTTTTATATTTTTTATTTTTGTACAAAAATCGGAAAGCGGTTCACAGAATACATCTACCTACTAAGTTTCAATTCTGTAATCCTAATAGTTTCGGAATAAAATGGCTGTGACATACGGACGGACAGACAGACAGACATGGCGAATCTATAAGGGTTCCGTTTTTTGCCATTCGGCTACGGAACCCTAAAAACGCCATCTAGTGTACAAAATAGGTAACATACATAAATCATTTTAAGCATCCATAAGTTAAAACATGTATAGAAACTCCCACTAGGCACTCAGAATGCAGAAAACTTATGGAAGCTACCGAACACTAATGCTCATACTCTTTTTTTTACTTGGACAAGTTCCATTCCCTTTTTCCTAATGTACAAACAGACATTAGCGTGTTGCCGCCATTAACCCGTTAGATGGCGCACTGGATGTGACGTCACCGCCAACTAATGAATGCAGTTTACATACAAATGACACAGTTTTGTACACAGAGCCACAGCATAGCTAATAGTAAATACTAGGTGCAGTCTACGCTACGAATAAATGGAGTCTACGTTCCTTAAATTGTGGTCTTCATCATAGTTTTTATGAAGTTTATGGAAGTCATATATTATAGGTTTTGTGGACGTTTGAACCTCTTTTATTAAATAAAGTATAAAACAGTGTGTTATTTTGACTTCAAATCAAACTTTAGAAGTGTATATTGTTTGGTAGCATAAACGTACGTAGCATAGATAACTAATGTTTACATCAAGTTTATTGTTTTCAATCGAAGCGGTTCATTTTTAGTCGCTAGAAGTCAAATATAATAATTTAAGATCGTTTAAATTTATGTCCATATATCAGGAGACACTCATCGAATCTCGATGAAATTACAATGGGACCAAATGAAAACTATACTCTCTCAAACAACAAAATAAATTTCCAAATCGGGGCTCATTACGAAGATGTGATTGGTAACAATTGGAATGGGTCCCGATTGTTGGTCGTTCTGGTCTGCATTACAATTTATTATTTACTAGCTGCGCCCAGCGGCTTTGCCCGCGTTTTAACTTGGTTATAAACCTTTCTCGTGAATCACTCTATCTATTGCTGAAAACTGCATTAAAATCTGTTGCGTAGTTTAAAAGATCTAGCGGGAGCGACTGTGTTTCATACTATGTAAAGAAGTATTATTATCTTTTCTATGGTAAAGATACTGACGTATTTATATCTGGTTTTCAGTATTTAAGTACAGGTACATGTGTATATATGTGTGTACATGTGTACATGTGTGTATATATACGTGTGCGTCTCTGTGTCCGAACTTCCCAAGGGTTAAACGAATTTAGGTAACCGTGAAATTGGAACGGAATAGCGTTAAGAAAACCATGCTAGGGTATGTTATACATTTTGTTTGACATGGATTATAATTCGGTTACAGATTATTTATAACAGACATCAAAAAAGGGGGAGGTTATCAATTCAGATGTTGATATTTGTTTTTTTTTGTTGAAACATATCTCCGTTATTTAAATTGACTAGACAGTTTGAAGCTGGTATTTTTCGTTTTGTAATCATTCTATCTTTATTACCTATTGGCATGATTTCATACGAAGATATAAGCAGGTTTCGAGATCAAACTTTAACTGGTTCAAAAGTGCATGATGTGGAAAAGCTGTCGATTAAAATAATGCGAATATTGACACAAATTTCTGGCTTTGTTGTCATTGATAAAATGTTGATCATCGTACTTAGTAGAAAATTTAAAACCACCCCGACGAATTTATGTAAGTTTAATTCATTGAGACCAACACGACATCTCTGTTGTAAGTTGGTCAGGAGTTTAGTATTCTGCAGATTTCAGAAGATGCCCAATCCTACCATGTTCTCACAATATCATTGAAGTAAACGTACAACCACACCGCGGTGTCCTGCGTCCGCGTGCGCGATCGCGACCTGTTTTTAAATAATTTTCCGTAGATTGCGTTTGGTGTGAACCAGTAGGTACGAATACTACTACGCTATCTGATCGCCGCCTAGATCGCGCACGTAGGACGCCGCGGTGTGGTCCTTTAGTAAGATAATACCGAATTTCGAATAGATCAAATTTATGAAATTTGATATCGTAGCGTCCTCAACTAGAAAAAAAAAACATAGTCTTTAAACCACTTAACGGATTTTAAATAAATCAAAATTAAAAACATACTCAATTAAGATTAAGACGACATTAAGACACCTATCAAAGAAAAATCTATCTCAATTGATTCATCCATTTGGACGCTACGATGTCACATATATCAACCCTCTTTTATATCGGGGGATTAATAATTAAGATAGTTTAAAAACTAAAACAACCGACTTCAATGCCCTGCGAGTCAATTTCAGTAGAAAGTTTGAGACTTTCATCGTCATATCTCTGGAGATACTTATTAGATTTCGATGAAATTACAATGGGATCACCTCGAAAACGTACCCTACCGATTACAAAAAGTATCATTTGAATCGGTTCATAATTGACGAAGTAATCGCGTCTCATACAAAAAAAAAACATACAGACGAATTGAGAACCTCCTCCTTTTTTGTGAAGTCGGTTAAAATTAATATACAAGGTATACATTTATAAGTGTAAACATATGCAATGCGTCTGTTCAATACATAAACTATTAGCACTAGACCTTACGGGCTATTCACAACAGCTTCAATACTATCAAGGCCAAATAGACAATGATATATGGAGCTCTTAAGCTTAACCCTCTAATCACAGTTCTTAGTTCACACAATTCTGATCCCAAATCACACATAACCCTTCAGTGTCCGCGGGACATTCATTACGTGGTTGTGTTGTGTTGTGTCCCAGCGGGACATAAATCTTACTGTGACAAGGCTAAGGAACGGGTGACATTAGAATTGTTTGAAGGGTTTTGTACCTTTGCCGTGGTATTTTATTAACCCACGACGCAAAAAAAAGAGTTTTATAATTGTTAAAAAAAAGCTTACTAGCAATTTGCGGTGCAAATTACTGGTAGTCTCTAACTAAGATAAATATGCTTGTGTCTGGAATGTCACGTCAATAGTACAATGGGTGGGGATCGAACTCACCCTCTCGATCGCCAGGCCGACACCTTAGCCATTGAACTGCCCCTTTATTGTGCTTTTACTGATTTGTCGTGTGAACTACTAAAACTCATTAAGCCTGGCCGCACGGGCCACGGGCCACAACCACAAAACGCCGCCACCGGCATATTTCCTATAGTTTTCATACATTTTATCATGTAGCGTGTGGCGGCCACCGGCGTCAACCGTGTGCGGCGAGTCCATATGAAATGTATGAAAATATAAAATGTTAAAGCAAGTAATTGCAGAAGTAAGTGCACTATCATTACGCTATACATAAAGCTAACTGCTAAGTTAGCGGCAAATTGCTTATAATTAATGAACAATGCTTTGTCGAGGGCAATTTTCTCTCATATTGTAACGTGGTCGGTCTCGTCGGGTAAATTGTTACGGCAGATTTTTAACCCACAACGCCAAAAGAAGGGGTCATAGCGTAGAAATTACAAGCATAGATAGCGTCATCAACTAGTAAAACGCTCCATAGTCTTAAAAGCGCTGAATGGATTATCATGAATTAAAGCTAAGCAAAACTCTCGATAAAGTCATCTATCAAACAATAAAAACGAATATACCAATAAATTATTTAAAAAAAAAACCGACTTCATAGCCACAAACAGGCACTCAAAAGCGAAAAATAAATTACTTAATATAATTGTTATAAGCGCTACCCACTTATCTATTAATATATACCTATTAGACTATATTATACCTATTAGACTTGGCTGGCACCGACTTCAAATAGAGACTTCAAATAATATAAACTACATGCATCTATAAAATTTCGTGTCTGGGCCGTTATACACTGACGGATATATACTTTGTGAAAATTTCAAGTATTATTACGGTTAAGAAGATACAGATCTGTATAGTGCGCACATATAGACACACGGACGGACAGACGGACGAACAGACAACAAAGTCTCAGAAAGTGTTCATTTGGTACCCTTTTTTTTGGTATTTGGGTTCGGAACCCTAAAAAATGTACTTAAAATGCCGCGCTAGTAAAAATATTCACTAGTCATAATGATGTCATCAAGGTATCAAAGGACAATGTCCAAAATGGCCCTGTGCAATAAACGTTATAAGAGTTGGCACTTCCCTACATTGTTAATACCCGAATTATGAAAGCACTGTGTAGCCAACCTAACAACGGAAAGTATTATTTACTTAGTAACTATTATATAATCTGTGTCATTATGCTTATACTTTTTTTTTTGCAGTGTTGGTTGGTACAATGTACGTTTATAATTCTGAGTTATTTAATTATGTATGCAGTGCCGCGGGACTGAAATGGCCGCCATCTTCGCCAAACGTCATGTCATGTCAAAAAATATTAACTAACATTGCACCCTAACAATACTTTGCCCTGTAGAACATTCCTGTGATGACAAATTAATTCTCCCCACCTTTGTTTCTATCTAGCTCACAGTTACCGTAACAATATCTGTCAAAAACCAAAATCAACGTGAAGAAAGATGTAAAAACATTATTCAAAGTCATATTTTTTAGTCTTCAAAAGTATATGCAATAGCAACCTCCATTGTGTATAATCTTCTCGGGACTCTTCTAACACCAGTACATTCTCCTATGTTTAAGGTATTTATCTCCATATCTCTGGAGAAACTAATCAGACCTCAATGAAATTAAAATGGCACCACCTCGGCCACGTACCCTACCTATTAAAATAAACTGGCCAAGTGCAAGTCGGACTTGTACTCGTAGGGTTCCGATTCCGTACCACATTACAGTATTTTATAAAATCGAGCAAAAAAATGCTGAAAGAAATCACGTTTCTTGTAATAAATTGATAAATCGATCTAGCTAGGTTTTAATTTTCAGAAAATGTTGTTTTATCCCTGTTTTCAGGTAATGAAAAACTCCTACAATATAATTATAATATAAAGGTAAATTTCGCCATTGCTACATTATTACGATTGCTCAGTGGGAGATCGTTCGGATGGCGATCAGAAGGACCCCGGTTCGAGTCCAGACGAGATCATTAATTTTTCTAAGTTTGTTCTTTTGTAAGTTTTTGTATTATTGGGAGCCAAAAAATTACATAAAAGACGGTTTACCAAAAAAAAATGCTAGCAAAGCTCGGTCATCCAGATATTATTATAGTATACTAGCTGTGCCCCGCGGTTTCGCCTGCGTTAAAAACAACTTTCATTTAATATTATGTTTCTTTGAAGTGTTTCACACTTTATATTTTTGTAAATTGTTAAGCACCGGAACATGTTATTCCGGAGGTTGCGGGTTCAAGTCCCGTCGGTACGATGAAATTTTGGATTGTGTTTAACAATTTACAAAAACTTTTATTTATTTATATTTTATAATAACCATCTCCTGACGATAAAAAATGCAACAAAAAAGAATTAGCGAAATCGGTCCAGCCATTCACGCGTGATGCCGTGGCCAAGGAAAATTGGGATTAATTTTTATATATAAGATAAAGAAGATTACCGTGTCAATTCCTAACAATCTCTCGTCGGATTTGAAAACTGTAATGATTTCTTCCGAATGATTAACTTACGTAATAAGTAGTCATAGATGGCGCCACCAATGCATAATTGGGTTAACAAATGCAATCCACTAATTTCGTCGTATCGATGGATCGAACCGTGGCTCAATTGGCAGAGCACCTGGACGTGTAATCCGGGGGGTGCGGGTTCGAGTCCCGTCGGTACGATGAAATTTTGGATTGTGTTTAATAATTTACAAAAATATAAAGTGTGTGACACTTCAAAGAAACATAATATTTGATTTACGCAGTGCAACATCTCTCGTCGGATTTGAAAACTGTAATGATTTCTTCCGAATGATTAACTTACGTAATAAGTAGTCATAGATGGCGCCACCAATGCATAATTGGGTTAACAAATGCAATCCACTGATTTCGTCGTATCGATGGATCGAACCGTGGCTTAATTGGCAGAGCACCTGGACGTGTAATCCGGGGGGTGCGGGTTCGAATCCCGTCGGTACGATGAAATTTTGGATTGTGTTTAACAATTTACAAAAATATAAAGTGTGTGACACTTCAAAGAAACATAATATTTAATTCCTAACAATTATTAAAACAGGAGCCGCGTGCCTATTCAGTACAACGCCATCTTACGAACACTAACGCCAACTAAGTGAAAGTAAGTGTAAGTGAAAGTAACACAAAGGTAATTTATATAATTAATACAGTCAAACATTCATAGATGGCGTTATAGTAAAATGCCAAAAAACACGTTTCATGTATGGAGCTCCCCTTTAATTTTTAACTTTATTCTGTTTTTAGTATTTGTTGTTATAGCGGCAACAGAAATACATTATCTGTGAAAATTTCAACTGTCTAATTAAACACAAAGGTAATTAATATAATTAATACAGTCGACCGTTCATAGATGGCGTTAAAGTAAAATGTCGAAAAAAAAAGTTTCTTGTAGGGAGACCCCCTTTAATTTTTAACTTTATTCTGTTTTTAGTATTTGTTGTTATAGCGCCAACAGAAATACATCATCTGTGAAAATAACAATTGTCTATCACGTTTCATGAGATACAGCTTGGTGACAGACGGACAGACAGACAGACAGACAGACAGACGGACAGCGGAGTCTCAGTAATAGGGTTCCGTTGGTACCCTTTGGGTGCGGAACCCTAACAAGAATCATTTGAATCCGCTCACAATTGACGGAGTAATCGCGTAACATACACACAAAAAAAAATATTAAAAAAACCATACAGACGAATTGAGAACCTCCTCCTTTTTTGTGAAGTCGGTTAAAAATATCAAACATGTTATTACCGTGCTAAATAAAGAAAATCTGAAATCTGAACTAAATCATAATGGGTTTATGCGTTTCGGTGTTACGAGGGTTAAAAATCAGTTTATGATTTGTCATCACATCATGATAGCCTGCGATGGTTGTATGATACGGTTTGAAGAAAATGTTGTACAATAAGTACTCGAACAATTCATTTCATACACTTTAAAAAAATCAACTCAAAAGCATACCGTCCTCTTTTGCGTATTTGTTTTTTTTTTGCGTAAGACAAATGTAGATCGCATAAATAATGTATTTATCGTAAAAATGACAAATATTATTGTATATTTTTCCACACATTTTTCACATTCTCGAGAAACAGCGCTCACAAAATAATGAGAGTTTCTTGGAAGCAATCATATTATTTTTTGTAAAATATTACAACACACTCATATTACCCTCATCGTAATACAAAAATGAATGTTTCGATAATGAATCTTATAATGTGTTCGAGAAGTAAAAGTATTGTTTTATTTGATTTCTGGACTCTATTGGAAAGTCAGTTATAAGTCATAAGACAATTAAGCTAGTGCATAGATTTAATTTTACACATAAAGTCCTAGACATTTATATACACGTAGCGTACTCATATATTAATAATTCAATCATATAGCGCTTGAATGCATGAAACCCATGATTAAATTCACTCTGGACCCTATAAGTGCCCTAAGTGTAATATTTACTCATCAAAAAATGATAATGTGCCTGACACAATGATTATGGGCATACCGTAATAGAAACTAAAAAATATATACGTCAGTTAGCTATCGGCTTAGCTGTTTTAAGAGTAATCCTACATACTAAAATATTATAATAAAATAAAATGGCACTTTAATCATAATATACCCACCTTAGGCGCTAAGATTTATAAGAATAACTATGAAGTTATTCGAATAACAAATTATTTTGTAGAACAAACAAGTACCAAAACCGCTATCGCTTTTGCTTTACATCGCCAACCAAACGACTCCACTTCAATTACGCGACCGACATTACGGGAGCGTGTGAGAATTCAAGAATTTTACAGCAAATACCCGCACTCACACGTAACTATGTCAACACGTCCGCTCTGCCCGGACGCTGAGCGGAAAATGGCGGCCATTTTGTTTGCTCTGATGTTGCAATATCTTCACTTTTCTGTTAATATTATTTAAGAATCCCGTTCAAATTACTTCAACAATTTATATAAGTGCAACTTAATTTATTATCAGAGCTAATGATAAATAGCATCTGAAATAATCTCAAATATCTACAATAAGTACTTTACATTTCATGTCAAAACTAACCCAAAATTAAAACGAGATTTCGAAAAGTATACTTCACAAAATAACAAAAAGCAACAAGGGAAGGAAACTAAGGTAACCTTTACAACCCCTATTGAGATTTGTCAGGGCACATGGCATGTTCCCGAGTTATTCGGGCAAATCGTCTATCTAGCGATAACTTAGATCTACGAGTTTCGCCACAAAGGAACTGAGTTATTTAGTACTTAGTAGCAATATACGTTGTGAAGATAGGCAACACTACTACCATAGTTATACTAATATACTAGCGACTATAAGTATGAATGGCAGTAAGAGATTATTCATTCATAGTAATAGCTGCAAGGAGCACGCATGTGGTTATATTACTGTGAATAAAATACGCAATGAAAATTTATCGTTGTATCTCAGTCCAGTGTGGAAATGAATGAATTAGGAATCGTATCTATATGGAGAGTGGCAAAAAGAAACACCCTGCTTATGTAGAAATCGGTTATTTTGAGTCTGTCTGTATTGCTATCGGTTTTTCGGATAATATAGCCAAGAAAATATTCACAAATTAAACGTCAGTTCAACGGAATTCCTGGCACTTAAAACCTCTACAAGAATGCAACGGATAAATTTAACCCGAGTAAGTTAAAGGAATTTAATATCCTCGTAACTTTATAGTATAAAACTAGCATGAAGTTTCGAGCGGTATCAAAATTTTATAAACTTTTACACAATACTCTGGGTATATAAATCTGGTGGGGCGTGTTCGCGATAGTTCACGGGTGTTAGGGTTGGCAACACTTTCATACGAAGACGAGTCGGTCAGTCGGAATATAGATACATACACTGGAGTTTTATAAGCGTAGCGGCAAACATCGTGTAGGACGCCCTAATGACTAGGTTAAACGACGACATACGCAGAGCGGTGGGCAGTGATTGGAAAAGAATAGCTGAAGATCGACCTCAGTGGAGTGTCTTGGGAGAGACCTACGTCTAGCAGTGGACTGATACAGGCTGATATTGATGAAGTTCTGACTGACTGACTGACTGAGATATCAGCACAGCCCAAACCGCTGGTCCTAGATACATGACATTTGGAGGGTGTGTTCTTTGAGAGTGACAGTGAGTGAGTGGCAGTGACTGGAAACAAAGAGCCGAAGATCGGGCTCAGTGGCGTGACTATGGAAAGGTCTATTATCAATCGACTTCCAAAAAGAAGGAGGTTCTCAATTCGTCAGTATGTTTTTTTTTATTCTTAGGGTTCCGTACCTCAAACTTAAAAAAAAGGAACCCTTATTAGATCACTTTCTTGTCCGTCTGTCTGTATGTCTGTCTGTCTGTCCGTCTGTCTGTCCGTCTGTCTGTCCGTGTGTCACCACTGATTGTCTCAGGAACGGGTGGACCTAGCAAGTTGAAATGTATACTTGATACTGAGGTCTATAGTCCCTTGGTGTATTGTGTATATTGGGTGTATAAAAATCAAGGTCTTGAGTCAATACAATAAAAAGATATAGGCAAATTTAGATTTTCGCGAAAACTTGTTAGTACCAAAATGTACCTTAATTTTCAACTTTTTTAATTTTTCGGAAGTTTGCTTTTCCTTGTGCTCTAATACCTTGCTTATAACCAAAATTGACGATTCTAGGTAAACCGGAATTACTCTATAGGTTTTGGGTCGAAAACCTATAGGGTACTTCCCGTTGACCTAGAATCATGAAATTTGGCAAGAAGCAAGGTCTTTCAGCACAAATAAAGGAAAAATTCCAAAAAATTAAAAAAGTTGAAAATTAAAGGGTGTCCCCATACATACAAGGTTTGCGATAATTAAGGTAGACCTCTGAGTTATATGAGCGCTGATACAATTTAGAGGTCTAGCTAATTTGGTTGGTACGGAAGCCTCGGTGGGCGAGTTCATCTCGACTTTACCGGTTTTTTTTTTTCTGTGTACGTTACGCGATTATTCTGTCAATTATGAACCAATTCGAATGATTCTTTTTTTTGTGATCGGTAGGGTACGTTTCCAAGGTGGTCCCATTGTAATTTCATCGAGATCTAATAAGTATCTCCAGAGATATGACGATAAACGTCTCAAACTTGCTACAGAAATTGACTCACGAGGCATTAAAGTTGGTTGTTGTAATTTTTAAACTATCTTAATTATTTTATTAATGTATTATGTGCCTTAACGGTACCAGAAATGTAAGCTAAGTTTACTATGGCTTGCATTGGTTGTAAATACCTGTAGTCACTGAAAATGTTACTTGCTTAGAATTTCCAGCGCAATAATAATAACCAGTTTAAACCAGATCTGCTAATATTATACTAATTATTATAATCGAGGATAATTTGTAAGGTCTGGTAACCCTAAACCGAGGTCTGTGCAAGTTTCAAAGTGCGGTAGTTGGATAAAACAGTTATTGTACGGTTATTTGGTGGAATTGGGATTATTTTAGGATTATGGATAGTGCACTTTGTGTTTACCCGACTGCATTCAATGAAATGGTTATGGTTGACATGTTATGTTCGTAACATCGATACCTTTACCTAATTCTAGTTCATCAAAAGTGTACCAACGGCAACTAATCGATGTCCAATCAGACTGACGTCATGAATCCATCAACCAATCAAGTGCAGCGAAGGTTTGATTGAATATAAGTGGCAATCAGGATTAGTCTGTCAGGAAATTGAATTTTTATACAAATTTATAACTGTTAAAACGGAAACGGAAAACTCAACTCGAGAACAACTTTATATTGGGAGACGAAAATTGGTATATAAATAATGAGAAAAGTGTTACAGTGAGTATTTTGATTTTTTTGCGAAATAATACTGATTCTTGATACTGATTGAACCTTTTTGATTCTTTCACTTCGTAATATTTGTCTCTTTTTAACCGACTTCACAAAAAAGGAGGAGTTTCTCAATTCGTCTGTATGTTTTTTTTTGTGTGTATCTTACGCCATTACTCCGTCCATTGCGAACGGATTCGAATGATTCTTTATTTAATGGGTAGGGTACGTTTCCGAGGTGGTCCCATTGTAATTTTAACCAATAAGAAAAGGAGTAGGTAGAGTACACTCGCTGTATAAGAACTCGTATCCGATAAATAGATAAAGCAATCAAAAATACGACTTAAATGTGCCAAACAGATTACCAAACAGATTTACAGTTAAAAGAAATGTGCACCTTTATGAAATTCTATGACGCGCTCTGAAATATAAACACAGCCATTCACAGACCAAAAACAGAAATGCGAGTGGTGGATGTACTCACGTTTACTTATCCTTGTTCAGTGCAAAGTAAAGTATGAGAATGGAGTGCAAATCCACCGCGGGACTGCGGGCCGGCAGCTAGAGAGCAGATTAGGATCAACGTGCACTTGAACAAGCAGTACGAGCTGCACGGAGTATCTTTTAGTTGGCATGATACTTAATTCTTTGGCTCGATTAATAAATCTTTATCCGTGGACCATGAGTATTATGGTAAGACGTGAATGATGAAAGCGCAAGATCAACTTGGAAAAAGCGTAAATCTAGGCCTGGCATACCACTAAAAGTTGGCAGGGGGGTAAAATAACGGTAGAGATGGTTACATAAAAACAAGAAGTCTACAGCAATTAAAACGTGGACTCTGCCGTGAATGTCAACTAAGATTAGGTTAGACCAGGTTGTCTGGAAGAGATTGCTTTATGCAATAAGATCCCTAGTTGTATTGCCTAATTAGGTTGTTGTTATTTTTCGATATCAAGTTATTTTTAGTATGTAGTAAATCGTGAATTATATTATTTTCTATTCTAAGAGATACTTGCAATTAAATTATCATTTATATATTATAAACTGTCTCAAATCCGTAATACTAGTAACAGAATATTGTCATTTAATGTAGCTGAACTTCAATGCACCGCACGGTTCGTGCTCTGCTACCAAGAGAGCGTTTGCCACATCTAGCCATTCTATCACATTTTTCAATTTGTACCGTCGACTGTCGCGGTTGGCTTGCATGAATATTGAAGTCTCATGTAGCGTGTGTTCACAGCCTTACAATGTACATGAATTTTTGAATGGAAACCCAATCTGCATACACGTTCACGGGCTGTTATGTCCAGAATTTAACTTGAATTCTTTAATGTTTTAGTTCAATATTAAGGCCACGTGCAAAAAGTCTCCCAGGTGTATTAGTTATCTCACTTGTCTGGTAATAATATTCAATGTGGTTTTAAAAAAATAATTTAGATTCAGACACACATAGAACTTAGATGTGGACTAGAAAAATATAGAGATTATAGCGCATTATTATGACGCCTATCGGTACTGCACCAAATGCCTAAAACTATCAGCCAAAAAGTACTCAGGCAACAATTCCTTTTTAACTGACATAGAACAATAAAAATATCAAAAGAATAAGATGAGAAAAGGCTCTAACGAGAGGTGATATTAAATCCCCACGTTGCACCATTGAAAGGTTTCAATGCTCCATGCACTTCCCTGAATACAACATGTGGCTATTCAACGTCCATGCAGGGAACTTCAAATATGACCCAAATACGAATATTCAATGGCACATCACCAGCGAAAATCCTATAAAAGGACACCTCAATCCATCTAGGAATCTCAACTTTATCATGCAAGACACAGAGCTCAAAATGTGGGCTGCTTTTGGAAGACAGAAGCTGAGGACATGTAAAGGTAAAGGGAAAACAATTTTTAAATATCTGTATCGAGGATCGGATTAGGGTTGTGCTGACGAGGATTTTGTTTGGGTCCGAAATTGCAGCGTGAGCTGTTTGATACGGGATATGGTGATATAAGGGGTATGAGCGACCTGATTTCGCTGAGGTAATAAAATGTTATGTTGTATAATTAGGAAATGGTCCCGGTTACGTGTGATGTACAGGGGTTTGGTGATTAAGGTGGTTGTTAACGGTTATGGCTATTTATGGGAGGTGATGTCTTTGATAATGGTGTATTTTGGTTGTTTTTGACCGACTTTGAAAAGGGTGGAGGTTCTACATTTGTCTAAATATTCAGCTGTTTTATGTACCTACCTTACCTAAACGTTAATACCTACTCATGCTAATTATATCATTGTCATCGATCACTTAAATAAAGCAATGCGCCCGGATAATGTAAGAAAATCTATGAGGAGAACCGAAACCATGTTCATTCTACTAGCTAGATTTGAGGTAATTTTGGCTCATCTTAGCATCTGTAAACTTTAAACTTTCGCGATTTGAACACATAGTTATAAATAAAATATCTAACTGAAATATTTAACTGTAATATTTAACCGAAACATTCAACTGAAATATTCAACCAAAACATTCAACATAAATATCTAACTGAAATATTAAAGTGAAACGAGTTGGGAGCGACGGAGTCGGCAGTCGCAGCGTCGTCGAGTGAAGGCAGCGACGCAGCAAGTCGGCGCCTGCACCAGGGACAACGACCCGCGATGCTCTGCCACCCACTGCACCCGTACACACCACGAGCTCCACTCCCAGCCACTGAAATATTTAACAGAAATATTTAACCGAAATATTTAACCGAAATATTTAACTGAAACATTTAACTAAAATACTTTAACCGAATATTTAACTGAAATTTTTAACCGAAATGTTTAACTGAAATGTTTTAACCGAAATATCCAACCGAATATTTAACCGAAATATCCAGTTATAAATATTTAAATACGGGACTTATCGCGCCTAAAACATAAATCTTATCTACTCGACGTTTCGACCAAGTTGCATTGATCGTGGTCACGAGACGACTGAATGTTGTGAGTGTCCGCACCGCTATTTATAGGAGAGATCGTTGGAAACTACCCTCAATTAATTTAATTTTTAATTTTTATCAGAGTTGCCATTGCGACACACAATACTGACAATATCGGCAGATTTTTGCTGCTTTGATCTTTGATTCGAACACTTGCTAATCACAGGGTTCCATGTTGCGGCCAACCTAAATCCATCCTCCCGGTTGAAATTGGGATGCTTCTTTATTTCTACCGCTTCACGCACAATACGGGAGTAATAGTAGCGGTCGGTTGAGAGGATCTTAGGGTCATGAAGTTCGATCCAGTGATTAGGTCCGGATTCCAGTAAGTGCTCGGCGATAGCAGATTTATTGACCTGGCAGTTTTTTACAGCTGCGATGTGTTCTTTGACCCTTTCTGCAATCGTACGCTTGGTCTGTCCGATGTACGATTTACCGCAGCTGCAATCGATTTTGTACACACCAGGTATCTGAAAAGGAATCACATCCTTCGGCGAACGGACCTGCGTTGATATCTTCGTTAGGGGAGTGAATACTGTCTTGATAGAGTATTTACGTAGTACATACAGTACCGATCTTGTCCGTCACTCCCTTCACGTATGGCATGAACGCTGCCTGCCGTTCAATGTCAGTGGTCCTCTCCTTATATCTGCGTCTAGAATGACCTCTTCCCGCCTTGTAGCCGTTTTTTATCAGAACCTCCTGAACATGTGCGATTTCTTCCTCTAGGTGTTCAGGGTCACAGAGGTCACTAGCTCTATCCATTAATGACCTGGCTACAGATCCCAGGTGACGGGGGTGATGGTGCGACGAGGCATTCAGATACCTATCAGTATGGGTCGCTTTCCTATAGACAGAATGTGATAATGAACCATCAGGTCTCACCATAACTTTGACATCAAGGAAAGGCAGTGTTTTGTTCGTTTCTAGAAACGAACAAAACACTGCCTTTCCTTAACTGGATATTTCGGTTTAATATTTCGGTTAAATATTCGGTTGGATATTTCGGTTAAAACATTTCAGTTAAACATTTCGGTTAAAAATTTCAGTTAAATATTCGGTTAAAGTATTTTAGTTAAATGTTTCAGTTAAATATTTCGGTTAAATATTTCGCTTAAATATTTCTGTTAAATATTTCAGTGGCTGGGAGTGGAGCTCGTGGTGTGTACGGGTGCAGTGGGTGGCAGAGCATCGCGGGTCGTTGTCCCTGGTGCAGGCGCCGACTTGCTGCGTCGCTGCCTTCACTCGACGACGCTGCGACTGCCGACTCCGTCGCTCCCAACTCGTTTCACTTTAATATTTCAGTTAGATATTTATGTTGAATGTTTTGGTTGAATATTTCAGTTGAATGTTTCGGTTAAATATTACAGTTAAATATTTCAGTTAGATATTTTATTTATAACTACATCTTAGCATCCTACACTAAATATACCTAAACGTGGTCTCCACCACAGAACTCGTCTACTTTAACCGTTATCAGACTTATTAGTTCTACAACAGATTTAACAAGTATTACTTCAGACTACTTACTGTTCGAGCTAAGTATACCTGTTATTTAAGTACTTAAGTTCTGTCAAGTCGCCAAACTTCGCTTCCTTAAATTCATAACTTGTGTAGCTGCGGTCACTCTTAACTATTTATATTATTTAGCACATTGAAGCTATCGATTTTCTACTTCTGTGGTAGACCTTCAAAGCACCTGTTCATCAATAAACCAAAAAGCGTCCACAACACAATTCAGAACATTACTGCATACCAGACAAAAACTAAACAATAGAAATTATACTTAAAAGTACCCTATTGTAAACTTTATTACAATGGCATAAAGTTTATGATATTCTAATGGAACATAAAGTGGGTAGTCGAGTATTTTTCCATATAAATGTCACGCCATTTTGAACTTTATATATTTGTGATAGGATTGTTATGATGTTATTATGACAGAAGTGCCGTATTGTTATGCATGGTGTTGTGACTTCAATGCTTGACTTGCACTGCACACGATATAAAATAACTAGATTGGTGGAGCTTTTGCCCGATGAAGGCCTACTGACATAAGACTATGAGGGTCTTACCTAAATGTAGCTTGTTTTTACTGACATCAGAAAAGGAAGTGTTTATCCAATTCATGTATTCTTTTGTTTTACATTTTCTTGCATTTACACGAAGATATCTGGCGACATAATTTGTAGATTTTTTAATGAAATAATACTTACAAGCACTGATTAAAGGTGACGATACTGTCAATCGATAGTTTGACAGACGAGGCGACAAGCACGTTTTACAAACATGCTAAACTCCGAATATAATTTCTGAACACAGCAAATTGGTGACGTCTTCTCTCAGTATATGAAGCGAGGCACGATCGAAACCTACCCCTCGTTGGTATCCCTTTAGCACATAGTAACCAGTATATTTATCTTTACATTAGCACCACCTTCAAACGGCGCTTACATGCAAAGCCTGGTTTTAATGAGGAGACGTGTGCCATCGCTACATGAACATCCATTCCATCCATTTCCCTGCACGAAGCGATTTGCTTCCACATTAATTTACTCACAATTACCGTTTTATTCATAATGGAGTGTTTGACTCGCAAGTGAATAGGTATCTTCCAGGAAAACGTGCTAAACCGTAGACCACACCAGCTAGCCTCTCAGTCTACATGAACTTCCCAACATTTTCTTAACTTGCAAGTTGTATCATCGAAACTTCCCCCTCGCTATATACCGGAACTGAGGTATTATATCGCCACTTTTTTCAGCACGTGAGTAGAATCCGGAGCACGTCTGTTTTGATCTATTTGCGAAAGTGTTTCGGGTACCTTAAAGGCATAAACTCACTATACTGTGCGGTTGCGGGTAGACTGAACATTTTTCTTTATCAGCATACAGTGTTATCGTTGAATACAGAATCGGCTGAAACATTTTGATGGTATTAGCCCTACCCTAATGCTCTTTGCATCAATTTCATTTGTCAACCGACTTCCAAAAACAAAGGAGGTTCCCAATTCGTCTGTATGTTTTTTTTTGTGTGTATGTTACGCGATTGCTCTGTCAATTTTGAACCGATTCGAATGATTATTTTTGTTATCGGTAGGGTACGTTTCCGAAGTGGTCCCATTGTAATTTCATCGAGATCTGATAAGTATCTCAGAGATATGACGATAAACGTCTCAAACTTGCTACTGAAATTGACTCGCGGGGCATTGAAGTAGGTTGTTTTAGTTTTAAGCTATCTTAATTATTATAACGTAGGTTTAATTTATTTCTAATGATTTAATTTAAAAAAAATATGTATTTTTGCCATTCAAAGAGGTAAGTAATGTCGCCAGCTTTTTGGGTACCCTACCAGTGGACAGCGACCTTAATTCCGTTTTTTTATTTGTAGATTTTATATAGTCTGTATTATAGTTTTAGAAGTAGTTTATATTGTATATATAAATTTAAATTAATTTTAATTGTGTTCATGTATATATTTACTATGTAATCAATGAATATTCTTATGTAATTGCTTTGCAAAAAGATTTCTTTTAATGCAACCACAGATTAAATAGGTACCAGTACAGAACTTGGCGAGTATTGGAAAAGGGATATGTCCAGTAAAGAACTGATGCAGGCTTGTTTTGATGATGATAATGACAGAATTATTTTCTGGCATAATCTACTGTTTGACTCTTGCGTATGTGCGCACACCTTTACGTATTTATTTAAACATACGACTTTTTACGGTATGGGTTGGATTATTTAAGACGTTGTGCCTAAAAAGGGAATCGTGTTGAGTGGTCTAAGTTTCGTTTGTAGAGATAATTGACTCGATGTAGTTTAAGCAGTTTTGAATCACATTCAAGTTCTTAAGAGTTCAAGTAGTTATTTTTGAGAGATTTGCTCCTTAGATACAAAAATTAATGGCTCAGAATACTTGGCGTTTCTCGTCGTAAATATCGACCGTAATAAATGAATAAAGAAAATAAATTAAGGATCTGTAATAAGGTGATCTAACACAGATCCATAGTCTATCAGTGAAGTCCATGGGATTGGTGAGCTGAAGTGGTAATAGATCGGTTATATGTTATGTCATTTTAAGTGTTATCTACCTACCTACACTTCTACTACACAACAATACAAAAATTCGTTATCCAGCGGGACGACTCAAAATCGCGCTATATTATCTATAGTCAACTATTATTTATTCTGTGCTATTGTCAAGAACATTAAGTGGAGAAAATTAGGTGAAATATTTTTATCCACCCGCTATGCTAGGCCGGCAGACTTGTCGGGCAATAGACTTAGAGGAGAAATTCCATTCCCTGGTCAACGATATTATAAAGATCGCTGGCTTAATTTATACCTAGGAGAAAGTCCGAGAGCTAAGAGGACCGAGATAAATGGTATAATTTGAGAGACTAAATATCCGTCCAGCAGTGGATCAAACACGCTGATTATAATTCATATTTTTAACCCCTTTTCAGATTTCAATTGAAAGGGTTAACCGCCGTATCACTACGGTGTTGCGAATGCGTGAGCTTCAGAATTCTCCAGGTTAAAATAGCTCCTAATCAGTCTGACTAATTGGTGTGGTGACTGGCAAATAAAGTGTCTAAATAAGTCTGACTGTCACACTTATTAAACTTAATTTACCAGCACGCAGTCTCGGACTCTCATACAAGACTTTGTATTACGAAGCTACTTCTTTCCATTAATCTCCTGACGCAGCAGATTGCTGAATGTCGACGGAGAGAAAAATGACGTCTGGACTGATTCAGATGCTTTCTTGATTAATGTCATATTAAAATGGTCGCATGACTTTGATTTATAATGAATCCCTAGATGAAAGCTTAGGAAATTATCTGTAACATTGGAATATTTTTATGTAGAAGACAAAAGTCCATTTATCATAAATGTTTTCGGTTATAGCGATACAACCGCCAATTGTCCAGTAATTTAAGGAATCAAAATGTTGTGTATATTTTTTCTTTGTAAGTAGGTAATAAAGAGTTATTGTATTGTATTGTCCTCGACTGTAATAGTTGAGGACAATACCTAATATTACTTTTTAGGGTTCCGTACCTCAAAAGGTAAAAAAAGGAACCCTTATAAGATCACTTTCTTGTCCGTCTGTCTGTCCGTCTGTCCGTGTGTCACCACCAATTTTCTCAGGAACGGGTGGAGCTAGCAAGTTGAAATTTATACCAGATACTGAGGTCTATAGTGCCTATTGGGTGTATAAAAATCAATGTCTTGAGCCAGCACGATAAAAAGATATGGGCAAATTTAGATTTTCGCGAAAACTTGTAAGTACCAAAATTTACCTTAATTTTCACTTTTTTTTGTTTTCGGTATTTTTCCTTTGCGTGTGTTGTAAGACCTTGCTTGTGACCAAAATTGACAATTCTAGGTCGACCAGAAGAATCAAGAATCAAGAATCAAAGAATCAAAGCATTTATTCAGTATGTAGGCAGTATAAATATACGCACATATACACGTCAAAATCATAAATCATAAAATAAATCATAACCAATTATCAAGTAAACATAGCAAAAGCAGAATTTAACGCTTTGAATTAGAAAAAAAAAGTAATGAACCATTCAGCTGTCATCCAATCGTTTACGTCAGAATATTAAAAAAAAAATTAAAGTAGGTTAAAACCAACCATACATGTAAGTGTGTGTTTCAGTACTTCAGACAATTTTTATATAAAAAAAATAAAAAAGTGAAATAGTGAAACACAACATAGAGAAACGCATACCGATCACAGTACATATCATGATCCAAATGGAACTGATAGTCCGTCTGTCAGCTGCATAATATTGTTTAAATAAAAATAAAAATGGCAAGCCTAGAAAGAAAATCTGCGGACAAAAGGGGAAAACTGAATGGCTGTTGAATCTACCGGTGTTTCGGAAATACTCCCATCAGAGAAGAAACACCAAGAAACTCTATGGGGCTTGTCTTGTCATTTTATCTTTTTTTTTTAAAATTAATTGTACATGTCAGCTTTAATATTTTAACAATATATTATTAATTATAATACAATTTATATTTGTTCTTGGAACTTGGGGCATTCAGGCCATGCATTTTTGTCATCCATATAGTCACCTATTGTATAGTATGATTTTTTCATCAAATTGGATTTTACATAGATTTTAAATTTGCTCATAGGCAATTGATCAATATCTTTAGGTAGCTTATTGTAAAAGCGTACACAGTTCCCCATGAATGAACCACTAACTTTCTGCAGTCTGAAATTAGGTATAATTAATCTATTTTTATGTCTTGTATTAAAATTATGTACATCAGACCTTTTCTTATAATCATTTATATTCTTGCGTATGAACAAAATATTTTCATAAATGTATTGACATGCCACTGTTAGAATTTTAATTTCCTTAAATTTTTCACGAAGTGAATCTCGCGACCTCATACTATATATAGAGCGAATAGCTCGTTTCTGCAAAACAAATATTGATTGGATTTCAGCGGCTTTCCCCCACAATAAAATGCCATAAGACATTATACTGTGGAAGTAGCTGAAATAGACCAATCTTGCAGTGGCTTCGTCCGTTAAAAATCTAATTTTACGTACTGCGTATGCAGCGGAGCTTAACCTACCTGCCAGAACCGATATTTGAGAACCCCATTGAAGCTTTGAATCCAGGGTGATGCCCAAGAATGTTGTGGATTCAACAAGTTCTAATGGTTCATCATTTATTAATATACTTCTATTTAGGATACCCTTTTTTACATTTGGTAGAGAGAAATTAATACATTTAGTTTTTTTTGCGTTTAACAATAAGTTATTGGTTGTAAACCAATTCAGAACCTGTGTTATTGATTTGTTTACATCGTCAAAGTTAGGTGTAGTCCTATCTATTTTGAATATCAAGGAAGTATCATCTGCGAACAAAACAATATCACATAGGACCGGAAGTACCCTATAGGTTTTCGACCCAAAACCTATAGGGTACTTCCCGTTGACCTAGAATCATAAAATTTGGCAAGAAGCAAGGTCTTATAGCACAAATAAAGGAAACATTCCAAAAAATAAAATAAGTTGATAATTAAAGGCTGTCCCCATACATACATAGTTTCACCCAATTAAGATAGGCCTCTGATTTATATGAGCGCTCATACAATTAAGAGGTCTAGCTTAATTGGTACCTACCAACGTTGGTACGGAAGCCTCGGTGGGCGAGTCCAACTCGACTTTGCCGGTTTTTAAAAGCTAGCGTTTCACCACTACACCACGCACCTGTTGGTAAGTGACGATGTGCTCAAGGTTTTTTTAAATTTCTGAATTGCAAGTTTGACCACTGATGTGATCGAAGATGGTGAACACGCTAGGCCTAGAATTGTCGTCTCTCAAGAGCTATGTGCTGCCGGAACACTGTAAGGCTATGGCAGCAGATTTTCTCCTTGGTGTGGTTGTAAGCTACAAATTTGGTAGCAAGTCAGGCGGAACATCATTGAGAAATACATTGATGCACGGCTAGGGTTTGAAACAGGAAACAACCCGATTACTATAATGGAGTATAAATCTCAAATTCAGACCAAAAAAATCCTAGTGTGGCGTTTGAAATTTTGAAGTCGGTTTTATTCGTTTTGTAAATGTTCTTAAATTATTAAAAGCTAAACTTTGTAAAAGCTGGGCTGATTTGGCTGAATTTTTTTTTTGTAGGGATAGCCAGAAGTATTTGTTATTGTTGAATACCTACTTTTTTTTACAGCGGTTGATGCTGTGTGTTCACTACAAGTACATCATACTATATCAGACAGTAGTTCTGTGAAAACACATTAACTTTTTATTACGTGCGAAATCTATAAAAGGTGTCGCATTCCACAGCTATTACATAAGTCCTTAGAGTAAAAGTGCGTCAATTTTTCACTCGGACATTACTTGAGTTCGACTCTATCGCGCAATTTATTCTCTTGGCTGGATAGTCTAAGAGCTGTAGAATAATTTTTAATTTTATTCCGTTTTTAGTATATGTTGTTATAGCGGCCATAGTAATACATATTTTGTGAAAATTTGGAGTCTCTATTACGGTTTATAACATCGAGCGAAAAAGTCTTCAGAAACATGTGTTTTGTATGGCGATGTATAAAATAAAGGGGGCTTTATTTTATATCTTTATTCTATTTTTAGTATTTACTGTTATAGTTAGCGGTTTTAGCTCTACTTATTTTGTAAAAAAAACTCAAGTCTATCTATCACGGTTCATAAGAAGAAGCAAAAGACGCCGAAAAAAACACGTTTCTTGATTGGAGACCCCCTATAACATTTAATTTTATTATGTTTTTAGTATTTGTTGCTTTAGCGCCTATAATAGTTCATATTTTGTGAACATTTCAAGTATCTACCTATTACAATTAAGGAGATACAGCCCTGTGAAAGGACAGACGGACGGACGGACAGCAAAGTCTCAGTAATAGGGTTCCGTTGGTGTGCTTTGGTTACGGAAACCTAAAAATAAAATAATGTCATGAGTATTCTAACCCCTCAATAACAATATAACGTTAACAATAACTTTATAACAATATAAAGTTATTGTTCCTCATTTGTTCAAATGTTAGGTATCTCCTAGTTTATATTTTCCCATCGACTACCGAATCTAATGGCGTCCGAAGGTTCGAAATTCTTTCGAAACAATTCGGGACCTTTCAATGGAGCTTTAGAATTTCGAGGATAAACTTCGGGACTGTAAATGCCATCTTTGTTGTACAAGTGAATATTTGTTTCTCTTTCTACTCGTGCTAATGGATGGAAACAGAAATAAATAAAACTCATTCCCAATTGAATATTTTTAGGCACTTCAAAGGGCGACGTAAATAACGTTTTTTTGAGTTTTCCTCCCTGGTAAAATGGTGCCAGAAAATTACGTGATCGTCATCTATCTTTAAATCAACAGGGACATTAATTTTGCGATATTATTTAGAGAGTTATAGCTTTGTGCCGCTATTTTAACCGTGTTTTCCAACTTTATATAGTATCCACCTGTTGTGTGTTATCTTATTACTTTTAGTAGGTACTTATTAATCTTCAGTTCATAATAATGATTTATAATAAGCATTATTTGTTTACTTTATTATATGATTATTTATACAGAATTTAGAGGTATTTTTTTATCATTTTTGCCGTGTGTCTACTTTAAAACAAAATTGTATGAAAAATTATAACTATTTAATTTTTAATAATAATTTATATTTAATTTAACTATATTATTACCGAATTTCTAATTGATAGGACCGATAAACATTTATTTCATAGCGCCATCAACAAGAAAAAAGCTCGTAGTCTTAAACTTAACAGCCGAACGGATTTTCATGAATCAAAGCTAATAATAATAACGCTCTCGATTTAGACACCTTTCCAAAAAAAATCTCAATCAAAATCAGTTCATCCGTTTGGGCGCTGCGATGCCACAGACAGACACACAGATACATAGAGATACTTATGTTTAAGTGGTTATTCTGTGTTTATTCTGTGTGTTCACAGACACACAGTCGTCAAACTTTATAAGTTTGACGCCTTGAACACCCCTTCTGTTTGCATCAGGGGTTGAAAAACACCTTAACATCCTACTGAAAATTACTCTAATGGAATGCGAAATTAGTTAATTAAAAAAAATCCCATGACATCATTTTGAGTGACGAAAATTGAGTTGAACCGAAAAATTTTCTCACTTTAAGGCAAGTCAAATAACTCATCTCAGTTTACGTAAACAGGCTATCTTAATCATAATAACGACAATATTAAGTTTAATACCCTAGCAGCATAAGATGGCAGGTATGAATAAGTACCATTAGTGTCCCACGTTGGGCGCCATTAAACGTCCCATAGCCTTGATGAACATTTTAATAGTCACAACAGGTTTATTTTTGTTGATTTATATGTTAATAAATCACTTGTTTGTGTAATTTCAACCGACTTACTAAAAAGAGGAGGTTCTCAATTCGTCTGTGTGTTTTTTAAATATTTTTTGTATGGGTATGTTACGCGATTACTCCTCACGAGTCAATTGTGAACCGATTCGAATGATTCTTTTTTTTTTATTGGTAGGGTACATTTTCAAGTTGGTCCCATTGTAATTTCATCGAGATTTGATAAGTATCTCCAGAGATATGACGATAAACGTCTTAAACTGTCTTCTGAAACTGACTACTGCGGCATGGAAGTCGGTTGTTTTAGTTTTTAAACTATCTTAATTATGTCGAACTGCTTTAGGAGGAGGTTAATGTCAGCATTTAGGTATTTTTAAGTTGTTTGCATTCTTAATACAGGATAGGCAAGACCTTGTCCACTATCTCACCATATTTAATGACAACGCGGTCTAGAGAGGATCTTGTCACTATGAGAAAGACAGCAAATGAGACGAGGCGCTCGATTATCAACATTTGTTTAATCTACATATCTCAGCCTGTATTCCGAACTGAGTCTAAACATAAAACTTTAGGTCAAAATTTAAAACCACCTCCGACTGCTCTATTTATAATCTGTTTATTGAGACCATTCCAATGAACCCAAATGTTTCAACATCAACATCTCTGCTGTATGTTGGTGAGGATAAGAGTACTATGCATATTCCAGTAGATGTCCTAGCATTAAGTCAATGCTACTCTAAAAACAAATACACTATTTATTCGTAAAGTCCCCGTCACGAGAAGCTATAAATTATGTAAACAAACATCTTTTACTAAGTAAACATTTTATACTGCGAGATAATAATAAATTGACCATATTCGATCGACATGAAATATAGACGGGTTATATGAAAGTAACAACCTATTTAATTTAGTCGGATCATATTTTAACGACGCAAAGCGCTATCGTTTGTGTTTCTTGGTACCGGACGCAGGGATTGTAAACTATCGGGACGCCATTTTGAAATAAACGCGTCATTCGAGTTTCGAGTTTATTTTCACAATTTCATTTTTTTTTGTTGGTCCGAATGTTGTGAACTCCTGAACACTTGTTTACATAATTTATAGCTTCTCGTGACGGGGACTTTAGATGCTACCATGTTCTTATAATATCATTGAAGTAAGAGGATATCAAGTTTCGAACTGATCAGACTTATAAAAGTTGATCTCATAGCGTCATCTAGAAAATGCTAATCAAATCCGTTCACTCATTTTAGTCTTAAAACGACTTAAAGTATATTCACGAATCAAAGCTGAACACTCTCGATGAAGACACTATCAAACAAATAACCGGCCAAGTGCGTGTCGGGCCACGCGCAGTGAGGGTTCTGTAGTAGCCTGTTATTCAATGCAAGTCTTTACCCGTTATAAACAAGCAACTAGGTACTCCGTCTTTGTCACTTTAATGGATTTATACTAAGGATTTTGTATTTGGCACAAAATTATCCAACACCCAAGTTCAACGATTATTACTGTTAAACTAATAAAGTTATCTTAACCGCTATAATTTTCCTTTAAAGTTCATGAAATGCGCTATTATCACGAATTTTGCCAGATTTTTCAAGCCAGCAGTTTAGCTTTTAGAGGGGGGGGGGGGGGGACGCCCTACTGGAACAAAAAATTTGCACTTTAAAGTTTAATATTTCGTAAATGAAGCATTCAATCGAAAAATGGTATTGGCAACCCTTAAGTCATGTTAAAAGACCTATTCAACGACACCCCACACGATGGGATAGACGATGAAAAAAAAATTCATCCCCACTTCACACGAGGTAGGGGAGCTACCCTAAAAAAAAATATTTTTCAAAATTTTATTTCAGCACTTTGTCGGCGTCATTTATATTCATACTCCCACAAAATTACAGCTTTCTAGTATTAACGGTCTCTTAGCAAAACTTCGGACAGACAGACAAACGGACATGACGAAACTATAAGGGTTCCTTGTCAGGACTACGGAACCCTAAACATCAAAATCTGTTCATCCGTTTGGTCGCTACTATGCCAAAGAAAGACACGTACATACACATGTCAAACATATAACACCCCTTCTTTTTACGTCGGAGGTTAATAAAATAAGCTACATTCACATTTAGCGTAAACAAACCGTTCACACCGCTACGGTCAGCGTACCGTACTATTTTGTGCTAAGCAAAACCCTCTGATATTAGTGCCATTAGAGTGAGTGAATACATAAAACGCTTCAGGGAAGGACCCTTAAATGTGAAAGCACGCTTTATTACCATAACTAGGGCCTATTTGAGATAGGTGTTCAGGTTTTAATGCGAAAAGATAAGAGGTAAAATGGCGAGTATACGTCACAGGTAGATGTTAGAATAGGTATGTTAAAGTCTTAAATTACAGGTAACTTGATACGTGTTTTGTGTCGCTCTGGCGTTTTAAATGTTAACATTATTTACGTTAGTGATAAAGTGATTACACGTCGTTAGTATCCTTATTTCGTTGTACTGTGTTAGTACCGTACTTTGGATTTGTAGGTAGCTTAGTTTTTAATTTAAATAAGGATAAAATGTGCCCCAATGCTTTGTCTACGTTTAAAAGTACTCGTAGAAAGAATCTTATGTATTAATGCATCAATTTCACCGAAACAAAAAAAACATACAACCTCTCACATAACAATAATTTTTAATTTTTTTAAGCGGCAATTGCCCAATGGCAAAGGCGTCGGATTTGCGATCGAGAGGTCTTGAGTTCGATCCCCACTCATTGCACTATTGATGTGAACCCACTTTAGACACAAGCATATTTAGCTTAGTTGGACTAGTAATGGGCAACAAACGTAGTTAGTAAGCTTTAAAAAAAACAACAGATGCCTTGTATCACCTACCTAACTACCAAACAGATGTATGTACCTACCTATACATGTATCTAGTATTATTTTTAATTTTACTGCACTTATAGCACCTACTACAATTTGATGGTTTGCAGCAATTACTTAAATGTATGAATGAAACGATAATTTATTCATGCGACCTTAAATGTAAGTTTTACAATTTGTTTGATCCCTTATTACACTTGAGTGGAACTTATTAATTCAAAATAGGGAATTTAACGTGACTTACGCGATGTGGATATAGCGTTCGAGAATTGTTTTGGCCTCATTCAGAGGCCTTTTTCAGGATCAAATCTTCAAAATTCCATAACAAATTTTACCAAGAAGATAGAACTAAATGTGTTGCCAATATGTCACCAATCCTAAACACATTAACACACACAACTCGGTCGCGATCATAAAACTAAGTAAATAACAAAGTAAGCCTGTTATGTTTACGGGTGACCATCAAAAACTTCATCAAAACGATGACTCTGTTTTATGGCGCCCAACGTGGGGCGCTAATGGCAACAATTCATAACTGCCATCTTGTGTCGCTAGGTTGTTAAACTGATAATGTGTTTGAAAACTAATTAACACTAATGTTATATAGATAAAATTGCATATTGGTAACAGGTTTTTATCTTTGGGACTACTACTGCTACGATGAATATTTACGTAGGTTAGTTACCTGCTTATTTGTTCGCGCTTTTTTATTAACCGACTAAAAGGAGTAGGTTCTCAATTCATCTGTATTTTTTTGAAGACCTTGGAACTTCGTATTTTCTAAACCGATTTGATAAATTATTTATGTTGGAGAGAGTGTGCTTCCCGTTTAGTTCCATTGTATTTTTTTCGAGATCTGACAAGTATCTCCAGAGATATGGAGATAAACACCTCAGAACTAAAAATTTGAACTAAAAATGACTAGCGTGGCATTTGAAGTCGGTTTTTTTCGTTTTGTGAACGATCATAAATGATTTAGTAATATTTGGCAGGAATGGCAAATATTGGCAATATACTGGCAAACTAAAACTACTATTCCAAAATTTGAAAATTCTTTCACGGGTATCAGCTTTAGTGTTCTACAGTAACATGGTCTATGCATTATCCTGTTATTTTTAAGAGGAACTAGATCGTGCGGTTAAAATAACGAAGTAGATTTTGTGTTATAATTTTACTTGGAGATCACTCTGTGACCGACCGGTAGAGTTACATTCTTCGGAACTTAAATAAGAATACTTACTTACAGAAATTAAATACAGTGCTGTGGACTATAAATGGATAGTCTTACTATAACATTAAATATAAAGCAATATTTATAATATGCTTAAATGCTTAAAATTAAATTAACCCAGATTCATATAAATATTGGTTATGTCCGTTGTAAACTTACACTTTCTGCCTTTAGGTTTATCAGTGAGATAGATTGATCAATTACCTGAAACAAAAATAAATACATTTTATGAAGGAGATTTCACTTTACATCGTCATTAACATTTAATATACTTACCACACAAAAACCTGAGAGCCAGTTCCCATTTTAGGCCTAGCGTGCTACCATCCTAGACCGCATCATCACTTACCAACCAAGGTGAGATAGTGGTCAAACGCTAGCCTATACGATATAAAAATTAATGATAATCAAGTTAAATTAAAAGATTTATTAAAAAAAATATTTAATCACACCTTTTCAGTTAGGTTCATGAAAGGACAATAGGCACAGCACATCTTGGAAATTGATCTGTAAAACGGATATCAGTAATATCGAAATGTCTCTTTAACATCAAATTTGTGTAAACATGCTATTGTAACCCATTTGGTTCAAAAGCGCAATGAAAGTTGCAACAGTGACTTCACACGATGTCAGCTCAGTCCGCCCCGATTGCACTAATAGATAAAAATCTATTAGCGATTGGTATAAGTCAAGAGATTTCGACAATTTACTAAGATGATTCGTCGATTTGTTCTCCCCGGTAGATTGCATTACTTGTATAACTATTATATAAAGATTTCAAAGTCGTTAATCTGTTTGACTGTTTTAAAAACGACTTCTAAATTTTGGGTGGTTTTGGAAGTATAAAATACAAAAACATATCATATCTAAAACACATCTAGACATATAATATCATATATAGATGTCATATATCATAGAAATCATATCTAGACACTTAGCGACTTCGGGTCTACCGGGGAAAACTTGCGCATGACCCCTAAAAACCCCAACCAACCAAACCAAACCCAACCCCCCAAAAAATTATGTCGGTCCATCCACCAAACACCCTGTATATCAGCAGAGACCGTCATGTAACATAGCTTTTACATAAAATCTAAACAATATTCTTAACAGTTCAAAATACTCTACAAAGATATGTAAAACTTTATCCCACTGACTATTTCCATAGCACGAGAATTTTCTACCTACCCGCTCTTTATCAGCACGTGCGCCCAACCAAATTAAATGTCAACGCACCGGCAAGAGACCGAGTCAAATTAAAATCTTAGCATTTTGCGGACGGCAGCCGTCGCGTCCAGACGTCCCCATCCGACTTTTAATTACATTTTGTAATTAAAATGCATACTTTGAGGTTATGCAACGGCATATTGGGAAATAAAAAAAACTAACATGTCGGTTTTAGTCGTTTGTTACGTGAGCCTTGTTATTTTTTAAGCTTTCTGTTTTGTATCAGAACTGATGTTTTGATTGTCTTTTACATTTAAGTGAATCGACGTTGGGCGGCAAGCAACCAATATATAAGATTGCAAGTTTTGCATTGATACGAAATTAACTTTTTAGGGTTTCGTAGCCAAATGGCAAAAAACGGAACCCTTATAGATTCGTCATGTCTGTCTGTCTGTCTGTCTGTCTGTCTGTCCGTCCGTATGTCACAGCCATTTTATTCCGAAATTGTTAGGACTACAGAATTGAAACTTGGTTGGTAGATGTTTTCTGTGAACCGCTTTCCGATTTTTATACAAAAATAAAAATTATAAAAGTTTAAGGGGGGGCATCCCATACATGGAACTGAAACAAAAAAAAAAAATTATCTTCAAACCTATACGTATGAGTGTCTATGGATAGGTCTTTTAAAATGACATTGAGGTTTCTAAAATAATTTTTTCTCAAAGTCAATCATTTGAAAATTGGTTTGAACGAGATACAGTCAGTAGTTTTAGAGATATAGCGACCGCAAAGATAACTTTGTTTTTCATACAAACAATATGAAAAACAAAGTTAATTTTGTAGTTGCGAAAAATCATAGTTATGGAATACTTAACTGTGTTACGGAACCCTACGAGTGCGAGTCCGACTTGCGCTTGGCCAGTTTATTTTAAGAACTGTCTTTCCTACTTTTATACGACACATGCGACCCTAATCAGTTTCAGTAGCAAGTTTGGGATGTTCATAAGATCTCAATAAATCGTAAAATGGGACCACCGTGGATATATATTCCACCCATGAAAAAAAAATCATTCGAATCGGTCTACAATTGGCGGTGTAATTGCGACTTTAAAAAAACGTACAGTTGAATTAGGAACCTCCTCCTTTTTTCCTTAGTCGGCTGAAAATCGCAGTATCATTTTATCCTAAAAACAGTGAAATGAATTATTTGTATTTTAGCACATATTCTAATTATATATGTATAACAAAATAAAACTGGCCAAGTGCGAGTCAGACTTTTGTCCCGCACACTGAGGGTTCCGAATTTCCGAAGTCCGAATGCCACGAACTTCTAACACCAATTAAGTAAATATTAACACAAAGGTAATTAATATAATTAAATAACTGGAAGACCGAGTGTTCGTACGACTAACTTTCTACTGATTCTAGCTAATTGTCGAAGCTCGTTATGTACAAAAATTGAAGATATATTATTCAATACTGTACACTATATATGTGCATATAAACTTTATCTTAACTAAGTAAACAAATCGACCGAGGCCCAAAAATTTGACAAATGAAACGCTTGCGCGTGCTAATTTTTCCTGTGCTGCCATCTAGCTGCGTCGAGGTGAATTAAATTCTTATCGTATCGTATCGTAAACAACACGTTTTTTGTTTCAAAAACCCTTTAATTTTTAACTTTGTTCTGTTCTTAGTATTTGTTGTTATAGCGGCAACAGAAATACATCATCTGTGAAAATTTCATCCGTCTAACTATCACGGTTCATGAGATACAGCCTGGTGACAGACGGACAGACAGACAGACAGACAGACAGACAGACAGACGGACAGCGGAGTCTCAGTAATAGGGTTCCGTTGGTACCCTTTGGGTTCGGAACCCTAAAAATGGTTGTCTGTAAAGTTGGTTTACGGACGATAATTTAACGTGACAACGTCATAACAAAACATTGATGTTCATGTTCATATTAATATGCATATCCATATTCACATTTATACAACAAAACATTGATAAAATCGGCGCATGAAGTGTCCTGTTACGCTCATTGTACGATGAGCGTAACGGGACACTTTTTCGTGCATGCATGCAGCCGGCGTTCATCGATTTATAGACGTTGTCACGTCAAAATACGAGTAGAATCTCAGAGTACAAAAGTCATCTAGTACCCTGCGTTATACAGCTTTTACTATTTTTTCAATTTTACCTCAGATCAATATATAGATATTTGCTGAAATATAAAAAATTCTAAATCACAGACAAACCAAAGAAAGTTTTACTGTTATTACCAAGAAAATAGCAAAATCAATTTGCACTAAAACAAAATTAAAGGTAGAGAAAAACCAATACAAAGAACACGCTGAGAGTATTAGAGCACACGAGAAAGGTTTAGCTCAGATTGGTTCTTGTAGCGAATACAACCTAGGTCAGAGGTGCTAAATTTATATAGTTTTTGGGTCTGCTGTATATTTTTGTACAAATTAAAAATACAATCTATACATTTCGCTAGACCCCTGTGAAAATATTGTAAGTCCCACGGTTCGTTTTGAGCTTTCTGTTTAGAATTTATGTTTATTTGTTAAGCGTAATTCTGTTTATAAGATCGAGCATAAAACGATTGAAAAACGCTTTTATTTTATGGATAAACATTAAACCCCCTTTAATTTTAAACTTTATTCTGTTTTTAGTGTTTGTCGTATAGTATAGTATTTGTAGTATGGTCATAATAAAAGATACAGTTGTTCAATATTGTACTACGGTACGAAACCCTACGTTGCATTTATTAACTTATAGGTAGATAGATGATATACAATGTTTGGCGGGCCGTGATTTGAGTACACCTGGGCTAGACTAATAATGTAGAGCTGAGGTGAATCTCCCCATATTCTTGAGACCAAAAAGTAAAGTCGGATTATATTGAAAATTGTTTGACTTCAGAACGAATAAGGGTTCAAAACTTCATTAAATTCTTCTTACGAAGGCTTTGAAACTATGATAAGTATTCATAGGGAATTTTTAAGAGAAACCTTTATATAGACACTGAAATATAGAAGGGTCGAAATGGGTTTACTCATAGAATATGAATAACTATGTAGAGTCAAGTACTGTTCAACACTGTGAGTTGTGTTTGCGGTTTAGTACCGCAAAGACAACTCATAGTGTTTCAGGTTGTAGCTTTTAATGACCGCAAAACATCTATGACAACATCGTCGTTGACGACAACACAGTCACTGGCAAGGAATTCCATTTAACATTAAAAAAGTTAAAATGTCAATGCAGGTAAATAAAAACATGGGTTAAGCTGGTTTGCCAGCTATTTAAGCGACAGACGTCAATGTGTCAGGATTGAGAACCAGACTAGCTGTTTAACCAATATCAAATTCGGCTTACCTCAGGGTAGTATTTTAGCGCCCACCCTATTTACAATTTATATGGATGCTATCTTAAAGCTTAACTTACCCAATACTGAACTAATATGTTACGCTGACGACACAGTGGCTATCTTTCACGGCAACAGCTGGCAAGAATGCACTCAGATAGCAGAAAGAGGTCTTGCGGAACTTGCACATTGGCTTGATATAAACCTGCTAACATTAAATGTTAGAAAAACGAATTTCGTAACATTCCACATTACTCAAGCAACCGGTCCCAAGTTAATAAATCTCAGGCTACATGTATACGATTGTCCAAACATAAATACTTTGTCAAACAATTGCTACAATCAACCGACCTGCACCTGCAGTGAAATTAAAAAAGTAGAACACACAAAGTACTTGGGTATTATCATTGACCAGAACCTTTCCTTTAAAATACACATAAGAACTTTATCTAAAAAAGTACGAAGAATTATTTATTTAATGAAGTCTCTGCGACCAGTAGCTAAACCAGAAGTCAGGAAACTGGTATACCAGTCATTATGCGAGTCCCAAATCCAATATTGTATAGGGGCTTGGGGAGGCACTGCTTAATCACATATGCTTGAACTTGAGCGCGCACAAAGGGCGGTTTTGAAGGTGATGGTTGGTCGCCCACGACGTTACTCCACCGACAAACTTTACGAAGAAGCAATGGTTCTAAGGGTCCGTCAGCTATTTATAGCACGTGCAATTGCTAGAAGACACCCCTTTGCAGCCAAGTATCAACCCAACAAAAAGAGACAGGCTCGGCGCCCAGTGCAGCCTCTCCCACCATCTAAAACTAGATTTGCTACACGTCTCCCAAAATTCGCACACATTTACACATACAACTCAGTCTGCAAAGTATTCGACCTCAGGGAATGTTCTCTAGCTGATTCTCGATATAAGCTCAGGAGATGGCTTATCTCCCTCTCGTACGAAGACTCAGAAAGACTTGTAAAATCTGGAGATTTCTAGAGCTCTGACATATAACTACACTTCATTCGTAAATAAAAGAACTCAAAATATATTATTATCATTTGCGCCTTTTACCTGCTACGCTACCTTTTATATGCGCCATCATAATAAAACAAAACCAAATAAATATTTACCCATGCAAGCATGTGCTAAGCTAACACACACACACACACGCACACACACACACACACACACACGCACACACACACACACACACACCCACACACACACACACACACTCAAGAGGTACAATACTAAGCAATGTTACATAATATGAGTTATTTTACTAATTTAATTAATTTATTGGTAAGGAATGAAATAAGACAATGTATAAAATATAAGTATCTTCGATTATTATTCACGTTATTTATTTTCTTTCTTAGTTTTAGGTTTTTTTACAATAAAGATATCCAAACAAAAATAGAAAAAAATCATTACAAATAAACAATATTATAAAAAAACCTAAACCTAGAGTGCCGCCAGCAGCAGGGCAGGGCCCAAGCTACCGGTGGTTAGGGCTGCAGAGAGAGGAACCTCCTGACGATGCGTGCCGTGTCAAGAAGTACCGCCTTCTGTATCTGGCCCTTGATCCAGCCGTCTAGCGAGAGTCTCTTGAGATGTTGGTCGAGACTCTTCGCTATTAGGCCGTTCGCAGAAACGACTATTGGGACAATGCTAGTCGAATCAACATCCCACATGGCGGTAACCTCGAAAGACAAGTCAAGGTACTTGCTGATCTTGTCCTTTTCAGCCTTCACGAGGTTCTCGTCATGCGGGATGGTGATGTCAACTAACACTGCCCGCCGCTGGGACCGGTCGACTATCACGATATCAGGTTTATTGGCGACAATAGTCCTGTCCGTGATAACCGATCGGTCCCAATAGAGCAAAGCTTGACCATTTTCAAGAACTGGCGCAGGTGCGTACTTATAGTACGGCACCTCAGACTCGACAAGGCCGTATTGAAGAGCAAGTTGCTGGTGGATGATCCTGGCTACGAGGTTATGTCTGTGCAAGTACTCGGAGTTAGCAAGATGAGAACAACCGGAAATGATATGTCTGAGTGACTCTCCGGGACGGCGGCATGCCCGACATATGTCGACCGTACCGTCCTTCATAATATATTTCCGGTAGTTGTTCGTCTTGATAACTTCGTCCGCAATTGCACAAACAAAACCTTTGGTTTCCCCAAAGAGGTCCCCGAATCGTAGCCAGTTCACCGACGCGAGCAGGTCCACATCGGGTCCCGTTAAGACTCGATAGAACCGGCCATGCAGCTCCTTGCTCTTCCATACGTCCTTGCGGTCCTCGGTGCTCAGCACCTGAGGCTTGCGCCAGTTCTCTTTGCCTAAGGACAGAGGGGTGAAAGTCTTGTCAACTGACACCACATCGCAATGCATCCCACACTCGTTGTTTAGGAAATATTCCCGGAGACTGCATACCTCACGGTTGTGGAGTGTCTTGGCATTTAAAAAGCCTCGACCACCCCATTTCCGTGGGATATACAGTCTTATAACAGACGAGCGTGGGTGAAGCATGCGATGTGATGTCAATTGCTTTCGAACTTTTCTATCCAGGGCGTCTAGTTCAGTCTGAGTCCACCTTAGTATGCCAAAGGTGTATATAAGTAGGGGCATAACCCAGCCGTTGAAGGCACGTACCTTGTTGCCTCCTGACAAAAGACTGTTAAGTACTTTTGTCAGGCGACCGAAGAAACGTTCCTTCACCGACTGTTTTATCCCCCCACTCTCGATACCCAATGACTCTGACATACCAAGGTATTCATAGGTGTCGGCTTCGGAGAGAGATCTGAAACTCATTGTATCAGAAAGTTGTAAATTCATTGAATTAACAACTTTCCCCTGCTGCACGTGCATGACCGCGCACTTATCTACACCGAACTCCATATTGATGGCGTTGCTGAAAGTCTCAGTGACTTTCAATAACTCCATCAAATCATGGCGCTTCGGTGCAAAAAGTTTGAGGTCATCCATGTACAGCATGTGTGAAATGACTTCACCCTCTCTCCTAAGCCGATAGCCTAGCCCTGAATCCTCTAATAATGTGCTTAGAGGATTTAGGGCTAGACAGAACCACAACGGACTCAGACTGTCACCCTGGAAGATGCCTCGCTCAATCCTTATAAAGTCCTGCGGACCAGAGAGACTGTCCCAACCACCCGGTTGACGAAGGACTGTGGTCCACTGCCTCATACAAGAACCTAGAAAAGACCTCAGAGTTGTATCAATTTTATACAACTCCAAGATCCTCTCCAGCCAGGTATGAGGCACTGTATCATAGGCCTTCTTGTAGTCAATCCAGGCGGTGGAGAGAGCACCTTTGTTCCGCCGGACTTGTTGGCAAATGGCCGTGTCGATGAGGAGGAGCTCCTTAGTACCACGGGACCCAACCTTACATCCATTCTGAGAGAGGGCCAAAATATTGTGCGCAACAATGTGCGAATTAATTTTAAACCTCAGAATAGATGTGAGAAGCTTGTACAGCGTTGGCAAGCATGTAATGGGTCTATAGTTCTTCGGTTCCGTGGTACTACCGGACTTGTGGAGCAGGAAGGTGACACCGGTTGTCATGAATGTTGGCAAGGAACCAACCTCGAGGGCTTGTTGGAATTGCGCCGCTAAGCAGTCGTGTGAGCATCGAATCCACTTTATCCAAAAGTTGTGTAATCCGTCCGGTCCTGGACTTTTCCAGTTCTGGGCCGTACGGATCGCACAACTAACGTCTTCGGGGCTAATACTAATAGCCCCCATGGATTCGATAGGCTCACACGCGCGCTCAACGACGCTCATCCAATCGCCCTCAGTGTGTTCGACGGGCACCGACCAGATACTACGCCAGAAGTTATTCATGGTAGTAGTATCCGGACACTGCTCCTCATTCACACGTTGATTGGTTCCTTCCCAACCTCGGTATACCTTCCTTTGGTCACTTTGGAAGAGGCGATTTTGATAATAGCGATCTACACGCGCTCTATAGCGACGAATACGGTTTGCCAATGCATAAACTTTCTGCTTCAGAAAGTCAATGCGTTCCGTGACACAAGTCATGTAGTCCCGGGGTCTAATCCCGGTCCCAGCAAAGGCCTGGTTCACGAAACGCATGACTCGGGGGCGATGATTACATGGGACTAGCAAAACGTTTAGGGCTCCCATTAACGCCAGGTTACGTTTATTCATTGGCAAACGTGGTAGTCGCGGCCTAGAGTCAGGATTAGTGCGATACTCCAAAATCGCGTCTTCCAAAGCCCTCCTCAAATGCTCATTAGTCTGGGTACTTACGTTAGTATTCGTACAATCGTCTGCGTCTAGCGCGGCATCCGCCGGGGCAGACGTCGAAGCCGAGCCTGTCGGCCCCTGCGTCGACGACACACTGGGCGGGTCCCGCGCTAAAGCAGAAGTAGTAGGAATAATAGGTAACGCCTCCAGACGCAGCCGATCAAGCGCAGAGTCGTCCAACAGCTTGAGCCGCTGGATGGCCCGCACCTGATCCGATAGTCGTTGTGCGGTAACGGTGACGGCTGGTTCAAGGGCCTGAAACAGAGGTAGTATCCTATCGCGGTACGCGGTCAGGTTAGTTCCTCCCTCTGTAGCCCCGTAGTAGGCGCGCATGCAGTTCTCATTTAAAGACTGGGTCCATCGCATGCGACGCGCTACACCACCGGTAGCGAGGGCCGGGCGCGGAGCAGAATGCCCCACAGGCCCCAAGCGTGCCGGAAGCGGTGGCCGTCCTCGTCGTCGCGTAGATGGTGGTGGCGGCGGCGGCGGCGTAGGCCCGTCGTCATCACTCGACGAGCTGCCCTCCGGGGGAGTGACAAACTCGTCTCCCGACGATGTGCTCGGAGATGATGCGGCGGGCGGAGGTGGTGGGTGCGCGCTTCTTGTCTCCGCTAGACATCTTCGAGATCTCGTTATCATTTTTTATCACTTTTATCGTAGTTATTTTGCTTGCACATTATTTTGGGTTTGTTGATATATGACATGATACGTCAAATGAGAAAAACGATGTAGATTAAATTAAATGTATACTGAATTTTGAACACTATTTTCTTGATGTAAGATTATTTGTATATTGTATTTACTGTTTTTATGGTATAATCAAGGTTGAAATAGCAAAATTCACAAATAAAAGTAATATAAAAGAAAAAAAAATTCTAAAAGACGTCTCGTCTGAGCGGTGTCAAATTTTTATTATTATTATGTACGTATTTTTTTATTTTTTTTTAATCTAATTTACTATTATTATTTAATGAGTACCTAATCAATTTAATTTGTATAGTTTAATGTAGGTAATAATATTATAATTACTTCATTTTGTTACCTCGGTTAGCAATAGTTTTTAGAAGTGTTAATTTTCATTACTAAGATTATATATTGTGTAGCTATGAATCAAGAAAATTGTCACAGGTATTTATGTAAGTTACATGATGCGTAGATTGCGAATAATTAATTATCAGTTATATTTTAAGTGTAAATATGCTCATCACATACAGATTTTCAACATGAGACATTCGAATTTGTCACCCACCGGGCTCCCAAGATACAGGCTTAGCCGAGTTTGGGGCCCACTGTTATTGTATTGTTTTGTACCTACCTTCTTATGCAAATAAATAAATTAAATTAAAATACGCTTTACTCGCAAAAAAAAAAAAAAAAAGTACTCAAGTTCAATAAATAAAGCAACTTCATTTGCATAATAAGTACCCATAACGTCAACGTATCGCAACTTCACAAAATCGCTCTAATATACAAAAGCTCCGATAAATCATCTAAGGGTCGAAAGTTCTGCCATAAATAACGTCTGCATTAAATATCCGTTTTGGATAAATAAGTTGTTTCCAGATTTTCGTATACAAAGGAGTATAAAAAACGAGTGGACAAGATTTACTTAATGTAAGCTTTATATTTATAGGCTTTGAGTTTTGGAAGAGGATTAAGGTCTTTTGTTTAAGAGTCTCGAAGTACTTACTTACTACAAGGAATCCTTTTGGATTCGTTATGTCTACCCGTCTTATTTCTTGAAAGTCGAGCTTTTACGTGTGATTTTTAACCGACTTCACAAAAAAGGAGGAGGTTCTCAATTCGACTGTTAAGCGAGTGTCGAGATTAATCTTTATTTTTTTTATGTTTGTATTAAAATCGTAAAGTGGTTCACAGTATACATCTATACCAAGTTTCAACCGTGTAGTCCTAATAGTTAGAGTGACATACATGACGAATCTAGAGTCAGTTCACACCGCGACGCGACGCTGCATTTGGAATAGCGCGGCGCAGCGCGGCGCAGCCAGAAGCCGCGTGGCGCAGCCCGACAATCTCAATGCAATTTGTATCTTATTGTGTAGTTCATAAAGTTCAATTATTTATCACGCGGTTCGATTATTTCTTCCCGCTGCACCGCGCGGTGCACGGTCCAGCGGGCGGCGCGGTGCACGGTGCATTTCCACGTATCTGCACTACTACTAAATCGATTTTGATGAAATTGGAAATGTAGATAGTATAGGTCCTGAAATAAAACATAATAAGGTACTTTAATTTTCAAAAATCATCCCCTAATATGGTTAAGCAAAAATGATAAAGTTTCTATGGTAAATTTTATTACATTTGATTCACTCAACATTCGTGTGCAAAATGAAATTTGTAAGTATAGAAAACATGTATTCCCTGGTTCCATTCACTATGTAGGGAAATATAGTATAAGAAAAAAAAAATAATGAAGTTATTAACGCGGGCGAAGCCACGGGGCACTGCTGTAAATAAAGTTCTTTTTTGTAATACTCTCTTAATATGTGGGCGACGCGTCGCGTCGCGTTGTGAACCGACCCTAAGGGTTCCGTTTTTTCCATTCGGCTACAGAACACTAAAAATCATCAGAACTTATATATTTTCACATGGCAATACTCAATGGTTTTGCACAACATCGAAAATCCCTGAACCACATGGAATTGTTATCGTTCTATAGCATTGCTTTTATTAAAGGCGCATTACTATTCTGCCCGGCACTGCCTGCCCGATGTCTTTGCTAACCGTTAAAAGTGTATTTTCACTCGATTTAGAAAGAAAACAGAGCTCTGTTTCTATTGAAAATAATGTGTGTATTTATTTCTGATCGTATAGTTTGCTTTTTGTGATATTATTTAGAATTAAGACAATACTGCGATTCAAAATGTATAACCATCCCCAACTGATAAATGTAAACCTACTCGGTTCATTGAGACTATTCCAAATCGCCCAAAATCTCTGCGTAAGTTGCTTATGAGTAGAGTATTCTGCAGATTCAAGGAGATGTCCCAGTATCAAGTCAATGCTAACATGTTCTTACAATATCATTAAAGTAAGAGGATACCGATCATAACGGTTTAATCTTACTGACGGACATAATCTCATCTTACTCCCAACTTTAAATTCCAGATAAGCATAACTTTGACCGCATTTTCACCTAATAACTATGATATAGGTGAGATAGTAGTCAAATGCTTGTCTGTCCAATATAAAAGTCGGTTAATACGTTTTTTAACAAAATAAATAGAAAACAAATAATTAAGATAGTTTTCATGCCCAATTTTCATGCCCCGCGATTCAGTTTCAGTAGCAAGTTTGAGACGTTTATCATCATATCTCTGGAGATTTTATCAGATCTCTATGAAATTGCAATGGGACCAACTCGGTAATTACCCTACCGATTAAAAAAAGAATCATGCGAATTGGTTCACAATTGACGAAGTAATCGCGTAACATACATACAAAAAAACATACAGACGAATTGAGAACCTCCTCCTTTTGGAAGTCGGTTCAAAAATATGGCGGTTCTCATAATTTAGGTAAGGCTGTATGATTAATCCCCAATTTACGTCCAAGTTTTCTTTCCCTTGACCAACCCTCTGATTTTGACAAATGATGTGTCAATCGATTTTTCTTTCCCTCCCTTACCCACATCATCTGCAGCTATGTGAGATTACCTGAATGACTCATGTATGCTACTAACTGTGTCCCACGGTTTCGCCTGCGAGAACACCGATTAATAATATTAATTGCCTCTGTCGCGCGCACTTATAGTAGAGTCAATTTAACAAATCACATTTGACACTTCATCAAAATTCAAATTTTTATATTTTTTTAAATTTGTATCTTTTTATTTACATATTTTTTTTCAGTTAAAAAAATATATTTATTGTAATAAGGATAAAAGCAGACAATTTTACGATTTACTTTAAATAATAAACTATTCTATACAAAATAAACTTTTTTTTTCTAAAAAACTGAACCTTGTTACAAGGTTACGTGGGTGAACCCTCTTTCTTTTTAAACACTAGAAATGCTACTAAACATATCGGAAAAATGATTAGTCGATAAGTTGAATTGATTAAAATAATTACGTGTGAAGGAATGTTTAACCATAAATGAATAACCACATCGTGACTATAATAAAATATATTATTATTTTAAACAAAAATAATTAAATAGAAACAAAATAAATGATGTTATATGTTTTTACTTTTTTACGTTTACATTGTTTGTGATATTTTGTTGTTTCCTAAATTAATAATGATAATATAATACAAAATAATAAGAAACAGTTAAATAACTTATGAATAATGAAATAGGGAAATTATCATTTATTGATTTGATTTGATTTTGAACTCAATTATACATATTGTACCTATAAGTACTTCTCCGCAATAACTGCACCAAATTCGTTGAATGTTTGAAGACTGAAGTATCGATTCATTCAGTCGATCGATGTTTTTAAGCACGTCACCTCACTATGAAGCCAAGATTGACAAATGTCAAATGTGATCTGTTAAATTGACTCTACTATAGGTTACTCAACGCCGTGGCACACAATAATGAATAGTACAAGTGGCCGTGATACACCAATACCAGGACACGGTAATATTATAATACAGTATTGTGACTCGGTGTGTCCCTGAGATCAAAAGCTAACGCAACAAATTATATTACCGTGACCAGGATCTAGACAATATTTTCCTGCAAGTGGCAATATCGTATATGGAGACATAAATATGCCTCCTTCTTGCATAAGTTCGTCATCATTATCATCATGTGTGCCCCCCTGCCTGTGAAATTACCTATTCACATGTCTTCAGTTCCTAAAAACAATCGATGGATGTCGATACTTTCTTTCGATACCAAAGTTAATAAAACCGGCTATGTCGGGTTAAACTCTCCCACCGAGGCTTCCGACTAACCAATTAAGCTAGACCTCTAAATTGTATCAGCGCTCGTATAACTCACAGGTCTACATTAATTGGCGCAAACTACGTATGTATACACCCTTAAATTTTCAACTTTTTTTTTTTTTTGGAATTTTCCTTAATTTGTGCTATAAGACGTTGCTTCTTGCCAAATTTCATGATTCTAGGTCAACGGGAAGTTCCCTATAGGTTTTCGACCCAAAACCTATAGGGTACTTCCGGTTTACCTAGAATTGTCAATTTTGGTTATAAGCAAGGTCTTAGAGCACAAGTAAAGGGAAAATTCCGAAAAATAAAAAAAGTTGAAAATTAGGGTAAATTTTGGTACTAACAAGTTTTCGCGAAAATCTAAATTTGCCCATATCTTTTTATTGTGTTGACTCAAGACTTTGATTTTTATAGACCAAATAGGGACTATAGACCTCAGTATCTGGTATAAATTTCAACTTGCTAGGTCCACCCGTTTCTGAGAAAATCAGTGGTGACACACGGACAGACAGACGGACAGACAGACGGACAGACAGACAGACAGACGGACAAGAAAGTGATTTTATAACTGACTCTGACTCTAATCTTATCCACATACCGCTTTGTACAAGTCTTTTACACTGGCTAGCACCGACCGTCACACTGGATCTAGGTAAACCGATTGGCAACGAGCATTAAAATATTCCGAGTCCTTTTAATAACAGGAAAAAACATATAGCATAAAAGTACCAAGAAACATTCCCGATGTCACTGACCCTACATAAAGGCAGTTATACATTCAGCAATCGGCTGTGCCAACCTAAAAAGGCAAGCATCCTGGTCACGGATACAATGGCATATTCGCGTTGCCAATTTTGGCGAAGCTTTTTTAAATGATTCTGAATCGACTGCATAATCATACTGTTTTGTACCGCCATCATTTATTGTATTGTAATTTTATTTTAAGATCTATTCAATTTTAATTTGATTTGAGGAATAGGTGACGAATAATGCTACCACGCTACGTTAGATTTTTCTTTTTCTACGTCTGACGCTCCAACGAGGTTGGAGTTTTTGTCTAGCTAGGCTTCAGATTCATACAAGTTCTCGCATTCTCGCTGCTACCTGATGACCTTTCATGCTTCATACAATTCTTTCTTTTGTCCATCATTCTTTCATGCTTTTATTGGTGGGATGCCAATACTGCCTTCCCTATACTACGCTAGCTATGTATTTTATTTTATATTTCTTAATTAAGGGTTTTACACCGTCGAAAGAACGTACACATTTTGATTTTTCTATTGTTACAAACTATGCTTACAGGTATACTTCTTATTACTACTTTTTAACATATGCACCGACTATATATATTTAAATATATGTGGGTGTATTATATTGTTACATGTTATTTTTTATTTTTCATGACAACTTTACTTATAACTAGTTTGCAATATTCTATAAATCTTAATCTAGTTTCTACATTGCTCATTATTTTACTTATATTTACTATACTTATATCCATATCTACTTCTTGCGCACAATCAAATCTTTGCCTTCCATATATAGGACATTCCACGATGACGTGAAGGGCACTCTCCTCGACACTGGGATCACAAGTGCATGCTGGACTCTCCTTGCACCCAAAACGATGCAGGTACGAGGAGAATCCACCATGGCCTGTCATAAATTGTGTTACAATTTGCTCAGGTTCTATTTTTTTAACGAGAGGATATGCTGCAATCGCGTCAGGGAAAAATACCTTTGTTGTTGATGCTGTTTCTCCGGTTTTGTAGCGTCGGTTCCATTCGCCAAGCGATTCCAAACGGATTTGTCGCTTGACGAATGAAACCGGGCACTTGTCGTAGTTTGCTTTTGTCTTTAAGCGCAATGCTGCGCTCTTTGCTAGTTCGTCTGCTCTCTCGTTTCCCTCCAATCCTGCATGTGCTTTAATCCAGTACAATTCTAGGACCTTTCCGTTTTCATTAATTGTACTTATATTAATCCTGGTTTTTACAGCCAGGGGATGGAGGGAAACGTTGTTTGCTACTGTCTCGAGGGCAGACCTAGAGTCACAGTATATATTGCAGCGCGATGATTTGCTACGAAGTGCCAAGCTGGTGGCCTCTGACAGCGCCAATAGTTGCGCCTGGAACACGGTGCAGCACTGATCCAATTTAAGCTTTCGGGTACTCACCTCTTCGTCATTGTCCCATAGGGACAATGCCGCGCCGACTTTCCCCTCTAGCTTGCTGCCGTCAGTATAAATATTCAGGCCATTGTGGGTATGTTGTTGGAGTGCTGCATCGTCCCCCAGGCAAGTGTATTTTATCCTTGTCAGTTTGGCTGGGTGTACGTTTTCACTAAAAGTAATGGGTCTCTCGATATCCCTGTCTCCTACTACTTGCTGGGTGTATCCCTTCCTTACTTCATAAAGTAGAGCCGCTTCTCTTATCCTGATATCCAGGGGAAGCAGTCCGGCAAGCAGTAGTGCCGAGCTGAGTGATACCGTTCGATATGATTTTGTTATTTTTTGTGCAAAACCTCTTTGTACTGCGTCTAATTGTTTTTTAACTATTTGTTTGTTTGTGGTAGGTGCCCACGCGCTCGCAGCATGCATGACTGTTGGCTCCATAACCGCCGTGTAGATGGACCTAATAACTTCAGGGTGTAAGCCCCAGTGTACTTTTGCTGCTCTACATAGCTGCTTAAAGAAATTTATTGCCTTGCGACAGACATTCGCTACGTGTGAGTTGAAGGTGAGTTTGCTGTCGATTGTTAGTCCCAGTATTTTGATCTCATTTGATGTGCCAATGTCGATCCCGCCCATGTTTAAGCGTGGTGTGTCATATTTCAGTTTTCGTGTAACAACCATTGCACTTGTTTTGTGCGGTGCGAATTTTAATTTGTTTTTGACACCCCACGCCCTCACATACTCGAGAACGGCATTGGCGCGATCTTGTATGGCTGAGGCAGTATCTCAATCAAACACTAGGACAACATCGTCAGCAAACACCTGAATATATTCTCCTCTCGTGTCTAGTGTTTTTAATAATGGGTCGAGGATCAGGTTCCACAGGATTGTCCCTGCGATGGAACCCTGCACGCACCCTTTATTATTGGCTTTTACGTACTCTTTGCCAGCGTATCGTACCTTTACCTTTCTGTCGCTTAGATGGTTGTCCAGAGTTCTCCTCAGATTTATTGGGCACTCCTCTTCTGCCAGACGAATCCTAATGATTGGCCACCAGGCGCTATCGAAGGCCTCCTCTATATCCAATGATACCAAAGTGACAATTTTATTTTGGTCTAGTTTAGATTTTATGTATTTCATTAGGGTATAGAGGGAGTCTTCGGCGCTCTTCTGTGGCGTAAAACCGTATTGGCGAGGGCTAATTCGAGGTATCAGATGATACTTTAAGCGTGACACGAGCATTTTTTCATAAATTTTCCCCAACACTGGTAGGAGTCCTATCGGTCTGTACGATTTTGGAGCGGTATATTTTTCTTTCCCCGGTTTTTTCAGTATTACTACCGTGGCTATCTTCCATATTTTCGGATAGTAATGGCATTCAAGGCATTTGTTTATGAGAGCCAGGAATAAGTCAGGGTCACTTTAATTACGCGGGCACAGATATCCGCGGTCAGGCCATCTTCGCCAGGAGCTTTTTTATGGTTGAACGCATCGACCGCCAGGAGGAGCTCGGTCTGCGTGAACGGTGGGTCGCAAGTTTCACCTTGATCTCCATCGTTCACTCTCTCCGCTTGCTCTCTTGTCAGTCGGTGTTCAACATTGTCCTCTTCGGCTGAATCCTCTGGGTAAAAGGTGTTCGCAAGCAGTTTTGCTGAATTTTCTGCGTCCAGTATTTTTCCATTTACTTCCAGAGGCATGTCCTCTCCTCTACTGTTTGTTCTGCCTAAGACCCTGTAAATACCGTCCCATACTCCTTCTTTGTCCTGTTTTCCGCAGAACTCCTTCCAACTTTCGACCTGTGCCCTATTTTCTTCTAACTCATATTCCGCCTTCTTTTGTAGATACTCAGCGACGACCTTCGCCCTTCGGATTGGAGCAGCACATCGGATCCTGTTTTTTCTGGTGGTGACGCTCTTCTTCATCTGCTCAAGCTTTTTGGACCACCACGGAATCGCCAACAAACCTTCGCTTTTCTTTTTTGGGATAGATTTGTTACACGCTGTTATTATAATTTTTGTAAAATTTACTATTGCTGTTTCTAAGTTTTCGTTTTTGTCTATGTCTCTAAGGTTTTCTAATGTTAATTTGTTACTAAGCTTTAATTGATTGAGTTTCTGATGAAACTCTTCCCAATTTGCTTTTGAAGTGTTGTAGATTCGCGTTGTTCTTATAATTTTAATTCCTGTAGACTTTTCCAATAATAAGTTGAAGGTGATTCCGTTGTGGTCCGAGCTTGTGAGACTTTCATCTACCATCCAGTCATCCACCAGATTCAACATGTCCGAGGAGCAGGCCGTCACGTCCACAAAACTATGGTATCTTTGGCCTCCCCTAATCGTGTCGAAAATTGGAATGGTGCCAGTGTTGAGTACTTGTAGGTCTAATTCATCCAGGGTTCCGGCCATGTCTGTGCCTCTTTGGTCAATTTTAAGGCTGCCCCACCATGTATTATTATCTTTGGTTAGATTACAACGACATGTCTACTAATAATTTCCTCCGGTGAAGGAAAAACATCGATAAGAAACCTCCAAACCCCGCATGGTGGTAGGACACTATCTAGTGTCCGCCTGGCCAGCTTCCACCCTCAACTTAGAAAATCTGTCGCCAAACATCTAATGTGTTTCGGCAGCTATCCTTGAGAGCCAGTTCCCATTCTAGGCCTAGCGAGCTAACATCCTCGACCGCATCATCACTTACTAACAGGTGAAATAGTGGTCAAACGCTAGCCAAAATGATATTTTAAAAAATATGTACTACACCCGTCAGATTATATATAGGGAGGTGCTAACCTCTGAAACATTACCATTATACCCAAACACATTGCAATATTGTCATCAACTAAGTTAACCGAGATCGCATCGTCAACCTCATTTTATATTCCTGACCCCGAGGACGGGAGTAGTTAAAGCGGAAATTAGTTTAGAATCACTAATCCAGTCCAACTTAGCTTAGTTTGGCTAGCGGCGAAATAAATTAGTTCGAATATCGAAACGATGATATAAAGCGATATCTGGAGCTTTAATATACACTTCTTAAGGTAGGATAGGATAGGATCGTACTGTAGCTTAGTTGGTTACAGCGCCTGGGCATGATTCCCAGGAGGCGCAGGTTCCAATCCCGACGGTATGACAAAATGTTTAATTGTGTGTAACAATGTACAAAAATAAAAAAATGTGTGTAACACTTAAAGAAACATAATATCTGAAGGTGGTTTTATTTTTATGTACTTAATTGCTCTATTTACACTATCATATTTGAAAGTCTAAGTCCTAGTCTTGTAGAGTATGACGGTATCGTAAAACTTCATAATATATTTAACATTCATTCATTTATATTGGGCATGTTCATATTGTGACTGGTATTGGTATTTCTGGCGAGAAAGGAATGAACGATCGAACTTTGACAGAAAATAGCGGTCATTGTAGTGATGCTAAAACTGCTAATTTGACAGGAATAATTTTATTACATACAAAACTAACACTAATGGCCAGTTTCTGAGTACATTTATGGAGAGTTTATCTATTCAATAACGGTACAATTGAGTAATATCAATAAAACTCAATAAACCGATGTCAGAAAGCGAACATAAAATGGCTTGTATTTACCTACCGACGCAAAAGGAAGGGGTTTATAAGTTTGACGTATGTATCTGTGTATGTGTGTATCTGTGGCATCGTAGCGCCCAAACGGATGAACTGATTTTCATTTAGTTTTTTTTGTTTTATAGATGTCCTAATCGAGAGTGTTTTTAGCTTTGATTGATTGATTCATTAAAATCCATTCAGCCGTTTTGAAACTATGGACTTTTTTCTAGTTGATGGCGATATGAAATCAACTTCAAAAGGTCTGATCCATTCAAAATTCAGGATCCTGTTACTTCAACGATATTCTAAGAACATAGTAGCATTGACCTGATGCTGGGAAACCTCTTGGAATCTGCGGAATACTCAACTCCTCACCAACTAACAGCAGAGATGTCGAGTTTGGACTCATTGGAATAGTCTCAATGAACAGATTTATACATAAATCGGTCGGGGGTTGTTTTTAACTGACTAAAAAAAGGAGGTTTCTCAATTCGTATATATATTTTTTTATGTTTGTTCGTGGATAACTTCGTTGTTTATGAACCGATTTTGATTATTATTTTTTTTGTTGGAAAGGAAATATCCCTAGAATTGTACCATAGTAATTTCATCGAGATCAGATAAGTATCTCCAGAGATATGGAGTTACACACCTCAAATTTGGTACTCAAAATTAATAGCGTGGCATTTGAAGTCGGTTGTTTTAGTTTTTAAACGATCTTATTATAAATTTTGAATATAGGCATTATTACTAACAAGGTTCGAGCGCTGTTTCTGAAATTGTACATCTATCTATCTACGTCTACGTCAATGGATTCCACAACGCTATTAGGTAGTCACCTACCTACAAACCTAGTAGATTTACCGCTTTGATTACCCACAAGATATTGAGTTACCGGTCATTAAACAAGCTAGTCAAATTGGGGAGCACTCTAAAGACTTTTTAAAAACTAATTAAAATCAAAATTAAAATACGTGTTGCCGATCTAGAGGCTTTAATATTAATGAATTAAATCTAGTTACAATACCTCTTAGCTAAGCTTAAGTCTACTTACATCTCTTGGAATACTTGCTCAGCATTACAAGAAATGCATCAGCTTTTGCTGAGCAAGCTGTCTCAGTCTAACACTGAAGGGTGAGGGGTAACCATAACTCCTCCATCCCTAAGAGCGAAATTATCGGAATTATCGATTTGAGAAGTTTTCCGATAATTTTGCACAATTTTCATGATATTTAAACGATAAAAATGCAATAAAGTTACAATTAAACATATGATGACAAGGCCTAAGGTAATATAAAATAAAACACTGATTTTAGAGTCTGTTTCCCTGTCAATAGCACTATTCAATATTTCACTATTCTGTAACGCGTATGACATATGCTTCACTTCATCCAGGTTGACCGCGTGCATGTTAAGTGCGCGTGCACTTGATAGACTCACGTTACGCAGTGACGGTAGGTTAATCATAGGAATTGGAGTTAAGTAGTTCGTCTCAATGTAGGTACGATGTGAACGCATCCAAATTCCATGGATTTCTAACTTGCAGGGCTCGTCGAGAGTTACGAGATAGGATCCGAATACAGGGTGCTTACTTATTTCGTTGTTACACTGTTGAGTTATAGTTGTCCTTAGTCTTGTATATAGTATCCAGTTTGCAGGATCGACCTTTTGCACCTTAACCTCTTCAATGTTAATCTGATGTTGCAAACAACAGGTAAGATTGTTGCTAAAATTCATAAGTTGCTGCACACAAGTGACTCCAGGATTCATAGGTATCTCCTCATCAGTGCACAGGAACTGGTTTCTAGCGGCGAGAGAGCGACATGGTTTCGAGACCGGTAGGTATTTTATTCCTTTCGCCAAAAGGTAAGGGTACTTAGGAAATATGGATAGGGTTCTATTTTCGGTTTCATTGAATATAGGTAAGGAATATATTTTAAAATAATTATAGGTACTATTATCTGTAAGAGGAATTTCCATAATGAACGTGACTCGGTTTCTCTTAACATATGATTTTACACAAATATTTTGTTCTAATTTTACCAAATTTTCTTCAGTAGGTGAATACATTAGGTTTTCAGAATTAGATATGAGTTTCAAATGAGTTAATAGCTCAGTAGAGTTTATAATAGACATATGTAATATAGAGTTCTTACTTAATGCTAGAGCGGTTTCAATTTCGCTTAGCCTAATGTAAATGGTACGAAAACTGCTTATAAGAATGTTAAATAAACCTAAAATGTATGTGGCATATACCCAATTGTCCTCCTTTGCAGCTAAATCTATTAACATTACTTCAATTCTTTTTAAACGATCATTAAACATTGCTGAATTATTAGTCATAGTTTCTGTAATATTTATAAAACTACTAAACATTTTGGAGACCAATGTAAGTTTCTTAGATATAATTGTTTGATCATATTTTAACTCAGTAGTCAATTTATCATATTTTAAAGCGTCAGCATGATCGAGGTTGCCTGTGATAATTTTAATTATAGAGCCCAGTGGATTAACCAGACCTCTCCTAAAGCGTTGTTGCGGAAAGAGTTGCCTATATTTATCTGTAGTTAAGTCACGTATGAACTCTGTATGCATTCTTATATTTAGAAATTCCTTATGATATGGCTTTTTCCAATCGATTAATTCGCTTAGTTGGTTTAAACTATTAACTATGTAATTTAAATCCTTATAAATCGTTTCTAAGTTTATGACCTTGATTATTGTCCAATGATCGATTTGAACATATGCTTGACCTTCCTTTATTGGTAGTATGCCTGGGTTTCCCTCAAGAGCCTGAAGATGAAGGGCCTGCGCCGGCATCCCTATCATGAGCAGAATGCACCACCTGTGGAGGGCGTTTAATGTTTATAATGGGCGCTTTTGTATTTCTTTCACCTATCTTGATCGGAACTATATTCCTTTCAACCTGATCTACTACTTCTGCTTTAGTATACCTTGGCTTGTCTTTACTTTTTCTTTTATTGACTCCTTTTACAAACACGGTTTTTCCTATTGGAAATTCCATTTCCACTTCACCACCTCTCTTTTCTCTAGCCTTTTCTTTGTTAATTGCCATCTTTTCAGCTAAGTGTTTGTATAAACATTTAGTACGCTTTTCATGATCTTTGACTAACTGTTGCATGTACATCTTTTCAAAATCTATATTATAAGGACTATTTGTATCCGTGTGTCCAAAAACTATTTCGAACGGTGTTAAGCCGGTAACGGAATGTATGGTATGATTATAAGCCATGACCGAGTATGTCATGACTGAGGCCGCGTCTGTACACCTTTTCTCGTATTTCGCCAATCTATAAATTTCGGTAATAGTCGAATGGAAACGCTCTATAAGTCCCATCGAGTTGGGGTTGTTGATGGTGCCTATATGTAGTTCAATTTTGTGTAAGCTTAAGAACTCCTTCATCAACTCGTTATTAAATTCCATTCCTGGGTCTGAGCTTATCTTTTTTGGAATTCCGTAAAACGAAAAGTATTTCATAAGTGCTCTTATTACTTCAGGTGTTGATTTATTGGATACTTCAACAGCCTGTCCTAACTTGCTAAATGAGTCGATGAGCGTCAAATAATATTTACCTTCTATTGAAAAAAGATCGATAAATATCTCTTGAAACGGAGCATCTTGCGTCTGAGTCAATTGAATAACCGGTTTGATGGGCTTTCGATCATATTTCATTTTACTGCAAGCTTCGCACGCGTTAATAATCGCTGTAACCGTTTCTTGCATTTTATCCCAACAGTAACTTCTACGAAGCCTAGTTAACGTTTCTTTAATGCCGCGATGACAAGTCTTACCCTCATGATACTTTAATACTATGGCCTTTTGTTCATGCTCCTCCTTCACGAATACTACACGTTTAGTACACTCATACAGTTGTACCATATCTTTCTTGAACAGCTGAATAACGATGTTACTAAATTGTCTACGGTGTTCGTCCTCTTCAAAATAAATAAAATATTTAATCTTTGGTCTTATGTATTTTTTTAGGAATTCTTTGATAAGTTCAGGGTTGTTTGTAGGTAGAAATGCTTCTAAAATTTTATGTCTATCTCGAGAAATGTCCTTGACATTCAACTCATTTCTGAACCATGAAAATACTAGTATTTGATTTGGTTTAGTGTCGATAGCCTCTTGCAAAATTGGTATCCCCGTGGATTCCATATCTATAGCTGAGTGAATAGTTTCGGATCTACTGCTTCCTGAAGCGGAAGGTATTACAGGTTTTTCAAAATCAGATATTCGTTCTGTATTTGAGAACGTTGACGCATCAGAAATAGACTCGTTCCCTGCGGAATCCGTACTGCTATCCGAGATAGTCACGGTTGCTATCTTGTAAGTATCGTCTTTGTGTGCTATCGGTTTTTTTGTTGTGATCTGTTCTATAGTTTTAACTACATCATTTAAATGTTCCTGAAGTCTCTGTTCCCTATCGTCTACGTTAACCATCATCGAACTTCCTTCGTCATCTGAATTTAAGGCGTTAATTTTTATTCTTGATAGAGCATCTGCGTTGGTGTTTTGCTTGCCATTTTTATAAATGATTTCGAAATCGAAATCCTGTAGGCGTAACCTCCAACGGGTAAGTTTACTGTTTGGATCTTTCAAGGAGTTAAGCCACGCTAAGGGGCGATGATCAGTATAAATGTAAAACTTTCGACCGTACAAATATGGTCTGAAATGTTTTGTTGCCCAGATGATTGCAAGTAATTCCCGTTCTATCGTGCTATAGCGTGTTTCGGTATCACTTAACGTACGGCTGGCGTACGCTATAGGTTTGTCGCTTCCTATTTGGCCTTGAGACAAGACGGCGCCTAAGGCTACATTTGAGGCGTCGGTAGTTAGCACGAATGGTTTTTCATAGTCGGGGTATTGTAACAATGGGGCGTTCGTCAAGAGTTCTTTGCATTTGTTGAAAGCGTCAATGTACTTTTGGTCAATAATAATTTTGTTTCTTTTCTTTAAACAAGATGTCAGTGGTTGCGTTATTCTGGCGAAGTCAGGTATGAATCGGCGATAATATCCTACTAGTCCAAGAAAGCTTTTGATGTCAGTTGTAGTTTTAGGTAATGGGAAATTCAGTACAGCATTAATTTTGTCATCGTTGGGTTTGAGTCCGTCTTTTGTAATAGTGTGACCTAGGTAAAGTACTTCCTTTCTTAAAAACTCGGATTTATCAAGTTGAACTTTCAGATTAGTTTGTCGGAGTCGGTCAAAAATTAGTCTTAGTTTCTGCAGGTGTTCGTCTAGGCTGGATGAAAATATTATGACGTCATCCAGATACACCATGCAGTGCAGTCCTTGTAGTCCTCTTAGTACATTGTCCATAGTGCGTTGAAAAGTTGCGGGTGCGGTCTTAAGTCCAAATGGCATTCTGAGGAACTCAAAATGACCATTTTGTGTACTAAAAGCTGTCTTTTGTCTGTCCTGTTTTTCGACTTCAATTTGGTGATAGCCACTGGCTAAATCTATCGTGCTGAAGTATGTACTTTTACCTAACTTGTCGAATAAGTCGTTAATGTTCGGTAAGGGATATTTGTCATCTATCGTTATGTCATTAAGTCGCCTGTAGTCAATTACCATACGAAATTTCACTTCACCGGATGCATCTGTCTTTTTAGGCACTAAGTGCACGGGTGCATTCCATGGAGAGTGTGATTCCTGTATGACGTTGTCTTGTAATAGTTTATGCACTTGGTTATTTATTTCATCGGCTTGTACCGGTGCTTGTCTGTAAGGTTTGACAAAAATCGGGTCTTCATTTTTCGTTCGAATTCTATGTTTAACTTGGTTGGTAAAACTGAGAGGCAGTTGGTCACAGTGAAAAATGTCCTTGTACTCTTGGCACAGTCTGTATATTTTGTTGTGTTCCTCGTCATTAGTATGGTCTAGTCGGAGTTTATTTAAATTTTCCTCAAGTAACTTGTCGGTCTGTATGTCTGTCGTGTCTGTAGTAAAGTTTAAGTCACATTTAGTATTCAAATGTTTAGTTACCGCTATAGGTTGTGTTATGGTCAACGCTAGGCGTTTTTCTGAAGTATTCTGTATAACAGTTGAGGCGTATCCATTTATACAGTTTACTAACGCGCTTGGCGTGCGGATGCCAGGTCCAAACTCTATAAAATCAATTATAGCTTCTCCCGAATATTGGTCGGTAGGTAACTTCACGCGCTGTTCACAGCGTGGGTGTAACTCAACAACATAATCCAGATTGTTATTAACAATTGGAATGCAAGTGGTTTTTGTTTTTAAAACCAGGTTCTTAAGGTCTATAATTGCATCCAACTGTTGTAAGAGGTCATTACCTATAAGTCCGTCATAACGAGAATCAACATCATACAAGTAAAACTTGTGGTACTCACTACTTTTGAATGTTGGTAGAAGTGGTATCACAATGACCTCGTTGTGTCTACTAGATGCGTGCGTACTGACAACTTCGAATGGTTCTTGCTGAATATTTTCTTTAAATATTTGGTAAGCCTTTTGAGGGCTCAAGAACGACCTTGTACTACCAGTATCTATCATCATTTTTGAGTTGATTTCGGGTATATAGATATAGGGTAATTTGAGATTAGGGTCACAATTTAACTCTATAATTTCTTGTTTTTGGTCGAGGCACGCATAGGAAAATTTTCAACTGCTTGACCTTGAGAAGAATCTGTTTGAGTTGGCATATACGTCATGTCTTCATTTTGTCCGTCATAAGCTGAAGCTGAAGGCATCAAGTTAGAGTCATCATAACTACCTAAGTCATAACCGTAAGCGTCGTTGTCGTATGCGTCATATTCGTAGTCGTCACAAGTATCCTGATCCTGATAACACTGTACTACGTCACCGTTATCATTCAAGGTTAGCTCGTTAAGTCTAAAACCTTGAGGTCTAGGCGGGGCTGTTCTCATCGTTACATCTGTCGATTGAAAGTTTGGTTTGTTAACCTGAGGAGGCCTGTAACCAAATTGCTGTGTTCCAAAATTTGGTTTATAACCGAATTGTTGCGGGTTGTTTCCGAATTGGGGGCGGTAGCCCTGTTGTGGCTGATAACCTAATTGCGGGCGGTAACCGAACTGTGGCGGTTGATAGCCTAGCTGAGGACGGTACCCGAAATTTTGTGGTTGACCTTGAGCCAATTGGGGCATCTTATATGGTCTTGGTTGAACACCAAAATTAAATTTGGGTGCCGCATTGTTATTAGCAAACGGAACCCCAAATCTAAACCCAGTGGGTTGCTGACTCGGCTGTGGATTACCACCAAACTTAAAACCTTGACCCTGAATTGCCGGTAATAAGGGTCGTTGCACACTACCACTACCAAAGATACGATTCCGCATGTTATACTGATCGTGGAAGTTTACTTCCTCCAGTACTGTACTAAGTGCATTCTCCAAGGTCGAAGTGGATTTAAGTCTCACTATCCTAACCATATTTTCAGGCAAATTGTATAAGAACACATTCAAGGACATGTTATTATATATTGCAATTTTAGCTCGTTTTAAATCCACATCATTTAATAGATTAACTTTTGAAATTAATAATGATCGAACAGATTGAATTCTGTTACAAAAATCTAAGTAACTTTCCCCGGATTTTATTTTTAATGATTCTAATTCAATACTAATACACTGTTCACTACGCGGATCTCCAAAGTGCTGTTCGAGCAGTTCTTTTAACTCGGACCAAGACGCAACATCATCACGCTCCGATAATAGCGCAGATGCGTTATCCGTGAGGCGACTAGTTATCGCATGATACACATATAAATTTTGAGCCTCATTGCCTCTATACCTGGTAATTACATATTCACTTTTTCGCAAAAATAGATTTAATTGTCTCTTATCTCCTCCAAATAAGGGGATCAGACGTAACATTTCATTCGGAATAGCTACGATTTCTTCTGCCATTTTTAGGTAGAGTAATTAGCAAGTCAGAGATTACACACAAGTAAATTCACACACAATAAAATATAGCGTAATACACACACAAATATAATATAGACACAGCTTATAAAGTCAATAAACAATAATTAATTAATATACACAATTTTTGTAAAAGTTGTAGAAATTTAATAGAAATATTGTCTATTTAATACATTTATTTTATTCCTAACAAAAGTTTTATTCACCAGATTAGTAATTAAGATCTATATAGAGACCAAATTTTATGATTATACACTATTCTATAATTATTACAGATTAATAATTTTCTGTATTCTCTACATTACACTACTCTATGTTATATGTATCAGCTTACACTGATAAGAAGGCACGGTAGAGTTTAATACCGAGAAACCAGTCACGTTATAATGAGCGAAGATCTATCTCAATAATAACACAATATGAAAATGAAAAATATGGGAAGGAAAATTAGGATGGCGAAAATTTCACTCACCAACCGGTCGCTCCCATACTCAGCTCTCTTAGAGTCCCTTTGACGAATTTGTTTTGGTTCGAGGATTTGCCTTGCAGCTATTCGCGCCGTAATCACGGAAAAGGTAAATTTGGATACCTAAAATCACGAAAAGACGGCACAGCCTTTAATAGCAAATCCTACCGGCTGCGCCAGTCAAATTGGGGAGCACTCTAAAGACTTTTTAAAAACTAATTAAAATCAAAATTAAAATACGTGTTGCCGATCTAGAGGCTTTAATATTAATGAATTAAATCTAGTTACAATACCTCTTAGCTAAGCTTAAGTCTACTTACATCTCTTGGAATACTTGCTCAGCATTACAAGAAATGCATCAGCTTTTGCTGAGCAAGCTGTCTCAGTCTAACACTGAAGGGTGAGGGGTAACCATAACTAGCTATTACTGAGGCTGATAGCGACAGTGACAGTCTTGTGTTATTGTCTATGTATTGTCTTTGAGATAGTGAATTAATTAATGTATAGGTGATGGAGATCAAGCAATTAAAGATGTTACAGCAGAGAAAATAGAGTCTAAACTTATGAATCTATATTTAAGATTGTCTAAGAATATGTGCTAACCGAGTTGAAAGAAAACCAAGTACTATACATCCATAATATTAAATAATAATATTATAACAATACATAAATCTATATATATATAAAAGAAAGTCGTGTTAGTTACTACACTTATAACTCAATAACGGCTGGACCAATTTTTATGATTTTTGTATTTTTGGAAATGTCTTTGTCAGGAATAGGATAATAAGTATTAAAAACAATGAATAATTAACCTAAAAAAATTATAAAAGAAAAAGTATTTTGCAAAAATGTTCCTGGGTTTCAAAACTTCCAATCATTTGATGTTCAATTGTTTATTCCGTCGACACGGTAAACCGCAAATTAATCAAGGTCATCGCTCCACACGACTAGTGTATTTAGCCAGTGTCAAGTATAAACATTCTTCAAGTTTTTGTGAATTCAAGTCATGTAGATTTAAAAAATGTTAATAAATGTTATGTACTGTCAGTAATGACAATTGTATGACATATTTATTGATTGTCAAATATGCGTGTGTTAGATTATTTTCATAGTACATACCGATATATACGACATATTTCCAATGTTTGATGATGATTTAATTTATAAATTAATAATGTTGCCTCAAATAAGGGTGTTTATACAGCGATAGATACATTTGAGGGTAGTCTAAACCTTACAAGATGTGCCAGAGGCGCCATCTTGGTTTTCTGTTAGACTGATGCTTTAAAAGGGCGGTAGAAACGTTAGATGGGACACTTTTGCTCGAGCAGCCTTGGGGCTAACATCGTCACCTTTACTCTGTTGGGAATATCGTTCAGACGACAAAGTGCTGTCCAACTCAATGAAGCTAAGTATTTGTATTACAAAATGTATAGAATAAATATGGCTAGAATGTGGTTTTCTAGGATATGTCTATAGTAATGATGGTTTCGCCTAGGAATGGTGATGATAGTGTTTTAGCTTCGTTGAGGGTGGTAAGGAAAGGCTATTAGGGGTGGTGGAGGCCTTTTGGGGGTAACCCCATAATATTTTGTATAAATTGTCTAAATCGGTAGTGATTTTCATGTGTTATGTCTTGTTGAAACTTGTTATAAAGCCTTGTGACTTAACATTAAATACTTATTGGTATATTGCTGTTCTTTTTGTTCTATTGTCTATTATAATGGTCCTGAGTCTCCTGATGGTACATAAACTGTTGTTATAATGATGAAGGTACAAATAAAATGCTTTCTCGGTGATGTCCTAACTTTTATATTTTATTAATAAGTCCTACCTATTAGCTGAAGTATAGGCAGGTAGTTTTGGAAGTAGTTCCAAGTGAATATTTAGCTCCAGACATATTAAGTTTATGGTAGATTACTAGACTACCGGCTACCACCCATCTTGTCATCTATGTGGTAAGCTAACACGTGCGTTCAGAAATGTATGCTTACAAGCAATCAAGACAATAATAATCAATGTCTAATCAAGTTTATTTGTCAGAATGGAGGTAAATCCAGAGACATGCAAGAATGTGATAGCCAATTTTAATTAGCATTTAGAAAACTATAACGTCGAGTCTTTTCATCGCCGATACCATAAAGCCTAAAGACAAAAGTCTTTAATGAGTGCGTTCTACCTGTACTGACATACGGAGCCGAGACACATACGGTGCGACTGATTCACCAATTAAGAGTCACTCAGCGAGCTATGGCTTGTACTATTCATTATTCTGTGGCTATGGAAAGGGCTATGCTCATACAATACTATAATGATAATACTTAAATGGCGGTGTGGTCGTACCTTCAGTTTTCAGACAACTTAAAATATGTTGGCCTGATCCGAACATCTATTCCGCTTCTCCTCACTGACATTAGACCGACGCATACTTTTTTCACAGTAAAAAAAATAAATTATATATTTTTTTAAATATGTATATCGTATAAGGTCTTCGAGCATATACCAATGGAGATGTTAACGTTGTAATCCGTAAACATTTATTTCTGCAGATACTTACGGAGGACGAGGTAAACACGCATTGCACACACACAAATCACTCACTTTAGCGATCCCGCACACTAGCTTGAAACACGCACACAGTATTAAAAATACAGCGTAGTTACGCACGCTCATATGGCCAAAAATGGCTATATGGCCGGCAGAGGGGTACGCCTTGCGTTAACATCTCCATTAGTAAATGCTCGAAGTATAAGGCTAGCGTTTGACGACTATCTTATCTGTTGGTGAGGATAATGCGGTCGAGAATGGTAATTCATAAATCATAGCCCTATATCACGATACGTACTTGTTCTCCTAACCTAATTTAAATGAATACAGTACCAAAAATAAATCAGGATAATTTGAACTAATAACTACATTTTAATGAAATCTGTTTTCAATTTGCGTGTAGGTACTGTACAGCTGGGTCTTACGACTTTACTAAAGATTGGGACACAGTAAGGATAAAAAGTATTTTTTATTTGCTACCGTTGACCTAGATTATTGTTATACCTTTATTACCATATAATTACTTAAAGCTGAAACAACAAATTGCGAGTGTACATTAATCTTATATTTTATATCTTAAGATATTTAATCTTATTTAAATTAAAAATATATAAACATATTATTAGTAAAACTATACTAGAGTATATATATGACTATACTATAGTGCTTAATATGTTAATGTGAACGTACCGGCTTTTGTTCGCGTGTATTTACTTCGGATGTGCTCCGACCAGGTTTCAACCTAATACGTAGGTCATCGTCTGGGAGCGGCTAGGATGGCGGCAACGCACGTCGTATACCGACGCACACGGATAAGTACTTGCGGGCAGACTCGCACCATCACCCCGCACATCTCGCATCAGTATCTAGAACGCTGATCAATAGAGCCATCCAGATTTGCGACCCTCAACATGTGCATACGGAGCTGAAGCATGTCAGAGAAGTCCTTGAGAGCAATGGCTATAACTGGCGGCAAAGCTCTCGATGGGCGAACGCGAGCGAAAAAAAGAGACAGGTTACGGTAGAACGATCGCCGATCTATCTACCGTACGTCAAAGGTGTGACTGATAAAATCAGCCACTACCTGAGACGTAGGTATGATATTAAAACGACGTTCCGCCCGTTCTCCCAACTCCGCCGACTGCTGCGTTCACCTAAGGATCAAGAACCACTTATGGGACCTGGCATTTACAAGATTCCCTGTGAATGTGGCAAATGCTACATCGGTGAGACACGAAGAAACATCGCGACACGGATTCAGGAGCATATTAGAAGCGTCAAAAATGGTGATACCGTTCGCTCGGCGGTCGCAGAACACGCTCACATCTCGGACACCAGGCATTACCTACGGTTCGATAAGGTCTCTGTGCTAGCGAGGGAGAAGTTTTTCGTTCCTCGTAAAGTACGGGAGGCCATCGAAATCAACAGGTATCCTAATTTTAACCGGGATCGTGGGTGGACAGTACCGCCGGCATGGGTGCCAACATTGGGCGCTTCCTACCCCGATGCCAACATTCAACAAGGCTACCATGCAGTGGACACAATCAGCACAGTATGCCTACAACCTAACATAACAGTATTAAATAGCGATGACGAATCGGAGGCAGAGCCGAACGCAGAACCCGAGCGCACCCGAAGATCTACGACACCACCCTTGCCAATGGTAGCGCCTGTTTCGAGTCGTCAGTTGCGCCGGGAAGCGCGGGCGATACGACGTGCGTTGCCGCCATCCTAGCCGCTCCCAGACGATGACCTACGTATTAGGTTGAAACCTGGTCGGAGCACATCCGAAGTAAATACACGCGAACAAAAGCCGGTACGTTCACATTAAAATGAATAATTTTCGCGAAAACTTTCAAACTAAAATTGCTAACCGTTACGGCGCGGTATGTTTAAACAAAATAAAGGAGTTCACAAAACTTAGAATTAAACGCAAAAAACTCGAATGTGGTTTAGAATTTGTGGTTCAGTGCCGTGATAAAGGAGTGATACCGAAATTTATACGCGTTAAACCAGTGAAGTGCATTCGGGATTGTGATAAATTCTTTGATGGTGTAAATAAAAAACTGCTCCGACAAGTCATCACTGAGTACCGAAGAAGGTTGATGTACACAAACAAACAGGTGTATACCCTACATCTAGAATTATCTAATCTCATACACCAGGATCTGTGGCTTGTATTAGATGGTATGTCTTACATTAGATCGTCAAATATAGCAGATAAAACCGAACGCAGGCATTCGAAAAAGCTGTCAAACTTAATAACAAAACAACATTCGACTGAATCAGAGAAGTACCCTCAGACAGAAAATGTAACTAAGGCCGGGACACAACGAGCCAGTGATAACAATGTTGTTAATTTATCGAGTTTTATCTTAAGTGATGATGCTACACGAGCCCTATCCCGTGGACTTAACTTTGCTCCCGCACCCCGGAAAATTCCAACTGAACACATAATAACGAGCGTGGAAGACACAATCATACGTAATCGTGTTACACATCGGGACGCGGAGTATATGAGACAGGACATTGCATCAATGATACGGAAACTGAAGCCACCTAAAAGTAATGTGGGCAAAGGCGAGATGGAAGCTCTCAGAGAACTACGAAACAATAAGGACATCTTGGTGTTGCCAGCAGATAAGGGGAACGCAACTGTGATTGTGGACACCGGCGATTATGAACAAAAGGTACAAGAAATAATAAGTGACATAAGTACCTATGAGAAGGTGTCCTACAATCCTACCGCTAGAGTGACGACGAAAGTCCTTAAGTTACTAAAAGACCTGGGAGACGATAATTTGACCGCATATCTCCGGCCACACAACCCTACTACACCAAAAATCTACGGCTTACCAAAAATCCATAAGCCCGATTGGCCATTGAGACCAATAGTGTCCCAAATTGATGCACCCACTTACAAAATGTCCAAGCATCTGGCAGCCATTTTGCAGCCTCTAACTGGCAAAAGTAGCAGAACCGTGGTCGACTCACGACAGTTTGTCCACCTTATAGAGGATGTACAAATCCAGCCAAATGAATTGATGGTGAGTTTTGACGTCACGTCACTTTTCACCAATGTACCAGTAGCGGACTCCATTACATTAATCAGAAATCTTATAACTGCCTCCAACATACCTACTGCGTACATTGAATGGACAGAGTTCTGCCTGAAAAGTGGTTATTTCGTCTGGCGAGGAGACCATTATCGACAAGTGGACGGAGTGGCCATGGGTTCACCGATAGCTCCAGTAGTGGCCAATATCTTCATGGAGTGGTTTGAAGACAAGGCGATAGAGGACGCTCCTATGAAGCCACGATACTGGTGGCGCTATGTCGACGACGTGTTCGCCATTATCGATAAAAACGCGCTTGAAAACTTTGCGTCACATTTAAACACAGTGCACAGAAGTATCCAGTTCACTGTTGAGGAAGAGAAGCAGGGGAGCTTGCCCTTTTTAGATGTGCGTGTTATACGGAAGCCAGATGGCAGATTGGCCCACACCGTGTACCGAAAACCGACGCACACGGATAAGTACTTGCGGGCAGACTCGCACCATCACCCCGCACATCTCGCATCAGTATCTAGAACGCTGATCAATAGAGCCATCCAGATTTGCGACCCTCAACATGTGCATACGGAGCTGAAGCATGTCAGAGAAGTCCTTGAGAGCAATGGCTATAACTGGCGGCAAAGCTCTCGATGGGCGAACGCGAGCGAAAAAAAGAGACAGGTTACGGTAGAACGATCGCCGATCTATCTACCGTACGTCAAAGGTGTGACTGATAAAATCAGCCACTACCTGAGACGTAGGTATGATATTAAAACGACGTTCCGCCCGTTCTCCCAACTCCGCCGACTGCTGCGTTCACCTAAGGATCAAGAACCACTTATGGGACCTGGCATTTACAAGATTCCCTGTGAATGTGGCAAATGCTACATCGGTGAGACACGAAGAAACATCGCGACACGGATTCAGGAGCATATTAGAAGCGTCAAAAATGGTGATACCGTTCGCTCGGCGGTCGCAGAACACGCTCACATCTCGGACACCAGGCATTACCTACGGTTCGATAAGGTCTCTGTGCTAGCGAGGGAGAAGTTTTTCGTTCCTCGTAAAGTACGGGAGGCCATCGAAATCAACAGGTATCCTAATTTTAACCGGGATCGTGGGTGGACAGTACCGCCGGCATGGGTGCCAACATTGGGCGCTTCCTACCCCGATGCCAACATTCAACAAGGCTACCATGCAGTGGACACAATCAGCACAGTATGCCTACAACCTAACATAACAGTATTAAATAGCGATGACGAATCGGAGGCAGAGCCGAACGCAGAACCCGAGCGCACCCGAAGATCTACGACACCACCCTTGCCAATGGTAGCGCCTGTTTCGAGTCGTCAGTTGCGCCGGGAAGCGCGGGCGATACGACGTGCGTTGCCGCCATCCTAGCCGCTCCCAGACGATGACCTACGTATTAGGTTGAAACCTGGTCGGAGCACATCCGAAGTAAATACACGCGAACAAAAGCCGGTACGTTCACATTAAAATGAATAATTTTCGCGAAAACTTTCAAACTAAAATTGCTTAATATGTATTATAATATAATGCCCAGACAACCTAATTAATCGTCGGCTCATATTGGTGTCATTTTAAATCTATTTAAAGTGGATTTATACATTCATTTATCTATACTTGTTCCGGACAACGACGTACACCGACAATATGAACGCACTATGTATAGTTAGTTATAAGTTGTATATAATAAAGATAAGTTTTAGCTTAGTACTCTAGGATAGGTAGGGTACTTTGCCATGTATAGAGTTCGCATTTCGTTATAGCTTCGTATAGATAGACATATAATTTGTATTGTATAAACGTTCATATTCGTACAGGTAGATAGATATATAGTTTGTAATTGTATCGCATTCGTAAACAGCCTTATTATAGATAGATTTTGTTAGATTCTTATTAGAACATAGGAATATAACTCGTATAAGGTTTGTAATAGTAAAATAGGTCTTATAGGACTACAGACATTCGTAAAACCTAAGTAGATAGGTAATAGATAAAAATAAAGCATGTTCGGCTTTAATAAATGTAACAGATAGTCAACCTAGACCAGGTTAGGTTTAGGAATAGGGTTGGTACTTGCAAATAGCATAGGTCTGGGAGAGCTCCGCACTCTCTGATGGTTAGCGCTCGACTAAATAGCATCTCGGGAGAGTATATCTCCGAAAAGTCGGCATCTCGTGCGTGCGCCCACACAAGGACACGCCCCGCGAGACAGAGTGCGGGCGCTCCCAGACTATCGACCTCTCGCTCTTTTGCAAGTACCAACAACAATATAAATAGAGCGTCGCTACCGTGCCAAATTGTTGTGTGTTGGCATCCTTAGATCCGGACACTACCCCATCGAATGGAAAACAGGAAAAGTAGTGATGCTACCCAAACCGGGGAAAGATGCACGGAAACCTGAATCCTACAGGCCGATCACCTTACTTAGCACGCTGTCCAAGTTATTTGAGAAGGTACTAATGCCTTTCCTGATCAGGCACATCGCCCCAAGAGCAGAGCAGTTCGGTTTTCGCGCCGAGCACTCCACAACACTCCAGATAACAAAGATGCTAAATGAGATGGCTCGGCGCCACAACAGAAAAGAGACGGTAGTAGCCGTTATGCTGGATATGGAGAAGGCCTTCGACAGAGTCTGGCACGAGGGTCTTCTCTATAAGATAGCAACATCCGAGACGCCAAGGAAAATAGTCAACGTGATAAAAAGCTTCCTAGAAGGAAGAAAAATCATCGTATCGGTAGAAGACAAGCTTTCGCAAACGAAGATGGTCAGAGCTGGAGTGCCACAGGGAAGCTGCATCTCCCCCATATGCTACGCCTGGTACACCGACGACATCCCTGTCGTCGGGCAGGCGCAGCTAGCACTCTACGCGGATGATGCGGCCTTCTATGTGGCATCCAAAAACCCCACACACGCGGTCAAACAACTGCAAAAGACCCTAGACGCTCTCCCTGCTTGGTTCCAGAGATGGAGACTAGCAGTAAATGTGGCGAAAACACAAGCAATCTGCATGGGACGCAGAAATCACCCTACGCCACCAACACTAATGGGAAGTGAAGTACCGTGGAAAGAAACCGTTAGATATCTAGGAATAGACATAGACAGAAATCTAACTTTCACAAAGCACTTAAAGCAAGTGACCTCAAAAGTAAAGGGTGCAAGAGCTCGACTGACCGCAATCTGGACCTCCAGGCTGCCCATAAACACAAAGATTCTTATCTACAAGACATACGTAAGAACACGTCTCACGTACGCCGCTCCCGCCTGGTACCCCTTCCTGAGCGGGTCAAATAGGAAGAAGCTCCAAGCGCAAGAAAACCTCTCACTCAGGAAAATCGTGGGAGCGCCGCGATACGTGAGAAACGACGTTATTAGAAGAGACCTTAAACATGACGATCTCCAATGTTTTATCCGCAGCCTGGGGAGGAAGATGTTCGTAAGAGCAGACAGGTCAACACACGAACATATCCGCGGGATCGCTCCAGTACATGGAAGACCACCGGACAGACCAGGAAGAAATCAGAGCCAGATGAAACCGTATATAAGAGAGTACTTTATGGACAACGAGGAAAATGAAGACACGAATACCGAAGAAGAAGAAGATGATACAAATATCAGTGAAACAAATGATGAACGGAGGGATCCGCCGGAGGCCGCTGCCGTGGCTGCTGATCGGTCCGCTGGGCTTCCCCGAACGGGGATCAACCTGGCGCGGCTTGATCGCGCCGGCAACTAACGGTCACCGCGGAAAACCCTCCCGGATTCCTAAGTGTACACAAAAACACAAAAAGCCGCGCCCATCGTAGTGGGCGTAGAAGAAGCCAGGGGAAGAGGGCTCAGCCCTGACCCCCTCTCCCTGCACCAGAAAGGTGCAAGAGGTCATCCACAGATGATGCCAAATTGTTCAGTTCACCAACGGCGGCTCTAGAAGAAAGAAGAAAGGAAAACTAGGAAGAATAGTAAATAGTGATAGTGCCTAGTGAATAGCTCAGTAGCTATAAGAAGACTGAAGAAAGAATAAATTAGCGTTTGAAGGCTTGAAGACGTGTTTAAATCCCAGCTCCAAAGCTTCATAGTATAAGTGTGGGAATCCGAAGGCCTCTACCGAAGAAATACAGTCCACTGCTCCACCGCTGGGCTTAGGGTTCCCCACATTTTTGGACCTTCGTGGCCGGATAATTGGGACCTTAACAGTCTTTTTCAAGACTAAACGTTAATTTAAACGCCGCAAAAAGTCTTTTTTAAGACTACTTCTCGTCGACTCCGATAACAAACGCCGCAAACAGTCTTTTTCAAGACTTCGTTGACTCTTCGATCCGATATTCGCTACCATGCCGGTCACCCGCTCCACAGGAAGAGGACGAGCGCCGGCCTCCGAGCAAGAGTCATCCGCCGAGACCACGACATCGGGTACAACGGCGTCAACATCGGGTACTTCGCGCACCGGGGCAACAGTCATCACGGAGGAGCAACCTTCGACCAGCGGCTACGCGTCAGCGGCTGTGGTCTCACCAATGCGACGGGCATCTTACAGCTCCGCGTCCGCCGCGACGGCGCCACACGCCGTTCCAGAGCATCACACCACGACCGTGCCGCCCCCCGCCGCCTTGATGGCGCCACCGGTACCTACCTCCGCATCGATCGCCGCGCCGCCTGCCGCCGCGCACCCCCCCGCGCCGCACGCCGCCGCGCACCCCCCCGCGCCGCACGCCGCCGCGCACCTCCCCGCGCCGCACGCCGCCGCGCATCACATCGCCGCCGCCGTGACGCCGCGGGTACCGCCGTTGGGAGCGGATCCACACATCGGGCAACAGTACGAGCTTCGAGAGAGGCCGCCACGGGTCGCCGAGCCCGTCGAGCAGCGCGCACGCAGCCATCGTGCGGAATCTCGTCGCTCACAGCGCATCTCCAAGGCGAAGTTGGAGCTGCTACAGCTGCGCATCGAGTTTGCTGCGGCCCGCCTGGCCGCGCTCGAGCGCGACTCCGACGTCGAGGAAGACCTCGATGACGGTTCGGTGTACACCGAGCCTGAGACACAGCAACGCATCGATGCCTGGTTGGACAACCAGGCCCCACCGCCGCCGGTCTTGTTGGCTATGGCCAATGAGACCCTCCGCCCAGCTGAGACGCCACGTGAGCCGCTACCCTCCGTGCCACCGCCGCCGACCGCCGCCGTGTCACGTGATCACCCACGTGTGTCACCGCCAGCGAGTTTCGAGCTCCGCGCCGAGCAGAGCTACCAACCGTCGTGCCCACCTAAGCCGCGTGGACCGCTGCTCTCCGTGCCACAGCCGCCGCTGCCACCGCCTGTGCCACGTGATTCTCCACGCGCGCTGCTACCAGTGGGACCCGAGCTTCAAGACAGAAGCTACCAACAGCTACAGGACTTCGAGCTACGGCGTAGCCAGGTTCTACAACAGGGCTACGAGCTACGGCGTAGCCAGGAGCTACAACAGAGCTACGAGAAACAGCAGCTACGGCGTAGCCAGGAGCTACAACAGGGCTACGAGCTACGTCCGCTACGGCGTAGCCAGGAGCTACAACAGTGCTACGAGCTACGCGACAAGCCTAACTTCGTGCAACAACCGTCGATGGCGGGTCTACAACAGCCGCTTCCGCCGCCGCCGCCTGCACCGTCTGCACCGGCGGGAGCCCCCGTGCAGTCCGAGATTGCACAACTGAGCACCGCCATCACCCAAGCTGTCATAGCAGCAGGACAGCGCCCGAGATTCGCCGAGCTACCGACGTTCGACGGGTCACACTTCGACTGGCTACCGTTCCGCGCAGCGTACTTCGAGTCTGCACAGATGTTATCACCGACCGAGAACATCAACCGCCTGCGACGGAGCCTCCGGGGAAAAGCTCGAGAAGCAGTCAACAGTCTACTCATCACCAACTCAGATCCGGATCAAGTGATGAACACCCTCGCAACACGCTTCGGTCGACCCGAGACACTAGCGAAGACAGAAGTTCAAGCTCTTCGGTCCCTGCCGCGCCTCACCGAGTCACCGTCCGACGTGTGTGTGTTTTCGACCAAGGTGACGAACGCCGTCGCGATGCTGCGAGCCCTCAACTGCGGATACTACCTATACAACCCGGAGGTAGTGGAGAACATACTGGAGAAGCTGCCGTCGACCCTGCGACAGAGCTACTACCAGTTCCTGCCGAGCCAGCCAACAGACATGCCTGACCTAATGAAAATGGAAGCGTTCCTGAGACGACAAGCCGAGCTTTGCGGACCATTCGCGAAGCCGGATCCGGATGTACCCTCGCCAGCATCGGGGCCTCAAAGGAGGACGCAGCGAGTACACAACGTCGTCGAACAACCGCAACAGCAGCAGCCACAACAGAAGTCGCAGCAGTCAACAGCTCGTTGTCCCGTGTGTGAACAACCGGGACATTTCACCGAAGACTGCAACAGATTCGAAACAGCAGATGAACACGAGCGCTGGGACATAGCGAAGAAACAGCGGCTATGTTTCAGGTGTCTACGCTACAGGAGGCGAGATCACAGCTGCCGTGCCAAGGTGTGTGGAGTCGACGGCTGCAAGACCCACCACCACCGAATGCTGCACTACGAGAAAAAAGAAAAGGGTGCAGTGACCGAAGCCATCAACTCCGCGTGGACCACAGAGCATCACAGGTCTTACCTGAAAATGATTCCAGTTCGAGCTGTGGGGCCAGCGGGGACAGTCGACACCTTCGCGCTACTGGACGACGGTTCGACGGTCACCCTAGTCGACGAGCGCATCGCCGTCGAAATCGGGGCAGAGGGACCAGTCGACCCGCTGTACATCAACGGCATCAACGCATCGAAGTCGTCCACAAGCAACTCGAAAAGGATACAGATCACTCTGCGTGGCCCGAACAAGAAAGAAATGAAGATTCGAGCGCGCACAGTACAGAATTTGGACATCTCGCCGCAGGAAGTAAACAAGTCTGCGCTACGAGGCTGCAAGCATCTACGTGACATCGGCAGCCTACTGACGTACCAGCGTGCTTCGCCGGGTATCCTGGTCGGCCAGGACAACTGGGAGCTGCTGCTAGCTTCGAGGACACGCCGAGGCACCCGAGACCAGCCGGTGGCGTCGCTGACGCCGCTCGGGTGGGTGCTACACGGGGGCTACAGCAGAACGCTCGGGAAGAGCATCGACTTCGTGTCCTACGTCACCGAGACGCCTGAAGGTGCAGCCCTGAACGACATGGTGCGAGACTACTTCACCATGGACTCGCTGCTACTCAACCCGCAGAAGCCGAAGTCGGACCCAGAGCAACGAGCGCTTCGTATCCTGGAACAGAACACCGTCTGCAAAGAAGGAAGATACGAGATATCGCTACTATGGCGTAACGAGGACGCCACGCTACCCGACAACTACGAAGCTTCACTGAAACGTCTCCACGGCATCGAGAAGAAGATTGATCGCAACCCGCAGCTGAAACAGAAGTACGATGAGCAGATGGAAGCTCTCGTCACCAAGGGCTACGCTGAGCCCGCACCCGCAGAGAAGACAGAAGGCAGAACCTGGTACCTGCCGCACTTCGCCGTCGTCAACCCGATGAAGCCCGACAAGCTGCGTGTCGTCCACGACGCAGCTGCCAAGACCCGTGGAGTGGCGCTGAACGATCTGCTCTACAAGGGACCCGACCTACTCGAATCGCTACCGGGCGTCATCATGCGTTTTCGACAACACGCCGTCGCAGTAACCGCGGACATCAAGGAGATGTTCATGCAGGTGAAGCTGCGCCCAGCTAACCGAGACGCACTGCGCTACCTCTGGCGTGGTAACCGCCGGGACGACAAGCCGCCCGACGAGTACAGAATGACTTCACTAATTTTCGGAGCTTCAAGTTCACCGTCTACAGCAATCTACATCAAGAACTTGAACGCAGAGAAGCATCAACAGACGCACCCAGAGGCCGCAGCTGCAATAGTAAAGAAGCACTACGTCGACGACTACCTCGATAGCTTCACCAACTTTGAAGACGCCGTTCGAGTCGCGAGAGATGTTCGCGACGTCAACAAGGTCGCCGGCTACGAGCTCAAGCAATGGAAATCCAACGTACCCGCACTACTCGAAGCGCTTGGAGAGCAAGCTGAAAATCACTCGACGGAGCTCTACAAGCCGGACATCGCCGAGCGAGTACTGGGACTCATATGGAAGCCGACAACCGACGAGCTCACCTTCAACCTGAACATGGCCCGCATACCGCTGCAGCTACTACAGGGCAAGACACCGACGAAGCGCGAAGCTCTCCGCGTCGTGATGTCACTATTCGACCCACTCGGCTTCGCATCACCTGTCACCATTCGAGCGAAGCAGATACTACAGGAAGTGTGGCGCCGCGGCACTGCGTGGGACGACGCGATCGACAGCGACTTAGCCGAACAATGGCAAGAATGGACGTCACACCTACAGAAGCTAAACGACGTGAAGATTCCTAGGCGCTACCTAGGATACAGCGAAGCCACTAATTTACAACTTCACGTGTTTACAGACGCCAGCGAAGTAGCATACTCAACAGTGCTATTTTGGCGGGCGGTTTCACCGAGCGGCACCGTCGAGCTGTCACACATCGTAGCCAAGGCGAAAGTGGCTCCACTCAAGCTCACCAGTATCCCGCGCCTCGAGCTGCAAGCGGCCGTCATGGGAGTACGGCTGGCCGAAGCAGTAATAGAAGAGCACGAGCGGAAGCCCGACAGCAAGACCTACTGGACCGACAGCCGCACCGTACTTTCGTGGCTGCGTACGGGCTCGAGATCGTACAAACCGTACGTAGCGCATCGTGTCGCCGCAATAGAAGAATCGACAACAGTCAGCGAGTGGCGCTGGGTGCCCACTAAGCTCAACGCGGCGGACGACGCAACCAGAGATGTACCTGCCGACTTCAACAGACTTCACCGGTGGTACCAGGGACCAGACTTCCTCTACCAGGGCGAGGAAACATGGCCGACCGAACCAACAGCGACTTCGTCTACAGACACCGGTGAAGAACGGGATCATCACCTCACCGAGCTACAACACCGGCGGGAGCTGAGCGTCCTGCAATTCGAAGACGTCGTTCCTACACCGGGCTCTTCTGCTGCAGGCAGCACGGCGGGAGAATGTTCCGGACAACGACGTACACCGACAATATGAACGCACTATGTATAGTTAGTTATAAGTTGTATATAATAAAGATAAGTTTTAGCTTAGTACTCTAGGATAGGTAGGGTACTTTGCCATGTATAGAGTTCGCATTTCGTTATAGCTTCGTATAGATAGACATATAATTTGTATTGTATAAACGTTCATATTCGTACAGGTAGATAGATATATAGTTTGTAATTGTATCGCATTCGTAAACAGCCTTATTATAGATAGATTTTGTTAGATTCTTATTAGAACATAGGAATATAACTCGTATAAGGTTTGTAATAGTAAAATAGGTCTTATAGGACTACAGACATTCGTAAAACCTAAGTAGATAGGTAATAGATAAAAATAAAGCATGTTCGGCTTTAATAAATGTAACAGATAGTCAACCTAGACCAGGTTAGGTTTAGGAATAGGGTTGGTACTTGCAAATAGCATAGGTCTGGGAGAGCTCCGCACTCTCTGATGGTTAGCGCTCGACTAAATAGCATCTCGGGAGAGTATATCTCCGAAAAGTCGGCATCTCGTGCGTGCGCCCACACAAGGACACGCCCCGCGAGACAGAGTGCGGGCGCTCCCAGACTATCGACCTCTCGCTCTTTTGCAAGTACCAACAACAATATAAATAGAGCGTCGCTACCGTGCCAAATTGTTGGATCGCCGCGCTCGCCGTGTACGGACGTCTCTCCACTGCAAGTCGCCTACCGCTGTGTCTTCGTTATTTCCTGAGCAAATAATCGTCGACGGCACCCGGAGCTCCGTGCTTCGGAGGGGAAAATCTGCGCCTACGGATTGTCGGAGAGGTCGGCATGCTGGCGGTGTTGTAACCACACCGCCCTGTAACCGGCCTCTTCTTGCGTCGCACGGAAGCAAGGACTTCGAACCTCTGAAGCCATGGACCCGCCACCGCCGGGACCAACAAAAGGCCCTTTTCAGGGCCAACCGCAACCTAGTTCCGCCACCACGGTAACTAGCACCGCCTCCACTAGTGGAGAAGCCGAGCAACCATGTAAAGTAACCGGAGTAACCACCGGTAATGAGCCCGGCCCTTCTCAGGGCCATTTAGTAACCCCGCCGGCGCCGATTGACCTCACGTCACCGGTGTCGCGCGCCCCGAGCGCCCGCCGTCGCGCAAACGTCGCGTGGCCAACCTGTTGCGCCCGCTGCACCTGTTGCGCCCGACGCATCTGTTGCGCCCGCCGCGCAGCCCGCGGCCGCTCCGGACGCGGTAAAGAAGACGCCGAAATACCCACCGCTTATCGTCGAGCGTATAGAAAATTGGACGAAGAATTTTAAAGCGATCGCCGAGACTCTCAAAAGGCCGCCAAACGGAAAACCCTACGGGCAGGGTATTAAATTCAGCCCCGAAGACGAAAACGAGTACAGGGTGATCCAAGCCTATCTTACCCGACTTGAAAAAGAGGAGAAGATCAGTTGGTTTTCGTACTCACTCCCCGCAGAGAGAAGCCTGAAAGTAGCTATCCGGGGGCTACCGGCGGACACCAAACCGGAAGAATTAATAAAAGAATTCGAAGACAAGGGATTCGAGCCCGAGTATATCAAGCCGATTTTCGGACGACAAGACAGACCGGGTTGCGTATTTTACGGACTCTTCAAGAAGACGCCTGCGCTAATACCGGCCATTTATGAAGTAGACGAGCTGCTCTTTATGCCAGGCATCAAGATTGAGGCGTGGCGCGCAAAGAAGGGGCCTGCGCAGTGCCACAGGTGCCAACAGTTCCGCCACAGCTCGCACAATTGCCACAGAGAGCAGGCATGCGTGCGCTGTGGCGAAGAACATGCGGCGAGAGAATGCCCCCGCCCCCGCGAGAAACCCGCTACCTGTGCAAACTGCTCCGGCACGCATCCAGCCAACTATGGAGCGTGCCCAGTATACAGAAAAGAGGCCAAAAATAAGAAAGCCGGCACTATCGCGCTGACAATGTCCGGCAGGCGAGGGCAGGCCCCGATCACCCAGGCGACAGTTGACGAAACAGCCGCCGCCTCCCTAATGGCCCCGGCGAACGCGCCAGGCGCACGCGGTGCCAGAAGAAGAGGAAAGAAGAAGTCGGCCGCCCAAAGAAAACAGGAGAAAGAAAATGAAGCTTCGAAACCCGCCGAAAAGAAAGATTCGCTCGGGCAAACTATAGGCGTCCTAAAGGAGATCCTGGAGGCGGTCCAAGCCGGGACGGACGCAGAAACCGCTACCCTAATGGGCTTAATGAGGATCTTGAATAAAAATGGACAACAGCAGTACTAGAATTGTCCACTGGAATGCCAGCACGCTCGCGGGGAAGGCAAAACTGCTGGCCACCTTCCTCCGCGAGCAAAAAGTTGACATAATGCTGGTCAGCGAGACTCATTTGAGGGAAAAAGAAAATTTCAAGGTACCAAACTACCAGGTCTACAGAAAAGACGAGAAAACCTCTGAGGACAGAGCGTATAGAGGCCTATTAGTGCTGGTCCACAGAAAAATTGTACACCAACTGATCCCGACCGTCGAGTTCCAGTCCTTCCAGGCCTTGGGAGTCCTAGTAAACATCGCCGGTGAGAATAGAAAGCTGTACGCAATCTACAAGCCGCCATCTTTAAAGCTAGATCCGGCGGAAATCAGAAAGCTACTGGACCCGAAGACACCGACTATCATCGCCGGCGATTTCAACGCGAAACACGCATACTGGAACTCGATGCAGAGCAACCAAGACGGAAATGCACTCTACAAGGACTCTGTGGATCACCACTACGAGGTAGCAGGCCCCGATGAACCTACGCACTATACGGACCACTCGGCGGAGACCATAGACCTGGTAGTCTACAAAGGCCTCAGGACCCCGCCCACACAATCAGTACTCCCTGACCTGCCATCTGATCACCGACCAGTCCTTCTCACCATAAGAGAAGGATCTTATAAAGTAACGCCACCCACCAAAAAGAAACGGATCAAATGGGATATATTCCAGAAAGAAGCCGAAGAAAGAACTACCAGCATCCCAATAAAAAATGAGGAAGATGTCGAACGGGCAGTGAAAGACTTAACCTCGACCATACAGACCTCCCTCAACACAGCATCGCAGACCTCCAGGCCTGGTGAAAGGTTAGACCTGCCGAAAGGTTAGACAGCCTGGATAAGGAGACTAATCAGCGAAAAGAGGGAGCGAAGAAAAGAGTGGCAAAGAACTCGCTGCCCCCGCATAAAGAGCGAACTAAACCTTCTGGTGGAGAAAGTTAAGGCGGCGCTAAACAACCAAGCGGCTAAAGAATGGGAAGAACACATATCTTCGATAAGTGAACACATCCCCTCTGTCCACTACCTCTGTAAGAGAATGTCGTCCACACCTGAACCCGTAAGACCGCTCATCGGAGAGGATGGACTACTGAAATTTGAGGCACAAGAAAGGGCGGAGATCTTTGCCTCAAACCTAGAAAAACAGTTCCAGCCCAATGCATCCAGACAACCAGCGCACACGGCAGAAATAGAGGCCAAAGTAGCGGAGTACCTACAAGCTCAACCAGAGAGCGACGAAGAAGAAATCTTCTTCTCACCAGGCCAAATTAAAAGAGCGATCCAGAAGCTACCTAACAGAAAGGCACCAGGACCAGACCAAATAAGCAATGACGCCCTGAAATTCATACCCAACAAGACAGTTGCTGCTATGACCAGAACCTTCAATGGGATAATACACACCGGCTGCTTCCCGACTACATGGAAGACAGGAAGGGTGGTAATGATTCCAAAACCAGGCAAAGACCCGAAGAAGCCAGACAGCTATAGGCCAATCACGCTACTGAACACGATGAGCAAGCTGTTCGAAAGGCTCATCCAACAGAAATTGACGCCACACCTGACTCCAAGGCCTGAGCAATTCGGGTTCAGGGCAGAACATTCCACCACCCTCCAAGTCACGAGAATCGTGTATGAGATGGCCACCTCCTCGAACAAAAAGGAAGTCATAGCAGCAGCATTCTTAGACATGGAAAAAGCGTTTGACAGGGTATGGCATGAGGGGCTGCTATACAAGCTGTCAACGACTACCGCCCCCCGACAAATCGTCCTGGTCCTGGCGTCCTATCTTAAAGGAAGATCGTTCCAGGTCGCAGTTGAAGACTCAACATCAAGCCTGAAGCCGATAAAAGCGGGGGTCCCGCAGGGAAGCTGTATCTCCCCAATAGCTTATGCTCGGTACACCGACGACATCCCTGTCGTTGGGCGAGCTAAGCTCGCTTTATATGCGGACGATGCAGCGTACTTTGCGGCATCCATGAACCCAGCACAAGCCGTCCGCTACCTCCAGCAAGCCTTAGACGCCTTACCAGATTGGCTGGAGAAATGGAGGATGAAGATGAACGTCTCCAAGACACAAGCGCTAATGACTGGAATGGAGAGACCAAACGCCCCCAAAATAATACTAGCCGGACAAGAGATAAAATGGCAGCCTCACATAAAGTACCTGGGAGTCACAATAGATCGCAACCTCACCTTCCAGAAGCACAGTGAAGAGGTCATCGGGAAGGTGAAAAACGCAAGAGCTAGACTGAATCCTCTTCTGACCTCCAGATTGCCACTCCGGACGAAGCTTATGATCTACAAGACGAACATAAGATCCAGGCTGACGTACGCTTCGCCGGCGTGGTACATCTATGTCGCAGCCACCGGAAAGAAGAGGATTCAGGCTCAAGAAAACCTAGCGCTGAGAAGCATAGTGAGAGCTCCCAGGTACGTGAGAAATGAAGTCATCCGAAGGGATCTGAAGGTGGAAGGCCTGGACGCCTTCATTGGACATCTCGCCAAAAGGATGTTCGAAGCCGCGGACAAGTCAGCATTCGACCACATCCGCGGCATCGCACCACTCCACGCGCGCCCCCCAGACAGACCGGGAAAAAGAAGACTGAAGCCGTCACAGAGGGAAATTATACCAAAGACAGCCAATGTAGAACGGATAACAACAACGACTACCACTACTATAGAAGAGGAAGAAGAAGAAGCACAGGAAGACAGGGTGGGACCGCAGGCGGCCGCTGCCGTGCGAGCTGATCGGTTCGCTGGGCTTCCCCGAACGGGGATTAACCTGGCAGGGCTTGATCGCCCCGGCGCATAGTGGCTGCTTGCGGCACCCCCACCCGAGAAGCCCATACACAAAAGCCACACCTGTCGTAACAGGTGGAGATGAAAGCCAGGGGAAAAGGGCATAGCCCTGAACCCCTCTACCTGCACCAGTGGTGCATGAAGAAGCAACGATGCCAAATTGTTCAGTTCACCAACGGCGGCTCTAGAAGAAAGAAGAAAGGAAAACTAGGAAGAATAGTAAATAGTGATAGTGCCTACTGAATAGCTCAGTAGCTATAAGAAGACTGAAGAAAGAATAAATTAGCGTTTGAAGGCTTGAAGACGTGTTTAAATCCCAGCTCCAAAGCTTCATAGTATAAGTGTGGGAATCCGAAGGCCTCTACCGAAGAAATACAGTCCACTGCTCCACCGCTGTGCTTAGGGTTCCCCACAATACTAACATTATAAAGAGAGAACATTTGTATTTTTGTATGTTTGTAATGATTTGGCTCAAAAACTACTGAACCGATTTAAAAAATTCTTTCACTAATACATAGAATGGACTTTCGGAATGAAAATAGGCTATATATTATCCCGTTTAAATCAAAGGTACATTCGTGGAGACCTAATTTGCAACCTAAGTCGGCAAAAAAACGGTCGAAAAAACACGTTTCTTACGAACGCTGCTCAATTGAAAATAGATAGAAGAATAGTTTCTATGGAAGAGTTATACAACTTAATAAGACCTACAAAAAAGTCCGCGACAGCATATGTGTATCTCTTAAGGTTGACTCACAGTAACCATTTTAATCTTAAATTGTTGTTAAAAAATATTACATAACTTCCAAGGCTATTTTGAAGTATATAGTATTAATCCTTATCCAAATGATTACGTTAATTAGCATGGCCACATATTATAGATTAAAATTGTCCTTTACAGTATATAATTCAAATGAACACTCTAGAAGGTATCACGAATTTCACATACACGCATCGCAAAATTAATAAAATATTTGCAGTGAAACCACAGATTAGGTCATAGTTACTCCGAAAATATTATTATAGTCTTAGCCATGCTGTAGATCCCCATCATAATTAAACCACCCCGACTGATCTATGTATAATCTTTACAGTCGGGTCAGAATCAGGGTAACTATAAACAAAGTCCATCACTGCGTCTGTCTGTCTGTCTGTTCGTAATAATCTCAATAGCTACTGAACGGATTATCCTGCGGTTTTCACCAATAGCCAAAGTGTTTATTAGAAAGGTTTAGGTGCATAATTCGTTAAGGTTTTGTGTAAATTGGTTGAAATATGATGATGATTGTTAAATATGTTCATATTTTATATTCGATGCAACAAACTGATGCAAATTTTATAGGCATATTTGTTCTACCCGTGCAAAGCCGGGGCGGGCTGCTAGTTTAAAATAAAATGAATGTTGTAGTCTTTGCTGCGTAATTTCGTCTATTTTACAAGCTTTTATTTAACTTGCAATGTATGTACTCGTATGTACTCGTAACTATGTATGTTCGGGTGGAATCTTGGAAGCTAAATTAGACCCACTTCCCGATGTCCGATTAGACTCAAATTTGGGGTACTTATATATCTTCGATGACCATACAATGATATGGTACCATGGAGCTGGTCTGATGATGGAGACGGAATGTGGCCACGGCATCTCTGTGATAAATCAACATAACCCTACCGAGTTTAGGCTCGATTGATTCGTCCTTGAAGAGAACTTTTCACCTAGATGATATCTAGGATCTGATGATGAAGCTGGAAGGTGGCCCCGGCATCTCTGTGATAAATCAATGTAACTCTACCGAGTTTGGGCTCAATTGATTCGTCTTGAAGAAAACTTCAAACCTAGATAATATCCAGGGTCTGATGATGAAGCTGTAAGATGGCCACGGCATCTCTGTGATAAATCAACGCTACTCTACCGAGTTTGGTCTCGATTGATTCGTCTTGAAGAGATCGTTACACCTAGATGATATTTAGCGACTGGTGATGAAGCTGGAAGGCCACCTTCCAGCTTCAGCACGGCATTTCTGTGATAAAATAACGCAACCCCAGTGAATTTGAGCTCAAATGATTCGTCTTGAGGAGCACTTTACACTTAAATGATAGCCAGGATCTGATGATGAAGCTGTAAGGGGGCCATGGCATTTCTGTTATAAAGCAACATAGCCCCACCGAGTCGATTGATTTTCCGCGAAGAGCACTTTACCCATAATCACATCAAATATCTGTGGAATATTGTAAAACATCATGCCTTCTCTTAAATACTTAGGTAGTAGGTAGGTAGTCGGTATCTATACCTACCTACTAAAAAGTTAAAAATAAATTATAAATAAAAAATATTTTTAAAAATAAATTCTAGTAAGTATTTGGCGTGTAGGTACTTATTACCTATATTTTTAAATGCTTGAGGCAGTGAAGAATTACCTAGCCGAAAAACGGGTAGTGCTTCAAGCTTCATTGGCAAAGTACCGGAACATGTTATTCCGGAGGTTGCGGGTTCAAGTCCCGTCGGTACGAAGAAATTTTGGATTGTGTTTAACAATTTACAAAATATAAAATTGATTAGGCATTGATTATTATTGTCTCGATTGCTTGTAAGCATACATTTTTTTAAGTTGCATTATGTCTACACACGGTAAGTGTTTTTAGCCAGTGTCAAATATTAAAATTTTTCAAGTTTTTATCAATTTTGGTCGTAGAGATGGGTCAGAGTCACATTTCAGCTCAGTTTTCAAGTAAAAGTCTAGTCTAAGTCATACCTTCAGTAAAGATGAGGTGTTTACTGAAGACTTTCAGTGGAATTTTGGTGAGAATGCAAATAGCATGTTTTTCAACATTGTGCTGTTTCCCTACACACGCACACATTCAAAAAAAAAAATTAAGAAAAAAAAAAGTCACTAAAATAAATAGTATCCTATGTTCGTCTCCTGGCTCTAAGCTACTTCCTCACCAATTTTCAGCCATATCGGTAAAGCCGTTCTTGAGTTATTTTAGTTAGTTATATTAGTGTAACTAACACGACTTTCTTTTATATATATAGATTTATTAAGACTGGCTTTCGGGTTAAGGATTCTTTATTTCTGACTTTACATAAATATTGGAACGAAAAGCGCTACAGTACCCTTAGTACGAGTTTTCATACCAAACTCGATATCGTATATCGAACAAATTTTGTATGAAAAACAATACAGCGCCTCTAGTGGTTTTTACAATTCATTTAATTTAGACTTATCAGGGAGCCAGTATAAGTCGAAAACTATTTGAGATCTGTCAAAAGCGTTTAGGATGAAAACTCGTACTAAAGGTACAGAACTAAAACTGGAAATTGCCTGAATTGCTACTTTACGTACCCGATGTAAGACCAGCCTAAGCAACCCCGGGGCGAAGCAATATATTTAGAATCTACCTATCTACCTACCTATCTACATTTTCTTCTGTTACATGTCTGAGGTTTCTTTAAATGTAACTGTAAATGAGATAAGTAATAAGTAGGTTCTCGTAGTATGATTGTACTAATTTTGTTTACTTTTAAGCGAAGTAAAATAACTGCCTATTGTTTGTTTAAGTAATGTACTTTACTTCTGAGGAACTTTACTTCACGTTGTAGTCAAATCAAACGCAAACATGTGTGCTTTTTAGGGTTCCGTAGTCCTGATAAGGAACCCTTATAGTTTCGTCATGTCCGTCTGTCTGTCCGAGGTTTTGCTAAGAGACCGTTAATACTAGAAAGCTGTAATTTTGTAGGGATATGTATATAAATTACGCCGACAAAGTGGTGAAATAACATTTAAAAAAATATTTTTTTGAGGGTAGCTCCCCTACATGAGAGGTGGGGATTATTTTTTTTCGTCTTCTACCCCATTGTGTGTGGTATCGTTGAATAGGTCTTTTAAAATGACTTAGGGTTGCTAATACCATTTTTCGATTGAATGCTCCATTTACGAAATATTAAACTTTAAAGTGTAAAACCCTCCTTCTAAAAGCTATACTGCTGGCTTGAAAAATCTGGCAAAATTCCTGATAATAGTGCATTTCATGAACTTTAAAGGAAAACTATAGCGGTTAAGATAACTTTATTAACTTAGCAGTAATAGTCGTTGAACTTGGGTGTTAGATAATTTTGAACCAAATACAAAATCCTTAGAATAAATCCTTTAAAGTGACAAAGACGAAGTACCTAGTTGCTTGTTTATAACGGGTAAAGACTTGCATTGAATAGCGGGCTACTACGGAACGCTACACTGCGCGTGGCCCGACTCGCACTTGGCCGGTTATTTAATAAATAAGTTTACCTAGATACTAGCAGCACCTCGCCGTGTTTCTCTTTTTATTTGCCAAAATACATTTGTCATATGAGTGAATTCAGGGTAATAAGCTATTATAATATTTTTATTTCATCCCAATCTGTCGAACCGTTTTATCGTAAATACTAAAGGTACGGACACACCGCAGCGTCCTGCGTGCGCGATCTAAGCGGCGATCAGATAGCGCAGTAGTATTTGTACCGACTGGTTCACACCAAACGCGATCAGAAAACAATTGAAAAGTACTGTGATCGCGCCCGCAGATCGCAGGACGCCGCGGTGTGGCCACACCTTAAAGCACAGAATACTTAATAGTACTACGTAACTAAAGCTCATACTCAAAAATATCAGCAATTTTTACTTATACCTATGTGTACATTAAATGTTATATACAACATAACACCGAGGGTGACAAATTTGTACTACCTTAAATAAATCACCCTTTGCACACAAATAACCCCCTTCAAACCCTACGGCTTCTCAAAGGTATTTGAAGCACGTCAATACCGCATAATAATCGATTACTCGCCCTCGTAATCGAGATCAGGTTACTCGGTCATCGGACGTTCATTCGATTAAGTCATAATAATCGATGTCTGGTCGGGTCTGATTGGCGTGATTATGGAGACGAATTAAGTTAACTTGCCAATGGGAATATCAATATCTTTGTTTATATTGACATATCAGGATTTGATTATTGAGCTAAGAGCATCGGATATTACTAGGTTTTTAGGGTTCCAAACCCAAAGGGTACCAACGGATCCCTATTACTGAGACTCCGATGTCCGTCTGTCTGTCTGTCTGTCTGTCTGACCGTCTGTCCCATAGATGGCGTTATATTGAAATGTCGATCCCTAACACCTTTGTTAGACGTTAGATGACGTTATAAGAAATAAAATGTTTATTATTTATTATTTTTTGCTGGCGAAAAATAATACTGGTATTTTTTGCTCGATCTTATAAAATACTGTAGTGTGGAACGGAACCCTACTAGTGCGAGTCCGACTTGCACTTGGCCAGTTTATTTTTTATATTTGATATCCTGGCTTTTGACAATTATCTTGTTTGGAGGTAAGCGATGATGTGGTCGAAGATGGTGAATACCCTAGACCTGAAATGGTCTGACTCTCAAGGGTTGTGTTCGTGTGCTGCCGGAACAATGTAAGGTTATGGTGGTAAGCTACTTTTCGGTAAGAACATCTGGTAAAAATTTAGAATCGTTTGGCCCGAAAAAGGGGGGTGGAGGGGTTGAGGAGGGAGAGGAGGGTCCCCCTTTCCCTTCCCCACAACTTTAATGCATATTCATTCGTCTAATATCAATAATAGTACGGTGGTAAGGAAATCTTCGTGTGTGAGTCCCACTCACACTTGGTCGATTTACCTCTTATCCCGTATACATAATTTTTTTTTTTTTTTTTTAATTTTATTAATTTTATCATTAAAACCTCGTAATAACGATGATGTATTGTATAATCCACGGAGACAAAATAATTCCATATTAGGCTTCTATTCTTAGGTGCTGTTTAAACAGAAGAGACGTGGCGCGGACGTATGGCGGAGGCGGATAGTCTAAGTAACGCAATATAAACCTTATCGTACGTAACATAGAGACGTTTTTGGCGTAAGGAGAATTGCACCCGCACCACCAGGCGACGTCCGCGCCACTAGGTGAGGCGCTCGCCATCGAGTGGCGCGCGCCACGTCATTCGCAAGCTAGTCGTCGTCGAGCAATAATCCAACTGTATAATGCCGCCGCATCGCGCTACGCGTCTCCGCCACTTCAGTATAATTTATTAAGCGACGTGACAAAAGTCCGCGCCATTTCACACGCTATACGCCCTCGCCACGTCTCTTCTGTATAAACCGTGCCTTATAAGAAAACTTCCGCTTTGCTAACATTTGACTTGAGGGGATTCGGGGAAGTGGCAGAGGAAAACTTTGCAACAACACATTCACTAATGAGTACAAACCAAAAGTATTTTTCCCATCTCATCCATATTTCCATTAACAAGTTCGTTTGCTATACAAGTTGGTAGAGGTTGCATGTGTATTATTAGATGCAACCAGAAGTTATAGTTGCTTCCAAGTTATGTTTCCAAGTTTCAGGTAAGTTAATGAAATGTTTGCTTTGTTACTTGCATTGTTTTGAGCATTTATTATCAAATAGGAAATTACTTCTACTAAACTTATAACTTACTACAACTCAAAAATTTATTGAGAGTTTACTTTGCGGCAACTAATCTGTGTAAATATAAATTAATTACTGCATGTATGATAGAAAATTAAGATCATTTAAATAAACTGGCCAAGTGCAAGTCGGACTCGCACTCGTAGGGTTTCGTACCACACTACAGTATTTTATAAGATTGAGCAAAAAATACCACTATCATTTTTCGCCCGCAAAAAATAATAATTAATAAACATTTTATTTCTTATAACGCCATCTAACGTCTAACAAAAGTGTTAGGGATCGACATTTTAATATAACGCCATCTATGGGACGTTTACCTAACTAAGTGTACATAGATGGCGTGAAATGCCGAATAAAACACGTTTCTTGTATGGGGACCCTCTATTATTTTTAACTTTATTCTGTTTTTAGTATTTGTTGTTATAGCGGCAACAGAAATACATCATCTGTGAAAATTTCGACTGTCCAACTATCACGGTTCATGAGATACAGCCTGGTGACAGACAGACAGACAGACAGACAGACAGACAGACAGACAGCCAGACGGACAGCGGAGTCTCAGTAATAGGGTCCCGTTTTACCCTTTGGGTACGGAATCCTAAAAACAAAAAGAACCGACCTCAAATGTCGCGCCAGTAATTTTCAGTACCATGTTTGAGGTGTTTATGTCCATTTATTTGGAGAAAATTTAATCTCGATAAATTTACATGGGATCATCTGGCAAGTAAATCCTTTCAGACAAAAAATAAATTTCAAAATTGGTTCAGGCGTCATCGAGTAATCGGTAAACGTCAGCATCATCAGCCGGTATCACTGCTGGACGTAGGCCTTTCCCAAGATGCGCAACTGAGCGCGATATTCGGCTCTTCTTTTCCAGTCACTGCCCACAGCTTTGCGTATGTCGTCGCTCCACCTTATCGGTGAACATACATTAAATAAAACCAGTCAAGTGCGTGTTGGACTCGCGCACTGAGTCTTCCGTACAAACTTGTCAAACAAGGATTTTTTTTTTTAAATTTTTATTCCGCAATTTATATTCCCCCAACATGGGTGGAAGACCTTTTTGAGCGGGTTTTAATATAAATCTTTGTTACAATTAACTGTAAAACAAGGTTAAAGTACAAACTTAACTTTGCAGTTCGATCCTTAGACTGATGCCTAGACACTTGCACCTCCAACAGCAACCTCAAATAATAAGTTGGTAATAGTTACTTTGCTTTTCTTTTTGTTTTAAACGACATATTTACGGTTTTCAAATTTTTTCCTATATACCTAAGTGCTTCTTGCCATGATTCTAGGTCAACAGGAACTGCTATCGGTTTTGATTTCCTTTTGAAATCGCAAAATATGCGAATATATGCTACTTAAACGATTATATATTTTGATCATGTTGACTTACAAGTTTTATTTTTTGACAACTGAAAAATACCGTGGACCCGATTATTTGATTAAGGTTTTAACTTGATACCTGTACGCGTTCCTGAGAAAAACCAGACAGACAGACGGACAGACAGACAGACGGCAACAAAGTGATCCTATACTATAAGGGTTCTTTTTTTTAGGGTTCCGAACCCAAAGGGTACCAACGGGACCCCATTACTGAGACTCCGCTGTCCGTCTGTCACCAGGCTGTATCTCATGAACCGTGATAGTTAGACGGTTGAAATTTTCACAGATGATGTATTTCTGTTGCCGCTATAAGAACAAATACTAAGAACAGAACAAAGTAAAATATTAAAGAGTTTATTAACTACAAATAACTTACCTGTGTGATAGCCTTTGAAATTAATTCACCTCGACGCAACTAGATGGCAGCACAGGAAAAATTGGCACGCGCAAGCGTTTCATTTGTTAAATTTATGGGCCTCGGTCGATTTGTTTACTTATTTGAGAATCATTGCATGTAGTAGATAGTAAATATTATTGTACAGAATTGATTTATATATCTTTACTAAATTACAAAATTAATTTAGCTAGAATTAGTTATTAGAAAGTTGGTCAGTCGTACGAACACTCGGTCATCCAGATATTTAATAATATCAATTACCTTTGAGTTAACGGTTACTTAGTTGTTACTGTACTGTTAGAAGTTCGTTAAATATTCGTTGTTCGTTAAATGGCGTTTGGAAGTTCGGAACCCTCCGTGTGCTGGACAAAAGTCTGACTCGCACTTGGCCAGTTTTTTTTCTTTTTGAGGTACGGAACCCTAAAATTAAAGCCAGTGCTAGGCCAGATTACATTTTGAGTTTTTATAATTAATAGCACCCCCTTATTGATTACTTACTTTTAAAGCTCATAATATAACATCTAGGTATTTATTCAGCTAATGAGCTTTCGATCGATCTTTACAGTGCTCGACGAGTCAACATCTCCCGAGGATGCCACGTGTAAAAAGAAGATATCCTCTTGGTAGAGACGAAACACGTGTGTTTGACTTTTGAGATTTTTATCATTTTAGTCTTTTCTACACCTCATCTTCAGCAAACAGAAGGGGTGTAATAAGTTTGACGTGTGTATCTGTGTGTCTGTCTGTTACAAGACAACTGGCATCGTAGCGCCCAAACAGCCGAACCGATTTTGATTTAATTTTTTTTGTTTGATAGGTGTCTTAATCGAGAATTTTATTAGCTTTGATTCATGAAAATCCATTCTACCGTTTTAAGACTATGCTATTTTCTAGTTTTTGACGCTATGAAGTCAACTTTCATAGTTCTGATCAATTCGAAATTCGGTATCCTATCCTCCTATTTCAATTATATTTTAAGAACATGGAAGCATTGACCTGATGCTGGGACATCTTCTGGAATCTGTGAAATACTCAATATAACCTTACAGCAACCCAATCACCCTTACAACAGAGATGTCGAGATTGGGCTCATTGAAATGGTCTTAGTAAACTGATTATACATAGATCGGCTCATTGAAATGGTCTTAGTAAACTGATTATACATAGATCAGTCGGGGGTGGTTTTACATTTTGAATATAAGTTTTTTTTAATACTTTATAGGCTAGCGTTTGACCACTATATTATTAATTATGTTTCATTATTTCACAATTTTTTGAATAAAAATTATCTGAAGTACTGAAGCATGCACTGGGTTGCGGGTGCACGTAACAGTACGGTTGGTAACCCTACATTAATCAGGGGAATTAAACATGTGTTTTAAGTGTGTCGTTCGACGTATAGATGAAAGCTGAATAGCTCAAAACCTTTGTTTTTTTTTTTTTATTTAATGCTCTAAGTTATGTTTCTGTTATATCTATAATATTTTTATCGAATATGATCTATTTAATGTAATTTGACGTGTGTAAGTGCAACTTTTTGCCCATATACTGAATAAATGCTTTGACTTATGACTTTTGACTTTTGACTATCTCACCTGTTGGTAAGTGATGATGCGGTCGAAGATGGTAAGCACGCTAGGCCTAGAATGGGAATTGGCTCTCAATGATAGCTGCCGGAACACATTAGATGTTTTTGGCGACAAATTTTCTAACTTGAGGGTGGTAGCTGGCCAGGTGGACACTAGACTATAGTGTCCTACCATCATGCGGGGGTTGTTGGTTTCTAAACGATGTTTTTCCTTTACCGGAGGGCCACTGTGAAAGCGCACATAAAATATAATGGGTATGGGCATAAGTTATAAGCCGCTGTCAAGATAAACTAACGAACGTTAGATTCTCATTTATAGTAAGTAAAATAGGATTAGCTTTAGGTCTTCTGCCATCTTTTAAATTCGCTACGTATCAGGGTAGCAGCAAAAGAATTTGCAATATGTCCCTAACGAACTTTTAAACGAAAACACATATGGCATGTAAATATTGCCCGCTATCAGCTATTCAATTAATTTTAATAGCTCTATTTCTGTAACCATAAGGTAACTATTGTATTGTTATTTAGAATATTCATAGCAGTAGTTTATTCCGGTACTCTCAGCGTTTAGTACTTACTCAGAATACGCGAAGGGCCCCCAAGGAGCTTTATTAGCGTTAACCCGTCAACATATTTACATCGCTGTAGATCAAGGCATAGGCGATAGCGTTGCTGGACCTCACTTTTTAAGAAATAAGATTTTTAAGATACTAGAAAATATGTATGTGAAGATGATTATTTTGAGCATATTTAAATCGCCAAACACAATCCAAAATTTCATCGTACCGACGGGACTTGAACCCGCAACCTCCGGAATAACATGTTCCGGCGCTTTTGCCAATTAAGCCACGGTGCGAAGTATCGTTACGACGAAATTAGTGGATTGCATTTGTTAACCCAATTATGCATTGGTGGCGCCATCATGTTATTCTGGAGGTTGCGGGTTCAAGTCCCGTCGGTACGATGAAATTTTGGATTGTGTTTGGCAATTTACAAAAATATAAAGTGTGAAACACTTCAAAAAAACACAATATTTCATATTTAAATCATTCATTAAAATTCTAGAAAAGTGGATAGAAATATGTTTTTTTTTTTTGTTAATCAATTTTATAGGCTTTTTAGATAATAGGTGAGTACAAATCCAAGGGTCACCGCTACCGTGTAGTACTTTGTCATTTTTCTCATGTATTTTGTTATGACTTTTATAGATGTATCCGTCTATTCTGAACGTAAAAAAAATCAGGTAAAACTTGTGGGCTAAGTCAAATTTAGGTTAATATGTTTATAAAAAAAACATATATGGTGAAGATCTATTTATTTTATTACAAAATAATTTACACAGCACATCTGGCTCAAAGCTAACTGTTTATTTTTGTGGAATGACTGCCTCACTTTCATAACTACATTGGATATAGTACAAAACCTTGTTCCAATGTTGTTGTTACTTATCTGAATATAAAAAATCCAAAGTCCTGACTGATTGATATAACAACGCACAGCCCAAACTGCAAGTCCTAGTGCAGCGGTCCGTAACCTTTTTGATATTGCGACCCCAAAATTAAAAGAGTTATGAGCGACCCCAGAAAAAATATATAAAAAAATATGCTTAAACCTTAATAAAATTCGATAAGTACAGGACCTTGTTGACTTTTTTGGCGACCCCATAAATATTCGCGACCCCACACAGAGTCGTGACCCCAGGGTTGCGGACCGATGTCCTAGAGACATCCACTAAAGGTTTTCTAAAATTCAACCCCTCAGAGGGTTTGATAGGGGGTTGCATTTTCTGTGTAACTTTTAGTGGGTCAACTCACTTGAAAATGTGTACACAAACTCTTCAATTTCTGAATAAAATTAATAAAATACTCTTCAATACTTCATGTATACTTCAAGACTCCGTTTGCAAGTTTTCGAACCAATATCAGTTAAAGCTCTTATCGTTTAATCCCAACCGCTACAATCTAGTCACTTGGGCCACAACAACTATTAGCACATTTGACTTCGCTAGGTGCAATTAGTACACAGGTATTGCATTAGAAACAACAGTCGTTAGTGAGGTGCTGTTTAGAATACTGTCTCTTGGGAAATACTATTTTGAGACTCCAGCATTATTTTGGAGTTGTTTTTGAACTCGTGGTAGATTGTGGAAGATGCGTTGTTTCAATTAATTTAGATTTTGTATCGCTTTTAAGAGGATTAACGATGAAGTGTTTAAACACGACGTCACACGTGATATAAATCTATGATGTGTTTTATACATATAGTAGTTAGTATAGGCAAGCGTTTGACCACTTTATCCACAGAACAGGACAAACATAAAACTATATCTCACCTGTTGGTTGTTAACGATGTGGTCGAGGATGGTAACATGCTAGGCAGTTAGGATTTTTTTATTTTAAATCACTTGCATGTGAGTGTTTCTAAAATAGTATCAGAAAATGAAGTTCAAAAAGAGTGGGTAACACACCAGAGATACCTTGAAATTACAAATGCCTATAGGCGATGGTTAAAACATCAAGCGGACCTCATTGTTGTTTTCAGTCTTAAAGTCAGAAAAAAAACATTTTACAAAGTGTTATTGTGCGGTATCTATTTGAAGGTATTCTGTGCTGTTTACAGAGTACATGGATCCCCCACAGATACAAACATAAACTTGTTACAGGCTGGTATAGAACCAATACGAGAAAGTTGGACATGTCTCGCTTACATCTTAATCGATAGGAGCTAGTGGACTCATTTAATAAGATGTTTCAATCAGTCAAAAGATGTTTACGTTCGATGCCAAATAGTAATGACGACGGGATCAGATTAGTTGCACTCTCTAGATTGCCCCGTGGCTCGACGCACTGGTGTCTTTCAATACCAGGCAAGCAAGATTTAGTCTGAGTCAGTTTCATTTGTTAGTGCACCATCTTACTTTTACTATAACAAACGTCAACAATCAGTCAAACTTCATACAAAAACGCCGGTTATATTTATAGTTACGGTTAAAGTAAGATGGTGCAACCTAGCCTAGGTGTGCTAATGTTAAAGTATTTTTTAAGTGAAACTTCATTAGACGTACTGGAGTAAAATTTGACGGATGTGACGTAGCATCACGGTCAGAAGGCAGCGTAAGTGACGTAAGCGTCATGTTATATTTTACATTCATAAACGCCCTCTATTTTAGAACGGCGTAACTACGAAGACGTATTCGCTAAAGATTTAGAGTTTTAAAAAAAATAATTAGTGATTACGAGAAATAAATTGTATAAACTTGGAAGTTTCACATCTAATGTGTAGCTTTCTACACACTCTCGTATTATTTATTTCATCTTTCGATATTCTTTTATACGAAATAAATGTCTATCTAACATAAAAAAGAAGATATAAAATACGGTATTATTAAAGGATTTGCCCAAAAGAGCCATATTCTCCTTGCTTATCTAAGTGTCCTGTTAAGTTCCAGACAGTCTTTGGTTAGTTTAGGAATAACGCTTGCAATGAAAGCTTTATTTTTATTTATTTTTCCGTCTTCTATACTCCTGAAATTGCGATAAACGGGAAAATATTACCTTTAAACCAGTCGCACGTCACAATCATCTTTCGACTTTATTACTTTCTTCAAAAAAATTACCTTAATCGAATCGATCATCGCCTCTCTAGCTATAGTAGTTGATCGTACTTCATACATTGGATTTCAATCTAACAGAATGGTCTATTCGCGAGATTGAAGCGCGATCTCAAAGTGATTCCGTAATAAAATGATATACTGTACAGTGAAGTTTAGTGCATTGGTACATTTTAATTATCTACCCAAACGCGTCTGCAATAGGCTAAGCCTATAAATAAATAAAAAATAAAGTAAATAAAGTGGTACAAAAATATGCTATTTACACAGGACGATTGCCACCGCGCAATTGCGAGCCAAATCGACACCTCGACGACGTGTAAATGGCATATTAATAATAATCTAATAAATAAATAATATAATACTTAAATTCTAAATTTAGAGCCATCCCCGACTGATCTATGATCGTCTATATCTATTTGATCACTTCATAGAGACCATTCCAATAAGCCCAAGCTCGACATGTCTGCTGTTAGTTGGAGATGAGTTGAGTATTCTGCAGGTTCCAGAAGATGTCGCAGAAGGTCAATGCTACCATGTTTTTACAATATCGTTGAAATTAGAGGATACGTCTGGTAATGCGCTACGATGCTACAGACAAACACACACATACTCAGATACACACGTCAAACTTATACCACCCCTTCTTTTTGCATCGGGGGTTAATAGTCTAATTTGATTTTGGAGGTTTTTGTTGGTGGTTATTAAAGTTACTTCTACGCCATTATTTATAATCAAGTTACTACCTTCCACGAGTGGCTTATATATTGTAAGTGGCAATAGTAAATAGCAGAAAAAGCATTTTATATGTAGTGTGGTGAATTTTTTTACTGCGCAATAAGGCATTAAAAATTCATCGAGCCTTTATGGGTTCTCACATATTTATTTCAGGAAAGTTATAGTTCGTTTGATACATCTTACCAATTACTATGTAACAAGATGCACCTCATCAAACATTACTTACCTGTAAACAAAAAAAAACAATTAATTAAAACAATAGAAATAATACTTAAATTTAAAATTTAAAACATTGTTCATTGAGACCATTTCAATGAGGCTAAACACGACATCTCAGACGAGGAGTTGAGATTTCTGCAGATTCAAGGAGATGTCTCAGCATTAGGTAAAGTTAACCATATTCTTGCAATATCATTGAAGTAACAGGATACTGAATTTCAAATGAATACTTTTGATTTGATTAATGTAAACTCTTTGATTATGACAAGTGAATAATCAAAGTGTAAACTACGCTAAAGCAGCAGTGACGGGATGTAGTGCGCAGGAGCGCCATTTTGATTTTTTTGACGTCCGCGGTCAATGGCTACAATAGTTTCTATAGTGAGACTACTATAGCAACTTTCGTAGCCATTGACCGCGGACGTCAACCAAAAAAGAGCTGATGATAATTAAACGGCTGAACAGATTTTCATGAAACAAAGCTAAGAACACTCACGATGAAGACACTTATCAAACAAAAAAACTAAATCAAAATCGGCTAATTCGTTTGGCGCTACGATGCCACAGACAGACACGCACATACACACAGATACACACACACGTCAAACTTATAACACCCCTTCTTTTAGCGTCGGGCGTTATAAAGGCACAATACGAAAAATGTTTCACCAAACATCATAAAATTCTATAATTATCAATCAAATTCGATCCATTACTTCGTCACAAAATTCAGCAATATATTTTAAACATAAATATTTACGATCACATAAATCATATTAAAAATATTCATAGAATGCAAATATCTGCATGTTTTGTCGAATAAACATGGTGCATGTAGTTCGTTGCATTCAGCCACAGCAATCTATTACGTTAATTAATCTGTACTGGCCAACGACCAACTTGGGAAATTAGTTATTGTTTCTCTATCAATACTGATATAGATATACAACGTCGCAGGTCAGGTCAATGAACTCTAGGACGCCCGTAGATTCGTCTTATCGTAAAAAACAGATAGTTTCTTAGAGGATAAAAAAATCTAGTAATACACACAACGTAAGCTTTCATTCTCAATGTAAATTAATTATTTTATAAATATTCTTGCATTAAATTGCAGTAACGAAACAGATTTATGAGACGACGAGATCACGACCATATCGGAGACGTTTTAAAGAAAGGCCAAGTCAAAAGTACTTATAACCGGCGAGCATGTATGAAGGCGCTCATGAAAGTGGAAGAAGCGAAAGAGGTATGTCAGGATCGTAGCATGTGGAAAGAAGTAGTCTCTGCCTACTCCAACGGGAAAAAGGCGTGATTGTATGTATGTATGTAAATTGCAGTAAAGCAATATCAGTGTAAAATTACTTCGGTGTATCTCCTTAGTAGAAGTAATCGACACAGTTGAAAGGAATTTCCCAAGTTGGTCGTAGCCTGCACAATACGATGTTAGTTAATTTTCTCACATAAAAAAACATAGCCCGACCATAACCATGACCAACATAAAAATCCCCCAACGCAAAAAAGGTGCGAAAGGAATAAACCGACTCCGATTTCGTTTTTTGGTTGAAAGGTGACTTAATTCATCAGAAGTGTTCTTAATTTCAGAAAGTTTTCTGTTCAGTCCATTAAAGATCATCCGCTCCTTTCTATTTGGTGCTCAGGCATCTCCTGGGGGCCTAGACAAAAACCAATTTCAGTTTCCATTCACGCGCAATGCAACGTTCTACGCAACTTCAAAATGTATGGTAATGATATCTTTGTTTCGGAAACATAAATAAATAAAATAAATAAATAAATCATTTATTGATCATTAAAAGGCAGGTAAATATAACAAATTTGGTAACCTGGCACCTAAACTAGGCTCGAGACCCGTATGATAGGTTCCAGGCCTCTTCCGTCTGTTTACAGTAGTAACTGCCTATTGGTAAGTACAGTAAATTTAATTAATTAATTAATTACATTTGTATGAATTTTAAAAAGTTAGAAATGGAAATTTCCGTAAAACATAAAAATCCATACATTTTGGACTTGCGTTGAACGTTGCATTGCGCGTGAATGGAATTATAAATTTGATTTTGTCTAGGCCCCTGGAATCTGCTAGATATCTCCGTCTCGCTAACTTACAGCAAAGGTGTCGTGTTGGTCTCATTGAAACAGTCTTAAAAAATCCAAAAAACAAGAAGCCAAGAAATTAGAAAAAAGACAAAACTGACAGATGCATTAAACCAAGCACTTAAACTGAAATGGAGCTGGGCCGGCCATACAGCAAGATGTACAGACCAGCGATGGACTCTCAAGAGCACAAAATGGACCGGCTCACAAGGAAAAAGAAACGTGGGCAGACCACAAAAACGGTGGGAGGACGATATAATATCGGTGGCGGGGAAACACTGGACTAAAGTAGCACTGGACAGGAAAAAAATGGAAGAAATTGGAGGAGGCCTATACCCTATCAAGGGGTTCCTATAATACTGATTGAAAATCTAACATTAGAATCGCTTAGATTTAAGAGTTACTAACATAGAATACTATAACAATATTGTAATTGCATATGTTAAGGTTATAGGAAATAAAAAAGGTTTTATTATTATTATAATATCATGCATTATTCACTTACTTAACTAAAATTAAGTTAGTCATGCAATACATTCAAGATAGGTACACATTTAAGGGTAAGTACACTTGTGTTCATTAAAGCGGTGTGTTAACACCCGGACAAGAAAAACTGTATCCCGAGTGATAACCTCTTTCGCCATATTACGCATTTTATATTTAATAGTTAAATGAACGGAACATGACATGACTAAAGGTACGGACAACCCGCAGCGTCCTGCGTGCGCGATCTAGGCGGCGATCAGATAGCGCAGTAGTATTTGTACTGACTGGTTCACACCAAACGCGATCAGAAAACAATTGAAAAGTACTGAGATCGCGCCCGCAGATCGCAGGACGCCGTGGTGTGGCCGTACCTTAACATCGGTGTCTATAAAGGCTGCTGCAAAAGTGGCAGTGGCAGCTACCGGAGGTTGTAGCCGGTGGATCATTTGCGCTGACCCCGTCATTGTGTTTTACTCCAAAAATTGGGCACACGGGTCGAGAGAGCTAGAGGATGTAAATGAAGTCGGTTAGCTACTCTAATTCAGATTACACGGCTGTCCCAGCACGTCTTTATAGGTAACCTCCACCGATCACACGCACTGACTTGTAAAGCTGATTTGCGCCATGATCGAGGACGTTGATATTAGGTATAACTAGCTGTGCCACGGTTTTACCTGCGTAGACATCGTTCCCGTGGGAATATCGGTATAAAACCTACCCTATGTGATATTCCAGGGTCTACGCTATATACATACCAAATTCATCTCAATCGGTTGAGTAGTTTAGCGTGAAGAAGCAACAAACATGGACACAAACTTTCGCTTTTATAATATTAGTAGGATAGTAGTATATTATATGTCTATGACTAAAATATTTTCCATTCATTTCATTTAACCGAAACTTAACTGGACAGTGGTTTGAATCATCATTTAAGATATCAAACAATCTGCCACAGATGACGAAGTTTAAACTATTCACTGAATTTGAGTCTTTTGACAAATTGAATAAGCTTATTTAATTGGATCTCTAAATATAAATGGATCGCTTTGGTCAAATAAATTAGTTTTATAGAGTTCCAAACTTCTCGATTAGTTAATAGATCAGGAATATATAATACTAGATTGTATTACGAGGGCGCAAATTAGTATTTTTGTTGTGGACGCAATTTAAAAAAAACTGGCCAAGTGCAAGTCGGACTCGCACTCGTAGGGTTCCGTAACACAGTTAAGTATTCCATAATTATGATTTTTCGCTACAAAATTAACTTTTTTTTTCATAGTGTTTGTATGAAAAACAAAGTTATCTTTGCGGTCGCCATATCTCTAAAACTGCTGACTGTATCTCGTTCAAACCAATCTTCGTTGTTAGTTTTTATTGAGATCTACAGCATATATTTTTTTTAGATTTTTCCCTCCCATACTTTAAAAGTTAGAGGGGGGGGGGGGGGACACACATTTTACCACTTTAGACGCGCCTATCTTTCAAATGATTGACTTTGAGAAAAAATGATTTTAGAAACCTCAATGTCATTTTTGAAGACCTATCCATGAAGAAATTTTTTTTTTGTTTCACTTCCATGTATGGGATGCCCCCCCTTAAACTTTTATATTTTTTATTTTTGTATAAAACTCGAAAAGCGGTTTACAGAATACATCTACCTACCAAGTTGCAATTCTGTAGTCCTAACAGTTTCGGAATAAAATGGCTGTGACATACGGACGGACAGACAGACAGACAGACAGACAGACAGACATGACGAATCTATAAGGGTTCCGTTTTTTGCCATTCGGCTACGGAACCCTAAAAAGGAACGTATGCCGGCTGATGGAAAATCATTTTGCGACTGAGTGATACTACTTTCATCCTTTTCTATAAGAAAAAGGAATAGACATAGCTCGTGAAAAATACAATTAAAGAGTTTAGTAATATAAAAGAGACTGACACACAAACACAATTCCCATTCCACAAACCCATTCTAGGCCTAGCGTGCTTACCGTCTTCGACCGCATCATCACTTACCAACAGGTGAGATAGTGGTCAAACGCTAGCCTATATGATACCTATATAAAAAAACAGTAAACCAATGAATACTTACAGTTACAGGTAGGGCTATTCTGTAAGAGATTTGAATTTCGTAAATTCAATCGTATTGCGATAGTATTACGATTTGAATTTCGTCTCACCGCGGATTCCGCTTCCGAGATGTGGTAAACTAGCTTACAGAATAGCCCTACAGTTTCTGAAAAGACTTTGAACCACAAAAATATTAGAAACAATATTAATAATTCTGTGTTTCGAACCTTTTACATTTATCACGCGACAAAATGTGTACCCTATAGAAATTCAAATTCAAATATGTTTTCGGGGTAGGTAATAATGTGTTTCCTTTACTTTATCAGCACCAAATCACAGAACACATAATAATATTACACCAAATGACGATTTTGGCCTTGCAATAACAGACCGGAGAATTGTGTATACGGAATAATGCTTTTCAATCCTCCATTACGGCTAGCATTTGACCACTATCTCACTTGTTGGTAAGTGACGATGCAGTCAAGGATGGTATCACGCTAGGCCTAGAATGAGAACTAGCTCTCAAAGACAGCTGCAGGCACACATTAGATGTTAAGCGACAGATTTTTCAAATTGAAGGAGGAGCTGACCAGGCGGACCCTAGACACTGTCGTACCTTTCAGAGTAACAATTACTAAAGTATAGTGATTGTTACTCTAGAGGTCCTACCACCATGCGGGGGCCGTTACTATTGATACATGTCTCACACCTGCAACCTGCCAGATTACTAAGCCGGGGTTTCTTAACGATGTTTTCGATGTTTTCCTTCATCGGAAGGCCATTTAGTAATTGGCTTTGACGCCAGATGTGGGTTCAAATCCCGTCTGCGCATGACCTGGGCCCCTAGAAATGTCATTGCATACATTTTGAACTTGCGTTAGCGTGAAGGCAAACAGGAAATTGTATTTTGTCTAGGGGCCCTGCTACATCTGACGTCAAAATCGACCATTCTCCCAATGCACCACGAGGACTTCGAATTTCCTGAAAGTTTTAAACAAAAGTTTGATAATACTATAGATTTATCTTACAAATAAGCGCATAATATTGAACGTTTGTCAGTGCACCGAGTGCAGTTCAGTAAACTTTGCCAATTTAGTAATTGGTCCGACGTTTCAGTTACCAATTGAATCGGCTTTTCGATGCCAATTATATGAATAGGACGAAAGCTTAACTGATCTGTATCTCTACAATTTAGGTAAGTATACCTACAATTTTAATTGCAGTGCGTTTTCTATGCAGATTGCGTTTACATCACATACCTACATACTGTACTTGCAATAATCATTATTATTGTGTACTAAAAATACTTAAAATTTAAAATCATTCCCGGCTGACTATTTATAATTATTATTACAGACATAATTCGTTTCAATAACTCTAAACACGTCATCTATGTTGTTGCAAATTAGTAATACGCTTCAAGCTAGAATTACGGTAAGTTTTAACGGTTTCTGATAACCTATCAGCCCTGATAGAAGAGACGTAAGGCGAGGATTGAGCGCGGACATGGCGTCTTGTAAATTCACTTACAACCAAAATGTAGGGAAGTCTTCCTATGCTAAACATATTGAAAGGACTGCGTAAACACGCGTCTTTGTCCTACGCTCAGAGCAATAATTACCAAAGTAATTATTGCTCTTTGGTCCTACGTCTCCTTTGCACCTTTATGTAATTTAATGCAATGTGACGTCATATGGCCTATTACCAGCAGACAATCACGACGCTTCCCACGATAGCTCATTTGTCAAATTATTATAAGGAGTTAGGAAGTAATCTCTGAACAGATGAACAAACATACATACATACATACCGGTCAAAATCATAATCCTCCTTACCAAATAAACACAAACATTCATTCAAAATAACTTACCTCTTGCGTTTAAATCCATTCATAAGGAAACCCGATTCAAAGGTCTCGCAATACCTAGAATTCTAACCCTCCACTAGCCGGGGGCGTTTAAAATGATCAAGTTACAGACGCTCCTCAATTTCAAAACAACGAAGTACACTAACCGTGAAAACAAGTTGATTATTCTCAGAAATGTCTCGTCTCGAATGGGAAAAGGCGCCGCGGGAGATTTTCTCACAAAACGTTTAGGTAGAGTAAATATTATAAGCACTGTAAATAATTTAATGAGGCCTAGGTTAATATTATAGTAAGTACGCGTTTTATATTAGAGTACTCGTGAATAACGATCGAGCTCAGTGGCGTGCCATAGGAGAAGCCATAGGGAGAAGCCTATTATACCTAGCAGTGGACGGAAATTGGCTGATGATGATGAAGAATGATGAAACGTGTACTTACATCTTTGTCCATGGTAGGTAAGCTCTCTAATATACAATAACTTCATTACCTTTTAGATATCAACTATACGATTGGATATAAGTTTTACAGATTGCCAAAAATATAATAATGCAAATTGGCGAATTCTTTTTATAATTTTTAGTGCCAGGATATCTAAGCGTCTCTGGGAATTGAGCGCAAGATTTTCAAAAACAATGCATGCATTGCATGCTACTGTCTGTTATATGACGACGTCATCGCTTGCCATTAGACGAAAGTCATAATATAATATGAAATCAGAAACATCAATAAGTCGTGTAGAATATCCAAGTCTTGAACAAACTGGGCTATAGAGTGTGTGGGATTTAATTCTTCCGCGCCGGTTCATACCGCGACAGCCCATAAGAGAACAGACGAAGGGAAACAAAGGGCCCGGATCAGGTAATGGGCCAGACGATGGCCTTAATCCTTAGTTATTTCCCAGGCAGGGCTTATCCCGCGGGATGCTGCCCTTCGCAGCTTTGCAGACTTCGGTTTGTACGTTGATTTGGGGCATTTAGCTAAAATTAGCGCCGCAAACGTTCGCTTTGAGAGAGTAATTAAACAACACTATTTAACCGACTTCCGTTTTTTAGGGTTCCGTAGCCGAATGGCAAAAAACGAAACACTTATAGATTCGTCATGTCTGTCTGTGCGTCCGTATGTCACAGTCGTTTAATCCGAAACTGTTATGACTACAGAATTGAAACTTGGTAGATAGATGTATTCTGTGAACCGCTCTCCGATTTTTAAACAAATATTAAAAATATAAAAGTTTAAGGGGGGGGTTATGCCATACATGGAACTGAAAAAAAAACTATACGTGTGGGGGTTGTCTATGGATAGGTCTTTAAAATGACATTGAGGTTCCTAAAATCATTTTTTTTTAAAGTCAATCATTTGAAAGATAGGCGCGTCTAGTGGTAAAACGTGCAGTCGGTTTTTTCGTTTTGTACGATCATAAATTATTCTTTAATTTTTTCCACTCATTGGACGGGTTTACCTAGCTACTACCTAGGGGTACCTAGGGTTACCTAGGGGTGTGTGTGTTTATAGTTATGATTAACACAGGTGGTAATAGCATTATTTCAATGTTTCCCCAACTTGCTACCAAAGAGTAGCTTATCACCATCTAGAAGCAAATCTGCCGCCAAAACCTTACGTTGTTCCGACATTACAGCTCTTGAGTACTCCCAAGCGCCGTTCTAGTCCTAACGTGATCACCATCCCCGACAACATCATCACTTACCGAAAGTAGGTCCTGTAGCTATGCGTGTGCATATTGATGGGAGGGTGTAAATGTCAGTTCAACATGCAGTATAAGTTGCAGGCTTTGCCTATAGCAACCTTGCTAGGATCATTTGGAAATAGAAATTGAAAATGTATAGTTTGATCGCCACAACAGCAATATCATTCACCCCCAAAAACATTAAATTAATGTCTTTGTTCAGACCACTTTTGGAAGGATATTTTAGTACAAAGGAGTATCTCACATAGCAGAGTGCGAATCTTCATGTCTCTAGAGTCTGTGCAAAAAAGAACTGTCTTAGAAATTGAGGTCGCGTCGCGTCGGTCTTTTTTTGCATTGATAACACTGCTGTCTTTACTAGTAAAGGTACGGACACACCGCAGCGTCCTGAGTGCGCGATCTAGGCGGCGATCAGATAGGGCAGTAGTATTTGTAACGACTGGCTCACACCAAACGCGATCAAAAAACAATTGAAAAGTACTGAGATCGCTCCCGCAGATCGCAGGACGCCACGGTGTGGCCGTACTTTAAGACTAAAATGTTTGATACTTGGTAAGTTCAGTACCTACTCTTATCATTATCGTATGCTACTAAATAGGTATGTAAGTACCTTCCTATCCTTTGAATGTTAGTTCATTGTAACGCCACGACGATTCTCTTTTTGCACAGACTCTATGCCGTATGCTGTAAACTTTCATTCGTTGTAGGTTGTGCAAAAAAGAACTGTCTTAGAAATTGAGGTCGCGTCGCGTCGGTCTTTTTTTGCATTGATAACACTGCTGTCTTTACTAGTAAAGGTACGGACACACCGCAGCGTCCTGAGTGCGCGATCTAGGCGGCGATCAGATAGGGCAGTAGTATTTGTAACGACTGGCTCACACCAAACGCGATCAAAAAACAATTGAAAAGTACTGGGATCGCTCCCGCAGATCGCAGGACGCCACGGTGTGGCCGTACTTTAAGACTAAAATGTTTGATACTTGGTAAGTTCAGTACCTACTCTTATAATTATCGTATGCTACTAAATAGGTATGTAAGTACCTTCCTATCCTTTGAATGTTAGTTCATTGTAACGCCACGACGATTCTCTTTTTGCACAGACTCTATGCCGTATGCTGTAAACTTTCATTCGTTGTAGGTACCTTCTTTTCACCGTTATTTAACTTAAACAAAAAGTGTCGTGGAAGTCTCCACAAGTCCCGGTCTAATGGAGGTTCGTTGTTCACATCAGCACAGAGCAAGTTAAATATTTTATAATATTCTCAGCTGTGTCGAATGTAACCACTCTGTTACTTAACTTTTGTAAAGGGAAAAAATGTAAAGGTAATTTAGCATTTGTTGCAATCTACACGGCAGCACAGAAGCCAGATTTTTGTTTATTTGGATACAGACAAGCACTTGGTCGAAACGTCCACTAATGTTAAGGGACAATAAGATTTAAGGTGGGTATGTGTTTTTTTGAAGACGATGATGGAAAAAGAGGGAATGCCACAAAGCCACAATCAACTGGTCCCGAAATTTCCAAACTGGTTAGCACCTGATATTATAACAGAACATACTAGTAGTAGTCAGAAAGTAGCACTACCTAGTAGTCAGAAATTTTAAACTACCCAGGAATCGTGTGTAGGGTTAATTGCGATCTAAGCATACGGGCGCAGTAATACTCAGAAAACATAATCATGACTAATTATTGAACCTATCCGTAGGTCTGTCTGTAATATTCTAATTTCAAGCTTACTATGTCGTAATAAACTGGCCAGGAGCAAGTCGGACTCGCACTAGTAGGATTCCGTAACACACTACAGTATTTTATAAGATCGAGCAAAAAATATCACTATCATTTTTCGCCAGCAAAAAAGAATTATTAATAAACATTTCATTTCAATATAACGCCATCTATAGGACGTTTACCTAACTAAGCGTTCATAGATGGCGTGAAATGCCGAAATAAACACGTTTCTTGTATGGGGACCCCCTATTATTTTTAACTTCATTCTGTTTTTAGTATTTGTTGTTATAGCGGCAACAGAAATACATCATCTGTGAAAATTTTAACTGTCTAACTATCACGGTTCATGAGATACAGCCTGGTGACAGACGGACAGACGGACAGACAGACAGACAGACAGATAGACGGACAGCGGAGTCTTAGTATTAGGGTCCCGTTTTAGATAGATAGATAGATAGATATACTCTTTATTGAACACCAAGAAACTTAGTACTAAAACATTTTTGTTAAAAATAGTGTCAATGGGCGGTCTTATCGCTCAAAGCGATCTCTTCCAGACAACCATGCATGGAGAGGTTTAAAATAGAACATAATGGATGGCGGTGGTCATAAAACTATTTTGTAAAAATACATAAATATACCTACAATAAATACGATTTATATACTACATAATATAGTACAATAATATACATTATATATATATATATATATAAACATATATATATATATATATATAAATATATATATATATATAATTACAAGCAATATATTTACATAAGTACATGCATATTATCAGTGATATAAGATAAATAACTAGCATCAGATTACTCGGAGAGATAGTGTTCTTTTACGTGACTTTTAAAAGCGTCCAGGGTTTGTATACGTCTAATTTCTATGGGCAAAGAGTTCCATAGACAGACTGCGGTAACAGTAAAAGAATGACCATAGAAATTCGTATTGTGCGAGGGAATTTTTAACCTTAAGTTCTCTGATGACCTAAGTGTGCGTAGGGGATGGGATAGGTAAAGGTATTCGAAGCGTTCATGAAGGTAGCGCGGAGAAGCAGGATTGAAAAGGATAGAGTAAAGGAGTGATAGTATATGGGCATCCCGGCGACGGCGAATAGAGAGCCACTTGGGCTTAGAGCGGTATTCGGAAACATGATCGTATTTTCGTAAGCCGAAAATAAATCGTATGCAAATATTTTGGAGTCGCTCAAGTTTATTTAATTGCTCTTGGGTCAGATCGAGATAGCAGACGTCAGTGTAGTCTAATATAGGTAACAAGAGAGTCTGTGCAAGTGCAATTTTAGTGGTAGTGGGTAAAAAGTTACGCAGCCTACGTAAGGAGCCTGCAGAAGCAAATAATTTACGACTAGTTTCAGCTAATTGGGGGCCCCATGATAAAGTCCGATCGATAACCTTAGTTTTACCCTTTGGGTACGGAACCCTAAAAAGGAAGATACTACACAAACAGCTGTACAAGTAGAATCTACCTCTTCGCCGTTTGTAGGGATGAAATAAGAATAATTTAGATTTTAGACCATGTCGAGGGCAAGTTATATTATTCTTCCCTCACCAGTCAGGTGTTCATCATAGAAGTTCCGATACGATTCTTTTGATCTTCAAAATACATAATCCCTTAAAAACAACCATTGTCTTTTGACTACCCTCGTCCTAACGTAATACAAAACCGGTTAATTTAAACAAATATCCTTTTACCTTCAAAGTTTGATGCTTGCAAAGTAATTAAATGTTTCACTTTGTATTTTATTACGGGGAACATGGCATTAAGCAAATAGAAAAGTCAATTTTGTTAATGTTTTCTTTTAATTCTCTGAAGGATCGTTTGACCGTAGGATCAAAGGTGTTTTTTGTTTGAATTCTTATTTAAGATACCGCATTGACATTTCGTTTTGGGAAATTAACAAAAGTGCCGAAATTATTTTATTTTCCTAGAAACGACCGAAACGGTGCGCTTAAAAATCTTGTATGCCCTCGGGCTGTAATATTTACCAGTGTGCGTCGCAGCTACGAACGGACGCGGACTTTACGATTAATAAATTATAAGCAAAATATATTTTTAAAAACAAGCTTTTATCTGGGACAATGAACTAAAATGTTCAAAATAAATTCTAGTAAGTATTTGGCGTGTAGGTACTTACCTATATTCTTAAAAGCTTGAAGCACTACCCGTTGTTCAGGCTAGGTAATGACTATACTTCAGTGCCTAAATATCATCTAGGTGTAAAGTTCTCTTCAAGACGAGCCCAAACTCGGTATGGTTTTATTTTTTAATCACAGATATTCGGTGGCTGCCTTCCAGCTTCATCATCAGACCCTGGATATTATCTAGGTGTAAAGTTCTCTTCAAGACGAATCAATCGAGCCCAATCTCGGTAGAGTTACGTTGATTTATCACAGAGATGCCGTGGCCACCTTTCAGCTTCATCATCAGACCCTGGATATCATCTAGGTGAAAAGTTATCTTCAAGACGAATCAATCGAGCCCAAACTCGGTAGGGTTATGTTGATTAATCACAGAGATGCCGTGGCCACCTTCCAGCTTCATCATCAGACCCTGGATATCATCTAGGCGTAAATTTCTCTTCAAGACATAGCAATCGAGCCCAAACTCGGTGAGGTTATGTTATTTTATCAAAGAGATGCCGTGGCCACCTTCCGTCTCCATCATCAGACCAGCTCCATAGTACCATATCATTGTATTGTCACCGAAGATACATAAGTACACCAAATTTGAGTCCAATCGGACATCGGGAAGTGGGTCTAATTTAGCTTCCAAGATTCCACCCGAACATACATAGTGACACACATACATACATTGCAAGTGTAATAAAAGCTTGTAAAATAAAAAAAAACCGGACAAGTGCGAGTTGGACTCGCGCACCGAGGCTTCCGTACAAACTTGTCAAACTAACTTAACAGGCATCATCATCATCATCATCATCAGCCGGTGTCAGTCCACTGCTGGACGTAGGCCACTCCGAAGATGCGCCACTGAGCCAGATCTTCGGCTCTTATTTTCCAGTCACTGCCCACCGCTTTGCGTATGTCGTCGCTCCACAAAATATGATGATTAATATTATTGGACTAGAAGTGTCCCGCGGCTTCGCCCGCGTTAAAAACTTCTTTTATTTACTTAAAACTTTTTTTTCTAAAAACGATTCTATCAATAAAGACATCAAAAAAGAATTAGATAAATAGGTTCACCCGTTTTCATATTATCGCGTGACTAAGGCAATTCGGGATTCATATTTATAAAACCAGAAAAACCCAAAGTTTCAGACTTTGTTGCCTACCCCATTTCGAAAAATCCTACAACACGTACTTTATCTCATCTTGTTTCGCCATACAAACTTTGATTCCCCGTTCCGTATACGGGAGGAATTTTTAGAAAATCTTTTCTGAGCGGATACCTGCTTCATAATAACTATCTGCATTCTAAATTTCAGCGCAATCCGAAACAATATTGATTTTTAGACTTTGTTACCTCAGTTAATCTTGTTAGGGCGGCATTTTGAAAAAGTCTGAAACTCGTATTTACTTATTTATTTACAGAAGTACTTGTGTCAAATGTCGAATAAAATGACAATCCAAACTTTGAACCCCCGCTTCATCCCCTTGAAGAGTGAATTTTGAAAAATTATTTCTTAACCTATGTCAAAATAACTATCTCAATGCCAAATTTCAGCGCAATCCGAAACAATATTGATTTCAGACTTTGTTACCCCTCTTCACCCTTTTAGGGGTGGAATTTCGAAAGAGCATGTAACACGTATTTACTTACTTAAGTACTTGTGTTAAGTTTCAAATATAAAAGACTATCTAATCTTGTTTCTCCATACAAACTTTGAACCCCCGTTTCATCCCCTTCAGGGGAGAATTTTAAAAAATATTTTCTTAGAGGGATCTAACTTCGTAATAACTATCTGCATGCCAAATTTCAGCGCAATCCGAAACAATATTGATTTTCACACTTTGTTACCCCATTTCACCCTCTGAGGGGTGTAATTAAAAAAAAACCTGAAACACGTATTTACTTATTTTTTTACTGGAGCACTTGTATGAAGTTTCGAATAGAAAATACTATCTAATCTTGTTTCTCTATACAAACTTTGAACCCCCGTTTCATCCCCTTCAGGGGTGAATTTTGGAAAATACTTTCTCAGAGGGATCTAACTTCGTAATAACTATCTGCATGCCAAATTTCAGCGCAATCCGAAACAATATTGATTTTCACACTTTGTTACCCCATTTCACCCTCTGAGGGGTGTAATTAAAAAAAAACCTGAAACACGTATTTACTTATTTTTTTACTGGAGCACTTGCATGAAGTTTCGAATATAAAATACTATCTAATCTTGTTTCTCCATACAAACTTTGAACTCCCGTTTCATCCCTTTCAGGGGTGAATTTTGGAAAATCCTTTCTCAGAGAGCACTAACGTTGTAATAACTATCTGCATGTCAAATTTCAGCGCAATCCGAAAAAATATTGATTTTCACACTTTGTTACCCCATTTCACCCTCTTAGGGGTGGTATTCAAAAAAACCTGAAACACGTATTTACTTATTTTTGTACTGAAGCACTTGTGTGAAGTTTCGGATAGAAAAGACTATCTAATCTTGTTTCTCCATACAAACTTTGAACCCCCATTTCATCCCCTTAAAGGGTGAATTTTGAAAAATCCTTTCTTAGTATACCCCTACGTACTAAGACAAATATACTCTCCAAATTTCAAGTCTCTACGACCAGCGGTTTAGGCTGTGCGTTGTCTGTCAGTGAGTCAGTATGTCAGGACAAAGATTCTTATAGTATTAGATTAAGTAGCAGGCATAGACAGAATCGAGCTAGATATTTATTTATTCCTTCTTTCGTACTTAATTTATAAAGGTACGACCACACCGTTCGCGTTCGCGATCTGAATTTCCATTGTTTTCTGATCGCCGTAGATCGCGAACCAGTCGGTACAAATACTACTGCGCTATCTGATCGCCGCCTAGATCGCGCACGCAGGACGCCGCGGCGGCCCTTAAATTGTTATATACAATCCAAAAATTTTATTGTACCGACGGGACTCGAACTCGCACCCCCAGGATAACATATCCATGACCATGATGAAAATTTGGATTGTATAAAACAATTTACAAAACATATTAAGTGTGTAACACTTCAAGAAACATAATAAGCCAATTATTTCTTTGTCCCGTCGGTACGATGACATTTTGGATTGTGTTTAACAATTTTTAATAATTTCTTTTTTAGGAAGTGACAAACAGGTTAAATTGAGATAATTTTACTCAATTTTATCCGTTAAAATGAGCCTTATCTCAGGAGATACTCATCAGATCTTGATAAAATCTACTAATGGATCACACCTACTCAAAAATAATAAAAATCAATTTATTTTCTGAACATATTGATCTGATCTCAGTATAATGGGACCACCGTGGAAATCTACCCATATAATCTACCTACCCATGAAAAAATAATCATTCGAATCGGTTTGCAATTGGCGGAGTAATCGAATTAAAAGACATTAAAAAAGAAATGCATCACGAATTGAAAATTCCCTCCTCTTTGGAGAAGTCGGTTTAATATCTAATCAATCTATTTTTCTTCAAATATGATCAAAAATAAAAATTCCCTATCACGCCAAAGTATCAAAAAGGAATACAAATTATTTACATTTACTTTTCATTTTCACACGAAAGAGCGCCTTTGAATTATCCGAAGACGCATCGCGAATCATTCAATTTGTTCCTTGCCACGCGACGTTGAACCTTATTTAAACGCAATATAAATTGTTATTCATGAACTTCATCTTATCATTCATGGATATTAATTTGATATCGTCAAGCGATAATGTACTGAAGCGAGAAACTCATTGGTTTGAATTTTGTAGAGCATATTGTTAATATTTCTGGTTGGACGCGCTATCTTAAACTGTTATGTTTAGGATATTGACTCGATTTATTTCTGCGATAAGTCATAACTATATCATACACTAGCGACCCGCCCCGGCTTCGCACGGGTTGAGCATATGTGCTGCATCTGTCGCGTCGACGAGTATGAATTAACGTCTTCAACAATCATACTCATATTTCGACCAATTTACACAAAACCGTAACGAGTTATACACGTAAAACTTCTTCATGAATGAGAGTCCACTCGGTTATGTTTTGGATATTGACTCGATGTGTTTCTGTGATAACTATAGATATTACTACATATTATAAAACTAAGTCCCCAGCCGCGTCTTTTTGACGGACTTTGACGGATTTTCATGTGGTTTTCACCAATATTATCTATATTGGTGAAAACCGCATGATAATCCGTTCAATATTTCTTGTGTTTATCGCGAACAGACAGAAAGTTAGACGCGGCGGGGGACTTAGTTTTATAATATGTATGTATACCTATAGTTATCGCAGAAACACATCCAATCAATATCCAAAACATAACCGTTTTGGATAGAGACGATAGTTCGTCTAGAAACACTTTTTGGACACCATAAAAAACCACATAAAGAGGCGTGAACGACAAATCATTTGTTCTCACTCATAATTTCTTGAATGTCAGTCGGTCTGACACCGTAAATTGTGAGCCTATAATAAATGGGACACAATAGCAGTAGATTTTCCGATGTCCTTATTAGTTTCGCCTTGTGGTATGTGGCGATGATAACGAAAGTATTTGGGATACTAGGTATGTTCTTTTGCTAAACTCTGCCTTAAGAGTTTAGACCCTGAACTCCCTGAACTCTGCCTTAAGATTTTGAGTTTAATTTTTAAAGGATACTAATTTTGAATGAATTTTATTATAATCCACTTATTATGGCTATTTCAGATATTTAATACAATTGTTTTTAGCGTTGATTTGACATAGATTCTTTATCTAACTATTTCATTCCATTTTTTCATATATTGTAAAATTTAAAGAATACCACGGATACAGGATATTATATATGCTGTTCAATATTGTACGCCTAAAAGGCATGCTACAGTGTTCTTAATTTTAATATTCCACCAGTTGTATTTTTACCTGTAGTGCAACAATAAATAATTTGAAGTTTGAAGTTTGAAGTTTGACCATGGCAATGGGCAAACGATAATTACCATAAAAACCGACTTCCATGCCCCGCGAGTCAATTTCAGTAGCAAGTTTGAGACGTTTATCGTCATATATCTGGAGATGCTTATTAAATCTCAATGAAATTACAATGGAACGACCTTGGAAACGTAACCTACCGATTAAAAAAAGAATCATTCGAATCCGTTCACAATTGACGGAGTAATCGCGTGACATACACACAAAAAAAAACTAACAGACGAATTGAGAACTTCCGTCGTTATGGATGTCGGTTGAAAAGTTAATTATCTTGAGTGAAGACCAAAGCTTGTGTAGAATAGAAAGCCTTCAAACTAGGGTAACATAATCTTATAAGAGTGGCTGGCAAGAGCTGGATGTGAGCAGCCGAAGATAAAGTTATCGATGATGTGTTATTAGTGAGGAGCAGTGATATGCTGAAAAATGAGAGAAGCAATATCATTTTGGTTCAATATACATAAACAAATGAACGTTATATTACACGTATTAGCCTAGCTATACAACGAGGTAACGTCGCTAGCTTTTTGGGAACATCACCGGCAGGTAGCGACCTAGGTTCTGTCTTTTATTTATAGTATAGATATTATTATTGTAGTTTATATAATCTTGATATTGTCATTAGGTAATTATTTTTAAGTTTTTAAAACAAATGAAAACTTTTAATTTTTTTGTTTAGTAACCGGCTACACAAACCAGCAGCAGACGACGTATCGTCGCGACACTACTGGTTTCTATGTATTCGTGTAGCTGGCGACCAACTTGTTCCTTTAATATCCAGCCCATTTATGTTGAACTGTATTAAAGTATTACACAATATCAATAGCATGGTTCAAGTTATATTGGTAATTGCTTCCAAAGTCCACATTGCCAACATACAAAAACTTGCTGTCAAAGCGCCTAAATACAAAAATAAATCATATCGTGAATATACAACATTTCCGACCCATTGCATACGGAAGGGTTCTAAAGGAGAAAAGAAGGGAAACATTGGCTCGGGGATACTATACCACATTTACCCCAAAATAAGGGTAACACCTGGAGTACCCCATACGAATAAAAGGCGGGTAAATCACGTTCCGTGGATTATATATCCCTGATTTGGAGGAAATACGACTTCTTTTACTATTTCGTGTTAATATTTTATGTTTATGGAACTGGAAAGGATTTAATATGTTGTGGTGTTATGACATTTTCCCTATTTACAGAGTACCGTCTGAGATCGGGTAGAGATTTTTTAAAGAACACTATCGTGGCTACAGCTGATAAAGCCTCGATAATTATATACTTTCACTGACTCTTGATCACGGCAAGTATAGAATTCGCGGCTACTGATAAATAAAACAATATGATTAACTTTAAAACATATATTTTTAAATATTCATCATTGTCTAGTTCCAATTTATTTTGGTTCGGCGCTATATTTATTCTTCCGTAATATTGTGACATTATACAAGTCATTTGTTTCTCTTTCTTGCTACGAATAAATGTATTCCTAGCTTTCATGTCATTTCTAAACAATCAATCCATATTTATCTCCATATCTCTAATTCAAATATGGTTAATAATTAATTTTTTTTTTGGCGATCGTTCTGAGATAGGTTTCTGATTAGTAGCTACTTAGAGGTCGCGGGTATTTTTTTCAAAATATTAATTTTGCTACCATACTTTATTTCATATCCATATATATACCAGGACATACAATTACTGCACAAAATTTAGTGCAATAACTGTAATCAATACCTAAACCCGAGACAGTTACAACAGGTAAAATGCAGTATAAAATTTCCGCAGTAGTATTTAATTAGCGTTCTTTTCAAACAACCTCCCAAGAAGAAGGAGGTTCTTAATTCGTCTGTATGTTTTATTTTGTGTATATTACGCGATTACTCCGTCAATTGTGAACCGATTTGAATGATTCTTTTTTTAATCGGTAGGGTTCGTTTCCGAGGTGGTCCTATTGTAATTACATCGAGATTTGATGAGTATTTAAAACTGACTCGCGCGGCATGGAAGTCGGTTGTTTTAGTTTTTAAACTATCTTAATTATTGTTAATTTCGTAGCACATAACTCAACTTGAGTTACTCAACCAAGTCAGATATTGTTACGGATATAACCAACCCAAATGTCAGAATGTCACTCATTCATTCAGCACTCCGTTCACAAGCGTTGTATCGTCAGCAATGTGGGATAATGAAAAATGTTTTCAGCTGAAAACTGAAACTTGATGCCAACTGTCAAGCTTGATGCTTTATGAAACTAGATGGGTAAGGTTTTTTTTATATTTTATAGGCTAGCGTTTGACCACTATCTCACCTGTTGGTAAGTGATGATGCGGTCGAAGATAGTAGGCACGCTAGACCTAGAATGGGAACTGGCTCTCAACGATAGCTGCCGGAACACATTAGTTGTTTGACGGCAGATTTTCTAACTTAGTGTCCTACCACCATGCGGGGGTTGTTGGTTTCTTAACGATGTTTTTCCTTCACCGGAGCGCCACTGTGAAAAGCGCACATAATTTTTTTCGATAGAAAAATCCATTGGTGCACGGCGGTTTGAACTCGGTACTTCTGTCATCAAAGCCAACTGTTCTCCCGATTAAGCCACCGGGCCCTCAAAGGATGAAGCGGACCTGTTGATTATATAGTTTCACTAGCTGATACCCGTGACTTCGTCGACGTACATTAAAAATTTGGCCTATTTTATCCCCATGCTATAAAGTTCAAGTTGTTAAATTTCAGTAAGATCGAATCGTCCGTTTAAGCGTAATTAGGTAATAAACAGACTGAGTGACAGATTTACCAACGTTTTTATAAAATAAGTAAGTATATAAGATAATCTGGATTGTTAAAGTTGAGATTGGTGGCGTTCTGATTTCTGAATTGACTTAGCTCAGAGAATGGATGGGTGAAATGCACGTATCTCGTTTTGAAGTTTCCCTGTAGCGTTCAATACGAGATGAGGTAATCCGATTGAGAATCACAGTCGATTTCAAAAGTAGAAATGTGCAGGTCAAAATGCTAGGTTCTACAGCCAGTTGTGGAAAAGTGTATTAGTTCCTACATAGGTACATAGCATAATATAGTAAGTTCGAAACTGTATAATAATAAAAATAGAAAAAAACATTAAATTAAAAAAATCAAAACCCTTAATGGCTTAACGAATGGGGATTAATGTGTCCCGACTGTTAAAGTCTCTATATTCCATATAACAATGTATAATTTATTTTATGAGTGTATCGACCGAGAAAGAATTTAAATAGGTATAGTTTTTGATATCCCTAAACAGAAGTCTATACTACTAGACTTACTTGTTTTTTTCTTTTCAGTTCGTTTTTTAACACTTCACTTTTTGCGCGGTCGGTGTTTTGATTTTTTAATGTAATGTTTTATTTTACACTTTTTAGTTAAGTAAAGGACGGCAAATTCCGTAATCTTCTCTGTTCATTTAGAGAGTTGATGTCATGTGGATTATTGAGTATTTACATTAGTATTTACAGTTGTACTATTAAACGACTATACTAAAAGGAAGAGGTTGTTTGTTACCTCAGAACTCCATCAATTCTTAACCGATTTGGAAAATTCTTTTTTGTTTGTGTAATATGATTTTCGTTTGGTCTCATTGTAATTTTATTGAGATCTGATAAGTAACTTCAGAGATAAGCACCGCAAACTTGTTACTGAAAGTGACTAACGCGGCATGTTAAATCGTTTTTTTTTTCGATTTGTACGATCATAAATTATTTCTTATAAATATATTTTGAATCTCCATTTTAAGACCTTTAATTCGATACGCCACTCGATAGGTTTTGAAAAAAAAAATTTTATGGACCCCACATTTTAGCGTCTGAGATCCGCCAATTTGAATTTTTCAATTTTTTATGTTTTCGTGGACACTCGCGCTAGCATGGCAAATCTATTGACGTGCCAAATATCAAAATCGGCCCACGCGTTTGGTCTCTAGTGTGCCACAAAGGAACAAACATACATACATACATACATACATATATAGACTGATAAACACATTACCTCTCCTTTGCGTCGCGCAGTCGGGTAAAAAAACTAATGATTAATACCCATAAATATACAGCAAAATGTCACCAAAAGGCTCAATCTCAGCATAATTATCAGTCAAATGACATGGATACCACGGATTGGCAATCGCAGCATACAACACTATCAGATCGAATTGGTCTGACCTATGAAAGTTGATCTTATAGCGTTATCATCATCATTATCAGCCGGTATCAGTCCACTGCTGGACGTAGGCCTCCCCCAAGACACGCCACAGAGCCCGGTCTTCGGCTCTTTGTTTCCAGTCACTGCCCACCGCTTTGCGAATGTCGTCGCTTCACCTAGCTGGTCCTAGGACGTCCTACGCTACGTTTGCCGATTCGCAATCTCCACTCTAGAAACAGTCTTATAGCGTCATCAACTACAAAAAAGCTTAGTCTTAAAACGGCTGATCGAATTTTCATGCATCAAAGCTAAGAACACTCTCGATTAAGACAACTATCAAACAAAAAATCATCAAAAAACGTAATCTTCCCAGTCCATTCATTACAACATCACTAATGATTTTGAGGTTTTTTGCGCAGTTTGCCGTTTAGTCGGAGTAACTATCACAGAACAGATACTAGTCCTATCCTATGGTAACTATTGCATTATAAACCGACTTAAAAAAATAAGGTTTTGATTTCGTAGGAATCTTTTTATGTAATGTTTCTCGATTACTCAAAGATGCCTAGACCGATTTAGATATTATTTATTTTGTTTAAAAGGGTATACACGTACATATACATCGATAGTATACACTTATAGGCGTATACACTATGAGTGTTTACTTCTCATGTGGTCCCATTTTTGGTTTTCAACTGTAGTACTAAATTTATTAATTTCAATTATATCCCAGAACTGGAACACCCAGCGATTTTACAACACGCCACAGCGCCCGCTGCCTCGCCTTAAGAAGTTAGAATGTAATATAAGTACTTGATATTCATAACATCATTCAATATTCAGAGTACTAAAACTAGCTTATGTTATGAGTTACTCCATAACTGAAGTATAGTTAGTAGTTTTGTAGCAAAATTTATGAATGAAAATCAGACATGCCTCGGCTGCTTAGTCATAATACTTTAGGCTGAAACGAGACTGGGCGGGTTCATACGCGGGAACCCCCAAAAAGCGGTGGCGAGGCGATGTTGATGCTTTTTACAAAGACTAGCTATAAATGGTATTGGATAGGCACAGATGGAAAAATATGGGGAAGAGCTTTGCCCAGCAGTGGGATCGAATGGGTTTAGTTAAAATAATTTAAGATCGTTTACAAAACCGAAAAACTGATTTCAAATGTCGTGCCAGTCATTTTCGGTACGTTTGAGGTCGTAAGATCTTCACATCTCTGGAAATCCTCAGATCTCAGTAAAACCAAACAGGAAGCATACTCTAAAACAAAAAAATATTTTTTCTAAATCGGTAATAAATGGCCAAGTTCAGAGAAAACAAACAAAAAAAAAACGGGCGAATTGAGAACATCCTCCTTTTTTGTAAAGTCGGTTAAATATTTAAAAAATCTAGCTAGTCATGTTCACAACTTCATAAAAACTCGTAGCATTTTACCCAAGCACCAAATTCACAAGACCATCACAAAAGCATCACAACGTTTCTCGATTTAGCAGCGCTCCATAAAACATTAAAACCTAGCTCGGAAACAGCAGTTTTATGTAACCTAGTACATTTTTATGTAGTTTCACGTGACCACGCATAAATGTTTCAGGTACCAGCTTACCTGGTAAACATTTTAATAGCTTTCAGCGGTTTTTCTCTAAACTTTGAAACTATGTGGAGAAGCCTACCTTATTATTCATATTTGTGTGGGGGAAGCTGAAAAAGTCTGATATCAACCTGTTGAACAGTGACATATGAAACTTATAGTATTAATAGCTATAATTTAAGATCGTTTAATAAACGGAAAAAAAATGATTTTAAATGACGCTCTAGTCATTTTCAGTACTAAGTTTAAGGGTTTATCTTCATATCTCTGGAGATACTTATCAGATCCCAAAGAAATTACAATGGAAATACAATGGAAATGTACCCCACTTATTTGAAAAAAAAAAAAACCATTCAAACTTAGACGCTGGACTGGAAAGATTGTGGCATTAAAATATCAACGGCAAAGTACATCCCTCACTTACGATTCGCAGATGACATCGTCATTATGGCAGAGACGCTGCAGGGCCTACAAAGGATGTTGAATGGCCTAACTGATTCTACTCGTCTCATCGGTCTCCGGATGAATTTGGATAAAACCAAAGTCATGTACAACGAGCACGTTGTTCCGAAATCGATTGCCGTAGATGGAATCCCAATCGAAGTTGTTACGCAATAATTTGTGTTTACCTAGGGCAGACGCTCCAACTAGGCAAATACAACTTCGAGAAGGAAATCCAGAGAAAAATTCGGCTGGGCTGGGCAGCATTCGGAAAATTCCGTCGAGTCTTCTCGTCGCCTATACCGCAGTGTCTAAAGACAAAAGTCTTTAACCAGTGCGTCCTACCTATGATGACATACGGAGCCGAGACGTGGACACTCACAGTTCGACTGGTCCACCAATTTAAAGTCGCTCGGCGAGCTGTGGAGAGAGCTATGCTCGGTATTTCTCTGCGGGATCGAATCCGGAACGAAGTAATTCGCCAGAGAACTAAAGTTGTCGACAAAGCTCAACGGATTAGTAAACTGAAGTGGCAGTGGGCTGGTCATATCTGCCGCAGGACTGGTAACCGTTGGGGTAGATTTGTCCTAGAGTAGAGACCGCGAATCGGCATACGTAGCGTAGGACGTCCTGTGACCAGGTGGAGCGACGACATACGCAAAGCGGTGGGTAGTGAGTGGAAAAGAAGAGCCGAAGATTAGGCTCAGTGGCATCTTGGGAGAGACCTACACCCAGCAGTGGACTGACACCGGCTGATGATGATGATGAACCATTTGAATTCCTACTTCCCATGATCCTGGGTCTGCCACTAAATCGTGCTCAGTACAGAAAATCCTGTATGATCAGCATCATCAGCAGCCCGTTTCTGTTCACTGCTGGACATAGGCCTCACCTACGCCATTAAACTCGATCTTCAGCCCTTTATTTCCAACCGATGCCAGCCAACTTTCATACATCATCGCTGCATCTAGCCTAGGAGGGCTTCTCACACTATTACCGAGCCACTGACTCGACTACAGAAAACGCCTACCTTTTTTATACATATTCAAAATTCAAACGCATGAGATCTTCGCAAAAGCTGTCGGGTAACAAGCACTTTGTAGTACTTCATCCATATGTCAGAAACGTACGCTTCAACAAACAAGAATACTTCAAACTCTTCAAAGTTTTCAAGCACGGACATCTGCCATTAAACGCTTTTTAAACAGAAAACTGAAAGCAGACGAGAATATAGAAAGTAAATAAACAAGAAAATAGAAAACACGCATTCACTTTGAAGTATGCCCGCATCTTAAATAGTGATGGGAAACGCTCCTTTTCTTTGTTTTTCTATGATTGTTTGTTCGGGCACTTCGTCTACTTGTTTCGTTTATGAAACAATATTCTATTTATTTTTAACGGCATGCCAAAAAGGAGGTTATCTATTCGTTTATTTTTTACAAGTTTTTAAAAGGTTCACCTGTTCTGGTATCTATAGGTAATAAAATCTTGCACATTAAAAAAATCATATTTACAACAACAACATAACATTTACACTGTAATTTACTAATTTAGTCATGTGGTCTTTTCTGTCATTTAATGAGTATACATTTTTGTGATCCTTTACTTTATAAAAGGTGATTGTTCTTGACGTATCACGACTCAAATATTTATATCAATCCAGTCATAAATCAAATCATATTTCTATCAATCAAATCAAATATGTCTATTATAGCTACGCAGCACATGCCGACAAAACAACTTTCATCCTAGCGAGTTAACATTCCGTAGATAAGCCCAACCAGTGTTTTTCAAACTTTTTCATGACGCGACCACCTTAGTATGAAAAAATTTCGCGACCCCCTACTTGCACTGTTTATAATCTGTATTTTGTTATATTGCTAGCTTCTGTCCGCGGCTTCGTTCGTGTGGCCTACAGGAAACAAATTACATATTTTTCTTTTGAAACAAATATTATAAGCACTCTCAATCACAACACCTACAAATGCTCTTTAATTAATATTTTCTTTAAAAGTATAGTTTCAAACTTTGTTTTTTCTTTTACTGAGGCTTCGCGACCCCCCGCGATCCCCTTATAGAGGCTTCGCGACCCCTAGGGGATCGCGATCCACACGTTGAAAAACACTGAGCTGTTGGGCTCAGTGGGCTCAGTGGCTCAGCTCAGTAATTTCGTTCTCGTACATCCCAGCACTTTGACGCTAGAAGCAAAGTTGTAAGTTTTCCCACCTTAGTCTCCAGTCGCTTATAACATTAACTTCAAACTTTTAATGTAGTGTACACAACTCTAGAGTTGCAAACTAAAACTGACGCTATCTAAAGTTAGTAGCAAATTGTGCGCAGTTTGCCGATACAACACAGGTGATATTTTCTAAGTTTTAATCTCCGGGCTAAGTGAATATATGCGAGTACTAAAAGTTGGATGCGATAAAATAAACCGTGCGAATACTTGCAGGCATGCGGCGGAGAATACTACTATTAAACATAATAGTAATGATAATAGAGTTGCAACTATCTATACCAACTATGTATATGCTCACACTGTTTTTATTTTTATTGACTGCCTCGACCGAGGTTTGAAGGTTTAGATTAGCTTAGGTTTATAAAGAATCTCATTATCTTCTTCAAGGTGACTTAACGGCAAATGTGCGTCAAGTTAACGCACATTTTTGCTTCAAGCTCGCGAAAACACTAGATCAAAACATAACTACTAGAAAAGTATGTGTGTGCGTATGTGTCATAAAACACATAATAGCAATTTTATTCTGTGCTTTATTTTTGTAGACTCAAACAGTTGTCATAATTTTTGGCTTCACCGACTTAAAGATATCAAGCACATCTCTAAGTCAAAGTTTCCTAAATATATTGTATTAAAATTGTGCGTGACACAGGTATTTTCTATGAAAATCTTGGCTCAGACGTGTACACGTAAAGTGGAAATTTTCGTGAAACATTTAACGGTATTCGCGGTTTCTTTGTCGTGGTTTATTACTGCTTTTAATATAGGAAACTTGGGAAATATTGGAAAATGTGAGCGGGACTTTTAACTTTCTACCATAATAATAGATTTAGTGATAAGAAAATGTTATTATTTATTAAATAGAAAAGAAAACGAAATTTGTACCTGTGGGATATGGAAATGTTTAATAGAAGATAAGACTATAAGGCTAACACTGCATACATTCAGGTTTAATTCAGCAGTTTAGTTCAGCAGCATTTCAGCATTTAATTAATTGCGGGATGGTATCGGTGCAGTCGTAATGAGATCGATGATTTATGTATTTATGCTGAAAATAGAATGGCACTTATGACATTTGTTGAAAACCTAGTTACAGAAACAAAAGGCTTCCAAATTCAACAATCACATTTCAGAAATTTTCACGCTACCCGCATGTTTCGCAAACAGTATTTGTAATGTATCCTCTAAACTGCATAACAATTTATGGCTCTGAAATTTAAGCAGGTATGTTCTAGTTTCCAGCTAGAGGTTAAACTGAGCTTGTAAATTCGACCGCATTCAACAACAGAAATACCGAAATAACTCCAGAAGCCTGTAAAGGTGTACTTTGTAGGTCCCTTACGACCGCTGGCTTACTGGGCAACTTAAATTATAAATTGAAGAGAAATAAACAGAAAACTAAGTTTCCTTCAAAAATAAGAATTGTAGGCCATGCAATTAAAATTACATCTCCTTATAAATTAATGTCAAAAAAATGTGCGAAAAATCACAGTTATAGAATACTTTACTGTGTTACGGAACGTGTGCGAGTCCGACTTGCACTTGGCCAGTTTATTTGAAGTCGATTGGAAAGAAAAGTCAAAACACCCTGGCTGATACTTGTAAGTTTTAACACTCATAACCATCAACATCACCCCATTCATTAAAGCACGACTTTTGGCTAGCATCTGACAAGTTTATTCTCTGCTTCACGATATGGACGGCTTGCCAAGGCGCAGAAAACATACGATAGCACCTCCAGCAAGGCTTTTAGCCTGCCACAAATTAGAATTAGGAGCCATAACAAAGGCAGTATTTCAAACAGCCTAGTTTCCCCCATGCATATACAAGTGACTTTTTTACTGTAATTCCTGAACTAGGAGGAGTAATGTTCGCAGGGACAACCGTAACTTTGAGTAAATTACTTTTTTCCTTCGTAAAATATTCAGACGCCGAACGGGCCGGGCTGGCCCGCAATAATTATCAGTTAGCTGAACCTACTGAATAGTTAAAAGAACGGTGTCAGGTTGATATTACCTTCGTATTCGAAGGTATTATTGGGAATTTTTGTAGAAAGGTCTTATATATATTAAGATATAGAATTATTGCCCTTAAGATATAGAAGGCGGAAACTGAAGACGTTGCAGACCATAATATAGTTTCATTGAAGATGAATCTTTAACACAAATACGATCTAGACTTTTGCTATGGGAACAATGGTACGCTAACGCGTCACATACATTTAAATTTATGAACTTCAGGTTTTAATTTTTTTTAATACAGTGAGGCTAACAAGCTGTGGTCCTCCTCACTTTATAATGGTTACATACCGCTTATAAACATCAATCTTCAATACCAGAGGTTTTGTCGGTGTATCACCTTCCCTTATTATATATTACACAGTACTCTCAAAAAGTAACGGTTCCAATTATATTCAATATTATCCATCAATATTAGACAACAATATAAGTTTTTAAGTTTTCATGGTCACTGACACTATTATTAATATTGTTTTCGGGATATTTACCGGAAACTCATATCAAAAGAAAAACATGGTAAATATCCCGAAAACAATATTAATAATAATTAGACAACAATTTCAAAAACTATTAATGCCAATAGGACGGTTTGTATTTCTACAAAAGCATAGGTAAATATTAAAAGAAACATAATCAAATACATAACATGGATACACATAAAGAGTAAATTATAACAAGCTCAGGTTAACCATGTTTCAAATATTTCCATGATGTTTTGTATATAATTGAATGAAGCTTACAAACAACTGCAAATAACACAAATACAGGGGATTCCGAGCATTATGTTGAAATAACTGAGTTATTATCCACTGCTGAAATGAAACAAATTTTAAATTCCGCTGTAGTTGATTGTACTGATATTGGTCCCATTGTAATACAAAAAACACGAATGTATTTACTTTAACAAAAGCACACGTGAACATTATTGAAATCGACCGCCCAAGCCCATTCAACTTCGCAATTTTAACCCGCAAAATATTGATATTGACAAACTTTGTTTAAAATTAAATTGCCTTCATTCGTGCAGTAAAGTTTAATTTTATGCTGTAATGTCTCTGTTTAAAGTTTAAATTCATTTAGCAGAATTTTTTACGTGAGTTGTTTAATTTTGTCCCGGCTCACCTTTGTACTCGATAATGAAATAAAAAAGGGGTTTTTCTACACTTCTCTGATGAAGAGCGATAGAACGACAAAGAGCTTTTTGGGCAGTATATTCGTATTATACGTAATTCCTTCCTTCTGAGCACGCGTGAGTACTTCTTACTGAACAGATACCTAAGCTATTATTCTATTTTCGTCAATTAATTATAATATTATACTCAGAATCAACAACATGTAATAGCAGTTGAGCATCTATTCAATTTGAATTGGTTAATATAAGCAAAACAATTTCGGTATTGCTGAACAATATCCAAACAGGTTGCTGTCATTTGCTGCATCTATTAAGAAATATCAGACTCCGATTTGTTTATACACAAACGATATTCATGATTTCACATTGAAATAATATTCTATTCACAGTCAATCGGGCATAACATTAGAAACTCCAAAACAACAAAATATTTACATATCTCGAAACTCAATGCGTAATAGTAATTAACTACAAATATAGCAAACAAACTACATTCAAAATGGCTTTCGACTGATTCGCTCCCACTTAAATCGATTACCAATGGTAATTCCAGCTTTTAGTTCCATTTGGGAATGGAAATTAACCATCGGTGGCATAATCCGGGATAGTTTTATTGGATAAATCAGCTATATGAATATTCTGCGGCGGTTTTATTGAAGGGCCTGCCACAAGGGTCTGTTATCGGTCCCCTACTTAATAGTCAATACGTGTGAATTTTGGTTTCATGAAATCAATGAACTCGTGAAACCTCTGTTATGGGTTATTAAAACTTGTTTGAGAGACATTAATTAGGTAGTTATTTTGATAGCGGATCGTGACTTTCTGTGTAATAATCTCTTAGATTCAAATTAGAGGTTTATTAGGACTAACATTACTGATTAAATTACTATAATACCTAAAAAAAACATTGTATTTCACAAAAACTTTTGTTAACGCCATACAGATGAAATACGACAAGCGACGACAATGAGTCCAAAACCTTTCATATTATGTCACTCGCGGGTATTCAAAACCTTTTTATTCCCCCCGGAACGTACCATTTTATTAACAAAACGCTCCATTCATATTCCAAACAAAAACAACTACTGTTTGTACTTCTGACTAGTCTCTGGACATTTACAAAGACGGGACCGGACGGGCGGACGGTCAGGGCAAAAACAAAACAGCGAATGTGTCATTCATTTTTTGCTGTAAGAACGCGATAATAGACCATTGAAACGATTGGAATTCTATAAATACTACTGGTTATTGTATGTTCTGGTTTCTATCCTCTTAATCTTTATACATTTTACATTTAGGACTGACACTTATAGAAGTAGGTATGTAGTTATTTAGAATTTATAGTTATAGTGAGTTTGAATCATGATTATAAAAGTGTGGACTGTTATACTCACTACTATATACGAGACATAATGTCTAGATCTAGGTTTCGAGCATGTCCGATTTACTTCCTCGGGGAATTTACGCAGCAAGATCGCGACGAGAACTTTCAAAGCCATTTGAAGATCAGTAGAGGTGAACGTACTATCGCTTCAACGACCATTTAAGACTTTTTTTTTAATATGAACTAATGAAGCTTAAATTGTTTCTCAATTTTCTAAAGGCATTAGATGCAGTACAGAAAAGCCAGGTTCATACTTCGGTCACATTTGGATGCTGATGTGTTTGAATAGAATCTGCTATATTCAAAAGGTTGGAACAGTCGCAATGTGTGGATTGGACACAAATGGATAAATCCGTCTCCTCCTTATACTGCCGTCTTTTACTTCTAGAGAAAATTAGAGACTTCTCTAGATTGGTTCTCTAGTTGAGAACCAATTAGTGCAATAAGTGTGACGCCTAATTATCTCTCAAGATCGTCTTCAAAACAATGAGTACCATACTCGCGCTGAAAAGTTGCTGATGGACAATTGTTCGTTGGTCTGAAACTAGCTGAAGTAAACAAGGCGCCGGTAATAAATCTTCGTTTTGCACACAATTATTCTAGTCTGCCGGTTTGTTTCAACGTCTGGAGTGGCTCGCGGCCTATTCGTCGCGTGTTTTTTGTTGCTTTTGCACAATTTTGCTGCATTGGTCTGTTGTGCCAATGCATTTCAAGACACAATAGTAGATTGTTTTATCGAAAAAAGGCTATCGTTTAGCGGACAGGTTGTGGTGACACGTCCACAGCATTAACCACTGCTAAACTAAAATTAATGGGTACCTTTTGTGTGTTGTGCATTTGACTGACTGATATGACTATCAATCTACGTCGTGAGGATACTAACGGCCAGTTTCATCGGTGCCTGATAACTCTATTAGGAAGATATCTGTCAAATTTTTGAAAGCTTTAATATGGTGTCATGTGTCAGATAACTATCTTAAATATTATCAGGAACTGGTGAAACTAGCACTTATAGTTTTTGAGTATTGGGTTTAACTCCGTTAGAAATGGTCTTTTTGGTAATCTCTACCAGATAAAAACGTATGCATGTCAGTTCTAAATATTTTATGATAAAATATATATAAATATAATATATATATTTAGTTATCAATTTGTCCAACAAAGTGTATGTATAGGTATATACACACTAACAATATGATAAATGAAACAGCTCTAGAAATCCTAAAGGTCACCGCAGCGTCCTGCGTGCGCGATCTAGGCGGTGATCAACGCCGCGGATTAAGGTAGGGACCTTAATCCGACTTCCTTAAGGTACGGCCACAACGCGGCGTCCTGCGATCTCCGGGCGCGATCCCAGTACCTTTCAATTACTTTCTGATCGCGTTTGGTGTTAACCAGTCGGTACAAATACTACTGCGCTATCTGATCGCCGCCTAGATCGCGCACGCAGGACGCTGCGGTGTGTTCGTACCTTTAAATGGAGTTCTGAGTGACAAGCGACTGTTGGATAATCTATACCGGCTGAGGGCTTCAATTATATCTCTTGATAAATGTTTACTATAGATAATGATAATTGGTATTTGGTATTTGGTATTTGGATAATAATACTTAAATTCAAAATTTAAAACCACCCCCGACTGATTCCAATGACCCCAAACTCGAAGAAGAATGAAGAAAAGAAGGAAGACTGGTAAAGTGTTGGGTATTCTGCAGATTCCAGATGACACAGCATGAGGTTAATGCCACCATGTTTTGACAATATCGTTGAGAAGTAAGAAGATACAGAATTTCGAATTTATCAGACCTATATAATTTATGATCATACAAAACTAAAAGACCGACTTCATATGCCGCGATAGTCAAAGTACTGGCTAGTTATAATCATGTCATCAAAGTATCCAAATTGGCTTATATTGTTTATCTCCATATCTCAGAGAGATGATTGTCAGATCTCATTAAAATTTGAATAGGACCAAACGAGAGGCATAATCTCTAAAAAAAAAGATTTTTTCAAATCAGTTAAGATTTGACGGAGTTCTGAATTAACAAACATTTAAAAAAATCTGTGGAATTGAGAACCTCCTCCTTTTTTGTGAAGTCGGTTAAAAAGTTGATCTAAGCGTCATCATCTAAAAGCTCATTGTCTTAAAACAGCTGAACGGATTTTCATAAGAACTGATCAGACAAATAAATACAAAATCAAAATCTGTTAGGCGCTACGATTTCACAGACCGAAACACACACAAATAGGTACACACGTTAAAGTTATAAAACCCCTTCTTTTTGCATCGGGGGATTATTGAGCAGAGCCAAGAAGACATCTAGACATTCTGTAAATAGACTTGTCAAACCACTGTTAGAAAGAGACACAAAATAAAATTGTATAGCTCACTCCTGTCTTAAAGATACATCTTAGTATACCGAACGTCTTGCGCTTCCTATGTTTGTCTATTCTATAGTTTGAAAATTCGCGCCCGCGCCTTTTTATCGGCGTCCTATGTGCGCCCTCGCCTAACCTTTCTTCTATCTGACATAATTAAAGAGTACTAAAAATAGAATGCGGTTAGATGCAGGTCGCAGTAAAGTAGGTCAGCCAGGTTACAAATGTTACAATCACGTCGAGTTATGTCTTACAAGACAGCTCATAACTACATACGTAGTTGCCAGATGTAGGATACAGAAAGTTTTTGTGGGTTCTGCACTGAACACCTGAGAATTATACTTACTAGCTGTGTCCTACGGTTGCGCCCGCGTTTAAAAAGTATCCTATGGCCTAATCAATAATACTGGTTATCCCTGTGCAAAATTTCAGCTAAATCGGTTCTGCCGTTTGACCGTGAATAAGCCGCAAAGAAACAAATATACAAGCAGACTTTCGCATTTATAATATTGGTGTTGTTATAAAATAATTAAGATAGTTTAAAAACTTAAACAACCGACTTCAATGCCCCGCGAGTCAATTTCAGTATTTAGCAAGTTTGAGACGTTTATCGTCATATCTCTGGAGATACTGTAACGTAACGTAATGTAGCTTAACGGAATGTCACGTAACGGAGCCCTGGAGGAGGCCTACCGCACGCTACATCCCTAAAGGAACCAGGAACCTAGACAATAAAATATGGAAGACGGGTTATAACATTTATATTCCTATAGATTCTACCAAAAATCTTAACTTAAACATAAAACTATCACCGCACTTCGGGTCCATTACTCCATTATCCTTTCCTGGTATGAATCAGCAAAGTCCTTGGTCAAGGTGAGAATCCCCGTCAACAATCATTTGGTGTAGTATTACAGCATTTCCGGAAACATCGGTAAGTATACCAGTTTAATAAGACTTGGACGATTATAAATTATGCCTAATTAGAATTATCATCATTGCATCAGGCATTTGCTATAATTCAGGACTTGCCTACCCAGGCTTAGCAACCGCAACCGCCGCAACCACCAGTGGTGGGGAGGGCAACCATCAAACGAGTAAATGCAGTAGCCCCCGCTATGGGCCCCGCCAATATAACCTCCGTAGTACACCGGCATTGCTCACTTTTTAACCGACTTCAAAAAAAGGAGGAGGTTTCTCAATTCGACCGTATATTTTTTTTATTTTTTTATTTTTTTTATGTTTGTTCGCGGATAACTTCGTCGTTTATGAACCGATTTCGATTATTCTTTTTTTGTTTGAAAGGAGATATCCCAAGTGTGGTACCATGGTAATTTTATCGAGGTATGATAAGTATCTCCAGAGATATTGAGATAAACATCTCAAAATTGGTACTGAAAATGAATATTTTTTTATGTTTGTTCGCGGATAACTTCGTCGTTTATGAACCGATTTCGATTATTCTTTTTTTGTTCGAAAGGAGATATCCCAAGTGTGGTACCATGGTAATTTTATCGAGGTATGATAAGTATCTCCAGAGATATTGAGATAAACATCTCAAAATTGGTACTGAAAATGAATAGCGCGGCATTGAAGTCGGTTGTTTTTTAGTTTTTAAACGATATTATATTTATATTCTTTTTGTACAAAATATTGGACTTGATTTTTATCATTCGTCCATTTCTTTTTCCAGACTGACTTCCTTGTTTTTTCCGTTCCCATGGCAACGTGACCCGTCATAAAGAAACAAATCGTTTTAATACAAAAGAGTATATGTATGATATATGAAAATGTATGAGGTCGTTAAAGATATGCCACAATACTTATCAGATCTCGATGAAATTACAATAGGACCACCTCGGGAATGTACTCTACCGATTATAAAAATAATCATTCGAATCGGTTCACAATTGACGGAGTATAATCGCGTAACATACACACAAAAAAAAGAAAAAAAAACATACAGACGAATTAAGAACCTCCTTCTTTTTGGAAGTCGGTTAAAAATCTTTTAAATTATCACATCGTCATCCGCCCATCTGTCACTGTTTGTCAAGACCATTTGTTTCGTGAATATATTAAGTTTAAATTTATTAATAGCAAAACTAACATCTACGGTCTCCCTTAGCAACTAAGAAATACGAATATGTTAGCTAAAGAATTTCATAGATTTATAGATTTTTTATTTAAAAATTCTTAATAATTAATTTCTAATAATTTTTTTTCTAAAAATAAATTAAAAATAAATATAAAAGAATTTCCTATGCTTCTATAACATACAAAACGAGCTAGACGCTCGCCTGATAGAAGAAGAGAAGTTAGAAAAGGTTGAAAAGCGACTGACAATAAGCGATACAACAGAATCTATTTTCACACAAAACGAAATTCTACCTGTAATATAGTTAGCAGCATGCACGTTATGCACGTTCAAACCTTCAGGCTAAATCAGACATATGATAATTTATGGGTTACTGGTGGTATGGTGAAACAGGACAGTTTGCTGATTGTCTAGTTTTTAGGGTTCCGTACCCAAAGGGTAAAACGGGACCCTATTACTAAGACTCCGCTGTCCGTCTGTCTGTCTGTTCTGCCTGTCTGTCTGTCTTTCTGTCTGTCCGTCTGTCACCAGGCTGTATCTCATGAACCGTGATAGTTAGACAGTTGAAATTTTCACAGATGGTGTATTTCTGTTGCCGCTAGAACAACATATACTAAAAACAAAATAAAGTTAAAAATTGAAGGGGGCCCCATACAAAGAACGTGTTTTTAAACGACATCTATCTAATTAGTTTCGGCAAAATGACATAGATGGCGCTAGTAAACGAGCCCCGTCTTTCTAGATCGCGACCAAACCAAATATTCTTGGTAATATCAATTAATCAAATATATGAGGTTGAAACTCTGTTATGTTTCATATTGTACGGAACCCTCCCTAAGTGTGCGATAAGAGACGCGATGCTGACTCGCACTTGGCCGGTTTTATTATTACATAAATGTTTGAAGAAACGTTAAATATAGTATTATTTAGCTTATCGTCAGATTTAAAAGACATTCCACTCACATACACGGCGTTTTGGTACCATTTTTATCATGCCAAATGAAATTCCTTGCCTGAATCGCTACCATAAAGGTACAATCTAAGAGTTTCATAGTCACCAATGAATATGTACTATCTTCTAGGTATCACATCCTCACGTGACTTCAGGTGAGATAGTCATCAACATTTGACTATCCAATGTAAATAAAACATTAAATTAAAAAATCATAAAACCCGACTGCGCAAAAAGTGAAGTGTTAAAAAACGAACTAAAAAGAAAAAAACAAGTAAGTCTAGTAGTTTAGACTTCTGTTTAGGGATATCAAAAAACTATACCATTTAAATTCTTTCTCGGTCGATACACTCATAAAATAAATAATACTTTGTTATATGGAATGTAGAGACTTTAACAGTCGGGACACAATAATGGCTTAACGAATGGGGATTAATGTGTCCCGACTGTTAAAGTCTCTATATTCCATATAACAATGTATAATTTATTTTATGAGTGTATCGACCGAGAAAGAATTTAAATGGTATAGTTTTTTGATATCCCTAAACAGTAGTCTAAACTACTAGACTTACTTGTTTTTTTCTTTTCAGTTCGTTTTTTAACACTTCACTTTTTGCGCAGTCGGGTTTTTTGATTTTTTAATTTAATGTTTTATTTTATACTTTTTAGTTAAGTAAAGGACGGCAAATTCCGTAATCTTCTCATTTCATTTAGAGAGTTGATGTCAGGTGGATTATTGAATAGTTTCCGGGGATCTAAACTACTTTTTACTAGTCCATCTATATAATTAATGGTATACTCGTACAATAAAGAGTTTTGTATTTGTATTGTAAGTATAATAATTAAAGATAATTTTCATAATATAATATAATTTCGTACTTTTCAAAAATATATATAGTATTTTATTTATTATCATCATTATATGTATATTATAAAAAAAAAGGTTGGTGGAAGAAGCGAAAGAGGTATGTCAGGATTGTAGCATGTGGAAGTAAAGTAGTCTCTGCCTACCCCAACGGGAAAAAGGCGTGATTGTATGTATGTATGTATATTATATAATATATTATTTCGTTTCACTTTATAGACTTATTTAATTTAACTATTTAATTGTTTTGTCATCTGGGTATTCATTGAGCGTAAAATACGCTTTGTTAATTAGTAACTCCTTCTATCCTGTTCTATACTTTATACTTGTAAAACAGTCGGGAAGCTTATAAAATATCTTGCTTTTGCTATGTTTACTTTTCATCAATTATGATTTATTTTATGATTTGAGACGTGTATAAGTGCGTATATTAATACTACCTACTTACTGAATAAATGCTTTGACTTTGACTTTACCGCCATCGCATGTGTACCGGAACTGTGTATTTTCAGCTTAGAGCTGGGATGAACCAGGTTATGTTTGAACCTTGTTTTGTCTCCTCTAGGACCACCTCTTTTTCTAGAATAGAAATTGGTATATATACGTACCAATTTGCACATTTATATTTACTAATATGCTTACGCATTTTTTTGGCAAATATACGGTTTTGTGCGTCTACACTACTAAGTATGTATTACAATGGGGGATTTAACAACAAATACTAAAAACAATATAAAATTGAATATTAAAGGTTGAAATCTTCACAAAATATGTATAACTATGACCGTTATTACAATTATGGAAAAAAGAACAAAAAACCGAAATGCGTGTAATAGATAGGGTATTGCTTTTTAAGCTTAATTACTTTACAGTTGTACTATTAAACGACTATACCAAAAGGAAGAGGTTGTTTGTTACCTCAGCACTCCATCAATTCTTAACCGATTTGGAAAATTCTTTTTTTGTTTGAGTTAATATGATTTTCGTTTGGTCTCATTGTAATTTTATTGAGGTCTGATAAGTAACTTCAGAGATAAGCACCGCAAACTTGTTACTGAAAGTGACTAACGCGGCATGTAAAATCGTTTTTTTTTTTCGATTTGTTCGATCATAAATTATTTGTTATAAATATATTTTGAATCTCCATTTTAAGACCTTTAATTCGATACCCCCTCGACAGGTTTTGAAAAAAAAAAATTTTTTTGAACCCTAAATTTTGACGTCTGAAATCCGCCATTTTGAATTTTTCAATTTTTTATGTTTTCGTTGACACTCGCGCTAGCATTGCAAATCTATTGACGTGCCAATTATCAAAATCGGCCCACGCGTTTGGTCTCTAGTGTGCCACAAAGGAACAAACATACATACATACATACTATATAGACTGATAAACACATTACCTCTCCTTTGCGTCGCGCAGTCGGGTAAAAAGGTTTACATTTTACCTAAAATTACGCTACTCTTCTTCATCTATGAATCACTGTTGAGGTGTATTTCAGTGGTGGGTTAGTTTTAATCCGACTTCACAAAAAAGGAGGAGGTTCTCAATTCGTCTGTATGTTTTTTTTTGTGTGTATGTTACGCGATTACTCCGTCAATTCTCAACCGATTCGAATGATTATTTTTGTAATCGCTAGGGAACGTTTCTGAGGTGGTCCCATTGTAATTTCATCGAGATCTGATAAGTATCTCCAGAAATATGACGATATACGTCTCAAACTTGCTACTGAAATTGACTCGCGGGGCATTGAAGTCAGTTGTTTTAACTATCTTAAATATTATGTGTACTACTGATCACCACCGTGATTCCGATGATAAGTCAAATCCAAAGTCCTGGTTGTATGTTCTTGTGGCACTGGCAACGGTCGTAGGCCATGTCCTCTGACAGCCTTCAGGGCCCCTAGACAAAATCCAAATTCTGTTATTATTGTCATTCACGTAAACGCAAGTGCAAAATGTATGGCAGACATTTATTTTTCCGCAACAAAGTTGTCATCCCCATATATTTTGTTAGCGTGAATGGAAACAGAAAATGGATTTTGTTTAGGTTTTTGTTTAGTGCAACAAACTCTGACAACTGAGAAGATCTGCCACCATAACATTACGGTGTTCCTGCAGCACATATTAGTCCTTGCGAGTCAGAGTATTTTAGGTCTAGCGGTTCACCATCTTCGACCACATACCACATCATATCTAGTGGTCAAACGCTGCCAAAAAATATAAAAAAAGCTTCTAATATCCTCATAATCCAGTCACAATAAGAATAGCCCACCTACAACTATTACCGCAACATTGTCCACATTCGTATAGATCTACCATCCTACCCACATAGGAAAATATACGTACAGTAAAGCGCCGTTTGTGCTCGAGGCTCCATTAAAGGCTCTTCATACGCGAACATTTTCCAAAGAGAACACGTGAGTGATGATAACAGTGATAACGAGCGTACTGTTTGGGAAATAACAGACGTGGTTGGTCGCTTTCCTTGATTGGATTTTGGGCAATATGCCCAACAGTATTAGGTGAGATATGGTGTTGAATATAACTGTTTTTTGGTGGCGCAAGGTAAACAGTCTGATAAAAGATAAGGTAATACGGTAAACATTATAAATCATACTTCATTTATTTAAGTAAGGTTTATAAGTAAGATCCATAGTGATTAGTACTGAGTAATGACTACATATATAAGTTACTGATAGTTGTAGATTTTAATAAAGACGGCGAATTTACCTCTGAAATCTCAAATTATGCCAAATTACATTTAAGTTGGAGAAAAAATAATCAAAATGTTGATTATTAAGATTTATAATATGTAATGCCGCTGGCAAAAAAACAAAGTTCAATGTTCTGTGTTGTGTTGTTCACACACAGAGTGTGCTATAAATTGATTAAAATCTCAGAAAAGCTTGCTCTGTCAAGATTCCTACAATAAACATATATCTTACTTATAATAAACTAGCTGTTACCTGCGGCTTCGCCCGCGTTATTTGTGTCTTTATGAGCATTGAGGTCTAGATCGATGATCTCTTAGGTCAAGTCACCATAGATGACCCTTAAAGTCGAACTCAATATCCTGTATTGTTAAAGTCATAATTTTTTTTGGTTAGGCTAGTATACGAAGTTGTGCTGTTTAAATGTTTGACTCAACACAACAGTTCCTGAAACATTTCTTACAAAGAAAATAAGGTGAATAGCTGCGCGAGCGTAGCAAGCGCTATAATTGGGCAAGTGAATTTTTTTTATGGCTTTTTATATCCCTGACAGTTTAATGATCTAATCATCAAGTCTATATAGATGACTCTTAAGTCGAACTCGATATCGTCTATTGTTAAAGTCATTAATCATTACTTGGCACTTGGTAAACCTAACCAAGGTTTACCAAGTTTTGCTGTTTAAGTATTTGAGTCAATCTAATGTATGAGGCTGTTAAAACACGCTATTATATGCTATGTAGCGTTATTACTGCGCAAGCGAAGCGAGACAGTTGTTTATGACTTTTTATGACCCCGAAAGTTTTATGACCTACTAAGTCGACACCGATGACCTTAAGGATAAACTTGATATCCACTTATTTTAAGGTAAAAAATCATTATGAATATTAAAGGTTGTACTGTTTCAATTTATGAATCGTTTTGATGCATGTGGCTATTAATATACAAAAGTTGCTGAAATGTTTCCTACAAAGTAGATATAACAAATGCTTGCAAAACCGGAGCGAGCGCTATTACTGCGCGAGCGTAGCAAGCCCTATCACTGCACGAGCGAAGCGAGCACGAAGAATATTTACGACTTTTTATGACCCGAGACTGACAGTTTTTATGACCTACTAAGTCAACACCGATGACACAATGGTTAAACTTGATATCCACTTATTTTAAGGTTAATAATTATTATAATTATTGAAGGTTGTACTGTTTCAATTTATAAACTCGTTTTGATGCATGTGGCTATTAAAATACAAAAACTGCAAAAATATTACCTACAAAGTAGATAAAACAAAGGTTTGCGCGAGCGCAGCGAGCTCTATCAATGCGCGAGCGAAGCGAGCGCGAAAATGTTTACGTCATTTTATGACCCTGACAGTTTTTATGACCTAATAAGTCAAGACCGATGACCCTAAGGTTAAACTTGATACCCACTTATTTTAAAGTAAAAAACCATTATGATTATTGAAGGTTGTACTGTTTAAATTCTTTAACTCGTTTTGATGCATGTGGCTATTAAAATACAAAAAATGCGGAAATATTACCTACAAAGTAGATAAAACAAAGGCTTGCGCGAGCGCAGCGAGCGCTATCAATGCGCGAGCGAAGCGAGCGCGAAAATGTTTATGTCATTTTATGACCCTGACAGTTTTTATGACCTACTAAGTCAACACCGATGACCCTAAGGTTAAACTTGATATCCACTTATTTTAAGGTAAAAATCATTATGATTATTGAAGGTTGAACTGTTCCAATTTATGACATGTTTTGATGAATGTGGCTATTAAAATACAAAGTTGCTGAAATGTTTCCTACAAAGTACATTTTACAAATGCTTGCACGACCGGAGCGAGCGCTATTACTGCGCGAGCGTAGTAAGCGCTATCACAGTGCGAGCGATGCGAGCGCGAAAAATTTTTACGTCATTTTATGACCCTGACAGTTTTTATGACCTACTAAGTTAACACTGATGACACAAAGGTTAAACTTGATATCCACTAATTTATGGTTAATAATCATTGTGATTATTGAACGTTGTACTGTTTCAATTTATGGCCTCGTTTTGATGCATGTGGCTATTAAAATACAAAAAAAATGTTGAAACATTACCTTCAAAGTAGATAAAACAAAGGTTTGCGCGAGCGCAGCAAGCGCTATCAATGCGCGAGCGAAGCGAGCGCGAAATTTTTTTTTGTCATTTTATGACCCTGACAGTTTTATGACCTACTAAGTCAACGCCGATGACCCTAAGGTTAATCTTGATATACACTTATTTCAAGGTAAAAAAATCATTATGATTATTGAAAGTTGTACTGTTCCAATTTATGTCATGTTTTGATGAATGTGGCTATTAAATTACAAAAGTTACTGAAATATTTCCTACAATGTAGATATAACTAATGCTTGCACGACCGGAGCGAGCGCTATTACTGCGCGAGCGTAGTAAGCGCTATCACTTAAAACGAAACTGAATTCACGAAAAATTTTTACGACCTTTTATGACCCTGACCGTTTTCATGATCTACTAAGACAACACTGATGACACAGAGGTTACACTTCATATCCACTTATTTTAAGGTTAATAATCATTATATATATTGAAGGTTGTACTGTTTCAATTTATGGACTCGTTGTGATGCATGTGGCTATTAATATACAAAAGTTGCTGAAATGTTTCCTACAAAGTAGACATAACAAATGCTTGCGAGACCGGAGCGAGCGCTATCACTGCGCGAGCGTAGCAAGCGCTATCACTGAGCGAGCGAAGCGAGCGCGAATCATTTTTACAACCTTCTGTGACCCTGACAGTTTTTATGACCTACTAAGTTAACACTGATGGCACAAAGGTTAAACTTGATATCCACTTATTTTAAGGTTAAAATTTATAATGATTATTGAAGGTTGTACTATTTCAATTTATGGACTCGTTCTGATGCATGTGGCTATCAAAATACAAAAGTTGCTGAAATATTACCTACAAAGTAGATAAAACAAAGGTTTGCGTGAGCGCAGCGAGCGCTATCACTGCGCGAGCGAAGTGAGCGCGAAAATTTTTACGTTTTATGACCCTGACAGTTTTTATAACCTACTTAGTCAATACCTATGTTAAAACACGAATGCTTTTGAAATACTTCCCACAAAGCAGATAAAACACGTTGGGCAAGCAAAGCCATCGCGTAAATTTTGATGACTTTTAATGACCCTGACAGTTTTATGGCCTAATTAAGGCACTTATTAAGTTTAGTCATTATCTATGAACCTAAGCTCAAACTTTAATGATTATGCAAACTCTATGTAAAGTTAAGAAAAAATATAGGCACCAACACTTAACTGCCGAAAAAAGTATTCCTTGCCCTTTTATGCCCTATTTAATGTCTTTGTACAAAATTTCATCTGAATCGGTCAAGCCGTTTGGCCGAAAAGAGGCCACATATTTACAAAATTCCATAATAAAAATATAGACAACCGAAATTTCCACCCAAAAAAAAGTATTTGTTGCCCTTCTATGTCTTTTTGACTGCCTGTGTACAAAATTTCAGCTTAAATGTTTAACCCGTTGGACCGAGAGTAGGCCACACTTTTACAAAGTTCAATTTAAAAATTCTAGACACCTGGACTCGACTGCCAGAAAAAAAGTATCCTATGTGATTCTATGCTATACAAACTGTAATATGTATAAAATTTCAGCTGAATCGGTCAAGCTGTTTAGCTGATAAGAGGCCACACATTCACAAAATTCAATAAAAAAAATCTAAACACTCAGACTCGATGGCCAAAAAAAAAGTATCCGATATCCTATTCTGCCCTATGAACTGTCTTTATACAACATTTCAGGCAAATCGGTCAAGCCGTTTATTCGAGAAGAGGTCTTATATTTACAAAATTCAATTAAAAAAATCTGGACCCCCTGACTCGATAGCCTAAAAAAAAGTATCCCATATCCTATTCTACCCTACGAACTGTCTTTATACAACATTTCAGGCAAATCGGTCAAGCCGTTTATTCGAGAAAAAGTCTTATATTTACAAAATTCAATTAAAAATATCTGGACCCCCTGACTCGATAGCAAAATAAAAAGTATTCTATATCCTATTCAGCCCTATGAACTGTCTTTATACAACATATCAGGCAAATCAGTCAAGCCGTGTATTTGAGAAGAGATTTTATATTTACAAAATACAATTAAAAATATTTGGATCCTCTGACTCGATAGCCAGAAAAAAAGTATTTTATATTCTTTTCTGCCTTATGAACTGTCTTCATACAACATTTCAGGCAAATCGGTGTAGCCGTTTATTCGAAAAGAGGTCCTTTAGTTACAAAATTCAATTTAAAATATCTGGACCCCCTGACTCGACAGCCAGAAAAAAAGTATCCTATATCCTATTCTGCCCTATGACATGTATACGTATAAAATTTCCGGCAAATCGGTAAAGCCTTTTATTCGAGAAGAAGTCTTATATTTACAAAGTTCAATTATAAATATCTGAACCCCCTGACTCGATAGCCAAAAAAAAAGTATCCCATATCCTATTCTACCATATGAACTGTCTTTATGCAACATTTCAGGCAAATCGGTCAAGCCGTTTATTCGAGAAGAGGTCTTATATTTACAAAATTCAATTAAAAATATCTGGACCCCCTGGACTCGATAGCCAAAAAATAAGTATCCCATATCCTATTCTACCCTATGAACTGTATTAATACAACATTTCAGGCAAATCGGTCAAGCCGTTTATTCGAGAAGAGGTCTTATATTTACAAAATTCAATTAAAAATATCTGGACCCCCTGACTCGATAGCCAGAAAAAAAGTATTTTAAATCCTAATCTGCCCTATGAACTGTCTTTATACAACTTGTCAGGCAAATCGGTCAAGCCGTTTATTCGAAAAGAGGTCCTTTAGTTACAAAATTCAATTAAAAATATCTGGACCCCCTGAGTCGATAGCCAAAAAAAGGTATCCTTTATCCTATTCTGCCTTATGTTCTATCTTTGTACAAAATTTCAGCCAAATCGGTCAAGCCGTTTGACCGTGAAGAAGTCCCAAACAAACAAACAAACAAACAAACAAACAAACAAATAAACAAACTGACTTTCGCATTTATAATATTGGTGTTGATGATTGGTGTTGATAAGTACTAAGTTGCAGAAGAAATGTTTCAGAAAGTAAAGAAGGCTCAAAAATTAGCATAAGAACATAGTTATGACGATCTCCGGAACTATCTTAATTATGTAGAAACAAATTTTGCTGTAGAAGCATTTTCCAGGGAGGAAACGGGGGAATACATTTGTAAGGAAAAGTGCAACCCGCGTTCGCTCTTTTGATGATGATTTACACTTTAAGAATAAGAATAGTAACATACACAGGATACATAGGCGTGCTACATCATCGTCACTTAACATCAGTTGAGATAGTGGTCAAGCGCATACCTATTAAACTAAAAAAAAAGTAAAAACGTATTTAATTAAATGCCTATCGCACACAGTTACATTTCTAAACCATTATTTATCTAATTCAATGCTAAAATTTGAAAAGCGTATTTTTAGTAATAACGATAACGACTTTACATAAACTCAAGTAGGTTGTAAGCACTCAGGTTCTTTTTGACTTTAAAAAGAGACACAATACTCACAGGGCACATTTTTACTAAAACGATGCTTTAAAAACCGCATTAGCTATTGATACATTCAATAAAAAAAATGAGAAACAAACATATAACCTAAGGTTTAAACCTATACTAAGGACTATTAGAGAAAGAGGAAGGTGAATACCAAACTAAGAAACGCAAAACTATCGAATTGAGATTGTTGCGAATTTTTTTGCTGGGATTACCGAGATTGCCAAAATAAAAGCTTTAAAACATACCAAGTGTTTTTTGCAATTCTCTACTCGAAAACCCTATACACCCCGTTTTTCAAACACAAGCCTACGCAATGCACAAAACACCAACTTCGAATGTAACTGTAGTCGAAACAGAACATAGATCACTGAAACTTCACATACATTTCCCTGTCAGACGGTAGTCCGTAATTCAATATCCCTGGAATACAGGAGCTTGTCCAGTCCAGTGTCCGGCACGAAACTACGGTAAACATCTGGTTCTATTGCATATCGCACAAAACAGAATTGACGAGTTTAGGGCATTTCGTATTGTTGATTCAGAAATCGTCAGGGAAGATTCAACTTTTAGGGCAATTCGACTTTTCAGTCTCGAGTTTATGGTAGGTTTACTGATCGATTACTGTGCAAGATGCGTGATATTGGGTTAAGATTTTCGACCTAATTTTAATTTTATTTATTTAAAGACAACTAACTCCCCGCACTAAGATACCCTATGTCACGGGGGACTTCACAAAGATACAAATCACGAACTTAACATTCGATATCTCCCCTTTTGGAGAAGATCTTTTATATAGGCACAGTATTTACTTTTTGTGGTAAGTAAGGCTGACTTTAAACCTAATAAAGTTTGCGCAAAATACAAATATTTTACACTGCAACAAGTAGTATAACAACAACTCTCCTTGTCGGCACCCACATCTCAAAGAACATCACAAACATTATCCTCAACACAGATTTTCCGAAATTCACCCCAGATTTGTCATTTTGAGCCGAAGATATCAACCTCCGATAGGCACATAAAGATCCAACTAATTCAATTTCCCCGGATTCGACCACCTGCTCTGTACGAGCCTGTAACCCTGTTCGACAGACACGACAGTGTATGAGGAATCCCAGTTTTACGATGCGATCTGTAATTCCGGAGCAAACTACAGGTTTACTACGTTGGGTAGTTTCGTATTCCATTACTGGGATAGCTCGTGTGATGGAAGGTAGATTCGCTGGAATGTCATATGTGATTTGTTGCCTGTGTAATATTTCTAGATTTGAGAAGTATGAGAAGGGTTGGTAAATACTGTGTAATTTCTAAGTTACATATTTGTAGGAGTACATTTGATTTTGATAGTTATCTATATTATTTCTTTGGATTTTATTTCACATGACTAATATTTTTTAAAGTTTTACGTCTAGATCTCTAGTCGAACGAAATCTATAGAAACGAAATATTGAACAAATTTAGATGATTAGAGTAGAACACGTTAAATTCTTAGCTGAGAGAAAAGTAAAGAGTTTGCATCCTTATGTTACAGTGAGCCTGTATGTGGTATTTATTGACTAAATACTCATAATCATAAAATTTATTGATTGCAAATACAGGTCGAAGTGGTTTTATAAAACGTGTTGTATGTTGTGTGACGTGTTGTATTTTACTAAATTACCAAAAGACTTTCCTCGGTCTATTTAGTACATTATTTTAGAAGTGTTTAAATGTTTGATAGCGTTACGCTGCACCGGGTTAACATTTTCACGCGTACGACCCTAGCCTCATTCCTTGTAACATGTCTGAACGTCATTCCATCTTCAAGAATAATTCCGGCAATAAAGCCACAATTTCCTTTCCGAAAAGACGAAAACAGCAAGTCGAAAAATCAGAATTTCAACAGGCACTTCTCCGGCCGCGGGCACCGCAAACCGGCTATATCTGCGCCAATCCGACGCAAATTGGATTGGACTGCAGCGACTTTGCATCGCTAGAATCGCTACGGCTATTTTATTTATTTCTGTCTATCCTTGCTTTTTGGTGTTGTTGACAGGTGACGAGAGTGGGATTTGGGATTGAATATAAAATTTTTGGGTAGCTCCAAAGTCAACTGTCGCGATGTTATTATCATATAATACAATCACACCTTTTTCCCGTTGGGTTAGGCATGAGAGTACTTCTTTCCACTGGCTACGATCCGCCTTCATACATGCTCACCAGTTATAGGTACTTTTGACTTAGCCATCCTTTAAAACCTATCCGATCTGGCGGTGATACGTTCGCCTAGGTCGGTCTTTACCGACTGGCCCATTCACACTTGTCTCATAGATCTGTTTCGTCAATATTTCTATATCCATCCACTCTAGATGTCCAAACCATCTAAGTATCTCCTGCTCTATCTTTGTCACTATTTCTTCTTCCACACCACAAAATTCCCTTATACCTATTATCACTATCATCTGTCATATACTCGTATCATGCTTTTATAAATTTTAACCTAGTTTCACATGAATAAACACACACACAGATATATATATATATTTATATATATATATATATATATATATATATATATATATATATATCATCATCATCATCATCATCATCAGCCTGTATCAGTCCACTGCTGGACATAGGCCTCTCCCAAGATGCGCCACTGAGCCCGATCTTCGGCTCTTCTCTTCCAGTCACTGCCCACCGCTTTGCGTATGTCGTCGCTCCACCTGGTCACAGGACGTCCTACGCTACGTTTGCCGATTCGCGGTCTCCACTCTAGGACATGTCTGCCCCAACGGTTATCAGTCCTGCGGCAGATATGACCAGCCCACTGCCACTTCAGCTTGCTAATCCGTTGAGCTATGTCGATAACTTTAGTTCTCTGGCGAATTACTTCGTTCCGGATTCGATCCCGCAGAGAAATACCGAGCATAGCTCTCTCCATAGCTCGCTGAGCGACTTTAAACTGGTGGACCAGTCGGACTGTGAGTGTCCACGTCTCGGCTCCGTATGTCATCACAGGTAGGACGCACTGGTTAAAGACTTTTGTCTTTAGACACTGTGGTATCGGCGAAGAGAAGACTCGACGGAGTTTTGCGAATGCTGCCCTGCCCAGCTGAATTCTTCTCTGGATTTCCTTCTCGAAGTTATGTTTGCCTAGTTGGAGCGTTTGCCCTAGGTAAACATACTTAGTGACAACTTCGAGTGGGATTCCATCTACGGCAATCGGTTCCGGAACAACGTGCTCGTTGTACATGACTTTGGTTTTGTCCAAATTCATCCGGAGACCGATGCTACGAGAAGAATCAGCTAGGCCATTCAACATCCTTTGTAGGTCCTGCAGCGTCTCTGCCATAATGACGATGTCATCTGCGAATCGTAAGTGAGAGATGTACCTGCCGTTGATGTTAATGCCACGTCTTTCCAGTCCAGCGTCTTAAACATATCCTCCAAGGCGTTAGTGAACAGTTTCGGGGATATGACGTCCCCCTGTCTCACTCCTCGACGCAGGTGGACATGTTTAGTTCGCTGGTTCTGTACTTGTACAGTCATCGTTGCGGCATTATAAAGACATCTCATCACTTCGATATATCGCCAGTCGACTTGGCAACGCTGCAAGGACTCGAGAACAGACCAGGTTTCGATTGAGTCAAAGGCCTTCTCATAGTCCACAAATGCTAAGCACAGGGGCCGATTGTACTCTTCGGTCTTCTGTACAATCTGCCGCACCGTGTGGATGTGGTCTATGGTGCCGTAACCGCTTCGAAACCCGGCCTGTTCCGGAGGTTGAAACTCGTCGAGTCTTCGCGCAAGACGGTTCGTGATGACCCTTGAAAACAGCTTGTAGACATGGCTCAGAAGCGAAATTGGGCGATAGTTTTTCAATAGGGTTTTGTCTCCTTTTTTGAAAAACAAAACCACCATGCTTCTGTTCCATGCCTGTGGAGTTCTCCCAGTAAAAAGAACGGAATTAAATAGTTGCTGAAGATGTTGAACTGCTGGAGCTCCTCCGGCTTTTAAAAGCTCCGTTGTGATTCCGTCTTCTCCTGGGGCTTTTCCATTTTTGAGTTGTTTAAGGGCCATCACGATTTCGTCTCGGCTAATTTCGGGCAGATCTTCTGTGAAGTGGCGGGTTAAGGTGGCTCTAGAATCCTCAGTATCGGGTTCGGGCCTTGAAGCATGCGATGCGTAGAGCTTGCCGTAGAAGTCTTCGACTTCCGACAGAATCTCCGGCTTGGATGCGACGACGTTCCCCGTTGACGTTGTCAGCTTTGTGAGGTGGCTTCTACCCAGAGGCTGGACGAACACTTTCGACCCCCGATTCTGCTCAATTGATTCTTTACTCAAGAGCGTGTTAGAGGATCGGAGGTCGCGTCGTACCAGCTTCTTTATGGATTTGTTGCGCACCAGGTTAGTTGACAAAGCTGACAAAGGGTTCGTTCGTCTCTCTTCCATTAGCCGAAGTGTTTCTGCCGAGAGTTTGGACTTTTTGCCCGTACGCTTGCTCTCGCAAAACTTCGTCCCTTCATCCCTGAGGATTTCCACCACTTCTTCGAGTTTCTGGTCTACGTCATCTGTGGTTTCCAAGGCAGCGAATCGATTTTCCAATTTTAATTGGAATGTTTCGGACCCAACAACGGTTTGGAGTAGGTTCGGACGGAGCGTAGACTTCATCAATCGGAATCTCTCGGCTTTAAAGTCGATATCCAGAGTGCCTCGTACCAGTCGGTGATCACTTCCAGTATTAAACCTAGTGATCACTGAGACGTCTCTGAATATGCGCCGTTTGTCCGTAATGATGAAGTCAATCTCGTTTTTAGTCACAAAGTCGGGGCTTTGCCACGTCCATTTCCTTTGGGGCTGTTTCTTGAAGAACGAGTTCATCAAGAAAAGCCCCTCCCTCTCGAGGAAATTGACGAGCATTTGTCCCCTGTGATTCCTACTCCCAAATCCGTGTGGTCCTATAGACGATTCGCCGCAAGTTTGTACTCCCACTTTGGCGTTAAAGTCTCCCATGACAACGTTGTAGTGAGCCTTGGAGGTGGTGTGTAAAGCTCTGGAGATATCTTCATACATCCTCTTCACCTCATCATCCAAGTGTGTCGAGGTCGGTGCGTAGACCTGGATAACCTTGAGGCTGTACCTCTTGGTTAACTTAATTATGAGGTACGCTACCCTGGTCGACACACTGGAGATTTCTACAACGTTGTCACTGAGAACCTTGTTGACCAGAAACCCGACGCCGCCTTGGGATGGCTGATCTCCTTCTCTGTAGTACATAAGATGGCCCGATTCTAAGGTTATGGTGTCCTCTCCCTGTCTTCGGACTTCACATAGCCCCAGTATGTGCCATCTTATGTGTTTCAGCTCCTCCTCCAGCTGCGCCAGATGATCGTCCAGCCGAATCGTGCGTCCATTATAGGTTGCGAGGGTCAGTTTTTTCTGGCGGCCTACCGTAGCCCGGGGATTCTTAGCACCCCCTGCCCTGCCGTTACCGTGACCGCCGCCGTGGTCAGGAATAGCAGGGCGGCCGGGAACTGGGGGCCTTGGCTTTAGGTGTCCTTCCATAATTTTTCCATACTTTTTTGCATCCCTTGGGAGGGATATGCAATAATCGCCACGCTGGGCAGGCGTGTTGGCGATCGCAGGACGTAGCTTCTCGCACCGGTGACGCTGCTGCCCGTCACCGGCCTGTAGAATTTAGCTACGCCATAGATATGAATGGTTATACCGCCATTTGCCGGTCGCCAGAGCCCCGTCTGTTGGTCAGCAGGATGCACCACGGGCAGGTGAGGTTGGCTGGGAGCACCGAGGTCGTATTTGTGCTCCCTTACATCCCCATATATATATATATATATACTTATCTTCTAATACTATAAGAATCTTTGTCCTGACATACTGACTGACAGACAACGCACAGCCTAAACCGCTGGTCGTAGAGACTTGAAATTTGGAGGTTATATTTGTCGTAAATTAAAGGTGTACTAAGAAAGGATTTTCCAAAATTTACCTCCCTTTAGGGCATGAAATGGGGGTTCCAAGTTTGTTTGGAGAAACAAGATTAGATAGTATTTTCTATTCCAAACTTCACACAATTGCTTCAATAAGAAAATAAGTAAATACGTGTTTCAAGCTTTTTTGAAATTCCACCCCTAAGACGGTGAAATGGGGTACCAAAGTATGAAAATAAATATTGTTTCGGATTGCGCTGAAATTTGGCGTGCAGATAGTTATTACGACGTTAGTTTCCTCTGAAAAATGATTTTCTAAAATTCACCCCTTAAGGGGATGAAATATGGAGACACATGATTAGATAGTTTTTTCTTTTCGAAACTTTACACAAGTGCTTTTAAAAATAAATAAGTAAATGGGAGATGAAACGGGGGTTCAAAGTTTGATCCGAATTGGCTTTTACTTCTTTTACTTTTTTGATTACTTCTTCTTTTATGATAGAAAGGTTTTTACAAAATAAAAGTTTTAAGTAAATAAAAGAAGCCTTTAACGCGGGCGAAGCCGTGGGGCACGTCTAGTTCTATTATATTATTATTCTATTACTATTTTGCAGCCGTTTTAGAACCAAACGGCTTAATGCGTGATGATGGCAAAAGACCTGACGGTATGACATTGATACCATGGAAGATGGGGCGGCCCTTGGTATGGGACGCTACTTGCGTCGACACTTTCGCACCTTCACTTCTTCCTGGTACACAGAAAAAGGCTGGTGTGGCGGCAGAAGCAGCTGAGAACCTCAAAAGGCGCAAATATAGTAGTTTAGACAGCTGCTACCAATTTGTGCCTTTTGGGGTTGAGACTCTAGGACCGTGGGGACCAGGTGCACACAGCATTTTTAGGGTTCCGTAGTCCTGACAAGGAACCCCTATAGTTTCGTCATGTCCGTCTGTCTGTCTGTCTGTCCAAAGTTTTGCTAAGAGACCGTTAATATTAGAAAGCTGTAATTTTGTGGGGGTGTGTATATAAATTACGCCGAGAAAGTGCTGAAATAAAATTGTGAAAAATATTTTTTTTAGGGTAGCTCCCCTATATGAGAAGTGGGGATGATTTTTTTTTTCATAGTCTACCCTATCGTGTGGGGTATCGTTTGAATAGGTCTTTTAAAATGACTTAAGGGTTGCTAATACCATTTTTCGATATAATAAACTTTAAAGTGCAAATTTTTGTTCCAGTAGGGCGTCCCCCCCCCCCCCTCTAAAAGCTAAACTGCTGGCTTGAAAAATCTGGAAAATTTCGTGATAATAGCGCATTTCATGAACTTTAAAGGAAAACTATAGCGGTTAAGATAAGTTTAATAGTTTAGCGGTAATAGTCGTTGAACTTGGGTGTTGGATAATTTTGTACCAAACACAAAATCCTAAGAATAAATCCTTTAAAGTGACATAGACGGAGTACCTATAGTTGCTTGTTTATAACGGGTAAAGACTTGCATTGAATAACAGACTACTACGGAACTCTACACTACGCGTGGCCCAACACGCACTTGACCGGATAACCGGTTAAAGATCTCTCCGTACGTCTGGTTAAAACGACACGGGACCAAAATGCTGGCATGTATTTAGCTCAGAGACTAAGCATCGCCATTCAACGGGGGAATACAGCTAGCATTTTGGGAACTATACCTACTGGTAGTGGTTTGGTAGACTAAATTTTAGTTTTTATTGATTTTGATTAGCTTTATTTGTTTGTTTATATTAGACTAGAGTTTTTTTTGTCCAAAGCAGACATTATCGCTTTCCTTCATGTAAGCATCATGCTATTTCTGTTTCTTTACATCATAATTTGAGAAGGTCTCATCGTTATAACCAGAGTGCCTGCCCCCTGCCACCAGTTACATTTCTCCGTTGGAAAATGTCGTTCCCATTTTGTATCATTCGCGGTATTTTATTACTTTCCCGCTGTCGTTGGTTTGAAAAATTTAATTTGTCACAAATATTTGATGGTGACATTGTTCGCTCCGGATCTTTGTAAGGGATAAATGTAGGCTGGTTTTAAAATTATTTTGTGGGTAAATATGTTTTTAATTAACTTTGTTTGAGTTATGTTAATGAATTTAAGCTTTTTTTAAAATAATTTCCCACACGTTTGTTTCTGTATAACCTATCAATTTTAACAACCATTTTTGTAATACTACTTAACTGCCCATTCGAGTTTTTATAATGTTATAAAGCAGGCAAACAAGCAGACGGCCCGCCTGATGGAAAGCGGTTACCGTCGCCTGCATGAACATCTGCTTCACCATTGGCGCTGTTGATGCTTTGTCGACCTTTAAGGAATTTGTGGATACCTACTCTATAACTAGAGCGATATAGATATTGCTGCGGGCAGATCATTCCACATGATACAGGTCCGAGGCAGAAAGCCCGGTTAAAACGGGTGGTGCGAGACTTTCAATTCTGTAAGATGTGAGGGTGGGCTTTTTGACGATGTCGGGCAGATCAATAGCAAAAAGCTCTTTAGAGTTACAAATATTTTATTTCCAGTAGGCCACACGGGGAAAGCCGCGGGCAAGTTAGTTCCTGTATGATGTCCGTCTGTATCGGACAGAAATTTCAGGTCTTACCTTGGACCACAACACTTCCATCACTGAATTATTAATAGACTAATCAACTATAGTACTTTATTAGCGTCTTAATGGAACTTTCAACTGTTAATATTCATTTATCTCGACGTTTCAATTATATTGATCATATTTATCATTGAATTTCAAATTATATTGATCGTGGTTACTAGAAGATGAGATATTGCGAAAGACTACAATTTAATCGCATGATGGTTGTTACACAGAAATATGAATAATTATTCATATGTGTGGTTGTTACTGTGTAGTACTGTCTAGTCGTAGATGGATAATTAAAAAGATCTGACATTAAAATAACAATAATAATATGAGAAGGATAAAACTATACAATCACTAGTATGAGTGAGCGAGACGGACAACGTTTTTTTTTATCCTTCTCGCGTATACGATTTTATTGTTTGCCACCAGCTCTGCCGCCAGCTCTAGCGGCGCTTTTGGCTTTCACCCGGTGTCATATATAACCCGACCAAATTACGTTGTTAATTATATCTCATGGCTGGCATATGTATCACGTTTTCATCATTTTAGATGGGTTATATCTCTATAGCTATTTCATCGTATACGCCAAATTCTTCTCCATTTAATTTTTCCTCCACGTGTCTAGTCTAGCTACTAAACTCAACTTGGAAAATCTAGTTAGTTAGTTTCTTAGTTTATGGCTTCTGTTGCTTGTCGTCACAATTCTGCCAATGTCCGTTCATGTCAGTTTCATAAAGCATATGAAGAGTGTCGGTAACATAAAAATATAGGGTCGGTGTTCAAGAGTGAGAATCGACCAGAATTTTACACACCATGATGATTTAATCTAAAACAAAAGACAACACAACTAATATATACTAACTATATTGCAGTACACATAAACCAAACTAATTACACATATGATACTTATTATTTTACAATATTAACAACCAATATAATTTACAATCTAATCTTATTTTAATAAATTTACATAACAGAGGGTTAACTAGTATAGAAAAGTTATGGATAGGAGATATTTATGTGTGTAATAATGTTTTTCGACAGCTGTTTTTAGTAGTGAACATCCTTAGCCTAGAGTTTACATTTTTAAATATCGTATAGGCTTTGACCACTGTATAGCCTGGTAGTAGTAGTAAGCGGTAATGTGTCGAAGATGGTGAACACGCTAGGCCTAGAATACTCTAGATTCTCAAGTGCTACCCAAGAGCTATATTTTTGTGGTGCTACCATCTTCGACAATATCGTCACTTATCAACAGCTGGGATAGTTTCTCAGAAAGATAAAGGAAAGTCATGCATAGACCTACAACAAAATGTAAATGAATGACTTCCGACGCACAAAACAGCAATGTCTAATGGAGATAAATTGCCTTCATTATTTCAAAATATTTAAGCCTCTAGCAAAAACAATGAACAAACAGTTCATACCAAAATGGGAACTTCAAAGGGCCCATGGTATCTGTTGACAGACTGTCCTTTAAGTATTAAGGTCACGCTATTGTTCTTTTCTTTGAGGGCTTATTCTTGCATTGTTTCCTTTGTAAACTACTTTCTGTGGTATTTCTTTGTACGCTGTTCTTAAATTTTAATAGGATTTGTTTTTAATTAGTATGAAAAATATGAGTGCCGGTTTAGTCCAAAGAATTTGTTCTGTTATATAGGCAGTTTTATTCTTTCAAAAAATATTTTATAGATCAGGACAAATGCTCCCAATTTGATGAGGATTTACTATCACATGAATTTTGCATGTCACTTCACTTCGCCTGTTGCCTCGACAAATAAATGTTGGAAATATGTGAAATTACAGGGGATGTGAGACATAACATATTTATGTCATGTCTCATATGCCATGTAACTTCACATATTTCCAACATTTATTTTTGTCAAAAAAATACCACCCACGCTATCGCAGCTATCCATTATGACATGAATAAAATAGTGTAATTTAAAAATCCACACTATTTTATGACAAAACTTTTTTTTTTTTACTTTTTGTAGCTATGGTAGTTACTATGACACAGCGAAACGTCCGCCTATCAGACCAGACCTAAATGTCATACATCATATCCACTAATCAGCACCGGTATATCATGCATGTCGTGGCATGCGATATATAGAAGAAAAAAAATTGAAGCGATGTAATAAAAAAAACATTTTAAAACAGTTCTCAACTACTCATAAGTGTGCCATTAAATCCGAAGACCTAAAATAGCCATTGTCATACCGTCATCAAAACTCCCGCTGTCAATTAACCCTCGTTCATATGTGTCCTTCCATTACACTTTTAATATTTTAATAAAGTTGGGAAAATAAGTATAAAAGTTGAGTTGTCAAAGTTCGCCACCGTCATGGCACTCGATGCCTCACACCTAAATTAAAAAGTTCACGCCATCAGCGCGTATTTTGTATGGTGTGCTTTTATTTAGGGAGGCGTATTCTGGAATAAAAACTGTCAGGAATAATTTAAGAAACTAAAAGAACCGACTACAAACGTCGCGCTATTCAAAGTAGCCAGTAGACGTAGTAACTATTACATAATCTGTGCCAGTAGTTAGTAGTACGAGTAAATCGTCGAGATAAGTAAATACGTCGTAATACAAATGTTGATATATTTAAAACGGCTCGGCCGATTTCGTTAAAATTTAAATGCGACTGGACCACCTGGGAAGGGTAACCCTTTTCCCTTTTATAGAATTTTCCAAATCGGTTCAGGCATCTTCGAGTAATCGGTGAACTTACATAATTAAAAAAAAGATTCCGACGAATTGAGAACCTCCTCCTTTTATGTGAAGTCGGTTAAAAGTTAGTTGCAGTATATGTTTACTTGTTTTAAAGTTATATTTACATCTTATTTCACCTACTTAAAAAAGGAAAAGGTTTTATATTCATCGGATTTTTTTGTTTCTCCCGATTCCTAAAAGACTGGTCCAATTTAGAAAATTAGCAATACAATACAATACGAAGACTATTGCATGCTATTTACAAATCAATACAATCAATAATTATCAAATTAAAAAATAATTATCAAAGTCAATATGTCAACTATATCTTGAGTATTACAATGGGCGGTCTTATTGCTATTAGCGATCTCTTCCAGACACCCTATGGATGGACAGTAATTAAATAAAAAAAGGAAGTATTTCAAGGAACGAATTAGGTATACTTCATACAAATAAAACTGGCCAAGTGCGAGTCAGCATCGCGTTTCTTATCGCACACTTAGGTAGGGTTCCGTACAATACGAAACATAACAGAGTTTCATATATTTGATATTGATATTAACAAGAATATTTGGTTTGGTCGCGATCTAGAAAGACGGGGCTCGTTTACTAGCGCCATCTATGTCATTTTGCCGAAACTAATTAGATAGATGGCGTTTAAAAACACGTTTTTTGTATGGGGACCCCCTTTAATTTTTAACTTTATTTTGTTTTTAGTATTTGTTGTTCTAGCGGCAACAGAAATACACCATCTGTGAAAATTTCAACTGTCTAACTATCACGGTTCATGAGATACAGCCTGGTGCAAGACGGACAGACAGACAGACAGATAGACAGACAGACAGACAGACAGACGGACAGCGGAGTCTTAGTAATAGGGTCCCGTTTTACCCTTTGGGTACGGAACCCTAAAAATTGCCTCGTGTGAGAATCGAAGCCACGTCGTTCAACTCAGTCAGGATCACTAACCACTTAATCAAATAGTCAATCTGACAATACAGAATACTAACAATTCAGTCTTTAGCGTCACGTATTTATTAGGTACTCCAATTAAATATCGATTCCATCGCGTGATAGGGTTCTTGCATTCGTAGCCAGAATAGGGTCGCGTTTGCATTTTTAATTTTCTCGTTATCAGTCTGTCATGGTGTAAATCTAAACGATGCCAGCTAAATAAAGTTCACAGTACTTCTAAATACAACGGGGAATGTGCTTAGTGCTTACTAGACTTAATTGTTAAGTGACACAAAGGTGCATCAAATTAATTTCAAAGACTACATTACTCTATGAGTTGAGCAATACTCATAGAGTAATGTAGTCTTTGAAATTAATTTGATGCAACTTTGTGTCACTTAACAATTAAGTCTAGTAAGCACTAAGCACATTCCCCGTTGTATTTAGAAGTACTGTGGTACAGGTATGTCCGATTAGAGAGAAAAGGATGGTGTAGAATTCAATGAGAATATTCTTCACTACGTATTGCGTTTTATTAGCTTAACAACTCCGGTGCAAAAAGAAAGTGTTATAAGTTTTACGTGTGTATGTGAGTGTCTGTATGTGGCATCATATTATCCCAACGGATAAAATGATTTTCATTTAGTTTTCTTTTTAGGGTTCCGTACCCAAAGGGTAAAACGGGACCCTATTACTAAGACTCCGCTGTCCGTCTGTCTATCTGTCTGTCAGTCCGTCTGTCACCAGGCTATAGCTCATTAACCGTGATAGTTAGACAGTTGAAATTTACACAAATGGTGTATTTCTGTTGCCGCTAGAACAACAATTACTAAAAACAAAATAAAGTTAAAAATTAAAGGGGGTCCCCATACAAAAGATGTGTTTTTAAACGCCATCTATCTAATTAGTTTCGGCAAAATGACATAGATGGCGCTAGTAAACGAGCCCCGTTTTTCTAGATCGCGACCAAACCAAATATTCTTGGTAATATCAATTAATCAAATATATGAGGTTGAAACTCTGTTATGTGTCGTATTGTACGGAAACCTCCCTAAGTGTGCGATAAGAGACGCGATGCTGACTCGCCCTTGGCCAGTTTTATTTTGATAGGTGTATTATCGAGAGTGTTCTTCGTGAAAATACGTTAAGCTGTTTTAAGACTACGGTCTTTTTCCTGGTTGATGACGATATCAAATCAACTTTCATAGGTTTGATGAATTCAAAATTCGGTATCCTCTTACTTCAACGATATTGAAAGACATAGCAGTAGTGACCGGATACTGGAACATGTCCTGGAATGTGCAGAATGCAGAAAAATCTTTCTTTCTTCTTTCTTTCTTTCAACTTCTCACCAACTTAGCAGAGATGTCGAGTTTGGGCTCATCGGCATAGTCTAAATAAACAGATTATACATAGATCAGTCAAGGTAGGTTTTAAATTTTAAATTTGAGTATTAGTATGATTGATTTGATCGTAATATTATTGTCGTAGTTTTCATGCAATTATTAACTTGTTTATATCCTGAAATATCTCCTGACATCCTATCTATTTAATTTTAAAACCATTTTAATCGTGTATTTCGATTAAAATTCCCTATTTCAAACGATCCATCAACACCACTTTACATCGCCGAACAGACAAAAGCGACGTAGTGATCCATCGTTCAGTAGTACACATAACAGAGATGTACCTAGGATTGTTTAAGGGGGTAATAACATAAAAGCTAATACCTTAAAAATTATGAGTCTTTCATCAGTGAAACTATAACAACAAGAATCCCACAATGCGTAATATCCCGCACGGCCGACGACCAACCACGACCATGCACGAACACACTCGGTACAGGCACAGAATAATGAATAGTTGGTTAGGGCCCCTAGACAATCCAATTTAGGTTTTGATTCACGCTATCGCAAATTCAAAATGTATGGAATGATATTTATGTTACCGCAACAAAGATGTCATTTCCATACAATTTAAAGTTGCGTTAGCGTGAATGGAAACATAATTTGGATTTTGTCTAGGGGAGGCGGACCTATCCGAGGTTCACTTCACGCACGCCTCTGGATCCCACGATGACGCCCATGCGGGTTGGTGTCTCCGTGTGCGATATTACGCATCGTGGGATCTCGTCAGAAGAAGAGTAAACGACCTGATCATTGTTCAGATTAACAGTAATAAGAATTACGGTAGTTTTTAATGTTATATTTAACGCCGACCTCTGGCAGGAGACAGCAGATATATGTATATCTACATCCTACATCATTAAAGAAACTCATATATATTCATTCATTTCAAAAAACTTTCCATAATGAAGTAAATCAAGCTTAATATAAATAAACCTAGTCATTCCTACATTTCTGCCTACCACCCTCCAAATAAAAATAACTGGTAAATTGGCAGCCTAATGTAGTCTCCCAAAGTCAATTAGTCATGAACCTTTTAAGTCTGGGGGATAAATTCGACCCTTATTCCACTTTAAATATTTTCCACTAGCAAACTTTTGTGTTGATATTGGTACCAGAAATCTAATCAATCTTTCAACAGTACATATTGGTACTAAAAAACCCACACGAAATATCAACATTGTTGAATAATATGGTATCGAGCAAGCGGGCTCAGAGATGGTAAACAGTGTAAAAGTAAGCTGTGTAGTAGTAAGAGTGGTAGTCAGAGATTTTTCATGGAGTTACTTTGCAATTTTATATGAAATTAGTAAGGCCCCGCGGATTCACCCATCCAAGGATCCAAGTGCGAGATAGACTCGCACACCGAGGGTACCGTACAAACTTGTCCAACTAGGTTACATGACAAACTTATCTTTGCAGTTCGATCCCTGGACACGGTTAGTGCACCAACTAAAAAAAAACGTAAGTTGGTTTTTTTATAACTTACTAGCTGTGCCCCGCGGTTTTACCCGCGTCGACATCGTTTTCGTGGGAATATGGGGATTAAAAGTACCCGATGTGTTATTCCAGGGTCTAGGCTATCTTCATACCAAATTTCAGCTCAATCGGCTGTGTAGTTTTAGCGTGAAGAGGTAACAAAAAGACATTCACATTTTTGCCTTTATAATATAAAGTAGGATAGCCTAGCATTTGATCACTATTTCGCCTGGTGGTAAGCGATAATATGGTCGCAGATGGTGAACACGCTAGGCTTAGAATACTTTGACTCTCATTTGCAGGATTTGCGAGCTGTGAGTGTAAATCGATTAAGCTAAGGAAGTTACGAAACCAAATTACTCACAACACATCTTATTGCTCCCATAAAATCCACTAAAAGCATCAATAAACAAGTGTAAATGTTCACGCGCCCTGATACAAAAGTTAACGTTCAAGAGTTTACGACCATCAAAAACCAAGCCTACCCTCAATGCATTTTAATTTAATTGTGAGCCGAATCTTCTTAATGCTCCGTTTTATGGTGTTTTCAGAGCTGGGGAGTTATGATAACTCTAAAAGTGCTTACAAAAATAGCGAACCCTGATTTTTCTGGTTTCAATTTTATTTGTTTATGGATCCTGACAGTGCTGAGCTGAGTCACAAATTGGTAGTCTGAGGTAAGTCCCATTTTTAGAACTTTCCTTGGTCAATAGCAAAATTTATACATAAACTCTAGACTTAAATCTCTATGGCTGGAGGTGAAGATATAAAGCCTTGGCGGTTTCTGCAATACTGGTTATGTTCAAAAGTCTATGCTCAACTAAAATACCCGTTGCAATAGAATTTACTGAATAGAACCCAGATAAATCTCTGAAGTCCATACTGGCAAAGATTCGGGCCTGTCATTTTAATACCTATAAGTTTTTGTTTATGCTGAATAGGCAGGCGATTGACCACTATCTCATGTGATATTAAGTGATTACTGTCCAAAATGTAGCACGTTTGCCCAGAAGATACATACATACATATTCACTCGCGACTTGAATATCCTTATAACTACCATGTAGGCCCCCCACATAAGGAAACACAGACTAGGAATAGTATTTAGAGAATACCTGATACAGTACAATACCACAAAATAAATAATATGTAGTACAAATAGTACCCATAGTACAAGTACCTAGGCCACATCTATGCGTGGCATTAAAGGAGCCTTTCCATTAGAAGGTGAGACGAAATATCAAATGTTCACCTTTCGTACCAATTAGCCTAAATCCTTGGAAATAGGTGTCAGTTATACCCACCCGAGAGATAATTGAATTATTGTGTGACGTACATTTCGGGAATAGAACTTAAATTTGAAAAGAAGTTCTTAATACGTTATTGCAGTATTATTGCAAATTGTTCAGAGACTTCGGCAAATATACTGAGATCTGGCACAGATACTTTTACTCTGAGGGCCAGTGGTTATTGAAAGAATGGTTGGTTTTGACGGCAGTGGTGGGGGATTCAAATTATGCACCAATAACATGTGCATTCATTGCACAGTAACCCACTGATTAAAGGAAAACTTCGTTTAGACCACCAATCTCAGTAAAGGATTCCGTTGTTACTATTTGGGTACGGAACTCTAAAAAGAGCTCCATATATTTCTTCCAATATCACGTCAATTTTTGTGTTTAGTTGGAACCAAAAGTGTCCAATCCAGTTCATGAGGCCGCTTCTTATTATATTCGTAACTTTTCACTTTAATGCCAAAAAAAAATTACATACGGCATACAAGAAATGGATTCCAAGCAACATAGTAGAAGCATAATACGTAGAAGAGAGCTTATTTACCGCTCACATTTACGCAACACCACTTCCAGCTAATCTTCGGGTTATTTTTATACCTATGATGATCTAACTTCAAAACCGCCACAACATTACCAGTCTATATTTATATCGATGCTATTGAACTTCTATATTAATAGACCAAATGACCCCATCTTCATTACTAGTAAACATCAAATTTGTTTCAGGCAAGTGTTGGCAGAATGCCAAACTTGTTAACTGGATGCTTTTACAGAGATCAAGCTCTAGCCCTATTTGAACTCTTGGCCTTAGCTGTATTGCAGCTTGATTCGAGGGATTCAAAGGTTTGAGACTAGCTCTAGACGGAGTGCCTTCATTTTCCTTGTGTTTCCTACTTTTGCGTTGAAGGAATGTGTGACCTTTTATTTTAGACTTACTTACTTTAAGACTTTTGTCTGACTGACATTTTCCTGTTCAAATTTCAAAGAAAAGCAGAGCTTTTCGTTTACTTGTTGTTTCCAATTTTCTTTTCCTATGAACCCTATCACTTCAGCCGTTTTCAAGTCATGGTTTGTTGAACGCGGGCAATTGGGCATACGCATTGCTGGGACATGCTTTGGCCTGTACTGGAGTAAAAGTATGTAATATTTTACGTCTAATTTACCATGGTAGAGGGGAATATGATTTTGCACCATCGCGTTATCTAAGTAGCAATAGTAGTAAATGGTAGCTCAAAAACAAAAACCAAAAAAGCCAAAACACTGCAAATTATTCTACAACCACCGGTTCCACCAAACCAGCGATGCAGCGCTTCGCAAGCAATAGACCGTGAAACGATAGACAACCTAAAGCCGTTGTATCCGTTATTGGCAGAGAGCCTGATAGTGCATTGGCTAGAAATATTGTGGACATGTGAGGTGTCACACTTGGAGATCGCAGCTTAGTGTAACGTGGTAGACACAGAATAAACAATCGTTTTATGATGCCCGTATCCAATAACATTGCTTGTAAGTGGGACAACAATGAGGTATAATAGGATGAGTCAATTTTGTGATGGCCAAGACAATGCTAAGATAGCATCGTTCGCAAGGTAGGTCGACGATACTGTCAAAATCGTGGATCGAACCTGGACCAGAAAGGCACAGAACCGAGACGATTGGCATCATTTGAAAAAGGCCTATACTGGCTTATAAAACTAGGCTCATACTAAACAGGGGAATCAAACAAGTTAGTGATGATTATGATTAAATATTTTTGTAAGGTACTCGACAGATGTGTAAATGACGTGAAAATCTTCATTTATTGCTTAATTTACTAAACATATTCAATTCAAAAAGACAGATTGTGATTTCAACATTTTCGTGTGAGTCGTGTTTCATACTATCCCAGTTTTTTGGTTCCATAATAAGATCTATTTCCAATAGGTCGTTTCTTCTTTAGACCTGAGAAATGTTCTTGAATACGGACGGAGCTTGGTTACGTACAAGCAATAGTTCTGTACTAACCCGGGATCAATCGCCTTTTTTGTGCGGTTTGCCAAATCTTAAGTTGTCTTTGAGTATTCTGTATACTCAAAGTAAGTTGTCAAGATATGATGTGTTTGCGTTATGACATTGAGCTCTATGACATAGTGTCGCCTGTATCTTTGTAGACTTTTTTGTCAGTATAAAAATACTATACAGATCACAGACACAGTTCTTTTTATAATAAACTGGGAAAATTAATAGTAAATAATAGCTATATAATAGTGAGGCTATGTCTACGTCTAGTCAAATAGCCTTCTCTCATTATTGTTATTATAACTACATACACATAATATATATATATATAAATACCACAACAGACTTGGCTAGTGTTTTGTGTTTAGATCAAGTTGGCACTGGCATGTTGACGATTATAAGATTCATAATGGCTCCGAGAAAGAGACTACCCTATTATCTTTTCTGTGCTACCACTTCCATGGCAGACACCCAAGCTCTCGAGAATATTACTAATTTGGCATCCGCTGGTACTTACATTAAATATATTATTTCTTTTAAGAATTATGTAATAGTGTTTTCCATTAAACTATGATTAAAGGTACGGACACACCGCAGCGTCCTGCGTGCGCGATCTAAGCGGCGATCAGATAGCGCAGTAGTATTTGTACCGACTGGTTCACACCAAACGCGATCAGAAAACAATTGAAAAGTACTGAGATCGCGCCCGCAGATCGCAGGACGCCGCGGTGTGTCCACACCTTAAGACAATGAGAGTCAATTTCAAGTCCAATCAACAAGAGTTGCCTGTTGTAACAGTGTTTGATGAGTTACCTTCTGAAGTTGCCTCGTTTCAAAGGCTTTGTGGGCTTCACATTCCAGCACGTTTCTTCTTTAAACATTTCCTTTTCCATAAACATTTTTGTGAAGTAAAACTTCTTTGGCCATCTGGGGCAAAATTTGACAGAAGTGACGTAGCGTTACGGTCCGGATCAATGGAAGTGACGTAGGCGTCATGTTATATTTTATAAACGCCCTCTATCGTAACGTATCGTAACGGCGTAACTACAAAGACGTATTCGCTATCATTCGGGCATTCGTCCTGCTATTTTAAACAGATGGAGTTGATCAAAAAAATAATAAGTGATGTTGAGAAATAAATTGATGGACTTGGATGTAGCTTTCTACGCAGCCTCTTTTTACAAGCTTTTATTTAACTTGCAATGTATGTATGTATGTAACTATGTATGTTCGGGTGGAATCTTGGAAGCTAAATTAGACCCACTTCCCGATGTCTGATTAGACTCAAATTTGGTGTACTTATGTATCTTCGGTGACAATACAATGATATGGTACCATGGAGCTGGTCTGATGATGGAGACGGAAGGTGGCCACGGCATCTCTGTGAAATCAACGTAACTCTACCGAGTTTAGTCTCGATTGATTCGTCTTGAAGAGAACTTTACACCTAGATGACTTTTAGCGATTGGTGATGAAGCTGGAAGGTGGCCACGGCATCTCTGTGATAAAATAACGTAACCCAAGTGAATTTGGGCTCAAATGATTCGTCTTGAGGAGCACTTTACACTTAAATGATAGCCAGGATCGGATGATGAAGCTGTACCCTTACAGCTTCATCATCCGATCCTGGCTATCATATATGCCATGGCCCCCTGGCCATGGCATATCTGTTATAAAGCAACATAGCCCCACCGAGTCGATTGATTTACCGCGAAGAGCACTTTGCCCATAATCACATCAAATATCCGTGGAATATTTTAAAACATCATGCCTTCTCTTAAATACTTAGGTATTAGGTAGGTAGTCGGTATCTATACCTACCTACTAAAAAGTTAAAAATATATTATAAATAAAAAATATTTTTTAAAACAAGCTTTCATCTGGGACAATGAACCAAAATGTTAAAAATAAATTCTAGCAAGTATTTGGCGTGTAGGTACTTACCTATATTTTTAAAAGCTTGAGGCACTGAAGTATGGTAATTACCTAGCCTGAAAATCGGGTAGTGTTTCAAGCTTTTAAGAATATAGGTAAGTACCTACACGCCAAATACTTACTAGAATTTATTTTTAACATTTTAGGTCATTGTCCCAGATAAAAGCTTGTTTTTAAAAATATTTTTTATTTATAATTTTTTGACAGTATATATGCTTGTGTTTGACTACTACATATCTCACCCGTTGGTAAGTGATGATGCCGTCGAGGAAAGTAGCACGCTAGGCCTAGAATTGGAACTCACAGAAACAAACAGTTTATTAATAAGTACCTATGTAAGCCCCTGTACTACATTAATTCGACTGAATACTTCAAACTCTGATAAATTCATATCTAATACTATAAGAATCTTTGTCCTGACATACTGACTGACTCACTGACTCACTGACTCACTGACTCACTGACAGACAACGCACAGCCTAAACCGCTGGTCGTAGAGACTTGAAATTTGGAGGGTATATTTGTCTTAGTACGTAAGGGTGTACTAAGAAAGGATTTTCCAAAATTCACCCCTTAAGGGGATGAAATGGGGGTTCAAAGTTTGTATGGAGAAACAAGATTAGATCGTCTTTTCTATCCGAAACTTCACATAAGTGCTTCAGTAAAAAAATAAGTAAAGACGTGTTTCAGGTTTTTTTGGAATTCCACTCCTAAGAGGGTGAAATGGGGTAATAAAGTGTAAAATCAATATTGTTTCTGATTGCGCTGAAATTTGGCCTGCAAATAGTTATTACGACGTTAGTTCCCAATGAGAAAGGATTTTCCAAAATTAACCCTCGAAGGGGATGAAACGGGGGTTCAAAGTTTGTATGGAGAAACAAGATTAGATAGTCTTTTCTATCTGAAACTCCACACAAGTGCTTCAGTAAAAAAATAAGTAAAGACGTGTTTCAGGTTTTTTTGGAATTCCACCCCTAAGAGGGTGAAATGGGGTAATAAAGTGTAAAATCAATATTGTTTCGGATTGCGCTGAAATTTGGCATGCAAATAGTTATTACGACGTTAGTTCCCACTGAGAAAGGATTTTCCAAAATTAACCCTCGAAGGGGATGAAACGGGGGTTCAAAGTTTGTATGGAGAAACAAGATTAGATAGTCTTTTCTATCTGAAACTCCACACAAGTGCTTCAGTAAAAAAATAAGTAAACACGTGTTTCAGGTTTTTTTTTAATTCCACCCCTAAGAGGGTGAAATTGGGTAATAAAGTGTGAAAATCAATATTGTTTCGGATTGCGCTGAAATTCGGCATGCAGATAGTTATTACGACGTTAGTTCCCTCTGAGAAAGGATTTTCCAAAATTAACCCTCGAAGGGGATGAAACGGGGGTTGAAAGTTTGTATGGAGAAACAAGATTAGATAGTCTTCTCTATCTGAAACTTCACACAAGTGCTTCAGTAAAAAATTAGGTAAACACGTGTTTCAGGTTTTTTTGAAATTCCACCCTTAAGAGGGTGAAATGGGGTAATAAAGTGTAAAATCAATATTGTTTCGGATTACGCTGAAATTTGGCATGCAGATAGTTATTAAGACGTTAGTTCCCTCTGAGAAAGGATTTTCTAAATTAACCCTCGCAGGGGATGAAACGGGGGTTCAAAGTTTGTATGGAGAAACAAGATTAGATAGTCTTTTCTATCCGAAACTTCACACAAGTGCTTCAGTAAAAAAAGAAGTAAACACGTGTTTCAGGTTTTTTTGAAATTCCACCCTTAAGAGGGTGAAATGGAGTAATAAAGTGTAAAATCAATATTGTTTCGGATTACGCTGAAATTTGGCATGCAGATAGTTATTACGACGTTAGATCCCTCTTTGAAAGGATTTCCCAAAATTAACCCTCGAAGGGGATGAAACGGGGGTTGAAAGTTTGTATGGAGAAACAAGATTAGATAGTCTTTTCTATCCGAAACTTCACACAAGTGCTTCAGTACAAAAATAAGTAAACACGTGTTTCAGGTTTTTTTGTAATTCCACCCCTAAGAGGGTGAAATGGGGCAATAAAGTGTAAAAATCAATATTGTTTCGGATTGCGCTGAAATTTGGCATGCAGATAGTTATTAATTACGACGTTAGTTCCCTCTGAGAAAGGTTTTCCAAAATTCATCCCTGAAGAGGATGAAACGAGGGTTCAAAGTTTGTATGGAGAAACAAGAATTGATTGTCTCTTATATTCGAAACTTTACACAAGTAGTTTAGTAAATAAATGAGTAAATACGTGTTTCAGGCTTTTTGAAATTCTATTCCTAAAAGGGTGAAGTGGAGTAACAATGTCTGAAATCAATATTGTTTCGGATTGCGCTGATATTTTGCATCCAGATAGAAATTTTGACGTAGGTATCCGCTGAGAAAGGATTTTTCAAAATTCACTCTTCAAGGGATGAAGCGGGGGTTCAAATTTTGGATAGTCATTTTATTCGACATTTCACACAAGTACTTCTGTAAATAAATAAGTAAATACGAGTTTCAGACTTTTTCAAAATGCCACCCTAAAAGAGTGAACTGGGGTAAAAAAGTCTGAAAATCAATATAGTTTCGGATTGCGCTTTATTGGGTTTTTCGGGTTTTAAAATTATCAGTCACGCGATAACATGAAAACAGGTGAACCAATTTGGCTAATTTTTATTTGATGTCTTTAATGATAGAATCGTTTTTACAAAAGAAAAGTTTTAAGTAAATAAAAGGAGTTTTTAACGCGGGCGTAGCCGCGGGGGACTTCTAGTTTCGTATAAAGGTGTGTTACACTATTAACTTTATTCACCTAAACATAAGAATATTGCAAGTTATTTTTATCTCCATACCGCAACTTACAAAGCTTCAAAGGAAACACAATGCTGCATCATTATACCGTGCAACTATCCTTTGCCACAACGTAGGTCTCTCCGGAATTCTCAGTGAAGTAAAATCCATCCAAATAACATAGTCATAAAGCACTAATTACAATGAACACGGTAATTATCTTGTACGGCTCACCTAAGCTAACAAAGTACAAAAGACAGGCCTTAGGGCTGGATGTAATCAGGGCTTTAACTCAGGGGTAGAGTTAGATTGTAGTTAGTGGTTGGAATAAAAGCTATCCTTAATTCTACGATACGTAAAAGATTACAAGTAAGAGCTTTAGCATTGTTAGAATATCTTGTTTTGTAAGTAGGTAAAGATCGTAGGCAGCGTAGCAAGTACTTTTCTTATGAGAGAATTTAAGGCCGGTATACACGACAACGATAAAACTGCGCAAACGAACTGTGCAGTTCATTTGCGCAGTTTATCGAACGTAGGTAGTGCGTCCACATATCTACGATATCTGCGTCGATCGTCAGTTCCCGCCAGAAACTCAGACGAAAAACACGTCATTCGCGATGGCAGACGATGAAGTGCTTGCGCTAGCCTGGCTCATTTTCTCCCTATTGGCATTAGGATCAATAGGTTTCTACTTAATAATTAGCCTATCGTAGGCAGCATTTTTCTTGTTGCGGTCGTGATAATCTTTACTTTTCTTATTCCACAAGCAAACTTCATTTTTATAGCACTGGATAAACTCTTCCAATAACTCCCGGACTCCGCTACAATCTTCTTGCGACATGTTTTAACGTGCGCCGACGCGTCCGCCTACACCAAGCCTTGCGAACGAACTGAATGATTGGTCCATATATTATGTTACTCTTTGGATTGGTCCGACTTCCGTATACACACCACGATAAAACTGTGCAAACGCGATCGACAACGATTTATCGAATAGATTTTGAACCTTGCTCCGATGGCTTGCACCAACCAAAAAAACTGCGCCGATTTTTGTACATACGTTCGATAAAACTGCGCAAATGAACTGCACAGTTCGTTTGCGCAGTTTTATCGTTGTCGTGTATACCGGCCTTTAGTTATGATTAATAGTCAAGATAATTAAGACGAATCGAAATCGTCGTTGCTTGGCATTTAATAATGCACTTTATTTATGTGATCTCTGCCGTAACATGAAGATTCTTACATAGCATGCCATAGCTAGAAAACGAGAAGGTTAATATACAATAATAATACAAAAGTAATACATAATTTTATACGGAAAGCTTACTTCTACATTCCTAGCTTTCATTTGGTTTTCTAGCTTTCTTCTAGTAATGAACTCTATGAAGTGTCAGCCAACCAAGACAAAGCCCATGCTTTGCATTTTCTACTTGTCACAGTAATAGACTCTTGAAATATGATCTGTTTACTTGAGGATTCTGATATAGGTATTGTACCGAAATGTTTGCGTGGAGGTGATAATAGATAATCTGAATTTGCCAACACGTACAACACAAAGATCTTAAAGTTACGACTGATTTGTGCGGAGCGAAAGAGGTCAAACGTTACGACAAAAATGATAAAAGTGACGTATATCGATCGCTCTCCAAAAACATCGATGAAACCCCCTCCCTAGTTACGTCTACAGCCTCGGGGGCCGTAACACTCCCCTAAATTCCGACAGGGCTTAATTAAATACCTCTGCGACTGCCTCTTTGTTTCAAAGGTTCATCTGTGGACTTAGGTGTAAGCATACGCCATGTGTAAATAGTAGACCCACTCGATACGTGTGACATGTAACCACAGAGTAGAATAGCTAGAACGAGAAATGCTCAGATATACGCAGAATGCATAGCAGTGCATTGCAAGATTGGCTAGTCTGTGAAGTAGGTTAAGATCCCCAAATAGGGGTTTTCCTGCTTTAAGCTTATGTAAGTATACACTACATAGTTTAAAAAAAAAAACAAAGTCCTTTGATAGACCTTTAACAAATTAAGGAAATGAATCAGTGAAACAGCTTTTCCAAAAGAATGGTACAATGAAAAGTGGTCGTTTTCTTTAGCATTGATAAAATTAAGCATCCTGTTAATATCTTACCAGATTTTCACATATTTGTTGTTAGAAAGCACTCACTAATCAGTCACAGTAATCACTACTGAACTGATTTATCACGGAGGTCTTAAATATAGTAGAGACGTAGTTAGTACTTAATTATGTACTTGGTACAATTTCAGAACATATTGATTCGAATTTGAACGTTCGCCAAATTTACAGCGAGTGACATACTCGTACTCTTAGACTTTAGTTTACATATTACCTAGGAATTTCAACAGAATAAAGCCGATTGTCCACCGCCAGCTCAAATAATTAGGAACTAAGCTCAGCGAACTAAGATAAGCTAAATTAGGAAATAGTTGTCCGTCCACCGAAAAATATCTGCCACTGCCTGCGCACGATCATCGATCGACGATCACTACAAAACAACACTAGCAAACAGCAAAAGGCGGTAGAGGGGTAACCTTAACGCTTACGTAACGCTTAGTAACACAAGTAAGTTAGTTTGACTTGGTTGGGATATTTTAGTTAGCTGGCATATTTCGCGGTGGACGTACATCTATGAAAAACTTCCTCAACTAGGCGAGCTAACTAAACTAACTTAATTTTAGCTGGCGGTGGACGATCTGCTTAAGACGCTACACAGGTAAAACCTCAAATCACTGCTTGCTTCTAATGAACAGAATTTTCTGTACACGACTAACTGCTTAACTGTAAAGCATGTTATCAATAAATAGTTACTATTAGAGTAGCAACACCGTCTTCTGCCACTGACAAAGGTTTCCGAAGGTATTTGAGGTTTCGGAATATATTATTTTTGGAGCAAACCTCAAATTGCAAAACCCTGACGCGGCATTTTCAGGTGCTTTGTATCGATCTGTTTTGCTTTGTCTAAAACATCATAGGGTTTTCTTGAAATTGTAATTACATTACCCGGGGCCGTTTTGGGTCATTGTTTTGGCAGATATTAGGAATATTCCGTAGATGAGTTTCAGTTTGGATAGACAGCTTGTGGAAATGAAGGCTTCTCAAATTACTTCAATACCAATATTACGTCTGATGGATTTTGACTTGAAAGTCGGAGTTTATTAGGCGAAATATTCGTGTAATTATAGTAAGAAGGCATTTCTAGTAATAATGTAATTGATTGGCAGTGCCGTTCCTCATAAAGTTTCACATAATTTCTGACATACGATGCCTTATAAAAACTGTCAATAATCGGCCGAAAATTGTCAATAATCTGACTTGAAAATAAGAGAGTGAAAAATATTTAAAAAATATATATGCTGTAGATCTCAATAAACACTTTCAATGAAAATTGGTTTGAATGAGATATAGTCAGCAGTTTTTGAGATATAATAGCACATTTTCCAATTCACAATTAACTTTGTTTTTCATACAAACACTATGAAAAATAAAATTATTTTGCCTGCGAAAAATTATAGTTATAAAATACTCTACTGTGTAAAGGAACCCTACGAGTGCGAGTCCGACAAGACTTGCACTTGGCCATGAGTTTGGGGCACATGTAGATGGTTTTCAAAGTCTGTAACGAACGTAGAAACACAATTTTTGTGTTTGATAATATAGAGATAAAAGATTACCTTCAAACCTCAACAAATCAGAGTGCAAGTTCAAAACCGAGCTATAAAGTCCTGGCAGCTTAGATCCAACTGCTTGTCCAAACTGAGTAACAGGAAGGGCGTCTTACCGTCGAAGTTTAAAATAGCTCGCTTGAGCTGTTAATTCGTTGCAAGCTTTATTACAACTACTAACTATGTAGGTACTACTTATAGTCCGGGAAGCGTTCAATTGATTTGAGTGTTCATAAAATTTAAAGTTAATATGTAACTTTTTAAACAAAAGATTAAAAGTAAAGACGTTATTTATTATGAGTAAGCTAATGAAAAAGTAGATTTATTATTCTTAGTATATGACGATAGCTATGCGTAGACAAATAGATTGGTAGAGAGATGATATAACATAATTCACAGTTTCTAGGTGGAACAATAGGGGCGTCTGAAATACTGAAACATGCATTGGCGGTGTACGTAATAGTACGGTTGGCAACCCTACATTAATCAGGGGACTTGAATATTTTTATAAGTATGACGTTCGACGTTTAGATGAAAGCTGAAATACTTTTGTATTTTTTTTAATTCAAAGCAACAAATGTTTGTTATATTTAAAAATAATTATTATTTATATGATCTATTTAATGTTATTTAACGTGTGCAAGTGCAGATTTTTAATTTGCCCATATACTGAATAAATGCTTTGACTTTTCATCATCATCATCATCAGCCGGTGTCAGTCCACTGCTGGACGTAGGCCTCTCCCAAGATGCGCCACTGAGCTTTGACTTTTGGCGCACTGCAATCTACCTTAAGCTTGAACCTTACTGAGATATCAACAGGAATCTGACGGTTTAGGCGCAAAATGCCCAATTTTCAAAATGGCATATGAGTCTTAAAAGGACCAATTCTCAAAATGGCAATTTCTCAAAATGCCTAATTCTCAAAATGCCTAATTCTCAAAATGCCTAATTCTCAAAATGGTAATTTCTCAAAATGCCTAATTCTCAAAATGACAAATTCTCAAAATGCCTAATTCTGAAAATAGCAAAATGTTATTATTATTATTTTTTAATAAAAAAGCTTGCAATCAATGTGGGGTGCACATTACTGTTCGTGTTAACCCTTTCATCTAAGCTAAACGTGCTTGTGTCTGGAGTGAGTTCACGTCAATAGTGAACCCAAATCGATTGAAAGATTTTTTTTAAAAAGTAATAATAATAATTACGCCATTTTGAGAATTAGGCAATTTGAGAATTTGCCATTTTGAGACTTTTCAATTATGAGAATTTGGCATTTTGAGAATTTGCCATTTTGAGAATTGGTCCTTTTAAGACTCATATGCCATTTTAATTGTTGGGCATTTTGAGCCTAAACCAATCTTACGTAAGTGGACGTAAGTAAATGACAAAATAAAATACTTTAAAAACCTAAATAATAAGTAACCACTCCTCTAGTTACACTAAAACGCAGGTAAAAGCGACGAATCATTTATAGCATCGTAAAACACTTCACCTTCCCAGTATCAAGTCAAACAAATCGTTTCCAAAAAAAACTTAAGTCAATCCATTCAAAATGTGCTCTCGCATTCAAATAGTGAAGCGAAAGAAATAAACTTTAACCGTTATCCATCCATTTCCCGAATAATCCCCGAGACACTTCATCCATTACTTGCGTGTCAGTTTGGAAGAGGACGAATTGCTATATTCGTTTTAAGGCCGAATAACCGTACCTAATGCCGAATTTTCGCATGGATGCGTCTTAATTCGGAGACGTTTACGTGTAGGCACACGTCAGTAGGTACTCTATGCTAGTTTTTAGGGTATATAAAATGGATAATTTCGCATGGTAAGTTATTATCCGCTAAAGTCCGCCTGGGCTAGCTACCACCCTCAAGTTGGAATTCGTTCACCTAATGTGTTCAATATTGAAAAATATATATGTCACCTAAGTCAGGCCTGTCGCACTCCGCGCTGTAGCTAGAAACTACAAGTACCTCCGCGCAACCCTCTCGGGTGCATGTTCAGTCAGTTAAGTGTCACGCGCGCTCTCGATCGGCCGCGCACCTTACTTGTACCTACCTCATTATTATATTCCTTGCTTACGATATTAACATACAAAAATATTATTCAGTATGTCTAAACGAAGGGCTACAAAAAATTGCGTAGCATACGGATGCTTAAACAACAACGGGAATGACGACATTAGATTTCCTAAGAATCTCGAGAGGTAAGACATTAATAAGCTTATAGTAGATTAGTAGCCAAGGGCTGTAAGGCATCAATTGCAGCCCGAGATATTTAGGCGCACGAGCGCAGCGAGGGCGCCTATAGTTCGAGGGTGCAATTGATGCTTAAACCCGAGCTAACTACTCTGCTTTACATCTCGATTGTGAGGTAAGTAGAAAAAAACCGGCATTACAAGTATAAAACATTTTATTAGTTAAAATGTATAGTGATTGTTACTTGCTGCTTCAGCTTCCATTTTTATTTAATCGGGAGTGCAGCTTATTTCTTCATCACTTGCAAACTCATTTTTTTCCTAATTAGCACGTTTTCTATTCCCGACTTTTTTTATTTATTTTTTCAAGAACGAAATTGATCTTCGCCGTTCGATATTTAAAATTGATGACTATTATACTCATACGAAGACAAGGCTGAATAGCGAAGCGACCTCTTTTGTCATTGGGCTGAATGCATGATGTCTATTGCCAGTATGATGGTTAGATGTACGCGAACTTTTTGAAAGAGTGAAGTTTTTTTTTAAATTACTTACCGCCCTAGGTCTTTTCTAGCTACATTATTACCCTAGAGCGCTAATTGGTTACCTACAAGCCTCATTTGGGGGTAATAAGGACCTACTTACCGAATATGAGAGATGTAAATATTATTTATAAGTAACGTAAATCTAGGTAGATCCGGTCGTTTAGTAGTAATTTTCGACTTTTTTTCGCGTAAAAGTCAATGACCTTAAGACGTTCACTGTAAGTAGACCTCCCGGGTACTAGTGGCCGCCTTCTAATGCAGGGTCATTGTATACTAGTTTTAGTTTAATACTTATATCAATTGAACAATAAAAGAAGAGGATAGAAAATGTCAATTTTTTTTGCCTTTTTACGGTTCCGTACCCAAAGGGTAAAACGGGACCCTATTACTAAGACTCCGCTGTCCGTCTGTCTGTCTGTCTGTCTGTCTGTATGTCTGTCTGTCTGTCTGTCCGTCTGACACCAGGCTATAGCTCATTAACCGTGATAGTTAGACAGTTGAAATTTTCACAGATGGTGTATTTCTGTTGCCGCTAGAACAAATACTAAAAACAAAATAAAGTAAAAAATTAAAGGGGGTCCCTATACAAAAAACGTGTTTTTAAACGCCATCTGTCTAATTAGTTTCGGCAAAATGACATAGATGGCGCTAGTAAACGAGCCCCGTCTTTCTAGATCGCGACCAAACCAAATATTCTTGGTAATATCAAATGAAGTTGAAACTCTGTTATGTTTCGTATTGTACGGAACCCTCCCTAAGTGTGCGATAAGACGCGATGCTGACTCGCACTTGACCAGTTTTATTTACGCGATGCTGACTCGCACTTGACCAGTTTTATTTTCATTTTATTTGTTAATTTTGTCGTCGCGCTGCACATGTAGGTACTTATATAAAAAGCAAAGAATGTCACACATAAAATGGTAGGTAGGTATAAGTCAGCTGATTTTCATGTTTTAAGGGAATTCACGTTAAGATCTTTAGGAAATTTCTATCGACATTACATATTGCAAAATATTAATTGTAACCTACTTGAAATTGGTAGGTTATTTTATTATTTACCGTAGGTAGGTTACGTAGATCCTATAGGTAGGTACCGAGGTGGTCCCATTGTAATTTCATCGAGATCTGATGAGTATCTCCAGAGATATGACGATAAACGTCTCAAACTTGCAACTGAACTCGCTGTGCGGACTTGTGGTGCATTTTACTGTGCGCAACACGCGGTTCCTAGTTACTATTAGTTGATACTGTGACGCAAATTCAAGGGCGCACTCGAGGCGTGAAGCGCATTTTGAACGTTACCGGCGTTGTAACTAGGTTTAATCTCGCATTTTTGCTCTCAGGGAGTGCAATTTCTGTACTTGTACTATTCATTATTCTGTGCCTAAGTTCACAATATCGTCTCGTTTCAATTTACGTCAATGTACTTACATCATCATCATTATCAACCGGTGTCTGTCCACTGCTGGACGTAGGCCTCTCCCACGGTGCGCCACTGAGCCCGATCTTCGGCTCTTCTTTTCCAGTCACTGCCCACCGCTTTGCGTATGTCATCGCTCCACCTAGTCATAGGACGTCCTACGCTACGTTTGCCGATTCGCGGTCTCCACTCCAGGACAAGTCTACCCGAACGGTTATCAGTCCTGCGGCAGATATGACCAGCCCACTGCCACTTCAGCTTGCTAATCCGTTGAGCTATGTCGATAACTTTAGTTCTCTGGCGAATTACTTCGTTCCGGATTCGATCCCGCAGAGAAATACCGAGCATAGCTCTCTCCATAGCTCGCTGAGCGACATTAAACTGGTGGACCAGTTGAACTGTGAGTGTCCACGTCTCAGCTCCGTATGTCATCATAGCTAGGACGCACTGGTTAAAGACTTTTGTCTTTAGACACTGCGGTATAGGCGACGAGAAGACATGTACGTACGGTGTAACAAAATTATTTTTTGAGATATTCATGAATTATCGTCATGGCATGCGCGTGCATGAGAGTGGAAAAGGACTTAAAATATGTACTTATCTAAGATTTTTGAGATTGAGATATTTAACGCAATATAAACACTGGCTAAAACAAGCTAGCTCAGACAGTACTCATAAAGCCGAATTGTAACTAGCCGAATCTTAATTCCATATTCTATTCTACAAGCAGACCTATTTTTCCAACTGAGTCAATGTCTAACAATGTAGATGCTCCGTTTATCCTCTGAATTTAAGGTTAAATTAATGATGTCACCACAGAATGTGACAGGAATTATGATGCTATTTTGAGAACGCCACTTGTGTTCATCTTACCGTTCTTGATTCGTGAAGTGGTATTAACTGATTACGTACACCACGAGAATTAATGTTTTCTTAGCAGCTACCCGCGATGTTACTTGTGTTTTTGTGATAAAAGTAGATTTATATCTGTGATTTATCTATGATACATTTCGTTGAGTGTGCGATATAATTACACTTTTACAATGGGGCAATTAAGGCAAACTAACAAACGGCATCCATATATGGTGGATATTCCAGCAATCTGCACTAAGCGTTTTGGTTCGACGTTCATCATCCGAAGGCAAGAGAATGGAACACATTGCCGGCTGACTTGTTTTTGAGTAGATATAACTTGGGTCTTGAGTGATCAGGTATACCTAATAAATATATTTTAGTTTTATGCTATAAGACAGACTCGCGAGGTCTACAGCTCACAAAGCCAATATTAATCATTCATTAAAAATAATTCTTAGGAAATTTAAGTATAAGAAATTACGCTGCCATATTCTCAGGTAACGCCTTGCCAAATAATATCGTTTTAAAGTATAAAAGACTTCAAATGCCGCGCTATTAATTTTCAGTACTAAGTTTGAGGTGTTTATCTCCATATCTCTGGATATACTCATCAAACCTCGATGAAATTAACATGGTATCACACTCGAGATATCTCCTTTCCAACAAAAAAATAATAATCAAAATCGGTTCATAAACGACGAAGTTATCCCCGAACAAACATAAAAAAAATATACGGTCGAATTGAGAAACCTCGTCCCTTTTTGAAGTCGGTTAAAAACCGCCTTCTTTTTTGAAGTCGGTTATAAAGCGGCGTCACCTAGCCGTAGTCGCGGCGATTTGCCGGCGGTGCTGACTGTAACTGATCCGCTGTTGCGGACGTTCCGTTTTCTTTACGATATAGTGTGCGATACCGCTTTCATTCAATAACTAGGCCGTTTTTGATAAATATTTGTATAGAGGTACATATAAAATAGGCATAGGGTAGCTATAGTAAAGTAGGAATATGTTTCAAATGAACATGAAATATTTTTAACGCATTCGAATCACAGCTAAATTCAGCTAATATCACGGTAGTGTAATTTAAATAACAACAATCTTATAAAAAAAAATAAAGAAACCTATTTCTCAAAGTGTTAACCAATATAATAACTCGCATTAAGCTAAGATATAGTAGGTCATTGATCTGAGATAACGGGAAGCTAATCGTGGTGGTCATAAATCAATTGTAACGTAACGGGTAAACAAAAGATAAGAGGCTATAGCTCAGTAGACGTAGTAAATGCTTAAGATCTTAATTGAATAGAGCTATGGAATGTATAGGTGTTTCATTCACAAAGGATTTTGGTATTACAGGTTATGTAGTAACGTATACACTTATCTACCTAATTATCTGTAGTATAAGTAGGTACGCGAATACATACTTGGCGTTGTGTGTAGCGGAATTAAATTGTCATTGTATACGTAATTAATAAATAGGTATGTTGCTATATATAGGTACTAGGTGTTTATGACCGAACCGACACCATAGATAAAACGAGCAATATCTTGATATTAGTATTGTATTTTTAGTCGACTGCCCGAATGAAGGGTTATGTGATGATGTCTTTCTAGTGTAACCTAGTGTAATCTGTCTACGTATGCATTTTGTAACTAAGTTAAATACTTGCTAATTGTTTTGTAGAGCGACAAAATAAAAAAGAATCACTGAAAAATTAAATCAAAACCCAAATGAAACAAGTTTCCCGTCTCCCGTCTCCCCTGTAAATCACTTGACCCGACTAATTAGCCCCAAACTTTCCTTGTTTTACTACAATATTACTTTCGAGCATTGTTTGCATATTTCTCAAGCTTTCGCTTTCATCTCCACATCTGTTTATGTCTCGGTCTTGAAGCCACGGCAATGACCGTCCTGAATTCAACTACTAATACATACCGGACTCTATTAACCTACATCATGGAGGTCAATGTTACCCACTCGCGTTAGTGGCTAAGGCCAATCCCCGTATTCACAAACACCACTGTGATGTATCAGAGTGCGACGCGAAGGAAGCCTCAAATTATCATAAAAAAGGCAGACAGATTCGTGCCGAACACCCGAGTGAACGCAAGTTCAGTAATACTTTCTTGAGCAATACGCTTCCGCGCTCAGTTTGCTACCAAGCGGCAGCAGGGTCGGACGCTTCCGTGCAGTATTACTTCGCAGCGTTCCTTACGTAGAAATCATGCCGTATTGACTATGCCGGACCGAGCGCGGAAACTTATTACTCAAGAATGTAGTATTACTGAACTTGCGGTCACTCGGGTGTTCGGCACGAATCTGTCTGTCTTTTTTATGATAGTCTGAGAAGAAAACATTCAAACTATTATTGACATTACTTGTGTCAAATCCACCGCTAAGCCGTAGGACTATTATCTTTTCTGTGGCTAGGCTTTCCTCAAAATCTTTATAAGTACGGCCATTAGCGTTACACTCATAAACCCCAGGTCGTGCCAAATGGGTGATGTATGGACATTGGCCGTGACTGAAATCACCTACTAAACAATGACATTATGTCCACAATCAGTCAGCCCTGTTCTGGCATAGATATTCATCAGGACTTCAGGAGCTAATTTGATCAACTTCCTGGTGCCTTGGATTGGGATTTATTCTCAATGATTCAAAGCAAATTCGGATTCGGACACATGCCTTTACTTCGACTTGGATTTTTGCAATTTACATTGCACCGGTCAGTTACTTTGATATTTCAATTCGAAAAAATCTGTGAGTTTCACTAGAAAGATTTCCGCGACAAAATAGGATCATAAATTATTATAATTAAAAATGAAGCTTCCGAGTTCGAATAGGTTTTCGAAGGATTGAGAATCAGGGGGTTGATTAGCAACACATATTGTCCAGTGGTGCAAATAATGACAGAAGCTTTACGCAAAAACGTATTAACAGGTAAATTAAACTACCTTTAATTAATGCACAGGGATCATAAGTAGAATCAAGGGTAATTCCAACAGTCAATCTTGTCAAGTTGCTTTTATTTCGCGCCAGCTAATGTTGTTGATCTCGTCGCCTATTGACCTTGTTTTGGAAAACAAAAGTTTTCTTTTTGTGGGAACTGTTTGTGATGGTATCGCGGCATTGTTTGTAAATGCTAGTTTCACTGTTTACTATTATTGTATGAATGAGTTTAACTGCAGTGATTCTTAATTTTACTGTTTTTGGACTAAGTTAGTATTTAGTTTTGTTTGCAGTATTTTGTGCTCAATGCTTTTGGACTGTGTACATACTTAGTACACATTATGTTTATTTGGAGAATTTATTTTCTTCAAATAGGTACATTGTATAATTATGAACGTCAAGTAGACACTTATTCTAACAATACAAATTAGGTGCGGTAGGTTATTTGTGAAATATGATAATTTTATGATATACGCAAGCTGGCTGGCAGCAGTTGGAATCAAAGAGCGATTGAGCTCAGTGCCGTGCCATAAAAGAGGCCTATGTCCAGCAGTGGACGAATAGTGGCTTTAAATGAGGATCATGGTGGAGAAATTGATTTATTTCAAAAACTTAAATTTTTGACGAGCAATTAATTGCTGCTAAAAACCTGAAAATGAAACAAAATCGGTAATCGCAAAGCGAAATGTAAAGACAGAAGAACACGTCCATTCACGTCAACGTCATTTTAATTAGCCCATATTCATAATAGAGACATTTTCACATCACAAAATAACCATCTTATTATAATCTCATTTCAAAAGAATCTTTAAATAAAAAGGAGATTCAAACAAGATTACCTTAATATATATTTATTTCTGTACGTTTCCTCCGCCTTTGGGGCTTTGTAATTAGCTAAGGTAAAAGAACGTAGGAATAACGTAGCTAAGGCAAATAAACCTACGTTTAGGCCGAGTTTAGACGGTGCGACACGTACAAAATCTGTATCTTTTTATCCGACGTCACAAAATTTCATTCTCTGTGCAGAGTATATTTGTTAATGGTAATTTTAATAAAGCCTCTGGAATTTAAATACGTCTTAAGAGTAATAAACAAGTATGAATTTGTTAAGTAGATATTCTAGTGTACCTTCTGAATTGTATTGTGATAATAAGTTATTTTTCAAAAAAAATAAAACCGACTTCATAACCACAAACAGGCACTCAAAAGCGAAAAATAAATTCCTAAAAATTATTATAAGCGCTACCCACTTATCTATTTTAAGTCGGTGCCAGCCAAGTCTAATAGGTAGTAGATAGATAAATCCCTACATCTATCTACCTACTTACTAACCTACATGTACTTACTTACTACTACTACATGCATAGTATCTATCTACTATCCAATAGACTAAGCTGGCACCGACTTCAAATAGATAAGTGGGTAGCACTTATAATAATTTTAAGTAATTTATTTTTCGCTTTTGAGTGCCTGTTTGTGGTTATGAAGTCGGTTTTATTTTTTTTGAAAAATAACTTATTTTACCCTTTTTAGTGCAAAACAAGTTTTAATTAAGTTACATGCATCTATTAAATTTCGGGTCCGGGCCGTTATACACTGACGCATATATACTTTTTGAAAATTTCAAGTATGTACCTATAACGGTTAAGAAGATACAGATCTGTAAAGTGCGCACATATGTATAGACACACGGACGGACGGACGGACGGACGGACGAAAGGACAACAAAGTCTCAGAAAGTGTTCATTTTGTACCCTTTGGGTTCGGAACCCTAAAAAAATTGACTTTAAATGCCGCGTTAAAGTGAAAATATTCACTAGTAATAATAATGTCATCAAGGTATCAAAGGACAATGTTCAAAATGGCCCTGTGCAATTAAAGCATCTGACACACACGATAATTAACTGTCTATTTTATTACAATAATTCCAAATACTTTTATAACACGGTCTAGTTGTATTCCAAAATGAATATTAAAAAGTATTATTTGCGATTATTAACATTAATTGCCGCCATATGGCCAACAGAGTACTGAATCACTCTACTACGTTATAAGAGGCACTTCCCTATATTGTTGAAACCCGAATTATGAAAGCACTGTGTAGCCAACCTAACAACGGAAAGTATTATTTACGTAGTAACTATTATATAATCTGTGGTATTATGCTTATAAATTATTTTTTTGCAGTGTTGGTTGGTACAAAGGACGTTCATAATTCTGAGTTATTTAATAATGTATGCAGTGTCGCGGGACTGAAATGGCCGCCATCTTCGCCAAACGTCATGTCATGTCAAAAAATCTTAGGTATGTTTAAAAAAGTTTGCACCCTAACAAGACTTTGCCCGGTAGAACATTCCTGTGAAGACAAATTATTTATATTTCTATATAATTATTTATTATAATTATTAATATATAATTATTTATTGAGGGCCCGGTGGCGTAATTGGGAGAACAGTCGGCTTTGATGCCGTGGTACCGAGTTTAAACCGCCGTGCACCAATGAATTTTTCAATGTAAAAATATAGCAGCTATCCTTGAGAGCCAGTTCCCATTCTAGTCCACTTCTCTATCTTCGACCGCATCATCACTTAGCAAAAGGTGAGATAGTGGTCAAACGCTAGCCTATAAGATATAAAAAATAAAAGAAAAATAATTATCCCCACCTTTATTTCTATCTCGCTCACAGTTACCGTAAGAATATCTGTCAAAAACCAAAATCAACGAGAAGAAAGATGTAAAAACATTATTCAAGGTCATATTTTTTAGTCTTCAAAAATATATGCAATAGCAACCTCCATTGTGTATAATCTTCTTGGGACTCTTCTACTAAAACCAGTACATTCTCCTATGTTTGAGGTATTTATCTCCATATCTCTGGAGATACTTATCAGATCTCGATAAAATTAAAATGGGACCACCTCGGAAACGTATCCTACCTATTAAAAAAAGAATCATTTGAATCCGTTCACAATTGACGGAGAAACATACAGACGAATTGAGAACCTCCTCCTTTTTTGTGAAGTCGGTTAAAAAAGCAAGCAATGTTTGTTGTAGCGAGCACTTGTCCACATGACGTCTGAAGTGTAGTAGCTAGGTTAGATAGGTACCATAGATATTTCTGGTAGGTGTTTAGTACCTACTAGATACCAAAGACCATCTTCATATTGCACACACTCGTGGAAACTTTAAGGTTGGCATGTAAACAACCCGATATAAGCTTGTAGAGTTCTTATCAGTATTAATAAAATACTTCACTCACTAAGGCGCGAAGATGAAAAATGAGAAGAATTAAAATCATGCGAATATAGATGAATTTCTAAATAAAACTGGCCAAGTGCGAGTCAGACTTTTGTCCCGCACACGGAGGGTTCCGAACGCCATCTAAAGAATATCTAACGAACTTCTAACACCAACTAAGTAAACGTTAACACAAATGTAGAATAGTATTATATAGTAGTAATAGTAATTGTAGTAATTAATATTATTAAATATCTGGTTGACCGAGCTTAGCTCGGTATTTTTTGCCTCTTAAACAGACAAATATAACTCTTCCCGACATCTATTGACGAATAATAATACATTTTTTTTTAATTGAGAGCAACTGACTGCTTTACTGACACAGTAACACTAAAGCTACTTCTACTAGCCAATAGATGTCGGGAAGAGTCATATTTTAAGTTGATTATCAATAAAGTTGATTATTGAAAACACGAATGAAACAAAATGTTCTGAAAATGACTCCTAGCTAGATCGATTTATCGCCACCGAAATCCCCTGTATACTAAATTTTATTTAATCGTTGGAGCCGCTTCCGAGATTTAGATTAATGTAAAGACGATAGCGCCATCTTTGATGCTAACTAGATGGCGCGGCGCTATCGTAAAAAACTTTTTTAAAACTTTTCTTTAATTTTTGACTTTGTTCTGTTCTTAGTATTTGTTGTTATAGCGGGAACAGAAATACACTATCACGGTTCATGAGGTACAGCCTGGTGACAGACGGACAGACAGACAGACAGACAGCGGAGTCTCAGTAATAGGGTTCCGTTGGTACCCTTTGGGTTCGGAACCCTAAAAATAGTGTTAATAAATAGTTTCCAGTGCTTTTGTTCGTGATTATGCACCATCCAGATTCCTAAAGGGTATACAAGCACATATATTATGTAGTAAGTGAAATAACTGGATGCAAATTTGTTGCCAACTTATTACCTCACCTGCAATAAAGTCGTCATGTCTGTACAACGCCTTACGTGCACTGAGGGTAATATAGTCTCCCTATTTAAATATTGAAATGAATGGAAACGAATGATACCCTATATTCTGTTTAAACCGACTTTCAGGCATGCAATATTAATTCTCCAAAAATTGTAAATAATTTAAAATGTATTCATTAGTGAAAATGGTATGTTCGAAAAAGGTTCATGTGGCTTTCGTAGCTTTAGAAATAAATAACAGAAGTTCATTATAAGATAAGTTTATGATACTCCTCATTACAATAATTTTAAATTGTAAAATAATTTGTTTGTTCTTTTATTTTTGTTTGGCTTCGCCTGCATGAAAGTGTATCTGGATAATTATGCAGTGATGCGCAAAATTCTGTCAATCCAGTTTTGCGTGCGAGTCTTCGGTAGACATAATCGCTTATCACCAATATTATTATTATAGTACGACAAAGATGATGCCTTTGACGAAGTTCCGACAAATCTCTTCACAGTTATGAATAATTAAGATGGTATAAAAACTAAAACAACCGACTTCCATGCCGCGCGAGTCAGTTTCAGTTGCAAGTTTGAGACGTTTATCGTCATATCTCTGGAGATACTAATCAGATCTCAATGAAATTACAATGGGATTACCTCGGAAACGTATCCTATCGATTAATAAAATAATCATTAAGATCAGTTTACAATTGACAGAGTAATCGCGTAACATACATACAAAAAAAACATACAGACGAATTGAGAAGCTGCTTCTTCGAGGACGGCGGTTGAAATGAAGCCTGAAAGCTATTATCAATTTGTCAAACTTACTCATAAGAAGAGCAATAAGTTCACCGCCACTTCCTCAATGGTCCGCCAAGTGTGAAACCGTCAGATACCGTTCTCTGTACCGTACCAAGTAACTGACGCATACACTGCGGTACTACGGTGATGTGACTACAACTACGAGTCGTTATTGCGGTTTCCCTCAGAGGTAACTTGAGAAGTTTCTCGATTTCTCGCATGAAAGCAAAAGCCCGTGCCAATGCCTTGTAGTTTAAAAATATCTACTTGCCCACCTTCCATCTTTGAATTAGCGATATGTTCTTGATAGTTTAATGATATAGGTAAAAGACAAGCAGGACGTTCACTTGATGGAAAGTGATTACGTCTGTATACTCTAGTTCTATAGTTATATATTAGACTAGCTGTGCCCCGTGGTTTTACCCGCGTAGACAGCGTTCCCGTGGGAATATCGGGATAAACAGTATCCTATGTGTTATTCCAAGGTCTAGGCTATCTACATACCAAATGTATTCAGCCCAATCGGTTAAGTAGTTTTTGCGTGAAAGAGTAACAAACACATCCACACATCCATACATCCATACATTTTTACAAACTTTCACGTTTATAATATTAGTAGGATACAGAGTTCTATAGTTTTGCACGCGGAATTCTAACAGTTTAAAGGCGGTTCACTATACAACGCCTGTTTACGCAAGACTAGCATGGTTTGGAAATTTGAAAATGTTCACAAGAGTGTTTTAAAATTTATGATACATAGGTAATGATGGTTCCTTATTGTTTGCTCGTTTGCACATCTTTGGCTTCGAGCATTTACCAATGGAGATGTTAACGCAAGGCGTACCCCTCTGCTGGCCATACAGCCATTTTTGGCCATACGAGCGTGCGTAACTACGCTGTATTTTTAATACTGTGTGCTTGTTTCAAGCTAGTGTGCGGGATCGCTAAAGTGAGTGATTTGTGTGTGTGCAATGCATGTTTACCTCGTCCCCCGTAAGTATCGGCAGAAAATAATGTTTGCGGATTACAACGTTAACATCTCCATTGGTAAATGCTCGAAGATCTTTGGTGGTAATACTGGTAATGAGACTACGACTGTAGTTCTACATTTTGTTAATTATAATTCTGCATTTCATTTGATTGTATTATCTATATTCTGAACCCCTGACGCAAAAAGAAGGGGTGTTATAAGTTTGACGTGTGTATCTGTGCATGTGTGTCTGCCTGTGGTATTGTAGAGCCGAAACAGATGGACCGGACCTATTTTAATTTCGATTTTTTTTTTTGTTTGATCTGTGTCTTAATCGAGAGTGTTCTTAGTTTTGTGAAAATCCGTTCAGGCGTTTGAAGACTATGAGCATTTTTTAACCGACTTCAAAAAAAGTAGGAGGTTTCTCAATTCGACCGTTTTTTTTATGTTTGTTCGCGGATAACTTCGTCGTTTATGAACCGCTTTTTGATTATTCTTGTTTTGTTGGAAAGGAAATGGTAATTTTATTGAGGTCTGATTAGTATCTCCAGAGATATGTAGATAAACGCCTCAGAATTGGTACTGAAAATGAATAGCGCGGCATTGAAGTCGGTTCTTTTTATTTAGATGATGACGCTACGAAATAAACTTTTGTAGTTCTGATTAATTTGGTATCTTCTTCTTCTAAACTTGACAGGTCGGCAACACATGAGTGACACCTCTAGTGTTGAAAGACTTGAAAGTATTCACGGTGACCGCTTCCTATCAGTGGTGAGCCGTTTGCTACCTATATATCATTTAAAAGAAATCTATCTTACTTACATAAATAACTCTTGTATTATAAATTATAAGGAAACTATACTTATAGACATGTCAGTATGTATTACTTCACATACATACCACAAAAAAATATCGATAATATAAACACAGTAACTGTAACCTACTGAAATATTAACGCATCTGTGAAATTAGACCAGCAACCGCCGTAAATCATAAAGTATCAAATATCAATCGGTAAAATGTGAATTTTATATTCGCGTCGTAAAAATAGCATCAACCCCAATCAGCGGAATATCGATAAAAGTAACGATAATGGCCAAATCGATTTGCTAAATCGATATTTTAGCATCGTCGTCGCAAGAACCGAGTATTCTTTTAATGGAAGCTTTGAATTTGATAGCATCAGACGCTATTGTTCTCTATTGTGTTTTAAAACTAGTCAGGCGTTTCGGATTCAGGTCATTACTAGTGCTTTTTATCTTAAAGTTCTACCTTTTTATAGTCGCTGTGTGTATCGATTCTTGGCATTCTATTTATATTTCTAGGTCAGTTGGTCCGCAGTTACCTTAAGCATTCCTATGGAATCTAATCCTTCCTGTGTATTTACTTAAGTGTACTTTCTTAATTGTCTCCCGGTTATCATAATTATTATTTCAACAACTACCAGTAGGTAAGGTTATTGAACTCCGTTTGGCGATAACTTACAGTTCCCTTCAATTGACCTCATCAGAACATGTTTCTTTTATCAGAGACTCAGGTAAAATCTGTCCACATGTGGGTAGAAATCAGCAGATGATATTGTTCTTTATGATATTAGCAGCTCGGTTGAAAATCGTGTGGGATTTTTTATTTATCATATCTAGTATGATTTTGCATGAGTTAAGTGCAACACACGTGGGAAGGACCGGAATTTGTATCTTTACAAACGGCGTAATACCGCTTCCATGAGTTCCTCTGAGTACATGATTATATTGACTCTACTATTTATTACCATTTTAATAAATATATTAATTATGAACCTTAATACAGGATGCTAAAGTATAATTATTATCTTATCGCAGTTATCTACTCGTCGAAGTTTAGTGATGGAAGAAATATTTGTTTTGGTAACAAAAATAAATTCTAGCGAAGCGTCCCACGTAAAGAAATATGCTAGGATTTCAATACATTATAATATCGTTTAAAAACTAAAAAAGAACCGACTTCAATGCCGCGCTATTCAATTTCAGTACCAATTTTGAGATGTTTATCTCAATATCTCTGGAGATACTTATCATACCTCGATGAAATTACCATGGTATCACACTTGGGATATCTCCTTTCGAACAAAAAAAATCGGTTCATAAACGATGAAGTTATCCGCGAACAAACATAAAAAAAAAAAAAAAAAAAAATATGGTCGAATTGAGAAACCTCCTCCTTTTTTTGAAGTCGGTTAAAAATACTGAGTGTTTTAAATACTCCGTCTTTTTTGATGACCTGATCTTTGGCTCAAGTAGGTTGCGAACATTTATCGGAATTCCTATTAACATTCTTTTCTTCTTGGTAATTAACTGGCTGAGTAATTATATAGTTAACAGGTTAATTAAATCTAAAAGCTTTGCAGTTAGATATCTACGTAATAATGGTTAATGGATATTGATTCCTCGACAAAAAAAAATAAACAAAAGAAGTTACTTAATCTAAATCTTGATCATTGTCTTCTTTAGTAGATACTATCAACATAAGTATTGTAGTTTTTTGCATGGTAGGACTTCTGCTAGTCCGCCTGGGGCGGTACCACCACTTTGCCAATTAATTTTCAGCCGTGAAATAGGAATGTTTTTCGGTTGAAATGGCAATGTATCCAGTGAAATTACAGGGCATGTGAGACTCAACATCTTTGTGTCTTAAGGTAACAGGCGCAGTGCAGAGACAGTGCCGTGTATCTGTAATAGATAGACGTCATCGCTTACCATTAGGCGAGCGTCGAGCTTGTCCTGTTACCTTATACCATAAAAAAAAGATTAATTAGCTATCTCATATCATTTCATTTCATCATTTCATATGGAACGCTCTATGTGGTTATTTCTGTCATATAGTTGCAAAATCCGGAAGTTCCGGAACCATCTTCTATCCGAGGATTTCCCCTTACCCAATAGGCAGCGATTCGAGAGCGGAGTAAAAAGAGTTGTCTTAGCAGGAAGGTAAAGGTAGGCAATTAACGCACTGTCAATACTCCTTGTAAGTGGTGGTCAAGAAGAAGCCGATTGTCATCTTTCACATAACATTGTATTGGTGATCAGCCATATATAATAGGTAACAGAAATTGGAAGTGTGTTAAGGGCTGCGATGTGTCTGTCACCAGTAAGTAAACTAATGCAATGTATGTTCTCAATTCCGAATATATTTTTGTTCATTGTTTACCTCTGAAAAAAAACGCAAGGCGTACACCCCTCTGCTGGCCATATAGCCATTTTTGGCCATATGAACGTGCGTAACTACGCTGTATTTTTAACCTATGTGAACTTGGCACCCGACTTTCGAAAAATTGATCTTTTTTTGTTTTTTTTAAGAGCATAAGGTAAGTAGTGGTAAGTAGTGACACTAACTTTGTTTGTAGTATTTCCGAAAAAAAAAAAAAAATTACAAAAAATTGTCAGACCCCGAGAGTGAAAAAATTTACTTTTTCCGGCTGATTCTTATTCGCAAACGTTAGTAGTGGATTGTAGTGAATTTTGTTTTATTTGTAGTAAAACCAAAAAAAAACTAAAAATTAAAATAAAATTTTCTCCAAAATTTTTTCAAAACAATTTTTTCTCCATTAATTCAATGAGAAAGCCTAAACCTAATCAATCACGCTTGAAAATAACTAGAGGACGTTCCTAATGGTTAGTATTGGATGATGAAGGTTACAACAAACAAAAAAAAACGCTGCTACAAACGAAATCAAGTTACTACAAACGAAAATAACACCACTACAAACGAAATGAGGTTACTACAAACGAAAATAACGCTACTACAAACGAAATCAAGTTACTACAAACGAAAATAACGCTACTACAAACGAAATCAAGTTACTACAAACGAAAATAACGCGACTACAAACGAAATGAGGTTACTACAAACGAAAATAACGCTACTACAAACGAAATCAAGTTACTACAAACGAAAATAACGACTCTACAAACGAAATGAGGTTACTACAAACAAAAATAACGCCACTACAAACGAAATGAGGTTCCTACAAACGAAAATAACGCTACTACAAACGAAATCAAGTTACTACAAACGAAAATAACGCTACTACAAACGAAATCAAGTTACTACAAACGAAAATAACGCCACTACAAACGAAATGAGGATACTACAAACGAAAATAACGCAACTACAAATGAAGTGAGGTTACTACAAACGAAAATAACGCTACTACAAACGAAATCAAGTTACTACTAACGAAAATAACGCCACTACAAAGGAAATGAGGTTACTACAAACGAAAATAACGCTACTACAAACGAAATCAAGTTACTACAAACGAAAATAACGCTACTACAAACGAAATCAAGTTACTACAAACGAAAATTACGCCACTACAAACGAAATGAGGTTACTACAAACGAAAATAACGCTACTATAAACGAAATCAAGTTTCTACAAACGAAAATAACGACTCTACAAACGAAATGAGGTTACTACAAACGAAAATAACGCCACTACAAACGAAATGAGGTTACTACAAACGAAAATAACGCTACTACAAACGAAATCAAGTTACTACTAACGAAAATAACGCCACTACAAACGAAATGAGGTTACTACAAACGAAAATAACGCTACTACAAACGAAATCAAGTTACTACAAACGAAAATAACGCTACTACAAACGAAATCAAGTTACTACAAACGAAAATAACGCTACTACAAACGAAATCAAGTTACTACAAACGAAAATTACGCCACTACAAACGAAATGAGGTTACTACAAACGAAAATAACGCTACTACAAACGAAATCAAGTTTCTACAAACGAAAATAATGACTCTACAAACGAAATGAGGTTACTACAAACGAAAATAACGCCACTACAAACGAAATGAGGTTACTACAAACGAAAATAACGCTACTACAAACGAAATCAAGTTACTACAAACGAAAATAACGCTACTACAAACAAAATGAGGTTACTACAAACGAAAATAACGCTACTACAAACGAAATCAAGTTACTACAAACGAAAATAACGCTACTACAAACGAAATCAAGTTACTACAAACGAAAATAACGCTACTAAGAACGAAATCAAGTTACTACAAACGAAAATAACGCGACTACAAACGAAATGAGGTTACTACAAACGAAAATAACGCTACTACAAACAAAATGAGGTTACTACAAACGAAAATAACGCTACTACAAACGAAATTAAGTTACTACTAATAAAAATAACGCCACTACAAACGAAATGAGGTTACTACAAACGAAAATAACGCTACTACAAACGATATCAAGTTTCTACAAACGAAAATAACGCTACTACAAACGAAATCAAGTTACTACAAACGAAAATAACGCGACTACACACGAAATGAGGTTACTACAAACGAAAATAACGCTACTACAAACGAAATTAAGTTACTACAAATAAAAATAACGCCACTACAAACGAAATGAGGTTACTACAAACGAAAATAACGCTACTACAAACGATATTAAGTTTCTACAAACGAAAATAACGACTCTACAAACGAAATGAGGTTACTACAAACGAAAATAACGCTACTACAAACAAAATGAGGTTACTACAAACGAAAATAACGCTACTACAAACGAAATTAAGTTACTACAAATAAAAATAACGCCACTACAAATGAAATGAGATTACTACAAACGAAAATAACGCTACTATAAACGATATGAGGTAACTACAAACGAAAATAACGCTACTACAAACGAATTAAGGTTACTACAAACAAAATAAACGCCACTACAAACTAAATCAAGTTACTACAAACGAAAATAACGCTACTACAAACGAATTAAGGTTACTACAAACAAAATAAACGCCACTACAAACGTAAAGTATGTTTCTACAAACAAAATAAACGCTACTACAGACGAAATCAAGTCAATTTAAACGAAAATAATTGATGTGTCGTAATTAAACAGGATAAGACTCAACTTTCATCGTAGGTAATCTAACAAATATCCTTTACTGTAATTATTAACTGACTTCGCAAGACGAGTAAATTTTAGGAACGTGAAACTCGAATGCGTGATAAAAGTTAAGTAAGTTAAACTATTACAAACCCCAATAAAACATATAATTTTTTTTTTTTTTTATATCTTATAGACTAGAATTTTACCACTATCTCACCTGTTGGTAAGTGATGATGCGGTCTAAGTTGGTAAGCACGCTAGGCCTAGAATAGGAACTGGCTCTCAAGGATATCTGCCGGAACACATTAGATGTTTGGCGACAGATTTTCTAACTTGAGGGTGGTAGCTGGCCAGGCGGAAATATATCTATATATTATAATATAATATAATACAAACTTTAAACGAATAATTTAGAAAATGTCTTTCTTATCGGATACGATTTATATACATTCTATATATATTCTCTCTATATATATATTCGCTCGGGGATGGAGCGGGGGCTTAAAGTTTGGATAGTCTTTTTATTCGATACTTCACACAAGTGTTTCTGTAAATTAGTAAGTAAATACGAGAATCAGGCTTTTTCAAAATGCCACCCCTAAGAGGGTGAAGTGGCGTAACAAAGTCAAAATCAATATAGTTTCAGATCGCGCTGAAATTTAGAATGCGATTCAAAAGACTTCAACGCGTGACTTGTTTTTCCGTCCGAATAGTCGAATGCTTGTCGATTTCAGTTTGCATGTTTGCGATACAAAAGATTTCAACGCGTGACTTGTTTTTCCGTCCGAATAGTCGAATGCTTGTCGATTTCAGTTTGCATGTTTGCGATACAAAAGACTTCTACGCGTAACTTTGTTTTTCCTTCCGAATAGTAGAACTGTAATGTTCATCTCGTTAATTTCAGATTACTTTTTGGCACCAAAAAAAAATCCCTAATTTAGTTGTTTTGTTTTGATGTACCCAGTGTCACTTTCACGAATAAAGCGAATCCATTGAAACCATTCACATAAAATACGATAAGCCGCTTAAGCTCTAGGGCGTGCCAAAGAAATATACATACATACATATGTACAGACTTACATACACACTTACACTCGAAAAACATGACCCTCCTTCTTTCGCAGTCAGGTAAAAAGGAGGAGGTTCTCAATTATACTGTTTTTTTATGTTTGTTACTTAGGAACTCTGTCGTTTATTACCGATTTGTTTTTTTTTTTGTTTGCGAGAATTACGAATAAAAATTAAACAGGAAAATTTAAAAGTAATAGATAAGATCTATCTATCTAATACTAAAAGAATCTTGGTCCTGACATACTGACTGTCAGATAACGCATAGCCTAAACCGCTGGTCGTTGAGACTTGAAATTTGAAGGGTATATTTGTCTTAGTACTTAAAGATGTATTAAGAAAAGATTTTCTAAAATGCACTTCTTAAGGGGATGAAATAGGGGTTCAAAGTTTGTATGGAGAAACAAGATTAGATAGTCTTTTCTATCGGAAATTTTAGACAATTGCTTTAGTAACTAAATAAGTAAATACGTGTTTCAAGCTTTTTTTTACACGTATCCGCTAAGAAAGATATTTTCAAAATTCACTCTTGTGGAGGGGATGGAGCGGGGGTTCAAGTTTGGATAGTCTTTTTATTCAAAACTTCACACAAGTGCTTCTGTAAATAAATAAGTAAATATGAGTTTCAGGCGTTTTCAAAATGCTACCCCTAAGAGGGTGAAGTGGGGAAACAAAGTCTGAAAATCAATATTATTTCGGATTGCGCTGAAATTTAGAATGCAGATAGTTATTATGACGTAGGTATCCGCTAAGAAAGGATTTTCTAAAAAAAATACCCCTTGAGGAGACGGAACGGGGATTCAACGATTGCATGACCAAACAAGATGAGATAGTCTGTTTTATTCGAAACATTACATTATTACTTAAAAGTATTTCTGTAAATAAATAAGTAAATACGAGTTGGCAGTTTTTTCGAAATGAGGTAAGTAACAAAGTATGGAATACAATGTGGATTTTTGGGCTTTATAAATATGAATCCCTATCTCCCTTAGTCACGCGATAAAATGTAATCGGGTGGACATATTTATTTTATGATAGAAAGATTTTTACAAAAGAAAAGTTTTAAGTAAATAAAATATGTTCTTAACGCAGGCGAAGCCGCGGGGCACTTCTAGTAATACTATAAGAATCATTGTACTGACATACTCACTAACTTACTTAGACACAACGCACAGCTTAAGCCGCTGGACGTGTAGACTTGAAATTTGGACATTTATAGTATTAAGTATTAGTATTTATTATTAGTAATATATAGTATTTTTAACATTTTTAGTATTAAGCTATCCAAAAAGGTATAACAGATGGAGCCAGTTTCACCGGCGCCTGATATATCCTACTAATATTATAAATGTGAAAGACATGAGACACGTGTTTCCGCGTTTGACATGAGACACGTGTTTTTTATTTTTTCAAATCTACCCCTAAGGAGGGTGTAAAATGATTTTGTTTGAAAAAGTCATAGAAAATTCAGTAATGTTTGTTTCCTCGTATTCCTTGGCCCAATTCACTCAAAACTCGGTACATATAATCTATCCGACAAATAATGAGACACGTGTACTTCATTTTTTCAAAACTACCCTTTAGGGGGGTGTAAATGATTTTGTTTGGAATAGACAGAAAAATCAGTAATGTTTATTTTTTCGTATTCCTTGGCCCGATTCACTTAAAACTCGGTACATATAAAACTACCCCTTAGGGGGCTTGAAAAATGATTTTTCTTAGTAAAAATTATAAAAAAATCAGTAATATATGTTTTCACGGCATCAACTTCATACATTTATGTTGGGACCAGTAGACACTGGAGGTTCAAATTTACGTAGGTTCTTATTACGTAGGTATATAATAAACACTTAATTATATTAGTATACCTACCTACATATTCGTATTTTAGAATTCATTTTCATAAATGAAACAAGGATATATATACTCGTGCGTAAATAACGCTTAATTTGTAAAATATTTAAAAAAAACTTTCACGTTTAAACATTTTTATAACACAGCAATTGGGAACTTGATGTAGGTACGTAGTATTTATATTCTCTTTACTTGATGTCGCTCTGACGTGCGAGCAAGACACACTACATTGTTTCGTACAGCTCTGGCTGGCCGCCCAACACAGAATAAAAAATAGTTACTGTGGTGCAGTTTGTTCTATGCAAGTCGACTGGACCTGGAGATGATGGTTTACGAAATAGCGACTAATATTTTTAGTGTTAAAAGCTTTTTGGGTAAGTGTACAGAAAATATTCATACGGTCAGTACGTAGTACGTATGTACGAAGTAACTATTATATAATCTGTGATACGGTGATTACGGGCGACAACCTTAGACATCACGCACACAAATGCACGTATAAAAAACGACCCGTGTGTAGTGTCTGTGTCGGTGTCACAGTGTCGGTCGTTAAAACGCTAGTCTGTATGGAGATTTAGCGAGTGTCCGGGGTGTGCCTTGACAACATGACACTACTGGCTATTTTGACTATAACGGCATGTGAACTTGTGAAGTCGGTTTAGTATTATTTAGTAACCGATTTAATAAATTCTTGTTTTGTTTAGAAGGGCATTCTTCCCGTGTGGGACCATTGTAAATTCATCGAGATCTGATGAGTATCTCCAGAGGTATGAAGACATCCTCCTTAACAGCTGTCTAGCGGACTGAGAACTGTCTCACTGCTTTGCTTATTTTTATTAATCTATAAAATTTTATTGTATAACAATATATATTTTAGAATTCGCCATGAAACAAAACCGATATGAAATATTCTTTTTTAGGGTTCCGTAGTCCTGACAAGGAACCCTTATTGTTTCGTCATGTTCGTCTCTCTGTCTGTCCGAAGTTTTGCTAAGAGATCATTAATATTAGAAAGCTGTAATTTTGTAGGGGTATGTATATAAATAATAATTACGCCTACAAAGTTATGAAATAAAATTAAAAAAAATTTTTTTTAGGGTAGCTCCCCTACATGAGAAGTGGGGATGAATTTTTTTTTTCGTCGTCTACTCCATCGTGTGGGGTATCGTTGAATAGGTCTATAGTTTCAAATGACTTAAGGGTTGCTAATACATATAATGCATTTTTCGATTGAATGCTCCATTTACGAAAATTTACGAAAGTTTAAATAAATTTACGTAATTACTATCTGCATGATACATTTCTGCGCAATCCAAAACAATATTGATTTTCAGACTTTGTTACCCCATTTTATCCTCTCAGGGGAGGAATTTCGAAAAAGCCTGAAACACGTATTTACTTATTTTGTTAATGAAGCATTTGTGTGAAGTTTCGAATAGTAAAGTCTTATCTAATTTTGTTTCTCCATACAAACTTTGTATATACAAACCCCTATTTCATCCCCTAAAAGGGTGAATTTTGAAATATCCTTTCTTAGTTTACACTTTTTACACCTTTACACACTAAGATAAATGTACCCTCCAAATTTCAAGTCTCTAAGACCAGCCGTTTAGGCTGTACATTGTCTATCAGTCAGTCAGTCAGTCAGTATGTCATGACAAAGATTCTTATAGTTTTAGATAGATCTTATCTATGACTTTTAAATTTTTATGTTTAATTTTTATTCGTAATTCTCCCAAACAAAAAAAAACAAATCGGTAATAAACGACGGAGTTCCTAAGTAACAAACATAAAAAAAAACAGTAGATTTGGTGCCGAAAAGTAATCTCAAAATAACGAGATGGACATTACGATTAACGAATTCTACTATTCGGAAGGAAAAACAAGTCACGCGTTAAAGTATTTTGTATCTCAAACTTGCAAACTGATACTGGCAAAGGTTCGACTATTCGGACGGAAAAACAAGTTACGCGTTGAAGTCTTTTGTATAGCAAACATGCAAATTGGGATTAGCAAAACAGTAACGCAAACAAAATATTAATGATTTAAAAAATACATCGAGTGTGATATCAAAATAAAGAATTTTTAAGAGTGATAATGCTTATATATATATATATTTATATGTTTGATTGGGGTTTGGAATAGTTTAATCACTTAACTTTTATCACGCAGTCGGGATTTACGTTCCTAAAATAATTAACTCGTCTTGTAAGGGCGGTATTTTCGTTTGTAGTAGCGTTTATTTTGTTTGTAGCTACTTCATTTCGTTTGAAGTAGAGTTACTTTCGTTTGTAGTAACTTGATTTCGTTTGTAGTAGTGTTATTTTCGTTTGTAGTAACCTCATTTCGTTTGTAGTGGCGTTATTTTCGTTTGTAGTTACTTAATTTCGTTTGAAGTAGCGTTTTTTTCGTTTGTAGTAACTTGATTTCGTTTGTAGTAGTGTTATTTTCGTTTGTAGTAACCTCATTTCGTTTGTAGTGGCGTTATTTTCGTTTGTAGTAACTTGATTTCGTTTGTAGTAGCGTTATTTTCGTTTGTAGTAACCTCATTTTGTTTGTAGTGGCGTTATTTTCGTTTATAGTAACTTGATTTCGTTTGTAGTAGTGTTATTTTCGTTTGTAGTAACCTCATTTCGTTTGTAGTGGCATTATTTTCGTTTGTAGTTACTTAATTTCGTTTGAAGTAGCGTTTTTTTCGTTTGTAGTAACTTGATTTCGTTTGTAGTAGTGTTATTTTCGTTTGTAGTAACCTCATTTCGTTTGTAGTAGCATTATTTTCGTTTGTAGTAACTTGATTTCGTTTGTAGTTGTGTTATTTTCGTTTGTAGTAACCTCATATCGTTTGTAGTGGCGTTATTTTCGTTTGTAGTAACTTGATTTCGATTGTAGTAGTGTTATTTTCGTTTGTAGTTACTTCATTTTGTTTGAAGTAGCGTTATTTTTGTTTGTAGTAACTTGATTTCGTTTGTAGTAGTGTTATTTTCGTTTGTAGTAACCTCATTTCGTTTGTAGTGGCGTTATTTTCGTTTGTAGTAACTTGATTTCGTTTGTAGTAGTGTTATTTTCGTTTGTAGTAACCTTATTTCGTTTGTTGTGGCGTTATTTTCGTTTGTAGTAACCTCATTTCGTTTGTAGTGGCGTTATTTTCGTTTGTAGTAACCTCATTTCGTTTGTAGTGGCGTTATTTTCGTTTGTAGTAACCTCATTTCGTTTGTAGTCGCGGTATTTTCGTTTGTAGTAACCTCATTTCGATTGTAGTGGCGTTATTTTCGTTTGTAGTAACCTCATTTCGTTTATAGTGGCGTTATTTTCGTTTGTAGTAACCTCATTTCGTTTGTAGTGGCGTTATTTTCGTTTGTAGTAACCTCATTTCGTTTATAGTGGCGTTATTTTCGTTTGTAGTAACCTCATTTCGTTTGTAGTGGCGTTATTTTCGTTTGTAGTAACTTGATTTCGATTGTAGTAGTGTTATTTTCGTTTGTAGTAACCTCATTTCGTTTGTAGTGGCGTTATTTTCGTTTGTAGTAACTTGATTTCGTTTGTAGTAGTGTTATTTTCGTTTGTAGTAACCTTATTTCGTTTGTTGTGGCGTTATTTTCGTTTGTAGTAACTTGATTTCGTTTGTAGTAGTGTTATTTTCGTTTGTAGTAACCTCATTTCGTTTGTAGTGGCGTTATTTTCGTTTGTAGTAACCTCATTTCGTTTGTAGTCGCGGTATTTTCGTTTGTAGTAACCTCATTTCGATTATAGTGGCGTTATTTTCGTTTGTAGTAACCTCATTTCGTTTATAGTGGCGTTATTTTCGTTTGTAGTAACTTGATTTCGATTGTAGTATTGTTATTTTCGTTTGTAGTAACCTCATTTCGTTTGTAGTGGCGTTATTTTCGTTTGTAGTAACCTTATTTCGTTTGTAGTCGCGGTATTTTCGTTTGTAGTAACCTCATTTCGTTTGTAGTCGCGTTATTTTCGTTTGTAGTAACTTGATTTCGTTTGTAGTAGCGTTATTTTCGTTTGTAGTAACTTGATTTCGTTTGTAGTAGCGTTATTTTCGTTTGTAGTAACCTCATTTCGTTTGTAGTGGCGTTATTTTCGTTTGTAGTAACTTGATTTCGTTAGTAGCAGCGTTTTTTTTTGTTTGTTGTAACCTTCATCATCCAATACTAACCATTAGGAAAGTCCTCTAGTCATTTTCAAGCGTGATTGGTTAGGCTTAGGCTTTCTCATTGAATTAATGGAGAAAAAATTGTTTTGAAAAATTTTTGGAGAAAATTTTATTTTAATTTTTAGTTTTTTTTTTGTTTTACTACAAATAAAACAAAATTCACTACAATCCACTACTAACGTTTGCGAATAAGAATCAGCCGGAAAAAGTAAATTTTTTCACTCTCGGGGTCTGACAATTTTTTGTAATTTTTTTTTTTTTTTTTCGGAAATACTACAAACAAAGTTAGTGTCACTACTTACCACTACTTACCTTATGCTCTTAAAAAAAACAAAAAAAGATCAATTTTTCGAAAGTCGGGTGCCAAGTTCACATAGGTGTATTTTTAATACTGTGTGCGTGTTTCAAGCTAGTGTGCGGGATTGTTAAAGTGAGTGATTTGTGTGTGTACAATGCGTGTTTACCTCGTCGCCTGTAGTATCGGCAGAAAAAAAATGTTTGCGGATTACAACGTTAACATCTCCATTGGTGCTCGAAGAACTTAAGGGTGGTAGCTGGCCAGGCGGACACTAGATACATAGTGTCCTACCACCATGCGGGGTTTGGCGGTTTCATAACGATGTTTTTCCTTCACCGGAGTGCCACTGTGTGTAAGTGCTGTAAAATAAGTCAAATTATCACATAACAAAATCACAGAACAAAGTAATCTACTATTCTGCACATTATACATATCAAGTAAAAGCACCACAGCAAAGACACCAGCAGCCTAACAATATCGTTTATAGGATTAACTAATACGCAGTTTCCTTGGTGAAGACGAAACGAACGAATAAAGAGATCGTGTAATTAATGGATAGTGGGCGGTGGCAAACACGAGCCATTTTAGGGTCGAGGCAAAAACTAAACAGCTTGATGATGTACTGACTTAATTGGGATAAAATGAGATAGTTGAAGGATATAATAAAGCATATTTCTTATGAGGTTGTAATGTAAATATACAAATAGACGTGTGTGGAAAATTGGAGATACAGTGAATAGAATAGATATATAATAGAATAGATAAATAATTTTTTTTAGGTGTTGTATTCTATTCTATTCTTACGAATTTTCGATCAGGACACGTGACCTGACGCGAGTTTAAAATGTTTTCCCATCCCAAAAAAAGTGCCCAACGCCGCTAAAGAAGTTTTCACATAAAAAAAAAAAAAAACCTTTTTATTGAATATGGGTGGTGGGTTCTTATTTGATGATATTCTTGAATTGCAATTAATATAATTGTATATGGTAGTATTTAGAGATGTTGTCATAAATCAATACATGTCAATGTCACACTTCAAAACTACAAGCAGACAGATAGGTAAACGAAACATTCAGAAAGCGAAATTACAGTATAATTGACTTTTAATCTCTATGTATGCACTTAACTGCAGTGTAGCTCATAAGCGAAGCGATAAAAACTCATAGCACGGGCACTGACAGAAAAAAAAAACACTAGAAAGCAGTATTGAAACTTTGTTGTTTCCTTCTATCAGAATATAAAATAATATTAGGTGTTTTAGAGGTAGGACTTTTGCTTGTCCGCCTGAGGCGGCGGATTGATAATAGATTTACACACCAATAATACAGGAAATAATTTACTTATTTATATCTTTTTTTTTCACTTACGTTCAATGTGGGTTGCACATTAATAATGGTCTTATTAACTCCTCCAACTAAGCTAAATATAATATGCTTGTTTCGGGAGTGTGTTCACGTCAATAGTGCAGTAGGTGCGGATCGAACTCACGACCTCTCGATCGCCTGGCCGACGCCTTAAGCCATTGGGCTATGGTACTACGTAGTTTTACACAAACTGACGATACTTCTAGTTACGTATTAAACAATGGATTCTACTGAATGACTCACACAAAAACACACTTACTCAGTAGTTAGTTAGGTACATCAACCACGTTTTAACGATTATTTGAAAATGATATTTCCAAAGTGACTGCTTACACCAGCCGTAGCCAGATTCATCACTCACACAGTAAGGTAGTGGCAACATATATAACAAAACCACATTCCGCGTGTACTCAATCAGCAGTTAATCCATAGGGAAGAGAACAGCGACTACCATTATTATGCCCGAAATAAAACGTTACTAGGAACAAATTTATGTCTACCAAGAAATGTGGACAAAAGCTACCGAATGGTAGGTATCCAAGGAATTATAAAAACTCGCTCCGGTTAACTTCGGTCTTTCATAAACGGGATATGATTATCGTTAAATTAACGACTGTACTTTTTGCATTTAGTGGAGTATTCGACCGAGGTGAAAACCAGGCGTATGCGAAGCTCTCTGTGGAAGCTTTGACATCTTTTTCATATTGACATCGTTTGATCCGTTTATAATATACCAAGGGTATTAGAGGAATGGATAGAGTTGTCAAGGTAAAGCAGCAATCCGATGGTCTGATGGATAGTTATATCAGATTGCACTGGGTGAGGCTTGCACATATCATGCACTTATCATTGCACATCATTATCCATAGATTGCACTAAATGGAGACGTAATAGACCATAGACGGAACGATAACAATGTAATAAAAACTTTAATAAAAGCCTAGACCTTAACTACTGTTAAAAATACTCTCCGAGCAATGTACAAAAAGTGCACTCGTTAAATAATTCATTGCGCACGTTCGTTACACTGTTGAATGATGCACATGGCAGTGGATGGTAGTACATAAATAAGGTAACTGTATTGCAGATGAGTGATATGTTCCACCTTTTAGTACGTTGTTAATGGTTGGTATTATTATTTGCTTTTAGTATATGCTTTAACAGCAAGCAAAGACCTAGATAATTTCGTAGAATGAAACATACATGTCGAGATGATTAGGTGGTTTTTAAAAAGACTGGCCACAAACGGCATTTGATAGGTATAGGTGGGAAAAAATGGGAGGATCTTTGCCCAGCAGTGGGATCAAAAAAGTAGTTCTTTTCAACCGACTTCCAAAAAGGAGGAGGTTCTCAATTCGACTGTTTTTCGATCGGTAGGGTACATTTCCGAGGTGGTTCCATTGCAATTTTATCGAGATCTGATAAGTATCTCCAGAGATATGACGATAAACGTCTCAAACTTGCTACTGAAACTGACTCGCAGGGCATGGAAGTCGGTTGTTTTAGTTTTTAAACTATCTTAATTATTTAGTAATAAGTACAAAGTTGCAGAAGAAATGTTTCAGAAAGTAAAGAAGGCTCAAAAATTAGCATAAGAACATAGTTATGACGATCTCCGGAACTATATCGGTCATAGGTACTTTCGAATTTTAGGAAAATGTACTGAAACAGTGTATTCAAAGCTCACCTACTCTTTGTTGCACTAATAATTGACTCGTGAACCCATTGCGAAACATTGTATTTCACGACAAAATATCAAGCCTGTGATTTACAAGACTTCGCAGTCTAAAGTTCTGGATGGCACGCCACAGGGCAGATTGTGAATTACCACGAGAAAGAAGCCTTAGCCTTATGCGCCTCTGTTTCAAAATGTGTTAACTTTTACTATCTAGTAATGTTTAGCATTAAGTAGTGCGACTTAAACGTTGTGTTAACTGAATTAAACTTGACAGTACTAGAAAGTATTCTACCTACGATTATCTTTGTCACAACTCTAGCTATAGAAAAATAAAGATTAGGTACTTACTTATTATTTATTTTTACTGGTAAGAGATAAACATTTCACCGCTATCTCACTTAATGTTATGTCGCGATGCGGTCTTAGATGGTTTCCAGCTTGTTTGCATTGAAGACAGCAAGCAGTACGACGTTCTTTTTTAGGGTTCCGTACCCAAAGGGTAAAACGGGACCCTATTACTAAGACTCCGCTGTCCATCTGTCTGTCTGTCTGTCCGTCTGTCACCAGGCTATAGCTCATTAACCGGTATAGTTAGACAGTTGAAATTTTCACAGATGGTGTATTTCTGTTGCCGCTAGAACAACAAATACTAAAAACAAAATAAAGTTAAGAATTAAAGCGGGTCCCCATACAAAAAACGTGTTTTTAAACGCCATCTATCTAATTAGTTTCGGCAAAATGACATAGATGGCGCTAGTAAACGGCCCCGTCTTTCTATATCGCGACTAAACCAAATATTCTTGGTAATATCAATTAATCAAATATATGAGGTTGAATCTCTGTTTGGTTTCGTATTGTACGGAACCCTTTCTAAGTGTGCGATAAGAGACGCGATGCTGACTCGCACTTGGCCAGTTTTATTTATATCTTATAGGCTAGCGTACCACTATCTCACCTGTTGGTAAGTGATGATGCGGTCGAAGATGCTAAGTACTCTACGCCTAGAATGGGAACTGACTCTCAAGGATAGCTGCCGGAACACATTAGATGTTTGGCGACAGATTTTCTAACTTGAGGGTGATAGCTGGCCAGTCGGACACTAGATAGTGTTTTCTACGACAAGGCGCTAAAAAACCAATATTTGTCCAATCAACATAACGCATTAATGCAACTATTTACCACACTGGATGTGTCCGGGCCACTCATTACCTTCTACCTAAGGTAGCACAACAGAATAGGTCTAACAAAATTTACCACACTGGATGTGTCCGGGCCACTCATTACCTTCTACCTAAGGTAGCACAACAGAATAGGTCTAACAAAATTTCAATCAACGTTTAGTTCATTCAATAGGGAATATGCATGATTTTTTTTAATATGTTTATTTCACTGAATACATCCATTTAACACAGGTAAAAAAAAATTATAATACTGAAAGTGTTCAAATTAAGCTACAAAATATAATTTTAGCATTGAAAAAATATGAGGTATCTAAAACGCTGCCAAATTTTCGCGCGCCTTTGTGACGTCACAGTGCACAACACAGTCTCCACAGATTAAATATTTTTAATGGAAATACTACGTATTCGTACTACAGTGCATACTATTTCTATGAAAAAGATTTAATCTGTGGAGACCGTGTTGTGCACTGTGACGTCACTTTCTAATTGACAAGTGGTGATGTGTTTAGCAAATTTAAATTTCCCACGCTTTTTTTGCATTTTTCATGTAATATTTTAAAATATGTAAGACTATTTTATTTATAAAAAAATTTCTAACATACAACACTAGAACAATAATGATTCGAAAATAAATGATTTCAAGTAAATTTATACCACATGCATATTCCCTATTCCAATATTATTCACGCTCACGGCTATGTCGCTTTTATCAAATAGTGTCTGTCGGCAAGCCTATTGCAGTTTATTTTCATCCTACAACCGGACGCTAAAAAACTGACGTGAATAACAGCGTTACTTTGCAACATATCATGCGATAGCTGGACAGCGCAAATACGGCGGCACAGGGACGGTACAAGGCAGCCCCAGGCTCTTAGCCCTTGGGCATTATAGTCGAACAACAAAGAACAATGGCAGATACTACAGCATTTTGTAGAAGGTACTTTGTATAGCCTAAGTAGTTCATTGTTATGTCCTTTACCTTACCTTTGTTATAAATAAATTGAGACATTAAAAAGCTTTATGGTCTCTTTAAAAAAAACCTAGCAACATTAACATTTGATTTACTTAGTTTATTCCACATATTGGAACAAGTTTTGACTCTTTTTCTTGCTAAACGAAACGAAAAATACAAATAACGAATCCAATCAATTTCACTCAAACCTCAAGAAAAAATCATGCATAACACAACACTGATTTTTATGTGGCAGTAATTAGTATTTAGTTGCTAGCACGTCTGTTCATCTTGTAAGCAATTTTTGCGATTACCTGCAGCACTCTAAAAATCAGAAACCCTTTGCAAGTCATCTAGAAACGATACAATATTACCATGGAAAAGCGATCTACAATACTTGTCAAAGAATATCTAACACTAGCAGCCCGCCCCGGCTTCGCACGGGTGGAACATTTATGCATACAAAATTTGCATCAGTTTGTTGCATCGAATATAAAATATTAACATATTCAACAATCATCGTCATATTTCAACCAATTTACACAAAAACCTTAACGAATTATGCACTTAAACCTTCCTCATAAACACTCTGGCTAATGGTGTAAACCGCATGATAATCGGTAGTAGCTATTGAGATTATTGCGAACAGACAGACAGAGGCAGTGATGGCCTTTGTTTTATAATACTTACGTACTTACGTTAGAGTCATTGGACCACCCTTTGGTGTAAAGGATTCTGATTCTAACCCGATGGTCGTTGGTTCTAATCCTAGCTATATACCGACCAATGAAAGTTTTATGTGCATTCATTAATCATGGGTTTTCGTACAGAGGTAGTGGGATTAAATCTACCAAAACTGGCTAAGTGCAAGTCGGACTCGCACTCTTAGGGTTTTATAACTTTAATTTTTCGCCACCAAAAAATTAACTTTGTGTTTCATAGTTTGTTTTAAGTTTTTATTGAGATCTACAGAATATATTTTTTCTAGATTTTTCACTCCGTTACTTTAAAAGTTAGAGAGGGGGGAGGGCACACAAATGTGACCTACGGACGGACAGACAGACAGACATGACGAATCTATAAGGGTTCCGTTTTTTGCCATTCGGCTACGGAACCCTAAAAAGTAGCTTACAACCAAGGAGAACATCAGCCGCTGTAACCTTACGGCGTTCCCCGACACAAAAAGTAGGGGTATTATACGTTTAACGTGTGTATCTGTCTGTCTGTCTGTCTGTAGCATCTTAGCACCCAACCGGATGAATCGATTTTGATTTTATTATTGATAGATTTTTTTGTTTGATAGATTATATGTCTTCATCGAGAGTGTTCTTAGCTTTGATTCATGAAATTTCGTTTAATCGTTATAAAACTATGAGATTTTTCCTAGTTAATTGCGCTATGAAATCAACTTTCATAGGTCTGATCAATGCGAAAATCTTCTTCTTCAACGATATTGTAAGAACATGGAAGCATTGACCTGATGCTGGGACATCTCCTGGACTCTACAGAATACTCAAATCCTCACCAACTTACGCTCAGATTTTAAAATGTCGTGTTTAGAGTCATTGGAATGCTTTTAATAAAAAGATTCTACATAGATCAGTCGGGGTGGTTTAAAATATTATATTTATAGATTATTATTATTTTACACAATAGATCATATTATTATGCTATATTGACTTCAAATTGATTGTGATCGGTGGGGATCTACAGAATAGCGAAGCCTATAATAATATTTTCGTAGTAACTATGACCTAATCTGTGGTTTCACTGCAAATATTTTATTAATTTTGCGATGCGTGTATCGGAAATCCGTGATATCTTCTAGATTTTTCATTTGAATTATATACTGTAAAGGACAATTTTAATCTATAATATGTAGTCAAGCTAATTAACGTAATTATTTGGATAAGGATTGATAGTATATACTTGAAAATAGCCTTGGAAGTTATGTAATATTTTTTAACAAAAAAATAAAGATTAAAATGCTTACTGTGAGTTAACCTTAAGAGATATACATATGCTGTCGCGGACTTTTTTGTAGGTCTTATTAAGTTGTACAACTCTTCCATAAAAAATATTCTTCTATCTATTTTCAATTGAGCAGCGTTCGTAAGAAACGTGTTTTTTCGACCGTTTTTTTTGTCGACTTAGGTTGCAAATTAGGTCTCCACGAATGTACCTTTGATTCAAACGGGATAATATATAGCCTATTTTCATTCCGAAAGTCCATTCTATATATTAGTGAAAGAATGTTTCAAATCGGTCCAATAGTTTTTGAGCCAAATCATTACAAACATACAAAAATACAAATGTTCTCTCTTTATAATATTAGTATAGATAACACGCGAACATTTTCTACACTCTTGCCAATTTATTTCGAACCGTTCTACTGTATTTGCTGGCTTCTGTAAATCCTGAATACGCCCATCTCGGTGCATTATTGATTTGTTGATATCGTTGGAACCTGACTTTTAACTTTACGGAGGCTCTGTTATGTGAAATTTATGGAATGCTTTGAACGTATTTTGAACGAGTTTTTGTGTACTGCTTTGTCGGCACTGGTTGGGTATTTCAAATTACCTACAACATCCATAGGATGATGATAAAAATTGAGAGCATTTTTATCTAAAATTTGATTGTTAAAGTACGGGTAAAAAAATATTCTTGAATAGTTTCAAAACATGTTACATGCCTATTTATTTAAAACTTCAATGCTGCCTATAATAATGTACGTAACAAAAGATTTCTTCATGGAAGGATACAATTTCAGCAAAGTAGTAAGTGCTTTAATTAAAATAAATTGATTTGGATGCTTTTAGAATTTGTAAGAGAATAACATTGTCGAAGTACTCAAGGAAAATTTACTTGCCAGGGCCGGTAGTCTAGTTCATCGTTTCGAAGCTTAGAATGTCTGGAGTCTAGACCACAGTATCAGCATTTACATTATGTTCTAGATTAGTCAATACGATTTGCGATTTCGAAGCTCCAGAAAATTCTGATCTTGCCAGTGCTTAATGCATAAGTTAGGTTCAGAAAAATGCTATTATTTTTACCACGAAGTTACCCAAAGTATTTAGTTTAGTAGTCAGGCAAAAGTTATAAGATTCTTAGAACTTAAATGCTCGAAAAGTTTCGCAAAGTTCTTTAAGTTAGCTTTGGAAAGCTAAAGCTAAAGAACGTGCTAAATGTTCTTTTGATTTAATCTTTTTATACCGTGGACTAGTTGTTCTGACATTTAATCTTTAAGCGTTAAGGTACGAGTATTAGAGTCTTCAGTAAATATTTTTCGGACGTAACGCTACATGCAATTCTATCTGCTTTTAATTTTTTTTTTACCGGTATATTGATATGACTTTCAGTCGTTTAAGCGTGAATGAGTAATAAATATACTTGCAAGTGACACACACAAAAAATCTCCACATTTTTAACCGACTTCAAAAAAAGGAGGAGGTTTCTCAATTCGACCGTTTTTTTTTTTTTTTTTTTTTTTTAATGTTTGTTCGCGGATAACTTCGTCGTTTATGAACCGATTTCGATTATTCTTTTTTTGTTCGAAAGGAGATATCCCAAGTGTGGTTCCATGGTAATTTTATCGAGGTATGATAAGTATCTCCAGAGATATTGAGATAAACATCTTAAAATTGGTACTGAAAATGAATAGCGCGGCATTGAAGTCGGTTGTTTTTTAGTTTTTAAACGATATTATTATTATTTATCATGACGTATGATGACGTATGACACGTGAACTTCACTCTTTTAATCCCGATCGTACAGATAACAAATTACAAATAGCGGTAGTCAGTACAATTCCGTCATTCATATGTCTAGTTTACAGTTACCGCTATTTATATATCCCACCTTACCGTTTCATCCACATATGTGCATTATCTCAAATAAACAGCATAAAAGCGCATCTAGGAACGGAAGCTGGTCTCATTATAATACAGACATAAACAGTTACCTACCAGTAATGACCATGGCCTTCAAGTTTGATGCTTTGACTTACTTTATTGTTTGTCTCTGGTTCAAACCGGTTTCTTCCAACTGGTTTTGGACGAACAGATTAAGAAAGAGTATTTATTATTTCTGGGTGGTTGTTACTATGGTCACATTTGGGTTCAGACAGCTCGTCGCGTTCCATTCTCTTGTGTTCGTACTTGATCGATAAGCTCATATTATTCTTTGGTGTCTGCAGTGTCTGTTAAGTATTTCTTTTTATTGTTCTTCTTTTTATGTCTAAAGTTTTCTTTAGTTTCTTAGCATTTACCATTACAGTTTGTTGATGACAAATGACGTGAATTAAGTCGCTTGTTAATGAATGACATTTTTTGTTAATAGTAAGTATATAAGCAAGTGTTTGACCACTATCTCATCTGATGATGTGAAGATGTGATCGACGATGTAGCACGCTTACTCTTAGCTACAATTATTACATAGCCGTTTGTTATTGATTTGTTTGTTTAATTCATATTTTTGAATGGAATCTCAATAGGCTATGGCATAGCAGAAACAGAGCATAGCCGCTATAGATGTGTCTAATACGAATTCAATTATGAGTTTTTTTGAGATCTAAATATATTCTTCTCCAAGTTCTGTGTTGAAGTAGCAGGGGAAACCAGTTAGGTACAATTAACATATTATTAAAGCAAGAAAAGTAAAAAATGATTAGTTATATATTACCACTAAAGTTCAACATTCTACATTCACGATTTCCAAGGATAACTCTAGTAAAGCATGTGATGCTGATATAGGTAGTATATTACCTATACGATAAGATATAAATTATCTTACTGTTGAAGTAAGAAGGTATAAAGGTTTACTGCAACTCGTATATTACATGGTAGCGGTATAGGTAGATGAGCATAATATAAAAGCTAATTGCGTTGTACTTACTATTTATGATTCTATAATCAAGTAACATTTACAATACAACAAACAACCATTGAGTCATATATTACATAAATAAATAGAGGTAAACAAACAGTTTACATAATTCAGCAATAAAATAAACAGTCAGTGACAGGATAATAATTACATAAAATGGCAACCCTCTATTCAAATAAGGTACAGATTGATGCAAAATATATGGCATCATGAATGAATTCCGTTTGATATTTGTAACTATGACCAACGTCTGACAAGGGAGGGAGGCATCCCCCTGATATTAATGATGCAACGGAATGTCCGATATTAAATCAAACATGAGATGAATGGTGTACAGGGTGTTCCCTCGTGACGGGTCAGTATTAAATCTGTAATATGAGAAATATATTATATAAATCAACTATCACATGATACGAGTATGATATATATCTATGATAGATATAGATATGATAGGTCGTGATCGTGAGTTCGACCCCACTCATTACTCTATGGAAGTGAACCCACTCCAGACTCCAGACACAAGCATTAACATCTGCAATACTAATGGCTGCCTTAATTCTAGTGCTCTGCCTACCTATTGCAAAGAGGGCTCATTTTTGCTAAACTCTTAAAACTTATAGAAGATTGTTCCATATTTTGCAAAGAAATGACCGCATGAAAACTGAAAAGTGCCGTATGCGATGTCCATTGTCCACGCGTCTACAATTTGTGGACGGGCTTTATCGCGGCGACGTGAAGTTCGATAATAAAAGCGACGCGGCGGGATGAGTTTAAAGATCAGAACATTATCCGCTATAATATCGGTAGATGGAGGCTATATACAACTATCAATTTCCATTCACAATAAAATTACAATTCTTAGTTGTTTTGTTTTTAATATTTTGGTTTCTTTTTCGTTTTGCATTAATCTTTTTGTAAGATTTTAGATCATCCTGTGTACTGTAGAAGATCCTTTGCAATAATGGGACCACAGTTATCGAAGACTTCTTTACTTCATAGAATTTAATTTTTGAGATGGCATTATAAATCAAGTAAGGCGTAGAAGAAACGAGGAGCCGAAGATCGAGCTCAGTGGCATGCCATAGGAGAGGCCTATGTCCAGTGTACGAATACTGGCTGCTTATGATGATTATGAAGGCGTAGAAGATGAATGCCCGATTGCACTAAAAATAAAAATAGCATACATTTTTCAAAATATTACAAAAAAAAACACCGAGAATCAAAATCTCAAAATATATTTTTCAGATCGACTAAAAAGCCCTGCCCAGTATTTTTGAGAATTTAAGGCGATTCTTAAATACAATGCAAGCGAATTTACATAGACTTGTTATTTTAGACAAAAACTTACTGTTGTGTTCTCCTGGTCAGAAATTGGTTCAGATGAAACTTTATTTATTACTTAAGTAATTATTGTGATTTTTGTTGATTTATCTTCTCACCACCTTTAAAAGGTTTTAAGGGGTGAGCTCTTATGAGGACTATAATGATTAGCCTGTCTGTTATAAATTTCACATTTGAATTTTAGCCTCTCATAATGCGCAGTCACTGAGCGTGATCCTCGGCTACTCACAAACATCTCTTGCCAACCACCTTATAAAGATCATCTCTCCACCTAGTTTGAAGGTGTTTAATATTATGCTTGCCAAATCACGATCTTTAACATACCTAACCTAGAAAGCTCCTGATCTGTTATCCAACGGCCCAATTATGCCATCATAATTGTAATCATGTTTACTCATCAGATTGTCACGTTACCTTCAATTCAATCCATTATCATGGGATAAGTGAGAATCTCCAGACCTCAGTGAATATAATTTGTAAACAAATTTAACTGAGGTTTTAAGATTAACGACCCGCAAAATATAAACACAATTTTCTCCATCTTGTTTATTGCAAATGTTTGAGAAAGTTAAATGGATTCCCAAACCCTTCTAGTTTAACTTCATCATAATTATACATATTTATTACTTACGAAATTCTTCATAAAAACTTTTTCTATACATCCAATACTTAAATTTTATAAAATCAGGGAATTTTATAAGCTTTAGCTTAAGCTAATGTATTTAGCTAGAGCTTATAGTTAAAGTATACTATCTTAAGTACCTAATTTGGAAATGCATAATATGAAAATAGTAAGTTCCGTGACCTTTTGACGTTACTAATAGTAACGTTTCCAACGTATTTCAGACGAATTCAAGGTAATATAGTACACCCACAAAGTTCTATACACTAAATACTAGATAATGTTAAATTGGGGGCATTCAGGCTAGATGTAATTATCAAGAATTAATTCAAGACAAGAAAATAGAGTCTCATTTTGAGAAATAGTCTTGAACAAGACATTTAATTCCGACAATTAATGATCTCAAATTCAGCGAGCTACCACCAATAGGGTAGGTATAATTTTCAGGTCTGCGAGCTAATATTAAGAAACTTTGGTGAAAACATTAGTTTCTGAGGTCACAAACTTCTCTATCTATCTTAGATCTACTTAGATCTACAGAATTACTTTACGGTCATTAATTAGGAGTCTAGGATTCGATGCCATCAACAAAACTCATCTTATATTAGTCTGAATATAATGAAGTCCAGTTTTACTACTTAACCTGTTTTTAATGAATGTCAGACAAGCTCTTTACTGATTTTAAGTGATTATGGTGTAAGGTAAAATCGTGTTGATCGAAAAAGTGCACAATAATACACAATGCGAATCTATCCCACTCAATTTTCGCTGTTCAACTATTACTTTCTTTAATCCAAAATCCAAAACCAACAATCTTAACCTAATACAGTAATACTATACCAATAACAATAAGGAAACAATAAAACCTGACCGTTTTCACAATCGTTTAAAGACCAGATTACTAAAGCACTTGGTAGAAATACTGGTCGTTTTTGCCGTACTTTTTCCACAAACAAAAAATAAAACACTTTAGCCGTTAAGGCGTCTAAATGTCAAGAATATGGAGTGGAATCGACGCCAGTCGCGTGATTGTTATAGGTTAGTTTTGTTTCTTGGCATTTCGAATTACGACAGTGAATAGACCTAAAGTGTATTGTTATGAATATTGTATATGAGTAATCAGCTTAACTCTACATCTATTATTACTATTGGGAATTGTGTGCCTTTTACCTTTTGTTTCATAAAGTTCTGTGATTATTGACATGTTTCCGATTGTGTCTCTCTCTCTTTGCTAGTAGGTTCATCAGTTTGCATTACAATGTACATTATACACATAGATAGGTACACAACATATAGGTAGTACCTACCTAGCAATCCTTTTGTGTCATTAGTGACAATCATAGAATATGACTCATTAACTTTCATCAAATATTGAACGTAATTAAATATCTTTTCTTAAGTTTCTACAGCTTGCGTTTCAATAGCTCTATTATGAAAGCAGTGGAATTCCTGATCTACAATAACGTCAGAGCAGTCGGTCTTTAGAATTATAACGCTATTTATAGATAGATCTAGATAGATAACACTATTCTACACTATTACAAAAATAATCATTTACACACACAGTTAAGTCTTAAGCAATAAAAATGGGCGGTCTTATCGCTTAAATCTATCTTTCAGACATTTATATGACTACTTATAAGCATGCTAGAAAACCTACATGGCACAATTTAGTCTCATTCAAATGTTCCCACTTCTTGTCTAAGACAGCCGTTTCATAGCAAGATATGACCGCCCTATTAAACCAAAGGTAATCATTAAATGGGCTGGTTGCCAGTATAGTACCATACTCGTTATCATATAAATAACAATATGATTATTCACAGTTGCATGCCCATAATTATATTAGCAATATTAGCATCCGTTTAGCGAATCATCTTCCTTTGTGCTCAGGATAATTATTGGCCGTTTTTTTTACGAATATTTTTGCAATAATCGACGTAGTTGTTTGCTTCTTTAAATTCTTTGTTATTATTCTTCTGGGTGTCTTCTAGATATATCCTTTTACTTTAATGTTTCGGATCATCAACATAATTAATAGTAAATAGCTATGTCAAGTGAACATAATTATTCATGATTAAAGTTGACTTTTTTATAGTTTTCCATGTAATGGCGCTAACGAATATCATTATTTCTTCTCCTAAAATCTCTGAATGTTGTATTATTTCGTCTGTAGATATCGGACGATGATTGTCTCTTTGCCGATTTCGGTCACAGTGACTTTCGTATTTCTGGATTGGATGGATCTTTATATTAACTTAGGTACTACCTACTGCAACATTTATAATTTTACCTATATGTCTTCCAATTTCAATTCATAAATAAGTATAGGTTTGCTAGAAACATCCAGGTAAAAATGTTGTAACATCGATTAGGTACTTACTATAATCAGGCATATCAGACATTGTAGGTATGACTCCATTCTCCTCTGCACCCCTTGTCACAAACTTTTGAAACACACACCTATGTTGGTACCTGTAGGTAGGTTATAGATGTAAGTAAGTAGGTACACTTGAAGGCGATCGATGAGAACGCATACCTACACCTACCTACATAGGTAAATAGGTAGAATCTATAGGTAGAGTGTGTTTGTATAGAACAATCGTCTAATTGGCTTCAATGCATTATCTTAGTGATCGTTGATTTTGTTTTACTTCAAGTAGTTAACGTTCAACTCTTTTGATCTTTTCTTCGTATTCTTTGATCTTTATTTCTATGTAATTAGTCTTAGGCTCAGTGGTTTAGGATTACGGGAGAGTAGGTAGGTATAAACGCTAATATTAATGTTTTGCTGCTTTGACTGCGTAGGTAGGTATAATGGTTTGGTATTGTTACAAGCTCCACTTCTCTTCTAGTTTACAAAGAGTAAGAAGGTATATAAGTATAGGTACTTTAAGTTTACTCTATACGTGTACTATTATTACGTAAGTAACTGTAGTACCACAGAATAAATAATAGTAAAGGGTAGTAATTACCTTGCCTAATTAAACGTAGGTACTTAAGTATTGACACAGTATAAATAATAGTACCTTCAAGGTATTGATAAGGTAATACCTATTACTCACAAATTTTATTATTTCAGTGCTGCAGTGTTACAATACTGCAATGTAGTGAGTAAGTAGGTAAGTAAAAATAATTTAACTATAAACAAACTAGGTAGGTACGTTATTGAGTATCGACTCTATTTTTCACCGTGTCACGTGTGACATAATATACTTACCAATGATTTACAATACAATCGAGCCATTTATCAACAATCAAACAACGATTAATACAGGCCCCATTTAAAACGACACAGTTCACAAAATAGGTTATCCAGCGTGATTTATCAGCCGATAAACAGAGACGTCTCCTTAGAAACGGCGAGCACGTTCGCAAACGTAAACACGACCCAAACAATTTCTAACGACTACGGTATTATACACTACTGACCTTCGATAGCCACGACGTGATCCCGGATCTGCTGCGCCAGCAATGGATCAGGTACCATTTCCACGAGATCGTAGAGAGCATAGATCGAAGGGTGCACGCTCTCAAACCTCTGTATCTCCTGCCGTATCGACAGAGAGGTGTTGAGGCAAGCTTGCGAATGCTGCCGGCTACACATCGCTCCCTTGTAGCCCAGCATGGCCAGAAATCCGATTAGTACACAACACAACACGGCTGCATACTCAACGCTACGTGAGCGCGCCGATTAAAACCATAAAAACATTGAAAACAGCACTTTTGAACCAACTTTCTGTAACATAAACAATAATCGTATGCGGCACACACACGGCACTGTGATTACTTCAGTTGTGATAGTGATGTAAATAAAGTAAACAAGGAATCAACGCGAATTATTATCAAGAGTGCGTCAACCAACCCGGCGCGGCGGCAGCCATTACCGGACTGGCGTGCGGCGGGATTCCAATTTCGAAAGGGGAACTGTAAAAACGATTATTACTCATAACGCCATCTATTTAACAAGCCAGAAACCACGTTGATATCGTTGATTTAGTTTTCAACTTTTCCAGCAGGTGTCACTTATGTACATTTTATATTAGAAGTCTCTACTGCTAATTCGACTCTACATTACTCTACAAACTTGGTACTTATCTGTCACTATATCTGTAATCGAAATTACTATTTGGATGAGATGAGAATTCGATAAGAATATTGAGATTTCATTTATGAGAATTTAGTTACTAGTCTAATAATAATACAATAAATCCAACTTTATTATATTTCATTCTTCTACGCTCCACGATGCTCTATTTATCTTATATATATTATATATATATTATATATATATATATCTTATATATATTATATATAATATATTATATATAATATATATAAGATATTATATATAATATCTTATATAGGTTATTCCCTTGAAAAGAGCATTGTCAAATTTCAGCATTTGCAGCATCACTTACGTTCTAGAAGAGCTTCTTTATTAAATTACGGTCATACAAGTACTTGACCACTATCTCACCCGATGCCAAGTAACGACGCGAATTAAGATACTGAGAAATCATAGTTTTGCCATTTGCTTTATGTTGCATTTATTTTCGCAGAAAATCTTGGTTGATGAAGAGCTACACTACGTTTACCTACAAAACGTGCTGGAATTGGAAGACGACAGTGAGACGAAGAGCTATACAAGACTAGGTACTAAGTATCTATCTAACTATCTATAATTATATACATTGGGGAAGGGATAACTTAATGTTGCGATAGATTTAATAAACAACAATTCAGTTCACAGTGTTAGTGTTCCCACTGAATCGAAGGAGAGCCAGTTTCCGAATCCGAATTTGCTTTCGAATGATTGAAAATATCCCTGCTGAGCATAAGCTAATTTTTTTTAAATACGGTGGTAAGTGTAAACTTACCACCGTATTTTATACTGATATATATATATATATATATATATATATATTACTGATTTTTTTTTAAATACGGTGGTAAGTTTACACTTACCACCGTATTTAAAAAAAAATCATATTAAATGTAACCGAATAATAACCGACTTCAATGCCGCGCTATCAATTTTCAGTATCAATTTTGAGGTGTTTATCTCCATATCTCTGGAGATACTTATCAGACCTCGATAAAACTACCATGGTACCACACTTGAAATATCTCCTTTCCAACAAAAAAATAATAATCAAAGTCGGTTCATAAACGACGAAGTTATCCGCGAACAAACATAAAAAAAAATATATATACGGTCGAATTGAGAAACCTCCTCCTTTTTTAACCGACTTCAAAAAAAGGAGGAGGTTTCTCAATTCGACCGTTTTTTTTTTTTTTTTTTTTTTTTTTTTTATGCGCGGCATTGAAGTCGGTTGTTTTTTAGTTTTTAAACGATATTATTTGAAGTCGGTTAAAAAGTATATAAAAAGTCAGTAATCAAGTGTGCCTCGTCAGGTGTACAATACACAATGTATATGTACAATACATTCTTAGTTGCGATTCGAAACTATTATTAGGTAGGTACATACATTGTACAATTAATTGCTAGTTAATAATCATTTTATTGTATATAGGCATTTAGGCAAGCATTTGAAATAGTGGTTATTTCATTTGGTGGAAAGTGACGATGTGATCGAGAGTGTAACATGCTTGTTAGAAGATTCCTGTTCACTCTTGACTTGAAGATATTCTTGAGTTGTATTTGCTCGGAAACAAGTAAGTTAAACAATTAGCAAAGGAAATTAAAGAGAAAACAGGAATTAGATGAGATTACTATATAATTCCGACAGAACAAACTCGGGCTTACCTTCTGAGGTTGTGAAAGTTTTCTCTCCTACTAAGCGCAGAACGACACACTTCAACTCATTAAAATCGTTTTAATCAGTACACAAAGGAACACATTATTTTCATTACAAACATGCTAAGGTTTGTATAGGTGTACCTTTAAGAGGAAACGCGGGTGCGAGGAATTTTAAAAAGTGGTATTTCAAAGAAATGGTCGCGCAGTGCCCAAAAACAAACAAGAGTGCAATAGGGACAACAGCAACTCAGACCCAAATACCTACAACATTTTGATGAAAATAAGTTTTCAAATCCCTGTTTTCTCCTCTAAAACAGATCCGATCAAATTATTTTTTGCACATTTTTGCAGATAAATGCGCCTGTGCTCCTATCATTTTTGAAGTTATACTTCTTTTGGCGCGATAGAGAAAAATGATGAGAGTGAATTTTTACGATGCGCGCGCACACCGACACCTAAATTTAACATCGTGAAGTTAGTTCTAGGTGGCATGACTATGTTCAAGTTGTATATTCTAGTATTTTTATATTTAGAACACGTGTTTCGTAAGAACGTCATATTTTTACGTTAATAAAACCTTTTTATTTAAATAAAATCTTTTTGATTAATTTTAATATTTATCGTTAATCACTACTGCATTTTAGTTATTTTTTTTCCATACGCCACAGAAGTATAACTTCTAACGCGTGTACATAAGTACACACAATTTTTTTTTGTCTTAAAACCCTTTCAGATTTGTCTGGTAGCCGTTAAGATCAGGGCAGAATGATTTATGATCGTACAAAACGAAAAAATGACTTCACATGCCGCGATAGTGAAAATATCCACTAGCCATAATCATTTCATCAAAGTATACAAATTTGTTATTATTGTTTATCTCCATATCTCCGGAGATGATTATCAGATCTCGATAAAATTTTAATGGAACCAAACGGGAGGCATAACCTCTCAAACATTAAACAAACAAATTGATTTTACGGAGTTCTGAGGTAATAAACAAAAAAAAATGTCCGATTAGGTACCCACCTCCTCCTCTTTTGTGTAGTCTGTTAAAAATTTGCAATTTTTCAGGTTTTTGAAGGGTCATATTTCTTTTTGTAATTGGTTGGTCAAAAAGCAAATGACATAGCTATAGCAGACCTTACAATTTGTAGAAAAACATTTTGCTCCATAAGCATTTTCGAGGGAGAGGGAAACAGGCGAATTATACATTTGAATGTAAAAATGCACCCCGCGTATCTTCTTAATATAATTTTGTTTTACCTTGTAATTTCAGCGAGTTAAGACAATAGCAATTACACAATTCATGGTTATCTGAGTACCGCATTGCGTTAGTTAAATTATTCAAAGATTTTCACAATATTTACTTAGTAAACCAGCTCTCGAACTAAAGCGTGAACATTTATGTTATGTTTGCTCGCGTTATTGAACAATTTAATGTGAGACGGATGTTTGGTATCATCATAAATAGCTGGTGTCAGTCCACTGCTGGACGTAGGCCTCTCCCGAGATACGCCACTGAATCTGATTTTCGGCTTTTATTTTCTCCACCTGGTCACAGGACGTCCTACGCTACGTTTGCCGATTTGCGGTCTCCAGTATAGGACCAGTCTACCCCAACAGTTATCAGTCCTGCGACAGATATGACCAGCCCACTGCCACTTCAGCTTGCTAATCCGTTGTGATATGTCGATTATTTTAGTTAGAGAACTAAAATAATCGCAAAATAATTCGCTAGAGAGCGAATCACTTCATTTCGGTTTCGATCCCGCAGAGAAACACCGAGCATAGCTCTCTCCATAGTTCGCTGAGCGACGGATTCGTTCATTCTATTCATTCGTTCGTTCGTTCGTTCATTCATAAAGTCATTCATATCGACGACGAGCTTTTGAAACCAAGAGCTTTATTAACCCCCGACGCAAAAAGAAGGGCCGTTATGAGTTTGGATGTACAAGATATAAATGTCAAACTTTGACGTATATACCTGTGTATCTGTCTGTTTGTGGCATCGAAGTTCCCAAACGGATGAGCCAATTTTGATTTATTTTGTTTTGTTTTATGTCTTGTCTTAATCAAGAGTCTTTTTAGGTTTGATTCATGAAAATCCGTTGAGCCGTTTTAAGACTATGAGCTTTCTAATTCCTAGTTGATGATGCTATGAAATCAAATGTCATAGATATGATCAATTCAAAATTCGGTATCCTCTTACTTTAACGATATTGTAAGAACATGGCAGTAAAAGCTACCATGTTCATGTTCATCTAACTCCTCATCAACTTACAACTTTACTAGCGTGCTACCATCCTCGACCGCATCATCACTTACCAAAAGGTGAGATAGAGGTCTAACGTTAGCCTATACGATACAACAAAAGAGATGTCGAGTTTTGGCTCATTGGAATTGTCTCAATGTCTGTGTGAATATTCTGTATGTAAACATCTCATTCACAACTATACAAAACGAATCATTTACATTTTTCAATTTTTTCCGTATCCTTTAGGGTTTTCCTTTTTTTCTTCTTGTCATAACTACCTCCGAATCGAGGCAAACAAAAACAAATTAAGTACATTACTATTCGAATCGGCCAAGCCATTTTTGAGTTTCTGCGGGACAAACATACGGTGATTGATTTTCCACCACCATCGCACCTGATGTTAAGTGATGATGTCTATTCTAAACAGACGGTAAATTCCTGAACACCAAAAGCTGCATAACGGAAAGATATTTAAAATCTGAACTAAAAGTTTACGTCTGTGCTGTCTGTCTGAAAGGGAAATCCACACAGTAGAAACTAAGTGCAAGTCAGAAGTTGCAATTCAGTATCGTTTCAATGATCTCTAATAATTTAAAATGGGTGCACTATTACTATCTCAAATGTTGCTAAACGGCACGACTTTTCTCAATTCTCAATGCGACAGTGAGAATACTGTGAACGTTGGACGATCCCAGTTGAAAACCGTCAGCGAAACGAGACGGCCGCGCAGTGTAGTGTTGTGGGATAACAATACGACTGAATGAATTGGAGATGTCTAAATTCAAGGTAGGATTATATCATTATAGGTACCTTATTATGCTTATGTTAACAATTAACTTGTATATTGACTTCTTTTGTATGAAACATTAATTTAGTTGGATGGTTTTGTAAAGAGATTTTGTCTCGCAACTTTGTTAATATCGCCGAATATTGCTTAAGAGGAGTTTTGTTGACTATCTGAAGATTTCTTTTAGATATTTCAGCATCATATTTCTACCCACCCACCCACTTAAGTGGTGCAACAGGTGTCTTTCTTATTCCTATATATTTATTTAAAGTTGAAAAGGAGCATTCTGTTAAATAATACACCAAAGTGTTTATGAATTTTAAAACTGTGATATAACAACAGGGTTGCTTTGTTATCATCATCATATATCACTTGCGGAAAAATGTAATATATTTATTACCTATGCGTACGGTCCAAGTACCTAGAATAATTTGAATAGAAATATCACCCCCGTTATAAAATACCATTATAAAATTCAGTTAAGTTTTATGCACTAATTACCACATAAAAGTTTTAAAAAATTCAAAAATACATTGATTTGAATAGTAAGCTACGTAATAATTAAAATACAAGTAAGTAGGTAGATTTTAGCCTTTTGATAAGACTGAAATCTTCTTATCTAGTTAAATAAATTTGTTAATATAATATTTATTTACTTACAAATGGTTCGTAATACATATTAAATAGGACTGCGTACGAGCTGAGACTAACATTGTTTTATTCATTAATAATAATAACTGTAGATAAGAGAAAGTGTAGATAATTAAATTAAAATTAACTTGAAAGTAGATAATTAGTTAAAAATGAAAAAAAAAATTAATAAGGTGCGTACAGACTATGTAACATACGACAGACAAACAGAAACAGATACACATATCAAACATATAACACCCCTCTTTTTGCGTGGGGGGTTAAAAAGGTATAAAAGTAATTGAACCGACTTCCAAAAAGGAGAAGTTAACAATTCGTCTGTATGATTTTTAGTGTTATATGTCACGCAATTTCTCTGCTAATTATTGTGAAGAGATTTGAATGATTCTTCCTTTAACCCCCGACACAAAAAGAGGGGTGATATAAGTTTGACGTGTGTATCTCTGTTTCTGTGTAGCTGTGTCGTCCTTTTATAACGATCCATTGAGTATCGCCTGAGATGTGGAGATGAAAACCTCAAACCACTGATAAAATCAAGCGGCAACAGCCCAATGGCTAAGTCGTCGGGCTGACGATCGAGAGGTCGTGAGGTCGAACCCCAACCATCGCAATATTGACGTGAACCCACTCCTAACACAAGCATATTTAGCTTAGTTAAAGCGGTTAACAAGAATACTAGTGATGTGCAACCCACATTGCGAGTAAGCTCTAAAAACAATAAAAAGGAACAATACTTCCTTATTTCATTTATTTTCATGTCTGGAAGTTTTAAAATCAGGTTTTATTTTCGTACTGCGTAGCTTGCTGTCTGGCCTCACACCTGTTCTACTAACTACGAATAAGTAGTTAGCCAACTAAATATATTCTCATCATCGTTACTTTTAATCTATTTAGTACCTACCGAAATTTCTTTGAGACAATAAAAGATAGTTTAACAACTAAAACAACCGAGTCAGTTTCAGTAGCAAGTTTGAAACGTTTATCGTCATATCTCTGGAGATACTTATCAGATCCCGATGAAATTTCAATGGAAATACCTCGAAAATAAAATAAAAAGAATATTTCGAATCGGTTTACAATTGACGGAGTAATCGCGTAGCATACATAAAAAAAACATACAGACGAATTGAGAACCTCCTCCTTTTTGGAAATCAGTTGATTAATTTTACTAACAACCGATATTAATTATCCTTGAGTAGGTAAGTGTGGTCTTTCAGGAAATTTAAACAAGATCTGACTAGTATCTCTAGAGATATGACGACAAAAATCTTAAACATGCTACTAAAACTAACTCGCGCGGCACGTGGAGTCGTTTTTTAAGGGTTCCGTAGCTAAATGGCAAAAAACGGAACGCTTGTAGACTCGTCATGTCCGTCTGTCCGTCCGTATGTCACAGCCACTTTATTCCGAAACTATTGGGACTACACAGTTGAAACTTAGAGTAGTAGAGTAGGTAGATGTATTTTGTGAACCGCTTTACGATATTTATCGCTCCACATACATTGAACTGAAATTACAAAAAATAATCATTCATCTAATACTATAAGAATCTTTGTCCTGACATACTGACTGACTGACTCACTGACAGACAACGCACAGCCTAAACCGCTGGTCTAACATATACGTGCATGTCTGTGTGTGTGTCTGTGAGTGTCTCTAGATAGGTCTTTACAAATGACATTTAGGTTTCTAAAACAATTTTTTCTCAAAGTCAGTCGTTGAAAGATACACTACTAAATTGGTGAAATGGGTGCCATCCCCTTTCTCTAACTTTTAAAATAAGCGAGTGAAAAATCTAATAAAAATATATGCTGTAGATCTCATTAAACCTTTTCAACGAAAATTAGTTTGAACGAGATTTAGTCAGCAGTTTTTGAGATAAAATAGATATATATATAATAGCACATTTTCAAAACCGTAATTATAACTTTGTCATTTATGGTGGTGGTATTTTTTGCTCGATCTTATGAAATATTGTAGTGTGTTACGGAACCCTGCGAGTGCTAGTCCGACTTGCAGTTGGTCAGTTTTAAGGGTTCCGTAGTCCTGACAAGGAACCCTTATAGTTTTATTATAAAAACTCACGTTCATTTTAAACTTATAGATTTAAAAACGGGAATTTAACGTGACTTACGCGATGTCGATATAGCGATCGACATATGTTTCGGCCTCATCCGGAGGCCTTCTTCAGGATCTTGAGTGCGGGGCGCTCGTCGACGCGTCGCACCTCGCACTGCGGGCCGCTGCTCGTGCAGCGCGGGCGGACGGAGCGGGCGGCGGCGGCGGCGGTGGTGGTGTTGGTGGGGGGTAATGATGCGGTGTACATAGTGGAGGCGCGGGATTAGGTTGGAGGGCTTCGTCTTCATCACTGCTGTTGTGGACACGTTTCTTCTAGTAGGCGACACCAGAAGAAACGTGTCCACAAGACTCAAAGAACACATTGCTTCCATGAAGAACGTGGACAGCGGTAGCTCGGCGGTTACAGAGCACGCTCTCACATCTGGGACGACGCACTACATCAGATTTGACAAGGCACGGATTTTGGCGCGTGAAAAGTACTTTGTACCCCGCAAAATCCGAGAAGCCATTGAGATCAGTCGTCGTCGTAACTTCAACAGAGACAGAGGGTGGTACCTGTCAAATACGTGGAAAACCGTTCTTCATGGAAAGCACGTCACCAGTGGCAACAGTGAGGAGGACACCGTGAGTTCCGTCTGCCGGTTGGATGAGGTCTCGTCTGAAGTAAACAGCAGTGATGAGACGAAGCCCTCCAACCTAATCCCGCGCCTCCACTATGTACACCGCATCATTACCCCCCACCAACACCACCACCGCCGCCGCCGCCGCCCGCTCCGTCCGCCCGCGCTGCACGAGCAGCGGCCCGCAGTGCGAGGTGCGACGCGTCGACGAGCGCCCCGCACTCAAGATCCTGAAGAAGGCCTCCGGATGAGGCCGAAACATATGTCGATCGCTATATCGACATCGCGTAAGTCACGTTAAATTCCCGTTTTTAAATCTATAAACCCTTATAGTTTCGTCATGTCCGTCTGTCTGTCTGTCTGTCTGTCTGTCCGAGGTTTTGCTTAGAGAGGGTTAATACTAGAAAGCTGTAATTTTGTGGGGGTATGTATATAAATTACGCCGACAAAGTGCTGAAATAAAATTGTCCCCCCCCCCCCCTCGTCTAAAATATAAACTGCTGGTTTAAAAAATGAGGAAAAATTCCTGATAATAGCGCATTTCATGAACTTTAAAGGAAAACTATAGCGGTTAAGATAACTTTATTAGTTTAGCAGTAATTGTCGTTAAACTTGGGTGTTGGATAATTTTGTACCAAATACAAAATCCTTAGAATAAATCCTTTAAAGTGACAAAGACGGAGTACCTAGTTGCTTGTTTATAACGGGTAAAGACTTGCGTTGAATAACAGGCTACTACGGTTGAATACGGAACCCTACACTGCGCGTGGCCCGACACGCACTTGGCTGGTTACTTATATAATTATTTAAATATTGATGTTGATAAGAAGAACGTCAATATAAATATATGTGTTCTTGCTTAATTCCGTTTATAATCTAATTTCGTTTAGGTGTGAGTTTTTGCACTAAAGTTTAATGAAAAACTTGATAAACCTGTTTAATAGAGTGTTAATACGACTGGGTGACGTAGTTTACGATCGATTGTTGTTCTTACATCACGTTATATGATGTAGTTATTTATGTTTCTACAAAGCGTGATAATCTGATAAAGTAATGCATTTCTTATCAGGTTACTATTATTAGGTTAGTACTGTTTTATCAAATATTACTGTAACGCCTTGTATGGTCGTTTGGCACTGGCGGCACTGTCTTGTTCAGCTGGCTAGCTGCTACACTAAAGTTGGCAAATTTGCCGCCAATTATCGAATGGTGTGTTCTGAAAGCCGCCCTTGAGAGCCAGTTCCATTCTAGATTTAGCGTACTATGATAGATAATCAAAGCATTGACTTGCATGGTCGGTAAGCACTGTCTTGTGTTTGCCTAGCTAGTATCTACACTGAAGTTGGAAAATCTGCCGTCAATTATCTAAGAGTGTGTTCTGAAAGCCGCCCTTGAGATACAGTTAGTTCCATTCTAGGTTTAGCGTACTACAATAGATAATCAAAGCATTGACTTGCATGGTCGGTTAGCACTGCATTGTGTTTGCTTGGCTAGCTACTACACTGAAGTTAAAAAATCTGCCGCCAATTATCTAATGGTGTGTTCTGAGCTGCCTTTGAGAGCCAGTTCCCATTTTAGGTTTAGCTTGTGCGATAGACAAAGCGCGTTACCATCCTCGACATTGTCACCTACCAAAAGTCAAAATAGTGATCAAACACTGGATTATACTATAAAAAATATCATCATCATCATCATTATCAGCCGGTGTCCGTCCACTGCTGGACGTAGGCCTCCTATAAAGCATATAAAAATACCCTAATTAATTTTCAGCTTGCTGCAGATGACTCGGCCGAAATTATTTTGTATGCAAGAGTTAGAGGACGATGATAACAAATTACTATGTAAAAACTGAATGAGGTGGTGAGCATGTATGTGACTGTCTGTTTTCAACAAAAAAAAACACAGCTCCGGATCTAAGGTCAATAACCTTAGTGTTGAATAGGAAGTGTCATCAATTTTAGGTAGTTAGGGTCCCGATACAGGGCAATGCGATCCCTACTTGTCTGACTCCGCGGCGTGACACGCGGTCGACTTTTGGCAGCAGGCCCTTCTAGCGCGTTCATCATTTTCCTTTTCGTGTTATTTATTGGAAACAGACAAGCACTTCATCATGATCAGCGGGTATTAGTCCACGGCTGGATATAGGCTTCTCTCCAGACATGGCACTGAGCCTGATCTTCGGCAACACTTGACTGCTAACATTACTTGACGCTGCAGTTTTAAATGGAAGGTGCATGTCTGAAAGAGAGACGTAATGATGGACAACCGAATTTAGTCTGATCCTTCAGCCTCTTAGTCAGGCAGGCTGTAACTGCTGTAAGTACAAGTGTCAAGGAGGATAACGTAGACATTAGATATATCTTCTAAGCTAGCGTTTGGCCACTATTTCACCTATGGGTAAGGGGTGATGCGATCGAAGATAGTGAGCACTCTAAGCCTAAAATGGGAACAGGCTCTACCTAGCTAGGATAGCTACCGGAACACATTAGATGTTTATCGACAGATTTTCCAATTGGAGGTGGGAGGTGGCTGGCCAGACGGACACTAGATAGTGTCCTACTACGATGCGGGGGGTAGTTGGTTTCATAACGATGTTTTTCCTTCACCGGAGGGCCACTGTGAAAAGCGCACATAAATGTTTCGATAGAAATATCCATCAAAGCCAACCGTTCTCCCTCTTACACCACCGGGCCCTCGATATTATACATTCATTAATCGTATATTATGCAGACCGGTGAAGGAAAAACAGAAACCAACAACCCCCCCCCCCCCCGCATGGTTGGTGGTAGGAGTAGGAGGGCCACTGTGAAAAGCGCACATAAATGTTTCGATAGAAATATCCATCAAGCCAACCGTTCTCCCTCTTACACCACCGGGCCCTCGATATTATACATTCATTAATCGTATATTATACAGACCGGTGAAGGAAAAACAGAAACCAACAACCGTCGCCCCCCCTCCCCCCCCCCCCCCCCGGCATGGTGGTAGGACACTATCTAGTGGCGACCTGATCAGTTGCCACCCTCAAGTTAGAAAATCTGTTGCCAAAACATCTAATGTGTTCCGGAAGCTATCCTTGAGTGCCAGTTCCCGTTCTAGGCCTAGCGTGATTACCATCTTCGAGACTGCATCATCACTAACCAATAGGTGAGATAGTAGTCAAACGCGAGCCTATAAGATATTAAAAAAAATTCAAGCTACTAAACGGAATAATCCCACTAACACGTAGGTAACACAATCTGTCTGGTCGCTCGGCGGTTGGTCTCCATCATCCACATCCACACTACACCACTTATCCTATTTAGTTGCATTTTTCTTATTGTCTGGTCAGATTTTATGAGATGTCACGTGACTGGCACGGTGCTACAAATAGAACGGCTGCATACCGAAAGGATCACAATGATATCCGTTAATCATTTAAGATCGTTTCAAAAACTAAAAGAACCGACTTCAAACGTCGCGCTAGTCAAAGTAGCCCGTATATGTAGTATACTATTATATAATCTGTGCCAGTAGTTAGTAGTATGTCGTCGAGATAAGTAAATGCATGGTAATACAAATGTTGATAAATATTAATAAAACTGGCCAAGTGCGAGTCAGACTTTTGTGCCGCACACGAAGGGTTCCGACCGCCATCTATCGAATTTCTAACGAACTTCTAACACCAACTAAGTAAACGTTAACACAAAGGTAGAATAGTATTATATAGTAGTAATAGTAGTAATAGTAATTGTAGTAATTAATATTATTAAATATCTGGTTGACCGAGCTTTGCTCGGTATTTTTTGCCACTTAAACAGACAAATATGACTCTTCAAGACATCTATTGACGAATAATAATACTATTTTTTTTAATTGAGAGCAACTAACTGCTTTACCGACACAGTACTTCTACTCGCCAATAGATGTCGGGAATAGTCATATTTTAAGTTCATTATCAATAAAGTTGATTATTGAAAACACGAATAAAACAACTTTTTCTGAAAATGACTCCTAGCTAGATCGATTTATCGCCCCCGAAATCCCCTGTAGGTATACTAAATTTTATTTAATCGTTGGAGCCGCTTCCGAGATTCAGATTAAGGTAAAGACGATAGCGCCATCTTAGCAACTAGATAGGTGGCGCTGCGCTATCGTAAAAAACTTTTTTAAAACTTTTCTTTAATTTTTAACTTTGTTCTGTTCTTAGTATTTGTTGTTATAGCGGCAACAGAAATACATCATCTGTGAAAATTTCAACCGTCTAACTATCACGGTTCATGAGATACAGCCTGGTGACAGACGGACAGACAGACAGACAGACAGACAGACAGACAGACAGACAGACAGACAGACAGACAGACAGACAGACAGACAGACAGACAGACAGACAGACAGACAGACAGACAGACAGACAGACAGACAGACAGACAGACAGACAGACAGACAGACAGACAGACAGACAGACAGACAGACAGACAGACAGACAGACAGACAGACAGACAGACAGACAGACAGACAGACAGACAGACAGACAGACAGACAGACAGACAGACAGACAGACAGACAGACAGACAGACAGACAGACAGACAGACAGACAGACAGACAGACAGACAGACAGACAGACAGACAGACAGACAGACAGACAGACAGACAGACAGACAGACAGACAGACAGACAGACAGACAGACAGACAGACAGACAGACAGACAGACAGACAGACAGACAGACAGACAGACAGACAGACAGACAGACAGACAGACAGACAGACAGACAGACAGACAGACAGACAGACAGACAGACAGACAGACAGACAGACAGACAGACAGACAGACAGACAGACAGACAGACAGACAGACAGACAGACAGACAGACAGACAGACAGACAGACAGACAGACAGACAGACAGACAGACAGACAGACAGACAGACAGACAGACAGACAGACAGACAGACAGACAGACAGACAGACAGACAGACAGACAGACAGACAGACAGACAGACAGACAGACAGACAGACAGACAGACAGACAGACAGACAGACAGACAGACAGACAGACAGACAGACAGACAGACAGACAGACAGACAGACAGACAGACAGACAGACAGACAGACAGACAGACAGACAGACAGACAGACAGACAGACAGACAGACAGACAGACAGACAGACAGACAGACAGACAGACAGACAGACAGACAGACAGACAGACAGACAGACAGACAGACAGACAGACAGACAGACAGACAGACAGACAGACAGACAGACAGACAGACAGACAGACAGACAGACAGACAGACAGACAGACAGACAGACAGACAGACAGACAGACAGACAGACAGACAGACAGACAGACAGACAGACAGACAGACAGACAGACAGACAGACAGACAGACAGACAGACAGACAGACAGACAGACAGACAGACAGACAGACAGACAGACAGACAGACAGACAGACAGACAGACAGACAGACAGACAGACAGACAGACAGACAGACAGACAGACAGACAGACAGACAGACAGACAGACAGACAGACAGACAGACAGACAGACAGACAGACAGACAGACAGACAGACAGACAGACAGACAGACAGACAGACAGACAGACAGACAGACAGACAGACAGACAGACAGACAGACAGACAGACAGACAGACAGACAGACAGACAGACAGACAGACAGACAGACAGACAGACAGACAGACAGACAGACAGACAGACAGACAGACAGACAGACAGACAGACAGACAGACAGACAGACAGACAGACAGACAGACAGACAGACAGACAGACAGACAGACAGACAGACAGACAGACAGACAGACAGACAGACAGACAGACAGACAGACAGACAGACAGACAGACAGACAGACAGACAGACAGACAGACAGACAGACAGACAGACAGACAGACAGACAGACAGACAGACAGACAGACAGACAGACAGACAGACAGACAGACAGACAGACAGACAGACAGACAGACAGACAGACAGACAGACAGACAGACAGACAGACAGACAGACAGACAGACAGACAGACAGACAGACAGACAGACAGACAGACAGACAGACAGACAGACAGACAGACAGACAGACAGACAGACAGACAGACAGACAGACAGACAGACAGACAGACAGACAGACAGACAGACAGACAGACAGACAGACAGACAGACAGACAGACAGACAGACAGACAGACAGACAGACAGACAGACAGACAGACAGACAGACAGACAGACAGACAGACAGACAGACAGACAGACAGACAGACAGACAGACAGACAGACAGACAGACAGACAGACAGACAGACAGACAGACAGACAGACAGACAGACAGACAGACAGACAGACAGACAGACAGACAGACAGACAGACAGACAGACAGACAGACAGACAGACAGACAGACAGACAGACAGACAGACAGACAGACAGACAGACAGACAGACAGACAGACAGACAGACAGACAGACAGACAGACAGACAGACAGACAGACAGACAGACAGACAGACAGACAGACAGACAGACAGACAGACAGACAGACAGACAGACAGACAGACAGACAGACAGACAGACAGACAGACAGACAGACAGACAGACAGACAGACAGACAGACAGACAGACAGACAGACAGACAGACAGACAGACAGACAGACAGACAGACAGACAGACAGACAGACAGACAGACAGACAGACAGACAGACAGACAGACAGACAGACAGACAGACAGACAGACAGACAGACAGACAGACAGACAGACAGACAGACAGACAGACAGACAGACAGACAGACAGACAGACAGACAGACAGACAGACAGACAGACAGACAGACAGACAGACAGACAGACAGACAGACAGACAGACAGACAGACAGACAGACAGACAGACAGACAGACAGACAGACAGACAGACAGACAGACAGACAGACAGACAGACAGACAGACAGACAGACAGACAGACAGACAGACAGACAGACAGACAGACAGACAGACAGACAGACAGACAGACAGACAGACAGACAGACAGACAGACAGACAGACAGACAGACAGACAGACAGACAGACAGACAGACAGACAGACAGACAGACAGACAGACAGACAGACAGACAGACAGACAGACAGACAGACAGACAGACAGACAGACAGACAGACAGACAGACAGACAGACAGACAGACAGACAGACAGACAGACAGACAGACAGACAGACAGACAGACAGACAGACAGACAGACAGACAGACAGACAGACAGACAGACAGACAGACAGACAGACAGACAGACAGACAGACAGACAGACAGACAGACAGACAGACAGACAGACAGACAGACAGACAGACAGACAGACAGACAGACAGACAGACAGACAGACAGACAGACAGACAGACAGACAGACAGACAGACAGACAGACAGACAGACAGACAGACAGACAGACAGACAGACAGACAGACAGACAGACAGACAGACAGACAGACAGACAGACAGACAGACAGACAGACAGACAGACAGACAGACAGACAGACAGACAGACAGACAGACAGACAGACAGACAGACAGACAGACAGACAGACAGACAGACAGACAGACAGACAGACAGACAGACAGACAGACAGACAGACAGACAGACAGACAGACAGACAGACAGACAGACAGACAGACAGACAGACAGACAGACAGACAGACAGACAGACAGACAGACAGACAGACAGACAGACAGACAGACAGACAGACAGACAGACAGACAGACAGACAGACAGACAGACAGACAGACAGACAGACAGACAGACAGACAGACAGACAGACAGACAGACAGACAGACAGACAGACAGACAGACAGACAGACAGACAGACAGACAGACAGACAGACAGACAGACAGACAGACAGACAGACAGACAGACAGACAGACAGACAGACAGACAGACAGACAGACAGACAGACAGACAGACAGACAGACAGACAGACAGACAGACAGACAGACAGACAGACAGACAGACAGACAGACAGACAGACAGACAGACAGACAGACAGACAGACAGACAGACAGACAGACAGACACAGACAGACAGACAGACAGACAGACAGACAGACAGACAGACAGACAGACAGACAGACAGACAGACAGACAGACAGACAGACAGACAGACAGACAGACAGACAGACAGACAGACAGACAGACAGACAGACAGACAGACAGACAGACAGACAGACAGACAGACAGACAGACAGACAGACAGACAGACAGACAGACAGACAGACAGACAGACAGACAGACAGACAGACAGACAGACAGACAGACAGACAGACAGACAGACAGACAGACAGACAGACAGACAGACAGACAGACAGACAGACAGACAGACAGACAGACAGACAGACAGACAGACAGACAGACAGACAGACAGACAGACAGACAGACAGACAGACAGACAGACAGACAGACAGACAGACAGACAGACAGACAGACAGACAGACAGACAGACAGACAGACAGACAGACAGACAGACAGACAGACAGACAGACAGACAGACAGACAGACAGACAGACAGACAGACAGACAGACAGACAGACAGACAGACAGACAGACAGACAGACAGACAGACAGACAGACAGACAGACAGACAGACAGACAGACAGACAGACAGACAGACAGACAGACAGACAGACAGACAGACAGACAGACAGACAGACAGACAGACAGACAGACAGACAGACAGACAGACAGACAGACAGACAGACAGACAGACAGACAGACAGACAGACAGACAGACAGACAGACAGACAGACAGACAGACAGACAGACAGACAGACAGACAGACAGACAGACAGACAGACAGACAGACAGACAGACAGACAGACAGACAGACAGACAGACAGACAGACAGACAGACAGACAGACAGACAGACAGACAGACAGACAGACAGACAGACAGACAGACAGACAGACAGACAGACAGACAGACAGACAGACAGACAGACAGACAGACAGACAGACAGACAGACAGACAGACAGACAGACAGACAGACAGACAGACAGACAGACAGACAGACAGACAGACAGACAGACAGACAGACAGACAGACAGACAGACAGACAGACAGACAGACAGACAGACAGACAGACAGACAGACAGACAGACAGACAGACAGACAGACAGACAGACAGACAGACAGACAGACAGACAGACAGACAGACAGACAGACAGACAGACAGACAGACAGACAGACAGACAGACAGACAGACAGACAGACAGACAGACAGACAGACAGACAGACAGACAGACAGACAGACAGACAGACAGACAGACAGACAGACAGACAGACAGACAGACAGACAGACAGACAGACAGACAGACAGACAGACAGACAGACAGACAGACAGACAGACAGACAGACAGACAGACAGACAGACAGACAGACAGACAGACAGACAGACAGACAGACAGACAGACAGACAGACAGACAGACAGACAGACAGACAGACAGACAGACAGACAGACAGACAGACAGACAGACAGACAGACAGACAGACAGACAGACAGACAGACAGACAGACAGACAGACAGACAGACAGACAGACAGACAGACAGACAGACAGACAGACAGACAGACAGACAGACAGACAGACAGACAGACAGACAGACAGACAGACAGACAGACAGACAGACAGACAGACAGACAGACAGACAGACAGACAGACAGACAGACAGACAGACAGACAGACAGACAGACAGACAGACAGACAGACAGACAGACAGACAGACAGACAGACAGACAGACAGACAGACAGACAGACAGACAGACAGACAGACAGACAGACAGACAGACAGACAGACAGACAGACAGACAGACAGACAGACAGACAGACAGACAGACAGACAGACAGACAGACAGACAGACAGACAGACAGACAGACAGACAGACAGACAGACAGACAGACAGACAGACAGACAGACAGACAGACAGACAGACAGACAGACAGACAGACAGACAGACAGACAGACAGACAGACAGACAGACAGACAGACAGACAGACAGACAGACAGACAGACAGACAGACAGACAGACAGACAGACAGACAGACAGACAGACAGACAGACAGACAGACAGACAGACAGACAGACAGACAGACAGACAGACAGACAGACAGACAGACAGACAGACAGACAGACAGACAGACAGACAGACAGACAGACAGACAGACAGACAGACAGACAGACAGACAGACAGACAGACAGACAGACAGACAGACAGACAGACAGACAGACAGACAGTTTGGGTTCCGAACCCTAAAAACGGCTCTGCCGATTTCGTTAAAATTTAAATGGGACCACCTGTGAAGGGTACCCTTTGGAACATAAAAAGAATTTTCCAAATCGGTTCAGGCATAGAGTAATCGGTGAAAATACATAAAAAAAAGATTCCGACGAATTGAGAACCTCCTCCTTTTTTGTGAAGTCGGTTAAAAAATCTTTAAAAGACCAGACTCTAAATTCTGCGTGGGTTATAAGCAGTAGGAAGCAAATTTTACGTATTTATCTACATACTCGTATCTCTGTAAAACCCCATCAGTCCCCTGATTGTGAATTATTCGAAAGTAAATTCGGATTCGGAAACTGCCTCTACTTCTACTTAGATCTTTGCAATTCACAAATTTCACAATGCAGATCCATAATTTTTGCTATTTTTATTCCAACAAGTTCATTGATTTACTTGAAAAAATATATCGATCGCGGTTTTTGATTAAGGGTATAACTAAGATAGTTTGAAGGTAGATTTTAAGGATGTCTTTTAATAAATTTTATTGAGATCTGCCCCCTGATTCTCATTTCAATCGGATACATTCAAATTCGGAAGAGTTATTCTGAATTCCAAATAATTATTATTCCGTGAGCTAGTCGCGGAAACCTTTCTGATTAGAAATAAAACTGGCCAAGTGCGAGTCAGCATCGCGTCTCTTATCGCACACTTAGGGAGGGTTCCGTACAATACGAAACATAACAGAGTTACAACCTCATATATTTGATATTACCAAGAATATTTGGTTTGGTCGCGATCTAGAAAGACGGGGCTCGTTTACTAGCGCCATCTATGTCATTTTGCCGAAACTAATTAGATAGATGGCGTTTAAAAACACTTGTGTATGGTAATGGTAACCCCCTTTAATATTTAACTTTATTTTGTTTTTAGTATTTGTTGTTCTAGCGGCAACACAAATACACCATCTGTGAAAATTTCAACTGTCTAACTATCACGGTTAATGAGCTATAGCCTGGTGACAGACGGACAGACAGACAGACAGACAGACGGACAGCGGAGTCTTAGAAATAGGGTCCCGTTTTACCCTTTGGGTACGGAACCCTAAGTAAAAGACTAGCGTGGCAACGCTAGTCTTTTACAGTACCAAGTTTGAAGTGTTTGTCTCCATATCTCTGGAGATACTAATCAGATCTCGATGAAATTACAGTGGGACCTTCTCTTTATGTCCCATTGTATAAGTTGATCAAGATGTATGAGTACCTACTTCCAGAGATAAATAACACAAACTTGCTCCTGAATATAACCAGCGTGGCATGTAAAACGGAGGGTTATGTTTTTGACCGGTATGTGGGTATGTGGGCTATCCACTGAACACCACTATTAATATGTATTTAACGCAATAAAATACATATTACAAGTAAGTTGTTTATTTAATACACGATACATATTGAATAGTTTGTACATAGCGATCTCAGGTGAGAATATTTTCTTGTTTATACTTTTTAGAGTGTGATTTTTCAGTAGTTTTTAGTGTTAAACTTATTTTTAACCGACTTCACAAAAAAGGAGGAGGTTCTCTCTCTCTCTCTCTTTTTTTAATAAATGATCTTAAGTATGTACTCTTTCATTCAGTTCTAAGGGTCAGTTTCATAGGCAACTGATAAGTAGTGATAAGCCTATTATAAACTATCTGCTAGACTTTGGACAACTTTTAGTTGGGCTGAAACTTTATTAGGCTCCGGTGAATCTGCGCCCTAAAATAATAAAATATCCAAATAGCTTCCATCATGTAGAGTACCTTTTAATATAACATTTACGTAAATGTAACGTGATTTACGTGCAGGTGCCACGTAGGTACAGGAAAATAATGTAGCAGTAACGATCTGAATTGAGGAAATCTACTGTGCAACAAAAGTTAATAAAAAAATAAGTATTGTTGTATAATTTAATTGCAGCTTGATATAAATGGGTACATAAATATAATGGCACATTTTACCATCCACTACAAAATGTAAGGGAAAAGTTATTTTGCGATTTCTAAAATTTCAAAATTCAAAGCAATTATTCAATATTACGCTGCGCCTCACGGCTGGACGAACACTTGACCCACGATTCAGCTCAATTGATTTTTTTATCAAGAGCGTATAAAGGTACGGCCACACCGCGGCGTCCTGCGATCCGCGGGCGCGATCTCAGTACTTTTTAATTGTTTTCTGATCGCGTTTGGTGTGAACCAGTTGGTACAAATACTACTGCGCTGTCTGATCGCCGCTTAGATCGCGCACGCAGGACGCAGCGGTGTCTGTACCTGTAAGAGGATCACATGTCGCGTCGTACCAGCTTCTTTATGGTTTTGTTGCGTACCTGGTTGTTTGATAGAGCTAACAAAGGGTCTGTACGTCTCTCTTCCAATACTCGCAGTATTGCTGCTAAAAGTTTAGACTTTTTGCCCGTATGCTTGCTCTCAGAAAACTTCGTCCCTTCTTCCCTTTTTTCTACCACTTTTTCGAGTTTCTGTTTCTAGTCATCAGACAAACAAGTAACAAATCCATCGAAGAAAACAAACAATATCTTGACACCCGAATTATTTACAGAGCGGCCAGCGAACTAGCTCGGCGATCATTGCCGTCAATTAAAAAATTAAAACAGTTTATTTAGCTCAGAGTTTCTTAGTTGAGCTATTAGAACGAGCGTTTGCGCTTTGCGATTCTTTCAATAGGTCTTCAATTGTTCAAATTAAAAGCTGCACTCTATTTAGCCGCGGAGATCCCGATTCTATGGAAATAATATTCAAATAAGGTATAGTCTATCGATGTCATGTTTTCCAGTGAAATTACAGGGCATGTGAGACTTAATATCTTTATGTCTCAAGGTAACAGGCGCAGTGCAGTGACATGCAAGGTTCTGGCAGTCCAGAATGTTGCATGCCGCTGTGTCTGTGTCTAGACGTCATTGCTTACCATCAGGCAAGAGTCGTGTTTGTCCTGTTACCTGTCCCAAGTGACATTTTGTTTTTTTATGATACATCATAAAAAAACAAAATGTCACTTGGGAAATTTTGCCATTTTTAACCGACTTCAAAAAATGAGAAGGATCTCAATTCGTCGGAATCATTTTTTTATGTTTGTTCTCCGATTACTCAAAGACGCCCGAAACGATTTGGAAATACACAATATATCTTTTTTTATTTTTGAAAGTATATACTTCCTAGGTGGCCCATTTAAATATCATCGAAATCTGATGGGTACCTCCAGAGATATGGAGATAAACACCACAAACTTAGTGCTGAATTATTAACCTCCGACGCAAAAAGACGGGGTGTTATAAGTTTGACGTGTGTATCTGTGTCTGTCTGTGGCATCGTAGCACCCGAACAAATGAACCGGTTTTCATTTAGTTTCTTTTGTTTTAATAATTAAACAAAATTAAATGAAATTCGGTTCATCTGTTCAAAGCTAAGAACACTCAAGACATCTTTTAAATTTTCATAGATGTCTTGAGTGTTCTTAACTTTGATTTATGAAAATCGGTTCTACCTTTTTAAGAATATAACCTTGTTTCTAGAAACTATGAAATCAACATTCACAGGTCTGATCAATTCGAAATTCGGTATCCTCTTACTTCAACGACATTGTGAGAACATGATAGCATTGACCTGATGCTGGGACTTCTCCTGGAATCTGTGAAATACTCAACTCCTCACAAACTTACAGCAGAGATGTCAAATTTGGTCGTATTCTATGAGTATTCACCTAGTAACTCAAAGGCGTATTGAATGGTCTCAATGAATAAATTATAAATAGATATGTCGGGGGTGGTTTTAAAATTATTTTTAGAATTGCCTATAAAGGCGGAGCGTTATATCAGCGCTGAGGGGCAACATTGGCGTGAATGGCATATTATAGGGTGTTGAGGTTTAGGTGACTATAACCATAAATTTATATCTTTTACAATCACCGTCATATTTAAACCAATTTACACACAACCTTAACGAATTATACACCATACCTTGATCATGAATAATTCTGTAGATAAATGAAAATCCGCATGAAAATCCGTTCAGCAGTTTTTGACATTATCGCGAATATTACATGCAGACAGACACGGCGTGGAACTTTGTTTTATAATATACTAGCTTTGGTAGAGATCGCTCCAAGCGATAAGACCGCCCATTATATTGCCATTGTTTCGTTTGAAATATTTTCTGTATGTTTTATTTTGATGTACAATAAAGAATTATTATTTTCTAGCGTTCAATCCTGTTCATAAACGTTCCTCTTGAATCACTTTATCTATTGATGAAAACAGCATTAACATAAGCGTACAGAGGTTAAAATAAGAGACTTTGTCATCTAAACCAATAAATATTATGAAGAGAAAACATTTTATAACGATTTTACAACGAGTTAGAATTTTAAGATGTTTAATGTCGAAGCAAGTGCGTCAGTTTCCAACATCGCGGAAAATATCGTTTGCGCGATGCAGGATCTCATACATTTAAGCATTTTCTACAAGGAGAGCTTTTCAACCTACTCTAGCGCCATCTAAATGTTTTTATCTAAACTAATATTATAAAGAGAAAAGATTTGAGTTTTTGTTTGTATCAATTTAACTATAAAACTACCAAATCGATTAAAAAAATTCTTTCATTAATGGAAAGCTACATTATCAACGAGTAACATAGGCTTTGTTTTATCTCCGTATTCGAACGGGTACGGGAACTACGTGGGTGAAACCGCGAGGCGCTAATAGTACTATGTAAAGAAGATAAAGATAGTGTGAAACTCGTGCTTTACTGAAAGTTTCCAAGTCTTCACAGAAATAGAACCGATGCTCTAAAGTAGCAGATACACAGTATCACACCCAGTGTACATTCCCACAACATACAACGATACCTAGAGCCCCCTGACCCTTGATCCCATATGACCCGTTGGTTCAATTGACATAAGTGCCGTTATGTGGTTTTTGGTTCTGGAAACGACATAGATTTTTTGTACATGTGACTGAAGTAATTTTTTTATGGAAAGCTTGTTACCGGTTTTTGATGTTGCGGATATTTCAAAAGGATTATTAATAAAATACTGTTGGACAATAAATCAGAAATTTAACATCATCATTAACAGCCAGTATTCGTCCACTGCTGGACATATGCCTTGGCTATGGCTCGCCACTGAGCTCGATTTTTAACTCCTTGTTTCCGTAGGTATTTTTCATCTAAAATATGTATCTTATGTACCAAAATATTTTATTATAGACTTTACACGTAACTGTGTTGATATTCTTGTGGGTAAATACAACATTTAAAATGTATGTAGGTTGTAAACGGAACAATTATTACGTTTAATTTCCAGCCCAAATAATTATGAGCATTATGGAACAATTATGTTTACTTGAGAAGACACAGGGCCGGTCACCGGTTCCTGGTAAAGTTTCAGATAGTTATCTGACAGATGTCACCGTATAAAAGCTGTCAAAAATCTGTCAGTTAAGTTTCTAACAGGGCTAAAAGGTACCAGTGAAACTGGATCTTATAAACGGTAAATATTGAGCTACGATCCTTGCCTATTCTCATCCAGTTCTCACCAGCCACCCTGATGGCAAGCGAAGATAGTCTTCGAGGGTGCGTACTTCGCTAAGCTTGGCGTTCAGTGATCTTCACTTGAGAACTCTTTTACGTCGAGTTTTTTCGTTAAAAACCCTTATGATATAATATAATTTAAGTTCGTTTAAAAATCTAAAAGAACCAACTTCAAACGTCGCGCTAGACAAAGTAGCCAGTAGACGTATAACATAATCTGTGCCAGTAGTTAGTAGTAAGTAGTCGAGATAAATAAATAATTAAAAAATATATATATACATATATATATATATATATATGTATATATATATTTTTTATATATATATACATTATACATAAATATATATATAAATATAATATATTAAAAACGGCTCTGCCGATTTCGTTAAAATTTAAATGGGACCACCTGGGAAACGTACCCTTTGAAACAAAAAAGAATTTTCCAAATCGGTTCAGGCATCTTCGATTAATTGGTGAATATACATAAATGGAAAGGTTCCGACGAATTTAGAACCTCCTCCTTTTTTGTGAAGTCGTTTGAAAAGTATTTAGCTTAGAAATTAATTCTCGGGTAATTAAATTTTCACTAGTATAATATCGTAATTATATGCTGAATTTTTATCTACTTATGTACTTCATTACGGTAGAGGATCTCATAACCCGAGTATGTACATAAATATAACCTAGTGTTAGTATACTCGGTATTTGTGTATGAGCATGGAATGGTCCGTGATTGTATGAAATAACAAATAATTGGTGCGATTGCGGTGTGGATAATGTGTGGCCATGTACAATAGGACGATACAAAAGGTACACAGGTAACCATGTGTAGTTGAGAACGAGCGAGAACACTGACACTAAAATTATAATATTTTGAACGTACGCGTTACAGACGATTTATTGAATAGGCTAGCGATTGACCACTAGCTATCTCACCTGATGTTAAGTGGTGACGATGTGGTCGAAGATGCAGGGTGCTTGCGTAAAAGATACCTATTCACTCGCATCTTGAAGATCCCAGATGATAGTTACCAGGAAACAGAATGGATCAAGGCCTAGGCACAGTCGATAAGCGTCGGTCGTGGCCACAGAAGTCTAAAGAATAAGATTACTTAATTTAGTTTTATGATTATTTATTTATTTATCCAGATCCAGACTATTATTATAAAAACGTTTGTAACTCTGTCGTTCTGTCCGTTTGTTACTTGATCAGGCCTAAACGGACGATCTGATCATACTGAAATTTAACAAGGAAATACTTAAAAGCATGAGTATGAACATATGCTACTTTTTGTGAAAATAATATGATGACTTTTACACATAACTTATATAACTCAGATCACACTGGTTGTACATGAACGAAGTAGCGGGTATCAGCTAGTTATCTATATTATTATGTTTAAAAAATAAGTTTAATTAGACTACCGTAGTAGTAGGTGGTTATTGGGTGTTCTACTCCACCCACAGGGTGGTGGGTGGAGTAGAACACCCAATAACCACAAATTGATTATCTCTCGCCATTTGTGTTTTAGAACTCTCAACGACCCTGGTAAGAACAGGCAAAAAACAGATACAGAAATAGAAATAAAATAACAGAAACGAGCAAACGCAGTTGAGTATATAATTTTGATCAACATGTTTTAGAACTCTCGAAGCCTCCGGTGTAATAATTTTAATAAACATGTTTTAGAATTCTCAAAGCCTCCGGTAAGATCAGGCAAAAAACAGAAACAGATACAGAAATAAAAACAGAAACAGAAACGAGCGAACGCAATTACTAGTTTGCTTATTTGGTAACCAAAAAAACTCAACCGTTCCGCTCATAAGGTATATCGTTTGATCAACTGATGTGTTGTGGAACCCTCAATATATTTAAATTGGTCTGTTATAGATAGAAAAGAACGGAGAAAAAACTGAATTGGTGTTAAAATAACAGAAACGAGCGAACGCAGTTGGGTATATAATTTGATCAACATGTTTTAGAACTCTCAAAGCCTCCGGTGTAATAATTTTGATCAACGTGTTTTAGAACTCTCAAAGCCTCCGGTAAGAACAAGCAAAAAACAGAAACAGATACAGAAATAGAAACAGAAACAGAAACGAGCGAACGCAATTACTAATTTGCTTTTTTGGTAACCAAAAAACCCAACTGTTCCGCTCATCAGGTATATCGTCTGGTGTTTTTCACTAGTAGTAACTGACAATTTACTTACTTAAATCTTACAAACTAATTTTGTATGACGAAATATTTATTAGATCAAACAAGATACATTTGTATAATTCCAGAGCGTAGGTGTTCATACTGGAAATCTGAAACAATATAAAAAATATTACAAAATTAAAATCTGCTACCCCTAAAGCACCAACTTTTATATTTTCTGTGCTTTAAAGAAATGTGTGTATATACGTAAATTAAAATTCAAGCGTAGTCACTCACCATTTTCATCTAAAGGATTTTAATTTATTAAATTCATGAAGATCTCATTGTTCCTGCTGCTTGTCGCTCCTGTAAAATAGAAATTGGTACACATTAGTTTAAAACTAAGAATACACAATTTTATTTTTAAAAATCTTTACTCAGAATAAATCAAATTAAACTTGGAAATAACTAAACATTAAATCAGTGTGTAGTTAATATAAATAGCAATCGAAAAATAATCATTTTTATGTAATTTTTTAATATTATTTTCTTTACCTAACATTTACATAACATGTTCAAAATAATTAGGATCGTTTAAAAAACCGACTTCAACTGTCACTATAATAAATTTGAGTAGCAAGTTTGCGGTTATTATCTCCATATTACTCAGAATAAATCAAATTAAACTTGGAAATAACTAAACATTAAATCAGTGTGTAGTTAATATAAATAGCAATCGAAAAATAATCATTTTTATGTAATTTTTTACTATTATTTTCTTTACCTAACATTTACATAACATGTTCAAAATAATTAGGATCGTTTAAAAAACCGACTTCAAATGCCACTGTAATTAATTTGAGTAGCAAGTTTGCAGTTATTATCTCCATATCTCTGGAGATACTCATTAGATCTTGATAAATTTACAATGGGAACCACTACAAAAGTATAATCTTTGACATAAATATATAATTTAAAAAATCGGACCACAATTGACAGAGAACAAAAATAATAAATATTTCACAGTGAAACATAGAACATCCTCCTTTTTTTAAGTCGGTTAGTAGGGCTTTTTGTCGTATGAAGACCTATTTTATTTTTTCGATTTCTAGTTATTGAGAAAATCTTTATTATATAATACGACAGAAACTTTGTTTGTAATTTTATTTTCGAATCAATCAAAAAAGTTTACGTTGCAAAGTATTATACAATAAAAGCTAGGTACTTACTTGTTAATTCCAAATAGTTAATTAGTATAGAATGAATGGTCTTGTTCACACGCTCGATAGTAGGTACAAACGTACGAAGGATGGATTGAGTTACATGTACATCGTAAGCATTTCTTTTAAGGGTTCGCATACACGTTCGTTTTTAACTCTGCGATTGAATTGTTCTGTAGGTACAGATAAATCATGTCCCTATAACCTGTAAATGTTTATACCATTAAGTTTGCACTGTACAGTTAATTGAATGCTATTTTAACCGACACCTAACCAAGGAGTAGGTTCTGAATTCGTCGGAATCTTTTTTTATGTATGCTTCTCGATTACTCAAAGATGGCCGTACCGATTTAGAATATTTTTTATATTGTTTGAAAGGACACACTTTCCAAGTAATTTCATTTAAATTTCATCGAGATCTGATGACTATCTCAAGAGATATCGGGAGACAAACACATCAAACTTGGCACATGACTAGCGTGACATTTGAAGTTAGTTCTTTTAGTTTATTAACGATTTTAAATTATAATTATAACCATTCAGTTAAACTATCATTCATATGTATAGTCAAAACTATTTAGTGAAAACGAGCAGTTAAAACTCAAGGTGTGTAGCGGCCTTACGACAAATTATTTTTAAACAGACTTAACAGATAGCGTTTGTACGAATTACTTTTTTGTTTGTTATATCAATCATTTATGAACTGATTTGTTTTTTTCTTTTTACCGACTTCACATAAAGGAGGATGTACTCAATTCGTCTGTATAATTGTATTTTTTTGTTACCTCAGAACTTCATCACTAATTAACTGTGTGTGGATTTGGAGAATGTTTTTATTTTTTATAAATAGAATATGTTTACAGTGTAGTTCCATTTTAATTTTATCAAGATCTGATAAGTATCTCCAGAGATATGGAGATAAAGACCTCAAATTTAGTACTGAAAATGACTTGCGCAGCATGTGAAGTCGGCTTTTTGTTTTGTGAACGATCTTAAATTATGTAAAAATGTAAATAGTAATACTTTCCGTGTGGTGTATTGTACAGTTCAAATAATTAGATACCGTCTTATTATCTAAACACATAAAATATGATTGCAATATTTTATGCACTGACTTTTAATTTTACGTAAAACATTAAAGGCAATCCGGACAACCGGGCCCCCTACCTATTTACCAAATCCGTTGCCAGAACCGATGATGTTAATTTTTTTCAAAATAATCATGCTGTTGCATGATTAGGTGCTTTAATAGTAGTATACAGGATGTATTGTAATGCTAAATAATGAAATGTAGCTGATCAGAATGTTCGTTTAAATTGAGCTAAAATAGAGTTAAAATAGAGAAAATATAAGGCGCGTCGCTCACTACCAAGTCGTGGCGGCGTAGTATTTTTGGTAAATGCATGTTGCCCTTTAATATCATCTGACAGAATATACACTCACGAACTAATAAACTGCACCAAAGTTCAGTATTACTTTCGAATTAATTGAATGGTCTTTTCCAGTATACAAACATACACTTAAGGATATGATACTTCGCTGCTATGAAGTTAACGAACCAAACTATAGGTTTCAATCTAACGTTTATATTTTATTTCTAAGGCGTCTCGGACTTTGATTTAGTTTAATATTCCGTAAATGTAGGTTTACCCTACCTAATTAGATTATTAATGTTGATCAACCAAAGAGTATATCAAAATAAACTTTAATAATGTGAGTGCCTGTTGTGGGGTTTTATAATGAAAAACAATCAATCAATTAATTTATTTATTAAGAATATACCAATAAAAAATGTTCGTTTTATAATGATTAACAAAGCCCTCTGTACTCAGCCATATACAACTTGACATTAATTTTAAAATTAAATTATTTGAAAGGTAATAGTTAATGTTATAATTTATATTAGTTATAATAGTTAAAATTTTAAATTTGTCAATTAATATTCTTGCACACTATAGTAGGCTTACTTCAGCCATGATAAATTACTTTATTTGACGTCTAGAATAGGTTTGCGTTTGCATGTAAAGCTGCTTAATGTTTTATTCTAATGGAATTCTAGTGGGGTAACGAACGCAGAACCATATGATAAAAAAATGACTACCGTACCATTCTTCTACATTACATGATTATGTATCTAGGTAATATTAGTAATTAGAGATGTTTCAGTTTAGCATATTTAAGCAAGGATGTAGAATTGAAATTTAAATTGTAGTAAGCGAGGAACATCTTCTTCGCTGTTCACGATGATATGGTAGAAAGAAGCACACCGTTGCCGTTTATGGGGCAAGGTTTATTATATGAGATAGAAGTATTACCTGATACTAGAATACTTAGGAGAATAAATAGGGGAAGAAAGCCTGTGAGTGAGGCGTTTTAGGCGGAGTTTGCAGCATGCATGTTCTTAAGACCTTAGATGCCTGGGTCTTACACCCGGCCTGGTGCAGCCTTAGGGCTACTCTGCCCCCTCATTCCACCTGGTAAACACCACAACATGTTACAATGTATGGTAATCATTAGATTATTTAAAGGGTATGTTCGCGGGGGACAAGTTTGAGCATTTTAAGAGAAGCCTTTCCTGACCCTTACTAATAATATTAGGGAAAGATTTGAGAGTAGAAAAGTGGAAGTTATAGTCGCTATCTCACTGCTTTTAAGTTTATAATATATATGGTATTATTATATGTTAATAAATATGCCACGTACATGACCGTTAGGTCTAAAGGAAGGTTTTTAGGTAAGAAATATAACACTACACAACAAGATTTTGGATGAAATGTACAATTTATGCGCCCATCTTGTTAGACGGATTCGCATGGAAAGGTGGATTGATTTCAATGAAATTATACCTGTATCTCGGCGTTAGACAGAGATCTAGCTTTAAGCTTAAGCTAGAATATAACATCGATATAATTTGGACACTTCGTGCATAACAAGTTAAATATGATAACTCACAGTTTCAGTGTCCCTCAAAACTTTGAACAAAAAAACAAAATGGATGTCAAGGCGTGCCATTGACCACTGCACAGTGCACAGAGTACTGATCTGATACTGAATAGCCCTACTACGTTATAAGAGTAGGCACTTCTCTACATTGTTGATACCCGATTTATGAACGTACTTTATAGCCAACCTAACTTAACGGAAAGTATTGCTTATACATTTCATAGAAACTTTTTTTGCAGGGTTAGTTGGTACAAAGTACGTTCATAATTATGGGTTATTTAATAATGTATGCAATGTCGCGAGACGACCACTGTATATTTTTAATTCATTAGCGTCCTCTATGGAGAAACTACGTAACTACTACGATAAGTAGGTTATCATTGAGTATTTACCGTAAGATTTTATCAATTTTTGATTAGACCAAAACTTTGTAATGATTTCGACAGATAGCGTGAAATTTAAATAAGGAAGCCGTTCGATATTGATTATTATATACGAGGAGTTTATTGGATCCATTGATCGAGTTATTTAGATTGAATTTATTTATTGAGTTACCTATTGGAGAGCAATTATTTAGATATATTTATAGTATTTAGTTATTGGTGAGTTTATTAGTGTTCCCGTTAGATGGTGGGACTAGTATAAAAGGATGTATTGGATTATTTAAATTATGGTACTTTTATTAGTTTTATGCTAGATTTGTTGGTAAGATTTTAGGAAGTGTTAATAAATGAAATAATTCAAAACAACGATGTTAATGTATACGATTATATAATAAATTTCTTAAATATATTCATGATTAACTGTCTGTGAGCAGATTTTAAACCATTGCAAATCCCAGTTACATGAAAAATTAGCTATTATTAATTTATAATTATATTATTAATTAATTAGCTAAAGATTTGTGCCCTCTTTGAGAAACGACGTAACTATTACAATAAGTATGTTATCATTGAATATTTTTTTAATTCTTCTTCAGTCAGTTCAGTCTTATAAATTTATAAGACCCTAACTTGTAATAGTGCCGACAGATTAAAATTATTGTATTATTATTATGCGCTTTCAAATTTATTTATTTGTAGTGGATTTTAGGGAGTAATAAAAAATAAATTTACCAAAAAAAAAAACCTAATCGGTTCATAAACAGCAGTTAAATATGAGTTTACAATCAAAAACATCATACATACAAATCGAGTACGACGTATCTTGTTTATTGAAGTCGGTTAAATAGTAATCTTTGCCGAAGGCCTCTACACACATGGAGTTTTAATTGCAATAAGTATTCGTATTTTATTAAAATAAACAAATTTGAACTTAATCTATAGCATAAAGCTACCTACTGGTCGCACTCAAATAACATGAGAAAAACCTTTTCTGTTACCCGACTACGATAGAATTAAAAGTGAATGTATAAAATATTACACACACTAATAATAAAAAAAATATACAAATATACAACAAGTAAAAAAGTCAATTAATCATCAAATCTAACATTTGAAAACAGTCTTCATTATTCACTATCTCACCTGATGTTTCGTTTCGTGGTCGAAGATTTTATGAAACAGCGTTTGTTAATTGCAAACACTTATATGTGGTTAGGTAATGATGTAAGCAGGCCTAATAATGCACACAGGAAGTATTTGGTTCATAAACAACAGTTAGGTATGAGTTAATCGTACATACATATGGAGTACGTATCTCTGTTTATTGAAGTTGGTTAAAAAAGTAATCTTTGTCTCTGGAACATATCTGGAAACATACCTGGAGTTATGAGGCAACAAACAAAAAATCATAAAATCAAATCGAGAACGTATCTCCATATATTGAAGTCGGTTAAAATGTAATATTTGTCTCTACAGCATAAATCAAGCCTTAATTATAGAATGTCGACGTAGCCGTAAGTCGATACCCAGTCACCTTTTATCAACAGTGTAGGGAAATAAACTGACCTATATCTTCAATTATGTATCTCTAAGCGGATATATAGATTTAGATCGTTCCTTCCTCTTACCAAAACCTTTATATATCCGGTATATCTTAATGAAGATTTTTTTATTATTCAATTTCAACCGTGATATATAATTATTTGGATCACATCATCAATAACAACAGGTAAGAAAAAAAAATTAAAAAAAATGCAAGTTACGACCTAATAATGTTAAATAATATAGGTTTTAAATCTCGACTATGCTTAATTTTGGATATGGAATATACTAACGGATATAATGTGTCTTTTTGAGTGAGTTTCAGATATATCAGAAGCAGTTATACCAAGCGGATCAATATCCTTTTATGATCAAAATTTATTATTATATGGAAGGATATACGATAGTTCCACTCCTCTGTCAGATACCCAAGCCTATTGCAAAGGTGAAATATTCTGTTAAAATACGAGTACTTACTACTTTTTAGATTGGAATATTATTTGCTGACAAATAGGTATTCTACTGAGACTGATAAAAATAGGGTTCTCTCATGTCATTTGAATCAACGCAATCCTCGGAGCTAGTAGCAAGCCAGGGGGACGAGCATTAAATTGATCGTTTTTATGTAGTACGCACTCTTTCATCAAATATTACTTATTAGTTCAATAGAAAAAGGCGATTACACTGCGATCGACTTGGCGTACAAATCTTCATATAACCGGTTTATAGTTCGGTACCTTGTGCGTTCCATCTCATTTATCAATAAAATACCGATATATAAAAATTGAATTGAAGTTGAAGTGTACTATCTCCATGGTTAAGATTCAATAGCTCAAGTGTTAAAATTTAGGTCTGGTAAATGTTTAAAAGTTATACAACGTTTTGTAGGAAAAAAGTGTTTATTTGCTTATGTAACTTTAATAAATAAAACAGTAGGTACTACATTTTCATGTTTAAAACAAATTACTTACTATAATTTAGACGTATTTCACATAAACAATGTAAACAAATTAAGTGTGCTACTACTTACTTGATTAATTAAAAATGCTAATCACTAATTCAGAATCACTGATCATATTTTCAGTTAAGTAACTAGTAAGTTTAAGTTAGGAAGCGTATACAAAAACTCGATTTTTCAGTATTTTTTTGCTCGATGGTACGGAACCATGGTAAAGTGTTAGTCCAACTTGCATTTGGCCAGTTTATTTCTTCACACGGTTGATAAAAGGTTTTGAGTTACAGCTTCGACAACATTAAAGGCTAAGGGTGTTGTACATACGTTTTAACTCTACGATTTAATTTTAGTTTGAAAGTTTTCGTATATTCATATTGAATGTGAACATGTAGGCTTTTTTTGCGTTGTATTTTTTGGATTTGTAAGTACTTATTTTACGAATGAGTAGACCATCTTCTGGGAGTAGCTAGATCAAAGATTTAACGTTCCTGTACCCATAAATCATGTCCTTACAGCCTATTCATTTTCAACTATCTATATATTCACCTAGAGTTTTAGCTGCGCGTTTTAACTAAATGTTTTTAATTAAAATAGCATTCGATAGTTCATGTATATATTGAAAACTTGAGTTTATAGATATTTGAAAATGAATAAACTATAAGAACATGATTTATCTCTACATGACAGTTTAATCTTAGATTTAAAACGTATGTACAAACCCTTAGCTTTTAATGTCGATGAAGCCGTAACTCGAGACTTCGTTTGTTTTGTTAAAATATCAGTACTTAATACCTATTAGATTGGAATATTATTTGCTGACAAATAGGTATTCTACTGAGACGGATAAAATAATAGGGTTCTCTCATGTCATTTGAGTCAACGCAATCTTCGGAGCTAGTAGCAAGCCTGGGGGACGACCATTACATTGATCGTTTTGTATGTAGTACGCACTCTTTCATCAAATATTACTTATTAGTTCAATAGAAAAAGACAAGACACTGCAATCGACTTGGCGTACAAATCTTCATGTAACCGGTTTATAGTTCGGTTACCTTGTGCGTTCCATGACATTTATCAATAAAATATCGATAAATAAAAATTAAAGTACAAATAACATTTTAAGAAAATATTATTGTAACATGCTATTGGGATAAACTGCAGCCTATGTCACTCTCGAAGTCCTCTGACCAACTTTATACAAAATTCACATAAATCTGTTGAGCTGTTTTGACGTGAAAGGATAAATAACATATAAACATACTTTTACATTTTTTAAACATTAAAAGTTATAATAATATATTTTTAGTATTATATATTTTATTGTGATTTTGTTTTAGTTATTATAATATACAATGGTTTGTAGGAAAAAACGTCTTGAAGCACCACTGTCGAATACAACCAGTCCGCGACACAGACAAAAATCACCTTTTTTACTTATTCTGTGGTTTTGGTACAAAAATACCTTTGATTGTCCAGTACTTGAAGTATATATCTAGTCTATGGTAAAGATTTAATAGCTCAAGTGTTAAAATGTAGGTCTGCCAAATTTTTAAAACATTAAAAGTTATAGAATGTTTTGTAGGAAAAAAGTGTTTATTTGCTTATGTAACTATAATAAATAAAACAATAGGTCTGTACTATATTTTCATGTTTAATACAAATTACTTACTATAATTTAGACTTATTTCACATTAACAATATAAACAAATTAAGTGTGTTACTACTTACTTGTTTAATTAAAAATGCTGATCACTAATTCAGAATCACTGATCATATTTTCAGTTAAGTAACTAGTAAGTTTAAGTTAGGGAGCGTATACAAAAAACTCGATTTTTCATTCAGTATTTTTGCTCGATGGTACGGAACCATGGTAAAGTGTTAGTCCAACTTGCACTTGGCCAGTTTATTTCTTCACACGGTTGATAAAAGGTTTTGAGTTACAGCTTCGACAACATTGAAGGCTAAGGGTGTTGTACATACGTTTTAACTCTACGATTTAATTTTAGTTTGAAAGTTTTCGTTTATTCATATTGAATGTGAATGTATAGGCTTTTTTTCACGTTGTATTTTTTGGATTTGTAAGTACTTATTTTACTAATGAGTAGACCATCTTCTGGGAGTAGCTAGATCAAAGATTTAACGTTCCTGTACCCATAAATGATGTCGTTACAGCCTATTCATTTTCAACTATCTATATATTCACCTAGAGTTTTAGCTGCGCGTTTTAACTAAATGTTTTAAATTAAAATAGCATTGGATAGTTCATGTATATATTGAAAACTTTAATCGTAGAGTTAAAACGTATGTACAAACCCTTAGCTTTTAATGTCGATGAAGCCGTAACTCGAGACTTCGTTTGTTTTGTTAAAATATCAGTACTTAATACCTTTTAGATTGGAATATTATTTGCTGACACATAAAAATATGTGCTATAAAACCGTGGAACAATTGGTAAACCGTCACATTCGGCGAGAGGTAATCCTACCTTGGACTCTCAGAATGAACTTACCATGGTTCATCCAACCGTATGTGTTTAGGCAATGAGAGATAATCCTACCTTGGACTCTCAGAATCACACTTGCCACAATTCATCAAACCCTGTGTGTTATGAACACAGTTGGTGGGAGATAATCTTACCTCAGGCTCCTAGAGTGAGTTCATCACATACGACGAGAGATAATCCTACCTCGGACTCTCAGGATGATACTTACCATGGTTCATCCAACCGTATGTGTTTGAGCATCGAGAGATAATCTTACCATGGGCTCTCAGAATGACACTTACACAATTCATCCAACCGTATGTTTTATGAACACAGTTGGTGGGAGATAATCTTACCTCAGGCTTCCAGAGTGAGTTAATCATATACAGCGAGAGATAATCCCGCCTTGGACTCTCAGTTTATACTTATATTGCTCACTCAGCCGATTGTGTTTATACATCGCATGCGGCGAGAGATAATCCTGCCTTGGACTCTCAGGATGACATAAGGGAGGGGGTTTTAGTCAGTAGGAGTCTGACATAACCGAAGAGTCTGTGCTCAACGGCATCCAATGAGGATTTCCCCCTCCGACGAAAAAAAAAAAAAAAAAAAAAAAATACATTTGTGTTAGAAACATAGTTGGTGGAAGATAATCTAACCTCAGACTTCCAGAGTGAGACTTACCATGGACCACTCAGCCGATTGTGTTTAGGCACCACATGAGATATAATCAATTTTAAGATAAAATGATATAACAAACGAGTTGATTAATAGTACATTACGGTACAAGTGTGTAATGTTGGTGATTACCGCTGAGGCGCCATTGAGATCCGAGCCGTTAGGTGAAGGTCTTAAGAGAGCCGAGGACGGTATTCATCAATACACACGTGTATCATACGACGTTTTTTAACACACTTGTGAAGAAAATAATACAAAAAAATCATGTTATATAGTAGACAATTATAGATATTTTACCTTGGAGTTTTCAGGTAGTAAACTTTCCATAACGTTCAAAGGGCTTCACATCTTATATTGGGCGTTGTACAACATAAATCATTTTCTTTATAACTAGTACTTTTAGACATTTCAATTAATAAATAACTATAATTTCATCAGCGAAAACGAGTTGTGAAAAATGTTTCGCAATGGTGGGAAAAAATTCATTAGTTTTCCAATGCGCGCGCATCTAACAATGGCGATCGGCCATAGACTAAAAGAATGAGGTTTATTTATTTATTTATTTTTTTGTTTGACGCGGTTAGCGTTTTGGCCACGTACAGAATGGGGAATTATAGTTTTTACAGACAAAACAAAAGTTATAATTAAATAAAAGTTTTGTTTATTAAACACGTACAAGTTAAAATTATCTATTTAAACACGAAGTTGTTTAAAATGAGCAAGCAATAGGTATATTAATTTATTTGTGCTATTGCACACGATCTTTTTTGTATCGAAACTTTTTTAAGAACAAAGCAACACAACCAATAAAATTAAAAAAAAATATCTATAACTCACTTGCGAATAATAGTAATTAAAAAGTCACAGTTTGATAACAGGCGTCATTGTGTGCCTGATTGCAGTGAAATAAAAGCCACTTCATGAGCAAGTGTATTAAAAACGATATACCCAACTGCGTTCGCTCGTTTTTTGTTATTTTAACACTGACTCAGTTTTTTCTCCGTTCTTTCCTATGTATAACAGACCAATTTAAATATATTGAGGGTGCACAACACACCAATTGATCAAACGATATACCTGATGAGCGGAACAGTTGGGATTTTGGTTACCAAAAAAGCAAATTAGTAATTGCGTTCGCTCGTTTCTGTTTCTGTTTCTATTTCTGTATCTGTTTCTGTTTTTTGCTTGTTCTCACCGGAGGCTTTGAAAGTTCTAAAACACGTTGATCAAAATTATTACTCCAGGGTCATTGAGAGTTCTAAAACACGTTGATCAAAATTATTACACCGGAGGCTTTGAGAGTTCTAAAACATGTTGATCAAATTATATACCCAACTGCGTTCGCTCGTTTCTGTTATTTTAACACCAATTCAGTTTTTTCTCCGTTCTTTTCTATCTATAACAGACCAATTTAAATATATTGAGGGTTCCACAACACATCAGTTGATCAAACGATATACCTTATGAGCGGAACGGTTGAGTTTTTTTGGTTACCAAATAAGCAAACTAGTAATTGCGTTCGCTCGTTTCTGTTTCTGTTTTTATTTCTGTATCTGTTTCTGTTTTTTGCCTGATCTTACCGGAGGCTTTGAGAATTCTAAAACATGTTTATTAAAATTATTACACCGGAGGCTTCGAGAGTTCTAAAACATGTTGATCAAAATTATATACTCAACTGCGTTTGCTCGTTTCTGTTATTTTATTTCTATTTCTGTATCTGTTTTTTGCCTGTTCTTACCAGGGTCGTTGAGAGTTCTAAAACACAAATGGCGAGAGATAATCAATTTGTGGTTATTGGGTGTTCTACTCCACCCACCACCCTGTGGGTGGAGTAGAACACCCAATAACCACCTACTCGTAGTCGTGGTACGAACCACCGAACAAAAATATGTTACTACTACTCCACAAAGTGCCGAATAACATCGGTTGAGAGAGCAGTAACGTACCTACCATACGTCAAGGGGGCCACGGACAAAATCGGACACTTGTTAAGCTGAAGATATAGCATCAAGACGATATTCCGCCCCCCCCCCCACGGGTCAGGCAACTATTGCGCTCTCCAAAGGATAAGGATCCCTTAGGAGCTCCTGGGGTCTACGTCGTTCCTTGCGACTGTGGTGCAAGCTATGTAGGCGAGACCAAAAGAAACGTGTCTACAAGACTCAAAGAACACATTGCTTCCATGAAGAACGTGGACAGCGGCAGCTCAGTGGTGACAGAGCACGCTCTCACATCTGGGACGACGCACTACATCAGATTTGACAAGGCACGGATTTTGACGCGTGAAAAGCACTTTGTGCCTCGCAAAATCCGAGAAGCCGTTGAGATTAGTCGTCGTCGTAACTACAACAGAGACAGAGGGTGGTACCTGTCACATACGTGGAAAATTGTTCTTCATGGAAAGCACGTCACCAGTGGCAACAGTGAGGAGGACACCTTGAGTTCCGTCTGCCGGTTAGATGTGGTTTCGTCTGATGAAAACATCAGTGATGAAGACGAAGCCCTCCAACCTAATCCCGCGCCTCCATTATGTACACCGCATCACCCCCCACCAACACCACCGCCGCCGCCCGCTCCGTCCGCCCGCGCTGCACGAGCAGCGGCCCGCAGTGCGAGGCTGAACGCGTCGGAAGAGCGCCCCGCACTCAAGATCCTGAAGAAGGCCTCCGGATGAGGCCGAAACATATGTCGATCGCTATATCGACATCGCGTAAGTCACGTTTAATTCCCGTTTTAAATCTATAAATGTCACTACTAATTGACTGTAATTGTAATTGATTTTAATGATAAACTTATTTAGTGCCAATTAATTTTGTACAACGGGTTGAGATAGCGGATTGGTTTTAAGCAGACACTAGGCGGGTTGGATTTAAAGACATATTATTCCATTTTGATGCGAAGCCATCACCAACATTATAAATGGGAAAGATTTGCTGGTGATCTTTTTATAGCTACAAAGTTCGGCTCAGTCGACTAAAATGTTGCATATAGATGCGATATCCAGACGGCAGAATAGGCAATAAAATAATTTTAAAGGCGGACGAAACCATAAAGGCGTCTATTTCTTTATTATTAACTGGCATCAAATCGAAACCGTGACAATGATCAATAATTTTAAACGACACCACCTCATTTGGTTTGACCTAATGCCCGTCACTTGACATTACGATCGCCAATCATAGTAGTGTCGGAGACTCGGCCGGGCAATGCAAACTAAGTGCCTTTTAAATTACAGATCAGTGTTGACTGTTTGCATTCAGTGTAAACCATACCTATAATAGGTCATTAAACATCATATCGTCTTCATAATGAAAATCCATCGACATCCTAGCAGTCGATATGAGAATCTTATACAAAGACTACCTACTTTACCTTTTATAAGTCTTATACATATTTTATGTTTCTTATTCTTCTTATAACTATTCTTAAAGGCTAGCGTTTGACCACTATCTTACTCGAAAGTAAGCGGTGCAAAGATTTTACTACATTTAAAAAAAAATTAAGCCTTAATCATCATCATTATCATTTATCAGCCTATGTTAGTCCACTGCTGGACAAAATCTTCTTCAACTACACGCCACTGAGCACGATTCTTGGCAACTCTCATCCAGCTCTTGCCAGCCACTTGCCAAGGTCACCTAGTCTGAGTACGTCTTACGCAACGCTTGCTGATACGCGGTCTTCACTCAAGAACTTGTTTACCCCAACGGTTGTCGCTTCTTCGGCTGATATGTCCGGCCAACTGCCACTTCAGTTTGCTAATCCGGTGAGCTATGTCGATGACTTTGGTTCATCATCAGCCTGTGTCAGTCCACTGCTGGACGTAGGCCTCTCCCAAGATGGCCACTGAGCCCAATCTTCGGCTCTTCTCTTCCAGTCACTGCCACCACCTTGCGTATGTCGTCGCTCCATCTGGTCATAGGACGTCTTACGCTACGTTTGCCAATTCGCGGTCTCCACTCTAGGACAAGTCTACCCCAACGGTTATCAGTCCTGCAGCAGATATGACCGGCCCACTGCCGCTTCAGCTTGCTAATCTGTTGAGCTATGTCGATCACTTTAGTTCTCTGGCGAATCACTTCGTTCCGGATTCGATCCCGCAGAGATTTACCGAGCATAGCTATAACTATATAATTTGTGGCATAGCTCTCTCCATAGCTCGCTAGCTATATCTATATTTTATTAACTCTATCAAACGAAAAAAAAATGTACTATAAACTTGAAAATATTTTAATTTACATACTTTATAAAGGACGAATTCATATGCAGTTTATTATTTTAAGTTGCAACGATATGGCATCACATCATTACCCTATCACAGGAATTGAGTACCTACTTACCTTTTGCGAAGTCGGTCAAACATGTCAAACGTTACATGTTTTCATTCGATAAAGTAATTAAAGAATAATGAACATTACAAAAGTAACCCCTAATGCCATTGATTTCATTTCTCAACTGCTTAAAATTCTCTATGCCTTCGCCTTACATTTTCAAGGCTTATTACGACCAATTTGCAAGACCACTCATGTTTTCTCTCACGATTTTCTTGTTTGTGTGTTCGTGACGTCTCAAGTTGTGTAGTTTTGACGCAGACTTGTACTTTCCTTAGAACGTCCTTTTGTTTTCCTTCCTTTTGCGTTGAAGACAAATCCTTGATGCTCGAGGAAAAGGCTGATAAAGGTACGTACGTACCTTTTTAGAACAAAATGAGACAACTCATATCTGCGTAAGGAAATGGCAGCACTAGCGTGTATTAATATAATTTCGACTTTTCGAATTTTTAAGCTCGACTGAACTTGCTGAAAAAAATTAAAGCAGATGAACCTATAGAGATTTTTAGAGCTTTGATGCAAACATCATCATCATCAGTCCGTCTCTGTCCATAGCTGGACATAGGCTTCACATTTAACACTAGTATTGCGAACCTAAAATATATCTGCTTTGTTAGAAAAATGTTGGATATGTGTCTTTGTGAGGTGACATATGAAATGAAATGAAATTTATTGGTATATAAGTAGACATATACATAAGGTCATTGGGCCCCAAACTCGGCTGTGCCTGTATTTTGGGAGCCCGGATACATTTGCATGCTACATATTTTGACATCATACAATTTACATCTCGTTATAGTTCAATTATAATAGTTGTTTAGACTTTTCCATTTTCTATAGATTCTACTTTAACACAGCAAGTAAATTAGTTTTTGCTAAGAGTTATTACATAATATTTCAGTCAGAGATTATACAAAAATAATTCGCTTTGATTTATGTAACGTTAATAGATTTGTTGATGTTTGGAAAGCGCCTATTGTGTATAAATATAATTTTATGAAGGTATAGCTATAACTACTATTAATACTGTTAACATTATCTCCTAATCGATTGTTTCCATTTATATTATATTGTAATTATTTTATTTCCAAAATTATGGTTAACTATAATTTATAATTAAATCCAGTTAATTATAAATTGTATTGTTATTATTTGATTATTAAACTATTATTATATTTAATTATTGCTATTATTTATTGTTATTGTTAAGCATGCCATAATATGAAAATAATATTACCATTTTGAAAATTAAAGTTTGTTAGCTTCTTTAAATCTCTTGAAGTCTCTGCGCGCGCGTTTGTGTGTGTGTGTGTGTGTGCGTGTGTGTGTGTGTGTGTGTGTATACGGTGAGTGAGTGGGTGTGCCTTTTATTTGCTTATCCGAATATATATATATATATGTATGTATATAGTTTATTTTATTTCTGTCACTGCCTACAGCGATATATGAGAGGAGGTCTATTATGTTAGCGAGTAATTGTTGTTATCATTGATGTCATTATTATAATTTCTTCAGTTTATTTATTTGTTTTTTTATGTATGGTAATTTTATATTGATGTTGATATTTTTATTGCTTCTATAAGTCTCCAGCCTTAACAAGTCTTTCTGATTCCGTATAGGACAGAGATGTCAGCCATTTCTTCAGTTTGAATCTAGAGTCAGCTGGTGAGCACTGTCTTAAGTCACAAGCTTTGCGTACCAAGTTGTAGGTAAGTATGTGTGAATACTTCGGAAGGCGTGTGGAAAACATTGTATTTGCTTTAGGCAGACTCTGAGCTGGTTGGCGATTATTTCTTTTGCTGTTAGTTTGGAGTTGTGCCAAGTAGCGATGCCTCTTGGTTACAGCGCGCATTATGAATAGCTGGCGCACTCTCAGCACTGAAGCTTCCTCGTACAGTTTATCTGTCGAATAGCGGCGGGGCTTGCCTAGCATCACTTTCAGTACAGCCCTCTGGGCACGCTCTAGCTCCAACATATGAGTTTTTGCCGCTCCTCCCCATGCTCCTATACAATAGTCGATTTGAGACTGGCATAGGGCTATGTAAACAGTTTTTGCGACGTCTGGTTTTGCAATTGGGCGGAGTGATTTCATAAGAAATATAATCCTACGCACTTTTTTTGATAGGGTTTTTATATGTATTTTAAATGACAGGTTCTGGTCTATATTGACTCCAAGATATTTGGTATGGTAAACTTTATTAATTTCATTACATGGACAGGTGGCCTTGTCGGAAAAGGTATTAGTGTAGCGTGTGCAGTTGTTGTTATGGATCTTTAAGGTCGTCACGTTTGGGCAGGTTACTCTAGTGATATGGAAAGTAATGAAATTAGTTTTCTTCACATTTAATGTGAGGAGATTTAAATCTAGCCACCGGGAAAGGGCTGATAAACCTTTTTCTGCAGAATTGATAGTATTTTTCCAGTTTTCCCCATGAAAAATAGCCACTGTGTCATCAGCGTAACAGATGAGTTCAGCATTTTGCAAGTTAATTTTTAGGATATCATCCATGTAAATGGTAAACAAGGTCGGAGATAGATTGCTACCCTGTGGAAGACCATATGTAATTTTCATTACATTGCTCACGTGCTCGTTTATCTTAATGGATTGCCGGCGGTTGCTTAAGTAACTAGCAAACCAGCTGAGGGCGCTTCCTCGAATGCCAAAGCATTCAAGTTTCTTAAGGAGGAGTACTGTGGAAACTGTGTCGAATGCTTTGGCAAGGTCGAGGAAGACGCCTATGCATCTCCTTCCGGCATCAAGATGTGTAGCGACAGTCTCAGTCAGTAGTTCCACTGCATCTTCTGTTGCTTTACCACGTCTAAAGCCAAACTGCCGGGCAGATAGAAGGTTATTTTTGTCTAAGTAGTCGACTAATCTCTTGTTTACAATTTTTTCTAGAACCTTTGATAGTACGCAGAGTAGAGAAATCGGTCTATAATTGTCTGGATTCCTTTTGTCTCCGCTTTTATGTATAGGAATAACTGATGCGGTTTTCCAGTAGTCGGGGAAGATACCTGTGGCCAGACTGACATTGCAGATATGTGTTAGCGGTTCTATAATGACGTCTTTTGCGTATTTTAGAATGAGCGGAGTTATGGAATCATATCCCGGAGCGCTGTTTATTTTGAGGTCTAGTATGATTCTACGAACTTCATCGGTATCTGTAGGTGTAAGAAACATTGAATTTGGACTTTTGTTAACGTTGCAGGGATGAGTCATCACCGCCAGGGCTTCCTGGGTGATGTCCAATCTAGTTAGGATACTTTCCGCTAGCTTTGCACCCGTTTGAACAAAGTGATTATTGCATATGTTTATGGAGTCTTGAGGAGAATTAACGATTTGCAAGAGTTCATGAGAATCGTTGTACTGATTTGGCATGTGACATATTTCTTTTATTTTTTGCCAAAGCTTTCTTGGGTTTTTATGATTTTCTGATAGTTGCTTATTATCAAAATCGGTTTTTATTTTATTAATTAGATTATTGCAGAAGTTTTTGTATCGGTTGTAAATATGGGCTTGTAATTGATTATTTGGCGCAGCTCGCTGTTTAAGATGTAGTCTATCTCGGTGTCGCATGCATTTTAGCATGCATATTATTATTTATTTCTAAGAGCAATAATTACTAAAGTATAATATTCAATAGTATATAAAGTAATAATATATAAAGTATAGTATAATAATAATAATAATAATAATATTTTGTAATGAGGCATAATTGGCGGGTGCCGTACCTCATCCCATAGACCAGCATTCCGACATTAATCAGCTCACCCAATAGTCTCATAATATAATGTACCATCTTTTTATAATATAGTTTCCCATATCTCCTCCTCATCCATTAATAATACCTAAGTAAACATTGTAAAGGGCCTCTTGATGTTGGCTTCGGCTCCATCAATGCCCTCTAAAAGACCGGGCGTGTACGACCCGTGAGTTAAATTGAATAATAATAAAAAAAAAAAAACCGCTGAGCCGTCAAGTCGACTTTTTGACGAATTTATTTTTATATTTTCTTTTTATCAATATTTTCAGCCCTGAACATTTTATTAAGTGCAAATAAGTGATATCCTACAATAAATAAACATAATAAACACACATGCAATGAAATATATAATCAAAATGAAAATAAGTTTATCAAGAATTCCGAAGAAGAAATGTAATAGTTTTACACATGACATGACACATGTCAGTCAACATAACACAAAAATATTGTAAAAGAAAATAAGAAATATGATCACCAGATCAAAAAGAAGACAAGAAGCGGAAATTAACGCGCAACCTACACCCTCGCCCGTTCCCACGTCTCCCAGCTCATCATCGGGAGACGAGTTTGCCACTCCCCCCGAGGGATCCAGCTCGTCGAGCAACGAGGACGGGCCTCCGTCGCCACGACCGCCGCTACCACCTGTGCGACGTGGACGACCACCGCTGCCGGCACGCTTGGGGCCTGCGGGGCATCCTGCTCCGCGCCCGGCCCCCGCTACCGGTGGTGTAGCGCGTCGCATGCGATGGACTCAGTCTATAAACGAGAATTGCATGCGCGCCTACTACAGGGCTACAGAGGGAGGAACTAACCTGTCCGCGTACCGTGATAGGATGCTACCTCTGTTTCAGACCCTTGAACCAGCTGTTGCCGTTACCGCACAACGACTGTCAGATCAGGTGCGTGCCATCCAGCGGCTTAAACTGTTGGACGAATCAGCGCTTGATCGGCTGCGTCTGGAGGCGTTACCTGTTATTCGTGCTACTTCTGCTTTAGCGCGGGACCCGCCTTGTGTGTCGTCGACGCAGGTGCCGACAGGCTCGGCTTCGACGTCTGCCCCGGCGGATGCCGCGCTAGACGCAGACGATTGTACGAATACAAACGTAAGTACCCAGACTAATGAGCATTTGAGGAGGGCTTTGGAAGACGCGATTTTGGAGTTTCGCACTACTCCTGACTCTAGGCCGCGACTACCACGTTTGCCAATGAATAAACGTAACCTGGCGTTAATGGGAGCCCTAAACGTTTTGCTAGTCCCATATATGCAGGCTAGCGAAACATTAGTTGATACACACTCGATTCTTTACTGCGCGGCTATAGCGGCGTGTCGCGTTGTTCGTGTCAAGTTTCCGGATACTGGCCGAATACCACGACGCCCCGCTATCCCTGCGTGGCAAGAACGAATCGAGTGTCGCATCAATATGTTTAGGACTCTCATTGCGAAGTTGATCTGCTTCAGAGGGGGTAATAATCGCCCCCGAGTCATGCGTTTCGTGAACCAGGCCTTTGCTGGGACCGGGATTAGCCCCCGGGACTACATGACCTGTGTCACGGAACGCATTGACTTTCTGAAGCAGAAAGTTTATGCATTGGCAAACCGTATTCGTCGCTATAGAGCGCGTGTAGATCGCTATTATCAAAATCGCCTCTTCCAAAGTGACCAAAGGAAGGTATACCGAGGTTGGGAAGGAACCAATCAACGTGTGAATGACGAGCAGTGTCCGGATGCTACTACCATGAATAACTTCTGGCGTAGTATCTGGTCGGTGCCCGTCGAACACACGGAGGGTGATTGGATGAGCGTCGTTGAGCGTGCGTGTGAGCCTATCGAATCCATGGGCGCTATTAGTATTAGCCCCGAAGACGTTAGTTGTGCGATCCGTACGGCCCAGAACTGGAAAAGTCCAGGACCGGACGGATTACACAACTTTTGGATAAAGTGGATTCGATGCTCACACGACTGCTTAGCGGCGCAATTCCAACAAGCTCTCGAGGTTGGTTCTTTGCCAACATTGATGACAACCGGTGTCACCTTCCTGCTCCACAAGTCCGGTAGTACCACGGAACCGAAAAACTACAGACCCATCACATGCTTGCCGACGCTTTACAAGCTACTTACATCTATTCTGAGATTCAAAATTAATTCGCACATTGTTGCGCACAACATTTTGGCCCCCTCTCAGAATGGATGTAAGGTTGGGTCTCGTGGTACTAAGGAGCTCCTCCTCATCGACACGGCCATTTGCCAACAAGTCCGGCGGAACAAAGGGGCTCTCTCCACCGCCTGGATTGACTACAAGAAGGCCTATGATTCAGTGCCTCATACCTGGCTGGAGAGGATCTTGGAGTTGTATAAAATTGATACAACTCTGAGATCTTTTCTAGGTTCTTGTATGAGGCAGTGGACCACAGTCCTTCGTCAACCGGGTGATGGAGACAGCCTCTCTGGTCAGCAGGACTTTATAAGGATTGAGCGAGGCATCTTCCAGGGTGACAGTCTGAGTCCATTGTGGTTCTGTCTAGCCCTAAATCCTCTAAGCATATTATTAGAGGATTCGGGGCTAGGCTATCGGCTTAGGAGAGAGGGTGAAGTCATTTCTCACTTGCTGTACATGGATGACCTCAAACTTTTTGCACCGAAGCGCCATGATTTGATGGAATTACTGAAAGTCACTGAGACTTTCAGCAACGCCATCAACATGGAGTTCGGTGTAGATAAGTGTGCGGTCATGCACGTGCAGCGGGGGAAAGTTGTGAATTCCATGAATTTACAACTCTCTGATACAATGACTTTCAGATCTCTCTCCGAAGCCGACACCTACAAATACCTTGGTATGTCAGAGTCATTAGGTATCGAGAGTGGGGGGATAAAACAGTCGGTGAAGGAGCGTTTCTTTGGTCGCCTGACAAAGGTACTTAACAGTCTTTTGTCAGGAGGCAACAAGGTGCGCGCCTTTAACGGCTGGGTTATGCCTCTACTTATATACACCTTTGGCATACTAAGGTGGACTCAGACTGAACTAGACGCCCTGGATAGAAAAGTTCGAAAGCAATTGACATCACATCGCATGCTTCACCCACGCTCGTCTGTTATGAGACTGTATATCCCACGGAAATGGGGTGGTCGAGGCTTTTTAAATGCCAAGACACTCCACAACCGTGAGGTATGCAGTCTCCGGGAATATTTCCTAAACAACGAGTGTGGGATGCATTGCGATGTGGTGTCAGTTGACAAGACTTTCACCCCTCTATCCTTAGGCAAAGAGAACTGGCGCAAGCCTCAGGTGCTGAGCACCGAGGACCGCAAGGACGTATGGAAGAGCAAGGAGCTGCATGGCCGGTTCTATCGAGTCTTAACGGGACCCGATGTGGACCTGCTCGCGTCGGTGAACTGGCTACGATTCGGGGACCTCTTTGGGGAAACCGAAGGTTTTGCTTGTGCAATTGCGGACGAAGTTATCAAGACGAACAACTACCGGAAATATATTATGAAGGACGGTACGGTCGACATATGTCGGGCATGCCGCCGTCCCGGAGAGTCACTCAGACATATCATTTCCGGTTGTTCTCATCTTGCTAACTCCGAGTACTTGCACAGACATAACCTCGTAGCCAGGATCATCCACCAGCAACTTGCTCTTCAATACGGCCTTGTCGAGTCTGAGGTGCCGTACTATAAGTACGCACCCGCGCCAGTTCTTGAAAATGGTCATGCTTTGCTCTATTGGGACCGATCGGTTATCACGGACAGGACTATTGTCGCCAATAAACCTGATATCGTGATAGTCGATCGGTCCCAGCGGCGGGCAGTGTTAGTTGACATCACCATCCCACATGACGAGAACCTCGTGAAGGCTGAAAAGGACAAGAACAGCAAGTACCTTGACTTGTCTTTCGAGGTTACCGCCATGTGGGATGTTGATTCGACTAGCATTGTCCCAATAGTCGTTTCTGCGAACGGCCTAATAGCGAAGAGTCTCGACCAACATCTCAAGAGACTCTCGCTAGACGGCTGGATCAAGGGCCAGATACAGAAGGCGGTACTTCTTGACACGGCACGCATCGTCAGGAGGTTCCTCTCTCTGCAGCCCTAACCACCGGTAGCTTGGGCCCTGCCCCGCTGCTGGCGGCACTCTAGGTTTAGGTTTTTTTATAATATTGTTTATTTGTAATGATTTTTTTCTATTTTTGTTTGGATAGCTTTATTGTAAAAAAACCTAAAACTAAGAAAGAAAATAAATAATGTGAATAATAATAATAATAATAAAACCTAAAACTAAGAAAGAAAATAAATAACGTGAATAATAATAATAATAATCCCGCAGGGGCGGCTTTGTGGCGAGCCGACGGTGAGTGGCGACACCGCGGACCCCTATCCCGTGAGGGCTAAATGAGACCCTCTGACCCCCGGCTTGCCTTGACCGGCCGGCCGGTGGTGGGAATCGCAAGAGCTAAGACCAAAGCTCCAGGGTGGAAGTGTTAAAGGCATAAAGCCGCTAGTAGCGTTTAGTGAAAGTGCAGCACACCTCTCAACACCCTTAGCTATCCACGCCAATGTTGCCCCTCGGCGCCGACATAACGGTCCGCCTTTATGGGGGGTCCATTCAGTGTATAGCTAGTCACCACTCGCCTTAATATTTTGAAATGAGGCATAATTGGCGCCGTACCTCATCCCATAGACCAGAAAACAGTCATCAAGCAGCACACATTCATAGCCATAATAAATTATATTACCATCTTTTTATAGTTTTTCATGTCTCCATCCACAAATCATATTTTTATTTAATTTAATATTGTAAAGGGCCTCTTGACGTTGGCTTCGGCTCCGTCAATGCCTTCCAAAGGACCGGGCGATTTGCAGCCCGTGATGTGAATTGAATAAAGAGTATAATAATATAATAATAGACCCATTACATGCTTGCCAACGCTATACAAGCTTCTTACATCTATTCTGAGGTTTAAAATTAATTCGCACATTGTTGCGCATAATATTTTGGCCCCCTCTCAGAATGGATGTAAGGTTGGGTCCCGTGGTACTAAGGAGCTCCTCCTCATCGACACGACCATTTGCCAACAAGTCCGGCGGAACAGAGGGGTTCTCTCCACCGCCTGGATTGACTACAAGAAGGCCTATGATTCAGTGCCTCATACCTGGCTGGAGAGAATCTTGGAGTTGTATAAAATTGATACAACTCTGAGATCTTTTCTAGGTTCTTGTATGAGGCAGTGGACCACAGTCCTTCGTCAACCGGGTGATGGAGACAGCCCCTCTGATCCGCAGGACTTTAAAGGATTGAGCGAGGAATCTTCCAGGGTGATAGTCTGAGTCCGTTGTGGTTCTGTCTAGCCCTAAATCCTCTAAGCACATTATTAGAAGATTCAGGGCTGGGCTATCGGCTTAGGAGAGAGGGTGAAGTCATTTCACACTTGCTGTACATGGATGACCTCAAACTTTTTGCACCGAAGCGCCATGATTTGATGGAATTACTGAAAGTCACTGAGACTTTCAGCAACGCCATCAACATGGAGTTCGGTGTAGATAAGTGCGCGGTCATGCACGTACAGCGAGGGAAAGTTGTGAATTCATTGAATTTTCAACTTTCAGACACAATGACTATCAGATCTCTCTCCGAAGGCGACACCTATAAATACCTTGGTATGTCAGAGTCATTAGGTATCGAGAGTGGGGGGATAAAACAGTCGGTGAAGGAGCGTTTCTTTGGTCGTCTGACGAAGGTACTTAACAGTCTTTTGTCAGGAGGCAACAAGGTACGTGCCTTCAACGGCTGGGTTATGCCCCTACTTATATACACCTTTGGCATACTAAGGTGGACTGAGACCGAATTAGACGCCCTGGACAGAAAGGTCCGACAGCAACTGACGTCACATCGCATGCTTCACCCACGCTCGTCTGTTATGAGACTGTATATTCCACGGAAATGGGGCGGTCGAGGCTTTTTAAATGCCAAGACTCTCCATAACCGTGAGGTATACCGTCTCCGGGAATATTTCCTAAACAACGAGTGTGGGATCCATCGCGATGTGGTGGCGGTTGACAGGACCTTAACACCTCTCTCATTAGGCAAAGAGAACTGGCGCAAACCTCAAGTGCTGAGCACCGAAGATCGCAAGGACGTCTGGAAGAGCAAGGAGTTGCACGGGAGGTTCTATCGAGTCTTAACGGGACCCGATGTGGACCTGCTCGCGTCGGTGAACTGGCTACGATTCGGAGACCTCTTTGGGGAAACCGAAGGTTTTGTTTGTGCAATTGCGGACGAAGTTATCAAGACGAACAACTACCGGAAATATATCATGAAGGACGGTACGGTCGACATTTGTCGGGCATGCCGCCGTCCCGGAGAGTCACTCAGGCATATTATTTCCGGTTGTTCTCATCTTGCTAACGGCGAGTACTTGCACAGACATAACCTCGTAGCCAGGATCATCCATCAGCAACTTGCTCTTCAATATGGCCTTGTCGAGTCTGAGGTGCCGTACTATAAGTACGCACCTGCACCAGTTCTTGAAAATGGCCCTGCTTTGCTCTATTGGGACCGATCGGTTATCACGGACAGGACTATTGTCGCCAATAAGCCTGATATCGTGATAGTCGACCGGTCCCAGCGGCGGGCAGTGTTAGTCGACATCACCATCCCGCATGATGAGAACCTCGTAAAGGCCGAGAAGGACAAGCTTAGCAAGTACCTTGACTTGGCCCACGAGGTTACCGCCATGTGGGATGTTGACTCGACTATCATTGTACCGATAGTCGTCTCTGCGAACGGCCTAATAGCGAAGAGTCTCGACCAACATCTCAAGAGGCTCTCGCTAGACGGCTGGATCAAGGGCCAGATACAGAAGGCAGTGCTTCTTGACACGGCACGCATCGTCAGGAGGTTTCTCTCTCTGCAGCCCTAACCCCCGGTAGCTTGGGCCCTGCCCCGCTACCGGTGGCACCCTAGGTTTAGGTTTTTTTATAGTATTGTTTATTTTATAATGATTTTTGTATTGTTGTTTTGATATCTATATTATAAAAAAATCTAGACTTAAGAAAAAAGAATAAATACGAGCATAATAGTATAATAAATAATTACTTCAGTAATTATTGCTCTTTGATTTATTTTAATTATTTATATTTTAATTTCTTTTTTTTAATTTTATACTTAATTTTTTTTTAAATAAAAATAAAAATATATTTTAATTTTAATTTAATTTATTATTTTAATTATTATTGATATTAAAGACTGCTGAAGTACCAGCTATATTGATACATGATTGCTAAAACGTTGGTTGCAGCTAAAAAAATCGCTAACACACTTGCGGATCCAGGGGGTTGAGAACTAGGGGTCTCAAGCTCCCTACACCTCCCTAAACCTGTGATAATAGTCTTCAAAGTCAAGCCTGGAGTGGTAATGCAATGGAATACCTTGCCAGAGTCTGTGTTTTTTGTACAATATTGGGGTCTTCAAATCGCGTGTGACTAGGTTTATTCTGGGTAAACGCGCTCCATCATCATTTAAACTCAAGTGAGGTGAAGTAAAGTGCTACCCAGGTATTACACAAAATGAAAAAAAATCATCCGCCAAACCAATATCCTGGATCCGCTGCTGCTAACACAGGCCGTCCCTGATCTTAGCCCTTAAAAATTGTTCTCGGAACATTGCGCTAGTACATTAAAATGGTAAAAACATCGCGTGCCGTTCACAAATCAATCAATTACATAAACGGGTGACGTGCAGGATGCATGCAGTTCATCGAAACGAGTGCCAACTAGTGACTGGTGATTGGTGACGATCGAATTAGGCACGATACAATAGCCGAGTCTCGGTAGATATCATACCAGTGCACAGCTGGCTTGTTCAGATTTCGGGAACTTCCTAGAATGTTTGAGTCAAGCGTCGTGATTATCCTTGCTGACTAACTGACATTATTATTCTGCAATTCAATTAAATGTTAATTAATGTAATTTTGTTATAAAATTTAAGTCCTTGTGATACGGCAATAATTTAAGTAATAGTAATTAGTGATAATTAAGTTGTATGGCATGGGTCATTGATACCCGAAATAAAGAATAATAATAATAATAATAGGCATAAAGCCGCTAGTAGCGTTTAGTGAAAGTGCAGCACACCTCTCAACACCCTCAGCTATCCACGCCAATGTTGCCCCTCGGCGCCAATATAACGGTCCGCCTTTTTGGGTGGCCAGTCACCACCCGACTAAATATTTTGTAATGAGGCATAATTGGCGGGTGCCGTACCTCATCCCATAGACCAGCAATCAGAAATTAATCAGCTCACCCAATAGTCTCATTAAGTAATGTACCATCTTTTTATAATATAGTTTCCCATATCTCCATCTCCATTATATCCATTAATAATATCTAAGTAAACATTGTAAAGGGCCTCTTGATGTTGGCTTCGGCTCCATCAATGCCCTCCAAAAGACCGGGCATGACCCGTGAGTTAAATTGAATAAACTAATAATAATAAATATTGATTAGCAATCTTTCGACTAAAACCATGGGGTCATTGTTCAACTTCATCACATGCCAATTACATAGACGGGAGAATTTTTCGGAAGTCTCCATACAAAAAATATCCTCATTGCTTGAAATATGACCACAGAATAATGAATAATGTTCAACTGAATCTAGGAAAGGTAAATTAAAGTGTTTAGCGCGATACCACCTGTAAAAATTCTTCCATACCTAATGGAAGTTAACATGATAAGTCTCTGATTATATTTTAAAATTGAAATGGTTTTCTCATTCCGAGCTGCTAGTTGCATGTCAGTAATCGATTGATGAAATACCTTTTCTACAAGCAAACTAGTTCGGTTACATTGAAACTAGAATAGAATTAAATAATAGAAATTCTTTACTGCACACCAATCAAACAAAAATTATAACAACTGGTATACTAGACAATTTAATGTGATATCACTGATCAAGGGGTATGTAATTTATTATTTTACTTTTTGCTGCAAAGTTGCTAGTGTAACTGGATAGATAGATAGATAGATAAATCTTTATTGTACACCAAAACTTATAAGATATATACAAATATAAAATGCTAAATATAATATGAACCGTACAATGGGCGGTCTTATCGCTAAAAGAGCGATCTCTTCCAGACAATCTTTGGATGGAATGGATTAAAATTAGACAGATAGACGGCGCTGTAATTTAAATGTAAAATAAACTGGCCAAGTGCAAGTCGGACTCGTACTAGTAGGGTTCCGTACCACACTACAGTATTTAATAAGATCGAGCAAAAAATACCACTATCATTTTTCGCCAGCAAAAATAATAATTAATAAACATTTTATTTCTTATAACGCCATCTAACGTCTACACTACACATACATCATCTGTGAAAATTTCAACTGTCTAACTATCACGGTTCATGAGATACAGCCTGGTGACAGACGGACAGACAGACAGACAGACAGACAGACAGACAGACAGACAGACAGACAGACAGACAGACAGACAGACATACAGACAGACAGACAGACAGACAGACAGACAGACAGACAGACAGACAGACAGACAGACAGACAGACAGACAGACAGACGGACAGCGGAGTCTTAGTAATAAGGTCCCGTTTTACCCTTTGGGTACGGAACCCTAAAAAAGGATCACAGAGTAATAAATAAAAAACTGGCCAAGTGCGAGTCAGCATCGCGTCTCTTATCGCACACTTAGGGAGGGTTCCGTACAATACGAAACAAAACAGAGATTCAACCTCATATATTTGATTAATTGATATTACCAAGAATATTTGGTTTGGTCGCGAAAGACGGGGCTCGTTTACTAGCGCCATCTATGTCATTTTTCCGAAACTAATTAGATAGATGGCGTTTAAAAACCCCTTTTTTTGAATGGGGACCCCCTTTAATTTTTAACTTTATTTTGTTTTTAGTATTTGTTGTTCTAGCGGCAACAGAAATACACCATCTGTGAAAATTTCAACTGTCTAAATATCACGGTTAATGAGTTATAGCCTGGTGACAGACGGACAGACAGACAGACAGACAGACAGATAGACAGACAGACAGATAGACGGACAGCGGAGTCTTAGTAATAGGGTCCCGTTTTACCCTTTGGTACGGAACCCTAAAAACTAAAAAAAACTACCTTGATATTACGCTTGTACCTTTCAGATCAAATTTTGAGGTATGTATCTCCATACATCAAGAAATACTCATCAGGATCTCGATTAATGGAGACCAAATGGCAAATATAATCAAACCTTAACAAAATCTAACAAACAAGCAATTATCCAAAGTGGTTAATAAATGAGTTCTGAGGTAACTAACACACACAAAAAAATGCAATTTAATCGAGAATTTCCTTTTTTATGAAGTCGGTTAATATTAGAGTAGATGCAGTATTGTGATTCTATAACGCGTTTAAATGACGCAGACTACGTTATTGTCCATTACAAAGTAGAGGAAGTACAGATTGAGAACTATAAACATAACTGACTGTAAGTGGTAATAGAGATGGCTATAGAACACTATTGTCGGCTGAACCCTTCGAGCATTTACCAATGGAGATGTTAACGTTGTAATCCGCAAACATTTTTTTCTACCGATACTTACAGGGGACGAGGTAAACACGCATTGCACACACACAAATCACTCACTTTAACGATCCCGCACACTACCTTGAAACACGCACATAGGATTTGCTCCCGGGAATTCCCGAGAATTTCAGTACCGGGAATTCCCGGTACTGAAATTTCATCGTCCTCAGTACCGGGAAATGAAACCCATTTCCCGGGAATCCCGGTACTACAAAAATATATCCTAAAATATTAAATTTTTACTTTTTTATTCCTATTAACTTATATCTAAGTACATCAATTAGCATAATTTTGATGTACTTTTATGTATAATAGTAAAACTGAGTTGACAACACTGGAACTTTCATACATCTTCAGAAACTCTGCTTTCGTGGGTTTCGTTCGTTCTATATATTGTTTTGTGGCGAAAAGTATGTATTTATGTGCGTTATGTAATAACAACTTCGAAAATACTACCCTGTAACTACTGCGATTGGTTCCGGATTTACGTAGTTAATCAACATAATCTTATCCAAGTTCATGGGGAGACCAATGCGTTAAAAATAATCAGCTGGGCCGTTCAGCATAATGTATAACTCTTCCAGCGTTTCTGCCACGATGACTATGTCATTCGCAAATCGCAAGTGTGAGAGATACTCGCCGTTTAAATTAATGCAACGTCCTTTCCAGTCCAGCATCTTGTACAAATCAGCCAGTGCATTTGTGAACAATTTGGAAAATATAATCTCACACTACAATGTATGGGGATAGTTTTAGACTGCCGGTTTTCAGAGACACTCAGCACTTGAATATATCGCCAATCGACTTGGGCTCGCTGTAAATATTCCAGAGCAGAGACCTGGTCGGTTCGATAGTGATAGAGGCCTACTCAAAGTCCATAAACGCTAAGTAAGGAGCCAATTATACTAACTGGTCTTTTTTATTATTTGCCAAATATATACTGGTGCCGTATCCTCCCCGAAATCCAAGCGACTTTCAGTAGCTGGAATTCGTAGTCATTGTGCAAGTTGGTTTGAGGTTGGTAGTTCTTCAGAAGAGGTTTTCTCTCTTTTGAATATTAACATGACGACACTCGGGAGTGTCGAACTCCAGAGGACAATATCAAAGATAAGCTGGAGCTCTTTGATTACAGGTTGTCCCGCTGCTCTCAGGAGCTCAGGAGGATAAAAGTCAGAAGGATAAACATTTTCAAAAATCTGTCAGACAAGTTCCTAGTAGACCTATCAGGAACCGCTGAAACAGACCCTATGTGGTGATAATCTCGATGCGATTTTAATGTCGTGTACGCATTTCCAACATTTACGTTTGTTTCGCTAACGCTAACTATGGTAAAATCCATTCGCATGATAATATAATTAATAAAACATTTAAAATTCTATTTCGAGTTTTTGATATGAAAGAAACAGGGTTTCAGTTCTGTTAAGGCTGTGATTTACATGTACAACAAATTATTTTTTCCAGTACCGAAAGTATCCAATTTCCCGGTATTTCCCGGTACTGGATCTACTCCAGTACCGGGAAATACAAATCCGGTTTTAGTACCGGTACTGCAAACCCTACACGCACACAGTATTAAAAATACAGCGTAGTTACGCACGCTCATATGGCCAAAAATGGCTATATGGCCAGCAGAGGGGTACGCCTTGCGTTAACATCTCCTTCGGTAAATGCCCGAAGGCTGAACCTAGATAGATAGACACTTTATTGAACATCTTATAAATAACTAGCGACCCGCGTCGGCTTCGCACGGGTAGAGCATATTATCATTACCGTGGAGTAAGTTGTCATTACCGTGATACATATTGTCATTACCAAGTCTCTAAAGATTTTTATCTTAATATAAAAATATAAATTTAAATAAAAAAATTATATGAAAAATTATTAAATTATGGCTTTTTCGTTTATGAGAATAAAATAATGAAGATGGTAAAAAAACTAAAACAACCGACTTCCATGCCCCAAGAGTCGATTTTAGTAGCGAGTTTGAGACGTTTATCGTCATATCTCTGGAGGTACTTATCAAATCTCGATGAAATTACAATGGAACCACCTCAGAAACGTACCCTACCGATTAAAAAAAGAATTATTCGAATCGATTCGGAATAATCGCGTTTTTCAATTTCAAATGACGGAATAATCGTAAGTCAAAAATTCAATTGACGAAATTTTCACGTAACATACAAACAAAAGAAAAAAAAACATACAGACGAATTGAGAACCTCCTTCTTTTTGGAAGTCGGTTGATGAGGCCTCAAGTTAAATCTATATGTAGATATTACAATCTGTCAATATATAAAAAATAATAAAATATAAATAATATAATAATATATATAAAACATACAAAATAACTATTTTTATATTTTTTATCAATTTATCAAAACTGCATATTTCTCAGGAATTATATGGGTAATTCCTCATATACTCAGACTATCATAAAAAATAAAGACAGATTCTTCTGAACTTCGTTCACTCGGGTGTTCGGCACAAATCTGTCTGATATATACCTGCATCAGTTTGCATTAGTTTGTTGCTTCGAGTATGATTTAACGTCATCCACAATCATCGTCACATTTCAATCAATTTACACAAAATCTTAACGTATTATTATACACATAAACCTTTCGCATGAATTACTCTTTCTATATGTGAAAACCGCGTGAAAATCCGTTCAGTCGTTTTTGAGTTTATCGCGATCAGGTTTCTCAATTCGACCGTATATATGTTTTTTTTTTTATGTTTGTTCGCGGATAACTTCGTCGTTTATGAACCGATTTCAATTATTATTTTTTTGTTGGAAAGGAGATATCCCAAGTGTGGTACCATGGTAATTTTATTGAGGTTTGATAAGTATCTTCAGAGATATGGAGATAAACACCTCAAAATTGGTACTGAAAATTAATAGTGCGGCATTGAAGTCAGTTCTTTTTAGTTTTTTAAACGATCTTATTTTGAGTCGGTTAAAAATAGAGCTTTAGCCGATTTATTCTATTCAAAAACGTGGTTCAACATCAACTTCAACATTTTTTTTAAAGATAAAGCTTACTAGTATGCGTTGTGCAGATTACTAGTATTCTTGTTAACCCCTCCAACTGAGATAATTCATATGCTTGTGTCTGGAGTGGGTACACGTCAATAGTGCAATGGGTGGGGATCGAGTTGAAGACCTCTCAATCGCCAGGCCGACACTTTAGCCATTGGGTCATTGCCGTTTTTTGAACTGGCTTCGGTATACTATACCCTATACTATATCACGACCAGATCGGAGACGTTTTAAGGAAAGGCCAAGTCAAAAGTACCTATAACCGGCGAGCATGTATGAAGGCGCTCATGAAAGTGGAAGAAGCGAAGGAGGTATGTCAGGATCGTAGCATGTGGAAAGAAGTAGTCTCTGCCTACCCCAACGGGAAAAAGGCGTGATTGTATGTATGTACTATAACCCTAGGTATTATACTAGAAGACTGTATCTACCGTCTACTGATAGAGAATTAAGCTCGTCGAGCACAACTTCGACCGTTTCTCGATTGTCCTGCTCATCAGAGACTAATCTGTAGCAAAATATATAGTTTTAGAAGATTTCCAACTACCCTCACGCTGCGACTGGGCTCGATAGTATAAAAGCGGACAGCGAGCGGGTATCAGGGACAGTCTTCGTGTGGCCGTCGTAATAAATAAAATAATAAATAAATCTTTATTTCAGGTAACTTATGTTAACATGAAATGCTATACAAGACCCATATTATTCATAAATACCTTACAGACTAGCATACTTATAATATACTTATTTACTTTTTTTTAAATGTTCGGTCGTCGCGGTTTTGTTTTTAGCTTAGACACATTATGTAACTGTTATTATGTTCAGGTTCTGTGGCATTATATAACTGTGGGAATTGTGATAGTGTTTATTTTTTTAGCCTTTTTCACTTCTGTTCGCTAAGAGTAGCTATAATCCTTGAAGAGGCTGGATAAGCGAAGATTTGTTTGCAATGCGCTTCGCTTCCCACGGTAAATGAAACAATGGCGCCGCTAAAATGCTGCAAGTTGTTTTGATAGGTACGGTATAATTTTATTGTACCTACAACAATTATAGCGCAAAAAATTATCTCTTGTTCAATTTTATGTCTTATATACTATCTCGCCTGGTGGTAAGCGATGATGTGGTCGAGTATGGTGAATATGATAGGCCTATAATTGAGGATCGTTTAAAAACCTAAAAGAACCGACTTCAAACGTCGCGCTAGGCAAAGTAGCCAGTACGCCAGACATAGTTACTATTATATAATCTGTGCCAGTAGTTAGTAGTATGTCGTCGAGATAAATAAATGCATCGTAATACAAATGTTGAATGAATGAATGAATGAATGAGTGAATGAATGATAACTCTTTATTGTACACCAAAATTAAATAATAAACATCATTAAAAAATTATATATTAGTACAATGGGCGGTCTTATCGCTCAATCGATATCTTCCAGACAACCTTAGGACGGAGTGAACAGTACGAATATGTAAAGGGCTAAGGTGTACATTTAACATTTTTGAGATCATAAAATGAATAAACATCCATTTCAAAGTCATAAACATAAATATTTATTTCATAACATATATCTACATAAAATACATATATACAAATAAAACAAATTTAAATACATATGCATAATATATAAACATACATACACATACAAATATATAACAGTTTTAAGAAATACATGAGAAACTTAGCTAAATAATCATCAATACCGGTTTGTGTTAAGTAGATTTTTTTTAGTTTTTCTTTAAAAGTATAAATTGAGGGAGCGTGTCGAATTGTAACAGATTGTTGATATATTAAAAACTTTCAAACAGTATGCCCTAGTATTAATTGTTAATATTATTAATATTAATTATTATGCGCCTGTGCTGCCATCACAACACCGTTAGGTTTTGGTGGCAGACTTTCTCCTTGATGGTGGTAAGCTCCTATTTTGGTAGCAATTCAGGCGGGACATCGATATGACGCTTCTACTACCTGTGGACGAACACCCGTGCTGGTATTTGAGCCCGCGACCTACCATTTAGAAGTCAAACCAACGTGGCTCTAAAAATACACAATCAAAAAACACATATTCGATAGGCATCTGTTCGTTTTTATAATTGCAATTAGATTAGTATCTATTCAGTTTTAAATTAAAATATTGTTGTATAGAAAAGCATAACAAATGTATGTACAAACAGAATTACAACATAATTTTAAATTACATATTCTGCTATAATTATTAACATCACAGTATCTACGAACTAATTTCAAAGCTCTGTACTGTCTACATATATACTACTCTAACATTGTAACACACATTTGCAAATGGTTAAGGACCAGAGAAGGTCCCTGTAACCCGCAATACCGGCTTCTAGGAGACCTAGTGCTGGGTACAGAGGTCAGCTAAGGTACTATCCATACTTCATTGAAAATATAAACTGTAACTCTATTGCAGTATGTACCAACACCAATTTGTAGACTTAAATAAAGTTTTTTTTTTTTTATATATGAACGGCGTAATTCACACTTCGATATTTCTAGGTTATTACTTGGGTAATATTATTTTGTCTACCCTAAACAAACGTAGTGTAGGACGCCCTCCAGCTAAGTAGAGCGACGATATATATACGCAAGTTGGCTGGCAGCGGTTGAAATCTAATACCTGAAGATCGAGCTCAGTGACGTGTCATACGAGAGGCCTATGTCCGGCTGTGGACAAAAATTGACTGATAATAATGATGATTATGATGAAATTATAGGTACTCATTGAGCCTTGTGGCAAGTCCGTCCGTTGACAAACAGCATTTTACAGGCCAATAGAGGGGTAACGACAACTCGCGTGCTCTCGGTAATTGTACCTAATTCGATCCTGTGACACGCCCTCTCGACCGTGTTCACTGTAATGTATATAGATATTAGCTGTGCCCCGCGGCTTTGCCTGCGTAACCTATAGCCTAATTTATAGTGCTGGCTATCCCTGTACAAAATTTCAGCTAAATCGATCCAACCGTTTGACCGCCAAGAAGTCCGAAACAAACAAACTGACTTTCACATTTTTATTATTGGTGTTGATGGTGTTGATGTTACAACAATACATTTCTGATTTCTCTTTTCTGGATCGAGATACAGTGAGGTCGCAGAAAAATTTAACGGCGGGAATATGTAAGGAATTTATGATTTTTAAAAGAATTGCCATATATTATGTTTCTTTGAAGTGTCTCACACTTTATATTTTTGTAAATTGTTAATGTATCGAACCGTGGCTTAATTGGCAGAGCACCAGGACGTGTATTTCGGGGGGTGGGGTTCGAGTCCCGTCGGTACGATTAAATTTTGGATTGTGTTTAAGAATTGCCATAGTTATTAAAATTGATATTTTATATTTATTAAAGAAGAATATATTCAAGAAAAAAATATCCATAGTCCTCAAGTTCTTTATCTCGAGGAAGAGATAAAGAACTTGAGTACCTAACATTTTCCAGAAATATTTGCTTTGCGAAATCTCGAGCTGCAGAATTATTCTCAATCATTCGAAAGCAAATTCGGATTCAGAAACTGCCTTTACTTTGACTTGGATCTTTGCAGTTCACAATGCTCCGATCGGTTACTTTTGATTTTTCAATTAGAAAAATCAGTGATTCTAATTGGAAAGGTTTTCGCTACAAAATAGCTCACGGATTTATCAACATTCAAAATTAAAAATGAAGCTTCTGAATCTGAAAGGGTTTCGAATGATTGAGAATCATGGGGCAGAATCTCTATACTGGCATTTTTGTGTTTAAGATTAGTATTTTATTGATGTTACCTATATGTATTTTTTTTCACCACCATAAATAAGTACATATTCAAACGCAGACTCGACTGACTGCAACGTAATGACTTTGCAACGACACATTATGGTCGGCAACGCGTAAATTATTATTATTATTATTTTTTAAATAAAAAAGATTACTCGCAATATGGGTTGCACATTACTAGTATTCTTGATAACCCCTCCAACTAAGCTAAATATGTGTCTGGAGTGGGTTCACGTCAATAGTGCAATGGGTGGAGATCGAGCTCACGACCTCTCGATCGCCGGTCCGACACCTTATCCATTGGGCTATTACCGCGTCGACGCAACCCGCCGTGTGGACTGGCTCGTTATTCGAAAGCTTCCAATTTTCGCGGATCGAAATATCTTCCGAGGGAACAGCAAAACGCGGTTTACAACTTCAATCGAAAACTGTCGGAAACTAAATTCGGCAATCTTCGGGATTTTCCGATTAGAAAACCACAAACTGGACGCTCTTTGTGATTGATTCGAAAGGTGACATATTCCTTTAACGGTGAGATAGTGGTCCAGCGCTTGTCTAACCGACATGAAAACATGAAAAACTATTCGCCTAACAGGCTAAGTAACTACCTACAAAGTTAGTTACTAAATACATTCGATTACGTATTTCCATTATAAGATTTCTAAAAATCAATTTAATGTTTCGTCAGAGGCTGCAACTTGCGCGCCATAATAATGCCAATTTGATTTCTGTATTGTAAATGATATTGCACGGCAGCATGTATTAGATTGTTGTAAAGTTGTAATGCATAGATATATAACCGTATAGTTACTGGCGCATGTATTAAACGAAAATTAAATCCTAATATTTTTTTAACTTTTTTGAGTTATTAATTATTTTTACGAAGTATTTTTGTAATTTTCCTGTATATCGAATTACAATATTTTCTTTATTTTTTCTGTGAATCTCCCTGATTCTCAGTTCAATCGGATACATTCAAATACGGAAGCGTCATTTTGAATTTGGAATATTTATTATTCCGTGAGCTATTTAGCCGCGGAAAGCTTTCCGATTAGAATCACTGCTTTTTCGAATTGAAATATCAAAAGATAATATGATTTAGACCATTTTTAATTGCAAAGATCTGTTTCAATTTTTGATATTTCTGTGGTTTCAAAGGAGTGGCAGTTTCCGAATCCGAATTCGCTTTCGAATGATTAAGATTTAGGGGGCCGAAATAAAAGCTTGTGCAATAAAAGCTTGTGCACTCTGTGACGTACACACTAAAGACTTCGATCGAATATGAAAAATTACGTTATTGCAAGGATTTTTTAATTTTCAACTGTTATCGACGAATAAGCTGTTCCATTTTGAAATGTCAAAAGGTTTCGATTGGAGCTTTGTAAATTGCAAATTCTGATTCAAAAGAGTGTTTGGAATCCGAACTTCCGATTGATTCGGAAAAACCATCATGTTATACATTAATTACCTACTCATTGTGTATTTATTAACGAAACTGTAACATTCAATGCCTTGCGTTAGGTAATATTGTATTGACATAGAAAAGGTAATAATACTACGTAGTATTGATTAAAAATAGTTGATTTAAGATTTACTGCTATTGCGTGATTCAAAAACACGACTTTCTATTTCACCGGTGTCTTACTAGGGTGCGCGCCAGATAGGTAACTCAGCGCTAAATATCATTAAATTAAATAAGTATATGCAATATAAGAATAAAAGCTTTCTAGTTCTAATCAATAGTAATATTTTCTGTTAATTCAAATGTTAATTGGTCCATCTAGCTGGAAGTACGTAGTAGGTACTATATAAATTCTCTGCGCCTAGGCACCCTACACCACAGAACAGGTCTTACGACATCAACCTCCATGGTTGTACCCATTATTATTATTCTGTGTCCATGGTAAAATTAGATTTTATGAGATGTGGTCGCAACCGAGCTCGGACGAGGAGACCAGAGGAGACTGAGGACGGCGGGTCTACACTTTTTTGTATGTTTACCGAGCCGTTTTCTTATTTCTAAAACACGGCTACCCCAAGATGTGCCATGGGTGAGGCCAATTTCCAGCAGTGGATAGAGATAAGCTGATGATCATTATGATGCTGTAGAAATGTCAATCACTTTAATTTTAATAAATTATGCAAATGTATATCCTTTTGGTCGCGCGTTTTTTTAGGTTTCTACTGAGAAATCGTGCTACACCTTTCAGCTGCATCGTCAGTTACCATCAGGTGAGATTGCAGGCAAAGGATTATTCAGTAATCTGTAAAAATTATTAGATAGATAGATAGATAGATAACTCTTTATTGTTACACCTTCTTAAAACTAACTTACATAGTAAACTTAAGAATAATTTGTTACAATGGGCGGTCTTATCGCTAATAGCGATCTCTTCCAGACAACCTTAGGATGGAGAGGATAGAACATGTGACTAATGACGGGTGTATCTCGCAACTCTAAACACTAATCACTTACATATATACCTATAAATAAACTTAACATTATTCTATTATAGAAAGTTATTCATTACATAAAGTTATTCACTACATAATCTTCAGTTTACAGTTCACGTTTACAATCCATTTGTAAAACTAAGTACGGGCATAATTCCGTCAGTTATGGACGGATTAGCAAAATTATTTTTTGTATATTGTTACAAACAATATTCGTTGTAATAATTATTTTTGTTAGCAAGAGGTTTGTTTCGAGACGTTCCTTTTTAGGTTTCCGAACCCAAATTTTATTAATTGTTCTACTGCTGCCATCTTGTATCGAGTAGCAAACATAACATTCCATAAATTATTTCATCCGTTTTTTTATAGAGAAACTTAAGTACATATTAGTTAATTTGATACCTTAGCGTTTCTTTTTCAACCATATTTCTATTTTTTTCTCACCAGCTTTTAAATATTAAACCGATTACAATACAATATTTGCAATATTATTGGTAAAAAAATTATAACAGCGACATCTGTAAGCAATTTTACGAAGCCTAACTAGACTGAGAATGCTGACTCTTTTATCTAAAGCTGCAACTTAAATAGGCTAGGTGGCGCTTCTATAAATCAGGGAACAATATGCAAATATAAAATAATTTAATAAACCCTAGGCGAAATAAATATTATAAATTTTGTGTCTATATTTAAAGTTATTGGAGTAACTTAAACTTTATGTAACAAAGAACCTAATACAATACATGGTCTTGGGCTAGGCTAAGGTGCCGGTCATTTGAACATGTACAAAATTAATAAAGGATAACAAATAAAATACCTACTAAGAATTTAAATTTCTATACCGGCTTCTAGGTACTAATTATAATAGGTAATAAATAACAACAATTGTTAAGTACGTTCCGCTAATGCATATCAAACTGTACATTTTATTAAAATTAGGAAGAATGTAGTATACTTAGCAATTACACAAATTAGCCACAAAGCTATAAAAATACGTAAAATTATATGCATTATTAGTATTGCAAATAACTTGAAAATGCAAGACCTCGCTCCATTTACATGTCTGTATTTCTGTACATGCACAAGACAACCAAAATCGGGGTCGCACGTATTGTATCGATCAGCAATACCTTGCTAAATATCTGATGCTGTTTGTAAAATCGTTTTGATTGATTGATGTTCGTGTTTTTTTAACCGACTTCCAAAAAGGAGGTTCTCAATTCGTCTATATGTTTTTTTTGTGTATGTTACGCGATTACTCCGTCAATTGTGAACCGATTCGAATGATTATTGTTGTAATCGGTAGGATACGTTTCCGAGGTGGTCCCATTGTAATTTTATCGAGATCTGATTAGTATCTCCAGAGATATGACTATAAACGTCTCAAACTTGCTACTGATATTGACTCGTGGGGCATGAAAGTCGGTTGTTTTAGTTTTTAATCTATCTTAATTATATGTGTCTGTATTGTAAATGTTGATTAACCTGTAAGTGGTTTTAGATAATTGATGAACAAAACAGTCCGTGTCCCAGCAGTAAAAAATATAATTACATATCATTAAATATCACAAATGGAGTATAGTTTGGGTCTTCAAATCGCGAATGAAAAGGTATATTCTAGACAAGCGTGCTACATCATCGATCACATCTTCACTTAACATCATTTGAGATAGTGGTCAAACGCTTGTTAATCAACTATAAAAAAAAAGTGATTCGATATAGCTATAAGATCGTTAAAAAAACTAAAAATAACCGACTTCAATGCCGCGCTATTAATTTTCAGTACCAATTTTGAGGTGTTTATCTCCGTATCTCCAGAGATACTTATCAAACCTCGATAAAATTACCATGGTACCACACTTGGGATATCTCCTTTCAAACAGAAAAAAATTAACAAAATCGGTTCATAAACGACGAAGTTATCCGCGAACAAACATAAAAAATATATATATATATATACGGTCAAATTGAAAAACCTCCTCCTTTTTTTGAAGTCGGTTAAATAGTACAGGCCCTATATTCCAGAGACGGATATTTCTTCTTATTTTTTCTGTTTGTTGAATGTATCGTAGTACCCACCTAGGTACACTTTTTTTTTAATTTTTTTTTTATTATGGCTCCACACGATTAGTGTATTTAGCCAGTATCAAGTATTGAAATTCTTTAAGTTTTTATGAATTTGAGTCGTAGAGATGGGTTAAAGTCACATTTCAGGTCAGTTTTCAAGTAAAAGTCTAGTCGAAGTCATACCTTCAGTAAAGATATGGTGTTTACTGAAGATTTTCAGTGGAATTTTGGTGAGAACGCAAATAGCATGTTTTTCAACATTGTGCTGTTTCCCTACACTCGCACACATTCACCGGCACTTAATGGTTAATAATCCACATTTATTACACATTAACTCGCGGAAGAACACAAGTTTTAGGAAAAAATACAATGAGACCACACACACTCTTCCACGTTCCCGCCAAAAAACCAGGTACACTTTATATCACTACTAGTAAGTTACTGTTACCTAAACAAAATCTTAAAATACCACAAAGTATTTGCAGCAAAAAGTCCATAGCAACGTGCAGCTCGGCTGGAACAAAAATGTGGTCTAGACAACTTTAGACTTGAATAACTCTAGTAAACTAGAAAGACAGACATACACCACAGCAATATATCTAATGTTTAATTGAAGGTCGCTTAAAAGTAAAAAAAAACCGACTTCAAATGCCGCCCCATTCATTTTAAACCGACTTCCAAAAAGAAGGAGGTTCTCAATTCGTCTGTATGTTTTTTTTCTGTGTATGTTACGCGATTGCTCCGTCAATTCTGAGCCGATTCGAATGATTCTTTTTGTAATCGGTAGAGTACGTTTTTGAGGTGGTCCCATTGTAATTTCATCGAGATCTGAGAAGTATCTCCAGGGATATGACGATAAACGTCTCAAACTTGCTACTGAAATTGACTCGCGGGGCATTGAAGTCGGTTGTTTTAGTTTTTTACTATCTTAATGATCACTAGCAAGTTTGAGGTGTTCATCTCAATATCTCATTGTAATTTCACCAAGATCTGATGAGTATCTCCACTCATCAGATCTTGGTGAAATTACAATGGGACCAAACTGGAAGTATACACTCTCAAACAATAAATAATTTTCAAAATTGGTTAATATTATTTAACGACGGAGTTTTGCACTCTGATTCTCATTCACTCGGATATATTTCAATTCTGAAGCTTGATTTCGAATTTTTAATACCTATTGATAAATCCGTGAGCTGTTATGTCGCGGAAACCTTTCCGATAAGAATCACCGATTTTTTCGAATTCGTATATCAAAAGTAACCGATCGCAGCATTGTGAATTGCAAAGATGCGAGTCGAAGTAAAGTTACGGACACACCGCAGCGTCCTGCGTGCGCGATCTAGGCGGCAATCAGATAGCGCAGTAGTATTTGTACCGACTGGTGCACACCAAACCCGATCAGAAAACAATTGAAAGTACTGAGATCGCGCACGCAGATCGCAGGACGCCGCGGTGTGGCCGTACCTTAAAGGCAGTCCAAATCTGAATTTGCTTTTGAATTATTGAAAATAAAGTAACCCTGCTATAGAATAAATTGGTAACAAACATTTAAAAAAAGTCGAATTGAAAACCTACTTTTTGAAGTCGGTTGATAACATAACAGTGGTATGGCGTGCAATTCTTAGAAGTACAAATAATAAATAGTACGATAACCACTTAACATCGCATAGGACGGTTGTGTCTGCAATAAAAATACAATCTCTAATAACCTTAAACAACGTTAATAATATTTTATGCATTTAAGACAGGTAAGCGGTTGTTAGAATAATAATAGAAAACACTTTATCATACAGAAACAATGCTTACATTACAATAAATGATAACAATAGCGCATCAACTGCCGGTTAGAGTAACGACTGCATTTAATACTGTTTGAGAAAATTAGTCTTATACCTCTCGCCTGGCGGTACGTGATGATGTTCGAAGATGGTGAAAACGATAGGCTTTGAATAGTCTGACTCTCAAAGGCTGTGTGCTGCCGGAACTTTTTAGAGGGCCCGGTTGCGTAATCAGGAGAACGGTCGGCTTTGTTGCCAGAGGTACCGAGTTCCCAAAGCCGTGCACCAATGGATTTTTCTATCGAAAAATGTATGTGCGCTTTTCACAGTGGCTCTCCGGTGAAGGAAAAAACATCGTTAAGAAACCAGCAACCCCCGCATGGTGGTAGGACACTATCTAGTGTCCGCCTGGCTAGCTACCACCCTCAAGTTACAAAATCTGTCGCCATACATCTAATGTGTTCCGGCAGCTATCCTTGAGAGCCAGTTCCCATTCTAGGCCTAGCGTGCTTACCATCTTCGACCACATCATCACTAATCAACAGGTGAGATAGTGGTCAATCGCTAGCTTACAAGATGTAAAAAAAAAAACACCGTAAGGTTTTGGTGGCAGATTTTCTCCTTGATGGTGGTAAGCTTCTTTTTGGTTGCAAGCAAGTCGGAACATCAATATAATGCTTCTGTCATTACTACTACAACTGTCTATAACATTTAGATGTTAAATTGATGAGTCTCGAACGCCCTGTGATTTTACTAGCCGATTCGCTCGCCCATGAGAAACACATTAGTGAAACCACTGCAAAGAACATTAGTGACGGTTAAAATTTGATTGTCTCGGAGCCAGGGTAACGAGCACAAAAACTCCACAACGACAGTTTTTCATTTTTTTAACACGCTTTTATTATCTTAGTATATGTATGTTTATTTGCATAGGAGATCAACTTGTAAGAGGATTACGACATTCGCTTCAAAAACTCATTGGTTCAGATTATGACACAGCGAGTTATTGGAAACCCAATGCACCACTCCGTGAAATTACATTTTCAACCGGCTTCGACATTACAAGTTTTACAAAGAATTGCTACGTAGTAATAGCAGGAGGAAGCAATAATCATAATCCCTTTGAATTTCTTCTCTATCTGAATATATGGCTAACACGGACAACTTTTACAAACATCATAATATCTGAAACACCATATAAGTGTCTCGGGGAGAAGAAATTAAATTATGAACTAAGATATATATGCCACAAATATCCTCATGTTACCTATATGGACATGGACTACCAAAGGTACATACCTCACCAAAAACAATTCCCACTACACCTCTGCCAATCTTTACATCGAGCAATACTGCGTATCGATAGTATGGGGAAACTGCAGAAATTCAGACATGCAGTGAAACATGATGCTACCTGTCAAACTAAAACAGTTGCTGATGTATGTACTCAAACCACTGATTCTGATATTGCCCATTCTGATAACAACAGCAATGATACCAATGTCAGACCGATAGAAGAAAATAAGGCCAACCATAATTTATTTCGTGTTTAATCATATAATGATCCTCCATCAGAATATAAATGGACTCTTAAATAAATCTGACATGATTATGGTATGCCTAGATGATTTTAATAAAAATAATAAGCAAATAGATATATTGTGCTTTACGGAACATAATATGACTACAAATGATTTAACACGGTTACATGTAACGGATTTTGTACTAGGTTCTCACTCTTGCAGAAATAATAGGCATGGTGGTTGCTGCATATTAGTAAAATATGGTTTGGATTTTAAAAATTTAACAGATATCGTACAAAAGTCCAAACCTAACAAAATAGAACGTGCCGCAATAGAATTAACTACTCATAAAGTATATATTGTCTGCATTTACAGGCCTCCCAATGTTAAGGTAATCAATACTGATGTGTTCCTTGAAGTTTTAAATGACATCTCATTTATATTAAATAATAAAAAATCCAAATCAAAAATTATATTATGCGGTGATTTCAATATTGACATTCTTAAAAATAATAAGCTTAGTCATGACTTCCAGAATACATTACTAGGACACAACATGAAATTACAAATATTATGTTTCTTTCAAGTGTTTCACAATTTATATTTTTGTCAATTGTTAAACACAATCCAAAATTTCATCGTACCGACGGGACTCGAACCCGCACCCCCCGGATTACACGTCCAGGTGCTCTGCCAATTAAGCTACGGTTCGATCCATCGATACGACGAAATTAGTGGATTGCATTTGTTAACCCAATTATGCATTGGTGGCGCCATCTATGACTACTTATTACGTAAGTTAATCATTCGGAAGAAATCATTACGGTTTTCAAATCCGACGAGAGATGTTGCACTGCGTAAATCAAATATTATGTTTCTTTGAAGTGTTTCACACTTTATATTTTTGTCAATTGTTAAACACAATCCAAAATTTTATCGTGCCGACGGGACTCGAACCCGCACCCTTGTGGATAATATGGATAAAAGCGCACCCACTGTAGCTTTATTTATGCATATGACCAAAGCGTTTGACCATGTCAACCATGAGATACTTCTTCAGAAATTAGATGCTTACGGAGTAAGAGGCATTACAAATGAACTGATCAGGTCATATCTAAATAACAGAACACAAATTACGCATATACATAACATTTGTCCTTTAACAAAAACTAAAAAAAACTACTCGTCGAAACCCCGAAATATTCTAAATGGTGTACCACAAGGTAGTATCCTGGGAGCGTTACTACTCCTTATTTATATTAATGACTTACCAAGGGTAACGGAACATGCTTTGACTTTTTTTGCTGATGATAGTACTATATTATTTAAAATGAATAAAATAAATATAAATAATCTAAATAAGACTATTAATTCAACTCTGACATCTACAATAAACTGGCTTGACATGAATAATTTGAAAATTAACCTGGACAAAACGAATATTATAAATTTTAGACAACGACCAATACGGCAGCTTAATATTGACATTAATTATCATGGAAAAATGATTGACGAAGTTGAATCAACAAAATTCTTAGGCTTGGAAATTGACAATAAAATGACATGGAAACAACACATAACATTGGTAACAATTAAAATAACGCAATTTTCATATGCATTATATAAACTGAAAAAAATTTCAAATCTGTCTACTTTATACACAGCATATCATGGCTTTGTAGCATCGACCCTAAGGTATGGTGTTATATTTTGGGGCTATTCAACTGATAAAATAAAAAATTTCGGAGCGCAAAAAAGATGCATTCGATCTATGTGTAATCTCAAACAAACAGATTCCTGTAAAGATTATTTATATTAACTTTCCCATGTGTGTACATAAGAGAAGTAGCACTTTTTGTCAAAAAAAATCCTGAGCGTTTCATAAAATTTGATGCTGGTAGTAGACGAGAAAATAAAATTAGAAATCATACCTATAAAACCCAACTATTGAAAAAAAGTGTATTCTGTATGGCACCATTGATCTATAACGCTATTGCTTACTCAATTCGAGACATCATTAATGTCTTTAAAATAAAGCTTAATGAATTTCTCATCATCAAGGCGTACTATTCTGTTGACGACTTTTTTAAAGATAACAATGTGATTCTAAATTTTTAATATTTGACACATCGATGTAATTATTATTTTATGTTGCAATTAATATCTATGATTTCGTAAAAAGGATTAATATTTTAATTTTAAAATTATCGTGAATTTGTAACATTATTATTGTTATATACCGGCTGTAATTCACGTACCTTTAGTCGAATTTTCTCGACCTAGGTTTCGAGCGAGTCAGTCGCTCTTCCTCGGGAGTGAGGTCACGCGGTGAGATCGCGATGTTCAGTGTGAACAAGAAAGGTCGAGAAAATTCGACTAAAGGTACGTGAATTACAGCCGGTATATAACAATAATAAGGATTTATATTATTATAGTACTTAACACTTTAATGCTTGTATACTGATAAAGTAGGAGACCTAGTGACACTAAAATTGTAATTTTAACACTAACAACTCTGTAACCTAGGGACACAAGCTGAATAAATTCATTCATTCATTCATTCATTCATGCATGTACGGGAATCTTTGACCTTGATTTTCACCCCTTTCAAAACGTCGGATAAATTTGAAGCTTTGTAAACTTAGCAACGACTGATGACAATGCAATCATTTAATAGTTAGTCTGATTATCTTTTCTAGGATCTCTAGGGTTAGCGATATTTTTAGGGTAGCTAGAATTGTAAAGATCTAAGGGTCAGTCATACCGTGACGCGACTCGACGCGACGATGCATTTGGAGTCGCGCGGCGCAGGGCGGCGCAGGAAACGCGCGACGCCACCAAATTATCTCAATGCAATTTGTATTTTATTGTGTAGGTAATAAAGTGCAATTGTTTATCACGCGGTTCAATTGTTTCTTCCCGCTGCACCGCGCGGCGCAGCCTGAAGCCGCCGAACTAACCCAATGAAATGTGTATCTTTTTGTATAGTAACTAAAATTATTTTTTGTAATACTCTCTTAATAAATGCGCGCCGCGTCGCGTCGCGGTCTGAGCCGACCCTAATAGATGCCACAATTTCTGACACAGGAAAACTTCATTGACGAGAGTCTAGTTAATCTCGTTCCCTCGTAAGTACAATTAAAATACCATAAGCTGTTAGCGTGAACTGTACGAGTTTTTATAATAAACTGATCTTAATAAATTAATTAATTTCCATAACACACCTACCTATCATATTTATTGAGAAAAACTGACAATTATTTATGTATGTAGGTATATTAAGAATTGAATGACTCATACTTAGGTATTTGCACACTATGTTTGTCACAGGCGGTAAGATTATCTATATATCATATCGATGTTCCGCCAGACTCAATCTGATTAAGATGATCTGCTGCCATATCCTTACAGAGTTTCAGCAGGTCATAGCTCTTGCGAGTCAGTGTATTCCAGGCTTAGCATGTTCATCATATTAGATACCATTATCGCTTACCACCAGTCGATATGGTTTTTTTTTTTTTTTTTTATTTATTTATTCGATTAAAACGGTATCATACCAATTACATTAATCTAAATCATTATTACATTATTACACAAAAGTTAAAAAATTATATAAATATTAGAAAATGTCAATTAAAATATTAAAAAAAAAAAAAAAATGTCATACAAATAAAAATATCAAAAAATTGTTTAAATACACAGTCAATTAAGAAATTTAAATAGTCATACTTTCAGGCATCGTTCTCACAGAACTCCAGGCAATTCAACATTATCTTCGGCCATCCATCCATCCATGGTTGTGAAACGCTAGCTTATAAGACATGTTACCTATTCCCATTCGGCACGATCACTTGCATAAGTTATGGAAAACGGTATAGACAAGTAAATACAGTTAGGTACACAGAGATTTACATGTTAGATTTTTTCCTTCTAAATTGCCTTATCCGATCGCATTGTCATTGAGCGCTTTCACCAGCTCAATTCTAGCCAGAAGTTGCCAGCCACAGAACGTGCTACCTGATGTGCCTTACAATCCGAAATTGAAATAAGCTGAACCTATTTTAAATAACCGGCCAAGTGCGTGTCGGGCGACGCGCAGTGTAGGGTTCCGTAGTAGCCCGTTATTCAATGCAAGTCCTTACCCGTTATAAACAAGCAACTAGGTACTTTGTCTTTGTCACTTTAAAGGATTTATTCGAAGGATTTTGTATTTGGTACAAAATTATCCCACACCTAAGTTCGTAAATGGAGCATTCAATCGAAAAATGGTGTTGGCAACCCTTAAGTCATTTTAAAAGACCTATTCAACGATACCCCACACAATGGGGTAGACGACGAAAAAAAATTAATCCTCACTTCTCATGGGAGCTACCGTAAAAAATAATAATTTTCAAAATTTTATATCATCACTTTGTTGGCGTAATTTATATACATACCCCTACAAAATTACAACTTTCTAGTATAAACGGTTACTAAGAAGCAAAACCTCGGACAGACAGACAGACGGATATGACGAAACTATAAGGGTTCCTTGTCAGGACTACGGAACCCTAAAAAAGTAGTAAAACACGCATGGACTAAAGAATAAACCCCTGGTTCCAGCATTTGATTCTCGTCTCCATTCAGTAACTATTATATAATCTGTGCCAGTAGTTAGTATTAACTAGTAAGTCGTCAAGATAAGTAAATGCATCGTAATACAAATTTTGATATATTAAAAACGGCTCGGCCGATTTCGTTAAAATTTAAATGGGACCGGACCTCCTGGTAACCCTTTGAAACAAAAAAATAATTTTCCAAATCGGTTTAGGCATCTTCAAGTAATCGGTGAAAAAGATTCCGACGAATTGAGAACCTCCTCCTTTTTTGTGAAGTCGGCTAAAAAATATATCAAATAAATAAAAAATCAATTATGATTTTAAATTTACGTTGTTTTGTAGTTAATTTGTTAGAAGGCTAATAAAAGCGTAAATAATACCAAATCACGTGGACACGGTACACTGGTCAGTCCTATATTATTACCAAAAATTCGAAAAAAAAACTAAAGAAAAACTACCTATCAGCTTAAGAGGTCTGAGACGAACCACTTTTTCAAGTCGATAAAAACGTAATACCACATATGGGGGCAATAACACCTGCACCGGGACGTTATATACCAATACCGATACGGTTCATAACCCCTTGTTTCCCATGTTTGTTTTGGGTACAAAACCCTAAACACATGGAATAATAATAAAGATAGTTTAAAAACTAAAACAACCGACTTCCATGCCCCGCGGGTCAATTTCAGTAGCAAGTTTGAGACGTTTATCGTCATATCTCTGGAGATACTCATCAGATCTCGATTAAATTACAATGGGCCTACCTTGGAAACGAACCCTACCGAATAAAAGAAGAATGATTCAAATCGGTTCACAATTGACGGAGAAATCGCGTAACATACAGACGGATTGAGAACCTCCTTCTTTTTGGGAAGTCGGTTGAAAAGTAGTCATTCATAATTTTTGGTGTAAATATTACGATACGAAATACAAATTCGTCTCAAATCACAGTTGAGAGAGGCTGCATGTGCCTCAAATCTACAAATTCAGGTAAAGGTATGCAATGTATAATAACATGAGTAATGGCATCCTCGAGCGAACAAAAACGGTGACATACGGAGACTGGTGTTGTTGCTGTAGCGTGGGAATCACGCCATTATCTACGTAATGTGCATACGTTTTGTATATGTGCTACTTTATGACTTAAATCGTTTTTACTGACTTCATAAATAATGTATACATACATATAATCACGCTTTTTCCCGTTGGGGTAGGCAGAGACTACTTCTTTCTACATGCCTACTTTCCATATAATAAATAATTTATGATCGTTTAAAATACTAAAAAAAACGACTTCAAGTGCCACGCTAGTCATTAATCGACTTCCAATAATATCGTTTAAAAACTAAAAAACAACCGACTTCAATGCCGCGCTATTCATTTTCAGTACCAATTTTAAGATGTTTATCTCAATATCTCTGGAGATACTTATCATACCTCGATAAAATTACCATGGTACCACACTTGGGATATCTCCTTTCGACAAAAAAAGAATAATCGAAATCAGTTCATAAACGACGAAGTTATCCGCGAACAAACATAAAAAAAAATAAAAATAAAAAAAAATAAATAATACGGTCGAATTGAGAAACCTCCTCCTTTTTTTGAAGTCGGTTAAAAAAGATGAGGTTCTCTTTTCGTTTGTATGTATTTTTTTTAGGAACAAGTTTGAGGTTATTATCTCTATATCTCTAGAGATACTGAAGATTTCTCGATGAAATTTAAATGGGACCACTTGGGAAGTATTATACCTTGCAAAAAAATATATTTTAAAATCGGTTCAGGCGTCTTCAAGTAATCGGTGAAGATACATAAAAAAATATATTCCGACGAATTGAGAACCTCCTGCTTTTTGTGAAGTCGGTTAAAAAGGAGGTTCTGAGTTGGTGAGAATATTTTTTTTATGTATGTTTAGTAACGTAGTACGTAAGTATTCTGTGGTTCAGTGAACCGATTACTCGAAGACGCCTGAACCGTATAGGAAAATTATTTTTTTTGTGAAAGGGCATATACTTCCCAGGTAGTCCCATTTAAACTTTATCGAGATATGTTCAGTATCTCTAGAGATATGGAGATAAACACCTCAGACTTGGTACTGAAAATAATTAAGATAGTTTAAAAACTAAAACAACCGACTTCAATGCCCCGCGAGTCAATTTTAGGAGCAAGTTTGAGACGTTTATCGTCATATCTCTGGAGATACTTATCAGATCTCGATGAAATTAAAATGGGACCACCTCGGAAACGTATCCTACCGATTACAACAATAATCATTCGAATCGGTTCACAATTGACGGAGAAATCGCGTAACATAAAAAAAAATACATACAGACGAATTGAAAACCTCCTCCTTTTTTGTGAAGTCGGTTAATGACTAGTATGACATTTGAAAGTCGGTTCAGTTAGTTTTTAACGATCTTAAATTATTTGAATAGAGAATAAGAAAGAGAGAAATTTAGATAGATGGCTTTACTTCTATGCGAGAGATCAGGAGGTCAGAGAAGCACGTGGTAGGAGCATATTATATCAATGTTCCGCCTAACTTGCTAAAACTAGCTTACCACTATCACAGAGAAAATCTGCCGTCATAACCTTACGGAGTTCCGGCAGCACACAACCCTTGAGAGTCAGAGTATTCTAGGCCTAGCGTGTTTACCATCTTCGACTACATCGTCTTTTACCACCAAGCGAGGTAGTGGTCAAACTCTAAGCCTATAATAAGATATATAAAAAAACCATTGCAATCTTATCATGTATCACAAGTAGTTACAAATTACAACAGTATCTATTAAAAGCTAGCATCATCGCTTATCACCAGACGACCGACTAGCTTAATCTGTTACCAAACATCACGAAAGAAAATCAATCTATTATCTAAAACAAACACGCCACTGTATCAGTGGCACTGATGCCAAAGTGGCCTTGGTAGACTTTCTCTCGAAGCTCGCTCTCTGGCAAGCCGCGTGTCCAGTACACAGAGTAACACTTCCTCAAGCATCAGTTACAATCATTATACGTGTTAGTGAGGACGTGCACTTAGTCTGTGTCATGGTGAACCGGTAACGAAAATGTGAGTAGAAGTATTTATCGTAGTAAAGGGATGAGAAAGACGCTCGCCTAATGGTAAGCGGTGATATCTGATTTAATATTACAGAGACTGTGGGCTTGTTTCGATGGATCCAGATAACATTTCAGAAAATCATCTGAAATAATCTCCTAATAAAAGTTGCGGTTAAAAGGTACTTTGGGTATATCCTACTAATATTTTAAAGGCGAAAATGTGTGTGTTATGTTTGTTCTTCACGCTAAAACTACTAAACCGATTGAGCGGGTAAAACCGCGGAGCACAGCTAGTCTGCTTTATAAGTAAGTACCAGGGTAACAGGAACCGGTGAAAATGGCTCTGTGGCGAGTAAACCATTGTATTGCCTAATATTTACGCTGTCATCTGTCACTCTCACTGCCACTGCACTGCACCTTTTAATATAAACATGCTATAAACAATGAAAGACGGGCTAGCTGTTGCGCTATGTGAATTGGATAAAATATTGGTGAGATAATGGTCTTTTGCACGTAAAGAAATTAGCAATAAACATAAATTAAAATTTAAAAACCTTTTTTAACACAAGCTTATTGAATAGACGTAATTATCTATAGATAAAAGTACTAATGATAAACCTACATCATTAATAATTATGTAGGCCCAAATTCGACTGTCATTACTTTTTGTCATTACGGATTTTTTACGTCCCTACAGCCCGGGTTCATCATCTGGTCAGCTCGATACCATATTATTGCATTGTCACCGAAGATATGTAAATTTGAGTCCTATTTAATATCAAAAAGTACTCCAATTTAACGTCATTTGATCGGAGGATGTGCTAGATATAAAAGATGTTAGCAACTTTTGTAGGAAACCATTGAAAACTATTTCTAAAGTATTTGATATTCAAACATACATCGAAGAGTGCTGCATTGTCGCAATACGAAGTTTTTTTTTAAAGTCATGAGGTAATATGATAGGACGTGTAAAAAGCTTGCCTGATAGTGACCGCCAACAATGGACACTTTTCCACGCAAATCTCTGAGCGGTTACTTAGATAAAAGCTTTTTTTTAAAATAATAAGTAAATATTATTTATATATAATTATTATTTATAAATATATTTATTATTTATTTATATTTATATATAAATAAATAAATAATATATATATATATATATTTATTTTTTATTAAAAAAAAAAAGATAAAAGCTAATTTCTGTAACTTTCACGCTAAACGCAACTCAAAATGTATAGAAATGAGATTGCTTTTTCAACAAAAAATGTCATTGTCAATCAGCCATTTCCATACATTTTGAAGATCTACGTACCCTTTGCCAACTTTCTCAGTTAGCCAACATTTCGTTCAACCATTCCTATTTCAACTACTTTTTCATATTTGCATGCTAATAGTTACATTTCGTCACCTTTATGATATTTTAATAACCTTATTTCTCTTTTGCCAATATTGTTCAAATAAGTTATTTGGCGTGAACGTTACAGAAATTAAGCTTGTATCCAAGCAGTTCCTCAGAGATTTGCGTGGCAATGATACGAAAACAGAAAGTGGTGTTTGTTTGAAGGACCTGGAATGACGAGAACTTTCGTCACTGCATTACGCCCAATACCTTGAAAGATACCTATGATGTTGAGTGCCCTGAAGTTTCACTGGGAATTTTGCCCTTCTTACTAAAATTAATTAGATGTATTGCCACCGATGATGTAGACACAAACAGTTTTTTTTTAGTTTTATTATGGCTCCACACGATTAGTGTCTTTAGCCAGTGTCAAGTATTGAAATTCTTCAAGTTTTTATTAATTTTAGTCATAGAGATGGGTCACAGTCACATTTCAGGTCAGTTTTCAAGTAAAAGTCTAGTCTTAGTCATACCTTCAGTAAAGATGTGGTGTTAACTGAAGATTTTCAGTGGAATTTTGGTGAGAACGCAAATACCTACACTCGCACACAATCACCGGCACTTAATGGTTAATAATCCACATTTATTACACATTAACTTGCGGAAGAACACAAGTTTTAGGAAAAAATACAATGAAATCACACACACTTTTCCACGTTCCCGCCAAAACTCACAAACAGTTTTATAGTAACACGATTTGAAAACTTAAAAATAAAACACAAAACATAGCTATTTACCTTAGTGTATAGTGGACCATGCATACAAGGCACAAGGCTGCTCTTTCGCAACACAAGGTAAAAGGCAAACTCATTCCTCGATGGGCAACACTTTTTAACCGACTTCAAAAATAGGAGGAGGTTTCTCAATTCTACCGTATATATGTTTTTTTTTTATGTTTGTTCGCGGATGACTTCGTCGTTTATGAACCGAATTTGATTATTCTTTTTTTGTTGGAAAGAAGATATCCCAAGTGTGGTACCGGTACCATGGTAATTTTTATCGAGGTCCGATAAGTATCTCCTGAGATATGGAGAACACCTCAAAATTGGTACTGAAAATTAATAGCGCGGCATTGCAGTCGGTTCTATTTAGTTTTTTAAACGATCTTATTTTATGGTCGAATGGTTTTTGAAACGCATGTCATGAGGCCTCGTGTTTAGGGACCGAAGCAGTCTCAATGACTCAAAAACAAAAGAATTCACGAGTAAGATTTTTGATCTCGTAATCCTGAACTTAATGCTAAACATTTTTGATTAATATTTAGTTAGAAATTATTATGATTGTAAAAGCGGAACGGAACGGAGCGGAACGTTGAAGCGGTTCGAACATACAGGTAAGCGCTTGATCACTATCTCACCTGATGTTAGGTGACGATACGATCGACGACTTCGCAAGTTTACTTACTTAGAAGATACCTTGAAGTTTACTCGCGATTTGAAAGACCCCAATTGTAGTTAATGGGTAAACACAGACACGGACAAGGAATTCCATTTTTTCGCCGTTCGTATGATGAATGATGAAGCGATACGTTTGCCAGCTAAAGGTACGGCCGAACCGCGGCGTCTTGCGATCTGCGGGCGCGATCTCAGTACTTTTCAATTGTTTTCTGTTCGCGTTTGGTGTGAACCAGTCGGTACAAATACTACTGCGCTATCTGATCGCCGCCTAGGTCGCGCACGCAGGATGCTGCGGTGTGTCCGTATCTTAACTCTACAGGAAAGACTAGGTTGAGTAGGTCGTATAGACAGGAGCAACTTTACAAAAAATTCATGTTTACAGTTTGTTCTTATGTAGAATGTAAATGTTTTGTTAATAAATATCTGATCATCTGTAGTTTGTGTGGAGATTTGTTCAAACTAGATAGGATATATAAAAATATTTAAAAAAAACTAGCCAAGTGCAAGTCGGACTCGCACTCGTAGGGTTCCGTAACACAGTTAAGTTTTTTTTTTTTTTAAATATTACTCGCAATGTGGGTTGCACATTACTAGTATTCTTGTTAACCCCTCCAACTAAGCTAAATATGCTTGTGTCTGGAGTGGGTTTCATGTCAATAGTGCAATGGGTGGGGTGGGGATCGAACTCACGACCTCTCGATCGCCAGTCCGACACCCTATCCATTGGGCTATTGCCGCCTTAAACTCCATATTGTATTCCATAACTATGATTTTTCGCAACTACAAAATTAACTTTGTTTTTCATAGTGTTTGTAAAAACAAAGTTATCTTTGCGGTCACCATATCTCTAAAACTGCTGACTGTAACTCGTTCAAACCAATTTTCGTTGTTAGTTTTTATTGAGATCTACAGCATATATTTTTTTTTGATTTTTCACTCCCATACTTTAAAAGTTAGAGGGGGGGGGGGGGGAGGGGGGGCACACATTTTACCACTTTAGACACGCTTATCTTTCAAATGATTGACTTTGAGAAAAAAATATTTTAGGAACTTCAATGTCATTTTTGAACCCCACACATAGACAACCCCACACGTATAGGTTTGAAGAAAAATGTTTTTTTGTTTCAGTTCCATTTATGGGATGCCCCCCCTTAAACTTTTATATTTTTTATTTTTGTATAAAAATCGGAAAGCGGTTCACAGAATACATCTACCTTTCAAGTTTCAATTCTGTAGTCTAAACAGTTTCGGAATAAAATGGCTGTGACATACGGACGGACAGACAGACAGACATGACGAATCTATAAGGGTTCCGTTTTTTGCCATTCGGCTACGGAACCCTAAAAATCATCTACATATATTCGCGGAACATACATGGGTAGCCCTTAAACCCCTCCATCGATGGTTGTCGTTTGGACCTTATGAAACCCGATATCCTGTATAACTGGCTTTTTAATGCACTTAAGTAGTTCTGTTTTGTGTTGTGGCTAAGGCTCTATACAAACTACGCCATCGGAGCTCGCTGACTCTCGTAGATACAGAGATTTCGTCAACATCCATCTGTCACCGTATATAACAGATGTTTTATTTCATTGTATGAGCTCTTGTATACATCACATATGTTCATTATTATTTCAGTAGAAAATCTTTTGTTATTACAAAACAATTAAAACCAAATCAAACCCATATTCGGCTGGGTTTGATTTAAACCCGCCACCGTTCCCGAATATCTGATAATAATATAATCATGGTATATTTGGCGTAGATTCTCTAATCTATTCAGAAATTAGTCTTAATTTCTGAATTTACCGTGATATATAACTGGCTGGTTTAAAAGATACGAGAGAAAACGTTATTAAGATCGTTTAGAAAACGAATAAACCGAATTTCAAATGCCGCGCTAGACATTTTCAGTAAGAAGTTTGAGGTGATTATCTCCATATCTCTGGAGATACTCATGAGATCTCAATGAAATTACAATGGAACCAAATTAATAAATGACGGAGTTCTAAAGTAACAAAACAAAATACAAGAAAAAAATACAGTCGAGAGCACCTCTACCTGTTTTAAAATCGGTTGAAAAACTAGAGAAAATATATGTAAGTAGATCAATAAAAACAATCAAATTAAGTTAACAGTTTATCTATTAAATAGTGTCTAATGTTACAAGCCTGTTAATCTGTTTTTAATTGTTACATACCTATCAATTAGCGATATTATGATTCAGAAAATAACTGTTCGTTGTTGACTTTGAAAAGTTTGTGTCGCTGGGCATTATGATGGCAACCGACTTCAAAAAAGGGGGAGGTTTGTCTCTTCTTATTTATTTTCTTTTTAGGGTTTCGTACCCAAAGGATAAAACGGGACCCTATTACTAAGACTCCGCTGTCCGTCTGTCTGTCTGTCTGTCTGTCTGTCTGTCTGTCTGTCTGTCTTTCTGTCTGTCTGTCTGTCTGTCTGTCTGTCTGTCTGTCCGTCTGTCACCAGGCTATAGCTCATTAACCGTGATAGTTAGACAGTTGAAACTTTCACAGATGGTGTATTTCTGTTGCCGCTAGAACAACAAAGACTAAAAACAAAATAAAGTTAAAAATTAAAGGGGGTCCCCATACAAAAAAGTGTTTTTAAACGCCATCTATCTAATTAGTTTCGGCAAAATGACATAGATGGCGCTAGTAAACGAGCCCCATCTTTCTAGATCGCGACCAAACCAAATATTCTTGGTAATATCAATTAATCAAATATATGAGGTTGAAACTCTGTTATGTTTCGTATTGTACGGAACCCTCCCTAAGTGGACGTAAGATAAGAGACGCGATGCTGACTCGCACTTGGCCAGTTTTATTTTGTTTCGAAGTGGGGTTCGAGTTGGGAAGTTCTTCCCGGGTGGTCAAATTAAACTTCATCGAGATCTGACGAGTATCTCCAGAGATATGGAGATATACACCTTAAACTTCGAACTGAAAATGACTTATAGCGCGGCATTTGTAGTCCGTTGTTATAGTTTTTTAAACGATCTTAAATTATATTTGTAGGAGGATATGTCACACTTTTCTTCCTAAATATAATTTCCTTCATACACAAAGTATTAGTGTCAACAAGTTCAACTTAATAAACTTATAAGTTTGTTGTACCTGTGAGCCTCCTAGATACCGTTGTCGTGACTCCACGAAGCACCGAACGTGCTTTGAGAATGTACAGGTTTGTAAACAAGTGTTCATTTATATTTACATACATAAAATCACGCCTTTTTCCCGTTGCGGTAGGCAGGGACTACTTTTTACACATGCTACGATCTTGACATACCTCTTTCGCTTCTTCCACTTTCATGAGCGCCTTCATACATACTCGCCGGTTATAGGTACTTTTCAACCGACTTCACAAAAAGAAGGAGGTTCTCAATTAGTTTTTTTTTGTGTGTATGTTACGCGATTACTCCGTCAATTGTGAACCGATTTGAATGTTTCTTATTGTAATCGGTAGGGCACGTTTCCGAGCTGGTTCCATTGTGATTTCATCGAGATCTAATAAGTATCTCCCGAGATATGCCGATAAACATCTCAAACTTGCCACTGAAATTGACTCGCGGGGCATCTTAATTATGACTTAGCCTTTTTTTAAAACGTCTCCGATCTGGTCGCCTCTTCGAGCATTTACCAATGGAGATGTTAACGCAAGGCGTACCCCTCTGCTGGCCATATAGCCTTTTTTGGCCATATGAGCGTACGTAACTACGCTGTATTTTTAATACTGTGTGCGTGTTTCAAGCTAGTGTGCGGGATCGTTAAAGTGAGTGATTTGTGTGTGTGCAATGCGTGTTTACCTCGTCCCCCGTAAGTATCGGCAGAAAAAAATGTTTGCGGATTACAACGTTAACATCTCCATTGGTAAATGCTCGAAGGGTCGCCTAGGTCGGCCTCTACTTGCTGGCCCATTCACACTCGTCTCATAAATAATTTTAAATCATCATCATATTTATGTACACTTATATTTATGTTCACTTATATTTACGACAACCTTTTGAAACAGGTTAGGCAAATTTTGTAGGAGACTCTTGACTAACTGACTTCACATTTAAAATAATGGTGTTAACCAAAGATTAAAAATTCGTAAGTCAGCTCCTAAAAGGGACTGGCGATCTTTTTTTTTTTCATGCATCTTTTATTTCTGGCGATCTTAAAAATTAATAAATTTCGTCGAAAATCAATCATTGCGCGACTACTTAGTATTTTTATTTAATTTCGAGGTAGCTATAATTATCTGATATTGTTATTTGCTTCTTTATTCATCAAACGTAAAGCGAAGGAATGGATTCCTTGCCAGTGTCTGTTTTTCCCGTTAACTTACAACCCAGGGATCATTAAATCGCGAGTGAACAGGTATCTTCTAGGTAAGCGTGCTACTTCGTCCATCAAATCATCAGGTGAGGTAGTGGTCAAGCGCTAACCTATCTTTACATAGTATATGACAAAGTCGCTCCCGCTTTTTTTCACTTTGATCTTTTAAACTAAGCAACGGATTTTGATGCAGTTTTCACTGATAGATAGAGTGATTCAAGAGAAAGGTTTATAACCAGGAAAAAACGCGGGCAAAGCCGCGGTTCGCAGCTAGTTTAATATATAAAAATATATGTTATTAGGGAAAGCGTAACAAAAGATTATCTCTCTTCCCGCAGAGCTTCAAAATAATTAGATTGTATGCACTGTATAGCTACACCATTCATAGTGAGCAGGTAGTGTAAATATGTGCAAAAAGAGAACCGTTGTGGCTTTACGATGAACTGACATTCAAAGGTAAGGAAGGAAGGTATGTATATAAGGAAGGTCATCATAGTCATCAGCCTGTGCCAAGGAAGGAAGGTACCTAGTACCAATCGATAATGACAAGAGTGGAACAAGAACCTACCAAGGTATCAAACAATTTTGGTCAGTAAATTAGAACCAACAACACGCGCACCCTTTATTTTTACGACGGTTTTCTTCTTGCATAGACTCTAGTACAGTACTTGTTAATATAAGCAGTGTAAAATAGTTTCTGTTGTAAGTGTACCAGCGCCGGCGCAGTGACAGCACTCGTAAAATCTGCAAGTCTAGCACACAGGCGCATTCAAGGCAAAGAGTGTGGTCACAGAGACACATCGCTTGAGGTGGTAGGTGGTAGGTACCACTTGGTACAGAATATAATGGTATTGAATGAGAGCCAAATAGATACACAGAAGCTGCTCCCCACGGCATTGCTTGCGTTAAAAACATTCATATGATCGATATATGTAATGTTTATGTGAGAAGTATTGTGTGATAAGTACTTTAAATTTCTTTTGATATTGAGTGATGCATATTTGCATGCCGAATAGGAATAGAATAGTTTGGTTTGAATTGGTTGAAATATGACGGTGATTTTTGAAGACGTTAGTTAATTAATACATGTTTAAATCAACGAAAATCTGCCGATATCGTCAGTATTGTGTGTCGCAATGGCAACTCCGATCAAGATCAAATGAGGGTAGTTTCAAACTACTCTCAATCATAACAATGCTGATACCCACAACTTCAGTCTTCTCGTGACCACGGTCAATGCAACTTGATCGAAACGTCGAGGTAAATAAAGTTATGTTTTTAGCGCGATAAGTCCCGTATTACAATATAATTATGTGTGTAAATCGCGAAAGTTTAAAATGTACTAAATACAAAATCTTAGAAAAAATGCTTTAAAGTAAAAAAGACCAAGTACCTAGTTGCTTGTTTATAACGGGGAAAGACTTGCATTAAATAACGGGCTACTACGGAACCCTACACTGCGCGTGGCCCGACACGCACTTGGCTGGTTGTTTCCTTATAAGGTAGGTATGGAACCCTAAAAAAAGTTAAAAATGTGTAGCTGATTAGGCCGTAAATTTTAAGTAAGCATAAAAATAATGTATCTTCATAACGGTCGGCTTTGATGCCGTGGTACCGAGTTCAAACCCCGCCGTACACCAATGGATTTTTCTATCGAAAAATTTATGTGCGCTTCTCACAGTGGCCCTCCGGTGAAGGAAAACACCGTTAAGAAACCAACAAGCCCCGCATGGTGGTAGGACACTATAATCTAGTGTTCGCCTGGCCAGCTACCACCCTCAAGTTAGAAAAATCTGTCGTCAAAACATCTAATGTGTTCCGGCAGCTATCCTTGAGAGCCAGTTCCCATTCTAGGCCTAGCGTGCTTACCATCTTCGACCGCATCATCACTTAACAACAGGTGAGATAGTGGTCAAACGCTAGTATATAAGATATACAAAAAAAAATTGTACCGAAAAGAATTCAACATACATCCTTACTAATCCTACTTATATTATAAATGCGAAAGTAAGTGTGTCTGTGTTTGAGGGTTTGTTACAACGTATCTCCATAACTACTTATGCGGTTTTGATGAAATTTGAAAAGTAGATGTATTGGTTCTAGCATAACCCATAAGCCTGATTTTCTTTTCGAAAATCATTCCCTGAAATGGTAAACAGGGTGATAAAGTTTCTTTGTTCTCCAATTGTTCTCCACTTCAATTACCACACGGGCGAAGCCGGGGACTTAACTAGTTTTATATTTAGAATTATATTTAGAAAAAAAAAAACAAAAAAAAGGATATGGTCGTTTGGACCACATCTATAAAATAATTCGTTGCAAATAGTACATATATACAACTTAAAGCGAAATTAAGATAAAAACTATTTAAACTGATATAAATAAGTATAATATCGTTTAAAAACTAAAAAAGAACCGACTTCAATGTTCATTTTCAGTACCAATTTTGGGATGCTTATCTCAATATCTCTGGAGATACTTATCAGACCTCGATAAAATTACCATTACCACACTTGGGATATCTCCTTTCGAACAAAAAAAGTATAATCAAAATCGGTGCATAAACGACGAAGTTATCGCCGAACAAACATAAAAATAAAAAATAATAAAAAAATATACGGTCGAATTGAGAAACCTCCTCCTTTTTTTGAAGTCAGTTAAAAATGTAAGTAAAGGTACATTGTAATTCGTTGCAACTATCAATCTTGCACTTAGATCATGTTTTAAGCACCTAAATTATGTAATTAGGTGCTATAACGCAAACAAACATATTTTTCGCAGGTAATTGATATAACGGAAAAGTACATCCATAGAAAATACTAAACTTTCTACAAATCGATTCCACAGAACAGTTATGCTTATCAGAAACCGAATCGAATATTAATCGGCAAAACATTTTACGCATCTGCACTAACTGACAACCAATCACAATCTATGGCCGTATCGAATGCGCGTGCGGACCTGTGTGTGTGTGTGAATATAGTGGACAGTAAAACCGCAGATAATGTACAAGTTACTACGTAAGAGTAGTCTCAGTATTACACGAACACGGCTGCCCAGTCATTGCCCGACTACGGTCGCCGGCGCCGTCCCCCATTCCTCAACCAAACTCTCCGATAATACGTTACAATATCGCGAATTAAAAACAATTTGAAAAAAGTTTTAATGTGAATTTTTCCTCAAGTGATCTGCCAACCCGGTAAGTCTAGTTGTAAGCTAGGAGGAAATTTTAGGTCTTCTGCGAAACGAGGCTGTTTTGTCTACCGGCTGTAATAACAGGTGTAACATTTTTTTTATTGTTTGAAATTATTTTCGCAGCCGAAAATTTGCAATTTTTTATTTAAATTAAAATTGGACTTGTAATATATTTTAAATTACTCAATTTATTTGTTGTTTACAATTTATTAAAATATAGATAACGTCTTCGTTTAAGCACAAAGTGCACTAAAGAAAAATATGAAACTATATAAACTAGGTATGAAGTGCATTGCATCGAAATTATCAAATGTAAATCATCATTACTTTATGCCTACCCTTAAGAGCGAACGCGGGGTGCAGTTTTCCATACAAATGTATTCCCCCGTTTCCTCCCGGGAAAATGCTTCTAGAACAAAATTTGTTTCCACAAAAAATCAAGGTCTGCTGTAGCTATTTTTATCATTTGCTTTTTTTGACCAACCAATTGCAAAATAAATATAAGCCTAATAATCTCCTCTTTGAGATTGTTGAAGGGTCATATTTCTATTTACAATTTGCTGGTCAAAAAAAATTTATAAGGGCGTAGCTACAGCAGACCTTGATTTTTTGTAGAAACAAATTTTGCTCCAGAAGCATTCAAGCATAGAAGCATTTTTCAGGGAGAAAACGGGGAAATACATTTGTACGGAAAAGTGCACCCTGCGTTCGCTCTGTCTTACTACACGTAGCTGAGCAAAATTCTCAGAGAATATATTGATATATAGATATATTGAGGGCGCCCTACTGGAACAAAAATTTGCACTTTAAAGTTTAATATTTCGTAAATGGAGCATTCAATCGAAAAATGGTATTAGCAACCCTTAAGTAATTTCAAAAGACCTATTCAATGATACCCCACACGATGGGGAAGAAGACGAATCATTCAAACAAACTACGACAAAACAAAACAAACAAACGATAAAATTCATCTCCACTTCTCATGTAGGGGAGCTACTCAAAAAAATATATACTTCAAAATTATATTTCACCACTTTGTCGACGTAATTTATATACATACCCCTACAAAATTACAGCTTTATAGTATTAACGGTCTCTTGGCAAAACATCGGACATACAGACAGACAGACAGACGGACGGACATGACGAAACTATAAGGGTTCCTTGTCAGGACTACGGAACCCTAAAAAATAATAATACAAAAATATTATATTATATATTATATATATTATTGATAAAAATATTATTTCCTATGGCAATTACTTCCTAACATTTGAGTCATGATGGTAAAATTGAATACAGCCATATTGATTCTAATAAATGACTATTATGAATGGATATCGTAAGCTGTACAAACAAATAATTACTGAATACGTTTATAATAAAAATGTTCTACAGTCACCACAAAGTTATCGGCGGGGTTATTCTCAATAATTCGAAAGCAAATTCGGATTCGGAAACTGCCTTTATTTCGACTTGGATCTTTTCAATTCAGAACGCTCCGATTGGTCACTTTTGATAGGTATTTCAATTAGAAAAAAAATGTGATTTTAATTGGAAAGGTCTTCGCGACAAAGTAGCAGATTCATCAATATTCAAAATAAAAAATAAAGCATCCGAATCCGAATAGGTATTACGAATGATCGAGAATAAGGGGGATAATCAACTATAAGTGTTTTTAATATCGCAATTATTATAGGCATTTATATTAAAACCAACTTCCAAAAAGGAGGAGGTTTTCAATTTCTCTGAATGTTTTTTTTAAGTGAAAACTTCTTTAGCGACGTTGTGTACTTTTCGTGGGATGGGTAAAAAATGTTAAATCGCATCAGGGTCACGTTTCCTGATCGTAAGACGAAAATTAGTAAAAAGTAAGACGATGGAGCGCAGGACGCTTGCGCGAGGTGTCATTTCAAAATATTCAAAAATGACGTGCTCAAGTTTTCACTTCTGCCGGCGGCACTCCCGCCCCCTGAATCTCAATCATTCGAAAACCATTCGAAATCGGAAACTTTATTTTTAATTTTGAATATGAATAAATCTGTGAGCTATTTTGTCGTAGAAACTTTGCCAATTAGAATCACTGATGTTTTCGAGTTGAAATATCAAATATAACCGATCGGAGCATTGTGAATTGCAAAGATCCAAGTCAAAGTAAGAGGCAGTTTCCGAATCCGAATTTGCTTTAGAATTATTGAGAATAATCCTGCTGGAGTGCAACCAACCAACAAAAAAAAATGTTTGTATGTTTGTTACGCGATTACTCATGGTTCTGGTAACTGTATATGTTTGCTTGTCAAGCGTGCATCAAAACGATATATGTTTGCTTGTCAAGCGTGCATCAAAACGATATATGTTTGCTTGTCAAGCGTGCATCAAAACGATATATGTTTGCTTGTCAAGCGTGCATCAAAACGATATATGTTTGCTTGTCAAGCGTGCATCAAAACGATATATGTTTGCTTGTCAAGCGTGCATCAAAACGATATATGTTTGCTTGTCAAGCGTGCATCAAAACGATATATGTTTGCTTGTCAAGCGTGCATCAAAACGATATATGTTTGCTTGTCAAGCGTGCATCAAAACGATATATGTTTGCTTGTCAAGCGTGCATCAAAACGACCAAGAATGCTAGACAAACATTGCAAAAACATAATTTTTCATCAAGCATTATCATTCACGTACTTTGCTTGCACATCAAGCTTTGATCTAAAATATGCGTTTGTCAAGCAATTTGGACCGTCTAGGGCTCATTGTTCCGAGGTCTAGGGACCTATGAATAGTTAAAAGCTAAAAAAAAAGTTTGAATCATGGTTCTCACCACGGAGGATAGATTAATCTCCTATCCTCCATGGTTATAATCAAAGACCTTGGATTACAATCCTAAATCTATGATTATAAGGACTCTAACACAATGGGACGCTACGGTGACGTCGCTGGCTATGTAGCCATGGCTACCTACCTGTAGCCCAATAAACGAAAACGAACACGCAGGCATCCGTCCTGGCGATCTATTGGCCACTGAGTAGTGATAACTTACTTGCATGCAAAATACTGGCGACTTGGCTACACGTCGCCAGGTCGCCAGAGTATGCAGTCTCCACGTATGGGCCGGTCGGTCGTGGCTAGGCTACGTTTCCAAATTGGCGACGTCGCCACTAATCCCCCAACTATGTGTCAATGTACAGACTAAGCACAGAACAATGGCACATGAGTTTTGGCGGGAACGTGGAAAAGTGTGTGTGTGTTTTCATTGTATTTTTTTCTAAAACTTGTGTTCTTCCGCGAGTTAATGTGTAATAAATGTGGATTATTAACCATTAAGTGCCGGTGAATGTGTGCGAGTGTAGGAAAACAGCACAATGTTAAAAACACATGTTATTTGCGTTCTCACCACTGAAAACCTTTAGTAAACTCCACATCTTTACTGAAGGTATGACTTAAACTAGACTTTTACTTGAAAACTGACGTGAAATGTGACTTCTACCTATCTCTACGACTTAAATTCTTAAAAACTTGAAGAATTTCAATACTTGACACTGGCTAAATACACTAATCGTGTGGAGCCATAATAAAACTAAAAAAAAAACAATGGCACATGGCACTGAATGACTAATGATAGGAATAAATTCGGACCTGTCGTATGACAGAATAATATATACCTAAAATGCTTATAAATTTATGAAATTTTACTTATCATAGCAACCCTGGTGTCAGGCAGGTCTGTACTATACCTAACTACATACCTACAGCTAAAATCTACTGCAATATGATTCGGTTAATATTATTTTGTCTAATTGCATCCGTGATTTATATGTTTGTGAAGTCCCACGCTTTGCAAGATTCCTTAGTGCCTCCTCTGCACTAGATGTAAAAAAAAAGTGCCCTGACCCAAAAACGGAATAGGCCGCAAGATATAAAGAACTTTTTGATAAAATGAACAGCTACACAACAGTACATTATATTATAAATACACGTGCTGTGCCTAAACAGAGTTTGTTGTTTTTTCAATTACCACCACGATGTTCTGTTTTAATCGAATACCGTCACTATCAATTGTTGCATCGAGGAAGAAGAATATGTCGACTAGCAGCGCCTCGCGATTTCACCCGCGTAGTTCCAGTTTCCGTGGGAATATAGGGATAAAATATATTCTATGTTACTTGCTAATAATTTAGCTTTTCATTAGTGAAATAATTTTTAAAATCGGTCCAACAGTTTTTGAGTTAAATCGGAACAAACAAACACACAAAATATCAAAACTTTCCTCTTTATAGTACTAGTTTAGATTACGATAAGGGGTCGTCCATTTATAACGTGATGTTTTTAGCAACTTTTTAACCCCCTCCTCCCCTCAGGTGACATGTGGTGAGGTTTTAGAGTATTGAGATACAAAATCAATGTTTTAGACAAAAGTTTTACAAAATCAATAAAATCACGTGTATTTTAAAGTGAAAACTTCTTTAGCGGCGTTGTGAACTTTTTGGGATGGGTAAAAAATTTTAAACTCTTGTCAGGACATCGCGTCAGGACATCGCGTCAGGATATCGCAACAGGACACGTGACGTGATCAAAATTCGTAAGACGGAGGGAGAGTAGAAAGTGTTTTGGGATGGGTAAAAAATGTTAAACTCGCGTCAGGACAGGTGACCTGATCGAAAATTCGTAAGACGGAGGCAGAGTAAGCCAATTGCACAACGTTAATGTTTAAGTTTTCACTTCTGCCGGCACTCCCGGAGTGCAACCCGTTGTTTTTTTTTTGTACAAAGTATAATAGACGTTTTTTGAATATCATTTTTAAATACAGTTATATAATCTGATGTAATAAAAATTAAGCATCGTGATATACATGTCCAGATAGACAATAAGATTGCAGTTGTGTTTGACTGACATACAAACAATAAAGGAAGGTGTAAAAAAACACGTGATATCTCATTATATCCCCCTCTCCTACTTATGATATTTATTTCGTGATTTTGTTTACGAACAGCGGCCTCCTCAATTTTCGAAACTCACGTAATTTATGGACGATCTCTATCGACATCGTTTGTGTTTAAGTTAACCTCCCGAAAATTACTTATATATCAGCTAATTTTGTATGAAGTATAGCTTGTTAATCAATACCGATATTATAAGTACAGGCTATTGCCAGTTTTTATTTTACGATTTCTGAAAGTCGGCTAGTGTTTGATTACTATCTCGCCCGGTGGTAAACGATAGTGTGATCGAGAATGGTAATGACGCTAAGCCTAGGATAGTTCGAATCTCAAGGGCTGTGCCGCCATAACCTTATGATCTGCTAACACTATATAACGGCAGATTTTTTTCTTGATGGTGGTAAGCTTCGTTTTGGTTGCAAATCAGGCGGAACATCGATTACACCGTCACTTAACATCAAGTGAGATAGTGGTCAAACGCTTACCTATATGTTATACTGGACGCTGAAACTGGTATGGTAGATTAAGACGTGTACAAATTGCGAGATGCAACTAGTGCATATTAATCTGCTTACTAATAAGATTTATCACGCGTTAAAACTAGTTCACTTATCACTGGTTAAAACTAGTTTACTTATCACGCGTTGTAATTAGTTCACTTATAACGCGTTAAAACTAGTTCACTTTTTACGCGTTAAAACTAGTTTACTTATCACGCGTTGTAATTAGTTCACTTATAACGCGTTAAAGCTAGTTCACTTTTTACGCGTTAAAACTAGTTTACTTATCACGCGTTGTAATTAGTTCACTTATAACGCGTTAAAGCTAGTTCACTTTTTACGCGTTAAAACTAGTTTACTTATCACGCGTTGTAATTAGTTCACTTATAACGCGTTAAAGCTAGTTCACTTTTTACGCGTTAAAACTAGTTTACTTATCACGCGTTAAAGTTAGTTCACTTATAACGCGTTAAAACTAGTTCAATTATTAGTTTACTATGTAAGAAGGTAAATAATCTTTAAATACTGCGACTAATCGGAAATCACGATGTTATAAGTTTATGCAAAAAACTACAAGTAGGTAATATATTTTGTACTTTACGGAGCGGATTAAATTCCACTTAATAATGCCAAGGTTGCAAATCCCGTACCGTGTCAATGTCGTATGCCTTAAAGAGTTTTTTTATTGTTTTGTAACGATTTTATTTGCTTACTTACATTTCTATTCACGTTTCGTAAACAAATCGGTCAAGTTGATTTGACCCCCGATGAAGTAGTAAATACTTGTAGAGGCCAATATCAAATTTAAAAAAAACTCGTATTGTTTGCACGTTTAAAGGCTTTTCTTCTTCGTACTTAGTTAATTTATAATACTAAGTCTTATAATCCAACTTTATTTAATATACTTGTGAAAGTCAGTTTGTATGTTTTATTTGTTTGATACCACTTCAGAGTTAAAACTTGGAATCTCCGACGCAAATAAAAACATCAATACTCAAAACAGTTAGGCGTACTTAATCTTATTACATTTTTTTTGGATATACTTTGCTATAAAAATGACTGTCGCTAGCTACTTTGCGATGTTGCAACTATGTAGCTATCTTGATTACACACTCACAGATACATAGATACGCAGATACACAGACACGCACGTTAAACTTATAACACCCGTCTTTTTGTGTCGGGGGTAAAACATTAAGCACAAAGGATTTTTGAGGTACATTTTCAGGTATAAATATTACCTATACAACTAATATTAGGTGTATTAAATGTTATGTAACATTTTTATGGGCACTATTTATTTTGCGTTATGTTTGTTTTATATTTTATTATTATAGAAAACATATGTATGGCAAAATACCTAATGTTAAAGTAGCCTAAACGCTATAAGTATAGTTTATGCGAAGGGTGTAGCAACTCATACAAACCTCATAATTTTTAGGGTTCCGTAACTCAAAAGGAAAAAGGAACCCTTAGAGGATCCCTTTTTTGTCTGTCTGTTCGTCTGTCAAGGCCCTTTTTTAACGGACTTCAAAAAAGGAGGAGGTTTCTCAATTCGACCGTATATATGTGTTATTTTTTAATGTTTGTTCGCGAATAACTTCGTCGTTTATGGACCGATTTTGATTATTATTTTTTTGTTGGAAAAGAGATATTCCAATTGTGGTATCATGGTAATTTTATCGAGGTCTGATAAGTATCTCCAGAGATATGGAGATAAACACCTCCATATCTCTGGAGATACTTGGCACTGAAAATTAATAGCGCGGCATTGCTGTCGGTTCTTTTTAGTTTTTTAAACGATCTTATACTCAAAAACGCGTGAAGGTATTTAGTTGAAACTTATATTGAATACTCAGGTCTACGCTCTTTTTCAGCTATGAAAAAATTTAAATAGCAAATAATTTATTTTAAGTATATTCGATCAATGAGATAAACTTGTTACCTACCTACGAGTACCTTTCGGTCCATAAAATGAGCAAAAAGAGCAAAAAGCTCGTCAAGGCCGGTTTTGCTCGCCGGGACGTCAACTTGCATTTAGATTCAAACGCATCTTTTTGCATCCAGTCTTTTTTGTGTTATGCAAAGACGACGATGACCCCTCTTCGAGGTCAGTCAACTTGTGGTACATGGTGCTCGCTGGTATATTTGATCGACTTCATAAAAGATGGTGATCAAATCGATGCGTATATTTTTACGACGCTTTTATTTGCTGCCCTTGTACAACTAATAGTGTAATGAAATCTTAGAAGTCAATTTTAGCCAACTTCCTTTTTAACCGACTTCACAAAAAAGGAGGAGGTTCTCAATTCGTCGGAACCTTTTTTTTTATGTATGTGCACCGATTACTCGAAGATGCCTGTTGACATTTAAATTTTAACGAAATTCGGCCGAGCCGTTTTTTTATATATCAATATTTGTATTACGACGCATTTACTTATCTTGACGACTTACTACTTGGCTGGCACTTTACTTACTGGCCCAGATTATGTAATAGTTACTTTGTCTACTAGCGCGATGTTTGATGTCGGTTCTTTTAGTTTTTTAAACGATCTTAAATTATGTAGTATTGAAATGAAATGAATGAATTTGTATGTATAATGTAGTTTGGATGACATTACTATAATTTGATATCTTGAAGCTGATCTGATGATGAAGCCAGGACGTGGATAGTGGAACTATTCAGTGGCTACAAGTAAACTCCTCGAGTTTGGGCTCCAATGACTAGTCCAATAGATTGGGCTTGGTAACGAGGGTCTGATAATAGAGCAATTAGTCTACTTTTTAACCGACTTCAAATAATATCGTTTAAAAACTAAAAAACAACCGACTTCAATGCCGCGCTATTCATTTTCAGTACCAATTTTGAGATGTTTATCTCAATATCTCTGGAGATACTTATCATACCTCGATAAAATTACCATGGTACCACACTTAGGATATCTCCTTTCGAACAAAAAAAGAATAATCGAAATCGGTTCATAAACGACGAAGTTATCCGCGAACAAACATAAAAATATATACGGTCGAATTGAGAAACCTCCTCCTTTTTTTGAAGTCGGTTAAAAAGGAGGAGGTTTCTCAATTCGACCGTATATATATATATATATATATATATTTTTAATGTTTGTTCGCGGATAACTTCGTCGTTTATGAACCGATATTGATTTTTTTTTTTGAAAGGAGATATCCCGAGTGTGGTACCATGGTGATTTTATCGAGTCTTATAAGTATCTCCAGAGATATGGAGATAAACACCTCAAACTTAGTAAAAAGTTAAGTACTGATAATTAATAGCGCAGCATTTATTTTTATTTTTTTAAAATTGATATAGTTATAAATTGTTAAACACAATCCAAAATTTCATCGTACCGACGGGACTTCCGCAACCTCCGGAATAACATGTTCCGGTGCTTTGCCAATTAAGCCACGGTGCGAAGTATCATTACGACGAAATTAGTGGATTGCATTGGTAACCCAATTATGCATTGGTGGCGCCATCTATGACTACTTATTACGTAAGTTAATCATTCGGAAGAAATCATTACAGTTTTCAAATCCGACGAGAGATGTTGCACTGCGTAAATCAAATATTATGTTTCTTTGAAGTGTTTCACACTTTATATTTTTGTGAATTGTTAAACACAATCCAAAATTTCATCGTACCGACGGGACTTGAACCCGCAACCTCCGGAATAACATGTTCCGGTGCTTTGCCAATTAAGCAGTCCCGTCGGTACGATGAAATTTTGGATTGTGTTTAACAATTTACAAAAATATAAAGTGTGAAACACTTCAAAGAAACATAATATTAGATATTGTTAGTTTAAACGTGTTTTATGAGTTACTAGCGTCTCACCCCGGCCTTGCACGGGTAGAGCATATATGCCTACATTTTTAGTATCAGTTTGTTTAATTTTTTTTTATCATATATGCTAGCGTTTGACCACTATCTCACCTGTTGGTAAGTGATGATGCGGTCGAGGATGGTCGCACGCGAGGCCTAGAATGGTAACTGGCTCTCTTAACTTCTTAACTTTAACATCTTCAAGAGGTCCTTTAAAACTTTTGCTCGTCTATGGTTTGTGGATGGAGAGATGAAAAACTATAATAATTTAAGATCGTTATAAAACTACAAGAACCGACTTCAAACGTCGCGCTAGTCAAAGTAGCCAGTAGACGTAGTAACTATTACATAATCTGTGCCAGTAGTTAGTAGTAACTAGTAAGTCGTCGAGATAAGTAAATGCGTCGCAATACAAATGTTGATACATTTAAAACGGCTCGGCGGATTTCGTTAAAATTTAAATGGGACCTTTGAAACAAAAAAAGAATTTTCCAAATCGGTTCAGGCATCTTAAAGATCGCAATTAAAGATATAAATTAAATAAATAAATAATAAATAAATAAATCTTCGAGTAATCGGTAGACATACATAAAAAAAAAGTTCTAACGAATTGAGAACCTCCTCCTTTTTTGTGAAGTCGGTTATAAAGATCTGTCTTCGAAAAAGATAGTGCATTTAATCATGGCTATAACTTTGTGTTACTTGATGTCAGATTCCTATTCTGATTCTAAAACAATTATTATTATTATTAAATGTGAAGGCCACAGACTGCGTAAAACCGATCCATGGTACATTATGATCCTTTGTACCGTGCGAAGTGTGCGGCGGACCGAAACCGCCAAGGACAGTGACATCCTAGAGGTAATCTTCTGAGATATACATCTACAGAGCTCGTTATCCGACTCATGCTGTTGGAAATGTCACGCTCCACATTTTCAACCGACTTCACATAATATCGTTTAAAAAACTAAAAAAGAACCGACTTCAATGCCGCGTTATTAGTTTTCAGTACCAATTTTGAGATATTTATCTCCACATTTCTGGAGATACTAATCAGACCTCGATAAAAATATCATGGTACCACACTTGGGATATTTCCTTTCCAACAAAAAAAGAATAATCAAAATCGGTTCATAAACGACGAAGTTATCCGCGAACAAACATAAAAAAAAAAATATATATACGGTCGAATTGAGAAACCCCCTCCTTTTTTGAAGTCGGTTAAAACGAAGGAAGTCCTCAATTCGTCTGTATGTTTTTTTTTGTTTGTATGTAACGCGATTACTCTGTCAATTGAGAACCGATTTGAATGATTCTTTTTTTAATCGATAGGGTTTGTTTCCGAGGTGGTCCCATTGTAATTGTATCGAGATCTAATAAGTATCTCTAGAGATATGACGATAAACGTCTCAAACTTGCTACTGAAATTGACTCGTAGGGCATGGAAGTCGGTTGTTTTAGTTTTTAAACTATCTTAATAATTATGTTATATTTTACAACTGGGTACTTATGTACTCTTTATAAGTTAAGGTGCGTACAGATTATGTAACATTGAACATGTTATATCACACTGTTATTTAACATATTTCAGATAATTATGGTCACGGAATGTTATAAAACATGTTACAATAACATGTTGTTAATATGTACAACAATGTTATATTAGTCATGTGTACACGCTTATTCCGAAGAATTGTTTTGTCACATAGTTATTCTAATGTGTACAGTATTGTTTTATGTTAAAAGTTTGGACAACAAGGTTATATAATGTGGACGTGTTATAAACCACAAGTTATATAACGTGTTACATAGTCTCCTTTATAGAAATTATAGAATTCAGAAACCAAATAAAATTTAAAAGTTTTCAAGTGACTCTTCTTTAGGAGCACATGGGTAAAATTTAACGGACGTGACGTAGCGTCACGGTCCGAATGCAACGGATGTGACGTGAGCGTCATTCATTCAATATTATATATTTAATATTTATAAACACCCTCTAGAGCGGCGTAACTACGAAGACGTTTTCGCTATCATTCGGGCATTCGTCCCGCTAAGTTCAACAGATGGAGTGGTACAAATAATAACTAACTCTTTGAAGGAAGTTTCACTTCTAACGCTTAGCTTTCTACGCACCCTCTTTTTAGGGTTCCGTAGCCGAATGGCAGAAAACGGAACCCTTATAGATTCGTCATGTCTGTCTGTCTGTCTGTCCGTATGTCACAGCCATTTTATTCCGAAACTGTTAGGACTACAGAATTGAAACTTGGTAGATAGATGTATTCTGTGAACCGCTTACCGATTTTTCTACAAAAATAAAAAATATAAATGCTTAAAGGGGGCATCCAAAACATGGGACTGAAACAAAAAATATGTCTTTTCTTCAAACCTATACGTGTGGGGTGCCTGTGGATAGGTCTTTAAAAATGACATTGAGGTTCCTAAAATTATTTTTCCTTAAAGTCAATCATTTGAAAGATAGGCGCGTCTAAAGTGGTAAAATGTGTGTCTCCCCCCCGCCCACCCTCTATCTTTTAAAGTATGGGAGTGAAAAATCTAAAAAATATCTATGCTGTAGATCTCAATAAAAACTAATAACGAAAATTGGTTTGAACGAGATACAGTCAGCAGTTTTTGAGATATAGCGACCGCAAAGATAACTTTGTTTTTCATACAAACACTATGAAGTAAATTTTTTAGTTGCGAAAAATCATAGTTATAGAATACTTTACTGTGTTACGGAACGAGTGCGAGTCCGACTTACACTTGGCCAGTTTATTTAATCTTTTAACCGTCTCCAAATAAAGGACGAGTTTTTAATATCATCGGAATCTTTTTTCCTGTGCATTCACCAATTACTGAAAGACGCATGGAGCGAATTAGAAAATTATTTTTTGTTCGAAAGGGATTTCTCAGGTGGTCCATTTAAATTTCATTGAAATAAGTATGTTCATATCTCGTGAGATATGGAGATAAAAATCTCTAACTTGGTATTGACAATGACTAGCGTGGCATTTGAAGTCGTTTCTTATAGTTTTTAGGGTTCCGTACCCAAAGGGTAAAACGGGACCCTATTACTAAGACTCCGCTGTCCGTCTGTCTGTCTGTCTGTCTGTCCGTCTGTCACCAGGCTGTATCTCATGAACCGTGATAGTTAGACAATTGAAATTTTCACAGATGATGTATTTCTGTTGCCGCTATAACAACAAATACTAAAAACAGAATAAAGTTAAAAATAATAGAGGGTCCCCATACAAGAAACGTGTTTTTTTCGGGATTTCACGCCATCTATGAACGCTTAGTTAGGTAAACGTCCCATAGATGGCGTTATATTGAAATGTCGACCCCTAACACCTTTGTTAGACGTTAGATGGCGTTATAAGAAATAAAATGTTTATTAATTATTATTTTTGCTGGAGAAAAATGATAGTGGTATTTTTTGCTCGATCTTATAAAATACTGTAGTGTGGTACGGAACCCTACGAGTGCGAGTCTGACTTGCAATTGGCCAGTTTATTTAAACGATCTTAAACTATTTTTATAAAGCTTACTAGCAATGTGGCTTGCATATTATTAGTAGTCTTGTTAACCCCTCCAACTAAGTAATATGCTTGTGTCTGGAGTGGGTTCACTTCAATAGTGCAATAGATGGGGCTCGAACTCACGACCTCTTGATCGCCAGGCCGATATTAGCCTTATTAGCCATTAGACGAATGCCGCTTCAAAGTTGAAAACTTCCTTAAACGCAAGCTTTTTGTAAACACGTTATCTTGTGTAATTAACCACTTCATTTGATTATTTACGATATTTACGATATATTCGTTCACTATGTTATTGTACACGTATGTATTCGTTTACTTGTGTGATCTGAGTTTTTTAATGATTAATGAAAGATTTAAGATTAATAAAAAAATTAATATTAATGTGTAAAAACTATGATTTTATTTTTACAAAAAGTATAAAGTATCTCTTAGGGTGTTACCACACCAATCGATCGACCGACGATCGATGCCCGATCGATGGTCGATCCATACATGATTGGTGGGCGCTCGACTGATGTAGTAGGTATTAACTGTTAATTGAAGTCCACTGACCTCATTCGACGATCGATCGATGGCGTCGATCGATTGGTGTGGTAACACCCTTATGTTCATCCTCATGATATAAAGTATGTCCGTGCTAAATTTCAGTAAGATCGGATCGTACGTTTAGGCGTGATTAGGTAACGAACAGACAGTGACAGAGTTACAAACGTTTTTATAATATTAGTTCGGATAATTTATTAGTTTTTGGGGCGTTTGCCCTCAAAAAAATGTGTACGTGTTTCTGACTGTACCTGTATTTGGCAGAAGGTACGCTAAACATTTTCATACATTTTTATCATCTATATCTGCGACTTATTTAATTTCTGTTGTAACTGAGGTTCAAGTTACATCATCTGATTCCGTTACATCTATTTATAACTTCAGTTCAACTTAACCAAGTTCACGGTCTCTTATCAGCTATTTGATAACCTTTTTAATGATAATATTTTAGTACCGGATTTAAATATTTCTCAGTTATGTACTGTAATGATTTTATTATCGTATCATGTTTGATAAACATTAAATGTTACCTTATATTTAGTCTGCTAATTATTCAGTTCATAGCGTTGTCGCACACTATACGTAAAGTAAACGGAACGTCACCGTAGCGGATCAGCAGCGCCGGCAAATCGCCGCGGCTGCGGCTAGTTGAGGCCGCACTTTTGGCAAGACGTTACTTGCGGCAATGGCAGCGTAATTTCAACTGTTACAACCTCATATCAATAGCGTAACAATAATTTTAGTGAATACACTACAATGTCACTCTCCACGTCGCGTGAAAGACAGGCCGCAAGCGCGGCCACAGCGAGGTGAGGCGATTAATTTATGATGTATCTGCGGCAAGCCTTTCTCTTTATTCGCAGTGAGTCTGTCTCCTACCCCATGTCCTGTGTTTACACCAAGGAAGTTGCATTACAACTGTACATATTGACACTTCCTTGCTAAGCCGACATGGAAGTAAAAAATCTCATGTCAATCTGTGATTACGTAGTATTTATATTCTCTTTGTCTGTAATTTTGTCAGTGTATGACAGTTAATGTGTATTTTTGGAATGGCTTTTCTGTGTTTATTTTAGTTAATTTTTGATTTTGTAAAAAGGTAAATTTCAAGTAAATACGACAAATACATTGAAACTTGTAGTGTAGGTAATAGTAGTCAATAAATAGATCCTTGGCTCGGCTTTCACTAAATTTTAAATCGCCAAATATAATTAAGTGTAACCAAAGTTTATCTGATTTTCGGCGAATCGATAGGCTACATGTCTTCTTTTGGTAGGTAGTCTAACCCACGGCAGAAGCCTATGATCGTAGAATAACAGATCGCACATACATACGTAACGTAATCGCCTCGGGATAAAATCACACATACTTCAAAAGGCGTGTGGTCAACTGGGACGGGTTATATTGATACTAGCTGTCCCCCTTGGTTTTATCCGCATAGACATCGTTCCTATGGGAATATCGAGAGAAAAATACCCTATATGTTATTCCAGAGTCTAGGTTATCTACATATCAAATTTCAGCTCAAGCACTTTGACTGCGGCACATTTTCGCATATTTTTTAATTTTTGAAATTTTTGTAATTTTTTTTTCAATTTTTTTTTCATAACTAAAATCGAACTGCAGAAAGTCACACGCACTTCTTATGAAAAAATTAATTAAAAAAAAAATATATATATTTTTCTTCCGATACCAAAAATCAAAAAACGCACGGTGTGTGTTTTCAGCAGGAACCGAGTGTAGTTTTAGCGTGAAGAAGTAACAAACATAGACACAAACTTTGGCTGTTATTATATTAGTGGGATTGCCGGACGCCAGGCGTTACCTTGCCGGTCGCGCTGCGTTTCCTGGGCCCCTAGACAAAATCCAATTTCCTGTTTGCCTTCACGCTAACGCAAATTCAAAATGTATGGAGTGACATTTATGTTTCCGCAACAAAGATGTCATTCCCATACAATTTGAACTTGCGTTAGCGTGACTAAAAACAGGAAATTGGATTTTGTCTAGGGGCCCTGGCTGTAACTGCGGCGATATGCCGACGCTGCTTGTCCGCTACGGTGCCGTGCCGTATCGTGCGCCGTAGTGTGCGATTGCGCTAAAGGTTTATAGACGTAATGATGTTTAATCTTCGAAATTATAGGAATATAAGCATCACTGTTTCTAGACTTAAATTTCGTCTCTTCATTCAATTCATTATATAGTTTAGATGCTTATAATACGCCAACCATCAAGCCCAAGATCAAGCTCACGACCAAGGTCTTGACCGAAGTATAGATTTCACAGAATTTTCTTATTAATGTTTGTCTCTTATTTGTTTGTCACTGCCTTATTTTAACGTACATCTTACGTATATTCGTAACGTATATTTTCTTGTTTAAATATTTTAGAAATAACCCATTCATTTTGATCGTATTTTCTAAAATTAACCCAGCTTCTTGTTCCCTAGACTATGCTGAAAATCGGTGGCGGTGCCGTCCTTGTAGCGGCGATCGTCGCCGTGTTTGTGGTGGCCACCCAGGGCAGGGATCCTGACCTGGAGGCCCTGGAGAATGGAGGCCGGGAGTACATCATCCAGCTCGACAAGGCCATGGGTCTGAGGAAGAACCAGGCAACCTTGGCGGAGTGGGAATACACTTCCAATATTACTAAGGAGAATGAGGAGAAATTGGTTAGTTTATTTATTATAGTCAAGCGTTTGACCGCTATCTCATGTTATGGTCGACAATGTAGCACGCTTGGCTAGAAGATACCTATTCACTCGAGACTTGAAGATTTCCAGATGGTACTTTTCCGGAAAAACAAACTTAGGCAAGAAGTTCCACTCCTTGGCAGTTGTTTATGACACGAGGCCAAGAAAGACACTGAACTGACAGTAAACGACGTCATCTGCCTATTACAAAAGCTGCGGTATGCAAAACTCTTAATTGGCAGGGTTTTCCTCGTCACCTTGACTACGCCTGTTACCTTATGATTCTTCCCTGAAGGCGAAATTTATTTTTTACGGTTTTGCCGAGTAGCTGGTTGGAACAACTGCCAATAGTCCTATCATGGTAATATACTACGACTATTAAAACGCAGGGGGTAAGAGCATATTTATTTGTTACCAAAAAGTAGCTAACCACCATCAAGGAGAAATTCTGCCGTCATAATTTTACGATGTTCCGGCCGCACAACCCTTGAGAGTCAGAGTATTCTAGGCCTAGCGTGTTTACCATCTTCGATCACATCATCCCAGACCACCGGGCGAGATAGTGGTCAAACTATTTGATATAGTGCCTATTAAATATAAAAAGCAGGTTTTTCCGCAACAGAGCAGGCAAATCCAATCCATATCCAATCCCATAAACAAAATCCAATTTCTGGTTACAATATCGTTAACGCAACTTCAAAATGTACGGGAATTACAACTTTGTTGCGGATAAATAAATGTTATTCCCGTACATTTTGACTTGCGTTAGCGTGAATGGAAACAGAAATTGGATTTTGTCTAGGGGGGCTAGTCAACTTGAAAATATGTTGCTTTCAAAAATGTGGCTTTAATAAGCAGCTGGTAAAATTACTCCAACTTTAAGCGTGAATAGAGAATTAAATTCTTCTATATTTTTGATCATTATGCAGCCTGCAGCCTGTATCATACAGGTTGCTTAATATTCAAAAGTATATTTCTATCAGAATAATAACTATATTTAGTTATTCTAACTGCAACTGGCTCTCCCGAAAATCTTGCTGAGGCGTGTATCCTTCGTCGTCTTCTTCTTCTTTAATAGTAATAGTCATGGTAAAGAAAAATGACTATTGAGTTATTTATTCATATAATCGTTTATCGTTCCCTCAATGCAGATCCCGAACATATATACTTTGTCTCCGAATATGGAGATATTATGTGATCTTCGGAAGTATGTACCGCTTCATATATATGCCACTACCGGCGGCTTGAAATTGTCTGACCAACTCACCGGCGCTTTGCCTTGGGCGCCTTCCACCAGAGTTAAGAGAGAGAGAGAGAGAGAGAGAGAGTTAGACCAGTAACCAGTGCCACTCATTACCAAAGCCTATATATAAGAAATACCCGTAATGACAAAATGACAATTCAAAGCACTTCACTAATTTTTGAATCTTCTATTTCCAGTTCCAAATCAGACTAAACATATCACAGCAGGACAAGCAAGCATGGGAGGAGACGAAGATGTACAGGTGGCAGGACTTCCAAGACTTCTCCCTCAGGAGGATGTTCAAGAAATACAGTCAGCTGGGCATCGCAGCGCTACCTGAAGACAAGAACAAGAAACTCATGCAAGCTGTCTCGGGGATGGAGGCCAATTATGCCACAGCTAAGATCTGTTCGTTTAAGGACCCGACTAAGTGTGATCTGTCCTTAGAACCTGGTAAGTTTATTATAGATGGCCTATTTATTTTTAACCCCCGACTTTTTTTTTCTTCTTGTAATCTTATAGGCTAGCGTTTGGCCACTATCTCACCTGTTGGTAAGTGATGATGCGGTCGACGATGGTAAGCACGCTAGGCCTAGAATGGGAACTGCCCAAAAGGATAGCTGCAGGAACACATTTTCCAGCTTGATGGTGGTTGCTGGCCAGGCGGACACTAGACAGTGTCCTGCCACCATGCGGGGATTGTTGGTTTCTTAACGATATTTTCCTTCACCGGGGGGCCACTGTGAAAAGCGTTACATTTTTCGATAGAAAAATCCATAGGTGCACGGCGAGGATTGAACTCGATATTTCTGGCATCAAAGCCGACCGTTCTCCCAATTTTAAGCAACCGGGCCCTCAAAAAAAAAATTGTAAAAATAAGTGTTTTAAGTTTTACGTGTGTATCTGTGTATATGTGTGTATGTCTGTGGCATCATAGCGGCCAAACGGATGAATCTATTTATCAAATTCCTATCAAACGAAAAATAAATAAAAAAATCCTATCAAACAAGGTGTCTTAATCGAGAGTGTTCTTGGCTTTGATTCATGAAAATCAATTCAGCCGTTTTAACGAGTTTTTTTCTAGATGAAAACGCTATGAAATCAACTCTCATAGGTATGATCAATTCATTATTCGGTAAGCTATTACTTCAACGATATTGTAAGAACATGGTAGCATTGACCTGATGCTAAGACTGCTCCTGGAATCTGCACATACTCAACTTCTCACCAACTTACAGCAGAGGCGTCGAGCTTGGGATCATTGTAATGGTCTTTTACATCTCTCATATTCGGTAAGTAGGTCCTTATTACCCCCAAATGGGGCTTGTAGGTAACCAATTAGCGCTCTAGGGTAATAATGTAGCTAGAAAAGCCCTAGGGCGGTAAGTAATTTAAAAAAAAAACACTTCACTCTTTCAAAAAGTTCGCGTACATCTAACCATCATACTGGCAATAGACATCATGCATTCAGCCTAATGACAAAAGAGGTCGCTTCGCTATTCAGCCTTGTCTTCGTATGAGTATAATAGTCATCAATTTTAAATATCGAACGAAAGAAGCCCAATTTCGTTCTTAAAAAAAAAGAAAGATGAAAAAAGGCGGGAATAGAAAACTTTTACCTTAAATATTGTTTGTTTTTGGGATTTTTTTATAATTACGTGCTAATTAGGAAAAAACATGAGTTCTGCAAATTATGAAGAAATAAGCTGCACTCCCGATTCAATGAAAATGGAAGCTGAAGCAGCAATTAACAATATTTTGCCTGAAAGTTCTAAAGAGAGATATTTGAAAACTTACGACGAGTTCATGAAGTGGCGAAAAGAAAAACGAGTAAAGTCTTTATCTGAGATTGTATTCTTAACATACTTTAGTGAGCTATCAAAAAAGCTGCAGCCATCTAGTTTGTGGTGCATTTATTCAATGTTAAAAAAACACCTGTCCCTAAAATTTGAAAATTGTTTTCATTTCACTATAAATTTTAACTAATAAAATGTTTTATTCTTGTAATGCCGGTTTTTTTCTACTTACCTCACAATCGAGATGTAAAGCAGAGTAGTTAGCTCGGGTGTAAGCATCAATTGCACCCTCGAACTATAGGCGCCCTCGCTGCGCTCGTGCGCCTAAATATCTCGGGCTGCAATTGATGCCTTACAGCCCTTGGCTACTAATCTACTATTTACATAGATCAGAGGCTATTTAAAATTTTGAGTGAGAGTTGAGACTTACACGGTAGAGGGTCTTACTCTCTGAGGCTCTAGTAAGGTTTTGACTGATGGCTTATTTACTTACTTGCCTGTCCATAGAAGGTGCACACTTCACAGGAGATCATCTCATTGGGACTGGTTATGAAGCAGAAGTGTGGTTTTTAAACACAGGATTTCATTTGAACATACTTGTTATTATAAGATTGGTATGCTGCATTAAATGAGAATCGTAATTTTTGTCATAGAAATGGAATGCATAAAAATCGGCTTCATAATGTTACTATAAGATTTAAGATTTTGGAAATTCTTCACAAATAAGCACAGAACACGATTGTATGTACATTCTAACGAAAATGTATAACTATGGTCGCTATTTACTAAAGTTTTCTAATTGTATTTTACTTTACAAATCAAAATCTATTAAACTTTGTAATCTAATTTACAGACATCACTGAAATATTCGCCAAAAGCCAGGACCCTGAAGAGTTGGAGCATTTCTGGGTGCAGTGGCACAAAGTCGCCGGTGCTAAAGCGAAGCAAAACTTCACAGAGTACGTCGATCTTTACAATGAAGCTGCTAAACTTAACGGTACGCCAACAAATTCCTTATAAACGTTTCTAATCTGTGTCACAAGGTGAAGGACCTTTGAATGGACCCAGACGTGGAATGAAGTATTCTAATGATACAAAAGCGGTAAAGCCATTATGGTGTCTGGTGACATCAGAGGGTCTGTTAGTCGGACTATAGACGGTTTCTATGAAAATAATTTTATAAACACTGCCTAACCACAGAATAAATAATAGGCCTAAAAACAGGTAAATAATCATTTATGATCGTACAAAACGAAAAAACCGACGCCACATGCCGCGATAGTCAAAATAGCCAGTTGCCATAACCATATCATCAAGGTATTCAAATTTGTTTATATTGTTTATCCCCATATCTTCAGAGATGATAATCAGATCTCGATAAAATTTAAATGGGATCAAACTCTCAAACAAAAAAATAAATTTTCATTTCGGTTGTTAAGTCGGTTTGACGGAGTTCTGAGGTAATAAGAACCTCCTTTTTGTGAAGTCGGTTAAAAAGCAAAAGCAACTGATAAAATTGATCAGTTGCGATGATATCAAAAAGTATGAACATTGAAATACTAATAGCTATAAGGCTATGATAATGATGATATTAAATAAAAAATCTAACAATAAAACAGAGCTATGCTCCCACCAAATCTTGAATAATATGGTGGATTCATAACATACTCGTAACCAACTTACGGTAGAATAATTATTAGTCCGATATCTTATCTTCTTATATATAATAAACTGGCCAAGTGCAAGTCGGACTCGCACTAGTAGGGTTCCGTACCACACTACAGTATTTTATAAGATCGAGCAAAAAATACCACTATCATTTTTCGCCAGCAAAAATAATAATAAATATACATTTTATTTCTATAACGCCATCTAACGTCTAAAAAAGGTGTTAGGGATCGACATTTCAATATAACGCCATCTATGGGACGTTTACCTAACTAAGCGTTCTTAGATGGCGTGAAATGCCGAAGAAAACACGTTTCTTGTATGGGGACCCTCTATTATTTTTAACTTTAATCTATTTTTAGTATTTGTTGTTATAGCGGCAACAGAAATACATCATCTGTGAAAAGGTCAACTGTCTAACTATCACTGTTCATGAGATACAGCCTGGTGACAGACGGACAGACAGGCAGACAGACAGACAGCCAGACAGACGGACAGCGGAGTCATAGTAATAGGGTCCCGTTTTACCCTTTGGATACGGAACCCTAAAAATGAATCCCAATTGTCCTTGGTCACGGCATCACGCGTGTAGGGCTGGACCGATTTCGCTAATTCTTTTTTTGTTGTGTTTTTTATTGTCGGAAGATGGTTCTTATGAAAAAAAAAGTTGTTTTTAACGCAGGCGAAGCCGCGGGGCACAGCTAGTTTGAAATGAAATTTAAAGAAGTGTTGAAATATTGTTATGTATTTTCTAATATATTAAGATTCAAACCGGCTAAATAGTCTATATTTTATAGTTTTAGGAGTAGTTTATATCGGCAGTTACAGTTTAAAATTAATTTTAATCATGTCTATGTTTTTTTCAAGTTCGTTGAGATTATAAAAAATGCATTTTATTAGCAAGGACTGGCAAAAACGGTTTTGAAAAATTTGCATGTATATGATGTACGAGTATCTTATGCAGCTTTAGCCTGCATAATTTGACAACAATAGAATCTTTAAAGAATCCGGACCCCCAACGGTTAAACACCTTTTCTGATTCTGTGAGGAACAATATAATTTGCAAAGTAATGAACCAAAAATAAACCTTTAAAATACTGACGTCAATAGAATTCAATCAGAAGCATATCTAATGAGATATGTTCAAACAATTGCCAAAACCAAGCGTCTCTAATAACACAATGAAGGGTTACTTTGCTTGGAATTGGGCATTCGGTACGGCACGGTTTGCGGCATTGAAAAAGATTTTTCTTGTAGAACAGCGCAGCGGTTCTTTAAATTTGCAAAGTACATTACAATAACAACAATTACACATTGTATCTAAATTTAACAATACTTTATTTTGTGTGTATAGAATTTTCGTTTGTAAAGATGTCCTTATGACACCTTTAACATCCTAATGACTTGATGATCTGATTGATCTTTACGATAATAATATATTAAAAACATTAATTCCAAGGCACTTGGTAATAAAACAATAAAACTATTATGCTGCAGTTGGACTATTACTAAATTTAATTTAAACTAATTTTATTCAAAAAATATATTTACCTACTTAAGCAATATGGCTCAAAAATATTTTCTCTCGAAGACTGACTGCGTTAAATTTAAAACTTTGAGTTGAAGTTGTCGTAACGCTAATTTAAAACAGCTGTTTGCTGGTATATTTGAATGGAACTGCTGGACAGATTTAGCAATGTTTTAATAGTCGGATTATTGCTAAACGTAGGTGAAGCCTGTGTCCAGCAGTGGACAGAAATAGGTAGATGATGATGGTGCTGACGATGATGATTACAAACAAGTTTAAAACAAGGTTTAAACAAAATAATAATCGGAAAAGTTGCTTAGCAACGTAAAATAAAACGGTTTTCATTTTCATAAATAAAAGTAAAAATGTAAGCTTTTTAGAGACGCGTTTCTAAAATGCGTAGGCATAAGGCCCGGATTCCTCTGTCGCTGACGTCGGTCGCGTACATACGCGGCGCGTAGCAACTCGCGCGCCGCTGATGTCAGCGTCACAGTGTGGTGCTATATAGAACACAACGTATATTCATACGCGCGACCGACGTACGCGACCGACGTCAGCGACAGAGGAATCCGGGCCTAAATGTCATGCTATGAGCGCACGCATACAGCTTTATCGGTTCTAGCAAAATATACCAATACATTCAGTCTTATTCATATTCAATTATTTTATATAGGTACTACAGTATACTTAAATTCATTAATATGCACAATAATTTAAGAATACAATACATCAAAATTAAAAATTAGTACAAAGTACACTACATATTCCACAGTCTCAAGACACAAGACACAAGAAAGTCTTTAATCAGTGCGTTCTACCCGTCATGTCATACGGAGCCGAAAATTGGACACTCACGTTCACCTATCGAATTAGTAAGCTGAAGTGGCAATGGGCTGGCCAAATTAGCCGTAGAACGCTGGGGTAAATGTGTTCTTGAGTGGAGACCGTGAATCGGCAATGCTCTCAGACTGGGTGGAGCGATGATGTTCGCAAGGTGGTTAGCAAGAGCTGGATGATAGTAGCCTAGGGTCATGTTCAGTGGCGTGAAGTTGAGAGGACTATGTCTAGCAGTGGACAAGTATAGGCTGATGATGATGATGATGATGATGATGAAAGCTATTTAAAAAACAAAACAGTGGTCAAAGTATTATTTTCTGATCGTTATTTGAATGATTTAATTTTTTGCATTCATTTGTTGTTTAGCATGTGCGTATTTGTTGTTTAAAAAAATCATCATTATTAAAAGCCAGTATTCGTCCACTGCTGGACATAGACCTGACTGACAAATAAAATGTTGCCAACATCTCATGATTTTCCCTAAACATTTACAGACTTCAAGGACGTAGCAGATTGGTGGCAGTCAGACTACGAAGTGCCAGATTTCGAGGAGCAGCTTGCCAAGCTGTGGGAAGATGTGAAGCCTCTGTATCAGCATCTCCATGCTTACGTGAGGAAACGTCTCAGGGACAAGTATGGAGACCAGGTCGTGTCTGCTAAAGGACCTATTCCGGCGCATTTGTTAGGTAAGAAACTATTTACAAAAATAGTTATTTCTCGTTTAAGATTAGTCAAACTACATGGATCTTGGAAATAAGATTATTGTTAGGGGGAGTGTGCTGGTGACCTATATACAGTTTTTTTTAAAACCCACTTCAAGCACCAGTCTCTCATAAGATAGTGTCATTTTTTGAGCTTTAGACTAAGTACTACCCTACAAGGGTAATTAACTTGTGAGACAAAATAAAATGAATTGTATTGTATTGTATTATTTGAATATCCCATAACTAACATTTCAGTACCAAAAAACTGGTTGAGATAGTTGCAGATGTGGATTGTTGGTTGATTCAGTTTTTTTTATTTGTTGTAGTCAGCGTTTGACCACCATCTCACCTGTTTGTGACGATGTGGTCGACGATGTAGCATGCTTGGCGAGAAGATACTTATTCACTCGCAAATAGAAGCCACCTAAATGGTACCTTTCCGCAAAACACAGAGTCAGGCATGGAGTTCCAATCCCTGTCGTTTTTGTTGGCCATGGCGCCTCGTCTCAGAGTCGTCTTCTAATTTCAAACAAGCGTCATTCCATCTTAGACCGCACATTCATTTAAAATCAAGCGAGATAGCGGTCAAGTGCTAGTCTACCAGACAAAAAAAAAAGACGTTTGGCACTCGGGGACTGCCGGGGTAAGGCTATTGCATAGCATTTTTTTTATTTATGCAGTATTTTTTTTCTTTGATATTAATTCAGCTGGAGACACTGGAAGCTATTGAGAGGAGAGCCAAAAAACTCATCAGCGATGACCTATTAGTAAGCAAGAGACTCCAGAGTCTCGCGCATCGCCGCAAAGTCGCTTGTTTATCGGTTTTCTATCGGATACATTTCGGAGAGTGTGCAATGGAACTGCATGATTTGATTCCACCATCCCCATTTTATAATCGGACATCCAGAGACACTAAAAGGCGCCACCGATTTATGGTGGATATACCATCTACCCGAACGAAGCGATTTGCTTCTTCGTTCATCATACGAACCGCTAAGGAATGGAATGCCTGAGTCCGTGTTTCCGATTAAGTACAATATGGAGGTCTTCAAATCGCGAGTGAATAGGTATCTTCTGGGTAAGCACGCTACATCATCGATCGCATCATCACTTAACATCAGGTGAGATAGTGATCAAGTGCTACCCAGTTCGGTATAAAAAAAAAAAAAAAGTTACACTTTTTGAGCGTGGTGACAAACAATAAAAAGATATAAAAGATAAGAAAACATATTTTTTTTCTTTTATTAAATAAATGAGAAGTGAGCTACTTTTAATATCGCTCATTTTAATATCAAAAATTTTGGTTATCTTTATAGCAGTATTATATATAAATTAACAAAACAAAAAATAATACTGCATTTGTGATAATAATAATAAAATGTATGTATATATAGTATATAGAGTACTCACTCATTTTCTTTTACTATTTTTTTCGTCACTTTCTTCATTAAAAAATGCACTTTGTTTATTCATATTTAAAACACTTTGTACACAAATTATACGAGTACAGATATTCACTGTTGTACATAGATGATAAATACCTATACACCTATCTTTTTTACGGCTACATGATGAATGAGTGTTTAACAAGGAGGAATTATGTAAAGTTCCGAGGACTTGTTCACCCTTGACATAATTTGAAAATAGAATTCGGAATTTATATTTGAAAAAGGAACGAGAAGACAAAATCTGTGAAACTGCAAAAACCAACTGTCCATTACAGTTCGATCTAACGAACCTCATTTTTAGGGTTCCGAACCCAAAGGGTACCAACGGAACCCTATTACTGAGACTCCGCTGTCTGTCTGTCTGTCTGTCTGTCTGTCCGTCTGTCACCAGGCTGTATCTCATGAACCGTGATAGTTAGACGATTGAAATTTTCACAGATGATGTATTTCTGTTGCCGCTATAACAACAAATACAAAGAACAGAACAAAGTTAAAAATTAAAGGGTTTAAAACAAAAAACGTGTTTTTTACGATGTGAAATTAATTCACCTCGACGCAGCTAGATGGCAGCACAGGAAAAATTAGCACGCCCAAGCGTTTCATTTGTTAAATTTGTGGGCCTCGGACTCGGTCGATTTGTTTACTTAGTTAAGATATATTTTCATAAATGTAGTGAACAGTATTGAATAATATATCTTCCATTTTAGTACTTAAAGAGCTTCAATTAGCTAGAATCAGCAGAAAGTTAGTCGAACAAACACGGTCTTCCAGATATTTAATTATATTAATTGCCTTTGTGTTAATATTTACTTAGTTGGAGTTCGAAGTTCGTGGCTTTCGGACTTCGGAAATTCGGAACCCTCCGTGTGCGGGACAAAAGTCTGACTCGCACTTGGCCAGTTTTATTTAAGCCTCAGCGTAGTAGAGATAAGGTCGTCTTTGGTTTCATCAATAGTAGTGAAATGTTGCTGGATAATGGTATTTAATTATTTGGGGTGTTAGATTTTTTCGTTACGGAATTTCTGGATTCGGTCTCCACGCTCAAGGCCCGCGATAGAAGCTATGCAATAGCTTAAAAACGTACTCTAGAGTCTAGAGAATGAAATAACCTACTTTCTTTTCTTTTTTCTTGAGTTTTTTGTTTCTAGAGTTCTTCTAGTTCTAGTTTTTCTTTGAGTCTTTTGTTTCTAGAAGGGGGTTCGGGGGTTTTTAAATTGCAGGGAATGGGTCTATGTTCTAGACAAGCGTGCTACATCGTTGATCACATCTTCACTCAACATCTGGTGAGGTCAGGTTGTGACACCTGCTGATAGTGACGACGATGATGATGATGAAGAAATTTTATGAAAAGTTAATTAGTGCCAATGAATACTGCGAATACCTATCACCGTCAGATTATATCATTCAAAATAACAATATCCATATTTATCTGTATTTAAATATAAATTTTTATTTTTAATTCTCAAATACATGTAATGGCATAATTAAACAGCGAGACAAATGTAAATAAAGACTTATAGTCAGCTGTGCTATGATGACGAACAATGCTGCTACTACAGAAACACTTTCGTTTCATTATTTCAGGTAATATGTGGGCCCAGACTTGGAGCAATATAGAATCGTTTACCCGCCCGTACCCTGATAAAAAAGAACTTGACGTCACACAAGCTATGAAGGACCAGAATTACACAGCACTGAAAATGTTCCAAATGTCAGATGAATTCTTCAGGTCATTGAACTTGACGGCTATGCCAGAGAAGTTCTGGAAAAATTCCATTATCGAGAAACCTACGGATAGAGAAATTGTGTGCCACGCATCGGCATGGGACTTTTTTGATGGCGAAGATTTTAGGTAAGGCCTTTTATTTGTTAAAGATCTTTTCGTGCTAAAGGCAATATTTTTATAAAAAACTACAAGCGGTGTCGCTTTAGATTTGGTGTTTCCTCAACACCTTTTTTCCTTTGTTAATGTCTTTAGGTGTGCTCAAATTTAATATTTACTTCAGAGTACTATCTAAGACAAGGCAATTCCAGAAAGGTCTAACAAAAAATATCAGACACTTAATATTAATCATAATTTATTTCAGAGATTCAGGTACATGCTTTAAATCATGATTATATACCTAACTTTCTAGGCAAAAACTATCACAAGACGGATCAAAGACTCATCTTTTGGCTTAGATTCGTTTTCAGTCGTTGTGCTGTACTAACTTAATTATATTTGATTTTAAAAACTTCATCAATTCATCACGTGGTGCATTTTCGAAATTATGAAATCTAATCAAATAAATATTTGGCATTTAGGATCAAACAGTGTACGACAATCGATTACGAGTACTTCCAAACGATCCATCATGAAATGGGACATATCGAGTATTTCCTCCAATACCGACATCAGCCAAACGTGTTCAGAGAAGGAGCGAATCCAGGTAAATATACTAAACTATTGGTATTTTAATGATGTTTTTAACCCAGGATCAAAATGTGCACGAGTGTGAATGCTCAACATTTCAAGACAGTACATCATGAGATGGGCCACGTCCAGTATTATTTGCAATACAGATCGCAACCTTCCATTTTCCGTCATGGGGCAAATTCAGGTGAATTTATATTTTACTTCACGGGGACTGTGACGCTGTTTACAATTTGGGAATATACGTTTGCGCTATCGATTTTATGCTCAATTCTTCGTTGGATTGGATTTGCAGATATTGTTTACACTTTTACTTTTGCAATTTCTTTAAAACGTTAAACGGCTTTCATTTGTAGTTTCTCTAGCTTCTTGGTATCTTTAGCTTTAATGTGATCAATGTCTTACTATGTATTATTCTTATCATATTGTAAGCGTTATGGGCCTTTTGTTATTATAAAATGCGTGTTTTATTTTTGGATTGAAATTGGATTACGTTTGTCACGGATTACGTTTGTTGTTTATTTTTACAGTAAAAGGAATTGGCGTTTTAAATTTTGAGTTTTTTTTAAATATTTGGAGCTTAAAACTGTTGTCTTTGCTTCTAAGCTATATTTTATTTGTTTTATAACGGGAAAATTGTTACTATAAAAAAAAATTGATTCCGACGAATTGAGAACCTCCTCCTTTTTTGTGAAGTCAGTTAATAATTATGATGTATATATGAAGGTATTCTTTGTTTTTTGCTCAACTGTATGTGTGATTGTTTTGTAGTTTAGGGTTTTTGGGCTTGACACTTCCTTTAACATAATTAACGATTTTAGGATTCCACGAAGCAGTTGGTGATACGATAGCCCTATCTGTTTCCTCACCGAAACATTTGCGTCGAGTCGGGCTCACTCATGGAGAGGCCGAAGATGAACAAACGGAAATAAACCAACTGTATAAAATGGTAAACTAGTAATAAAATGTAATATTTATTAAATTATTTTTAGGATTCTTCAATCGGGCGCTAAGTCAGGAGTTTGTTGACGAATAAATATTTATAGCACCAATTGATACGATGAATTGTTACATTAGTTTCATTTTAGTCAATATAAAAGATGGTTCGCTACGTTTGACGCTCGTTAGACCATTATACATGTATAATTGCGTCGTCACACCAAAAGAGAGGTCATATTCAGATTGTTTGATAATGTATTTTATGTATCAGTATTTAGACTTTCTTGAAGTAATCATCGTGTATAATATTATTATATTAATAACCCTATTAAAATCAGACGAGACTTCCTAAACTGTAAGAGTTCATTATAATTTCAGGGTGCAGATAAGATCGTTTTACTTCCCTTCGCGTATAAACTGTGCCTATTATGTCGATTCTTTAGCTGTAATTATCCAGGGAAATGACAGTTTTTAGGGTTCCGTAGCCGAATGGCAAAAAACGGAACCCTTATAGATTCGTCATGTCTGTCTATCTATCTGTCCGTATGTCACAGCCATTTTATTCCGAAACTATTAGGTCTACAGAATTAAAACTTAGTATGTAGGTATTCTGTGAACCGCTTTCCGATTATAAAATATATAAAAGTATATATATAAAATGTTAGAGATATATAAAAGTTTCAGGGGGGGCATCCCATACATGGAACTGAAACAAAAAAAAAAGGTTTTCTTCAAACCTATACTTGGGGGGAGGGTGTCTATGAATAGGTCTTTAAAAATGACATTGAGGTTTCTAAAATCATTTTTTCTCAATTCAATCATTTGAAAGATAGGCGAGTCTAAAGTGGTAAAATGTGTGTCCCCCCCTCTAACTTTCAAAGTAACAGAGTGAAAAACCTAGAAAAAATATATTCTGTAGATCTCAATAAAAACTTTCAACGAAAATTAGTTTGAACGAGCAAAAGTCAGCAGTTTTTGATTTATATCGACCGCAAATATAACTTTGTTTTTCATACAAAAACAAAGTTAATTTTTTGGTTGCGAAAAATCATAGTTATATAATACTCTATTGTGTGACGGAACACGGAACCCTACGAGTGCGAGTCCGACTTGCACTTGGCCAGTTTTTTATATCTCCCACAGATATAAAAAACTGAGTAGAGTTGACTACTATCTCGCCTGGTGGCAAGCGGTGATGCCATTGAAGATGGTGAACACGCTAGGCCTAGAATGGTCTGTCTCTCAATTGCTGTGTGCTGCCGAAACACCGTAAGGCTATGGTGGTAGATTTTCAATGAATACTATAAGAGTGGGTAGATAGATTCACGGTTTAAGATTTAAATATAGATTTCAATCACACTTCGCACGTTGCTGAAAACAAAGCAAACTATACATTTTTTATGATATAAGAACAAGCATGACACTCGCCTGATGGTAAGCGATGACGTCTACTTATTATAGATACAATGCGAAATTCTGGACTGCCAGAATTTTGCACGTCACTGCACTGCGCCTGTTACTGTTGAGACAATAAAGATGTTGAGTCTCAAATGCTCTGTAATTTAACTGGACACCTTGCCATTTCAGCCAAAAAAACATTTCACGGCTGAATATTAATTGCCAAAGTGGTGATCTGGTGGCGCCAGGTGGACTAGCAGAAGTCCACAACAAAAATAATTTGACTAATATTTAAAAAGGTTTTTCTCACTATATTATTCCAGGGCTTGGACAAGATTGTGTTCCTTCCCTTCGCGTATACCCTGGACCTGTTCCGCTACGCAGTGTTCCGGAAGAGTACAACTCCTGAGGACTACAACTGTCATTATTGGAGGCTGAGAGAGTCCCTGCAAGGGGTTGAGCCTCCGGTTAACAGAACTGAAGAGGACTTCGACGCTGCTGCCAAGTATCACGTATCCGCTAATGTGGAGTATGCTAGGTAAGCTGGAAACATGCTGTATACATAAAATCACGCCTTTTCCCGTCTGGGTAGGCAGAGACTACTTCTTTCCACATGCTATGGTCCTGGCATACCTTTTTCGCTTCCTTTTATGCTGAATAAAATAGGTACAATTTAATGAAAATTATCGAACGAACAGCGGATGGTTTGGTGCCAGCCATTATGGAAGACTGGTTGGGATAGTTTTGCTTCATGGAATGGACTAAAGTCAGGTGTCCAGCGCTTCCTATTACTGCCCTCTTCCAATTCCAGACAAACATTAGGTGAGATACTGGTCTACTGTTTGTCTGTCTGAAATAAAAAAGTCTGAAACTGACTAGTTCTTGGGAAAATGTGGTAATTCGTAATTGTTCGTACTTTTGACTAATCATTGAACATCCAGGGTGAAACAATGGTGATTATCTTCATAACCTATTGATCAACTATGTTTGCTTCAACTAAGATAGATAGATAGATAGATAGATAAACACTTTATTACACCATACAAATTAAAAGTAAAAAATGGTAAATAAAACAATGTGGCAACAGGCGGTCTTATCGCTCAAAGCGATCTCTTCCAGACAACCTTAAGAGATTAAGAGATTGTCAACGTCGACAAAGTCAAAATCATTTTAGTTTGGACCATGAAAATCTACTTTTTGCAGTTTGTTGCACGTAAAATAACCTCTTGTAGACTTAAAATATGACCTATTTCACGCCAAATCATGTTTTTGCTCTTCGTATCACGTTGATTTTAGTTTTTGACAGAATATTACAGACTGTTCTTAAGGTAAGTTTGAGCGAGATGAAGAAAACTAGGGGTTAATTAATTGTTCTACCTTGCAAGGTCTAGTCAGGGTACAATGTTTTGTGTTCTAGACTTTGGGATTGATAAATGAGCACCTTTTACCTTGCACTTACAAGTACCATAAGTGAGTTGGACCACAGATTATATAATATTTACTACGTAACAGATACTTCACTCCCCTACATAAACACAATACCAACGTTTATTTCAGACAATACAAGCAAACATGTGTCTAAGGCGCTTGACCTAGCGTTGTTATTACTTCGTTCGGCGCGCGCCGGTACATCGCGCGCCTTATATAGTAAAGGGTTGACTCAATGAAATAAAAAAAAAAAATACGAATTATTTTTATTTACCTCACAAAATAACATCAAAATTTCTAACAAAGAGTCGAGTTTGAAATCGAGAAAGTGAATTTTACGCCGTTTTGTCATTTTAGTATCGGTAGCATAATGAAACATATTGTGCATGTTTTTTGTCAAACCCGCAAAATGACTATTAAAAACTAAATCGTTTCTAATATGGAATACGAATGCGCAGTTATCCCGTCATTTGAATAATAATATACGTTGCGCGCGCGTGAGCAGTGACAACCGACTGGCGGATACCACCGCCGGCGCTGGTCGAAGTTTAGGTATAAATCGCAGTAGCTATGGGCGAGTGAGGGAGGCCTGGTTTATTTGACTTCAGTTTGTGCCTACTATAAAGTTTCTATAGACGTAGAAAGTTTAGCAAAGTGGACGAACTTATACCCAATATGCTCGAAGGCTCAACGAGATGGTAATCGACAAAATGCCAAGATATAAGATGCTGCATAAAAAAAAATACATTTTAGTCTTTCCCCCCAAGTAGACAGTTAAGTTACGATATGTTATACCTATCAGTAATTAAAAAAAAATCTTTTTATATTAATAGTTTTCGTGAGTTTGAATCATGATTATAAAATACCGACTATTATACTCACTACTGTTTGTTGTCGACTGTCTCGACCTATGTTTGCATGACCAAGTAGACAGTTAAGTTACGATGTGTTACCTATCAGTAATTTAAAAAAAAATCTTTTTAGATTAACCACGACGATGATTTCTTTGTCTTACTTCCAGGTACTACGTATCGTTCATAATTCAATTCCAATTCCATCGCGCTCTATGCCAGCTGGCGGGAGAGTACGCTCCCGGTGAGGTCACCAAGAAACTCGTCGACTGCGACATTTACCAGAGTGTCCCTGCTGGCAACGCTTTGTCGTAAGTATCTGTTGTATAGTCTGCGTTTTATTTATCTATTATGTTTCATTATTTCACAATTTTATGGATAAAAATTGTCTGAAGTACTGAAACATGCACTGGGTTGCGGGTGCACGTAATGGTACGGTTGGCAACCCTACATTAATAAGGGGAATTAAACATGTGTTTTAAGTGTGACGTTCGACGTCTAGATGAAAGCTGAATGGCTCAATACCTTTGTTTTTTTTTTGTAAATTCAAAGCGTTATGTTTCTGTTATATCTATATTTTTTGTTGAATATGATCTATTTAATGTTATTTGACGTGTGTAAGTGCTAATTTTTAATTTGCCCATATACTGAATAAATGCTTTGACTTTGACTTTGACTTTGACTTATACAAGAATAGAAATAACTAGATATGACTACCATAGAAAACGAGGGACAGTTGCTTTTGTAGTTAGTGGCTATACTCTTATTTGTTTTTAGAGGTATTTTAATCACTCAATTCTCAGCATGGGAATGTCTAATCTAATGGGGAGAGTAAGTTGCTAAGGTACTTCAGCGCGCCCCAAGGTTCGTGGGTGACTAAAATGTCGGTAGGTACTAAGAAACCCATAGTTATAAATATGAAAATACGGGACTTATCGCGCCTAAAACTTTAATTTTATTTAACTCGACGTTTCGACCAAGTTGCATTTATCGTGGTCACGAGACGACTAAGTCGACTCCAGTCGTCCCGTGACCACGATCAATGCAACTTGGTCGTAACGTCGAGTTAAATAAAATTAAAGTTTTAGGCGCGATAAGTCCCGTATTTTCATATTTATAACTAGGTGTTCAAATCGCGAAAGTTTAAAGTTTCCAACTAAATAACCCTACAAGTAAACGATGGTTGATATAAGTAGCTCACCACATTCAATGAGAAAATTCTACCACCATGACCTTACGGTGTTCCGACAGCACACAGCCCTTGACAGTCAGCCCATTCAAAGCCTTTACCATCTGTGTGTTTACCATCTTCGACTACAAGCTTACCGCCAGGCGAGATAGTGGTGAAACGGCATTCTATCAATAATAAACAAAACCAAAAGGTTACAGCTGGTTGAAGGTTTCAATAGTACTTCGATTCGCAAGGTTCAAAGAACCATCATCATCAAAGAATAAAGCCATTAAATGGTAGGAAGATTTCTAGAATATTATTATTAGGTCTGGCCCGTTGAATTATAATAGCTTTCATAAAGTTGAACCAAGTCAAATTCCAAACCAACCCAAAGTCAATTAACCACCTTATTTCACTACCATCCACCATCCACTATCAGGTAACCTTGTTCAATTGTCGTTTCCTCTTCCAGCAACATGTTAAAGATGGGATCTTCCAAACCCTGGCCTGATGCGATGGAGGTACTGACTGGCCAGCGCGCGATGAAGGCGGATGGACTGATGGAGTACTTCCGACCCTTGCTGGACTGGCTTAAGGCTGAGAATGAACGCACTGGAGAGTATATTGGGTGGGAGCCCAGCAGCAAACGTAAGTTTCTTAAATATAATTGCTTGTAAGACAAGTAAGATGATCATTTGATATTAAGCGATGATGTGTGTATATAAAGCTTGCAAAACTTTGGATAGACAGAACTTTGTAGTCACTGCAATCGTTATATGGTTTGTATGATGCCAGTATTGATATGCTAGTACTGGAATGCTATTTATATTTGACGGAGGATGCTGGATTGGCACTAAAAGCTGTTTATACGGTGCCAGGTGGCTGGTGCCTGTTTATGTGGCATGCCAGCACTAACATTAATACAAAAAATAGGATTAGGGTCAGCTCAGATTGCGACACGACGCAACGCGGTGCGCTCTTGATACAAAAAATAACTTTATTTACTACACAAAAAGATACACATTTCATTGACATATAATTCGGTGGCGTCAGGCTACGCCGCGCGGTGTAAAAAGGAATTTTATTTAATAGTACAAAGGAATATACATTTCATTGAGATAATTCGACGGCATCGCGCATCTCACTGCGTAACGCGAAACCACAAGCATCTTCACGTCGCGTCGCGTCTCGGTGTGAACTGAACCTTAAGAAGATGAATCGTAACCTGAAAGGTTGAGGTCCTGTAGTTTAACTAGTCACTAGAGTATTATTAAATAGAGTGGGTAGGGTAGGTGCATTGCATATTCCCGACTAGAGTCCCATACCCAATAGTTGGTGGAAGAAATATTTTGCGTATGCGTATAATATGTGGCGAGGACATCTGGATAGACGATTCCCTCTTACATTATTGTCCTTACTATTCAAAGATCTGTACAGCAGATAACTTTGCTGATGCTATAAGCAAATGTGTTACGGTTTTGGGGCTCGGGGAGAAAAAGATACTTTAACCGACAGTCAACATTAATATTACTCATATGCAACATTTCGTGCTTTTAGATCTAGCATTTTGGGCTTAGCAAACTGAAGTGGCAGCTTAGTGGGCTGGTCATATCTGCCGTAGGACCGATAACCGTTAGGGTAGACGTGTTCTACAATGGAGACCGCGAATCGGCAAACATAGCGTAGGACGCCCTGTTACCAGGTGGAGCGACGACATTCTCAAAGCGGTGGGCAGTGACTGGTAACAAAGAGCCAAAGTTCGGGCTCAGTGGCTTGTCTTGGGAGAGGCCTACGTCCAACAGTCGGCTGACACTGGCTGATAATGATTTTGAGCTTTGCATTGTCTGTAGTCAGGGATTCGTATTTAATCAAGAAGATGGTGTTTTGTCCTCAGAATACTGCACAGCGGAACAGATAGCCGCCATTAATGCGAAGCAGGCCGAAAAACACGAGACCCGGGACCCAGTAGAGGCGTGACGTCACAAAGTACTTACTTCATAGTATAATTTATCATAGGCAAACAGTATTCATAATAAATGTTTTTTAAGAAATTGTTTTTGTATTTGTTTCATATCCTTAGAAAAAACTGAGTAAGGTACAATAGACTAGCCAAAAATCAGCCTAGATGAAATTGTGATGACTTTCGAACAACATAAAAACGGAAAAGCCCCCGGAGAGGATGGAATTACAACGGAGCTCTTAAAAGCTGGTGGAACTCCTACGCTACTACAGCTTCAGCGTATTATTTCAATTCCGTCCTCTTTTTGGGGAGAACTCCAAAGACCTAATAAGAGTGTGGTTGTTATATAGACAGAACTCTATTGAAGAACTATTGACTTATCTCGCTCTCATGCCTATTCTTTACGCTGTTTTCGAGAGCCATCACGTCATCGTCTCGCGTGTAGGCTTGACTAATTTCAGCCTCCCAAGCAGGCCAGGTTTCGAGGAGGATACGGTACCATAGACTACATTCACACAGTGTAGCAGGTTATACAGAAGACTGAAGAGTATAACCAGCCCTTGTGCTTAGCGTTTGTTGACTATGAGAAAGCCTTTGACTCTATTGAAACCTGGTCTGTTCTGGAGTCTCTGCAACGGTGCCAAGTTGATTGGTGATACGCTCTAGTATTGAGAGGTCTGATGACGCCGCGACTATGAGAAGTATAAAATCAGCAGACTGAACATATTCCTTTTCATCGAGGAGTGAGACAAAGGGACGTTATTTCCCCCAAATTTTTCACAAACGCTCTAGAGGATATGTTCAAAACGCTGAAATGAAAAAGACGGGATATAAATATAAACGGCAATTACCTCTCACACTTGAGATTTGCGGAAGATATCGGTATCGTGGAAACCGTGCAAGACTTGCAATACATGCTGACCACCCTTGCTGATTCTTCTGCACGCATAGGTTAGAGGGCTATACTCGGAGTTTCATTGAAGGATCGAATTCGAAACGGAGTCTTCCGTCAGAGACCTAAAGTTATCGACATAGCTCAAAGGATTAGCACGCTGAAATGGCAGTGGGGTGGTAACATCTGCCGTAGTACGGATAACCGTTGATGTAGACGAGTTCTAGAGTGGAGACCACGCCTCAGTAAACGTAGCGTATGACGCCCTCCAGCTAGGTGGAGAGATTATATACGTAAGCTGCCTGGCAGCGGTTGGAAACGAAAACCTGAAGATCGAGCTCAGTGGCGTGCCATAGGAGAGGCCTATGTCCAGCAGTGGACGGAAATTGGCTGATAATTATAACGATAAGGTAAAATAGTACCTAATAGTCTACCAGCAATAGCTGGCAGACCGCTATCTCACCTATTGTTATGTGATGATGAGGTCTAAAGCACCTGGTGCATTAGACAGCCACAACATCCGCTCCTCCTGACCACAATAATCGTGATCGCGGCGATCGGTGAATGCGTGCCCAAAAAACCGACAAATCACGCATCAAAGTGCATTTGCGCGTAGTTGCGTGCGCGTGCCCATACACTCCATCGGTGATCATTAAATTACCGGAGGACAACGAGTGAAACTGTGCGGTACATAGCATCGTCACGACTAGGATTACCTATTATATATATTTAGACGAATACATATGCAGACGAATATATGTTAGTTCTTTATGATTTTTAAGTTATAACCGACTTCACATAACGTGCGAGTCATTTCAGGAGCAAGTATGAGGTGTTTATTTTTTTAACTCTGGATATACTTATCAGATTTCGATAAATTGTATAATGGGACGTGGGTTATTCCCTTTAGCTGATCACATTGATGGCTCTAAGCTAGTACTAAAAAGCAGGAGATTTTAATGTTAATATATTAGAAAAATCCAAGAGGACCGAAACATTTACTTCAACATGAAAAATGTTTAATATGACACCAACAATAACTGAAGCAACAAGAATCACATCGCACTCGAAAACTTGCATTGATAACATACTAACCAACCTAAAAAAAATTAAAACAGAAGTCCTAAACATTGGAATATCCGATCATACAGCACAAGTAATAAAAATTCCATCCAACCTAAGTTTTCAAGAAAAATATTGGTTTATTGAAAAAAGAAGCACTGACCTTTATTTAGATGTATTCCTAAAATACTTATCACAAATACATTTCTTAGATGTTTACAAATATAATGACCCAAATTTGGCATATAAAGAATTCATAAATATGTTCACTCTGATACATAAGTTATGTATTCCACTAGAACGAAAAAAAATCACATACATGAAACGACCCAACTGAAAAACAACCGGAATTCAAATTGCAAGTAAAAATAAAAGAAGGCATTACTTAGAAGTGCAAAAAACAACTGGCAAACTAAAACAGGATAAATATCGAAAATACTGCAAAATATTGAAACGAACAGTAAACATTTCTAGAAAAATTGATCGCCAGATATATTAATAGGAGTGCAAATAAGAGTAAAGCAACATGGGGTGTTATAAAACAAAACACTGCTCAGACGAATTTAATAAAGACTACAGTAGAGAACAAGAATAGAAAATGAAAATATAGTTGATTCATCCAAAATAGCTTTTGCAATGAATAAGTATTTTATCGAATACAACAATATATATTTAACTGACCAAATTTCACATCCTAAGCCTATAAATATAAATAGTAAATCAATTTTTTTTAAACCAGTTGATATACAAGAATTAAAGAATATAGTAAAACTACTCAAAAATAAAAAGAGTGCAGGCCATGATGACATATCAATGCAAATTGTTAAAAGCAGTATAGACTATATTGCAGCCCCACTGGTCTATATTATAAATTTGTCCATAGAAAATGGATGTTTTCCGGACGATTTAAAGATAGCATTAGTGAAACCATTACACAAAAAAGGTTCCAAAAAGGATATTGCTAATTATAGACCAATTGCAAACTTGCCTAGCTTCTCAAAAATTTTTGAGAAAGTAATCTACAATAGACTAATTTCATTTTTAGATTCAAATAACACACTCAATAACAATCAATTTGGGTTTCGCAAAGGGAAAAGCACATCACTAGCCATTTTTAAAATGTTAAAACATGTATGGGAAGAATTAAACAATAGAAGATCTGGCATTGCCTTATTTTTAGACTTGTCAAAGGCATTTGACTGCGTAAATCATACCATTTTATTGAATAAATTAGAGGCGATCGGTATCCGAGGTACTCCACTATCATTACTAAAATCATATCTTCAGAATAGAAGTCAAGCAATAATATTAGATGTATATAATAAAAATACAAAAACAATGCAACAGATTAAATCAGAAATGCTTCGCATAACTTTAGGAGATCCGCCAGGTAGCATCCTTGGACCCCTACTATTCCTAGTGTATGTCAACGAGCTCTCACTTATTGTAAAACATCAATGTATTTATGTTTGCCGATGATGCCTCAATTTTCATTTTCCAAAAGAACTCTAACAACTCTCTTGAAATAGAAGTCAATAGCACTCTAAATACAATCGTCAACTGGTTGAAATCTATAAATCTTAAAGTAAACATAGATAAAACTAAATTAATACAGTTTAAGAACTACAAAATGTCCTCACTTCATCTTGATATTCAAAATAACGGCATCAAAGTAAACTTAATTGAAAAAATTAACTTTCTAGGAGTGACTTTGGATTATAATTTAAATTGGAAAGCCCATATAAATAAAGTAAATAATAAGATATCGAAATACTGCCACGCTTTATCGATACTAAGTAGTATAGCGTCTAAAGCAATAGCAACAAATGCATACTACGGTTACGTGTATCCTCAACTCAGTTATGGAGTTATTTTCTGGGGCAATACAGTTGATGTTCAGTCAACTTTTATATTGCAAAAACGATGTCTTAGAAATATTTTTAAAATAAAAGAAACCGATACTTTACGTGATATTTTTAGAGCTAAATACATATTAACCATTACATGTATATACATTAATGAACTTTGTATGTTTGTTAGAAATAATCCTGAATACTTTTTCAATATACAGTCAAGTCGCGCCGAAAACCTTCGTAGTAAACATAAATATAATATATGTGTACCCCAGAGTAACAACACAATGTTTCATAAAAGTTCCTTTGTTACTGCCATCAAAGTTTACAATCATCTGCCCACAGATTTTAAAACTTTAAGCTATAAATATTTTAAAATTAGGCTTAAAGAATGGTTGACATCTAAAGCGTATTAAAATTTAAACGAGTTCTTTAACGATTAAGTTAATTATATTGTAAACTTATTGATAAATTCTATGATTGTACTTAAGCCTCATTAGATTAAGTAACATTATATTGTACGCCCGAAAGGGTAAACTGTTGATACCAGACATATTGTACATAAGACCATCTTGTACCAATGTACCTACACAGTTATACAATAAAAATATTTCTATTTCTATTTCTATAGCAGCTTCAGTACCTAATAAAACAAACCGCAGATTTGCGGTATTGTATAGTTTATCGTAAACCATAAGGAATACCTCTACGGAGAAACAAACGGTTCAATGTTTTAGGAATAGAAATCAAATATGTTTGTTCAGGGTTATGTAACTCACGGAACATTGTCTCTTCCCGCGTCCGTAGGACATCTATTAACCTTACACTCAATCTATGGGTGATGCTAATTGTTAGACCACGCCTGTGGTTGACTTCGGCTGTGACTCGAATCACCCACCGAACAAAGACATACTAGCAAATTAGTTTACCAAATTCCGGCAGAGTGTGGTCATGATATTCTGTGCTAACCCATTTTTTAACCGACTTCACGAAAAAGGAGGAGGTTCTCAATTCGTCTGAATCTTTTTTTATGTATGTTCACCGATTACTTAAAGACGCGTAAACCTATTTGGAACACTCTTTTTTGTTTGAAACTGTGTACTTTACAAATAGTCCCATATAAATTTCATTGAGATATGTTCATTATCTCCAGAGATATGGAGATAATTATCTCAAACTTGGTACTGAAGATTAAAAGCGCGGCATTTAAAGTCGGTTCTTTTAGTTTTTTAAACGATCTTAAATTATATTATATCTTACTAGAAGTACCCCGCGGCTTCGCCCGCGTCATAAACTTATTTTATTTACTTATAACGTTTCTTTTGTCTATCATAAAAGACAGCAAAAAAGAATTAGCCAAATCGGTTCATCCGTTTTCAAGTTATCACGTGACTAAGGGAAATAGGGATTCATATTTATAAAACCCGAAAAATCATATTGATTTTCAGACTTTGTTATCTACCCCATTTCGAAAAATCCTGCAACACGTATTTACTTATTTATTTTCAGAAGTACTTAAGTAAAGTTTCGAATAAAACAGACTATCTCATCTTGTTTTTCCATACAAACTTTGAATCCCCTTTCCGTCTCCTTAAGAGGTGAATTTGGAACATCCTTCCTTATCGGATACCTACGTCATAATAACTATCTGCATTCTACATTTCAGCGCAATCCGAAACAATATTGATTTTTAGACTTTGTTACCCCACTTCACCCTCTTCGGAGTGGCATTTTGATATAGCCTGAAACTCGTATTAATTATTTACATACTAAAGTACTTATGTGAAGTTTCGAATAAAAAGACTATCTAAAATTTGCTCCCCCGTGTCATCCCCTTAAAGAGTGAATTTTGAAAAATCCTTTCTTAACAGATACCTACGTCAAAACAACTATCTGCATGCCGAATTTCAGCTCAATCCGAAACAATATTGATTTCAGACTTTATTACCCCACTTCACCTTCTTGGGGTGGAATTTTGAAAAAGCCTGAGACACATATTTACTTATCTATATACTAAAGTACTTATACTATCTCATCTTGTTTCTCCATACAAACTTTGAACCCTCATTTCATCCCCTAAAAGGGTGAATTTTGGAAACTCCTTTCTTAGTACACCCTACCGTACTTACACAAATATACCCTCCAAATTTCAAGTCTCTACGACCAGCGGTTTAGGCTGTGCGTTGTCTGTCAGTCAGTCAGTCAGTATGTCAGGACAAAGATTCTTTTAGTATTAGATAGGCTATCGTTTCACCACCATCTCGCCTGGTGGTAAGCGATTATGTTTTCAAAGATGGTAAACATACTAGGCCAAGAATACTCTGACACTCAAGGGCTGTGCTCCCGGACCGTAAAATAATAGAGGCAGGTGTTCTTGTTGATGGTGGCCAGTTTGCAAAACGTGTTGGGATACTTAAAGCTATGTGAGCTGGATCTAAATCAGTTGTCCAGTGCCTCGCCTCACTGCCATCTTCTATTAACAGATAAGCAAGACTCCATCTTCGACCACATCGTAAGTTAACATCGTGTCATATGGTAAACAAATGATTTCTTTTAGCTATAATTTAAAAAATGGAAAAGCTGGATTTGCCCTTAACGGTGCTAAAAAAAAAATTGATGATTTTAATTTATAATTAGTAAAATGTTTCATCATAACCTTACGGTGTTCCAGCAGCAAACAGCCCTTGAGAATCAGGGTATTTTGGGCTAGCGTGTTCACCATTTTTGACCACATCATCGCTTACCACCCAGGCGAGATAGCGGTCAAACGCAAGTTTATAATATGTTTAAATAATGTACATAATGAAATAAATTATAAGTAAAAAATATTTTTTAAAACAAGCTTTTCTCTGGGACAATGAACTAAAATGTTAAAAAAATAAATTCTAGTAAGTATTTGGCGAGTAGTACCTTACCTATATTCTTAAAAGCTTGAAGCACTACCCGTTTTTCAGGCTAGGTAATTACTATACTTCAGTGCCTCAAGCTTCTAAAAATATAGGTAAGTACCTACTCACCAAATACTTACTAGAATTTATTTTTAACATTTTAGTTCATTGTCCCAGATAAATCAATCGACTCGGTGGGGCTATTTTGCTTTATAACAGAAATGCCATGGCCACCTTACAGCTTCATCATCAGATCCTGGCTATCATTTAAGTGTAAAGTGCTCCTCAAGACGAATCATTTGAGCCCAAATTCACTGGGGTTACGTTATTTTATCACAGAGATGCCGTGGCCACCTTCCAGCTTTATCACCAGTCGCTAAATATAATATAGGTGTAAAGTTCTCTTCAAGACGAATGAATCGAGCCCAAACTCGGTAGTGTTTTGTTTTTTTATCACAGATATTCCGTGGCTGCCTTCCAGCTTCATCATCAGACCCTGGATATCATCTAGGTGAAAAGTCATCTTCAAGACGAATCAATCGAGCCCAAACTCGGTAGGGTTATGTTGATTTATCACAGAGATGTCGTGGCCACCTTCCAGCTTCATCATCAGATCCTGGATCATCTAGGCGTAAAGTTCTCTTTAAGACAAATCAATCGAGCCCAAACTCGGTGGGGTTATGTTGTTTTATCACAGAGATGGCGTGACCACCTTCCGTCTCCATCATCAGACAAGCTCCATGGTACCATATCATTGTATTGTATGGCACCGAAGATACATAAGTACACCAAATTTGAGTCCAATCGGACATCGGGACGTGGGTCTAATTTAGCTTCCAAGATTCCACCCGAACATACATAGTGACATACATACATACATACATTGCAAGTTAAATAGAAGCTTGTAAAAAACCGACTTCACATGCCGCTATAGTGAAAACATCCACTAGATGGCTAGTAATCATGTTATCGAGGTATCAAATTTGTTTATATTATTTATCCTCATATCATATAAGAATTTTTCAAACCAGTTAAGATTTGACGGAGTTCTGAAGTAAATACATTTAAAAAAACAAAAAAAAACAAATAACAGTTGAATTGAGAACCTACTCCTTTTTGTGAAGTCGGTAAAAAAAATGTATTACAAGTGAAATACAATTTTTTTTAATTATTATTATTAGGGTTGTAGGACAAATACAACCAATCACTTGATTAGTACTTGAACCCTAATAATTTATCAGTTTAAAAAAATCCTAGATAAATGAGATGGCATTATACTTACTTAGTCAGCAGTTTATCTATCTATCCATTTGATAAATGTACTCGATAGTAAGCCAGCTGTCAGATGAACTCCGGTGTAAAGATAAAATACCTATCTCAAAAATACAAACATAGAATCAAGATCAAATCGGTCGTTCTGCTCTTGTTAATTTAGGAGTCATCACAATATTTGTGAAGATTTTGCATCACGATCAAAAACTCTTGAAGTCATGATATAATGGAAAAAAATACATACATCAAAATTACGCCTTTTTCCGTTGGGGTAGGCTGAGACTACACATGTAACGATCCTAACATACCTCTTTCGCTTTTCCACTTTCATGAGCGCCTTTTTAGGGTTCCGTAGCCGAATGGCAAAAAACTCTCTCTGTCTGTCTGTCTGTCTATCTGTCTGTCTGTCCGTCCGTATGTCACAGCCATTTAATTCCGAAACTGTTAGGACTACAAAATTGAAACTTGGTAGGTAGATGTATTCTGTGAATCGCTTTCCGATTTTTATACAAAAATAAAAAATATGAAAGTTTAAGGGGGGGCATTCCATACATGGAACTGAAACAAAAAAAAATAATCTTCAATCCTTTACGTGTCTATGGATAGGTCTTCAAAATTGACATTCAGGTTCCTAAAATCATTTTTTCTCAAAGTCAATCTAACTTTTAAAGTATGGGAGTGAAATATCTTAAAAAAATATATGCTGTAGATCTCAATAAAAACTAACAACGAAAATTGGTTTGGACTAGATACAGTCAGCAGTTTTAGAGATATGGCGACCGCAAAAATAACTTTGTTTTTCATACAAACACTATGAAAAACAAAGTTAATTTTGTAGTTACGAAAAATCATAGTTATGGAATACTTAACTGTGTTACGGAACCCTATGAGTGCGAGTCCGACTTGCACTTGGCCAGTTTATTAAACATGCAAAGCAAAAATGCAAGCAAACATAATTAATGTTCTAAAGGGTTGTAGGTAATTAAATATACCACAATCACTACAATTACTAGTATATTATAGAAAATAAGATATAACACGTTGCTAAAGTACGTATATGTACTGTTATATATCGTACTAGCAGCCCGCCCCGGTTTCGCACGGGTAGAACATATATGGCTACAAAATTTGCATCAGTTTGTTGCATCGAAAAAAATATTAACATATTTAACAATCATCGTCATATGTCAACCAATTTACACAAAACCTTAACGAATTATGCACCTCAGACCTAAACCTTCCTCATAAACACTCTGGCTATTGTTGAAAACCGCATGATAATCCGTTCAGATGCTATTGAGATTATTGCGAACAGACAGACAGACGCAGTGATGGACATTGTTTTATAATACTTACGTAGTGATATTAGACGGCCCTTTGGCGTAAAGGATAGTTACCCTGATTCTGACCCGAGGGTCGTTGGTTCTAATCCTAGCTATATATCTACCAATGAAAATTTTATGTGCATTCATTAATCATGGGTTTTCGTGGAATCATTAAATCTACCAATAATTAAGATAGTTTAAAAACTTAAACAACTGACTTCAATGCCCCGCGAGTCAATTTCAGTAGCAAGTTTGAGACGTTTATCGTCATATCTCTGAAGGTACTAATTACATCTCAATGAAATTACAATGGGGGCACCTCGAAAACGTACCCTACCGATTACAAAAATAATAATTCGAGTCGGTTCATAATTGACGGAGTAATCGCGTTTCATACACACACAAAAAAAAGAAAGAAAAAAGAGACATACAGACGAATTGAAAACTTCCTTCTTTTTGGAAGTCGGTTGAAATGTAGCTTACCACCAAGGAGAACATCTGCCGCCGTAACCTTACGGCGTTCCCCGACGCAAAAAGTAGGGGTATTATACGTTTAACGTGTGTATCTGTGTGTCTGTCTGTATCATCTTAGCACCCAACCGGATGAACCGATTTTGATTTAAAGTAGGGGTATTATACGTTTAACGTGTGTATCTGTGTGTCTGTCTGTAGCATCTTAGCACGCAACCGGATGAACCGATTATGATTTGTGACCATGTGTACCAATCCTAATTTAAATTAAGCAAGACCGTCCTTTCGTCGATACATCGACAAAGTCGATAATATGAAGAGGTCGTGTCCCCTCACGCGACGGAGACACACCCCGAGTTTATACAAGCAGGGAAGCTTTTTTTGGTTTTCTTTTCCCGAACCGATCGCGAAGGGATCGGCTCCCATTCTGAGCTCACGGGAGCGCCTTCAAAGTGGTTCATATTCTCTAAGAAACCCCGAAAGGTTAGTACTGAACAGTTTCTAATTAAAATGTGTGTTTTCTAATCAGTGAAAAGTGACGGAAAAAGGTTGCTGAAGTCGGGACCGATTGACGCGAAACTGGCGATGCTACGAGGCCAAAATATCTAACAGGGCCTAGCCCTAAGTGCTATTACCTATTTACCTACGCTAAATGTAGTAAAAGTGGCGTAATTTGCTTCCAAAGACGGGACGAGCTCCGGTTCGTCCACGTTGCCATTACCTCAATAACCTAACATATTTCGGGTTGTATGTCAAGTATCGGTGCTACGTAGCTTTCCTACGGTGAAACTATTCCGTTTCCCCGAGATTTGGGAGCTAGTTACCAATCTAATCTGACCCAAAGTTGCCTTGAATACCGAGATAGGAATATTCCAAGGTTCGGACAGAGAAATCCCTCTGACCGCGCCCCGCCTCTTAATAATGCGGACTTCATTAAGAAACTGGGAAGGAACCCTAGCATTACACGCTGAGGTATCCCAGTTCCCCGTTATAAAATCACAATAACCTTAGATAACCTATAACTTACTGTAACAATTGTGTGGTTTAAAAAGACCGCCACCATGTTCCAGGGGGGCTCTACATACCCTATTAGCGGGCCGACCACTTGGGATCCCGGCGAGATAGCCCCGACACGCCCGCAAACTGTGTCCAAGCGGGAGACAACCTCCGATTCGCCGGCCTACACCTAAAGAGGTTATTCTCCTCAACTGACCCCGTCAGCCTGTGCTAAGGTACTACCTCACCATATTTCAACCAGGGTGTGCCATATTTCATATCAACCACACCCCTGGCCACATTTAGTGGAATGCCGCATTCAATTTTATCATCGGTTCACCGGGTGATCATCATCTTCACTTACTTCATCATAACACTATCATCGAGAGAACCCCCCAAGGGAGATTCTGTCTTCGCCCCTCATCGGACTCGCCCATTAAATCACCCCTTCATTTTAATTATTTAACGATTTAGTTGTTGTACCATTCCCTATGGTACAACAACTAAATCGTTAAATAATTATAATCTCATCCCGTCATCGCTTGCCCTTCAGGCATGGTAAAAAACCAATGTAGGCCTGACGGTGGCTTTCTTATAACTCGACTGGGCGAATCACTTAGTTGCATTTATAATTTATACCGACATTATAGTTCTGATTGAAAATATAGTTAAGATTAAGCCCGGTATACACGGATTACTTCAACCGATCCAAATTTTACGGACGGTTCTGTTGTGCCACATACAGGTCTTCAACCTTTCAACTGGATTAGATTTAAGGAATGTGTTTGTAAATTACCTCTGGCGGTTGGCGACAATCAGTGGAAGCTTCGGGGGTTCTTTCCATCGGACTCCCAAAGTTTTCTAAATTCATTGTGAGACGGCACACCGACCCAGAAGGCCCTAGGCCGGTCTAATCGGTAGATTTAAGTTTAGTTTTAAGCGGTGGTTGTACCTAAACTCTCGTTAACCGGTGGTGGGTAAAGATAAGTTTCGTTTTGTTTTATATAAATTCTAATAAAATCTTGTATGGGATGTTGTTGTTTTATTTTCAATCAAGAACGTTCCTTAGGCAACTAAGAACCCTTAATCATACGTTAACCCCAAATACACGGGGAAAACGCTACAATGTGAAATCCGTGATATCTTCTAGAGTTTTCATTAGAACTATACAGTGTGGAAATTAAACTCAGGCCCTGGAGGGAAACTACTTTAAATCCTTAAGCTAGCTCATTTTACTTAAAGGAGACATTCCTTTATTTTTGAAAAGAAACAAATCTGCATTAAAAGATTTTTTAAAACTCGCTTGCTTCGCCCGGGACTCGAACCAACTAAAATTAAAAAAAATAAACACTCTTTATTTTATTATACTAATCGGTAGTATTAATATTCAGGATAAAGTTTCTCTAACAAACATTAGGTCTTGAAAATAAAAATAATCGTTAAATCTAACATCAACTTTATTTTACTATCAATTTTGTAACACTTAAATTATTTAACTGATAAATTGTTCGAAATGAGCCCCGTCGTTCCGGCTACACAACATTAGTCGCCGTTGAAATTCATTTCTTGTAGCCTTCAGCAAAGTGTTGTGGTGTATGCCCCTAATAACATTTTCTATCGCAATCCTTAGCTCTTGAACGGTTTCATAGCAAGTTTCATAAACAACATTTTTTTAAATTATTGTCCCGCATTGCAAACAAAGTCAAACGTTCCATTTTTAAACTTTTCCACTGAACGCCTCGGATCATGTAAGAAGGAAATGTGCATAGAGGTATTACCACCATTGAACAATTTTCTTATCGAAGATTTCAACAAGGTACTTAACGATAAATTAGCAAGCGTGTACTTCATACGAAGTCTTTGAGTGTTGGAGAGATAACAGAACTGTTACGTGTCTTTTACTTGTTAAAAGTGAACAGTAACCAAACATTTTTTAGAGAAACTTTATCCTGAATATTAATACTACCGATTAGTATAATAAAATAAAGAATGTTTATTTTTTTTAATTTTAGTTGGTTCGAGTCCCGGGCGAAGCAAGCGAGTTTTAAAAAATCTTTTAATGCAGATTTGTTTCTTTTCAAATATAAAGGAATGTCTCCTTTAAGTAAAATGAGCTAGCTTAAGGATTTAAAGTAGTTTCCCTCCAGGGCCTGAGTTTAATTTCCACACTGTATACTGTAAAGGACAATTTTAATCTATAATATGTGGCCAAGTTAATTAACGTAATTATTTGTATAAGGATTAATACTATATACTTGAAAATAGCCCTGGAAGTTATGTATTATTTTTTAACAAAAAATTAAAGATTTAAATGGTTACTGTGAGTCAACCTTAAGAGATAGATATATGCTGTCGCGGACTTTTTTTAGGTCTTATTAAGTTGTACAACTCTTCCATAGAAAATATTCCTCCATCTGTTTTCAATTGAGCAGCGTTCGTAAGAATCCTGTTTTTTCGACCGTTTTTTTGTCGACTTAGGTTGCAAATTAGGTCTCCACGAATGTATCTTTGATTTAAACGGGATAATATATAACCTATTTTCATTTCGAAAGTCCATTCTATATATTAGTGAAAGAATTTTTTAAATCGGTCCAGTAGTTTTTGAGCCAAATCATTACAAACATACAAAAATACAAAAATACAAATGTTCTTCTCTTTATAATATTATTAGTATAGATGAATGTCGAGGCTATCCAGCTTCTCGACAACACGGTCATAGTGAGAAGACTAAAAAGGGTAAAATCATTCGAGTTTCTTTAGTAATATTTTAATCAAGTGAATATAAGTGTATAGAGAACGCTACAAAAAGAACACAAAAACAAAGTGTCTGGCCATTAATAGTGGACACGTTCTTTATAGTAATATTCTAATATAAAATTAAGTTAAAATCAAATTACTAAGGCTATATTGTATTAGTGGTGAGATATCTACGAATCATTATATCTACACAATAAATAAAAACTCACTATAATTGAATACCCAATTCTTTTTAAAGTCAGTTAACATTACACATGCAAAGAAACGTCGGGACAATATAATAATGTAAATAATTGTTTAACAATACCTTTTTATTAACTTGTTTAACCAGACAACATTTTCTTTGTTGATATCTGACGAGTAAAACAATAGATCATAGGTTGTAGGCAAAGATACTGTAACCTATATATTCTTTTGTTTTTATTACGGGCCATGAACAATTACTTCTTTTTCACAGAATTATACCCACATACTTTTTTAATAACATTTAGCGTTTGACCTCTATCTCACCTGTTGGTAAGTGATGATGCGGTCGAGGATGGTAGCACGCTAGGCCTAAAATGGAAACTGTAATAATAAAATAATAATAATATATAAACATTTATTACTCACAACCGTCTCTCGAAGAAAGCTGCCGGAACACATTAGATGTTTGGGTGGTAGCTGGTCACTAGATAGTGTCCTACTACCATGCGGGGACTGGGGGTTTCTTAACGGTATTTTGTTTCATTCACCGGAGGGCCATTATGAAAAGCGCACATACATTTTCTGATAGAAAAATCCATTGGTGCACGGCGGAGATTGAACTCGGTACCTCTGGCGTCAAAGCTGACCATTCTCCCACTACATCACTGGATCCCACATTTAAATGTTTTCCAATAACGTTTTTAACTTAAATAATCTTAAATAAGTTTATTGATTATTGTTAACTTAAAATTTCGCTAACAAATAGTTATAAAAATATTAAAATACAGGACTTATCGCGCTTAACATTCATTTTATTAACTTCGACGTTTCGACTACGTTGCATTTTACGAGGTCACGAGAAGACAAAAAGAAGGTCTTCTCCAAACTAGCACTTGGCTTTGCCTAGTACCACAAGTTGTCCAAAGCCTAACAAAAGAAAGGGCAAGGCAGTACGATATTAAAGTTTATTCTCAGAATACCGTAATAACCTTTTTAACCTTTATTATCATATCCCAGTATACTTCATCATCATTATCATCAGCCGGTATCAGTCCACTGCTGGACATAGGCCTCTCCCAAGTCATGCCACTGAGCCCGATCTTCGGCTCTTTGTTTCCAGTCGCTGCCCACCGCTTTGCGGATGTCGTCGCTCCACCTGGTCACAGGGCGTCCTACGCTACGTTTACCGATTCGCGGTCTCCACCCTAGAACCAGTCTACCCCAACGGTTATCGGTCCTACGGCAGATATGACTAGCCCACTGCCACTTCAGTTAGCTAATCCGTTGAGCTATGTCGATCACTTTAGTTCTCTGGCGAATTACTTCGTTCCGGATTCGATCCCGCAGAGAAACACCGAGCATAGCTCTCTCCATAGCTCGCTGAGCGACTTTAAACTGGTGGACCAGTCGAATTGTGAGTGTCCACATCTCGGCTCTGTATGTCATCACAGGTAGGACGCACTGGTTAAAGACTTTTGTCTTCAGACACTGCGGTATAGGCGACGAGAAGACTGGACGCAGTTTTTAATATACTTAATGATGGTTTATTCTCATTAAACCCACAACGATCTCATACTAGTGTGTTATTTTTCTCTACTATCCCCACTTAGAATGCTACGACGCCGTTAAGTCTACGAGAGCTACGCGAATATGATTTCTGTGCAACAAGACGCTGAGTGATAAAAAATGTCTGAAGTACTGAAACATACTTGGGGGTACACGTAATAGCACTGTTAGCAACCCTACATTAATCAGGGGAATTAAACATTTGTTTTAAATGTGACGTTCGACGTCTAGATAAAAGCTGAATGGCTCATTACTTTTGTTGTTTTTTAAAGTCAATGCCATAAGTTATGTTTTTGTTATGTTTTATTTTCAGATTAATTATTATTGATATGATCTATTTAATTTCTCTACGACGTGTGTAAGTGCAGATTCTTAATTTGCCCATATAATTAATAAATGCTTTGACTTTTGACTTTTGACTGTGTTGTCGCACCAATGAATGACGATTTGGATCACTTAGAGTGTTTCTGAATAGCACGCCCTCAAATTTTCGCTACCGCTGCTTGATGACTGGTAGAAAATGCTTTAAACATTAAGTCATCCTTGTGTACTCATTGTGTGCAATAAAGAATAATCTTTATTGCACACAATGAGTAGTGTATATGTTCATACATATAGATTTAAAATCGGGAATTTAACGTGACTTACGCGATGTCGATATAGCGATCGACATATGTTTCGGCCTCATCCGGAGGCCTTCTTCAGGATCTCGAGTGCGGGGCGCTCGCCGACGCGTTCAGCCTCGCACTACCCGATTTTAAATCTATAAGTTTAAAATGAACGTGAGTTTTTATAATAAAAAAAATAACAAAAAACAAACAAACAAGATTTGATATAGATGCACCTTTTTGCCTACTCGTATACTTTATCAATGGCTGATCATGTTTAATACAATCTATATCTTTGATCTCGTCTCAAGTATGTATTTAGTTATCATCGTTGCATAGCACAGTGAACATCTCATGTAAGTGGTATTTTTATTCCGTTTAATACACCTAGGTAAGTACTTATATCAACTAGTAAGTACTAACAGGTGTTTCTAGGATAGCTTTCGAAGTTTATTTTATTTATAATGTCTTTGTTTATCTTGTGTCTTGTGTTATTATTTTATTTATTTGGAGTGGTAGGATTTTTGCAAGTCTGCTTGGACTAGATATAACACTTTTGAAGAAAATTTTCATATCAGGTACCTTTCTTTAAGGTAGTAATTACTCAGCCTTATAGGGGGCGGAGTACAGTGACACACAAGAATTTGGCAATATAAAACTTGCTAATCTGTGTGACGTCATCGCTTGCCATTGCAAAGACCGCTTCGTTTGTCATATTACTAAAAACTATTTAAATAATTAAGATTTAAAAACTCAAACAACCGACTTCCTGCCGCGTGAGTCAATTTCAGTGGCAAGTTTGAGACGTTTATCGTCATATCTCTGAAGATGCTAATCATACCTTGATAAAATTTAAATGGGATTATTACATCTAAAAGAAAAAAATATTGAAATCGGTTCACATTTTGCGGAGTAATTGCGTAAAATATCTCATCATCTACATAAACAATACGTGTAAGGCTTTTGCAACAGTTATTTTGGTTAGTTATTTGATATATTCATGTCTATCCATTTAATCTGTCTCCTTAAGTGGACAAACACGATATAATAGTTCCGGCTGTCCACTAGCTACGAGCAAGGGGGCAGGTAAGTTGATTTAATAATTTAATATTTTATGCAGTAGTAGCTAATACACAAATTGACAAGAAATCTTTGTTAGAAGTTATGACGTGTCGTTACGGTCTTTTGTCTAATATGAACAAACATAGTAAAAATGTAAGTAACTAGCTTCCTGCATGATGCTTTGCTTGAGAATACTGTATATGTTAATTCCATCAAAAACATTACCTGTCAAAAGTTGCATGTCTCGCAACGCAGGTTTTATACGTACTACAAAAAAGTTATAAAATGAAATGTTAAACCAAGTCGATTTAATATATAGAATTACTTAGCCATTATGAATCTACCTTTTTAGGGTTCCGTAGCCAAATGGCAAAAAATGGAACCCTTATAAATTCGTCATGTCTGTCTGTCTGTCTGTCTGTCTGTCCGTCCGTATGTCACCGCCATGTTATTCCGAAACTGTTAGGACTACAGAATTGAAACTTGGTAAAAATATATATTCTGTAAACCGCTTTCCGATTTTTATACAAAAATAAATAATATAAAAGTTTAAGGAAGGCAACAAGATCCTGTAATTTAATACGCTGTCTTCTTTCTTCTTCGAAACGATCATATAGCAATCGCTCCGTTTCCGCTGATAATCCCATACATGGAACTGAAACAAAAAAAAATTGTTTTCTTCAAACCTATACGGGGTGTCTATGGATAGTTCTTTAAAAATGACATTGAGGTTTCTATAATCATTTTTTCTCAAAGTCAATCATTTGAAAGATAGGCGCGTCTAAAGGGGTAAAATGTGTGTGTCCCCCCTTCTAAATTTTAAAGTATGGTCGTGAAAAATCTAAAAAAAATATATGCTGTAGATCTCAATAAAAACTAACATCGAAAATTGGTTTGACCGAGATACAGTCAGCAGTTTTTGAGATATAGCGACCGCAAAGATAACATTGTTTTTCATACAAACACTATGAAAAACAAAGTTAATTTATTAGTTGCGAAAAATCATAGTTATAGAATACTTTACTGTGTTACGGAACCCTACGAGTGCGAGTCCGACTTGCACTTGGCCAGTTTATTATTGGTAGTTTTCCTTTCAACGCTGAGTGACCCAGGCCACCTTATTGGTATATGGTCATTCTTCCTCAGGCATTCATTGTAAGTACTGTAATTAACGCTAAAATATTGATAGGCATTCAAAACAAAGATATTTTTGAAATTTCTTTTTATGGTTCCGTACCTCAAAAGGAAAAAAGGAACCCTTATAGGATCACTTTGTTGTCCATCTGTCTGTCTGTCTGTCCGTCTGTCAAGAACCTTTTTCTCAGGAACGCGTAGAGGTATCGAGATGAAACTTTATCAAATGCTTGCATCTGCGGTATCTCTAAGCTGTGTAAAAATTAAGTTAGTAAGTTAACGCGATCAAAAGATATGACCGTTCATGTCGCATATTTTTGCATATTTTGCGATTACCTAAGGGAATCAAAACCTATAGGGTACTTACTTCCCTATAAAATCATGAAATTTGGCAAGAAGTAAGGTCTTGAAGCACTTATATGGGAGAAAATCTGAAAAAAATCCGTAAATATGCAGCAGAAAGAGCGTTGGAGAGAGTACTACTGATCCTTGAGTGACTCCGGCATTTATGGCCAATCGGTCGGAAGAACAGCCATCGACGACCACTCGAATCGACCGATCCCTCAAGAAATATAATATCCTAACACACAAACCAGTGGGAAGGCCTATGAAGGAAGCTTGCTTATAAGGCTATCGTGCCAGACCCTGTCGAAAGCCTTTGAGATGTCAAGAGAGACGGCCAGCGCCTCTCCGTGGTTCTCGATGTCCTCGCTCCAGATGTGAGTGGCATACGCTAGAAGATCCCCAGTAGACCGGTTTCGGCGAAATCCGTATTGTCGGTCACTGAGGAGATCGTTCACTTCTAGGTATGCCAGGAGCCTGAGGTTCAGTACACGTTCCATGGTCTTACAGAGTATGGAAGTGACTGAGATAGGCCTATAATTGGCAGGGTCTGCGCAACTACCCTTTTTGGGCACGGGCTGCACGTTTGCTTACTTCCAGGACTTAGGCATTTGACCAATCGTCATAGACAAGCGAAAGAGGCGTGTCTAAATAGGAGCCAACTCAGGCGCACACGTCGTCAAGACTACAGCTGGTATACCGTCTGGACCACTAGCTTTGTTCACGTCTAGATTGCGCAACGCTTTGCGTACTTAAGTCTGACGAATGCGGATTTGCGACATAAACGTCCCGCAAGTTGGCAGACTAGAAAGTACAGCATTGGCAGCATCTAAACGTAAAGACTCCGCAAACAGAGTAGCAAATAAATTTGCTTTCTTTTCAGCAGTGTGCGCTAGTGACCCGTCGGGTTTCAGTAGTGGAGGCAGTGAGGGACGGCAGAAGTTCTCTTCGATCGACTTCGCTAGGGACCTGAACGCTTTGCTACCCGAGGGGTAAGAAGCAAGTTTGTTCCCTGTTCAGCGTATGTGATCGATGCGAGCCTTCTTGAGAGCCTTTTTGCACGACTTGGCGGTTAAGTTAAAGGCTTTCTTCTTTTCGCGTACATCTCTAGACTTACGGGTTCAAGCATCAGCCCAGGCTAAGTAAGTTTCATGTTTTAATGCTTCTGCATCTCTTAATATAGCGTTAAACCATGGACGAGCTTTGCTTGACATCGGGACGTCAGAAAATGGTATGAAATATTCCATACCCTGATGTAACATTTCTGTCACAGATTCCGCGCAAGCTGAGGGATTGCTCGAAGAAAAACAAACCTACTGCCAAGGATAAGACGCGAAAAAACAACGCATCTCATCCCAATCTGCTGACCTGTATCGCCACAACGGCCAGGTGCCTCTAGGGCTTAGATCGGGAGGGGAGTAGACGGAGACAGACTTCACCAAACAGTGGTCGGAACTACCTAAGGGTAATGAAACCGACACCGATTTGGTTCTGTTGTCAGCAGAAGGTCCAAGTAATTGACTGTATACGCCATCAACGTCCGGTATCCTTGTTGCTGCCTGAACCAGCTGAGTGAGGTCTAGCGTTTAAGTGAGCTTGCGCATCTCTCGACCAGCGTAGTCTGTGCTCTGGTATGGGTATAGTCAGTCTTGATGGTGGGCATCGAAATCCCCCAGAAGTACTAATTGAGCAGAAGGATACCTCTGTTGGGCCACATCGGCCACCTCACTGAGGTGGTTTGTGAGCCTGTTTGTCTCCTCATCTCCACTGTGCGAACGGTAGACACTAGCATAAAGAATTTTCTTTATCCCTGTGTCCACGAATATCCACATGATGAAAAGTTGAGGGTCTTCAAGGTTGCGGAGACGCCAATAGCAAATGTCATCGCGGGTATACATACAAACTCCCGCCCTTGCCCTAAAGTTATGTTCTAGAACGTAGCCTGGGTAGGCAAGGTAAACCGCGTCAGCTGGACATTTGATCTGCGTCTCCGTGAGGAACAGATTATGCGGTTTTGCGGTCTCAAGATTGTGGTGGACCGAGTGGATATTGAAGTGCAAGCTTCGAATGTAAGAGGTGCACTTGAAGGGAGAGGACGGGCTTCTGCTGTTGAATCTTAATTCTGTTTCTGCCTTTCATTTTGTGGGGAGTGAAGATAGGTAAAGGAAACGAAGTGGAAACGAGGCGCAATTTATTAACCCGTGATATATATTAGGCATTTTCACCTATTGGGAACCAATCCTGGAGAATTATCGCTGGATGCTGGATTTTACTATTATTCGCCTATCTATCTAGTGAAGTGATAAGGTCACAAACAGACAAACAGATATTCATAGTTTACTTTCAGTTCGTTCGTTGTTATATAAAACGAAATGTGATGTACAGACAATTTGCTACACTTTAAAATAATAGAGCAGAGATGAGCTTGGCCCGTTCATACATCATGTTGTCAATCAGGACATAATGCGTGTCCTCCCTGTCTTCAGACATGACAGCCTGAAATTTGTATGCTACGATGTCGATGTTAGTCCGAGCACTGTATCTTCCCTGTACGGATTTGTGTTAGAGCTATGGTGTCGTGTTTTGAAAAAGTATTAATGGTAATAATTATTTTGTTGTAAGATTTTATTGTTGGGGTCAGTAGGCATTAGACCGCTGACTCTCTTGCTGGTAGATAGGGATGATCAGGTGTAACGTGGTATGTATTTGCCTGGAAGTTTGAAAATGCTTTCCTGTACTCCCACCTTGAGATCTTTATGGTCTCATCATAATTTTCAGCCCGTTATTATTCCATGTTGAGCAATGTCTTGCCTCCCTTTCATTGTACCACTCCCACGATCTCTCTTCACTCTTAGCTATGTACTACTTTCCTTCTTGTTGCTTTCCTGCTTTTGGATGCTCTCGATATCTTTATCTGGGCCAAAAGTGACTCTTTACACTAGCTGCTTTCTTCTTGTCTGGTAATGTGTTCTGCTCAGCTCCAATTAAGTTAAATCACCGCCTATTCGACGGTTTTCATCTTTATGTGATGTTAAATCTCGATAATGTTTGTGGATTTGATCTTGAAATTGGCTCTCCTTCCCGTCTAGTTTTTATTAAATAAAAATTTTATTTTAGGTAGTTTGATCCTTTTTGATTTAATATTAACGTAAACTCAAGCAACATTAAATCATGCTAGAACTGAATCGGATGCTGACGGTAGTTATATGTCTTTGTTGAGAGGTAAGGAGTAGACCACGATCTTACCATTTTTAGCACAGGGACAATGGAGTGAATCTAAATCTAAGAGCGCACAACTTGGTATTTGATAATTTGATATTTTAATATCTTTTTCCTAACTTTTATGTACGAAATTAAAATTCCGGTAACACTTCTACGATACCCTAAAAATGAGTGACCTTTTCTAATTGGAATTATATATATTATTTGTTTAAATGTAATTCATGTTTCTTAACTAACAAAACAAATATTATGTTTCTTTGAAGTGTCTCACACTTTATATTTTTGTAAATTGTTAAACACAATCCAAAATTTCAAAGTGTGAAAAAAAGTGAAGTGTGTTCAAAAGTGTGAGACACTTCAAAGAAACATAATATTTGATTTGCGCGGTGCAACATCTCTCGTCGGATTTGAAAACTGTAATGATTTCTTCCGAATGATTAACTTACGTAATAAGTAGTCATAGATGGCGCCACCAATGCATAATTGGGTTAACAAAATGCAATCCACTAATTTCGTCGTATCGATGTATCGAACCGTGGCTTAATTGGCAGAGCACCTGGACGTGTAATCCCGGGGGTGCGGGTTCGAGTCCCGTCGGTACGATGAAATTTTGGATTGTGTTTAACAATTAACAAAACAAAGTATAATTTTAATATAAAACAATATTCAATTAGCTCGTTACATTAACCATATAAAATAGATATATTTAGTTGAGAATCCCGTCCCGCAACGTTCCCGGTGCAAAGGTGCGCACAACGCTCGCAGCGTTGCCACGCTGATGGCAAAAATAAATAATAGTTTTATATAAATAAAAAAAAACCATATTATTTATCTTCAAATTTCAAGAAGTGTATTGATTAAATATTTCATAAATTTATAAACTGTTGTTACAGTATAAACTTTTCAGCTGGGTAACGCCATGGGAGTAGGCAAAATTGTGCTCATTTGATTTTCTTATTTTTTCCGTTTTAACTTTGATTTTCTAAGTTTCTTCTAAACCTAAATAAGGTTTGTGTTAATGAAATACCATAGATGATAACTAAAGATCGATGTTTCTTGCAATTCTTAATAGTGAGACATGGACGAGTGATATTTCTCAAAGAAGGATTCCCGTGCCAAATGACTTAACGTTGTCTTACAGTATGAAATAGATGTCTTATATAACTGCTGTTGCAATAATTCATTTATTAGACTGATTAGATGTGAGGTATTAATTTTTTTCTATAAAAAGACGTTTCTTTGAACAGTTTGTTGAACAAACATGGTAAACTTGTTTACATTAAGTTCATAAAAGCCAGTTTCAACGGTGGGTGGGTCTTCGTCACTGTTCATGGCCTATCTATCTGCATTACATCTAAATATCACTCTTTCTTCTGCTCCGGGTATTAAACTGAAGTCAAAAACGCGTTTATCTCACTAGGCACTTCTTCTTCAAGCAAGTCTCAGAGACAGAAACGACGACATTATACATCAAGAGCGATCGTGAATTTTGGAAATGGTTATAGATGAATTTAGACCAGATGGTTTAAAGATTTGAGATCCAAAGAAATATAAATTATATGTGAAGAATCTTCAATGCTAAAATCGTCTTTAATTCTTGCTACTCCGAAGCCTAACCTTGAGAAAAGAATATACTCTTTAAACTCGAACTAATGTTCGAGGCAGATAGCTCGGTACTGTTAGTAAGAAGCACATTCTCAAAGCATTTGTCTCGGACGTGGAGACAAAGAGCCGAAGATCCTCAGGCATGACAGACAGACGAACAGATAATTCATTTACATAATAATCAATGTTCTTCGCGGTGAAGTTTATTTTTCAGTGTACTATGTGGACGTCTCAGGTTTTAGTGATTTTTGTGTGATGTATTTTTATTTTTAAAATGCCGTGCGGGTATTTTAGTGAGACTTCGAAGAAGGCGATCTATGTAAGTAAGGTTTTGGACAGGATTTTCGCTGTTGTAACACGACGACGTAAATAGGAAAAGCTTCAATTCCTATTGTTCTATAGAGAGGTGTGTCTGAGTCACTCATTGATTTGTACCATTTCTACCTAAATATTCGGTTATAAAACAGCAAGGTTCAAAATTGTAATGGTACAAATAGCTATGTTTTACATAAAACTTCTTTCTGTTGTTATAGAGTTCAGATTTTGATTGTACTTTTTTCATATCATATTGGCTAGCGTTTGACCACTATCTCACCTGTTGGTAAGTGTGATAACTTCTTTTCAATTACCATCGCTGTAATGTTCGTACACAGAACGGTAGAAAAAGGTCTGTTTTGCGTATTCGTAAGTAAGTGCTGCTTATGCCTCCGGTGCCAGGTCGTTGATCCCTAACACTTATTAGCTCATTCTTATCTGATCTTCTCAAGCCTGAAACATTGAAGCACCATCGAAGAGGGGACAATCATTAGATTATTAGAGGTTTGGTCTCATAAGTAGGGTATCAGGTTTTCGCTTCACGGATACAGCAAAATACGGATAACAGATGGCAACAAAATACACAATCAATTGAGAGTGTAACTATTGCGCTACTTACTAGTAGATCTTGAAGAGATGCTAAGTGATGATGCAGTCTAAGATGGAAACATGTTTTAATATAATTTAAGATTGTGAAAAAACCGACTTCAAATGTCGCGCTAGTCATTTTCAGTACCAAGTTTGAGGTGCATATCTCCATAGATATGCACCTCAAATTTATATGAGACAGAGCTATTAATCTCTGGAGATACTTATCATATGTCGATAAAGTTACAATGAGACCAAACGGAAAACGTTAACCTCAAACAAAACATCCAAATCGGTTAAAAAAACACTGTTTTCACTGAGTTTTGAGGTAACAAACAAGAATATTACAACTGAATTAAGAACGTCCTTTTTAAAGTCGGTTAAAAAGGCATGTCATTGTATTCTGACATTAATTGGAACGAATGATGCGAAGCAGAAATATAGATCACGCCTTGACCATAATGTTTTGTTCACGTTTTTCTAACATATTTTGTTATTTATTGAAACGATTGGGTTTATTATTGACTGTGTTTAATAAAATGTTGCATTGATACGTCGTTACGTTCTTAATATATGGTGAAACAATATATAATATATTATCATAAACTGTCACCAGTCATGTAAGAATCATCTTTACGTTTTTTAAACTGTTCTTGCTGTTGTTTGCCTTTTTTCTTACTAGGGGAAACCCGGTTGGGTACCACTTCGATGTGCGGTCAACGAATTGATTATGTCTGACTTTTGAGGCGTAAAACCCTAAGATGCTCCCTCGCAACGCCGTGTATCAGGGCTACGGGTACAGTTTCGCATTCAACCGCGGCCTCGACGGCGTTTGTCCGCAAGGACCCGTCCTCGGGTTTCTCCAGGCTTTCGCACCTCCCCTTATCACGACGCACGCAACCTCCTTCCCGATGACCACACCCGCAAATGGGCGTCACACAGCTTCATGTCTTAACGCCCTTGGCCCTCTGCTATTGGTCAGATCAATGGCCCCACCGCCGGCCACTTCAGTCGCAGCAGAGAGTGGCGCATCGCCATACCGACAGTCCTCTTCTTCTGCAACCCAACCGCGTCCACCATCTAACGGTGGCGGCCTCGTCGGGGCCACGGAAGGTAGGGAGGCCGGTACTCCTATCCCGCCAAGGACCTCAGCCCACCTCAGTCTCAGTGGCCACACAGCACTGTGAACTACTTGTACCGCTCATACCGGAGTTTAGAGGACAACTCGTTGGAGCGGTCCCTCTCAGGCTAGCTAACACCTTCAGTCTGGTAGAACCCCTGGTTCCTCTTAGCTTCACGGTGGTGCGTGAACCACAGTTACTAAAGCCCCCCGCCACGCCAAGGCGGGAACCCAACGACGGGCTTGCTGTTGGTCAGTACCAGCCTTTACAAATTGAACAGAGGTCGCATAACCTCACTGATTTTACTACAGCCGAATGGGATAATATATTTTTAAAATAAGTATGCATAATGTGTGCATCGTCTACCACTATGTTAATGACGTGAATAGCGACGGAGCTAATCGCTGAAGAGCTCTAATCTATTGCACCGTGAATGGCACACTTTCAATTAAGCTTTTGTTTTACTGCAAACTGCTAAGCAATTGACCGCTATCTCACCAGATGGTTTATGAATAGGTGATACTGTTTTTTCACTCAGGCGCGACTGAGCAAAATGTCGATGACAGCTCTCAAGTTATACAATTTATAGTGAAATAACAAATTTTCTTTTATGTTAATGTCAGGTTGGGATAAATCCACACCTAAAGATGTCATTGATATTTCGCGGACCTTATAGCACACTAACGCGGAAAAAACCCGATTTTTTCCGCAAGATCTTTAATGGTATACTACTAGAAGACTGCAGTAAGATGAGGCGCTGGAGAATTGACATTCGTCTAATCCTCTTAGTTAGCAAAAAAGTCTCAACCTGTCTTCCAAACTAACAATGGTCACCCATTTAAAAACACCCAGGGATCACGAGTAGGAAGGTACTTAAGGACCAAACAGACGTAGGTGACCAACAATGACTATCCCATGTGTGATAATGACACAAACACAATGATGCATCAAGGATAACTTACATTTGTCTTCCACCAGATGATCATGAAGATCACAGGAGAGCTGGCACTCCTCGGGGCGATAGCCTCGGTCTTCTTCGTGGCGGCACGAGGCAGGGCTGCAGAGAAAGCCGCAGAAGAAGCTGCTGGTACCGACTATATGAGGACCTTGGACGTGCTGATGTCCAAAGCCAAGAATAAGAGAGCCATAGCGCAGTGGAACTATGAGACTAACATCACGAAGTATAATGAAGATACTATGGTGAGTACTATAACTATTTCATTGTTTTACTATGCCAATAAGTATATTATGCTACTAATTGACAGTAAGATTAACATTGCGTTAACTAGATGGCGCTTTTTTAGTATTTCACATTTCATAGAAATGAAACTAGTCACGAATTTGTCAATCGAGGATTGAATAGCAAAGTAAATAAATTAAATACAGCACGTATTTATATAAATAAATTAGGTACATACAATATTATTTCTATTCTGAAAGTGTGATGGGTTTTCTTTACTAATACTAATATTACAAAGACGAAACATTTTATAACGAGTTCAAATTTTAAGATATTAGACGACGAAGCAAGTTCGTCAGGTTCCAACATCGCGGAAAATGTCGTTTTCGCGATGCAGGATCTCATACATTTAGGCAATATTTACATGGATTCAAACTACTCTAGCGCCATCTAGATGCTTTTATTTAAACCAATGTTATAAAGAGGAAAGCTTAGATTTTTTGTTTGTTTCGATTTAACTCAAAAACTACTGGACCGATTCTAAAAATTCTTTCACTAATGAAAAGCTACATTATCAGCAAGTAACATACGCTATATTTTATCCCCGTATTCTCACGTGAACGGGAACTACTAACTAACGGGTGGAACCGCGAGGCGCTGCTAGTACGTGATATTTATATGAATCAATTAGAAAAATACATTTTTTTTATTCTGAAAGTAAAATGGGTTTTTGAAAATATGTTCGTTCATGCTAGGCCCATAGTTAGTGCGTTGTAACTTCTTGGGATGAAAGCTTCAGGCTTGGTACAATAAATGCCAATTATTATGGTAAAGATCTAATAGAAACCGAAAAAATATTACATTTTATTTTCAGCTGTTAACTTCCCTCGAAGTAGCCGAACTGGAGAAGGAGTACTGGAAGGAGACCATGAGCTACCTCTGGCATGAGTACGAGGACGAGGATCTAAAGAGAATGTTCCAGAAATACTCCATCCTGGGTACTTCTGCCTTACCAGAAGATTTGAATGAGAGGCTTATAATGGCCATCAATAACATGCAGACTACTTACGCTAAAGCTACCATCTGCGATTATAACGACAGGACGAAGTGCGACCTTCATGTGGAACCAGGTAAATAACACTTTACAAAACAATACAATACAAATACTCTTTATTGACTCCAATTACAAAAAAACTTAATGTAGGACATCTATCATCCTATTAAAATAATGAACCTAATATTACAATAGGCGGTTTTATCGCTTGAAGCGATCTCTTCCAGATAACCTTTAGATGGACAGAATAGTAAAAAGGTGATGGTCCAAAGATTGAAGCCGCTATATATAATTGACGTTTTTAGACCAGGGGTGGAAGTCTCTAGATTGATATCGATGCATCGATCGCAAACGTAACGTAGTAGAAGGAGATACAGCTAGACAGTTGTTATCTGCATCTCTTTTCTTATCGACGCTTTTCATGTAGAGATTTCCACCGGGGCGGTAGTCTCTACATAAATAGCGATGAATTTCGAGCGATAAGCTTCGATAATAAAAGAGACGCAAATGTAAACTGTCTATAGCCCGGCAATCTCGTGCGCGACCGTCCCGCGGGGTGACAGACGGTGGCGGGGACGAGGTAGCGGTCATTCTAGCACCACGGAAACGTTACTAACTATTATATAATCTGTGAAACGGCTACACACGCTTCCCTTCCCCGCTACACCATCCGCTACCCGCTGACATCTTGGGTACCTCGTCCCCGCCACCGTCTTTCACCCCGCAGGACGGTCGCGCACGAGATTTCCGGACTATAGCTGCCTCTCTTTCTTCAAGACGTTTGCTATGACAGGAAGCATCGATATCGATGTAGAGACTTCCACCCCTGGTACAACCTAAATGTACGAGTGTATTCTTATCAATTGTAAAGTTAGGCTTTAATATTGTTCCTTGCTAAATTACTCGAACTGAGTTATTTGGCAAAAATATTGTTAGTCCGACATGTTGAGCTGCTAAATTACTCACTCGACTAAAATTGCCATAGCCTTTCGTTACGGATAATTTAAAAGTTTTTAGATTCAAAACATTGAGCATGAATTAACTTCTGTTGTATTAACTCGAAGTTACTTTAGTTTGGCTTTTCCTTTTAAGTCTTTTATTTATCAGCCGACTTCCCAAAAAGAGGAGGATTCTCAATTCGTCTGTATGTTGTTTTTTATATATAATAATAATAATATAATTATAATCAAGTGACTTAATTAGCTAGTTTAGTCTTACCACAATTTTTAGCAAAATGATCATGTTTTTATTACTTATAAGCTAGCCTTTGACCACTATCTCGCCTTGTGGTAAGCAATGATGTGGTCGAAGATGGTGAACGGGCTAGGGATGTGCTGTTGTAACACCGTAAGGTTTTAGAGGCATATTTTCTCCTTGATGGTGGTGAGCTACTTTTTGGTAGCTTACCTATCATCTTCTTCTTAAGTAAAAATAATTAGTTATGGCTGTAAAGTCTATTTTAGGACACATTTCAGACTATACTTATTGTATTAATTTCAGAAGTAACCGATATATTTGCAAATAGTGAAGATCCTGAGGAGTTGAAGTACGCTTGGCTGGAGTGGCACAAAGCAGCTGGAAAACCTTCTAAGGGTAACTTTAGTGAATACGTGGCGATGAACAATGAGGCTGCTAAGCTGAATGGTAAGCCATGTTTTGTGGATAAAACCGTCTTTAACGGTAGGTTTCTTTATTTAATCGATACGGATTGGCTTCAACTGGTTTTGACATTCATCATCTTCATCATAACCAGCCGGTGTCAGTCCACTGCTGGACATAAGCCTCTCTCTATTGTTTTATTGTTCCCTCTATTTTTTTTTGAAAATTACAATTTATGTAATCATAGAGATAGTCTTATATCATCATCACATCTCATAATGTGTAAACTAAAAAAAAAGTTATTATTGAACAAGATTTGCAAATGGTTATAAAGATGCAAGTTTACCATTTACGAATAAATTTACATTGTTCAATAATAATATCATTTAGAACCGACTTCCAGAAGTTTGCTGTAGCGTCATTTAGCAATGGATTTCTATCGAAACATTTATGTGCATTTATGTATTTCACAGTGGCCCTCCGGTAAAGGAAAAACATCGTTAAGAAACCCGCAACCCCCGCATGGTGGTAGGACAACTATCTAGAGTCCGCCTGGCCAGCTACCACCCTCAAGTTAGAAAATCTGTCGCCAAGCATCTAATGTGTTCCGGCAGCTATCCTTGAGAGGCAGTTCCCATTCTAGGCCTAGCGTGCTTACCATCTTCGATCGCATCATCACTTACCAACAGATGAGATAGTGGTCGAACGCTAGCCTATAAGATATAAAAAAATGTTCTTTAATAACCTCTCACGTCAATTCCAGGTTACGACACCGTGGCTGAGTGGTGGCTGAGTGAGTACGAGGCCATCGACATAGAGTTGCAGTTCGCATCCCTTTGGGATCAGATCAGGCCTCTATACGCGCAGATCCATGCATACGTGAGACGACATCTTCGGGAGAAGTATGGGGAAGATGTTGTGTCTGCTAGAGGACCCATCCCTGCGCATTTGCTTGGTAACTATAGTGTTTACTTTTTAAGTTAATAATTTAAGATCGTTTCGAATGCTCTGATGAGCTCTTTGATGTGATCCTACCCTCTCGATTTTACGACAGGAACTCGCGTATTCGTGAGAGGGCTCACTCTCATATTATAGACGCGTGGAACATCAACGCGGTTCAAGCGTTTGTTCTTTCCGCGTACATGCGAGATGTTGAATGACCTCCCTCCCGATGGTTTCCCACAGAAGTTTAATCTGAGTTGCTTCAAAAGGAGAGTTAACTGCCTTAGATGCCTCTTTCAAAAGAGCAGGCAACGCACCAGTACTGCCTCTGATATTTCAGGTGTTTATACGTGGCGGTAACCACTTAACATCAGATGGGCCGCATGCTTGTTTGCTTCTCAACATTAATAAAAAAAAAAAAAATTATGACACGAAATAAAAAGCTAGTCATTTCAGTACTAAGTTTGAGATGTTTATCTCGAATCCATTTCTCTGGAGTTACTTATCAGATCTCAACGCAATTACAATGGGAAGACCTTGGAAATGTACCCAGCTAATTAAAATACCCGGCCAAGTGCGTGTCGGGCCACGCGCAGTGTAGGGTTCCGTAGTAGCTTGTTATTCGATGCAAGTCTTTACCCGTTATACACAAGCAACTAGGTACTCCGTCTCTGTCACTTTAAAGGATTTATTCTAAGGATTTTGTATTTGGAACAAAATTATCCAACACCCAAGTTCAACGACTATTACTGCTCAACTAATAAAGTTATCTGAACCGCTATAATTTTCCTTTTAAGTTCATAAAATGCGCTATTATCAGTTTCAATTTTTCCAGATTTTTCAAGCCAGCAGTTTAGCTTTTAGAGGGGCGGGGGGGGACGCCCTACTGGAACAAAAATGTGCACTTTAAAGTTTAATATTATTTTAAATGGAGCATTCAATCGAAAAATGGTATTACCAACCCTGAAATCATTTTAAAAGACCTATTCAACGATACCCCACACGATGGGGTAGACGATGAAAAAAAAATTAATTCCCACTTCTCATATAGGGGAGCTACCCTAAAAAAAATATATTACAAAATTTTATTTCACCACTTTGTCGGCGTAATTTATATACATCACCTTACAAAATTACAGCTTTCTAGTATTAACGGTCTCTTAGCAAAACCTCGGACAGACAGACAGACAGATAGACAGACAGACGGACATGACGAAACTATAAGGGTTCCTTGTCAGGACTACGGAACCCTAAAAAGGCCCAATTGGTTCATGAATTGACGGAATAATCGCGTAACATTCATAAAAAATACATACAGACGAATTGAGAACTTCCTCCTTTTTGGAAGTTTTAAAAAGCCAAGTTTCCTTTTTTTATGTAATAGGTAGCAAACTATCAGAAGGTCCACCTGATGGGAAGTGATGCCTTTGAACTCTTGCAATATTAGGGATGTCACTCATGCGTTGCTGACCTGTCAAGATTATTTTAACGAACCTTTTGAAATATGGTATGTTTATAGCTATACTTAGCTTTTAGCGGTTTTAGCGGTCATTGAATGTGGGAGAGATTCAGCCTGAAGATATTTAGCAAGAAATTCCGCTTAGAGTAATAGTGAACTATAATTTGGAGTAGGCACCATAGTGGAATCAATTTCGGCTCTTATTTGTGAAAACTGTTTATTTTATTTTATTACTTAAAAGTTTAGCCCATAATTCGCATAACCATGAAGAATGTCTGCCTCAGTTTAAACTATGGCTAAGATCAAAAATAATTTTGAATTTTGAATTTTTTTCAACAAGAGCCTTTCTCACATAGCTTCCAGAACTACAACTATATATATATATTTATATCTTATAGGCCACTTATTTGACCACTATCTCACCTGTTGTTAAGTGATGATGCGGTCGAAGATGGTAAGCACGCTAGGCCTAGAAAGGGAACTGGCTCTCAAGGATAGCTGCCGGAACACATTAGATGTTTGGCGACAGATTTTCTAACTTGAGGGTGGTGGCTGGCCAAGCGGACACTAGATAGTGTAATACCACCATGCGGGGGTTGTTGGTTTCATAACTATGTTTTTCCATCACCAGAGGGCCACTGTGTGAAGGGCACATAAAATTTTCGACAGAAAATGAACTCGGTACCTCTGGCATCAAATTCGACCGTTCTCCCGATTACGCCACAGGGCCCTCAAGATATATATCTATATACGAACAACTTTATATTTGTTATATTTCAGGTAATATTTGGGCTCAGACATGGCAACATACAGAAAAGTTCACCAGACCGTTCCCAAATAAACCTGACATCGATGTCACATCTGCGCTCATTGCTCAGGTAAAATAAGAAGGTTTTTAATAGCTTTGCCCGCGGTTTTACCCGCGTAGACATCGTTCCCGTAGGAATATGGGGATAAAAAGTAATTTAAAATATGTTCTTCCAGATTCTAGGAATTCACATACCAAATTTCAGATCAATCAGTTGAGTAGTTTTAGCGTGAAGAAGTATCATACATACACACAAACTTTCACCCTTTATAATATTAGTGGGATAGTGGGATTAGAGGGAAGAATCGGAACCACAAACATTAACAGAGTTCTAGCCCAGCCCGTGATTCTCAATCATTCGAAAGCAAATTTGGATTCGGAAACTGCTTTTCCTTCGACTCAGATCTTTGCAATGCACAATGCTTTAATCCATAACTTTTGATATTTTAATTTGAAAAATCTGTGATTCTAATCGAAAAGGTTTCCGCGACTAAACAGCTCACGGAATAATATATATTCGATATTCAAAATGACGCTTCCGAATTTTAATGTATCCGATTTAAATGAGAATCATCAAAAATAAATGTTTATTGTGCCGCAGCAAGTTTGGTTGATGATATAAATTATGGTCACATCTGGATGTTGTTAGCACAGGATCGTTCCAAGTGGTATAACCGAAAGGAGGCCTGTGACTTACAGTGGTTAAAGTAAGGCTGATCATGATGATTATGAATCGAGACCACATACATAGACTAGACTAAATTCTCCGTCAAATTATTAAAGATCATTTACAAAACGAAATGAACCTAAACTCGCGCTCGTTATTTTCCTTAGTTTCATGTGTTTATCTCTATATCTCTGGAGATACTTATCAAATCTCGATAAATTTACAATGGGACCAAACGAGAAAAATTCACTTTCAAAACAAATAAAATAAATGACGGAGTTCTAAGGAAACAAACATAAAATAAATACAAGCTACTTAAGAACCTCCTTCATTTTTGTAGTCAGTCTAAAAGTAGTAAGTTTCGTCGGAAATATATGTATAAAAGTCGATGTGTGTATGTAGGTTCCCTATTGCAAATAATACTAAAGTTCTAGACTTATAAGCGGATTTTATGAAATTCACCTGAACCTTTCTCGAGACATATCGTGGTTGTGGCACTATTGGAGAAAAGTTATACAATTTTTCATTAAAATGACAAACACAAAACCATTTCAGAACTATACAGCCCTGAAGTTCTTCAAAACAGCCGAAGACTTCTTCAAATCCTTGAACTTGATGGGTATGCCCGACCTGTTCTGGGATAAGTCCATATTTGAGAAACCTAACGACGGACGAGAGATGGTCTGCCACGCCTCAGCTTGGGACTTCTTCGATGGTGAAGATTTCAGGTCATTATTTTTGGTTAATTTAGTAAAAGTGGATTAATTAGATGAGGTGAAGAGTAGGGTAGTATGGGTATACTGATAAAGACAAGGTTCAATTAAAATATTGCTGGTCTTATGGAAGACGATTATGGAAGAAGATTGAGATAGTTGAGCTCTGTGGATGGGTCTAAAGTCGTATCAAAAGCCTCGTCTTAGTGCCATCTTCCAAGCTAGACAAGAACGATCCCATCTTAGACCGCATCTTCATTTAACATCAGTTGAGATAGCGGCTAAGTGCTTGTCTGACAGACGTAAAAATCTAAATGGGGCATTATAGAACATTTCATAGACTAATGTCCAGTAGTGGTGAAAAAGAGATATCATCTACAGCTTTTTTTGAAAACAGGTTACATAATATTTAAATAGAAAATTTAAAACCACCCCGACTGATCTATTTATAATCTGTTCGTTGAGACCTTTCCAATGAGCCCAAACACAACATCTCTGCTGTAAGTTGGCGAGGAGTATAGTATTCTGCAGATTCCAGGATATGCTCCAGCATCAGATCAATGCTAGAATCCAGTTAAATTACAGGGCATGTGAGACTCAACATCTTTATGTCTCAAGGTAACAGGCGCAGTGCAGCGACATGCAAAATTCTGGCAGTCCAGAATGTTGCATGCCGCTGTATCTGTTATAGGTAGACGTCATCGCTTACCACCAGGCGAGCGTTGTGCTTGTCCTGTTACCTTTTACCATGAAAAAAAAAACATTTCTCAAAATAATATGAGAGTAAGACGATACGGAATTTCAAAATGCTCAGATCAATCAAAATTTATCGCATAGCATCATCATCTAAAAACTCTCATAGTCTTAAAAGGGCTGAACGTTTTTTAATGTATCAAAGCTAAGAACACACACAATATTTTTTTTTTAATGCTGTATAGTCAAGCGTTTGACCACTATCTCACCTGATGTTAAGTGACAATGCGGTCGACGATGACCCCCGGGTTGTAGCTATCGGGAAACACAGACACCGGCAAGGAGTTCCATTCTTTGGCGGATCGTATTTTTATTTTCGTATTATGATCGTATTATTATACTCAACTCAACTGAATCAAAATCGGTTCCTCTAAAATAAGTTACTCCTAGGTTATGTCTTTCCTAGGTTATGTCTTTCCCAGGTTATGTCTTTCCCAGGTTATGTCTTCCCAGGTTATGTCTTTCCCAGGTTATGTCTTTCCCAGGTTATGTCTTTCCCAGGTTATGTCTTTCCTAGGTTATGTCTTTCTTAGGTTATGTCTTTCCTAGGTTATGTCTTTCCTAGGTTACTATAAGCAGTTCAGTGTCTTAAACGAAATGTATACCCATTTCAGAATCCGTCAGTGCACTACCATCACCGATGCATTTTTCAAGACCACCCACCACGAGATGGGCCACATTCAGTACTACCTTCAGTATAAAGATCAACCAGTTATCTACAGAGCCGGTGCCAATCCCGGTAAGAAAATTATTTTCCTATTTATTAAGGGCTCGATAATACTCCTCCTCTACATCCTCGTGCTAAAACGTATCTTCGTGTTAAATTTCAGTAAGATCGGTTCTTCCGTTTAGGAATGATTAAGTAACAAACAAACAGCGTGGCAGAGTTACAAACGGTTTTATAATATTAGTCTGGATTTCAAAACTCATAAATATTTATAGCAATATTGGTACCTACAGTCCGGCAAGTATAACTTGGCGTGCCTGTGCGCCACTGTGCTTTTACTTTGTACTTTGATAACAGTTTCTCTTAAACCACTTTTAATTACCTTTGGCATTATTGAACTATTTTAATGTAGTAGATTTATCAACATTAATGTCGCGGTAATCTCTCAAACGTCAAACTCACAGTTTCAAATAAAAGAATTAGTTCCAAAAACCACCACCGCCAAGTTATACTTGTGGCACTGTACTTCGATTATCAGATTAATATAATACACAGGATCGTAAAATTAAAATCTTTATCACAAATCTCTGTTGAAATGAACGCTTGAAAATCAGAAGAAGTTAAAATATAGTTTACTATATTTCTTGTCTAAAGGTACTGCCACACCGCGGCGTCCTGCGATCTGCAGGCGCGATCTCAGTACTTTTTAATTGTTTTCTGATCGCGTTTGGTGTGAACTTGTCGGTAAAAATACTACTGCGCTATCTGATCGCCGCCTAGATTGCGCATGCAGGTCGCTGCGGTGTGTCCGTACCTTAAGAGTATAATTTATTTAATTTTACTTTTATAACCATTCTAGGATTCCATGAGGCTGTCGGCGATGTGATTGCATTATCAGTTTCAACGCCTAAGCACATGCGAGTGATGGGTCTACTGGAAGAAGGAGAAGATGATGAAGAAGCTAACATTAATCAGCTTTTTAAAATGGTATGTTTAATGCATATACCTACATCTAAACTAATATTATAATTAATTAAAAGCAAAAAAACTTTTAAAAAAAAGCTTTTATTTAAACGCTCTAAAAAGACGAAAATAAATTTTTCCTTAAAAATTTTAACTATCAACTTATAACCTCCTTATGTACAATGTATTTGATCATAAAAGCTTGTCGCGCGATTTTTAAATAAACTAAGTATCAATTTAATTATGTAAATTGATCTGCTAAGTTTGTGTTATTATCAATTTCAATTTATTTATATACTGATAGGTAATTAAACCTCGCGACAAGCTTTTATGATCAAATACATTGTATATAAGGAGGTTATAAGTTGATAGTTAAAATTTTGAAGGAAAATTTTATTTTCGTCTTTTTAGAGCGTTTAAATAAAAGCTTTTTTAAAAGTTTTTTGCTTCTAATTTATTTTATATTTTTTAGTTATCGCTGGTTACTCTCAACCATCCCTTTCATTCGATACCAATATTGTAGAAGTGCATTAAAAATAACTTCTCCGCCATTTTGGATGGTCCGCCATATTTTATTTAGAATAATGTCACACACCATATCGTGCATTGTCATCCAAACTAAACGTGTACAAAACATTTAAGCTCAATCAGTTTAAGATATCTACTTCAAAATTGAGTTCAAAGATTCCACCCGAACAAATATACTTACATACATACATTGCAAGTTAAATAAAAGCTTGAGGCACAGAAGTATAGTAAGTACCTAACCTGTCAAACGGGTAGTGCCTCAAACTTAACCTACCCGCAAAATGCTTACTCGAATTTATTTTTAACATTTTAGTTCCTTGTCCCAGATAAAAGCTTTAAAGAATATTTTTGTTTTAAAGAATATATTTTACTTTTAATTTATTTTTTACCTTATGGTAGATATATAGATATAGACTAAAACCTGAATATTTTAGAGCAGGCGTGATGTTTAAAAATATTCTACGGATATTATGATGTGATTACGGGTAAAGTGCTCTTCAAGACGAATCAATCGAGCCAAAACTCGGTGGAGTTATGTTATTTTATCACAGAGATGCCGGTGCCAGCTTCCAGCTTCATCATTAGACCCTGAATATCATCTAAGTGTAAAGTGCTCCTCAAGACAAATCAATTGAGCCCAAAATCGATGGGATTATGTTGTTTTATGACAGAGATCCCGTGGCCACCTTCTGTCTCCATCATCAGAACAGCTCCATGTTATTGTATTGTCACCAAGGATACATAAGTTCACAAAATTTGATTTAAATCGGACATCGATAAGTGGATATAATTAAGCTTCCAAGATTCCAAGATTCCACCCGAACATATATACTTACATACATTGCAAGTTAAATAAAAGCTTTTAATGAGGAAAGATTTGATTTTTTGTTTGTTTGTTTGTTACAACTTAACTCAAAAACTACTGAACCGATTTCAAAAATTATTTTACTAATTGAAAGCTACATTATCAGCAAGTAACATAAGCTATAGTTTATCTCCATATTCTTACTAGAACGGGAACTACGTGGGTGAAACTGCGAGGCACTGCTAGTATCCTTATTTTCTTCCAGGCTTAAGTTTATTTGTAGAGTTCTCCTCGTAACCATTTTAAACGAACTTTTAAAATAAACTTTACTCAGAGATTTTTACCTTTCCTTTAAATCATCCAATTACGGTCACTATTAAGATGTTTGATCCTCTCCATGCAAAAGTTGTCTAGAAGAGATTGATATTAGTGATAAGACTGCCCATTTTATCTATTGTGACTGATTGATGGTGTAACAATAACGAGTTTGTGATGTATCTATCTATCTTCTGTATTTTTCAGGGTCTGGAGAAGATAGTCTTCCTTCCATTCGGATACCTCCTGGACCTATACCGCTACAGCGTGTTCCGAGGCCACACCACTCCTCAGGATTACAACTGCCACTTCTGGCAGTTCCGGGAGACTATTCAAGGGATCGAGCCTCCAGCGCCGAGATGTGAAGATGACTTTGATCCTGCTGCTAAATATCATATTGCTGCTGATGTTGAGTATATGAGGTAAGGATTGAAAATGTTAATGAAAGGTAAATCCACATAAACAAGGTAACAAAATTAAAATTTTGAATAAACACCCACGACAATGTCCTCAAGAAAATTAACGTCATAACATCTATCTAAGAACCACCACTGATTAATTACGAACCATTTAAAGACAAAATCGAACTTGTAGTTTTGAAGAAAAATGGCAACATGGATTTGCACAAACAAATGTTTGCTGCAGCGCCCCCTGGTGAGTTATCGTAACACCCATCTAAGAACATGCACCAATCAAACTCGAACCCATAACTAAAAACTGCATTAAAATCGGACTAGTAGTTTTGAAGAAAAATGGCAACATGGATTTGCACACACAAACAAACATCCTCTCAACCTAAACGCATAAACAGTCTCCGTTCCGTCGTGATTAAAAATGGACAGTATGACGTCCGATCGAATTCGGTTCTTTGAAAATATTTGAAGATATATTTTTATTGATAGGCTTTGTTTCCAACATGGTGCTGTTGTTTCACATTGAAACTTGACCACTATTTCCGTATGAAGGTTATGTGTGATGTTTTTAGATTAAATGGTAGGATCCCTGAATTCAAAAATGTAATATAGCACGCTAATGTGTGGAGGGACCGCCTATACAGCCAGAGCATTTGACAGTGACTGAATAAGAAGACCCGAAGTTTTGTCTCAGTGACGTGTCTTAGAACAGGTCTATCTATAGAAGTGGACTGCATACAGACTAATTATGATGCGATGATTAAATTCACGTTAAAAATACTACCGTTATTTTGTTCGAACTATCTGAGTACTAGCTTAAAATGTCTCCTAAGAAAAACTTTGAAGTCGTTCTCTTATTCTACATTCTTCAAACATAAGATTGTTCACTGTTCCAGATACTACGTCTCGTACATAGTCCAGTTCCAGTTCCACCAAGCTCTCTGCCAACTGGCTAGCCAGTACACTCCTGGTCTTCCAGGCAGCAGCAATACTCTCTCCAACTGTGATATTTACAAGAGCCAAGCAGCTGGTGAAGCTTTAGGGTAAGTGTTTGTCGTTTTCTTATTTATTTCCACAGATAGAAAGTAGTTTTGTAGATCCAAAAATATTGGGAATATTGTAAAACATCTTAAACTTGTAAATTGTTAAACACAATCCAAAATTTCATCGTACCGACGGGACTTGAACCCGCAACCTTCGGAATAACATGTTCTGGTGCTTTGCCAATTAAGCCACGGTGCGAAGTATCGTTACGACGAAATTAGTGGATTGCATTTGTTAACCCAATTATGCATTGGTGGCGCCATCTATGACTACTTATTACGTAAGTTAATCATTCGGAAGAAATCATTACAGTTTTCAAATCCGACGAGAGATGTTGCACTGCGTAAATCAAATATTATGTTTCTTTGAAGTGTTACTTGGGGACGGGACTTGAACCCGCGGGTTCAAGTCCCGTTGGTACGATAAAATTTTGGATTGTGTTTAACAATTTACAAAAAATATAAAGTGTGTAAAACTTCAAAGAAACATAATATTTCATCTTAAACTTATTCAACGCAGTAGAAAATTTACCTACAGATCACAACATGTTCATTATATATTGCGATACAATAAGATCTCTTTTGTATTTCTAGCCAATTCTTAAGAGTTAACAGCTAGAAAAACAAAGAGTTTTTACTTAGTTTCAGTGAATTTACATAAAATAACTTCTTGGCAAATGGATTTACTTATTATTTTAACTATAGAATGTCAAAGAACTGGGAATATTAGTATCTTCAAGAAATACCATACGAAAACTCAGAATATTTTGTAGGAAACTTAGCGTAATTACTCGTTTGACATTCCCCACCAAAAATGTCTACCTTTGGTCTTCTTCATGGTATAAGTAACTCGGTGGTCATCTTACCTTGCAACTTTATTCGTCCTTAGCAAAATGCTACAGATGGGCTCTGCGAAACCCTGGCCTGATGCAATGGAGGCGATTACCGGCCAGCGAGCCATGGACGCCCAAGGTGTGCTGGAGTACTTCCAACCATTGCATGACTGGCTGAAGAAGGAGAACGAACGAACTGGGGAGTATATTGGATGGGAGCCCAGTAAAGTTCGTGAGTATCCTTTCATTGCATTAACGTTTCTTTGAGCAGCTCGAGTATCGCCGGATGGTAATGATTATCAATGAATGAACAAAATGAGGGAGATACAGTTATAGCCATTTCATTCAATCACGATTATTTTTATTAAAAGTGATCTGGACTGCTTGGACTGCTAAATTTAGTTCATAATATATAGCGATCCCTACAAGTTTTCTTAAAAATAATAACTTTATATAAATTAACAAAAATAGAAGTGGCAAAAGTATTTTTCTATTTACGTTTCATTTTTACATTGTATAGGCTAGCGATTGACCACTATCCTCACCTGTTGGTAAGTGATGATGTGGTCTAGGGTGGTAGCACGCTAGGCCTAGAAAAGGTACTGGCTCTCAAAAACAGCTGCCGAAACACATCAGATCACTTGCCGAAACACATTACCTATATTTTATTTCCCGCTAACAATTACTTGGCCGCTTTCTCACCTGATGCTAAGTGAAGAGGCAATCTAAGAAGGAACCGTGCTTCTTTAGAATTTTGTAGAAAAACTGACTTTAGACTTAGCCCGTGTTCTATACTAACTGATGCTGGAAATGTATGTGCGCTTTTCATAGTAGCCCTTCGGTGAAGGAAAAACATTGTTAAAAACCCCTAACCCCCGCATGGTGGTAGGACACTATCTAGTGTCCCCCTGGCCAGCTACAACCCTTAAGTTAGAAAATCTGTCGCCAAACATCTAATGTGTTCCGGCAGCTATCCTTGAGAGTCAGTTCCCATTCTCGGCCTAGCGTTCTACCATCGTCTACCGCATTATCACCACCAACAGGTAAGATAGTGGTGAAACGCTAGCCTATATGATTTAAAAAAAAATCATGTAAGCTCTATTGTTTTCGAAAGAAGAGAAGAAAAAAATCGATTCGCTCTACTTAATTTGTAGTTTTTTAAGTCTTCTGTAAATAATATAAAACAAAGTCGCTCCCGCTTATACGCTTAGATCTTTTAAACTACGCAACGGATTGTAAAGCAGTTTTCAGCTATACATAGTGTCTTTCAAGAGGAAGGTCTATAACTAGGAATAAACGCGGGATAAGTCGCGGGGCGCAGCTAGTTGATAATATTATCTCTTTCAGCATTCTGCACGGATGAGCAGCGCTACATCATGGTGGCTTCAGGATTTAACAAGAGATTGCAGAAAGCTGCTTGCATGTAGCTGATAGCCCGACAGCTGTAATCTAATTTAAAGTGAATACATATAAGTTATAAATATTGTTGAATTTATTTTATTTATGAATACCTAATTATAATACATGACTTTTAAAATATGTATTTGCGTTTATCAGTTTTTGCTAGTGTCTGTGAACCTTTGTCAATATTTTTGATTCAATTCAATATTTCATATGATATGATCACTGAAATTCAATATTTCATTGATCAACGCGATCTCACCGCATGACCTCGGTCCCGAGGAAGAGCGACGGACTCACCCAAATCCTAGGTCGAAATTTTTTTTAAACGTTAGTGAACAACGTTTGTCACAGCGAGCAACACAGAAGCCAAAGAACTTACAACTACTCTGACGAGGCCCTACGCTACGTTTAACAAATTAGCGGTCTCCACTCAAGAACTCGTTTACTATGCTAGCTATGTTCAGCAGAGGACAAGAGAGAACAAAGGAGGATAGCATACTATGATTTATTTATTTATTTATCTATTTATTACACTTTGGATGAGCATTACACGAAAGCCAATTTACCCATCCTTAGAACTAAATGAATACTCTTAACATTTTAAAAAATAGACAATATAAAAAACAAAAGAATCAATATTTAATTATAAACTCTCTAACGGTACGCGTACATCAAAACCGATTTTGTCGGCCGATGGCGGACAGAACTACTCGGACGAGTAACTCGGACGTTCAACTGAATACACTGCAGATGATAACGGCTATTGTCGGTGGAACTTATGAAGCATCGCAGAAATAAGCCGGTAAAACTGACAAAAAATCGTAATTGTGCCATATTGCGTCTTTCAGGATTGTCTTTCGGTCTGTCTGCCTTTTTTAGAGTAGTCTGAGGTTGTTTGTTTTATTTCTATGGAAACGCATCTGCCACGCATGACAGCTAGAAGAAACAGAACCGCCGGTGGACAAACGATCGCCGGCATGTCGTTTTAAAATCGCCCCGGAAAAATCTCGTTCTCGTTGTCGGTCCGGTGCGGTCGTCTGTGGACAAACGCTGTAAGGCTGGATGTACAGTGACGGTTACCGTCCGCGAAAGTGGTAAGCAATTAAGCATCCTGTAAGTTAAACTACGTAACGATCCTAGAGACGCAAACCCCGTGGGCCGCGACGCTTACCCACCGCGCTGGTGAAAGCGTCACTGTAAAACCACCGTAAGCCACAAGAACATGACTCTACAAAACTTAGAATTTCTTGAATTTCAATTTGCGTGTGCACTGGAACATATCTAGATATTGGTGTAGATGTAACACAGCATTAAGCAACCGCACACGTTGAGGAGTAGCCAGGCGTATAGGCTGATGATGATGATGACATATTTAATGCAAGCCAATCTAAACTTTCCTATACTAGACTTAGACACTAGAATCGTAATCCAGCGTCTTACAATCACCTATCGTCAAAAGACAAGTCATCAACTAATAGCAAGCACGTCCCTGTCTTGTCTACGTCCAATTTTCATCATCCAACATTATTAGTTCCAAATAAGCGGTAGTACAGGTGTATTGTATCGAGAGTTCAATAGCAGGATGTCGCACAATAGTGTTGTAACGACCATGACCTAACAACAGAACCTCTTTTCTTAGAACTCGGTAATTGCGCGACACCATTTTTGTCCCACTTCTAGCAGCTGAGTTACGATTTGTATTTCGATTTCGAATTTCAAGTTAAGTTAAATATTCTATTTTGTTTTAGCATTCACTATCTATATGGTATCTATTATTAAATTAATTATTATAGAATTTCGTTCGTTAATTTATATTAAATTATTTATGATCGAATTTCGATCTATGGTGCCCATAGGTCGAAATGCGATCATAATTAATATAATTTTTTAATGTTTTTATAATGCATTTTATACAAAAAAAAAATAGCTTTATGCACTTCTTCTCTATATAAACTTAAGTTGTGTCAAATTGCACGTTCATGCGCAATTTTCCTTAAAAGGAGTACAAAGTTTTCACTTCACGTATCATCACTATCACTATCATCACTATCACTATCATCACTATCACTATCATCACTATCACTATCATCACTATCACTATCATTACTACATTGTATAAAACAAAGTTGCTTCCCGCTGAAGATGATGATTCATATGTATAATAAATGGATAATATAGTAGAGAAACACTGATAATTTTAGAGGTTTCTAATGTGATGTCGTAGAGACGTAAATAAACAATTTTTTTTGCGCTTACATTGCAAACGCTGGCTGAACCCTACAAGATAGATCAAAATAATTCACTTCAGTATAATACACCTTAAACAGACCTTCAAAAAAGTCCCAAAAAAGTTCAAAAAAGTATATATATATATATATATAACGGAAGTTCTATCGGAAGACTCGTTATCAGAGTGGTCGGACATTGTGAAAACCCAAAATAACACTCGCAACACTTGACACAATCGTTCTTTTAACCATTGCGTAAATAGATTGAAAATCAGTTTAAGGATTAACCGGATGGATTAAGATTAGAAACGCGGTGAGTTCGATGCCACGTGGCGTTCGTGCGACCGCTCGCTCTTCCCTTTCAACACAGAATGACGTTCACTTTACTCCCGTCAAGTCCCGTCTTGACTGTCAAACCACAGAAAAGATAATAGTCCTACAGATAAACTGTCAAACATGAAACGTCAAACGTCACCACTGGCATCGACCACACCCAAGCAGGTGTCTGTGAGCTACTTGGCGTTTCCAATAGATGGCACCGTAGTGCTGATGCTGCGACACGGCCATCTTGACAACTCACACGTCCTCGTGTGTGATGTCTGAAACAGGGATAACTTTGCACAGTAAATCTTCTCACACTCGGCCTTCCTGACCCGCAAATATAACCAACGTGTTAATAAGAGATCAAAACATTTGATTAACTGACTTCAAAAAGAAGGAGGTTCTCAGTTTGTCTGTATCTATGTCTCACATTCACCACAATATAATAACAACAATGTACAACAAAGATCTAGTCAATATTTTATTTCGCAACGTCAAATACTCTCAAATCCTTAATAATCAGTTTTTGTCAAAATGTCGGTTTCATCCATCGGGCTTGTATGTCAGTATGCAATACTCTACAACAATTCGACACAACACACTGGGTGACCTCCATCCGGTACCCAGTTCCACACAACAACAACAAGTCATCGCTTCCCTCCGGCGGCAATTCCATCAGCGACTGCTTACATCTCCAAGCCATTCGCACGCCACTCACGGTCGTGGCCGCACTGCGACGGGAAATCAAGCCCGATTTACGCCTACGTCTACGAATAGCTGAAGGTGCAGGCTATCTGAGCGACTTGCATACTACACTACGTAACCCGTGGCACAAAGTTCCAAGCTCATCTTCACCGTCTGGTGTCTACTAAGTTAAGGTCAATTGTGTCTTCATTAACATCACATCCTTCAACAACTCTAACTTTCTCAAATCGCTAACCCAAGCGCCAGTACTCGTCCAATCATGTCGTGTCGCAAACAATAGTCGGGTAAAACATGTAAAAGAACATTGAAAGTTTAATAATCAGAGTAGTCGAGCTTTTACTAGTCTGTCCAATACTAATCATTATTACAGTGTCACAAAGTCAGTTACCACGAATTTTATTTTAAACAGATTCTTTGATTAATGAACATTCAGCGCTAGAATCATAATGTAAACCATACAGCTCACCGAAATGGCGCAAAGATCCAGCTGTTGTCTTCACGGTGCAGGCGTCCACACGCTTCTGACAAGACCAGTGCAGAACTGCGGCTCGCCTCCTGGTTGCTCTGCTCCGAACAGTTAAACGCATAGAGCCCTTGACGATGGCACCGGAAACAAGTAATACAATCGGCTTTTCCAGTTGACTGGCCACCCGTACAGCTGCTGTTGTTGTTAACTGTCTTCGGCTTCATGTCTCTTACTATACTTAGCTTCTTTAAATCTTTCCGCGTCATGCCGGGATACGAGGCCGATGAAAGCCAAGAAGATGCGGGCCCCTTCAGTGCACGGCTTAATGCGATCATAAGCGACGCACCATGTAGATAGATGTTCGTCACTGACACTCATGTTAGCGGTTACCAGCTACGCACGCGCGGCCACATCTTGTTTGTCTAGGTTGAAGTCTGGAAAACGTACGCTGCTGCTGGTAGATAGCACCGGCGTTTGCATGGCTTGAATTATGCGCTAGAAAATTGCGATTCTGTAGGTCTAATAATTGACGCCATTTTCCTTCATTTTTGTCGAAAACACGTGCTTCATTGTTATTCTTGCCCTTCGTCGCCTCACTTCTTGCTTCACGTGGGTAGTTTGGTTCACATCCCACTTCTGATAACGGAAGTTCTATCGGAAGACTCGTTATCAGAGTGGTCGGACATTGTGAAAACCCAAAATAACACTCGCAACACTTGACACAATCGTTCTTTTAACCATTGCGTAAATAGATTGAAAATCAGTTTAAGGATTAACCGGATGGATTAAGATTAGAAACGCGGTGAGTTCGATGCCTCGTGGCGTTCGTGCGACCGCTCGCTCTTCCCTTTCAACACAGAATGACGTTCACTTTACTCCCGTCAAGTCCCGTCTCGACTGTCAAACCACAGAAAAGATAATAGTCCTACAGATAAACTGTCAAACATGAAACGTCAAACGTCACCACTGGCATCGACCACACCCAAGCAGGTGTCTGTGAGCTACTTGGCGTTTCCAATAGATGGCACCGTAGTGCTGATGCTGCGACATATATATATATATATATATATATATATGTTAAAAACCTTAATTACATTGTCCATTTAAAATAGATCAATATTATATTTTCTATATTATATTCTATATTATATTTTCTAAAATAGATCAATATTATTATAATTTCAGCATGTAGTTTAAATAAGTATTTTCGAAGATATTACGATATAAAATTCAGGGACATAGCGGTAATTAACTTATTATTACTACTCAGCATTGCATCCGGGCGAAGCCGGGGTGGGTCGCTAGTTAATATATAGATTATATTGGCGTTGTATACCAACCTGTGGGATGGCATTGGTTATAAACTCTACGTCTCAAATTTCATCCAATCCTGTTAGCAGTTTCGGTGCTGGATTACATTTAGGATACTTTTATCCCGGTAATTCATGACCTACTAAGATAATTTTTAACGCAGGCGGAGCAGCGTGGTACAGTTGATAACAATATAAATAATATAGTAATTTTATTTTGCACTGGACTACCGGCCAAAAGTGTAGCTAAAATGCGTGATACAAAATTTTTAATGATTGCGAAAATTTAGAAACATTTTTTTTATGTAGCTTGTTGTAGTTAACATGTTATTACAATCAACGTAACATACATTCACGTTGATTGTCACAAAAATTAAGGTCATTTATGAGTAGAGCTGATCTATGTAGAGCCTATCATTATAAATATGTCAAATTGCTAAACGTACACTGTGACGGTCTTTGTTTCAAGTTCAAAATCACGTCGTTAATGTTTCAAATCTTTGTTTGTTACCCACGACGGAACGTTTTGCGTTTTGCGTTTGGGGTGAGAGAATGTTTGTTTGTTTGTTTGTGTGTGCAAATCCATGTTGCCATTTTTCTCCAAAACTACTAGTCCGATTTTAAAGCAGTTTTCAGTTATGGGTTTCTGTGTAATAGGTGCATGTTTTTAGATAAGTGTTACGGTGACAACTCACCAGGAGGCGCTGCAGTAATCATTTGTTGGTGCAAATCGATGTTGCCATTTTTCTTCAAAACGACTAGTCCGATTTTGATGCAGATTTCAGTTATGGGTTCGTGTTTGATTGGTTCTTGTTTTTAAATAGGTGTTACGGTGTCAACTCACCAGGGGGCGCTGCAGTAAACATTTGTTTGTGCAAACCCATGTTGTCATTTTTCTCCAAAACTAGTTCGATTTTGTCTTTAAACGGTTCGTAATTCATCAGTGGAGGTTTTTAGATAGATGTTCTGACGTTAATTTTTAACCGACTTAAAAAAAAGGAGGAGGTTTCTCAATTCGACCGTATATTTTTTTTTTTTTTTTTTTTTTTTTTTATGTTTGTTCGCGGATAACTTCGTCGTTTATGAACCGATTTCGATTATTCTTTTTTTGTTCGAAAGGAGATATCCCAAGTGTGGTACCATGGTAATTTTATCGAGGTATGATAAGTATCTCCAGAGATATTGAGATAAACATCTCAAAATTGGTACTGAAAATGAATAGCGCGGCATTGAAGTCGGTTGTTTTTTTAGTTTTTAAACGATATTATCTAAAGGACATTTTCATGGGTGTTTATTCAAAATTTTAATGTTGTTACTTGTTCTATAAGTATTTAACTGGGAAAGAAAAGTCAGTGTCAATATTCTTAAAATAAAGTTACTACTTGTATCTGTGTGATTAAAGTACTTGCCATTTAATTACACATCTCACAGCTGAGCTAGTGGTCAAACGCTAGCTTATATGATATTAAAATAATTAAGATAGTTTAAAAACTAAAACAACAGACTTCAATGCCCCGCGAGTCAATTTCAGTAGCAAGTTTGAGACGTTTATCATCATAACTCTAGAGATACTTATCAGATCTCGATGAAATTACAATGAGACTACCTCGAGAACGTACCCTACCGATTACAAAAAGAACCATTCGAATTGGTTCACAATTGACGGAGTAATTGCATAACATACACACAAAAAAAAATAAAAAAAAACATACAGACGAATTGAAAACCTCCTTCTTTTTGGAAGTCGTTTGTAAAATCTTCATGCGTCCTCACTTTGACGCCGTAACATCTTCCCGAAACACAGAAAATGGCTGGCGTGGCCGCAGAAACAGCTGAGAAGAACCTCAAGTGGCGCAAATATAGTAGTTTAGACAGCTGATAAGTATTTGTGCCTTTTGGGGTTGAGACTCTAGGACCGTGGGGACCGGGTGCACACAGCATTTTTAAAGATCTCTCCGCACGTCTGCTTAAAACGACATGGGAGCAAAATGCTGGCATGTGTTTAGCCCAGATGCTGAGCATTGGCATTCAACGGGGGAATACAGCAAGCATTTTAGGAATTTTACCTATTGGTGGTAGTGGTTTGGTAGACTACATTTACATTTTTATTTAGGTTCATTTTCATCATAATTAGCCGGTATCAGTCCACTGCTGGACATAGGCCTCTCCCAAGTCACTCCACTGAGCCCGATTTTCGGCTCTTTGTTTCCAGTCACTGCCCATCCGCTTTGCCAATTTCGACGCTCCACCTGGTCACAGGGCGTCCTACGCTACGTTTACCGATTCGAGGTTCAGATTTATATTGCATTAGTTTAATTATAATTATTTATAGTTAGGTAATTTTAATGTTATATTAAAGTATCAACTATGTAACATGAGTTCTGACCACAAGTTATAGTGCCGAGGTAAGGCAAATAATTTTTTAATTATTATTTATTTGTACTTGGCCACATGTTAAAACGTACTTTACAACAAAGAATTTAAAATTTTGTGAAAAACTAATTCAAACTGGTTCATTCGTTTGGGTTCTACAATGCCACAGATAGATAGATGATACCAAACTCAACAACCCTTTTTTTGCGTCAGGGGTTAATAAATAAGAGGAAAAACTCATAAACGCAAATATACGCACTTTGAAATATTGTAGAACATAAAAGCACCATTTTAATAGTTAATTAATTGAACAATTAAAGTCGATAGAAGACTATATTAGGTTTTTTGCAAATAGGTAGTTAATCTATTTCTACTCTATTAGGAAGTTTAATTGCAAAATATAGATTAGTTACGGTGAGACCTAATATTAGTAATACATGCGAAAACATAAGGAAACTGAAGATAATCGTGATTTTTAGCAACAATTTATTGCAGGTTACATCATCAGCCTGTATCAGTCCACTGCTGGACGTAGGCTTCTCCCAAGATGCGCCACTGAGCCCGATCTTCGGCTCTTCTCTTCCAGTCACTGCCCACCGCTTTGCGTATATCGTCGCTCCACCTGGTCACAGGACGTCCTACGCTACGTTTGCCGATTCGCGGTCTCCACTCTAGGACAAGTCTACCCCAACGGTTATCAGTCCTGCGGCAGATATGACCAGCCCACTGCCACTTCAGCTTGCTAATCCGTTGAGCTATGTCGATAACTTTAGTTCTCTGGCGAATTACTTCGTTCCGGATTCGATCCCGCAGAGAAATACCGAGCATAGCTCTCTCCATAGCTCGCTGAGCGACTTTAAACTGGTGGACCAGTCGGACTGTGAGTGTCCACGTCTCGGCTCCGTATGTTATCACAGGTAGGACGCACTGGTTAAAGACTTTTGTCTTTAGACACTGTGGTATAGGCGACGAGAAGACTTGACGGAGTTTTCCGAATGCTGCCCAGCTGAATTCTTCTCTGGATTTCCTTCTCAAAGTTATGTTTGCCTAGTTGGAGCGTCTGCCCTAGGTAAACATACTTAGTGACAACTTCGAGTGGGATTCCATCTACGGCAATTGGTTCCGGAACAACGTGCTCGTTGTACATGACTTTGGTTTTATCCAAATTCATCCGAAGACCGATGCGACGAGAAGAATCAGCTAGGCCATTCAACATCCTTTGTAGGTCCTGCAGCGTCTCTGCCATAATGACGATGTTAATGCCACGATATTTTCAGTCCAGCGTCTTAAACATATCCTCCAAGGCGTTAGTGAACCTTCAACCTTGGTAGCTTCAAACGAAGAGTAATGAGAGTGCTCACTAATAAGGGTAGGCAACACACCGGCAATACCTCTGGTTTTGCAGATGTCAATAGGCGGCGGTGACCACTTACCATCAGGTGGGCCGCTTGCCTGTTTGCCGATCTATATTATATATATAGTGAACAGTGAAAAGAACGGAATTAAAGAGCTGCTGAAGCTGTTGAACTGCTGGAGCTCCTCCGGCATTCAAAAGCTCCGTTGTGATTCCGTCTTCTCCTGGGGCTTTTCCATTTTTGAGTTGTTTAAGGGCCATCACGATTTCGTCTCTGCTAATTTCGGGCAGATCTTCTGTGAAGTGGCGGGTTAAGGTGGCTCTAGAATCCTCAGTATCGGATTCGGGCCTTGAAGCATGCGATGCGTAGAGCTTGCCGTAGAAGTTCTCAACTTCCGACAGAATCTCCGGTTTGGATGCGACGACGTTCCCCGTTGACGTTGTCAGCTTTGTGAGGTGGCTTCTACCCAGAGGCTGGACGAACATACAGAACACACACAAGAACACACATTACACCACTTGAGACGGGCCTATCTTTCAAATGATTGACTTTGAGAAATATCATGACACCCCGCACGTATAGGTTCGATGCAAATTTTTTTTTAAGTTTCAGTTTCATGTATAGGGAAGGAGCCCCCCTTAATATATATTTTTTTTAATTTTGAATAAAAATCGCAAAGCGCTTCACAGAATACACCTACCTACCAAGTTTTAACTGTGTAGTCCTAATAATTTCGGAATAACGTGGCCGTGACATACGGACGGACAGACAGACAGACAGCGACATGACGAATCTATAAGGGTTCGGTTTTTTGCTATTCGGCTACGGAACCCTAAAAACCAGAAAACACAAGCTTGAAACATAAACGCTACTTTACTCAATTTTCAGCAGGTCTAGACACAATACTATTGTATTAATTTTCTGTACCAAGTTTGGGAGCTTATCTCCATATCTCTCGAGATACTGAACATATCTCGATGAAATGTTAATAAGACCAACTGGAAAGTATACCATTTCAAACAAAAAAATAGTGTTCCAAATCGGTCTAGGCCTTTTCAACCGACTTTCAATAAGAAGGAGGTTCTCAATTCGTCTGTATGTTTTATTTATTTATTTAATTTTTTTTTTTGTTTGTATGTTGTTACGCGATTACTCCGTCAATTGTGAACCGATTTAAATGGTTCTGTATTAAATAGGTAGGGTACGTTTCCGAGGTGGTCCCATTTTAATTTCATCGAGAGCTGATAAGTGTCTCCAGAGATATTACGATAAACGTCTCAAACTTGCTACTGAAATTGACGCGGGGCATGGAAGTCGGTTGTTTTAGTTTTTAAACTATCTTAATTATTGAGTAATCGGTTAATCGGGGAAATTATTTTAAAATAAAACTGGCCAAGTGTCAGCATCGCGTCTCTTATCGCACACTTAGGGAGGGTTCCGTACAATACGAAACATAACAGAAATCCAACCTCATATATTTAATTAATTGATATTACCAAGAATATTTGGTTTGGGCGCGATCTAGAAAGACGGGGCTCGTTTACTAGCGCCATCTATGTCATTTTGTCGAAACTAATTAGACACATGGCGTTTAAAACACGTTTGTTGTATGGGGACCCCCTTTAATTTTTAACTTTATTTTGTTTTTAGTATTTCTTGTTCTAGCGGCAACAGAAATACACCATCTGTGAAAATTTCAACTATTTAACTATCACGGTTCATGAGATACAGCCTGGTGACAGACGGACAGACAGACAGACAGACAGACAGACAGACAGACGGACAGCGGAGTCTTAGTAATAGGGTCCCGTTTTACCCTTTGGGTACGGAACCCTAAAAAGATTCCGACAAATTGTGAACCTTCTTTACAGTCGGTTAAAAATCTCGTGTCAAAAGTCCATCGCTGCAAGCATTAACTTTCTTACATACAAAAACGCATCATCAACAACTTTTTGTATGTCTCCATATTTTTTCTGAACCAAATGCTCCGGTTCATTCGAAGTACTTGGTCAAGTAAGGTTGTTATATATCTTTTGTCATTGTGATGTGTTGTCATTATAGTATTAGTGGTCACTGAGTCAGTGTTCAACTGATGACTGATGATTTTTATAATTGGTTTGATGCTATTAATTGTTTGTAGTGACGTAAGGAGCTGGGCTAAAGGTACGACCACACCGCGGCGTCCTGCGTCCGCGTGCGCGTTCGCGATCTCATTTTTAGGGTTCCGAACCCAAAGGGTACCAACGGAACCCTATTACTGAGACTACGCTGTCCGTCTGTCTGTCTGTCTGTCTGTCTGTCTGTCTATTTTAAACTTTCGCGATTTGAACACATAGTTATAAATATTAAAATACGGTATTATACAAATATTAAAATAATAAAAAACATAAGTCGTCGTCTCGTGACCACGATCAATGCAACTTGGTCGAAACGTCGAGTTAAATAAAAAATTATTTTTTAGGCGCGATAAGTCCCGTATTTTAATATTTATAACTATGTCTGTCTGTATGTCTATCTGTCCATCTGTCACCAGGCTGTATCTCATGAACCGTGAGAATTAGACGGTTGAAATTTTCACAGGCGATGTATTTATGTTGCCGCTATAACAACAAATACTAAATACAGAACAAAGTTAAAAATTAAAGGGGGGCCCCATACAAAAAAACGTGTTTTTACTATAGCGCCATCTATGAACGGTTGTGTAACTTATTAATAAATAATATTAATTACCTACCTTTTTGTTAACGTTCACTTAGTTGGTGTTAGAAGCTCGTTAGAAATTCGTTAGATGACGTTGTAGTTAATAAGCATGTTTGGTATTGACACGGTAATATAATATAATATTATACTTATATAGTATTATACTGCGGTTCGGAACCCTCCGTGTGCGAGACAAAAGTCTGACTCGCACTTGGCCAGTTTTATTAATCGTCTTCTGATCGTCGTAGATCGCATTTGGTGTGAACCAGTCGACACAAATACTACTGCGCCATCTGATCGCCGCCTAGATCGCGCACGTAAGACGCCGCGGTGTGGCCGTACCTTAAGAGAAACATACCATAGTACTATGGTATAAGTGTTTCTCTTAGATATTTTCATTTGACACCTATCATTCTCTTCTTCTTCTTCTCGTCACCGAATCTTGTCTCGAAATAGAAGTTATTTATCATAAACTAGCTATGATCCGCGTTTTAATGGCGTAGACATCGTCCCTGTAGAAATATCGGGATATGAAGTACACTATGTGTAATTCCAGGGTCTAGTCTATCTACGTTCAAAATTTTAACTCAATCGGTTGAGTAGTTTTAGCGTGAAGAAGTAAAAAACATACACACAAACTTTCGACTTTATAATATTAGTTGGATTGTTGAACATTTTATAATAACAGATATTATTTCATTATAATTATATTACATTTTACTGTTTAATTTTTTTGTGACAGGATTTAGATCTATCAATACAAAACTGCTTTACACAAAATAATTAAAATTCCTGTACGACATGAAGGTTTCTATAAAGCACTTGAACTTCAATAGTACGTATAAATTGGCATAAAGTGACGAATTACTCATAATGACAAAATTATGCTATTCATTACACGCACGAACGCCCGCAGATCAGTCACTACCAACAAGGTCGTCGATGTAAACTGGGCTTAACAAGACGTAACGTTACGATTTATCGAAGTACTTTTGTGATGTGATAAGCAGGTCACCAGTCTGACAGTTAGATGTTATACGAGATGGAAGTTGAATAGTTCCCATTCTAGGCCTAGCGTGCTACCATCCTCGACCGCATCATCACTTACCAACAGATGTGATAGTGGTTAAACGCTACCTATATGATTTAAAATGAACTGGCCAAGTGCAAGTCGTACTCGCACACGTAGGGTTCCGATTGAACAAAATTTGCCGGAAAATTAAGTTTTTTGTATGTAAGTACAAAGTGTTAATTTAAACTTAAGAAGACCTATAAAAAGTCCGCAAAAACACGTGTCTATCTATTGTGGTTGACTCACAGTTTTAAATATTTTATTTGATTCTAAAAATCTTGCATAATCCAAAAAAGTTACTTACTTACAAATAAAAACCCTTTAATTTTTTTTCTTAGTATTTGTTGGTAAATTCCCCATAGTATTACATACTTCGTAAAAGTTTACAGCCTTTTAAAGTGCGGTAAAAACAGATAGAAAGACAGACAGACAGACGGACGGTCAGCAAAGTCTCAGTAATAGGGTTCCTTTGGTGGGAACCAAAGGAACTTTTGGTACGGATAAATAATAAATAATAAAAAAAAAGTAGGTACGGAACACTAAAAAAAGACTAATGTTGAAAGAATTGCGCTTCGTGGCTTGCACCAATGTAGGTAAACGGATATTTTAGTAGCTGGGACGCGGTTCTGTGTATCGTTTATAGATAGTAGATATACGCAAGCTGGGTGGCAGCGGTTGGGAACAAAGAGCTGAAGATCGAACTCAGTGGCGTGCCATAGGAGAGGCCTGTGTCCAGCAGTGGGCGGAAATTGGCTGATTATGGCGATGATTATATATGTCGTTTTGCTGAGGCTCTGAGGGCCGATCACTGCGTGTAATATAGTAGGCTCACTATTTTGGTGTATTTTAAGTTTTTACTCTTATCCCATAGACTTTATTTTATACACCATAGACTTTAAGTAGTTCAAATGATAAGTTTACTTTGCTGGTAATTCAATAAAGACTATTTCTATTCTATTCTACACCGAGTGGCATGGACGTACTACACAGCTCCCTCAATTAGAGAGTAAACACACATTCTCTCGAAATCGAACCTATACCTTTTCGTATAGTTTACTTTCGCTACATAGATTGAACATATTTTCCGTTGTCTAGCGCCTCTTCTTACCTACTCCTTTTTTGTTTACTGCCTCCCACATTCACACAAACACGATATCATATTAGACTACACCGTCACTTTGTTTTATTTATATCGTATAGGCTAGCTTTTAACCACTATCACACCTGTTGGTAAGTGATGATGCGGTCGAGGATGGTAGCACGCTAGGCCTAGAATGGGAACTAACAGAGTTTTCAATTTGATGATTTTGAGGGTGGTCACTGGCCAGTCGGACACTAGACCGTGTCTTATCACCATGCCGGGGATTTTTAACTATGTTTTTTCTTCATCACTAAATTACTGTGAATTAATTAATTTACTGTGAAATGTGCACTAACATGTTTCGATATACTTAACATTATTTTGAGATTAAAGTCTTGTTTCGCTATTTAAAAAACAACTAAAATATCTGTAATCAAATTATGTTCTAAATCTTTCGTAGTAACTATAAGGGTTAGCCTTCATACAATATGTAAATACAGCGCTTAGCATGCATAAAACTGTGCAGTAATATGTTAAATAAAGTGTCTTTAAGCACCAAGTTCCCACGGTAAGTGGCACAATGGGAAAATTGCGTATAACGTGTACTACAGACGTGTGTGTGTGTGTGTGTGTGTATGGGTGTGTATGTAGCTGATAATGTGACATACTAAACCTTAGTTTCTGAATTACTTGCAATCTGGAGGACTTCAAGCTTTTTGAGTTACTTCGTAGTCATTGTTTTCAATAGGAATCGAGAAGATTTGGATACCTTACAGGTGAGATAATGGTCAAACGCTTGCCTTTATATTTCAAATAATATCTACCTCCGCAGGCTCAGTATTAGGCTTAGATTTAACCCTGCACATGACCCCTTGGTGATAAATAGATGGTCACTAGTTAGGCTTCAATAGGCAGTGGCTCAAACCACCCCAGCAAAAAAATGTGTCGCCATTCGGTTCTCCGAATTCCGGCGTGATGTTTAGTGCCAGCCAGTACAGCTTATTTTTTTTCCATGGCATAGGTAATTTCTTAGCCGAGAACTAGGCTAAGAAATTTCCTTTGTCTATTACAAATTGAGGTAGCTAGCTTCATACTGCTTTACATAATATAATTAAGTTAACTTACGCACAAAGAAGACATTAAAACAATAAGTCACAAGGGACCTTCGCACTGTGTCACTATTTCCTATCTTACTCGTAACGTAATCTCGCTTTCACTTCGTTATCACTTTCCTTTATTAGTGAACTGGTGATAACAAACTAGAACGTAAAAGTGAGGTAGGTTAAAGTTGAGTAGCTCTGGTATGATTACAGCTTATTTAGTTCGTGAATGTGGAATTAAACATGGAGCTTTTTAGGGTTCCGTACCCAAAGGGTAAAAAGGGTATTACTAAGACTCCGCTGTCCGTCTGTCTGTCTGTCTGTCTGTCTGTCTGTCTGTCTGTCACCAGGCTATAGCACATTAACCGTGATAGTTGAAATTTTCACAGATGGTGTATTTCTGTTGCCGCTAGAACAACAAATACTAAAAACGAAATAAAGTTAAAAATTAAAGGGGGTCCCCATACAAAAAACGTGTTTTTAAACGCCATCTATCTAATTAGTTTCGGCAAAATGACATAGATGGCGCTAGTAAACGAGCCCCGTCTTTCTAGATCGCGACCAAACCAAATATTCTTGGTAATATCAATTAATCATATATATGAGGTTGAAACTCTGTTATGTTTCGTATTGTACGGAACCCTCCCTAAGTGTGCGATAAGAGACGCGATGCTGACTCGCACTTGGCCAGTTTTATTTTTTCTTTATTATGCTTATTAGTAGTCTAGTAACTCCTCCAACTAAGCTAGATATGCTTGTGTCTGGAGTGGGTTCACGTCAATAGTGCAATGATTGGGGATTGAACTCACGACCTCTCGATCGCCAGGAGCCATTGGCGAAGAAAAGATAATAATACTACGTACTATTGGTCAATTGCCGCTTATAATTAGTTTTTGTAGAGAGATTTAATAAATTATAACATATACTCTTGGATAATAATATACTAAATTAATTATTCAGACTTTTACCATCATTTTTGATATTTATAAATTTTATAAATCAATATAATTTAAGATCGTTTAGAAAACTAAAAGTACCGACTTCAAACGTCGCGCTAGGCAAAGTAGCCAGTAGACGTAGTAACTATTACATAATCTGTGCCAGTAGTTAGTAGTACGAGTAAATCGTCAAGATAAGTAAATGCGGCGTAATACAAATGTTGATATTTTAAAAACGGCTCGGCCGATTTTGTTAAAATTTAAATGGGACCACCTGGGAAGGGTACCCTTTGAAAAAAAATGAATTTTCCTAATTGGTACAGTTTTGAGTAATCGGTGAACATAAAAAAAAAGGTTCCGACGAATTGAAAACCTCCTCCTTCTTTGTGAAGTCGGTTAAAATTATATTTTGTTCTAAAGTGAATAATTATAATGAAATTGTTCATTAAATGCTCTAAGCATTTTGTGTGAATAAATTAAATTTTAGCTACAGAAATGTACAAGCTTTTTTGTATGGCTTGTATTTTTTATAAAAAAATTATTATAGCTTAATCTGGAAAAGATGGTCAGTGCCAGTGGCACTATTTTCAAAATGAAGGCCCGGTGGCGAAATCGGGAGAACGGTCGGCTTTGATGCCAGAGGTACCGAGTTCAAACCAGCCGTGCATCAATCGATTTTTCTATCGAAAAATGTATGTGCGCTTTTCACGGTGGCCCTCCGGTGAAGGAAAAACATCGTTAAGAAACCAACAACCCTCGCATGGTGGTAGGATACTATATAGTGTCCGCCTGGCCACCTACCACCCTCAAGTTAGAAAATCTGTCGCCAAACATATAATGTGTTCCGGCAGCTATCCTTGAGAGCCAGTTCTCATTCTAGGCCTAGCGTGCTTACCATCTTCGACGTCATTATCACTTAACAACAGGTGAGATAGTGGGCAAACGCTAGCCTATAAGATATAAAATTGAAAAAAATGTGCTAGTCTGTCTACAACAAAAAGAAAAGCAGTCAAATTTTATTGTCTTGACAGTTGAACTAGTAATATAAGCTAACAGTAAGTAAACTTTTGCAATGGCTGACTTGACTTGAGTCCTTATCAATTGTATAAAGTACCTTAAGGTTAGCAATCACAACCGAAATTTGGTTACCACATACGTAGTTATTGTGACCCAAAAGTAGGTGTCACAAGAAGCACTAGCTCTACCTAATTGTTTAACGATGTCTAAGGTGCGGGCCATACTGGGACTTGTGCAATACTTAAGTGTATCCGTACCTTATATAATGTAGGTTTTGTAATCGCGTCCTTTGTGGTATTTAACTTATTGGATCTGAAATTTGTTAAAAATTTACTGAGATCGAGCAACTTTGATTGTTTAATCGATCTTTATCAAAATAATTTATTGCACTGTTGGTTTGATATTAACATTGGGCACAGATAGAGCGACGGAATTTAGTAGTTTTACTTGATATGATAATAATTATTTATAATATTTTTAAGATATTATTAAGCAAGACATACAATGACGTCTGATTTTCCCGAGAATATCTAAAGCTTGAATGCAAAACGCCCTTTAATATTATATTACAAAAAGTTTCATAATGTCTATGAACACAAATCCCTTTTACACCAACATTCTATAGTAGAAACATTATTTTAGTAGCCTCCTAGAGCTTCTATATGCAGCGTTTGATTACTGTTTCGAACATAATTATATTGTGATACCGGGACTTATTGCGCTAAAAACATAATTTTATTTACCTCGACGGTCCGACAAAAAAAAAAAAAATTACTACTATTTCGAAGTTCTGAGGTACTTCCAAGCCTCAGTCCCATTTATTTAAGCATCAAATTAAATTCAAAACTCATCAATTACTACCCTGAAGGACAAAATCATAATTAAGGTCCCAATTAAAACAAATCACCATGGTGTGATTCGGCCTACGAAAGCGTAACAACTAATAACACATAGTAGCTAATTGTCACTGAATTCTGAACTTGAATCACGACCCTGACGTACTCCGAAGACAAACGATTCACACGGCTTCAAAGCAAGCAACTCATTCCTACCTCAGTCGCAACCGCGAAACCATTCTAACACCACGCTCCATTGCTTGTCGCGATTGGCCAGTGAACCATGGCCTACCTAACTCGAGAGCTAACCTGGCTCCAACTTATCTTTCTCGTTACGTGTAAAGGCTCCCCTCAGTTAGACTTGCCTCCTATATCAAGTACTCCACGATACGGCTATTCTAGCACTCAAAGCTCTATAAACTCTCCTGGAAACCAATACGACAGGAATTTTCAGTATAGCACGGCTAGACCGAGCCCGAATACTCCAGGCGTTTTCCCTGTGTCTTCGACTCCATATAGCCGGATAAATCCTGATATTAGTAATAATGGATATCCCAGTTTGGATTATGGGAACGGTAGAAGTCCTTCCACTGTAGATTATGGCAGAAATCCAAGTTCCACGGTTGATTATGGTAGGAACCCCAGTTCGACAATTGATTACGGGAGAAATCCTAGTACCACTTCGAGGCCTTATGATCCTAATAGAGATGACAGGATCGATTTGAACAACGATCCTAATTTTAGAAGGAATGACCCTAATTTTGTTCGTAACGATCCTAACTACGTCGGTGCGAACCCTTATGACTTCAATAGGGATAACAGCATTGACCCGAGGATTCAGCATGCTAATTTGCAGCAGATCAGGGAGTTTCTGGCTCAAGCTGATGAACAGGCTTCGAAGGAGTGCACTAACAACGTGGCTGCTCAGTGGAACTTCGAGACCGATGTCAATGACGTCACTCAACATGCTGCGGTGAGTTTCATTTTTCTACTTGTCTTTACTTGTAGTAAATACTAATATAGGTACTGATTTGTGTAAGCTATGAAGTTTTTTTTAATTTTTCCGTTCATATTTTATCGGCTACGTTATCATCTTTCTTATACAAGTATGTGTTAAAGCAGTATTTCTAAACAATCTTGTTTTTGCAATTTTCTTGTCGATCTTTTATTAACCCCCGACGCAAAAAAGAAGGGGTGTTATAAGTTTGGCGTATGTATCTCTGTGTGTGTATAACTGATTTTGATTCAGTTTCTTTTTTTTGATAGGTGTCTTGATCAGCCTTCTTAGTTTTAATTCATGAAAATCTGTTCAGCTTTTTATGACTATGAGCTTTTTCTAGTTGATGACGCTATAAAATTAACTTTTTTAGATTTGATCAATTCGAAATTCGGTATCCTCTTACTTCAACGATATTTTAGGAACATGGTAGCATTGACCTGATGCTGAAACATCTCCTGGAGTCCGCAGAAAACTTAACTCCTCACCAACTTACAGCAGATAATTCGAGTTTGGGCTCTTTGGAATGGTCTCAATTAACAGATAGACATAGATCAGGCGAAGGTGGTTTTAAATTTTGAATTTAAGCATTAATATACGTAACGCTTATCTCACTATTATCTCACCTTATAAAGATATCAGTTAAATTTTCTATAACTACAAGTACAATACTCCACTATAGCGATTCGCGTGATGCAAATGACTTAGGATTTTCATCTAGTACACTACCTAGGTCATTATTTAATACAATGCTACATACACTGTGACTATTTATTATAGTCATTAAACGCAAATGACTGGACAAGTTGAGATTGTTATCAAATAAACAATATAAGTACCGGCACAGTCAACTATGCACAAAATTATTTATCTCGAAGTACCATGTCTCTTTCGCTAAAAATCCGTACAGTGAATTAGTAGGCAGGATTTTTTCGGATTCTAATTGCGACAAAGGCCTAAAGTGGTTATTTGGGTTTTGTTATAATAGGTATGTTTTATAAAAACTTGGCAGTGTATATTATAAAGCTCTGGGAAAATGCTAGTTCTTCGTCAATGGATTAAGTACCGTTTTCTTTGTTTGAAATTATAAATTGCATTCTTGGGGTTGAAATACTCATGTATTAATGTAGCTAATTTTCAAGCTAGCTTTGGTTTAAGTTAATGAGTTCTAAGCTGCAAAATGCGTTAAGAATCCTACAATGCGTTAGGACCAAATTAAGAACTTTCATCTCCTATTTAGCCCTCATAATCTCCTAGGCGCATGGGATGATTTATTTTATATCCCATCTTGTGATATGTAACAAAAATATCCTGCAAGAAATTAGGAATACTGAACCAATTTCAACCTTATCGACCACGATTTACGATTTAACTATGATTGTGCACACGAGTGTCAGTGAGTCAGTACTGAATAGTTTTGTGCAGTAGTCTTGTTGCAAAAAGGTAAAGGACTATGTATATATAGGCTTCAAATTGCAGTTTTTTTCTTTATTGAACATAAAAAGATCCTTGGCTCTTTACTGGCAACTATTGGTTTGAAACCCTACTTCCCAACACCTTTATTCCTCCAAAAAATTGAAATTTCACAATTCCAGCGTTTATGTTATCACAATATCTAAACAGTTGGATAGTTTCCGGGTACGTACTGACATTTCTCACACACAACAATGTATGGGAGACTCCAATGCGTACTGTTTCTAAACTCCAACTGAAGGCCGGTTTCACGAAGATGACAAGTAAAGTAAATTCACTCCCGTATTTACAAGAAATGCGGTACTATAAGTTCCACATAACAAAGGAATAGATTGAGGTCTCACAGTGCTTTTAAACTCATGGTGTCTCATTCAGACCAATACTGAGTGATTTTTACCACTATGCGATTCATAAAATCTTCTCGAATATGGGTTACACGCCTGTATCTTTGTGCAACTGATTAAAATACGTATTCAAAATCTTATCATATAACAGGTAATAATAAAATCAAGAATAAAATAAACCTACACATCATTTATTGTGAAAAGAGTAAAGGTGAATATTTAAAACGCCCGATACTTCGATTATTGAGTCTTTCCTCTTGGAACAATCCTTAATTTCGTGATTACATATCATCGGTCATTTAAATAATTATGTCGGAACACTTCGCCCTATATTGTTCAAGTGTTTAAACCATAGTTTAAACCATACTTCAGACTCTCTCTTCCTTATAACTTGTGAAATTTCTTTAGAAACCCATTATGTTACAAGAATTGTAGTCTTAGTGAAATGTACCCCATCGTACGACTACTATCGTTGATGGGTTTGTTTTTGTTATATATAAGAGCGACTATTGTATTTATGATATCGCACGTGAAGTGTTGGGAAGTCATATTAATTACGGATTGTTACGGATGATATCGACAACGGTGGTATTGTTAGACAATGTTACATTGACGTTGATGTCATGATTTGTATCATTACGGTGAAATAGGTCGTTGTCGCATATAGTCGCAATAGAAAATCATCAGAAAAAATAAAAAGTGTAATGTGGTTTTATAAAACCATGCAAGTGACATTTTTTGTTAAAGTGTAGCTATGATAGCTAGCGACTTTGACAGCAATTGACATGACAAATTAGCATGTATACAAATATGGCTGCGGAAGCGTCCGCCAATCACAGCTCGACCTAAATTTCATACATCATATACACCAATCAGCACCGGCATGTAATGCGACATGCATGTCGGCAAGATGCGATAGATGGATGAAAACGTTTGAGGCTTTGTAATAAAAGTTTTACTTTAATAAGTAAAATTATTAGCTGGCTGAACCAAAAAAATCGCGGTGTCACAAATTATCGGAACCAGTGGCTTTGTGCCCTTAAATGAGGATGAAGTAAGAAAGATGGGAAAATTGGTATTTAAAAGACTACCAAACATTCCTATCATGATAACGGCGCGATACAAGAAGATGATGGTAGAGGGTGAGAGCTTATGTATATATCCAAAAAGCTATATGATATGGGATCACGGAAGAAGGAAAATATTTCAAGCACTGGACAATAATTATTAATAACGTGTAGCAACGGTGTAAACAGGAAAACAACGAAGACTATAAATCATTTTGATGCGACAAAAGATATGATAATAACAACCACTAAATAAGCAACGAATGACCACAGAAAGAAAAGCTAGTACTCCTTATCGGCTCCATCTAAGTGTAAATAAAGTACGTACTTTGGTTTCAGACATAGTGCGCACTTTACTTATTGCGTTGGACGCAGCTTATAGGTACTACGAGTATGATTATGATTGAACGTGATCTGCAGAACTGCTAGCCGTATGCGCTCCTTGATGCTAAAACGGTACACAGACTGGAAAATCCCAAAGTTTTTAGGGTTCCGTACCCAAAGGGTACCAACGGAACCCTATTGAGACTCCGCTGTCCGTCTATCTGTCTGTCTGTCTGTCTGTCCGTCTGTCACCAAGCTGTATCTCTTGAACCGTGATAGTTAGACAGTTGACATTTTCACAGATGATGTATTTCTGTTGCCGCTATAGCAACAAAAACTAAAAACAGAATAAAATTAAAGATAATAGAGGGTCCCCATACAAGAAACATGTTTTTTTCGGCATTTCACGCCATCTATGCACGCTTAGTTAGGTAAACGTCCCAGAGATGGCGTTATATTGAAATGTCGATCCCTAACACCTTTTGTAAGACGTTATATGGCGTTATAAGATACGAAATGTTTATTAATAATTATTTTTTGCTGGCGAAAAATGATAGTGATATTTTTTGCTCGATCTTATAAAATACTGTAGTGTGGTACGGAACCCTACGAGTGCGAGTCCGACTTGCAGTTGGACAGTTTATTTTCGTTTAGTAATACATACATAAAATCACGCCTTTTCCCGTAGAGGTAGGCAGAGACTACTTATTTTCCACATGCTACGATCCTGACATACCTCTTTCGCTTCTTCCACATTCATGAGCGCCTTCATTCAAGCTCGCCGGTTAAAGGTGCTTTTTTCTTTAGTAAATGATCTTAAAATATTAATGCTTAAAGACTAGCGTTTGACGTTTACCTAAGCGTTCATAGATGGCGTAAAATGCCGAAAAAAACACGTTTCTTGTATGGGGACCCTCTATTATTTTAAACTTTATTCTGTTTTTAGTATTTGTTGTTATAGCGGCAACAGAAATACATCATCTGTGAAAATTTTGACTGTCTAACTATCACCGTTCATGAGATACAGCCTGACAGACGGACAGACAGACAGACAGCAGATAGACAGACAGACAGACAGACAGACAGACAGACAGACGGACAGCGGAGTCTTAGTAATAGGGTCCCGTTTTACCCTTTGGGTACGGAACCCTAAAAACGACTTTAAATATGCGGCGCTAGATGTTTTTAGTACCAAATTAATTGAGGTGTTTATCTTCATATTTCTGGAGATACTTATAAGGTTTCGATAAAATTATAGGATAAGATTAACAGTGGGACCAAACGGAAAACCTCTCTCAAACAAAAATGATTTTCCATATCGGTTAATTATTTACGGATTGACGGAGTAAAGAACGGATAAAAATACAGGTGAATTGAAAACGTCCTCCTTTTTTGTGGAGTCGGTTAAAAAAAGATTTAGCTTCTCAAAGAATGGTGCTTATCAATAGTATTTCAAAATTATAAAAAATATAAAAAACATAATTAACATAAGTTTACAAACGAAAAATTCGATCAAAAATATTCTCAGTGTCGAAACGTCATTACCAATCTACTCGTAATTCTATAATCTGTAATTTAATAAATAAATATAAGGTTATAAAGTATATAAGGTTTCCATACAAAAACACACACAAAAAGTGTTATGTGGTATGTTCCACAGCGTTGCAACGTATCGGGTATTTCTCACGATTATATACGTCAAAAAATTAATTACTTAGATACAGATAACATCTTGGCTTTTTGTGATCTTTGAAGGGTCTTATTTGGGTTGGCTTAGATATCGGCGGAGTTTGGTTACTCAGTTGTGTATTTTTAAACTGAAACTTTATTACATCGCCAAAAAATGTTGCGTCCATCTATCGCATGTTGCATTACAGCCGGTGCTGATTGGTGGATATGATGTAGGACATTTAGGTCTAGCTGTGATTGGCGGACGCTTCCGCAGCCATATTTGTTTAGATACTAATGTGTTATGTCAATTACTGCTGTCATAGTAGCTAGTTACCATAGCTACACATAAACTAAAAGTTTCACTTGCATCGTGGTTTCATAAAACCACAGCTCACTTTTTAACCGACTTCTCAAAATAGGAGGAGGTTCTCAATTCGCTTTTATGTTTTTTTTTGTGTGTATGTTACGCGATTACTTCGTCAATTGTGAACGGATCCAAATGATTCTTTTTTTAATAGGTAGGGTACGTTTTCGAGGCGGTCTCATTGTAATTTCATCGAGATCTGATTAGTATCTCCAGAGATATGGAGATAAATACCTCAAACACAGGAGAATATAATGGTTTTAGAAGAAAAGTCCCAAGAAGATTATACACAATGGAGGTTGCTATTGCATATACTTTTGAAGACTAAAAAATATGACCTTGAATAATGTTTTTACATCTTTCTTCACGTTGATTTTGGTTTTTGACAGAATTTCTTACGGTTACTGTGAGCGAGATATAAACAAAGGTGGGGAGAATTAATTTGTCTTCACTGGAATGTTCTACCGGGCTAAGTCTTGTTAGGGTGCAAAGTTAGTTAATATTTTTTATCATGACATGACGGCCATATTATGGCGGCGATTAATGTTAATAATCGCAAATAATACTTTTTTATATTCATTTTGGAATACAACTTGTCCGTGTTATAAAAATATTTGGAATTATTGTAATAAAATAGACAATTAATTATCGTGTGTGTCAGATGCTTTTATTGCACAGGGCCATTTTGGACATTGTCCTTTGATACCTTGATGACATAATTATGACTAGTGGATATTTTCACTAGCGCGGCATTTGAAGTCAATTTTTTAGGGTTCCGAACCCAAAGGGTACCAAATGAACACTTTCTGAGACTTTGCTGTCCGTTCGTCCGTCCGTCCGTCCGTGTGTCCATATGTGCGCACTTTACAGATCTGTATCTTCTTAACCGTAATAGGTACATACTAGAAATTTTCACAAAGTATATATCCGTATATATACTGTATTTTTCACCCTATTATGTACATACGCATTAAATAATTTATTTTTACCTTGTCATCAAATGCTGTAACCACCAACGCTCTGCTACGCTCTGCCGCAAAATCCTAATTGATTTGATTCAAAGTTTGACATCCGTCACTGGACATTGTTAAGAGAACAATAGTGATATCGCTGATGTGGTCACCTTTTGACTTACTTGACCCGTATTGCAATGAGCGTTCTATTTGTTTAGATTTTAAAACAATTTGAAATGTTTGAAGGTAATTTTTAACTGACTTCCAAAAAGGAGGAGTTCTCAATTCATCTGTATGTATTTAAGGTCCCGTACCTCAAAAGAAAAAAATGTAGGATCACTTTGTTGTCCATCTGTCTGTCTGTCTGTGCGTCTATGCTTCTGTCAAGACCCTTTTTTCTCAGGAACGCGTAGTGATATCAAATTGAAACATATATCAAATACTCGGCTCTACGGTCTCTTTTAGCTGTACAAAAAATCAAACTTGTGGGTCAGCGCCATCTAAAGATATATGCGATTTTACAAAGGAATCAAAATCTATAGGGTATTTCCCGTCGACCTAGAATCGTGAAATTTGGCAGAAAGCAAGGTCTTAAAGCATTTATTAATTTTATTTTGTTTTGTTTTTAGGATATGCTGTTAAATCCTCTACAGTAATATACTTCGTGAAAATTTCAAGTATGTACCTATTACGGTTAAGGATATGGATGGACAGAGAATTCTCAGTAATAGGGTTCCGTTGGGTTAGGAAAAAAGGATTGATTATCTTTACATAATTTGTACACAGTATAAAACAAACCATAACCAAAGTTATCGACGTAGCTATAGTATATAGTGTATAAAGGATTAGCAAGCTGAAGTGGTAGTGGGCTGGACACATCTGTCGTTGAGCCGATAACTGTTGGGGTAGACGTGTTTTAGAGTGGAGAACACGGCTCGGTAAACGTAGTGTAGGGCGCCCTCCAGCTAGGTGGAGCGATGATATACGCTAGCTGGCTGGCAGCGGTTTGAAACAAAGAGATGAAGATCGAGCTCAGTGGCGTGCCATAGGCGAGGCCTATGTCCAGCAGTGGACAGAGATAGGCTGATGATGATGATGATAAAACAAAGTCACTCCCGCTGTCTGTACGCTTAGATCTTTTAAACTAGGCAACGGAATTTAATGCATTTTTCAGCAATAAATAGAGTGAATCAAGAAAAAGGTTTATAACTAGGAAACGCGGGCAAAGCAGCAGTGTGCAGCTAGTTAGACATACAATTTAGAATATATAACCTATATATATATACAAACATTTTTAAATATCTTATAGGCTAGCGTTTGACCACTATCTCACCTGTGGGTAAGTGATGATGCGGTCAAAGATGGTAAGGACGCTAGGCTTAGAATGGGAACTGGCTCTCAAGGATAGCTGCCAGAACACTTTAGATATTTTGGCGACAGATTTTCTAACTTGAGGGTGGTAGCTGGTCAGGCGGACACTAGATAGTGTCCTACCACCATGCGGGGGTTGTTGTTTTCTTAACGATGTTTTTCCTTCAGCGGAGGGCCACTGCTGTGAAAAGCGAATTCATTTTCGCTAGAAAAATCCTTTGGTGCACGGCGGGATTTGAACTCGGTACCTCTGGCATCAAAGCCAACCGTTCTTTTCCGATTACGCCACTGGGCCCTCAAAACTATTAAATACTAAATTGACAACACTTTTAAATTGACAACTACCATATCAGCTGACTATTGTTTTATTAACATCCAACATCGTCACCTGTCACCACATTTTCAACGGCCACCCATCAAAATGGCGGAACAGATCAGGCTACCACCATAATCTGACCACTTAACCTATATGGCTGAAGACAATAAGATAATTTTCCACATCAAGGCTTGTCTCTGTACTTTGTCTCTATGGGCCATTATGGAGCTATGGTGCGCGCATTTTAATTGGTTTTGTTCCATTACTGGACAGATGCAGAAATAAGAGATGGGGTTAGGTAATGTCCTTCAATGTATAGTGACTAAGGAGACCTATCTATTTATTTTAAGCGTGTTCGAAAGTTGGGTTATGGTAGTTGCGCAGTAGTACGTGTAGTTGTATATAATAGGTAATCTACATTGAGTTATCAAGTGGCTAGTTTAAATACCACTTTGTATTTGTAATATGCTATAACGTTGGTTTTTGCAGTGCTAGAAAGCCTAGCATGCCATTGACCTTAATTTCCAGCTCTTCTTTTCAATTCTCTGCTAGCCACATTGTATCATCATCATTAACAGCCACTATACGTCCACTGCTGGAAATAGGCCTCTCCTATGCCACACCACTGAGCTCGATCTTCAGCTCCTTGTTTTTTTTTTTTTTTATACGTTATAGGCTAGCGTTTGACCACTATCTCACCTGTTGGTAAGTGATGATGCGGTCGAAGATGGTAAGCACGCTAGGCCTAGAATGGGAACTGGCTCTCAAGGATAGCTGCCGGAACACATAAGTTGTTTGGTGACAGATTTTCTAACTTGAGGGTGGTAGCTGGCCAGGCGGACACTAGATAGTGTCCTACCACCATGCGGGGGTTTTGTTGGTTTCTTAACGATGTTTTTCCTTCACCGGAGGGCCACTGTGAGAAGCGCACATAAATTTTTCGATAGAAAAATCCATTGGTGCACGGTGGTTTAAACTCGGTACCACGGCATCAAAGCCGAACGTTCTCCCGATTACGCCACCGGGCCCTCAAAAACCGCTGTTAGCCAGCTTGCGTATATCATCGCTCCACCTAGCTGGAGCGCTTCCTAAGCTTCGTTTAACAAGCCGTGGTCTCCACTCTAGACGTTCTACCCCAACAGTTATTAGTTCTACGACAGATATGACCAGCTCACTGCCACTTCATCTTGCTAATTTTTTGAGCTATGTAGTCAGTCAGTAGGCGTCAGTAGCGCCCCACATTGCACGCTCCATAACATTTATTAGCACAGATATAATTTAAAGAAGTTGTACCTACAACAACATACCTTGATCTGAAACTATGTTATTATTAGCAGCAGACAAAAACATCCTTACAAAATTACTTTACATTTTTAGAAATATCCACAACTTAGCACTTAGCAACAAAAATTGAATTACAGGAATAATAATGCATTCTAATTTAGATATTATTATGTATGCACTATATTAACAACCAATAAGGTAATAATATTATATATAATAATATTTCAATAATTATTTTACATTTATTATTTTGTGTTAGCAAAATTTAATTTCCGTATAATTTACGACGACACTGCAAAAAACAATATTTCAATATCTAAAAAAATACTTTACAATATCAATAAAAGAAATAACGTGATCGCGCTGAAAACACGTAGCTCTTTACGTGACGGCATTGAAACTTTTTCAGTTAAAGAAATTGGCTCAAATAAAGGATTTTTTGTTTGTTATTCAATATTGTAACATTTTGGCAAAGTACCTATTCTGATACTAAGTTAAAGTTTTAATTAATACATGTGACTTTCTTATCGCAGCAGAATAAACTCAGCACTATACTGCCCAAACTAAGTTTTGCAGGACTGGTTTTCAGTGAATCCTATTTCCCGAACAAAGATGGTCGTCACGCGTGTATATGGAAAGCGGGACTTATAAATAATATAATTTAATAAAAAAGCAATACTGTAATCTACTATACAAAAAAAAAACAATTAATATATTAAACTTGTTCCAATATTTTCATCAGACACCCGCCACAACTTTTCATTCGTTTTCACTCATCCCACGCGATTTGCTGCTAATTGGTGACGAAAGAAGTTCCTGACCTTAACTCCTAGCAAACACACACTCTAACTGTCGAAAGAATAAGGCATATTTTCCCTTATCACCTTCGGAAACTCCACTTTGAGTGGTCTCGCAAATTAGTTGCATGTAGCGCCAAAACCACAATGGCTTTAAAAGTTAGCACTTAGCGTTTGTGTTCGCGATTGTACTACGTTTAAACTTGAACTACATTTTGTATGAATGAGGATCGTTGTTATAATCTTTGCCCGGTTTGTTCAATTTGTCAACAATATTGCTGTTTGACCTCCAACGGGATCACGTAGCTTGAAAATACTGTAAAAAGTTTGGAGCAGTTAAATGTGAACTCAAACATTTTATCTCCTAGCAACCCACCTTGGCTTTGCGCGGTAGAGCATTTTAATGCTTACATTTTTGCATCAACTTGTTGCGTCGAGTATGAATTTACAATCTACTTACAACAATCATCGCCATAAAGTGTTAATTGATTGAACAATTTACACAAAACTTTAAGGAATTTTACATCTATTCCTTCCTGAGTAATCACTATGTTGATAGATTAAAACTGCATGAACATTCGTTCAGTAGTTTTTTGAGATTATTGCGAACATGCACACATACAGACAGACAGACGCAGCGTAGGACTGTGTTGTATAATATGTAGATACACCGTATATACGACTTTTTTCTCAGACACCAGAAATAACTTTGACCTCCTCCTTTAAATAAGTAATCTTTTAAAGAATAAATTAAGTGAAGTGGAAAAATGTATAAACATATATAAGTAGGTACAACAGAGTTATTTCTTGTATTAGAGGCCTCAAGATTTATTTAATATATCCTTCCCTTACTCTACTTTGTCCATATGGAGAGAGTTTAACTACCCAAACAACAAAGGAATGAAGGAATCATCGTATTTCTTAGCATGAGCTAAGAAATACGATGTATAATACCTATGACACCACTGTCATAGGCCTCACTATGTCCATTCAATAAATGACTTTCCCTCGTATGTTGCCATAACCTATTGCTTCACCTATTTCATTCTCTCTCCTTTATCCACGATGAGGAAGACATCCACGAAGAAGAAAGAAGAAAGGAATCTTCATAATCTTCCACAATAAAGACGAAATATTTCCGATATCTATAGACCTATTTATATTTGTTCAATAAATCATTTCACCTACTTTATACTCCTTGCTATATCCACTAGAAGACAATTGCGAAAAATACAAACGACTATCATCTCGTTGCGACTATACAACTAGACACATCCCCCTATCTTGTTTTCTTCTATAACCTCTACTTTTGCATTCATTCACAGGCGATTTCTAGTATCATAGGACTTATTTTCTACAGGTGGTAAGCGCATATTATATCGATGTACAGCCTGAATTTCTACAAGACAGTAGGTTACCACCACAATGACAAAATCTGCCACCCTAACCTTACGGTGTTCCGGCAGCACACAACCCTTGAGAGTCACGGTATTCTAAGCCTAGCCTGTTAACCATCTTCGATCACATCATCGCTTACGTAGCAAGATAGTGCCCTAACGCTAACCTATAAGATATTTAAATAATTACGATAGTTTAAAAACTAAAACAACCGACTTCAATGCCCCGCGAGTCAATTTCAGTAGCAAGTTTGAGACGTTTATTATCATATCTCTGGAGATACTTATCAGATCTCGATGAAATCACAATGGAAATACCTTTGAAACGTACCCTACCGATTACAAAAAGAATCATTCGAATAGATTTAAAATTGACGGAGTAATCGCGTAACATACACAAACAAAAAAAAAATCATACAGACGAATTGAGAACCTCCTTCTATTTGGAAGTCGGTTGAAATACTTATAATCTTCAAATCGCTTCCCCTATCCTACTCTCTGCTTTGTCCATAAGTGGGACAATATGTTTCCTCGATCACGTCACACAACGGTTGCGAAACAAACAGAAGCTGTATGGGAATGTCCTCACATGGTGGGAATTAATAGCCGTCTCATTATTTTTATTGTCCGCTGGCATTGACTGAGGTAAATTGTACGTGGATTTACGTCTTTGCTTGAGACAAACGATTCACAAATTTGATTAAAGAATTTCAAACCACCAAGTCTCTGTAGGACTACTGGGACTCAACATTGTTGAGCTAGCTAACTGCATAGAAAATGAATAAATGAATTATGTTTTGAAATAAATATTCCTATCTTTATCTTTGCTATTATTGCAAGTCAATCGCATATTGAACGCCGTTTATGGAAAACATATTTTGCGATTTCTGGCCTTTCTAGTTTCTTTAGCTCTTTTTTAGTTGGTCCGATAAATATAATAAAACTTGTCAAATGGCATAAAAAAGTTTTTCTGTGAAGCGCCCATTTTCTGACTGATTGTATTTCAAACTCTGTAAATGCTCCTCAAAATGTTAAATCTAAACTAATTGAGAGCGTTTTTTTTTACCTCAGACCGTTGTTAACCGACTTTAAAAAGGAGATTTCTCAATTCGACCGTATTTTTTTTATGTTTGTTCGCGAATAACTTCGTCGTTTATGAACCGATTTTGATGATTCTTTTTTTTTGTTGGAAAGAAGATATCCTAAGAATAGTACCATAACATAATTTTATCGAGATTTGATAAGTATCTCCAGAGATATGGAGATAAACACCTCAAACTTAGTACTGAAAATTAATAGCGCGGCATTTGAAGTCGGTTCTTTTAGTTTTTCATAAACGATCTTATAATAGCTACAGTGAACAAAGAACCTGACGGTTCCATCTGCAAAATCCGCCCCGTATAAAATGGGTGGCTTTGTGAATTTTTGGATTTTTTTTGGAAATTTTTGGAAATAGGAAATTTTTATAAAAGTTAAATTGGCTGTTAATATAAAAGGCGCGTGTGATCTAATGTTTGTAAATGAGTGAAACGACACAAAAATTCAGGCAAGCTAAAGTTTTGTATGATAGTATTAAAAGACCGTTGTTACAACAACAACATGTTGTTGTAAACCGTGTTGCTGAATTCGTAATGAATATCATTAAATTAACGAAATGATAGAGACGCTACTAGACACTGCATATCTGCATCTCTCTCATTTCATTAATTACGCTCAAGATCGATTTTATATAATACAAATCATTTATTCAATAAAATTACATTTCGAAACTTGAATTCATTAACCGACAAAAAAGGAGGCTAGGTTTAAATTTGATCTATGTATAATTTTGAAATAATCAGTTGGTTTAAGGTTCTTTTAAGAGATCCGTCTTATCTTGCCACAATATAATGAGTTATGACATATACAAGTAACAAAATTAAAATTTTGAATAAACATCCACGACAGCATCCTTTAGAAAGTTAACGTCATAACATCTATCTGAAAACTATCACTGATTAATTACGAACCGTTTAAAGACAAAATCGAACTAGTAGTTATGGAGAAAAATGGCAACATGGATTTGCACAAACAATGTTTGCTGCAGCGCCCCCTGGGGCCTTATTCAGTATGACCATTTTAAAGTCTTACCGTGCCGTGTTACGTTATCTCCGCGTTATAGTATTCTCTATGCCAATTAAAATGCGGTAGGGTAAGGTTATGAGCGCGTTTTGAGCTGTCAAAATATCGTGACATATGAGGACGTGTAACGGGCGCGTTTTGTATAATTTACCTATCGTGTGGCACACAGAATACAATTTTTCAATGACGTAACGTGGCGCGTTAAGGAACGCGTTATCTCATTGGTCTTACGGAATAAGGCCCCTGGTGAGTTGTCACCGTAACACCTATCTAAGATCATGCACCAATCAAACCCAAACTGAACTGAACTATAACTGAAAATTGCATCAAAATCGGACTAGTAGTTTTGGAGAAAAATGGCAAAATGGATTTGCACACATAAAACTTCTCTCACCCCAAACGCATATACCGTCTCCGATCCGTCGTGGGTAAAAATATTATTATGATCAATGTTTTAGATATTACAAACACTAATTCAATTAAATTAGAGGTTTGGTAGAACACATTTTAGTTTTTATTGTTTTTGTTTAGGTAGTTTAAAGTGTATTATATTATTTAGTAGAAAATATTTTCATATTAAATAAAATTAAATGCATTGAATTAGTAATTAAACTACCAAAAACAAAACTCAGAATAATACATAAAAACGTATTATTATTCACAACATTATTATGATTATTATTAGATTATTATTAATTATATTCATTTATTATTTAAAATGAACTATACGACCGCAGTCGATAGAATAATAAGTGTCATCCATAGAACACCACTACTTTTTTATGTAACAGGCTAGCGTTTGACCACTATCTCGCCTGGTGGTAAGCGATGATGTGGTCGAGGATGGTGAAAACGCTAGACCTAGAATACTCTGATTCTCAAGGGCTTTACACCGTAAGGTTATGGCGGTTTTTTTCTGCTTGATGGCCAGCTACTTTTTGGTAGCAAGTCAGGCAGAACATCGATTTAATATGCTCCTACTAACTATGGACGAACACCCGTGTTAGGATTTGAACCAGCGACCTCTCGCTTAGAAGTTAACCATCTATCCTCTACGCCAAAGGGGTTCTACAAGAACAATAACAAATTATTAAACCCGATTGCAAATAATATCTGCTGTACTTTAGTTAATACAATATAATATCGTTTAAAAACTTAAAAAAAACAACCGACTTCAATGCCGCGCTATTCATTTTCAGTACCAATTTTGAGATGTTTATCTCAATATCTCTGGAGATACTTATCATACCTCGATAAAATTACCATGGTACCACACTTGAGATATCTCCTTTCGAACAAAAAAAGAATAATCGAAATCGGTTCATAAACGACGAAGTTATCCGCGAACAAACATAAAATATATATATATATATATATATACGGTCGAATTGAGAAACCTCCTCCTTTTTTTGAAGTCGGTTAAAAATAAGTTTATGTATTTTGTATTAATCTAAACCCTTTCTCATTATACCTATCATGCCACCATGCCACTCGCAATTTGGGTTGCACATTACTAGTATTCTTACTAACCCCTCCAACTAGGTTAAATATGCTTGTTTCTAGAGTGGGTTCACGTCAATCACAGAAATAGGAATAATAAGGTATTTATTCCTATTTCTATGACGTCAATAGTACAATGGGTGGGATTCTAAGGTTGTCTGGAAGACATCGCTTTTAGCCTATGTCTATTTTAGTTTCTTTATTAACTGTGTATTTAAACGTTGATATTCTTATTTGTATGACATTTTCAACCAACCTCCAAAAAAGATGGAGGTTCTCGTGTGTATGTTACGCGATTACTCCGTCAATTGTGAACCGATTCAAATGATTGTTTTTTTATCGGTAGGGTACATTTTCGAGGTGATCCCATTGTTATTTCATCGAAATCGGATAAGTATCTCCAGAGATATGACGATAAACGTCTCAAACTTGCTACTGAAATTGACTCGCGGGGCATTGAAGTCGGTTGTTTTAGTTTAATCTTAATTAATCTTAATTATTAATTGACATTTTCTAATACTTATATATTTTTTTAACATATGTGTAATAATGTAATGATAAATTATTTAGATTAATGTAATTGGTATTATACCGCTTTAATCGAATAAATAAATAAAATAATTTAAAAAAAAATTAGCGATAAGAACTTTGTACCAATAATTTCAGTAGTGCAAATGTTTGTCTTTTTTCCCTGGTGTAAATAAAGAGTTATTGTATTGTACTTTAGTACTTAACGTAGGTACTCCAACATTTTCCTTGTCCGTGACAAGGCGCGGTATTAAATACAACTTTAAATAATTAACAAGTATGCCTCAAGTTCAACCGATATATCGTGGGAACACACTTATATAACATTGACTGCTTTGATAATCTGAATTCATTACAATAGTCATCGTTATGACGAACCAGGTAGGTACTTACAAACTTACATTGTTTTAGGCCGACGTCAGCAGGATCAAAACATTTTTTTATTTTTTTTATACGTTATAGGCTAGCGTTTGACCACTATCTCACCTGTTGGTAAGTGATGATGCGGTCGAAGATGGTAAGCACGCTAGGCCTAGGATGGGAACTGGCTCTCAAGGATAGCTGCCGGAACACATTAGATGTTTGGTGACAGATTTTCTAACTTGAGGGTGGTAGCTGGCCAGGCGGACACCAGATAGTGTCCTACCACCATGCGGAGGTTGTTGGTTTCTTAACGATGTTTTTCCTTCACCGGAGGGCCACTGTGAAGAGCGCACGTAAGTTTTTCGATAGAAAAAGCCATTGGTGCACGGCGGTTTGAACTCGGTACCTCTGGCATCAAAGGCAAGCGTTCTCCCGATTGCGCCACCGGGCGCTCGATAAACATATATGTATGTTTTATAAAAACTTACTAGATACATCGATATTAACTTTTTTTTTCTTCTTTAAATTAAAAGATTACTCGCAATGTTGGTTGCACATAACTAGTAGTCTTGTTAACCCCTCCAACTAAGCTAAATATGCTTGTGTCTGGAGTGGATTCACGTCAATAGTGCAATGGGTGGGGTGGGGATCGACTCACGACCTCTCGATCGCCAATTACGTCTCTCTACTCGTCTCCCGGTTGCATGAAAGAGATCGCTGTTTAGCGATAAGGCTGCCGATTGTACATTTAGTTTTTTATGTATTTGTAAAAAATACCTCTGTATTCTTATGTGCAATAAAGTGTTTATCTATCTATCTATCTATCGAGCAATGTGGATTGCACATTACTAGTAGTCTTGTTAACCCCTTCAACTAAGCTAAATAATGATTGTGTTTGGAGTGGGTTCACGTCAATAGTGCAATGGGTGGGGATCGAACTCACGACCTCCTGTTCGCCAGGCCACCTTAGCCAATAGGCTATTGCCGCTTTAATTTGATCGTCAATTGAGATCGTTTAAAAACTATATTATATATATATATATATATATATATATATATATATATATATAATATAGTTTTTAAACGATCTCATATATATATATATATATATATATATATATATATATTATATATAACATAGTATAAATAAATTAGCCAAGTCGGGCTCGCACTCGTAGGGTTCCGTAACACAGTTGAGTATTTTATAACTATATTTTTTAGCCACCACAAAATTTATTTTGTTTTTTATAGTAAACACTATTAAAAAAAAGTTATATTTGCGGTCGCTATGTCTCAAAGATTGCTGACTGAATCTTGTTCAAACCAATTTTCGTTTAAAGTTTTTATTGACATCTTCAGCATATATTCTTTTTAGATTTTTTTAGTCCCTTACTTTAAAAGTAAGAGAGGAGAGGGGGCGGGGGGCGGTACATATTACCACTTTAGACGTGTCTATCTTTCGAATTATCAACTTTAAAAAAATGTTTTAAGAACCTCATCGTCATTTTCAAAGACATATTATATAATTATATTTCTATAGACACCCCGCACCTATAGGTTTTATTTGAAGTTATACTTCTTTTGGCGCGATAGAGAAAAATGATGAGAGTGAATTTTAACTATGCGCGCGCACACCGACACCTAAACTTAACATCGTGAAGTTAGTCCTAGGTGGTACGATGCGCGCGCACACCGACACCTAAATTCTACACCGTGAAGTTAGTTCTAGGTGGCATGACTATGTTCAAGTTGTATATGTCATATTTACCGTCATATTTTTACGTTAATAAAACCTTTTTTATTTAAATAAAATCTTTTTGATTAATTTTAATATTTATCTTTAATCACTACTGCATTTTAGTTATTTTTTTTCCATACGCCACAGAAGTATAACTTCTAACGCGTGTACATAAGTACACACACTCTTTTTTTAATTTGTAGTTTTAGTTTCATGCATGTGAAGCCCCCCTTAATCTTTAAATTTTTTTCAATAATAACAAAAAATTTATAGTAAATTGTAAAGCGGTTCACAGAATACACCTACCTACCTAGTTGCAACTGTTTAGTCATAATAGGTTTGGAATAAAGCGGCTGTGTCATACGGACAGACAGACAGACAGACAGACATGACGAATCAATAAGGGTTCCGTTTTTTGCCATTTCATAGATACCCTAAAAATTACTTCTAACTTTCGCGCTAATAGTTATTTTTAAGTTTGAGGTGTTTATCTCCTGAAGATATTTTAAAGATCTCGATAAACACAACAATTACAATAGAACCAAACGGTAAGCATTATTCTTTCAAAGAAAAAAATAATTTCGTAATCGAAATGACTGAGGACTGAGGTATTAAAAATAAACTGGCCAAGTGCAAGTCGGACTCGCACTCGTAGGGTTCGGTACCACACTACAGTATTTTATAAGATCGAGCAAAAAATACCACTATCATTTTTCGCCAGCAAAAAATTATTATTATTAAACATTTTATTTCTTATAACGCCATCTAACGTCTAATAAAGGTGTTAGGAATCGACGTTTCAATATAACGCCATCTATGGGACGTTTACCTAACTACGCGTTCATAGATGGCGTGAAATTCCGAAAAAACACGTTTCTTGTATGAGGACCCTCTATTATTTTTAAATTGATTCTGTTTTTAGTATTTGTTATTATAGCGGCAACAGAAATACATCATCCGTGAAAATTTCAACTGTCTAACTATCACAGTTCACGAGATACAGCCTGGTGGCAGACAGACAGACAGACAGACGGACGGACAGCGGAGTCTTAGTAATAGGGTCCCGTTTTACCCTTTGGGTTTGGAACCCTAAAAAAAAAAGGTTCCGACGAATTGAGAACCTCCTCTTTTTTTGTGAAGTCGGTTAACAGTTCACAGAACACATCAACTCCCAATTGATATTTTTGTTTTTTCCTCATTTTTACGCCGCAGATGCCGCAATGTGTCCGATATTTGACATGTGCATCTGCATGTCCGACTGTGACATCGTAGGTACCAAGAAGATGAACTGATTTTGATTGAATTTTTAACTGGGGTTTGAGGGCCCAGTGTCGTGATGAGGGCCCGGTGGCGTAATCGGGAGAACGGTCGGCTTTGATGCCGTGGTACCGAGTTCATACCGCCATGCACCAATGAATTTTTCTATCGAAAAATTTATGTGCGCTTCACACAGTGGCCCTCCGGTGAAGGAAAATATCGTTAAGAAACCAACAACCCCCCGCATGGTGGTAGGATACTATCTTGTGTCCGCCTGGCCAGCTACCACCCTCAAGTTAGAAAATCTGTCGCCAAACATCTAATGTGTTCCGGCAGCTATCCTTGAGAGCCAGTTCCCATCCTAGGCCTAGCGTGCTTACCATCTTCGACCGCATCATCACTTACCAACAGGTGAGATAGTGGTCAAAAGCTAGACATAAAAAAAACCGGCAAAGTCGAGTTGCACTCGCCCACCGAGGCTTCCGTACCAACGTTGGTTAGTACCAATTTAGCTAGACCTCTAAATTGTATTAGCGCTCATTTAACTCAGAGGCCTATCTTAATTGGCTGATTATATGTATGTATGGGGACACCCTATAATTTTCAACTTTTTTTATTTTTTGGAATTTTCCTTTATTTGTGCTATAAGACCTTGCTTCTTACCAAATTTCATGATTCTAGGTCAACGGGAAGTACCTTATAGGATTTCGACCCAAAACCTATAGGGTACTTCCGGTTGACCTAGAATTGTCAATTTTGGTCAAAAGCAAGATCTTACAGCACAAATAAAGGGAAAAGTCCGAAAAGTAAAAAAAGTTTAAAATTATGGTAAATTTTGGTACTTACAATTTTTCGCGAAAATCTAAATTTATCCATATCTTTTTATTGTGTTGATCTTTTTATTGTCAAGACCTTGATTTTTATACACCCAATAGGGACTATAGACCACAGTATCAGGTATAAATTTCAACTTGTTAGGTCCACCCGTTCCTGAGAAAATCAGTGGTGACACACAGACAGACAGACGGACAGACAGACAGACGGACTGACAGACGGACAGACAGACGGACAGACAGACAGACGGACAAACAGACGGACAGACAGACGGACAGACAGACGGACAGACAGACAGACAGACAGACGGACAGACAGACGGACAGACAGACGGACAGACAGACGGACAGACAGACGGACAGACAGACGGACAGACAGACGGACAGACAGACGGACAGACAGACGGACAGACAGACGGACAGACAGACGGAGAGACAGACGGACAGACAGACGGACAGACAGACGGACAGACAGACGGACAGACAGACGGACAGACAGACGGACAGACAGACGGACAGACAGACGGACAGACAGACGGACAGACAGACGGACAGACAGACGGACAGACAGACGGACAGACAGACGGACAGACAGACGGACAGACAGACGGACAGACAGACGGACAGACAGACGGACAGACAGACGGACAGACAGACGGACAGACAGACGGACAGACAGACGGACAGACAGACGGACAGACAGACGGACAGACAGACGGACAGACAGACGGACAGACAGACGGACAGACAGACGGACAGACAGACGGACAGACAGACGGACAGACAGACGGACAGACGGACAAGAAAGTGATCTTATAAGGGTTCCTTTTTTTTTACCTGTTTTTTTACTCACAGAGAGCCAGGCATATTTATCAAACCCCTAAAACTTCGACACCAAACGTTTGCGTGTTCTAATGCAGACTGCGCGCTACCTAGGGAGTGGCAAGAGAGTTCAATTAAAGCTCTTGCAAGGACTGAAAATACAAAAAAAACGTGTAGCACGAAGGGAAAGGATGTGATTATTTCATTGATAAGAAACATACCTACTTTTATTTTTATTGAAAATAAAAATAATTGCATTCAAAAATATTTTATAAATATTTTACCTGATGTTTGTACTACGACGCGTTATTGAGGTTAATGATACACAGATGCGTATAATTTGTCATAGTTACCTATGACAAATTATACGCTATCTGTTGATATAATAAAATAGTGAATAAAGTAGTGATTTACGAAAATGACTACTGTTTTTTTAGTGCGATAACAAGATTGTTTTTGAAATTTGATTTCTAGATGGTGTTGCCGACCGACTACAAAATACGAGTTTATACCAAACATTTTTATGTCACTTACGGCAAGTATCTATATTCGATCTATCTGGGTTTTACACGACTTGAGATTGAATTTTACATAATACTTCATAGAAGTAATGTCAAAATGCAATCTTCTAGAGAAGAAAATCCGAAACGATCAAATATAGATACTGGCTGTTAATCAAATTCATCTCCGGCGAAAGCCAATTTTAGACGCAACAACCCCTTATAAATTATTAATCAAATTAATGATGAAGAAAGATTGACTAAACAGATTTATGAGACGAGTGTGAATGGGCCAGTTGGTAGAGGCCGACCTTTTTTTTTTTTTACCCAGGAAAATCCTTTATGGATACCACTCGCCCGGGGGAGCGAGATGGTTATGTGGGAGTCACTGCCTGAAGGGCAGTATACCCACTAAAAACCTGGGGTGAGCAGTCCTCCGCCGAGATGGGGCAAGATAGGGTCGCGCTAGCAATCACTATCTTGCCCCGGCAGTAGGCCCGGATGAAAACATCCAGGCCCCGGCACAAGGAGGGGTGACCTCGCTCACCAAGGCCACCCCTCAGACGTGTGGGGTCGTGCAAGCCGGCCGAAAGTCCCCCGACCTTCGGCCAGTGACCCCACTATGAGTGAGGGGGGAGGAGGTGGGCAAACCGCCTCCTCCTTCCCCCCGTACGTCTGCGCCGGATCGGGTCAGAAGAGGAGTCGTCCTCCCTGGCCCGCTCCGCGGTCTCCTTCTGCGTCATTACCTCTTCGCAGAAGGAGACCACCGCCTGCCACGATCTCTCGCTGTCGAGCATGGCGTTTACCACGCTTGGCAGGGAGAGATCCTGCCCTATGACCGCTGGAAGCGTGCGCCGCTGCGGGCTCCATGCGGCACACACCCCCAGCGTGTGGAGCGCCGTATCCTCTGGCGCTCCACACTCGTGGCAGGCAGGGGTCGCCTCCCGTCTCGCGATTTGGTGCAGGTACATACCGAAACATCCATGCCCGGAAAGCACCTGCACCAATCGGAAGGTCAGCGACCCGAACCGCCGCCTCACCCACCTCCGAAGGACCGGCCTGACCGCATCCACCGTCCACTGTCCAGGGACCGGTGGGGACAGGTCCTCCGTCCACCGCCGCAACAGGGCGCCCTGCGCCTGCCTCCGCATGCGTGTGACCTCCTCCCACGCTGGGGGCTCTCCTCGGGATCTCCTCGCCGCCGCGAAGTGGTAAACTTCGGCGAGGATCTCCGCTTGGAGTTCCCAGGGGGGATCACTGGCCAGCACGCACGCCGCCGTCCAGGACACCGTCCGGTATCCACGGATTACCCTCGTCGCTACAACCCGCTGCGGACGTCGCAGCAGGGTTTTGTTGCTGCGACTGAGGGCGTCCACCCAGACGGGTGCCCCATACATAGCCATACTCCGGATGACTCCGGAGTACAGCCGACGACAATTGGCACTCGGGCCACCCACATTTGGCAGCAGTCTCCCTAACGAGGCGGCAGCTCCCACGACTCTCGGGGCCAGCCCGGCAAAGTGGGCCCCGAAAGACCACCTCCCGTCCAGGATGAGACCCAGATATTTCATCTGGGTCCCAACCCGGACTGGTAGAGGCCGACCTAGGCGAACGTATCACGACCAGATCGGAGACGTCTTAAAGAAAGGCCAAATCAAAAGCACCTATAACCGGCGAGCATGTATGAAAGCGCTCATGAAAGTGGAAGAATCGAAGGAGGTATGTCAGGATCGTAGCATGTGGAAAGAAGTAGTCTCTGCCTATCCCAACGGGAAAAAGGCGTGATTGTATGTATGTATGTATCTACCAATTTAATTACGTTTGGGTTATATACATATTGCATTATTATTATTACACAGAATCTCTGGAGTATATTTAATTATGAATACTCTATTATAAGCTTATCATTATCAAACACTTTGCAGTTGCACAGATATTGGTAAAACCACAGATTTAGAGTTTAACGTAGTGAATTCTAGACTTGCGGGTTATGTATATACAGTCAATGATCTTTGCAACCGAAAAAAAGTGGGAACCAGCAAAGATTTAGCAGATAAAATGGAATAAATTATCGTTGTTTTAAATAATTAAGATGAACTTGATTCAGAGATTCCACCGATAAAATTTAACGTAATTACGCATATTATAACTTAATTACCCGCGTCCTTTGAGTATTCAGCCAGAATACTCAAAGCCCGCGTCTTAAATAAAGGTTACCTCATAATATTGTTACGTGCGGGGTGGTATAAAAATGCCAATCCGATGAGATGAACGTTTATTTCCACTGAACACTAGGTTTCACAATGTTCCACAGTAGCTGTCCAAATCGTCTTGCACAATTATCAAAAGTCCGTTAACACGCACTGAGGTCGTTGGTAATCACAATCACTGATTTCACTGTTCACAGTTCACAACACTAGTTCACTGATAACACTTAACGATCACTTGGTCGCTATTCGCGCTTAGATAGTTACACTGTCGCTTCCAGAGAAAAGACTGACTCAAGCCGCGGTTTCAACGTCTTATATAGGACGAGAATATTTCTACAGAACTTTCCAGTATTGACTCGAAACAATAGACAAAAGACGTTCAATAAAAATCACAAACAAAAGGGGCGGCTTTCCTTTGAGCATCTGATGTAAACAACTTTACCATACGTGCTAATTTGATCTCTAACTACTTATGAATAAGGTTCAATCTTAACTACAAAACTAGGTACATTGACTAGGGTCTGAATTCCCGGAAGGTTACATTTATGACGGTCGGGTCGGGTGTTTATAGCCCCTAATTAGTCTTTCCCACGGTATTTTTGTTCGAGAAGCTTGGCGAAACATCGCGACTCGACGACGCGATGTAACAATATATTTTTTATCTGTTGCTCTGACAAAAAGGTATCATAGGGTAATTCGTTGAATGTGATCTTGGGGTTATTCTCAATCATTCGAAAGCAAATTCACATTCTGAAATTGCACTGACTTCGACTTGTTTGACCACTATCTCATCTGTTGGTAAATGATGATCCGGTCACAGATGGACGGTAGGCCTAGAATGGGAACTAGCTGTCAAGGATTAGAATTAGGAGAAGGATTAGATGTTTGGCGACAGATTTTCTAACTTGAGGGTGGTAGCAGGTCAGACGGACACTAGATAGTGTCCTACCACCATGTAGGGGTTATTGGTTTCTTAACGATGTTTTGCCTTCACTGGAGGGCCACTGGAAAAGCGCACATATTTTTTGCTGTAGAAAAATCTATTGGTGTACGGCGGTTTGAACTCGGTACCACTGGCATCAAAGCCATCCGTTCTCCCGATTACGCCACCGGGCCCTCATTTTCAATTCATCTTCTTTTCTTTGCAATTCACAATGCTCCGATCGTTTACTTTTGATATTTCTAATCGAAAAAAGCATTTATTCTCATTGGAAAGGTTTCCGCGACAAATAGTTCACTGATTTATCAATATTCAAAATTAAAAATGAAGCTTCCGAATCTGAATAGGTTTTCGAATGATTGAGAATTAGGGGTAGGTTTAAGTGTAAAATTGCTGATTACCTGCTAGTTTTACAGAATGAGGTTCTGTTCCCGTTAATAGAATTTTGATCTATGCAACAAAATATACAGAAGTAACCCACCTAGTCCAAAGAATATCTACATCAAAAATATGCATGCGTGATCTAATGACCTCTCTGGTGAAGTGCCTAGCTGCATGAATAAATTGGATAATATTTTAACAATCTCTTTTACAAAGATCGAAGAACGTGTATTGATATTTGCTTATGTTTTACTGTCATTATTTTAAGAATATCCTATATATAGTAATTTTTTTTTAGCCTTTTTCCTGTAGAAGATAAGGAGACTTAAAAGGACCCTTACTTTGGAAATATTTAGTTTCTTTGAGATAAGCTTCTCAGTCGAATAATAAGGATTTTAGTTAATTAAATGTTTAATCTATAGGTGTACCCCCAGTATACATATATAGTATACACCCTAAATATCCGTATCCATATGTAGTGGAAGGACTTCTGCTAGTCCGCCTGGGGCGGTACCACCACTTTGCCAGTTAATTTTCAGCCGTGAAATAGGAATGTTTTTCGGTTGAAAGGGCAAGGTGTCCAGTGAAATTACAGGGCATGTGAGACTCAACATTTTTATGTCCCAAGGTAACAGGCGCAGTGCAGTGACATGCAAAATTCTTACAGTCCAGAATTTTGCATGCTGCTATATTTGTAATAGGTAGACGTCATCGCTTACCATCAGGCGAGCGTCATACTTGTCCTGTTACCTTATATCATAAAAAAAACCTAAAAACTGACTACGTCTCTGATCTTGCTGTGTTCTAATGACTAATCTAATTAAAGTAATTAGAATTAGGATGACGATGTAGAGGCGTCACCGTGAGATAACAATAAAATTATAGTTTTTATATTTTTAATGATTCCCATGGATGACTCAGGTAGCATGACAGTGTCATAATGAATCATCGAACTCTTGGTGTCTCCTCTACTATGTATTTGTTTATTATACCTATAATCTTACAAAGATTTGTGACTACTACGTTATAGGTAATTACTTCTCAGGATGTATGAGTAAGGTGGTTTGCACTGAAACAAATATAATGAAAAAATTAAGATCGTATAAAAAACTAAAAGAACCGACTTCAAACGTCGCGCTAGTCAAAGTAGCCAGTAGACGCAGTAACTATTACTGCCATAATCTGTGCCAGTAAGTCGTCGAGATAAGTAAATGCGTCGTATTACAAATGTTGATATATTAAAAACGGCTCGGCGGATTTCGTTAAAATTTAAATGGGACCATCTGGGAAGGGTACCCTTTGAAACAAAAATAGAATTTTCCAAATCAGTTCAGGAATCTTCGAATAATCGGTGAACATATATAAAAAAAAAGTTCCGATGAATTGAGAACCTCCTCCTTTTTTGTGAAGTCGGTTAAAAAAAGAAAAATAAGAGTTTTTTTCAGTCCATTTATTGCATAGAAATAATTATACAACCAAAATTATTCTGAAAGACCTCCTTCAGGTCAGCCTCCTTGTTTATCTTTTATAAAGCTTATTTCTATTATATCTAAGATGCATCAGAATTCTAACCGACTTCACAAAAAGGAGGAGGTTCACAACTCGCCTACATTTTCTTTATTTCAATACCTTAGAGCCCCGCCATTTCTTTTTCGGATTTGGAAAATTCATTGAGATCTGATGATGACAAATAAAAATAAAAACCTCAAACTTGCTACTGAAAATGACTAGCACAACATTTGAAGATGTTTTATTTTTGTTTCTTAAATTAACAAAACTATTTTGTAATAATATAAACAAATACAATGAATTCATTCATTAAACTCTCTTCTTTTTGGGGTCTCACAACAATTCAATCTATAAATATCCACGTAAGCGTACAAAAATGATACACACCTTTCGGCAGTTAAGGAGTTTGATGACGAAAAACCGTCATAAAATACCACGACCTAAGATAAACAGAATATATCACGTCTACCCCAAGGCTATAAACCACCATCCCAATCCCATAATACCATTCCCGCCACGTCCACACCATTATGCAAATCAAACCCAAACATGGTGGTGACAAATTGAGTACGGCATTGCACTAATAGATGACCCTGGCTTCATTCTGAGAACTTATTGTTTGTTTTTTTCTGGCCCTGTCATAATAAAATAATGTAACAATGAGTGGACATTGAAAGATTTATGTTCAGAGGTCGAATTGTTTGACCTGAGGTGAATTAATTTTAGGTCTTCGTCGCTTCTCACGCCTCCGGAAATTTAGGATGCTTCTTTAGTGTTTTGGATTTTTTTTAACAATCTTATGCTGTTAGTTTTTAGTTTCATCGGATTTTAAGTTGGTGCTGGTAAAAATGTTGGAATGATTTTGGGTATTGTCTATGGGTTCCGTATTCCCGGGTAGTGTTGTAGGGTAAACACGTGTGGTCAACTTTAACTTTGGCTTTTACTATCTCCGAGCATGAACACTCGCTAAATGATGACATGAAGACATTTAAAAAAAAATTAAAGTTGGTTTAATATATTAATTTCCTTTTATGGGTTTTAATTGGGGTTGCGTTTTTAACTTTATTGAAGCACAAGGTTTTCGGATATATTCAAATTCGTAAAGAACTTTATTGACCAGACTGAATAGTTTGCATACCAGCATAAGTTGTAGACACCGTTGTGATCTCTACAATTATTTAAACATATTTTGCAGCATACCCGTCACCGTGTTAATCGTTTTACCAAGTCTTGCATTGCCTGAACTGTAATTTTACGAGGCACTTTACCTACCACATCGGATACCGGTAAAACTAGTTAAAACCTCCTTTTTCCACATTTCAGTTGGATGCTCAGCAACGCTACACGCTCTTCCAAAGAGGACTCTGGGAAGCAGCCCAACAGATGCCCAGGAATGCAGTCCGAGACCTCCCTACCTTCAGACAGCTGAGGCTGCTCTCCATCATTGGACCTGCTGCATTGCCTCCTGACCAACTTGATAGAGTGAGTTATATATTTTAGCCACTTTTTTCTGGGGTATTTGAATACAGACCTTCTTATTAAAGTGAGACAGACACTATCTGAACGAAGATGGATCGTTGATACCTGGAAGTAGCTCACCACCATCAACGACAAAATCTGCTAGCATAAACTTACGGTGTTCCATCAGCACAAGACCCATACGCTAGCCTATCAGTTCTAAAAAAGACGATAATGTAGCAAGGAATTAAATTTATGATTTGAGTTCAATTGTGAAAATTGTTCTAATGTGTTTTCAAAATGGCTTCAATCGCATATCATGTTGGTGCTTAACGATTCGTTAGGCGTCAAGTAATCAGTGGATGGTAAAAAATAGTATCAAAACTTACTTAAGCTTTAGCAGGCAGGGATCACGTTCAGGATTACAATAATTCAATCAAGGTTATTGATTATTTTCAAAATATTTAAAACATTTGTTGATGTTTGTAGCATGTACATAGTTACTGAATTATTTGCCAGACCTGACCAAACTCTGGCATGGTCTCCAAAGATCTGACACTAGGAGAGACAGATTTGTGACAAACTTTTCTCGGTTGTACAGTCTAATAAACATAGCCATTCATATTTGTTCCAGTACAATCGCATCATCAACGACATGCTAGCTGTGTACAACACAGCCGAAGTCTGCGCTTACAATGAGCCCTTCAAGTGCGGTCTACATCTGCAACCGGAGCTGCAGTTCATCATGTCTCACTCCAGGGACTGGGATGAGCTGCAACATATCTGGACTGAGTGGAGGAGGAACACTGGCCGGAGAGTTCGGGATCTGTATGAACAACTCGTAGATCTAACCAATCAAGCTGCGAGATTGAATAGTGAGTAATTTCTTTAGATTAGGTTTATAGGTCATGTGTGTGATGCTCTATAGTTAAGATGTAGAAGTAGAGGAAGCGGATGCCTACAGGTTATTCAAAACGACTTTCAAAAGTCTAAGGTGGGCAATGAAAAGTTTCTTACCACTGAAGTAAAAATGTAACTTTTGCTGTGCTGCCACTGTTGTGCATCTTTATCTAGGCAAGGGAGTGACCAGGAGTCGGCAATCCACCAAGCAAGCATTTTAAATTCTATTAAGCCGTTTGATCTTACTTGAACAAATTGCAACATATCTGGAATTAGTGCGATAGAACACTGGCAAGAAGGTCCGAGAACGGTGTAAATTGCTCGTAAATTAAACAATCAGCAGCAAGATTGCGTATTAATAATTATTGTATTTGCGGAATTGTCTCCTTCACAGTATACTCTCCCACTATTCTGTGGTCTACTTATTTACATGGTTCTCTCAGGCACTTAGTTCTTATGTTTTAATTTCAGGAAGAGTGAAAGATTCCAGTAAAATAATAAAAGCTTATGAGACTGTACATTATTATGTCGCAGGGTCTCACTAAATTTCAATAGGATTACTGGATTTATGTAAACATTTTTTAAACATACATTGTATCTAGGTTTTATGCAGGGTTTTTACGAGTATATGTTCGTAAACTTTTTAAAGGCACTTGAATTTCGTTGTAAAGGTAACAACAGGTACAAAAGGTAAAACGACCACACTGCAGCGTTCAGCCTGCGCGATCTAGGCGGCGATCAGATAGCGCAGTAGTATTTATATCGACTGGTTCACACCAAACGCGATCAACAGCGATCAAAAACGATTGAAAATCAGATCGCGAACGCGCACGCGGACGCAGGACGCCGCGATGTGGTCGTACCTTAAGTCAGCAATAACTTTTTTTTTTTTTTTTTTATGTGATAATGGGTATCGCTTGACCACTATATCACCTGATGTTAAGTGACGATGCGGTCGATGATGTAGCGCGCTTACCCAAAAGATACCTATTCACTCGCGACTTGAAGACCCCTATGTTGTATCTAATCGGAAACACAGACTCGGGCAGGGAATTCCATTCCTTGGCAGTACGTATGATGAAAGAAGAAGCGAATCGCTTTGTACGCGTAAATGGTATATCCACCATGTAGCGGTGGCGCCTCTTAGTATCCCTGCTAGTCCGATTATAAAAAGGGGATGGCGGAATCAAGTTATGAAGTTCCGATGCACACTCTCCGAAATGAATCCGATAAAAAACTGACAAACAAGCGACCTTGCGACGATGCTCGAGACTCTGGAGTCTTTTGCTTACTAGTTGGTCGTCGTTGATGAGCTTCTTGGCTCTTCTCTCAATAGCTTCCAGTGTCTGCAGCTGGTATTTGGCAGAACCATCCCAGAGGTGAGAACAGTACTCCATACACATCCGGACTTGTGCTTGGTAGAGATTGAGCAACTGTCCCGGTGTGAAGTATTGTCGCACCTTAGACAAAATTCCAAGTTTTTTGGAGGCTATCTGGGCTTTAGACTCAATATAAGAGCCGAAATTGAGAGTTGGTGTTAATGAGATGCCAAGAAGCTCAAGTTGGTCATTTATCGGCACGGACACATCCCTGAAAGTAGGAGCCAGTTGAAATGGACTCCGTTTGGCGGAGAAAAGACACGCCTGGGTTTTAGAAGCATTAAACTTAACCAGATTGGCATCGCCCCAATCGGAGACTGCCTTTAAGGAAAAGTTTAAGCGCTGAACCATCGCTTCTCTATGAGACTGGATTTGTACTGCACTGGCTCGTGCACTAGACATATAACTCTCCACAACGGTGCTGTCATCTGCATACCCTAAAATACCAGGTTTTAGCAGGTCATTAATATGCAGCAGAAAAAGCGTTGCAGAGAGTACCGACCCTTGAGGAACACCGGCATTTATAGCCAATTGGTCAGACGAGCAGCCATCAATGACCACACGAATAGACCGTTTCCTCAGGAAATCTGATATCCAGACACAAAAACTAGTGGGGAGGCCATATGAAGGAAGCTTGCTAATAAGGCTGTCGTGCCATACCCTGTCAAAGGCCTTAGAGATATCAAGAGAGACGGCAAGCGCCTCTCCATGATTCTCAATGGCCTCGCTCCAAATTTGAGTGGCATACGCTAGAAGGTCCCCAGTAGACCGGTTTCGGCGGAACCCGTACTGTCGGTCACTGAGTAGATCGTTTGCTTCTAGGTATGTTAGGAGCCTGTGGTTCAGTGCACGTTCCATAGTCTTACAGAGTATGGAAGTGACTGAGATGGGCCTGTAATTGGCAGGGTCAGCACGACTACCCTTTTTGGGCACGGGTTGCACGTTAGCTTGCTTCCAAGACTTAGGCACTTGACCAGTCGCCATAGACAAGCGAAAGAGACGTGTCAGAATAGGAGTCAACTCAGGCGCACACGTCCTTAAGACTATAGCTGGTATACCGTCTGGTCCACTAGCTTTATTCACGTCCAGATCGCGCAACGCTTTGCGCACTTCGGTTTGCCGTATGCGGATTTCCGACATAAACGTCCCGCATGACGGCAAACTAGAAGGTACAGCATTGCCAGCATCTAAACGTGAAGATTCCGCAAACAGAGTAGCAAATAGATTTGCTTTCTCTTTAGCGGTGTGAGCTAGCGATCCGTCGGGTTTCAGCAGTGGAGGCAGTGAGGGACGGCAGAAGTTCTCTTCGATCGACTTCGCCAGGGACCAGAACGCTTTACTACCCGAGGGGTAAGAAGCAAGTTTGTTCCCAGTTCGGCGTATGTGGTCGAAGCGAGCCTTCTTGAGAGCCTTTTTGCAAGACTTAGCGGCTTTGTTAAAGGCTTTCTTCTTTTCGCGAACATCTCTAGATTTGCGGGTTCGAGCATCAGCCCAGGTTAAGTAAGCCTTATGCTTTGACGCTTCAGCATCTCTACATTCGGAATTAAACCAAGGTCGAGCTTTGCTGGACAGAGGGACGTCAGAAAAAGGTATGTAATACTCCATACCCTGGCGTAATACTTCTGTCACAGCATCCGCGCAAGTTGAGGGATCGCTCGAAGAAAAGCAAACTTGCCGCCAAGGGTAAGATGCGAAAAAGCCTCGCATCTCATCCCAATCTGCTGACCTGTATCGCCATACCCGCCGAGACCCTTTCGGGCTGGGATCGGGTGGGGAGTAGACTGATACAGACTTTACCAGACAATGGTCGGAGCTACCCAAGGGTGATAAAACCGACACCGAGTAGCGGTCTGGATCTGTTGTCAGCAGAAGGTCCAAGCAATTGGCTGTATGGCCATCAACATCCGGTATCCTTGTTGCTTCCTGGACCAGCTGAGTGAGGTCTAGCGTCAAGGCAAGCTTGCGCATCTCTCGACCAGCATGGTCTGTGCTCTGGTATGGGTATAGCCAGTCTTGATGGTGGGCGTTAAAATCCCCCAGAAGCACTAATTGAGCTGATGGATACCGTTGTTGGGCTACGTCGGCCGTCTCACTGAGATAGTTTGTGAGCCTAGTTGCCTCCTCGTCTCCGCTGTGCGAACGGTAGACACCAGCATAGAGAATTTTCTCCATACCAGTGTCAACCAAAACCCACATGGTGGAAAATTTGGGGTCCTCAAGATCACGGAGACGCCGAAAGCAAATGTCATCGCGAGCATACATGCAGATTCCAGCACGCGCCCTGAAGCGATGCTCGAGGACGTAGCCTGGGTAAGCGAGATATGCTGCGTCAGCTGGACATTTAATCTGCGTCTCCGTGAGGAACAGAAGGTGCGGTTTTGCAGTTTCGAGGTGGTGGTGGACTGCATTGATATTTGAGTGCAAGCCTCGTATGTTAGAGAAATGCACTTGTAGAGAGAGGACGTGCTTCCGCTGTGAAACCGACTTTCTGTTATTTTTCCTTGCCATAGATAAAGGGGAGTGAAGGTAGGTTGGGAACACGGAAGTGGATTGAGACGCTCATTTACCAACACAGTGACACACATTCAGATAAATCATCTTAGTAAACCAGTTCCGGAGACCGCGGGGACGCCCGAGCCCCCCCAGAGGTGTCCATCGGGTCCTCTCGTCCGGTCGCCAACCGGCACGATGGCGCACCCCCGGGATTTTTCGCTAGATGGCGGGGCAGCCTTTCGTGAGTGGCTGGCTCACTACTTGGGCCCCCAACTATCTGCGGTCGGCCAGCGGAGAACCGTGCCTCGGATCCCGCTGCTCTCCGAAACTGGTCACTCAATGAAATATCCTCCAATGTGTCACAATCTGTTATTAAAATAAGCGCAACTGTATCCGACCCGTTTTCCCAACAAATGGCTTCACCAAACATCATGCCGTAAAGCGACCGCTTGGCGGCATGGCTTTGTCTGGTGGGTGGTAACACGCCACGGCCTAAGCCTACCACCTGAAACGTACTGCTCTTTTGGCGCCACCCAGGGGACACGTGTAGGACATCGAGGGCAAATCCTACGGACGCGAGCAGTATAGCCCCCCAAAAACTACATAGATATCTATGATTCGCGGGGTTAATAAATATAACTAAAATATATTTTGTTTATTATTTCAGATTTCACCGACGCTTCGCAATATTGGATGTTCCCCTACGAGTCACCAAACATGAGACAAGAAGTAGACGAAGTTTGGGAGCAGGTACCATTTAAAAACAAGCATATTTTCGCTTTGTCCCTTGTTTTTCTGGATGCTAGGAGGTTTTTAAGTTGGTCCTAGTTACAAATAGTAAGTTTCTCTTCAAACGGGAACTTGTATAATAATACTATCAACACCAATGTTAGTAACGCAGTCAGTTTGTGATATTTGTTTGTTTCTTTGTGCTAGTTACCAGTCACTTATACTAACAAATCACATGGAAGTGGATTAAAGTAGTAGGAGTTTTTAGTAGCAGCAGTTAGCTAGTTTTTTGAACCGACTTCCAAGAAGAAGGAGGTTCTCAATTCGTCTGTATGTTTTTTTTTGTGTATGTTATGTGATTACTCCGTCAATTGTAAACAGATTTCAATGACTCTTTTTTGAATCGGTAGAGTACGTTTCCGAGGTAGTCCCATTGTAATTTTATGGAGATTTGATAAGTATCATCATAGATATGACGATAAACGTCTCAAACTTGCTACTTAATATGACTTGCGGGGCATGGAAGTCGGTTGTTTTAGTTTTTAAACTATCTTAATCATTGTAAGATTATAAATATTTAGTCTCATCCAATATCGGCAACTGTAGCAGTAAACTGTAAAAGCCTACACCGGATACGATATTAAAATTTGTCAATGTGGGTGCATTGACAAGTTTTGATATCGTATCTAACCTTATCGTACCTTGCTAGCATAATTTTTTGCTTCATATTAAACTTATGTTTCCAGATCAAGCCTTTGTACGAGCTTCTGCACGCCTACGTCCGCCGCCGGCTCCGAGAAGCCTACGGTCCCGAGAGGATCTCCCGTTCCGCTCCTATACCAGCACATATCTTGGGAGACATGTGGGGACAGAGCTGGTCTGGCATCGTCCCCTTCACCCTGCCCTACCCTGGGAAGAAACTGGTGGATGTTACGCCGGAAATGGTCCAACAGGTGACGTTTATTTCCAAATAGAATCTTACGCAGAAATACTTACAAGTCTCTACATATACTCGACTTTTAATTAAACTAGCTGTGCCCAGCAGTTTTACCCGCGTAGACATCGTTCCCATACGAATATCGGAAAAAAAAGTAACTTATGTGTTATTTTAAGGTTTAGGCTATCTACATATCAAATTTTAGCTCAATAGATTCAGTAGTTTTAGCGTGAAGAAGTAATAAACATACCCATGAACTTTCACCTTTACAATATTAATAGGATCAAATCAAATCTATTACATCAAAACCCGCTATGAAAAGGTCTCCGACCCATGTCGCAGGAATGAGACAAAGCGGAACAAATTAAAAAAAAAAAAAAATATTATAGGAAGTAGGATTACCAAGTTTGAAATAAGGTCTACTCTCAATTTGAAAATAGCCATCACTGATGCAGGATTTCAAATTGTGTAGCTGACTTGTTACTAATGCTACCAAATGTACAATTTGTGACATTTATACTCAGTCTGCTGCTGTACATAGGCTTCTCCCAATGCACGTCAATGAGCTCTCTATGCAGCTCTTTTTGTGGAGTCTGTAAGCTGGTATAAAGATTTATTATTTTCTTATACCAAAAACGAATAGCAGTGATATTTATTTAATGTCGTAATAAATTTTCTATACAAGATAGCAGCAGGGCTAGCATGGCCTTATCCCCGAGGGAAAGACAAAATTATTTACCTGTTTTTCGCCACTGACAGGAGATCAACACAACAATTTTAAACGTTTGGTGAAGTTTAACCTCGAGTTCTGATTTTGTTTCGTATTAAAAACTTAAAAAAAAGAATTGATTAAAAGTCATCGGACGTTTATGAATGTCGAAAAACTTTCCTTACAATTTGCCTTCTCCACCAAACAAAACACGGATAGGTGGAAAGACAAAATAGTCCCCTTGCCATGCTAGCCCTGCAGGTGGATAAAAACCTGGTTTTATCCTCTAACAAAAATCGTAACAAACATACAACATACGAGTATACATTTCATCCACCCACCATTTTAGACGGGTAAGTAAGGGTTACCATACCAAGATTTTTAAAGAGCGAATGATATTATAACTCCATTTCACTTTCCTTTTTTCTCCATTTACAGGACATCCTACATTATTTGTAACGTACAGTCACAATTATACATAATTTTAATACAATGTCAATTGTAATTCCAGGGCTATACTCCACAAACCATCTTCCAGCTGGCCGAAGAGTTCTTCGTATCGATGAACATGTCCCAGATGCCACCAGACTTCTGGGAGCTGAGTGTTCTGAACCAGCCTCTGGAGAGGCACGTGCACTGCCAGCCGTCAGCCTGGGACTTTTGTAATAGACATGACTATCGGTATGCAACTTAAATAATTTATTTTGTAATAGACATGACTATCGGTATGGAACTAATTACTTAATAATTTCTTTTGTAATAATGAACATGACTATCGAATATTATGTTTCTTTGAAGTGTTTCAAACTTTATATTTTTGTAAATAATATATATAGAAAATAGAGAGAGATAATAGAATATAAAAAGCACCGGAACATGTTATTACGGAGGTTGCGGGTTCAAGTCCCGTCGGTACGATGCAATTTTGGATTGTGTTTAACAATTTACAAACATGACTATCGGTTTGCAACTTAAATCATTTCTTTTGTAATAGACATGACTATCTGTACGCAACTTAAATCATTTCTTTTGTTATAGACATGACTATCTGTACGCAACTTAAATAATTTCTTTGTAATAGACATGACTATCTGTACGCAACTTAAATAATTTATTTTGTAATAGACATGACTATCGGTATGGAACTTTAATAATTTCTTTTGTAATAATGAACATGACTATCGGTTTGCAACTTAAATCATTTCTTTTGTAATAGACATGACTATCATCGGTATCCAACTTAAATAATTTGTTTTAAAACATTTTTTTAAACAGTCAGTGTAGATGCCTACACTTACAATTTAAAGTACGGCCACACCGCGGCGTCCTGCTTCCTGCCGGCGCGATCTCAGTACTTTTGAATTGTTTTCTGATCGCGTTTGGTGTAAACCAGTCGGTACAAATACTACTGCGCTATCTGATCGCCACCTAGATCGCAGACGCTGCGGTGTGTCCGTACTTTTAGGCGATAAACTGGCAGTAAGTAATCTACGAATAGCCTACTCTTGAAAATAATGATATTTCTTAAAAAAACATTAGAAATATCGTCTAAATTAAGGCTTTCATAGGATCGACTTCGACTTTCTGTTTCTTAGCAATTAGGATCTACCTACCTATCTATTTATCGCTCCATATATATTTTATCATACGGTAAAAAAAATTATTAATGAGACAAAATGTAGGATCCTTGAAACAAGCCCTTTCGAAAACAAATACAATCAAAATTGGGGTAAAATTTTGATGGCGGAGATATAAGATAAAATAAATAGATTTTGATAAAACATTTGGACGATTTGACCAACTAACTAAGCAAAATAAGAACATCCAATTGTAAAGTTTTAAAATTCAATGTTAACTTCAATTTCTAGTTATAAAATCTGTCGCCTAAGATCTAATGCTTTCCGGCAGCTATCCTTGAGAGCCAGTCCCCATTCTAGGCCTAGCGTGCTTACCATCTTCGACCGCATCATCACTTACCAACATGTGAGATAGTGATGAAACGCTAGCCTATAAGATATTTAAAAAAAACATTGGATTTATTTAATTTTATCAGTGTGTTAAAAATGTGTTTTATTTTGTATTTCAGTATAAAAATGTGCACCCACGTCGACATGAAAGATCTAGTGACAGCTCATCATGAGATGGCACACATCGAGTATTTCTTGGCGTACAAGAACCAGCCTAAAGTCTTCAGAGATGGAGCTAATCCTGGTAAGATCCTACCAAAAACTTGACAATTACACTTTCATAACATAACTAAATACTACGAAGTTTCTTACGTGATTATTATCAACGAATTATTTTTATTAACGTTTTAAGCCTCTACATTTTATAATAGTTATTTTGATAGACTACCATATAATATTACTAGCTGATACCCGCGACTTCGTTCACATAGGTACACTAAGAATTTAGTAGCCTACTCGTATGTATCCTCATGCTATAAATCTCCTTGTTAAATTACACCAATATCGGATCGTCCGTTTAGGCGTGATTGCAAACAGACAGTGACATAGTGACAGAGTTATAAACGTTTTTATTAATATACGTATTGATGATTAATTGGTTATTGTGAACTTGAAAGGCAAAAAGGTTTGGAAGTTTCAAAATTATTGCTACTTTATTCAGAATATATCAAACATTAGAACTAATATTTTGACACTAAAATGTATAACAATAAAATTGTAAATAGCGCCATCTCTGACAGATAGTGTGAAGCCGCAGCATTGCATAGGTCGTGGTCACAAGAACAGTATGTTACAAATACGTCGCCGACGCCGGTCACTCGCCGACAGGTGGCGTTTTTCGAAGTTTCTTCTATGTAGCCACATGAACGAACCACGCGTGTTTTTCCATTAACTGTAAACATAAGAAAAAGCAAGTATTTCAAATTGGAAAGAACATGTACGAGTGTAGGAAAACAGCAGCTGCACCATGTTGAACCATATCGTCACCTTTTGCGTTCCCACTAAAATGCACTAAAAGCTTTTAGTTAATTATTTATATACTTAGGTTGGACTAGATCACTAGACTATTACTTAAAAGTTAAACTTGACTTTGATGTAAGTTTAAGACTTATTATCGTATGGAACATTAAAATTTAGTCAAACTAAAATTAACTGGCAAACTCGCCCGATTAGGACAGACTCACACACATAGGTTTCCGATTGAACATCTACTTGAAAAATAAGTTTTTGGGTGGGGATCCCATATTTTTTTAAAATTTAATTTAGTTTTTTAACCGACTTCAAAAAAAGGAGGAGGTTTCTCAATTCGACCGTATATATATATATTTTTTTTTTTTTTTTTTTTTATGTTTGTTCGGGGATAACTTCGTCATTTATGCACCGATTTTGATTATTCTTTTTTTGTTCGAAAGGAGATATCCCAAGTGTGGTACCATGGTAATTTTATCGAGGTCTGATAAGTATCTCCAGAGATATTGAGATAAACATCTCAAAATTGGTACTGAAAATGAACATTGAAGTCGGTTCTTTTTTAGTTTTTAAACGATATTATATTATTTGATGTTATTGCAACCATTATAATACACACTATGAGCAAATTTCAAGCCTCTGTCTATTACGGGTTGTAAGAGCGAACGTAAAAAGCCTGAAAACACGTTTTTTTGTATGGGGACCCCCTTTCATTTTTTACTTCATTCTGTTTTTAGTATTTTTTGTTATAGCGGCCAAAGTAATACATATTTTGTGAAGATTTTAAATATCTATCTATTATGGTTTATAAGTTCAAGCAAAAACGCCGAAAAACACGTTTCTTGTATAGGGACCCCCTTTATAACAATACAAACTTCGTGAAAATTTCAAGTGTCTATCTATTACGGTTAAGGAGATACAGTCCTCTGAAATGCGGTCGGACGGACAGCTAAGTCTCAGTACTAGGGTTCTTTGGTACTTTTTGGGTAACCCTAAAAATAAAGTAACGACCTAATTAAATAACACCCAAGAAAATCTAATGCCACAAATGCGGATATACAGTGCGCCTGTTTAGCTATCAAGATGTTGATTCATCATCATCATCAGCCCGGTCAGTCCACTGCTGGACGTAGGCCTCTCTCAAGATGCGCCACTGAGCCCGATCTTCGGCTCTTCTCTTCCAGTCACTGCCCATCGCTTTGCGTATGTAGTCGCTCCACCTGGTCACAGGACGTCCTACGCTACGTTTGCCGATTCGCGGTCTCCACTCTAGGACAAGTCTACCACAACGGTTATCAGTCCTGCGGCAAATATGACCAGCCCACTGCCACTTCAGCTTGCTAATCCGTTGAGCTATGTCAATAACTTTAGTTCTCTGGCGAATTACTTCGTTCCGGATTCGATCCCGCAGAGAAATACCGAGCATAGCTCTCTCCATAGCTCGCTGAGCGACATTAAACTGATGGACCAGTCGAACTGTGAGTGTCCACGTCTCGGCTCCGTATGTCATTACAGGTAGGACGCACTGGTTAAAAACTTGGTTGAGTCATACATGCCCTGTAAAGCTATTTACACGATTATTGCTTCAGTATTTCTTCACTTACTTTCCATCTTGATAGATCTACAAAAAGTAGATTCAGTAATGTTGATATGTTCTGGTGGATCCTTCAGCGAACAGTTGACGACTCCCAGACTGAAGGAATCGAACTCTGGACCGCAGCGAGGGTCGAATGCGCTGTTACAGTCGTAGCAGAATATTGACGATGCTGGGAAAAGAATTTTGCTTAAAAACTAATAAACCACGTGTCGTGTCGTGCGAGTCAATTTCAGTAGCATGTTTTAGGAGTTTATCTCAACATTTCTAAAATGTTTCTTTTTCGATTTCCCTTCTCATAAAAAAAACATTTAAAGTTAAAACTCGATGTCACATTTTTCAATTGCAAATGTAATGGTAGAATGTCAAATTGTTACAACCATAATTATGTACAAATCGCTTTAAATCGTATTTAGCCGACTTATGGTCGGTTTCTGAGGTACACTTATTGAGAGTTTATCTACTCAAATGTACCGTTATTGAATAGATAAACTCTCAGTAAATGTACTCAGAAACCGGCCGTTAAATAAGTTATTTTTCAAAAAAAAATAAAACCGACTTCATTATCACAAACAGGCACTCAAAAGCGAAAAATAAATTACTTAAAATTATTATGAGCGCTACCCACTTATCTATTTGAAGTCTGTGCCAGCCAAGTCTAATAGGTAGTAGATAGATAATACCTACATGTATCTACCTACTTACTAACCTACATGTACCTACTTACTACTACTACATACATAGTATCTATCTACTATCCAATCCAGCTTCTTGGGACTCTTCTACTAAAACCAGTACATTCTCCTATGTTTGAGGTATTTATTTCCATATCTCTGGAGATACTTATCAGATCTCGATAAAATTAAAATGGGACCACCTCGGAAACGTATCCTACCTATCAAAAAAAGAATCATTTGGATCCGTTCACTATTGACGGAGAAATCGCGTAACATACACACCAAAAAAAAAAAAAAAACAAAACATACAGACGAATTGAGACCCTCCTCCTTTTTTGTGAAGTCGGTTAAAAAGAAAGGGGTTCTCAATTCGTCGGTATCTTTTTTATGTATGCTTACCGACTACTCAAAGACGCCTTGACCGATTTTGATAATTATTTTTTTGTTCAGAAGGGTATACTTTCATACAAGGGTATAATCACATTTGAATTTCATTGATATGTTGATATGAGATATGTTCAGTATCTCCAGAGATATGGCGATAAATATCTCAAACGTAGTACTGAAAATGACTAACGCGGCATTTTAAGTTAGTTCTTTTAGTTTTTCAAACGAGCTTAAATTTTATGAATAAGATAGATAGATAGATATAGATACCACTTTATTTGCACACCACTTATAAAATAAACATTGAATATAAACAAATTAAAAATACTTAAGCTTTGTAATGCAAAGGGCGGTCTTATCGCTTAAAGCGATTTCTTCCAGACAAACAAACAGAGAAAGATATTGCGAGACATTTATTGCCTACCGTATCCATCACCTTAGATCCAGTAACATTAGTGGTATTTGTAAGGGCACAGTCCCAAGTTCACCTCGCTAATCCTACGAAGTGTGTCAGTGCTGTACTACGGTTTCCTTAATGTCATTATCATTATCCTGCCCTACTTGTCTACAAATTATTCACTTACATCAAAATTAAGCGTGCCTTATGTTATCAGCTTTAGAAATGATTCCGTACCCAAAGGGTATCAACATATACTAAGAAATGTGACCGAATGTGCCTAATGTGTTGTAAAACCATCTTCGCATTTGTGCTTCTCTAATGAAACCGGTTTGGGGCACATCGGTTAATTGGATAATTTTACTTTTTTTTATTGTTTTTTTTTTTTTATTGCCATATAACATACAAATATGTTCTGTGGATGATTAATACATAGGTACAGATCTTCTACGATAACATGACCTGCCCCTCCAAAACGTTTGAAAGTATTTACAACGCACCACCACGCATGTGTGCGTACTGGTACTGCCAGTTCCACGACATTGCATACAAAATTAAATAACTCCTAATTATGAACGTACTTTGTACCAACCAACACTGCAAAAAAAGTTTCTATGATATTTATAAGCAATACTTTCCGTTAATTTAGGTTGGCTACAAAGTACGTTCTTAATTCGGGTATTAACAATGTAGAGAAGTGCCTACTCTTATAACGTAGTCCAATATAATTCTTATTATTTTTTTTTTCTTTTAAAAAGATTACTCGCAATGTGGGTTGCACATTACTAGTATTCTTGTTAACCCCTCCAACTAAGCTAAATATGCTTGTGTCTGGAGTGGGTTCACGTCAATAGTGCAATGGGTGGGGTGGGATTCGAACTCACGACCTCTCGATTGCCAGTCCGACACCCTATCCATTGGGCTATTGCCGCCTTTGGGCTATTGCCGCCTTTAATTACAACTACATACAAACTCTTTCGTAAGGATGTGACTACACACATTAAAACAGTAATTTGGAGGGGCGGGCCATGTTATCGTAGAAGATCTATACAGATTACAGATCAACGAAAGTATAATTATTATTTTATAAAAAGCGCCAATTATTTTGCATTGCATATGCATATTATAGTACATGCGATATCATGCGGTTTCAATTGAGTGAAATCTATAGGCCACGAGATAAGCAAACATTTAATAAGTTAGGCAAATGTTTTTGCCCTATTAATTTTCAGTACCAAGCATGAGATGTTTATCTCCATATCTCTGGCGATACTGAAAATATCTCGATGAAATTTAAATAGGAACACCTGTGAAGTCATACGCTTTCAAACAAAAAAAATATTTTCCAAATCGGTTCACGCGTCTTTGAGTAATCGGTGAACATACATTAAAAAAAAAGATTTCGACGAATTGAGAACCTCCTCCTTTTTGTGAAGTACTTTTTGTGAAAATATCGTAGCAGGGTCAGAACTCAGGATTAACTAAATTTTGACTGCACTACACACACGCACACTCACACTGTAACACTGTTTTGTGACTGAGATACAATGATCTTGCTTCTCACTCGCCGTTGGTATAATTTCAGTGGCTACTTTGCCTTTATAATGATTTAATCAAAATTCTTCTTCTTCTTCTTTCATCAAATATTAAAAACTGACAAGGATAGTACTATTATGTTCTTCGAGCATTTACCAATGGAGATGTTAACGTTGTAATCCGCAAACATTTTTTCTGCCGATACTTACGGGGGACGAGGTATACACGCATTGCACACACACAAATCATTCACTTTAACGATCCCGCATACAAGCTTGAAACACGCACACAGTATTAAAAATACAGCGTAGTTACGCACGCTCATATGGCCAAAAATGGCTATATGGCCAGCAGAGGGGTACGCCTTGCGTTAACATCTCCATTCGCTCGAAGATTAAGAAGAAGTTTCTTGTAGTGATACACACTTAATATTTTTTGTAAATTGGTAAATACAATCCAAAATTTCATCTTACTAAAACTTCACTAATTTCGTCATATCGATAGTATCTCACTGTGGCTTAATTTGTCTGAGCACCTGGACCTGTTATCCGGGGGCTGCGGGTTCGAGTCCCGTCGGTACGATGTCACTTTGGATTGTGTTTTAACAATTTACAAGGATAGTACTACCCAAAACTGAGCAGAAAAAGTTTTACCACAAAATTAATTAATATTATTTTCATACCGGTATCCAATGATAATATAGCAAATATTTTTAGTTTAAGTATTTCTTACCATATCTCACGACACCTAGCAGCATCACAAATTGCACTACCACAGGTACAAAACATGACTTCAACATGTTATGGAATTTCCTCCTGTGAGCAATACCGCTAAACTGAATTAGGTGGTGCCAAGGAAAACTTTAATTAAGTTAGAGAAATGTACTTGGGAACCAGTGAAAGCAGTGCAGAAACAAGCTATATCTCAGTCTAAAAGTAACGCTGAAGGTGCAACGGGGACGCGATATCTTCGAGTTAGTTGAGAGCTGACAGCCTTTTAGTTTTTAAAAAGGTCTGTTCTGTGCGGTTACACATAATTATAAACTAGCGAAGCCTCGTGCCATTTCCTGTGTTATTAAACATTAATTGTCCTATTTCACCATTATAGGTCAGGTCGCTTAACCGTGAAGAGGGAAGAAACTAACTTTGCATTGATTAATTTTGGTGTTGAGATGTTGTTTTGATGAGTTTGTGGCGTGGCGGCTATCACAATATAGACAGATGATAATGAAGAAGTTAAATGAGTGTAGCACCAGTATTTTTAATTCACTCATCGTTATCAGTGCCACTAGATGGCGGTGTATAGCCTTAAAACACGCAAACGTTTCGATCTGCGGTTTCATGGTATAAGTCGGACCGATCTGTTAAAGTCTGCAGTAAAACTTCCATCATCAGAATAAAATAAATAAAATAAACCATTTCACAAGATAAAGACGGAGTCTATGGGTAGTGAAATGCAGTGCAGAACGGAACGGAACGGACACTCCGCGACATTCCATGAATAAACCGCATCTAATTACATACTTACCATAGCAGCTTGAGCTGATTACTTACGGATAATGATTATGTTAATAATATGACATTGACTGACAATCCCTTAAATCCTTAGTCCCTTGTTATTGTTATGTTACGGTGATACGGTTAACTTATGATCAAATCAATCGCTAACCTATAATAATATGTGACAGCCAAGGCATAAAGTTTTGTTTCTGACTTATTAAGTGTCTTTCAAACTATTGTTTTAGCTCAAGTCTCCCAGTCTGCATTTACATAACGAGTAATTAGAATTAAACGTTGCACCGAGCTGAGAGAACTGGCTCTTGAGAAATGTAGTGTAAAGTTAATCCGCTCACAAAGAGTGCTATTATCTTATTGTGGTGTGCATGTTGATAGATAAATTATCTGAGTAATGTAGAAAGATGAGGAGACATTTCTATAATACTATGTATATAATGGCCGTATGCTGTATCTAAATTTATTTTTAATACTAGTTGTGCCCCACGGCTTTGCTCGCGTTTAAAAGTATCCCATAGCCTTATCTATTGTACTAGCTATCCGTGTGAAAATAATCAGCTAAATTGGTTCAGCCGTTTGACCGTGAAGATGTCCCAAATAAAAAAACAACTGCACAAACTGATTTTATAATATTGGTGTTGATAAAATGCAAAAGTCACAGACTTTGTAAATTTGTTTGTTTGTGACCTTTCGACAATCACACGGCATGACCGATTTGGCTGAAATTTTGCACAGAGATGGCTAAAATAATGGGACAGGACACGGCTAAATGTGGGCGAAGCCGCGGCTGCCGGATACTTGTTAAATGTTTTATTATATTGCAATTTCCAATGCCATCGCTCCAAGCGTATTTATCGCAGGAAATACGGAAATTAATACTAACTATCTGTAACAGGTTGCGCAACTCACGCGCATCTGCTTTGGTGTCTAGATGTCTACGTAGCTAAATTATGCTAAAAATTACTTACTATAGGCGCCTTACCTACTGTATCACTCTAAATGGAAATACTTTAGACCTACTGATACTATAGCCTGAGGTACAGAGTCTATGGTAAGTAATTTATATATCAACATCATCAGCCGGTATCAGTCCACTGCTGGACGTAGGCCTCTCCCAAGATGCACCACTGAGCCCGATCTTCGGCTCTTATTTTCCAGTCACTGCCCACCGCTTTGCGTATGTCGTCGCTCCACCTGGTCACATGACATCCTGCGCTATATGTTTTGTCGTATCGGTAGTATTTTTATTATAATATCGTTGCGGATATACATATTTCGTCAAAATACTCTATTTTACTACCGTATTTTTCCATCATGGTTTTATGTGCATGTATGAAGGCGCTCATGAAAGTGGAAGAAGCGAAAAGGTATGTCAGGATCGTAGCACGTGGAAAGAAGTAGACTCTGCCTACCCCAACGGGAAAAAGGCGTGATTGTATGTATGTATGGTTTTAATCCGACAAAGTCTAGATCTTAATACATTTCTGACTCCAGCATCGGTTTCCGGTGTGTCGCATAATGACGTTAACTTTATCAATCGGTATCAATTTACTTCCGCAACTTTCTCTGCATCGTCTCACTGTGGCTAACTCTCGTTCGTTTATTGCAAATAAAATGTTTAATAGGAAACAAAAGTGTAGCAAGAAAATTGAATTTTAGTAGATTTAAGATAGGTGGTGGTTGTAGTTTCTCACAGGGTTCTCTAGTGGATTGGCTACGTTAACTACTAATCCGGATGTCATGGGTTCAAATCCCGCTGAGTACCAATGGTTTTGTGTAACGAAAACTGTATGTACGTATTCATGGATTCTTGTGTGGTAAAGGAAACATCTAGAGGAATGCTTCTTCCCTGTGTTTCTGTAGAATGTACTGACTTAATTAACAGAATGGGATACACACTGAGCAAGCCTGTACCCACCATATTAACTGTACCCTAACCACATCTAGGCGTATTACTGCTACCCACTTTAAGTAAAATACCATTAGATTATGCACAGAAATATTAATACGAGTAACTACCTTATTATTAATATTTCTGTGGATAGAAGCGTGAAACGACACTATTTAAGAATGTTTTAGTGGCTTTACTTTTAGGTGAGTTTAACGCCTTCTGATTTTTCCGTATTCTGTGATTCGTATATTCAATCTAAAAACCTTGTATGACATAACCAAAAAGCGTCTAACAACAATAATATTTTCGGAAGTTAGTCACAGATAACACACCAGTTAGTACACGATGCTCGTGACTTGGTGTCGATCGGACAAACAAAGCAATTATCTACTCAGCCTACTGCATTGTTTTGGAGTAATCGTTGTTTTCTGCCCTAGTTGTGTTTCTAACGTTTTGAAAGAAAATATTTTGAGAACAGATGTAGTGTTTGTAATTTCTTAACAAGTGACATAAAGTACAGGTTTGAGTCTCACTTAAATTTGCCTTTTTTATTAGGGTTCCGTAGTCCTGACAAGGAACCCTTATAGTTTCGTCATGTCCGTCTGTCTGTCTGTCTGAGGTTTTGCCAAGAGACCATTAATACTAGAAAGCTGTAATTTTGTAGGGGTATGTAAATAAATGACGCCGACAAAGTGCTGAAATAAAATTTTGAAAAATATTTTATTTTTAGGGTAGCTCCCCTATATGAGAAGTGGGGATGAATTTTTTTTTCGTCGTCTACCCCATTGTGTGGGGTATCTTTGAATAGGTCTTTTAAAATGACTTAAGGGTTGCTAATACCATTTTTCGATTGAATGCTCCATTTACGAAATATTAAACTTTAAAGTGCAAATTTTTGTTCCAGTAAGGCATCCCCCCCCCCTCTAAAAGCTAAACTGCTGGCTAGAAAAATCTGGAAAAATTCGTGATAATAGCGCATTTCATAAACTTTAAAGAAAAAATATAGCGGTTAAGATAACTTTGTTACTTTAGCAGTAATAGTCGTTGATTTTGGGTGTTAGATAATTTTGTACCAAATACAAAATCCTTTGAATAAATCATTTAAAGTGATAACGACGGAGTACCTAGTTGCTCGTTTATAACGGGTAAAGACTTGCATTGAATAACAGGCTACTACGGAATCCTACACTGCGCGTGGCCCGACACGCACTTGGCCGGTTATTTTGGATCTAAACTACTAATAGATTCTGAAATTAAAGTATGGTACTTTTCTATGATTTTTATAAAGATGTGTAGATTGAATTTTGATTAATAAATGAATACACGCAATCATATTCAAAACGGATTAAATATAAAAACTTAACAAAAAAGAGTATGCTACCTCAAATTTTCCTCATAAAAATTACAAAAAGGCATTTTCTAGTGTTAACAGCATGCTAACAGGTACCTTCCAGGCAAGCGTGCTACAATATAGTAAACCGCATCATCACTTAACATCATGAGATGTAGCGGTCAAACGCTTGACGCTACATGACATAAAAAAAGTAATTAAAACGACAAATAGTCACCCTCAACATTGGATGCGTTATGCCAGCGACCCAAAGCCGTACTAAAAGCTGGAGTAGCTTGGGTAATCGCTGTCAGGGGGAAATGCACAATACACCCCAAAGGGACGTCAGCGCAGATCTTATGCTTTGGTTTTGATTGTAACGTTTTCTTCCAGGATTCCACGAAGCAATAGGCGAAGCCATTGCCCTCTCTGTATCATCACCTCGCCACCTCCAAACCCTCGGCCTCGTCCAACGATCCGTGGACGACACAGCCCATGACATCAATTACCTCTTCACCCAGGCGATGGACAAGTTGGCCTTCCTACCGTTTGCCATGGTCATGGATAGATGGCGCTGGGATGTCTTCACTGGAGACGTCAGGAAGGAGCAGTATAACTGTCATTGGTGGAGATTGAGGTTAGTTTCTTGAACAATATATATTTTTTCTTTTTTTTATTCTCAATAGGCAAGCAATTGACCACTATCTCACCTGATGTTAAGTGACGATGTGGTCGAAGATGTAGCACGTTTGCATAGAAGATACCTGTTTACTCGCAACTTGGAGACCAGGTGGTAGTTATCTGTAAACACAGACAAGAGTAATTACATTTCTTTACTACTTATTATATAGGGTAGCGTTTTACTTGTATCTTATTATTGGTAAGAGATGTTGCGGACGAGGATCGTAGTACGCTAGGCCTAGAATAGGAGCGGATACCTGCCAGAATACATTAGATATTTGGCGACAGATTTTCCGATTTGAGTGTGGCTAAGGCGACTTTAGAAGTATGTTACCACCTTTACACCTAGGTATTGTCTTCCCTTATGAGAGATAACTCTTCGTTTAAAGCTTCCTATATTAATAGACCAGGTCAATAGACCTAAGAATGAATAGTTTGAATTATGAATTAATACAATCATAAAAATAAATATAATAGTTTTTTACGTTATATAGCCTAAGTAACTTGAAATTAACAAATTTAATTTTCTAATTATTTAATTTAATTAAACGATTCTGGAAAGGTTTCATATTTGCGACATCGAAAATAAAACTACTGGCTTGTAGCTAGCTTAGAACTATTCTGACCACTAAGTGGCAACGCACCGCTTAAATATCCGACTTTGCGGTGGTACTTCCCCAAAGTCACTGCTCCTGGGTAAAAGAGGTCTAATGTAAACAGGTCCGCTGACTACATCATAATGTCCAATAAAGTGGAACTCGTGCGTGCATAGAAAGATAAGATTAACAAAATATAAGATTACCTATTATGCGCCTATAAGTAGAAGTCGTAAATTGAGTTCACTCACATTGACTTAAACATACGAGCAACTTTTTGTGGTAGCGACTTTAATCTAAGTTCGTACGAGTAGAACTAAACAAAAATTTATTACGTAGGTACTTATAAAGTTGACATCAAAATACGATGAGTTGTTTGTAGCATAAGGAATTGAATAGGCCTGTTTCATCACATACCCATGGTTTGTCGAATATGTTTTGTAATAAAAAAATTGCATTTAATGTACTGAGGAACAGTAGAACAAAAGCGATACTTACCATTCTGTGCCTCCTGTGTAAAATGATATAAAAGTATGTAATCAATAACACCTGTGATAATTAGAATTTTAGCAAAGAGGTAAAATATTAGGGCACTCAGAGATCAATAGTAAATTAATCACAACCCTTATAAGTATTTTACTTGGAAAATAATAAGTAGTTTTAAACATTATAGTTACTGTCATGGAGGGAGATAAAAAAGTACTAATTGTAATTATTTATGTAGGAAAACGATTTATCTAATTTAACATTAGCATTAATTATGTAAATCAAATTTTATTTTAAAGTTTGGACATTACTTTTAAAGATATTAAACAGTCATGACTTACCTATTATTAATGAGAATTATAAGGTTCTCAACTTAGTCTCAAATAGATTTTTTACTCTTTATAACTGCAGTCACAGTATGCAGCAGGGAAGTATCTTTCTGAATATCAGATTTACATGAAAAGCTTCGATAGAACTCTTGGGCACTTACATGTATAAAGGAAAGTAATTGGCATATATTTTTTTTCTTTTCTACAAAAATCGGCATTCCATTCAAGTACTTTTATATATTTACCATATGGACATCAAACATAATAAATCGGCACCACAATCTTTCAACTTTCAACAAACCACAATTCTTTGTAAAAGAAACAAGTAAATTTTTTTGTATATTTCAAAGGGGATCAAAAGTCTTCGTTTAACAGCTAGGTCGAAGCCATCTGACGAAGTTGACCCCATCCGGCGGGAATATTGTCGTTTCTAAGGCGAAGATTCTTAGGGAAGTTCAAGACTTCTACGGCCAATTGTAGACTTCGCAAGCATCACATCCTCAATCCCATTCTGAGAATCCCAGAGACACTCTTACCCGCCATTACACCGAAAATCTCCCAGAGGTTAGCCTAGACGAAATCGTGATGGCTCTTACATAGCTAAAAAACGGAAAAGCCTTCGGTGAGGATGGAATTACAACGAAGCTCTTAAAAAACTAGCGTAAATACTACGCTAGTTTAACTTCAGCGTTTATTCAAATCCGTCCCTTTTTCGAGAAGAATTTCGAAGACATGGAGCAAGAGTGTGGTCGTAATGTTCTTTAAAAAAGGAGGCAAATACAACTGCTGAAGAACTATCGACCGATTTCTCTCCTGTGCCATATCTATTAGCTGTTTTCGAGAGTCATTACGAATTGTCGCGCGCGTAGGTTCGACGAATTTTAGCCCTCATCGGGCTGGTTTCGTGACACCATAGACCACATTCAAATAGTGCAGCAGATTACACAGACAACCAAAAAGTCTAATCAGCCCCTGTGCCTAGCGTTTGTGGACTGTGAAAAAGACTTTGACTCCATTAAAACCTGGTCTGTTCTGAAGTCGATGCAACGGTGCCGAGTTGATTGGTGATACATCCAAGTGTTGAGACGTCTATATGACGCTGCAACTATATCCGTCCAAGTACAAACGTAAACTGAACCTATCCCACTTCATCCAGATGTTAGACAAGGGGACGTTATCTCCCCCAAATTATTTACAAATGCTCTTGAAAATATGCTCAAGATGCTGAATTGGAAAGGACTGGGCGTAACTATTAACGGCGAATACTTCTCACACCTAAGATATGCGGATGATATCGTCATCATAGCTTACAATACATGCTGAGTCCGCTGGCTAATTCTTCTGCATGCATTGGTCTCCGGATGAACTTGGATAAAACCAAGATCATGTTTAACAAACCTCTGCCGCTACCACAATGCCTTAAGACAAAAGTCTTCAATAACGAGTGCGTCCTACCTGTTATGACATACGGAACTAAAAATTACAAAAACACACATTACTAAAACCTTGCTTATATAACCTTCTCAAGTCCGACGTTTATGTGTAAATCTGACAATCTGCCCATAAATGAATGTAAAATATAAACCATATACCTTAATAGTATATTACGATACGTGTGACTTAAGTAGTCTATTATTGCACGGCGTGAAGTTAGCACCCGAGTAGAGCGAGGCTGCTACGTCGTGCAATAATAGACTACTTAAGTCACGACTGTCGTATATTATTTTATAGCCATCAGTGTGACATAAACCCGCACTTTACGCTTGCTTCGCTTTTTCGTCAAATAGAAGATTATAGCACGGCGTGAAGTTGGCACCCGAGCGAAGCAAGGGCTATAAAAGATTTTTCATTAAATAAAAATCTAAAGTTTTTGTGAATACAAACACTGAGCGCCACTCAAGCGCACCCCGCCTCACTTCAACTCCCGTGAATCCTTTGGAGTACCAAAGCATATAATTTTACACCAAATTTATTTATTCGTGTTTTGTTTGTAAGTCTTTGATTTTTTGATATAACTGAGTTATGCAGTCTTTCACTAAAGTAAATTATTGTGTATAATGATTGATCTAGAGTCGTATTATCTAACACAAAAAAAAAGTATTTTGAGATTAAAAGTTAACGTGGTTTACCTCGGATTGTACCCAACATCTACGCAAACAGTGATAGTGTTATTTGGGTTAACTCTAGTTATATCAAAATACACAAAATAATGTGAAACAAAATGAATCGCTATTAGATACAACTTTTATTGAATCTTTTTACACAAAAAAATATTGAGAATTAGGTTTTTTCTTATGATATAATTCGTGATAAATTATTAGACACAAAAATTTCACGAAAAAATGCAAAATAAGCTCGAGTTGTATCAAACGATCTCCTAAACTACAAGAGATATCGGAACGTGAGTTAGACCAAAAATATCGTAATTTTTTTTTAAGTATAGAACTGCTAAAAACGCCCTTTTGATATAACTCGAGTTATATCGTTTTGCACAGGAGGCACAGCATTGTTTTTCAAATTTCATTATTGTTTTTTTATTAAACACTCTACATACTACTCAGTACCGAAAGATTAATAAATTTTGATTTATTAGCAACTTTGATCTCCAAACACCACAGAAATATAAACACTTCGTCGATCCTATTGTTGCCTATTCCACATTAAATCGCTACAAAGTATCCCGTCAACCTACAACTAACACATCGGCACGTAACACATGACATAACAGTCACAGTCTGATGACTGGACAAATTATGCGTACTCTGTAGGTCACTCAATTATGCAGCAGTTTACCAGATATAACCGGTTCTATTATAGAAGAGAGATACAAAGTCTTTACGATATTTTTTTGTATACATTGTGATGGTTTTTAAATGTTATGAGATTTATTTACTGACAAGTTCTTTTTCTCGCCTCTATCGCTTCAGTTTTCTACCGACATCCAAAAACAAAGGAGGTTCTTAATTCGTCTGTATGTTTTTTCGAGGTGGTCGCATTGTAATCATCGAGATCTGATAAGTATCTCCAGAGATATGACGATAAACGTCTTAAACTTGCTACTGAAATTGACTCGCGGGGCATTGAAGTCGGTTGTTTTAGTTTTTAAACTATCTTAATTATTGCAGATTTGTATAGTCTGGAGTGACGTTTCAAAGAAACATATTATTTTATCACATTTTTAAATTGACAATTTTATTTATAATTAACTAAAGTGTTCTAAAATATTTATTTAAGATTTCATGTTTGCGAAAATACAAATTAATAATAGGTACTCAATTAGCTCATTTAACTCATTAAGGGCTTTACATTTTCGGATTAAAAAAATCTTGTAAAATTATCTGGGTTTTTTAACACGTTTCTTGCTCGCAAAACTGACTTTAATAACAACATTTTAACGAATTTTAGAAATACAAAAGCTTAACGAGGCCTTTACCTCTATGTAATGAAACAGTCGTGGTTAACACGTGTTAGAATAATGATTAAGATGAATTGAAACACACACACATATTTGTCGACTGTTTCGATGAAATCTTTATGACATGAAATTGTTACCTTGCCTTGTTCTCCATCGTGTTCTTAGAGTCGTGTTCAATGTATCTTCAGACTCTTGACTGATTAATTCGGTGAATTTTCTTGATTATGAGAAAGCAAGAAAGCGAACCTTAGCAACATAATTATAGATTAAAATTGTCCTTTTCAATATATAATTTAAATGAAAGCTTTAGACGATATCACACATTTAAAATTACGCGCATCGTAATTAATAAAATATTTGCAGCGAAACTTAGAAAGATTATACCATAATTAGTACGTAAACGTTATTAGCTTAGCCATTCTGTAGATACCAACCGATATGTATAAACTTAATGTCAATATAGTTTGATCTATTGTATAAAATAATGATCTGGTCGAGGATGAGAACGCTAGGCCTAGAATGGTCTGACTCTTAAAAGCTGTGCTGCTGAAACAAAGGCGGCAGATTTTCTCCTTGATGGTGGTAAGCAATTTTTCGGTAGCAAGTCAGACAGAACATAGATTTAATGGTCCGAGGTCCAATGTCCGTACGAACACCCATAATAAATAAATGCGCTTAGAAAAATCCATTGGACTACCTAAGACTAAAACCAGCGACCTTCGGGTTAGAAGTCAAGGTATCTACCGTTTACGCCAACGGACTGTCCAATATAATATGTCTATACTAATATATAATATAATATATAATATTATAAAGAGGAAAACTTTGTTTGTTTGGTTGTAATGAATAGGCTCAAAAACTACTGGACCGTTTTTAAAAATTCTTTCACCATTCGAAAGCCACAGTATCCACGAGTAACATAGGCTAAATTTAATTTTGGAAAAAAATAGGGTTCCGTAAGATATTTGGGTTTTAGAAAAACAACGTTTGCAGGGTCAGCTAGTATGATATAAACACCCGTGCGAAACCGGGCGGGTTGCTAGTTATATTATGTATGTATTAGGCATAAAAATACAATCAATTATTAATTAAAACACTTTCTACTCAAAATGTCTTGAAATATAAGTAGAACCAAACTAGAGAATTCGATTGAAACATTGTATAATTTTATAGCATTACATGTAAAACTATATATTTTATTTTATTTCCTGAAATACGAACCTATTTTAATCGTATTCAGTACTTATTCAGTATATTATGTTTCTTTGAAGTGTCACACACTTTATATTTTTGTAAATTTTTAAACACAATCCAAAATGCCACCAATGCATAATTGGGTTAACAAATTCAATTCACTAATTTCGTCGTATCGATGGATCGAACCGTGGCTCAATTGGCAGAGCACCTGGACGTGTAATCCGGGGGGTGCGGGTTCGAGTCCCGTCGGTACGATGAAATTTTGGATTTTGTTTAACAATTTATTCAGTATACTTTATAGTAATAAAATTTACAATAACATTATAACCCTAATAATGTAATTAAGTAGTTAGTCTACTATAGACAGTTGAAGGCCGACCTTGACTTGGTAACGGGTTCAGTTCCCCTCGAAAGCGAAAGTTTTGTGGTTAAAGGGCTGAGAGTAGATGACGAGATGAATATAACCAGTACTTATTTTTGTTCTATTATATCATAGAAATTACTTTAACTATATTTCGTTTCGATCAAGTTGCATTGATGGTGGTCAGGAGAAGACTGCAACTGCAAATAAAACTTGATTGAAACGTCGAGATAAATAAAATTATGTTTTTAGCGCGATAAGTCTTAACGGACAAGCTTTCGGTATTCTTCCCAATGCAAACACTGGATAAGTTTGAGCAAAACTTTGCCTGCATTCTAGAACAAACTCAATTAGATTTTTGAAGTTATACTTCTTTTGGCGCGATAGAGAAAAATGATGAGAGTGAATTTTTACGATGCGCGCGCACACCGACACCTAAATTCTACACCTTGAAGTTAGTTCTAGGTGGCATGACTATGTTCAAGTTGTATATGTCATATTTAACGTCATATTTTTACGTTAATAAAACCTTTTTTATTTAAATAAAATATTTTTGATTAATTTTCATATTTATCGTTAATCACTACTGCATTTTAGTTATTTTTTTTCCATACGCCACAGAAGTATAACTTCTAACGCGTGTGCATAAGTAAACACACTCTTTTTTTTAGGGTTCCGTAGCCGAATGGCAAAAAACGGAACCCTTATAGATTCGCCATGTCTGTCTGTCTGTCTGTCTGTCTGTCTGTCCGTCCGTCCGTATGTCACAGCCATTTTATTCCGAAACTATTAGGACTACAGAATTGAAACTTGGTAGGTAGATGTATTCTGTAAACCGCTTTCCGATTTTTATACAAAAATACAAAACAAAATATAAAAGTTTAATGGCATCATACATGGAACTGGAACAAAAAAAATTTTTTTTCCTCAAACCTATACGTGTGGGGTATTTATGGATAGGTATTTAAAAATGACATTGAGGTTTCTAAAATCATTTTTTCTCAAAGCCAATTATTTCAAAGATAGGCGCGTCTAAAGTGGTAAAATGTGTGTCCCCCCCCCACTAACTTAGTTAGTAAGGGAGTGAAAAATCTAGAAAAAATATATTCTGTAGATCTCAATAAAAACTTTCAACGAAAATTGGTTTGAACGAGATACAGCCAGCAGTTGTTGAGATACAGCGACCGCAAGTATAACTTTGTTTTTCATACAAACACTATGAAAAACAAAGTTATTTTTGTAGTTGCGAAAAATCAAAGTTATATGAATTCTCTACTGTGTTACGGAACCCTACCAGTGTGAGTCCGACTTGCACTTGGCCAGTTTATTTTAACTTCCAAGCTGGCTTAAAATATTATATTGCTTATTTTTGTACTTTTAAAAGTTCATGTCACAAATTATAAAATACGTTTCATTGCTCAACCTATCAAAATCAAGTTTGGATTAACAAACCGATTTTTGTAATACTTGCATTAAAAATACATGTAGTGTAGTGAAACTTTGGTTATTGAAACTCTCATTTAAATATTGAAACACAAGGATTTTATCCGTAGGAGTTTTTAATTTTACCGAGGGGTTTTGAAGGTTTATAGTAACAAATTATGTTGCAATGCAAGACTGTAAATAAATTATGTAAAAAAATCTTGTTTATGTATAAAGGTTTTATTGAAAATAAAGATAATACTGATGTAGATAATGCACTAAAAACTAAAAAAAAAAATCAGTAGATCCTAGGTACCAGTCATCACACTACTCTCCTCATAAATCTGGGGCTTTTAAAAAAAATAAATATAGAAAAGAAAACAAGCATGCCATAATAATGAAAATAATACCTGATGGTAAGTGGTTACAGCCGCCTATTAATACCAGCAATACCAGAGGCAATACTGGTGCGTTGCCTGCTCTTTTGAAAGAGGAATCTGTTAACTCTCCTTTTGAAGCAACTCAGATCAACGTTCATTAATCAGACATAAAAATAAAATCATTGGGCACGTGAAACTTCTATCAAGTCAAACGTTATAGCAATATTAAATGATATTTTATATTTACTTAGGTTACGCTACGCCTCTAATATACGCCTACTGTATATAATCACGATTTTAATGTTTATAATCACGATTTTCCACACCCAAAAGTTATTACTGATATAATCCGTTCAACTAAAAAAAATGACAAATTTAAATTTAATAAGTACTTGAAAGTATAAATACGTGAATGACCAGCCTAACATTTTGCTAGTTGAGACTGTGGCACGTTTAATCTCAGTTTCCTGTGGAATAACATAACGGATGTGGTAACCATAAACTTTTGACAACGTAATAAACGCCAAGCAATGATAATTGTGTAGTATTGCTTTATATTAAAAGATTTTTCTTTTTATGTGTGATTTTTTATTTTTATTACGGGTTTCATTGAAACATAAAGGTACTTCACAAGTTAAAATGAAATGTATTATTGGTTTGTAGAACTCAGGACGTTTTTTTCGTCAGGTTATGATCATTGCAAAGACCTGCATTATTATTATTTATATATCTTATAGGCTAGCGATTGGCCACTATCTCACCTGTTGGTAAGTGATGATGCGGTCGATATATTATTTTAATTCAAAGTTTTGTATGCTAGCTGATAATTTTATACCTCAGAAATCTGTTATCATTACCATCATCATCATAATTAGCCGGTGTCAGTCCACTGCTGGACGTAGGCTTCTCCACAATACGCAATTATATAAATATAAATAAATTGTATAAAAATACAAACAAATAGTTATATAGATAATACAAATAATATAGTTTATAAAAACAGTTTATTTTTATTTTTATGGCAGATAGGCAAGCGATTGACCACAATATCATTTGATGTTAAGTGACGATACGATCGACGATGTAGCACGCCCACCTAGTAGATACTTGTTTACTCGCGATTTGAAGACCTCCGGGTTGCAGCTATTGGGAAACACAGACACTGGCAAGAAATCCATTCCTTGGCGGAACGTATGATAAAAGACGAAGCAAAACGCTTCGTGCCTCGATACTATATCATATTTAATTTATACAATTATCACCATATATTTACTGATTTTTTATTTTGTTTGATCTTCAGGGAGCAGTATCAAGGCATCAAGCCCCCAGTTCTCCGATCAGAGCTGGACTTCGACCCTGGCTCCAAGTACCACGTGCCAGCCAACATCCCATATATCAGGTTAGTTTTATATACAGTACAAACTTGTCTGTTATCTAAAATAATATCATAAAGAGGAAAGAGTAGTTTTTTTGTTTTTTTTTTGTGACAAAAAAAAACAAAAAAACTGATTTAACTCCAAAACTACTGGACCGATTTCAAATATTCGTTCACTAATGGAAAGTTACATTATCAGCAATTAACATGAGTTATACATTATCCCCGTATTATTACGGCAACGGGTACTACGCAGGTGAAACCGCGGGGCTCTACTAGCTTATAATATTTATAATCTATTTTGAAACACTTTATCAAACGGCTTCACACTCACGAATTACGATATTGACATTAACCTCGCAGTCTGATAAAAAATATTTGTCGTATCGATACTTCGCACCGTGGCTTAATTGGCAAAGCCCCGGAACATGTTATTCCGGAGGTTGCGGGTTCAAGTCCCGTCGGTACGATGAAATTTTGGATTGTGTTTAACAATTCACAAAAAATATTTGTTGAACATTACCCAGTAAAATATCTTAAATCAAATTCTGTGTTTATTGGAGAGGAATGTGATATATCACTTTAATTGGCCGAGTCTGACCGTGAAGAGGTTAAAGAAAAATGGAAGAACATCTTCGTTGCATATATAAAAAGGCGAGTTTGTGTAAAATTTACACAAAATTATAATTAAGGGTCAAGTAAGTATGCTTGATAAATAAAATGTACAGTTAAAATGCAGTTACAAAATGATTCAAACGATTGAACAAATGATTCAAACTTTTCGTCGATTTTTGAAGCATTAACACTATATGGCATATTACAAAGTGATTAACAGATAGCATCGACTGAAGGTACGGACACACCGCGGCGTCCTGCGATCTGCGGGCGCGATCTCAGTACATTTCAATTGTTTTCTGATCGCGTTTGGTGTGAACCAGTCGATACAATTACTACTGCGCTATCTGATCGCCGCCTATATCGCGCACGCAGGACGCTGCGGTGTGTTTGCACCTTAAATATGCCAGATTATTATGTGTTTATTGTAGTCTGCTCGTCTTTAGATTATTAAACGTATGGTTTATAGTCGCCGATCCACAGTACTCATTAGAGTGTAACCACATATTACCATTTTAGTTTTCATCCAATACTGAAGATACTTTATTCATAGTTTAAACATAAACATACATCAGCAAATCAAGACTGTCCAGTTTTCTATAACAATATTTAAATAAAGCTCCACTTATATAAGCACAAAATAAAATCCTCCATCGAGATTACATTATTAACTTTTACCGCACCCATAATTCTAAATACATACCAATGTTTTACACTAGATTGATACGATATACCCGACGTAGATTCTTACGTGTATAATTACGTAAAAGTTACCTAAGAGTTTCTTGACGATTCCACAATTATGTCGAGGAAGCTTCCATGCGTTCAGTGAGCCTATTTTATAGACTAGTTATGCTCTGAGACAAACTAGATCGTTTCGTAACTGACGCACTATTTTCTTTCACTTGATTCCTCACACTTCAAGACAAGCGAATCTATTTGTTAGTCTGTGGCGATTACTTACTCTACTATGGCATTTTGATGAGCTCGCTATACGATTATGCAAGTTTTTTGTAGAACAACGACCTGTGGGTAATTGAGATTATTTCTCGTAGTTCGTAGCGCGTTACATACCTACGTGTAAAAGATTTCAACGCGCTTCTGTCTACACAGAGCTTCGTGAACTACAATTAAGTGTGTGTAGCATCTCTATAAGAAGTGCATTGTCCCACTTAACAATAATAGAGCTAGTGTATACCTTTTCTTTGAGTAATAAAAACATGGTGACGAAACCGTGCGTGTATGTAATCCACGTCTAACTTTTATTATTCATGAAATCGACTAAAAGCGTGCGCTATTGGGAAATATTTTTATGTTTCTGTGTCAATTTGTTATGACACGAATTAATTGGTCTGCTTTAGTGTCTTTGGTTTGTTAATTTAGAGAAATTGTAGGTAATGCAAGCACTGAAGTTTTGTTTAAGCTTTTATAGGCATTTATTTTGTCTAGGGCACTCATTCAAGAATGTATCTTATTAGACTTATCGTAAAGTTAGTAATGGTTATTTCGCTGTTTGATTAGAGTCATTTAAACTCTCATGATTTATTTCTTCCTGGGAAGTAAGGAAATAAAACTGACCATAACAATAGTTATCACGAATTTTAATACTTTCTTTATTATTTACAATCACACGCCACACTAGTAGTAAAAACAATACTTATGACAAGATAACAGTTAAAACTAGGAATAGGAGAGATCAGTTCTGTTAATGGTGGTAGTGACCCTCGTGGCCCTCGAAACCATGAGATTCCTCCTGGTGGTACTCTTCTTGACCACCTTGCTCATGATGCTCCTCGTGATGGATCACAGGAACTGGGATCTTGACCGTGTAAGGAACATGTTTATCTACGTAGTGTGCGACGTGCTTTTCTATGGGGAATGGAACGGGCCTATCAACTGGAATATGAACTGGAATGGGGACCTTCTTTTCCACCGGGTAAGGTATCACCTTTTCGACCGGGTACGGGTGAGGCACGTGTACTTTAACGTGGTAAGGGACGGGCTTCTCGACGTGCACGGGGACTGGGTTATCGACATGAACTTTGACGGGGTATGGTACTTCTTTCTCAACGGGGTAAGGTACGGGCTTTTCAACATGGACTGGAACTGGCTTCTCCACGTGAACTGGAACCGGGTGGTCAACTTCTACCGGTACTGGGTAGTGGATGGTCTTCTCGACCGGGTAAGGTACGTACACCTTCACTGGAACCTTCACCGGGAACGGTACCTTCTTCTCGACTGGATACGGGTGAGGCACGGGTACTTTGACGGGTACTGGGATGTGTTTCTCGACTGGGTAGGGGACGTGCTCGTAGACCTTGACTGGAACGGGGTTGTCGACATGGACTTTAACTGGGACCGCCACGTGTTTAGTTACAGGGTAAGGCTTGGGGATGTACTCCGGCACTTTGATGGTTTCTTTAACTGGGAAGTGGATAGTTTTGACGACGGGGTACGGATGCGGCACGGGGACCTTAACAGGGTACGGGACTCGCTTCTCAACTGGAACATGGATTTTCTTTTCAACTGGATATGGCACTGGCACTTTCTTTATGATTGTGATAGTTTTGTGGTGTTCCACGTGATGGTGACCATGATCGCCTTCGCTTCCATGTTGTGATCCTCCAAATCCACCATCACCATGACTAAAACCGCCATTTCCACCTAAATCGCTATGGCCTTCAAAGTCCCCATGGCCTCCGAAGTCTCCTTGGCCCCCGAAGTCTCCATGGCCTCCAAAGTCTCCGTAGTACTCCGATAAACCTCTTTTGTCCTGTTTCTTTTCCTTGACTGGTTTTTCTTCAGCCTTGTTGTTCTTCTCAGCCTTTTCCTCTGCCGTGGCCAGGCTTATAGCCACGGCCAGGACCAAGGAAGATCTCTGAAAATAAAAGAAAAAATATTTAAAACTAGCCAAACATATTAATCATATAGATATGTAAAGAAAGACGCATAAAACTAGATGCGTAAAACGTAGTATTATTAAAGTATATATTTTTCATTTCTCAAGGAAGTAAAAAAAAAAAATTGTTAACAAAAAAAACACATCACTTTTAATTACACACTAGGACACAATTAATAACACACTATAATTCAAATTAGATTGTTATCACTGATCACTGACACATCACTTCACTGTTCTTAATTTAAAATCACTTTTTATTTATTTATTTTTTTAATACTAACCAATAGCTTCATATCGCTTCGCTTGTTGTTCAGCGAATGTAACGCTGGAGTGTGGAGCTAACACGTCGCAGTCTGGTTTTATACTGAGTGCAAGTAGTTAGAAACACGTGTTGCAAACGCTTTCGCCCGGCTTTCGATCTTAATTTTTTCCCGAAGATGTGCCATTTTCAATGTCAAAGTTTTTAGGGCATGTAAGTGCAACGTGTGTTACAAAAGTTCTATTTGCTCAATATTTAAAAGCTTTCATGGCGATATAACCAGTTACTAAGCTGATTTCTTATCGCTCTAGAAACAGTGGTCGTTTTTGTTTGATCGACAAGTTATTATGTATGAACTCGAAACCGATTATTTTATATAGGTAAAGCTCTTTTTTTAGAAAATATTTTGTGAATGATGATAAGCACACTACACTATAATATATAAACAAAACTAGCTATGCCCCACGGCTTCGCCCGCGTTGAGAGGTATCCTATAGCCTAATCCATAGTACAGGCTATCCCTGTACAAAATTTCAGCTAAATCAGTTCAGCCGTTTGACCGTGAAGAAGTGCCAAACAAATAAACAAACTGACTTTCGCATTTATAATATTGGTGTTGATGTTACTTGCAGAATGTCTCGAAGAATCGCTATTTAGTGATATTAACTAAGAAGATTTTGTCTAATGAAATAGATCTTCAGCTAAATAATTACTAAGTGTGTATGTATATCTTTCATTTATGGGCAATTGATTCCATTAAATTTGATACTCTGTAAGAGAATCGTGGTACATCGTGTTGTTTAGATCAAAGAAAAAGTAACTTAAAGGGGTTAACAAGACTACTAGTGATGTGCAACCCATATAGCTAGTAAGCTTAAAAAAAAACAAATAAACTGGCCAAGTGCAAGTCGGACTCGTAGGGTTCCGTACCACACTACAGTATTTTATAAGATTGAGCAAAAATACCACTATCATTTTTCGCCAGCAAAAAATAATAATTAATAAACATTTTATTTCTTATAACGCCATCTAACGTCTAACAAAGTTGTTAGGGATAGACATTTCGATATAACGCCATCTATGGGACATTTACGTAACTAAGCGTTCATAGATGGCGTGAAATGCCGAAAAAAACACGTTTCTTGTATGGGGACCCTCTATTATTTTTAACGTTATTCTGTTTTTAGTATTTGTTGTTATAGCGGCAACAGAAATACATCATCTGTGAAAATTTCAACTGTCTAACTATCACGGTTCATGAGATACAGCCTGGTGACAGACGGACAGACAGACAGACAGACAGACAGACGGACAGCGGAGTCTTAGTAATAGGGTCCCGTTTTACCCTTTGGGTACGGAACCCTAAAAATCGACGCATGTAAAATGCATGTATTTTACTTGACTATTTTAATATCATATTATTTTTCTCCATAACAGGAAATAAATTTATAATTTATGTTAATATTATTATTATATTATCAGATAGTCTCTGACATTAAACTTTCTCAATTATTTAATTTTTGAACCGACTTCAAGAAAGAAGGAAGAAAATAATATCGAATTGTTCTCAATTTGACTGTATATTTTTATGTATGTTATCTCAGGACTCCGTTATTTAATAACCGATTTAAAAAATCTTGTTTTTTTTTTTAGAGAATATACATTCCGTTTGGTTCCATTGTAATTTCATCGAGATCTGATGAATATCTCCAGAGATTTGGAGATAAATACCTTACATTTGGTAACTAAATGGGAATTTAAAGTCGTTTTTTTTATTTTGTAAAAAATCTTTAGTTATTGTCTAATAAAAATAAAAAACTTATAATTAAAAAAAATGAACGAATGAATAATAAATGAGTTAGAGGTAATATATCTGTAACAGTTCATCAAGCAAAGGTCATATAAAATTAAATATATTAAACAAAGTTCCAATACATTTTTATCAATAATTTACCCAACACCTTACAAAACGAGATATTGGACACGATAATGATACACTCATACATTTTCATTAGCAATCTTATGATCTATAAAAATGTCACAGCATGCATAAGTATATCTTACGACATATATATGCATTTTAGTATAAAGGTCTGCTTTCGACAAATTTAGATCTTACTATAATTTAACGAACACGAGGTCTTTTGTACATTTAACAGTTAGCAATTAACTATTATTTTACGAGTAACGATTATATGCAGTTACATGTGAAACCAATATTACCGATTAAACGTTATTTATAGAGCTTTCACTAACTTTGACACAGATTGACGCGACCTTCTGATAAAATAACTGATGGATTCATTGATAGTTTATTATTGAGAATTTGCATGTCAAATAACGTAATATAATTTTGCTTAGAACTTATCGTCATATGCCTAAAAATCTGTGTATAGGTAAGTAAGTATGATTATGTTAGTTTAGGTACTTAAATCTTATTGTTATTATTTTCATTTTCATTTCATTTAAGCGCGCTCTGCTGTAAGCTGCGATCCTTTCCACACGAAGGTTGTCTGGAAGAGATCGCTATTAGCGATACGTTCACCTATTGTAAAACTTTAGATGTAGGCTGTATAAGTTATATGTGTCTGTATCTTCAATGTTGCAATAAAGTGTTTATCTATCTATTCTGAGCACACACAATTATGTATATGTAAATTTAAGTAATTGTTTTTTTTTTCATAATAAAAGGCAATTTGGAGTTAGTAACATTTTAGCATAATCGAATGGATTCTTGATATAATCAATATAAAGACTCAATAGTATAGTATATATATATATATATATATATATATATATATTATTCCCCGATTGTTATGTCCCGACTGTTAAAGTCTCTATATTCCATATAACAATGTATAATTTATTTTATGAGTGTATCGACCGAGAAAGAATTTAAATGGTATAGTTTTTTGATATCCCTAAACAGAAGTCTAAACTACTAGACTTACTTGTTTTTTCTTTTCAGTTCGTTTTTTAACACTTCACTTTTTGCGCAGTCGGGGTTTTTGATTTTTTAATTTAATGTTTTATTTTACACTTTTTAGTTAAGTAAAGGACGGCAAATTCCGTACTATTAAACGACTATACCAAAAGGAAGAGGTTGTTTATTACCTCAGAACTCCATCAATTCTTAACCGATTTGGAAAATTCTTTTTTTGTTTGAGTTAATATGATTTTCGTTTGGTCTCATTGTAATTTAATTGAGATCTTATAAGTAACTTCAGAGATAAGCGCCGCAAACTTGTTACTGAAAGTGACTAACGCGGCATGTAAATTCGTTTTTTTTTTTCAATTTGTACGATCATAAATTATTTGTTATAAATATATTTTGAATCTCCATTTTAAGACCTTTAATTCGATACCCCACTCGATAGGTATGGAACAGACTGATATTAAGCTACTTATACTATAGGTAATATATATACAATGGGTGGTCTTATCGCTCAAAGCGATCTCTACCGGACAACAAATGGCAAAGCTGCAAGGCGTAACACATTTTACTTGCTTCGTACATTTTAAAGATAGGCGGCAAAACAGAACCAATCAACAATTTCATAGTTTGTTAGAGTGCATAATGAGATAATCACACATTAAATAATACTATTTTTAATGCGTGGTTACCACGTTATATTCTTACTTATTATGTTATGTCACTTTGTCTGAATGATGGATATTTGAATAAATTACCGTTGAAACTACCTTTTTAGGGTTCCGTAGCCGAATGGCAAAAAACGGAACCCTTATAGATTCACCATGTCTGTCTGTCTGTCTGTCCGTCCGTATGTCACAGCCATTTTATTCCGAAACTATTACGACTACAGAATTGAAACTTGGTAGGTAGATGTATTCTGTAAACCGCTTTCCGATTTTTATACAAAAATAAAAAATATAAAAGTTTAAGGGGGGCATCCCATACATGGAACTGAAACAAACAAAAAATTTTTTCGTCAAACCTATATGTGTGGTGTATTTATAGATAGGTCTTTAAAAATGACATTGAGGTTTCTAGAAACATTTTTTCTCAAAGTCAATCATTTGAAAGATAGGCGTGTCTAAAGTGGTAAAATGTGTGTCCCCCCCCCCCCCCCCCTATAACTTCTAAAGTAAGGGAGTGAAAAATCTAGAAAAAATATATACTGTAGATCTTAATAAAAACTTTCAACGAAAATTGGTTTGAACCGCAAGTATAACTTTGTTTTTCATACAAACACGATGAAAAACAAAGTTAATTTTGTAGTTGCGAAAAATCATAGTTATGGAATACTTAACGGTGTTACGGAACCCTACGAGTGCGAGTCCGACTTGCACTTGGCCAGTTTATTTTATGTGATCAAGTATCACAATTACATATATTATTATAGATTAACACAATATGATGACTATAATGATAATATTACGTTTTGATAGCCTTAAGATTCTCTAAACATTACTTTTAAGCTTTTAAATAATTAAATGCTTAACAATAACTCAATAGACATGTTTATGTTTTATAAAAGCCAAAAATGTAAACTGTTAGGTAATTTGATGCTAAAATTAGTATTTTTTATTGATGAATAGTAATTTATCTTAATCGCATCGTCACTTATCATCACATCAAGATAAATAATTTACAAACGCTCAAGATTAAAAAACATGTTATGGTTCTCCCACTCTACATAATTTGGGATGCTTGGGATTTTTTATAGACAGAAAATCATTTGAATACTGTCTCAATGCTTGAAGGTCTCAGCTGATGTTAAGCGATGATGCGGTCTAAGATGGGATCGTGGCTGCTTGGAAATTAAAGATACAATGAGATGATGCGAGATAATGATCAATGAAAATATAAAAAATCATAATGATTCTAAAGATCAGGTGATCAAAGTGATAAAAAATGTTACTGAAATTCTTGCAACTTTTTGTCTGTTTTTTTTTTACTATATATCGATCTACTTGTCTCGTCACTTGATCTCATAAAAACATTGTTTGTAGTACAGATACACAACACCTCATAAATTCTAACATCTCTATTTTACATTCAATTGCCGTTAAAGTGGTCAATAAAATACCAATAGAATAACAAGAAGTGCTTCAAACGTGCAAGAGCAACTTGAGTTCGTTTCAACAAAAATAAACAACAGATTAGAGAGAACAAATGATACAAGATTTGTACTTTAATAAATTAACCAATAAAATAGGGTTCTACTATTAAAATACATTAAAAGCTATGTATAATTTATACTAAGAAGCGAAACTGGTGTTGATAAATAATTAATAACAGAATTAATTTAGCGTTTTCAAATGAACTAAAATGACATACGAAATTGTAACTGAAAATACTGAGCCTTTCAAAATTTTAACAGAATAATTTATTACAGGAAGTACTGTAAACTTACTACGTCGCCTAATATATAAGTGAAGAAAATATTAATAAATTTGATTGTATCAGTGAAAATTTTCATAATAATATACTGTTAAAGTAACTATGAGAGATATTGTTATAGAAAAAAAAAAAAGATTATTATAACATGTTTACAAAATTATAGAACAAAAAATATAAACTTTAACAAAAGACAAACGATCTATATTCCAGAACATGCCTTTGTTTTTAATAAGGTTTTTTTGTAGCCAATCAAAGCGTTAAAGCCGCAATACAGTTTGGAATCTTTATTGCGGCGGCTTAGGTTAAGTCGTAGATAGGTAATCGCTATTTGATCAACCGATTAAATTGTTGTTGCTACTGTAGTAGTTCTAGAGGCGGTTTAGTAGAGCAGTTGCCGTCATTTAAGGAAGGTAGGCTCTTCATGGCATAATTTAGCTATTTATTTATGTAAGAGTTTCCTAATACTAAAACTTCCTGTAAAGTGTTGAATGAACTCTTTGGCTAGGTTATCTATAGTATAAATAATAATTTCAGTGCGTTTCAACAACTAAAAAAAGACTATGAACGCCGCGCTAGACATTTTCAGTATCAAGTTTGAGTTGTTTATATCCATATCTCTGGAGATACTCTGATGAGTATCTCCAGAGATATGGATATAAACAACATATGGTACATTTATCGAGACTTGATAGTCTCGATAAATGTACCATTAGAATTACCATAGGATTATACTCTTTTGCTTACAAATTTTTGAAAATTGGTCATCAATTGACAGAAAAATCTAGAGGTGAACTACCAAGTAAATACTTACCAAAAACTACATATAGACGAACTGAGAACGTCCGTTTTGAATTTAGTTAAATAGTATGATATAATATTTATTTGACTATAGTGATTAATTAAAAATTAATTTATTAATAAATTAAACAAAAAAAAATTATATTATAGTCAATTATCTGATGTCATTCTGTCTAATAGAATTCGTCCGCTTTTGATTAACAAATAGAGCCTACTGACTTAGTAATGAAAGTGATTGACCAAAAATCGGACCGAATTATATTTTTTCAACTTGACTTCTAAAAAGGACGTACTCAATTCGTCTGATGTTTTTTTTTGTATGTTACGCGATTACTCCGTCAATTGTGAACCGATTTGAATGATTCTTTTTGCAATCGGTAGGGTTAGTTTTCAAAGCATCGAATTTCACTATAATTTCATTGAGATCTGATAAGTATCTCCAGATATATGACGATAATCGTCTCAAACTTGCTACTGAAGTTGACTCGCGGGGCATTGAAGTCGGTTGTTTTAGTTTTTAAACTATCTTAATTATATAATAAACTATCTTTTTTTTATATTACGCTTTTATTAGCTTCACTCGAAACAAACGAACAGCAAACAATGTAATGAAATATTTCAAATTTAACTTACTTCTAATTATCGTATTGATATAATATGTATGTATCGGTTGATATGTATTGGTTGATAATTCGGATGACAATCCATCCTATTCTAGGCCTAGCGTGCTATCATCCTCGACCGCATCATCACTTACCAACAGGTTAGATAGTGGTCAAACGCTAGCCTACGTACTGTATGTTTACCGATTACTCAAAGATGCCAGAACCGATTTGGAAAATTCTTTTTTTGTTTCAAAGGGGGTACCCTTTGAAACAAAAAAAGAATTTTCCCTGGTGGTCCCATTTAAATTTTAACGAAATCAGCCGAGCCGTTTTCAATATATCAACATTTTGTAATACGACGCATTTACTTATCTCGATGACTTACTACTAACTACTGGCACAGATTATTAGTTACTACGTCTACTGGCGGCTACTTTGACTAGCGAGACATTAGAAGTCGGTTCTTTTAGTTTTTTAAACGATCTTAAATTATTGAAATAATTATTCAATAAGCCTGTCTATACAGCAAAACAGTAGTATGCACAGTTAATGTAATTCAAGGCATTACTGACCATACAGTATAGAATCCATTTCCTAATTCTTGTATTACCTTCCTTGCATCATTGCATCTCATAACCAGTTGAATAATCTCCATTCAAAGCGATATGTTATTACAATTAATGTGACCATTAAATTATACTGCAATAAAAATACCGTACAGTCGTTCATCGAGTTTTGTACTAATTGGATCACGCAGTTTTTAGGGTTCCGTACCCAAAGGGTAAAACGGGACCCTATTGCTAAGACTCCGCTGTCCGTCTGTCTGTCTGTCTGTCTGTCCATCTGTCACCAGGCTATAGCTCATTAACCGTGATAGTTAGACAGTTGAATTTTTTACAGATGGTGTATTTCTGTTGCCGCTAGAACAACAAATACTAAAAACAAAATAAAGTTAAAAATTAAAGGGGGTCCTCATACAAAAAACGTGTTTTTAAACGCCATCTATCTAATTAGTTTCGGCAAAATGACATAGATGGCGCTAGTAAATAAGCCCCCGTCTTTCTAGATCGCGACCAAACCAAATATTCTTGGTAATATCAATTAATCAAATATATAAGGTTGAAACTCTGTTATGTTTCGTATTGTACGGAACCCTCCCTAAGTGTGCAATAAGAGACGCGATGCTGACTCGCACTTGGCCAGTTTTATTTACTATAACATTTCAATTATTATTATATACTTAGTCACTGTTTTATGTTATTCACTTTATTTATTTTTTTTTTTTTTTTTTTTGCATTACTGATTTAAGTGAGATACGTGTTAGCATGGTAATATTATAATAGTGTTAGGTTAAATTGATAGTGATTCTCTTTTTAATGCATGTTTTAAACCATGGATGTGTAATCTATATCGGTAAGTTACTTTTTTTACCCACTTTTCAACGGAATTGCTGTACCCGTGGAGTGAGGGCCTGGTGACCTGTAATACAGGTTTTAAATAACCTACATCAGGCACCGGCTCTTCACAAAATTGGTTGCATCCAATTCTTGCCACTAAATATTAGACTACTGTTATGATACTCAACCATTGTGAAGAGAAATAAACGTATATTATTATTATTATTATTATAATTATTAGCCTCTGCGGCCTAAACTTTGATCTAGGTTTACGTGCTTTCTGTAAAATTAACGTGAATTAACGATAGTAGGTGTCACGGGAGTACCCGTATTTGTAAGTGACATCTTAACTAAACAAGATACTAGTTGCTTTATTGGTGACCAGTGCGTTCGATTCGTACAGGATAAGTGTAAAGCCCTGTTTTTAGAGATTGTTGGCAACCCTCAAGGTGTCTGACATGGCCTACGATAGATGTAACTAGAACAAACAACCGCGTGTCATCTTAGCGCTACATTGGTACCTAAAAAATCGCACTAGTAGGGTTCCGTACCACACTACAGTATTTTATAAGATCGAGCAAAAAATACCACTATTATTTTTCGCCAGCAAAAAATAATAATTAATAAACATTTTATTTCTTATATCGCCATCTGACGTCTAACAAAGGTGTTAGGGATCGACATTTCAATATAACGCCATCTACAGGACGTTTACCAAACTAAGCGTTCATAGATGGTGCGAAATGCCAAAAAAACACGTTTCTTGTGGGGACCCTCAACTATTTTTAACTTTATTCTGTTTTTAGTATTTGTTGTTATAGCGGCAACAGAAATACATCATCTGTGAAAATTTCAACTGTCTAACTATCACGGTTCACGAGATAACAGCCTGATGACAGACGGACAGACAGACAGACAGACAGAAAAACAGAGTCTTAGTAATAGGGTCCCGTTTACCCTTTGGGTACGGAACCCTAAAAATAGGCTTCAGCTTTGTTGCGAATCATCCCCTGAGAAATGTTAAGTTTAAGAATTTCCATAGGTGGTAGGAGCTTTACGTCGATGTTCCGCCTGAATTGATACCAAAAAGTAGTATACCATCTCAAGGAAAAAGCTGCCACCATAACCTTACTTAGTTACTTAATTAGTTTTAGTTAAGGCGGCAATAGCCCAATGGATAGGGTGTCGGACTGACAATCGAGCGGTCCTGAGTTTGAATCCCACCCCACCCATTGCACTATTGACGTGAACCCACTCCAGACACAAGCATATTTAGCTTAGTTGGAGGGGTTAACAAGAATACTAGTAATGTGCAACCCACATTGCGAGTAATCTTTATATTTAAAAATAAAAAAAAATAAATAAAATAAGTTCCGGCAGCACAGCCCTTGAGATTGGATTCTATGACCAGCGACCAATATGATCACCACTTTCGGTCACATCATCGCTTACTACTAAGTGAGGTAATGGTCAAACGGTAGCCTATTGGATATAAAAAAATCAATTGGAGTAATTGCTCAGGTTTTATCCTACTGCCGTCAAAAACTTACAAGGAAGCACGATTCAATCTTAGACCGCATCATCACATAACATCAAGTGAGAAAGTAACCAAGTATTTGCCTGGTAGCAAGTTAAAAAAATCTCGTATCTGCAAGCTACTCATCAATCCTATCAAACGTTGAAGTCTATAATTATCGACGCAACGTAAATCAAGTTTTATATGTAATGTTGAGTTTAACCAGTTTGCATGTGATGTAAAGATTGATGACGATGATAAATCTATGAATATTTTGTTGAACGAGATGAACAATGTTGCAATACCTGCAATTCAGTATACGTATCTTACTTTTTTCTTGAGATAGTGTAATAGCACAGTACATAATAAAAATTAATTTACTGAGGTGATAGATCGGTAAAGTTAGTCTAGTGTAGAAGTTTGATGATTGTTATCATCATCATCATCAGTCTATCTCTGCCCACTGCTGGACGTAGGCCTCACTTATGGCATGCCACTGAGCTCGATCTTCAGCACGTTGTTTCCAGCCGCTGCCAACTGGCAGATGATATACGCAAGCTAACTAGCTTGCGTATATCATCGCTCCATCTAGAGGCCTACGTCCAGCAGTGGACTGACACCGGCTAATTATGATAATAGAAAGAAAGAAAGAAAATCGTTTATTTGGCAAATACTCACATGATAACAAATTTCACTAAATATTATAATAATGTAAAACATAAAAAAACAAGAACATAAAACAGATAAAAGTGATAAAAATGAGGTGAGGTGCCAAAAAGGCTTAACTCAGCACATATGTCTGGGGTTACACGCCTAGACGCTGGTTTTCAGCTAAGCCTGCGGGTGATGGACTAGCGCGAAAATATATATATTTTTAATTAAATTTAAATATTACATATAATGTAATATAAAAAATATACAATACATATTGGTAAATTAAAATATATATATATGCATACAATATATATACAGTTTTAAACAATATTAACTTCTTAACTAATTACAAAAGAAAGAAAAATAAAAAAATAAATACATATGAATGCTGGATACAAATGCAATATATAATCTATGGTTTATGGCAAGATGTATGATTATGATAAAATTAATTATGATATTAAAATATGATATTAAACTATTATAGAAGCTGGTTATGACTTTATATAGGTAGTTTATAACATTAATTTAATAAAATTTCACACAAATTCAACACAACAACGAATTATGTATTATGTTTCTATGAAGTGTCTCACACTTTATATATATATATATATATATTTTTTTTTTTTTTCGACGGGTTCGAGTCCCGTCGGTACGATGAAATTTTGGATTGTGTTTAACAATTTACAAAAAAAAAACGAATTATGATTTAATTTACTAATGAACATAAATTAATGTTATAGCAGTAACACTTTTCGTAACGTACTGTATTCAGACTCTTACTAAACACTTCTAAGTTTATGCACATTTTGTTTCTTTTGTTTGAATTTGCAAATTAACACATAGTTAACATGCAGGCTATGTCTAGATCTAGTTACCTAAATAAGTGTTAAGTTACTTACGACTACGTAATGCCTACGAGTAGTTTACATAATAGAGATCACAATTATAAACTTTGATATAGGAATTACGATGATTAAAATATTGCATGAGGATAATTATTGCCAGAGAATGAGGTCGCTTTCAATTCTTGATCCTTTTACAAATCCGGCATTGGCTTTGGTGGATGCGAGCTTTTGGCCAATGGCGTGCGCTTTGATTTATACCATTGAATAGTAAATAACAAGTCATTTGATACATTTTTAAATCTTATATAGGCTAGCCTTTGACCACTATCTCGCCTGGTGGAAAGCGATGATGTGGTCGAAGATGGTGAATACGCTAGGCCTAGAATACTTTGACTCTTAAAATACTGTTTGATGCCGGAACACCTTAAGGTTACGACGGCAGATTTTCTTGTTGATTATGGTAAGCTTGAGAGCCAGTTCCCATTCTAGGCCTAGCGTGCTAACCATCTTCGACTGCATCATCACTACCAACAGGTGAGATAGAGGTCAAACGCTAGCCTATAAGATATAAATAAAACTGGCTAAGTGCGAGTCAGCATCCCGTCTCTTATCGCACACTTAGGGAGGGTTCCGTACAATACGAAACATATCAGAGTTTCAACCTCATATATTTGATTAATTGATATTACCAAGAATATTTGGATTGTTCGCGGTCTAGAAAGACGGGGCTCGTTTACTAGCGCCATCTATGTCATTTTGCGGAAACTAATTAGATAGATGGCGTTTAAAAACACGTTCTTTGTATGGGGACCCCCTTTAATTTTTAACTTTATTCTGTTTTTAGTATTTGTTGTTCTAGCGGCAACAGAAATACACCATCTGTGAAAATTTCAACTGTCTAACTATCACGGTTAATGAGCTATAGGTGACAGACGGACAGACAGACAGACAGACAGACAGACAGACAGACAGACAGACAGACAGACAGACGGACAGCGGAGTCTTAGTAATAGGGTCCCGTTTTACCCTTTGGGTACGGAACCCTAAAAAAGCTACTTTTTGGCGGCAAGTCAGGCGGAACATCGATTTAATATGCTCCCCATATTTGTGGACATCGATTTAATATGCCTATGGTGTACCACATTTGTTCCCACAGCTGGGTATAGGCTCTCCAATTAATCCTATCGTATCTTCAGTTAATTAAAAATGTAGTACAATAACACGGCCCCTAATTATGCGTAGCTAGAAGGCACAATCAGTGATGGGACGCAACACGTTTCATAAATGTTAATAACAGCAATAGACTCACATTAGCGATTTACCTAAGAGCTCGATTGAATTGCTCCCCAGGGCTGGGGTGCGGTTATACTTACAGCGATTTGAGATTTATATGAGATGAGGTAACTGAATAAGCACAACACTTGTTCTTGGTGATTAAGAATGCCTTAAATTATGGCACATAAAATTCCTAGAGACAATAATACAATAAGAAGAAGCTTATTACTTATTATTAATAAAGTAGCTTGAAGTAACTTACGACCGTCAAGGAGATCTACCGCAAAGAAATAACCGCAGAGCCTTAGGTCTACGGTATCCATGAGTAATTCCCCCTCCCGCGGAAAAAAAACCCTTACGGTGTTCCGGTAGCACACACCCCTTGAGAGTCAGAGTATTCTAGGCCTAGTGTGTTTATCATCTTTGCACATCATCGCTATGACAACTATAGAAGTTGCTAATAACGTTTTGTATTTCTGAACGCTTTTGAGCTTCATCGGATATAGTAAATAAATAATTTTCGCGATAACCTAAATAACTATAAAAAACATTAAATTAAAAAATCAAAAAACCCGACTGCGCAAAAAGTGAAGTGTTAAAAAACGAACTGAAAAGAAAAAAACAAGTAAGTCTAGTAGTTTAGACTTCTGTTTAGGGATATCAAAAAACTATACCATTTAAATTCTTTCTCGGTCGATACACTCATAAAATAAATTATACATTGTTATATGGAATATAGAGACTTTAACAGTCGGGACATATTAATGGCTTAACGAATGGGGATTAATGAAAAAGATAAGAATTTGAATGGTATAGTTTTTTGATATCCCTAAACAGAAGTCTAAACTACTAGACTTACTTGTTTTTTTCTTTTCAGTTCGTTTTTTAACACTTCACTTTTTGCGCAGTCGGGTTTTTTGATTTTATAATTTAATGTTTTATTTTACACTTTTTAGTTAAGTAAAGGACGGCAAATTCCGTAATCTGAACAAAAAAAACGAAATGCGTGAAATAGATAGGGTATTGCTTTTTAAGCTTACTTACTTACAGTTGTACTATTAAATGACTATACCAAAAGGAAGAGGTTGTTTGTTACCTCAGAACTCCATCAATTCTTAACCGATTTGGAAAATTCTTTTTTTGTTTGAGTTAATATGATTTTCGTTTGGTCTCATTGTAATTTTATTGAGATCTGATAAGTAACTTCAGAGATAAGCACCGCAAACTTGTTACTAAAAGTGACTAACGCGGCATGTAAAATCGTTTTTTTTTTCGATTTGTACGATCATACATTATTTGTTATAAATATATTTTGAATCTCCATTTTAAGACCTTAAATTCGATACCCCGATAGGTTTTGAAAAAAAAAAATTTTTTGAATCCCAAATTTTGGCGTCTGAAATCCGCCATTTTGAATTTTTCATTTTTTTATGTTTTTGTTGACACTCGCGCTATCATGGCGAATCTATTGACGTGCCAATTATCAAAATCAGCCCACGCGTTTGGTCTCTAGTGTGCCACAAAGGAACAAACATACATACATACATATATAGACTGATAAACACATTACCTCTCCTTTGCGTCGCGCAGTCGGGTAAAAATAAGATGATAGACTATGTGACTATGTATATGTATATATATTATCTTTAAAAAAACTTAACTATGATTATTATATTAAACGTTTAAACCGAGTTCAAACCGCCGTGCACCAATGGATTTTTCCATCGAAAAATGTATGTGCGCTCTTCACAGTGGCCCTCCGGTGAAGGAAAAACATCGTTAAAAAACCAACAACCTCCGCATGGTGGTGGGACACTATCTGGTGTCCGCCTGGCCAGCTACCACCCTCAAGTTAGAAAATCTGTCACGAAACATCTAATGTGTTCCGGCAGCTATCCGTGAGAGCCAGTTCCCATTCTAGGCCTAGCGTGCTTACCATCTTCGACCGCATCATCACTTACCAACAGGTGAGATAGTGGTCAAACGCTAGCCTATAACGTATAAAAAGAAAAAAAAAAAAAAAACCGCTGTGACTGGCACCACACTAGGTGCAACAAACTGCGCTTGCACAACCTTTCGCTATAATTCCGCATTCGAGAGAATAGTCTCGATTTCTGTGGATATCTGAAGTACTCCACTTAAGTGGACGTAAATCAATACTGGAATTGTTTCCTTTTGTTTCAAACAATCTAATCTTAGGATTTATGTCAACTCACGAGTTGTTACTTTGCCCAGAAGATATAGAATACGATATCGATTCAGTAAGTTCTAGTTCTTCAATAAAATAAAATGATTTTTTACCTGACTGTGCCAGAATGAGGGTATTTTTTAACCGAATTCGTCAGAATCTTTTTTTTTAGGTATGTTCACCGATTACTCGAAGATGCCAGAACCGATTTGGAAAATTCTTTTTTGTTTCAAAGGGTACCCTTCCTAGGTAGTCTCATTTAAATTTGAACGAAATCGGCAGAGCCGTGTTTAAAATATCTACATTTGTATTACGACGCATTTACTTATCTCGACGACTTACTCGTACTACTAACTACTGGCACAGATTATATAATAGTAACTTCGTCTACTGGCTACTTTGACTAGCGCGACGTTTGAAGTCGGTTCTTTTAGTTTTATAAACGATCTTAAATTATATATCTTATAGGCTAGCGTTTGACTATCCTTCATCTATCACGATCTCGCCTGGCGGCAAGCGATGATGTGGTCGATGATGATGAACACGCTAGGCCTATCGAGTTGGAAATCAAATAAAAGGTTTATTAATTGGATTACACAAATATATATACCTCTTCGAAAATTGTAAAGAAATCTGGCCTAATCTGTTCAACGCGTCAACCTTATATATTTTATGATTTCAACTGACATTAGCTGACATGTAACATGTTGCACTGACCCTAAAAAGTTTGAGTCCAACCTTGGATATGTTAGGGTACGACCACACCGTGGCGTACTGCGTGCGCGATCTTGGCGGCGATCAGCTAGGCTATACTGTAAGCTATCTCGACAGCGGAATCCGCGGTGAGTTTCAAATTTCGTACTACGAAATTCAATCGTATCGCGTTCGTAATACGGTTGAATTTCGTAGTACGAAATTCGAACCTCACCGCGGATTCCGCTGTCGAGATAGCTTACAGAATAGCCTAGCAGATAGTGCGGTAGTATTTGTACCGACTGATTCACACCAAACGCGATCTACGACGATCAGAAAACGATTGAAAATCGATCGCAAACGCGCACGCGGACGCAGGACTCCGCGGTGTGGTCGTACCTTCACCATTTAAAATATAAATTATACTTTACTTTAAAATTTAAGACGATCCTCCACTTATCAATGTACAATCGTACTGTAGCTTAGTTGATTACAGCGCCTGGCCTGGGCATGTTTCCTTGGAAGCGCAGGTTCGAATCCCGTCGGTGCGATGAAATTTTGTATTGTGTGTATCAATGTACAGTCTGATTGATATCTTTGAATGAAACCATTCAAATGAGCCTAAACACTTTTTAATTAATAATTTTTACCCACGACGGAACGGAGACTGTATATGCGTTTGGGGTGAGAGGATGTTTGTTTGTTTGTGCAAATCCATGTTGCCATTTTTCTCCAAAACGACCAGTCCGATTTTGATGCAGTTTTTAGTTATGGGTACGTGTTTGATTGATGCATGTTCTTAAATAGGTGTTACGGTGTCAACTCATCAGGGGGCGTTGCAGTAAACATTTGTTTGTGTAAATCCATGTTGACATTTTTCTCCAAAACTAGTTCGATTTCGTCTTTAAACGGTTTGTAATTAATCAGTGGTGGTTCTTAGATAGATGTTATGACGTTAATTTTCTAAAGGGCATTGTCGTGGGTGTTTATTCAAAATTTTAATTTTGTTACTTGTTATTAATCAAAACTGAGAAGACTCTAGATAAAAACACCAAACTAAATCAAAATCATGTTTCAGCGCTACGATGCTACAGACATACACATATACAGATTCACACGTCAAACTTATAACACCCTTTCTTTTTGCGTCGGGGGTTAATAAAGCAAAATTGAAAACAAAGTGAATTTATGGTATGCGGAGATATGATAAAATATTGTATCATCGACGCTGCAGCAGCGGTCAAGGCAAACAGTTTTACGGTCCGTGAAACATAAATAACATCAAATTCGTTTCTAGTTTATTTTGAAATGTGTTCTTGATCTTCAGAACTCGTTGTAAAACGTTCACCTAACCAGCATTAAAATTGGTTATATAATAGATAAGTTTACCAAACATCTCCAAAAAATGCTTTATAAGGCCTCTCCATACCAACGGTAGCCTGGAAGAGATCGCTATCGGCGATAAGGCTGCTCATTGTGACATTTCAATTAAAATATATGCTTTGCAGTTCAAACAATTTAGGTCTGCAACAGCGTCTGATTAGCCTATGAAGGATTAGGTACCTATGAAACAAAACACTTTCTAAGATCTGTGAAATCTAGACTTGGTTCCACCACACAATAAATAATAATACTGCTCTTTGACTCTAGAGATCTGTATCTTCGATATCCAATAACATATAAATAACTTAGGATAGTTTAAAAAACTAAAACATCTGATAGTCAAAGTAGCTAGTAGACGCAGCAACTATTACATAATCTGTGCCAGTAGTTAGTAGTATGTCGTCCAGAATGTCGAGATAAGTAAATGTATCGTAATACAAATGTTGATATATTAAAAACGGCTTGGCCGATTTCGTTGAAATTTAAATTGGACTACCTGGGAAGGGTACCCTTTGCCACAAAAAAATAATTTTCCAAATCGGTTCAGGTATCTTCGTGTAATCGGTGAACATACATAAAAAAAAGAAATAAAAATAAAAGATTCTGACGAATTGAGAAGCTCCTCCTTTTTTGTGATTTCGGGTAAAAATCATACTACAAAATACACCAAGAACTGACCAAACAAATAAAACAAATGAATAAACAATTTCATCGATCATGGCCTACTCGCATATAAATCACTATTTCACCGAGCAAAGTAGATTAGTTAACATACTAATTTTATTTGTTACACACCTTACAACTTGTTACAAAGGTGTGTACACAATAATTTGCATAATGAGAGTTCGTATACCGACTTATGTTAACGAAAATAAAAATGCGGTTAAATCTCGAGCGCCGCACCTAATGATAGTGCTGTGATAGAAATTATAGATGCTCGATTCGTTTTTATCGATGGTATACTAAGATGTTTTAGTAAAATTTCAATGAAAGATGAGCTGTTAGATCAGATATTACATAGCTATGGCTTTTTAAAAATATTTTGTTTTTAATTATTTCGTAAGTTAGTTGACAATATTTCATTAACATTCATGATACGCCTTTAATAATTATAAAGGGGAGTGAATCGTTTCAATTGAACTTACGAATAAAATATAATTTATTTGGTGTTAAAACACGTTATATTTAAAGAGATTATAGATACTTTCTTATTTATAGTTGCAATAATTTGGGGAGACTATCAAAACTACTCAGAAAGGCTAGTTTAATAAAAATTGCAAAACATCCACTCTGTAGTCTACATATTATAAAACAAACCCTCTCACATGAGCATTCTTACCAACCCCTGTTCTAAAATAACGTAACTGCGCTTAAGTAACCCAATTACTTAGCTATGCAACGTTCTTATCTCGTCAGTTTATTTTATCGATTAAGTAACAACACTAGTGCTTACGTAATTATCGAGAGTTGCAACAGAGCGGTCTTCCGTTGAATTCAATCGATAATGCTTTCGTGAACTTGTTTATTAATGTTTGTGCTGTCATCTATCGTCTCATTGTAGGTACCAAATTATCAAAATGTAAATTATTGCATACAAACATTAATTGAGATCATTTGAGATCGTTTACAAAACTAAAAGAACCGACTTCAATGCCGCGCTATTCATTTTTGGTACCAAGTTTGAGGTGCTTATCTCCATATCTGATGGAGATCATATGGAGATATTAAACATATCTCGACGAAATTAAATAGGACCACATAGGAAGTATAAAGGTTCAGGCATCTTCGAGTAATCGGTGAATATACTTTAAAAAATGATTCCGACGAATTGAGAACCTCCTTCTTTTTAGTGAAGGCGGTTTTTAAACCGACTTCACTAAAAAGGAGGAGGTTCTGAATACTTTAGTATTCATCGTGTTTATTTTTTGCTTCCTGCACTTGTGCAATATAAATATTTATGTGATTCTGTGAACCTTTGAAATTTTACTAACTTGGCATGCGAATCTGTTTTAATACCGATAAAATACTAATTGAAACAGTAAACTAATTTCTCATTTAATATTTATCTATGTTTATGTAACAATGCAATTTAAGAAAGCGATGTACTATTTTTTTTTACCACTATCTTATCTGGTTATAAGCGATGATGTGGTCAAATATGGTGAAAACACTAGGCCTTGAATGCTTTAACTCTTAAGAGCGAACGCGGGGTGCACTTTTCCATACAAATGTATTCCCCCGTTTTCTCCCTGGAAAATGCTTCTAGAGCAAAATTTGTTTTTACAAAATATCAAGGTCTGCTGTAGCTATAAATAACTAGCTAACTATTGCAAAAATAAATATAAGCCTTTTAATCTTCTTTTTAAGATTTTTGAAGGGTCGTATTTCTATTTGAAATTGGTTGGTCAAAAAAAGCAAATGATATGGGCGTAGCTACAGCAGACCTTGATATTTTGTTGAAACAAATTAAGCTCTAGAAGCATTTTCCAGGGAGGAAACGGGGGAATACGTTTGTATGCTAAAGTGCACTCCGCGTTCGCACATAAGGGCTGCGTGCTGCCGAAACACTATAAGATTACAGCGACAAATTTTCTCCTCGTGGATAAAAGCTATTTTCAACCAACTTATAAAAAGGAAGAGGTACGCGATTACTCCGTCATTTGTGAACCGATTCGAATGATTCTTTTTTTAATCGGTAAGGTAAATTTCCGAGGGAACTAAAATAAATAAACTTCCATGCCCTGCGAGTCAATTTCAGTAGAAAGTTTGAGACGTTTATCGTCATATCTCTGGAAATACTTATCAGATCTCAATGAAATTACAATAGGACCATCTCGAAAACGTACCCTACCGATTAAAAAAAGAATCATTCGAATCCTCTTTAATTTTGGTAGTCGGTAGAAAAACATATATAATTATGCAAATTTAGATAAATATATATGCAGCAGCTAACAGTATTTCTAAAAATAAAACGACTTATGCAATATTGTCACCATAGCAAATCTATTTTTATTTTGTTTATGTCTTATAGACTCGATTTTGACCACTATCTCATCTGGTGGTGAGCGATGATGTCATGGAAGAAGATTTACAAAACATTTTAATTTTATTTAAAAGCTAGCTGAGTTCCACAACTTTGCCCATGCTAATTAGTTTTTGATGTGGTTGTGGTATTTTAGTCCAGGATATAATCTATCTGTATAAAAAAAATAATTTATAACCGGTCAAGCATTTTCACGTTATTCGGGAACAAACTCACATAAATATTCTTATCATATGAGCTTACGTGGCTCTGTTGCAAGCTTCATGACCGTGGATGAATAGTATGAAACAATAAATTATTACAAAAAAAAACCGACTTCATAACCACAAACAGGCACTCAAAAGCGAAAAATAAATTACTTTATTAGATACAATGTAGGTAGTATCTATCTACTATCCAATAGACTTGGCTGGCACCGACTTCAAATAGATAAGTGGGTAGCGCTTATAATAATTATTTTAAGTAATTTATTTTTCGCTTTTGAGTGCCTGTTTGTGGTTATGAAGTCGGTTTTATTTATTTTTTAAATAATTTATTTTACCCTTTTTAGTGCAAAACAAGTTTTAATTAAATTACATGCATCAATAAAATTTTGTGTTTGGGCCGTTATACACTGACGGATACTTTGTGAAAATTTCAAGTATAATATGTACCTATTACGGTTAAGAAGATAAGGATCTGTAAAGTGCGCACATATAGACACATGGACGGACGGACGGACGAACGGACAGCAAAGTCTCAGAAAGTGTTTATTTAGTACCCTTTTGGTTCGGAACCCTAAAAAATATACTTCAAATGCCGCGCTAGTGAAAATATCCACTAGTCATAATGATGTCATCAAGGTATCAAAGGACAATGTCCAAAATGGCCCTGTTCAATAAAAGCATCTGATACACAAGATAGTTAATCGTCTATTTTATTACAATAATTCCAAATACTTTTATAACGCGGACTAGTTGTATTCCAAAATGAATATTAAAAAGTATTATTTGCGATTTTTAACATAAATCGCCGCCATATGGCCGCTATCTTCGCCAAACTTCATGTCATGTCAAAAAATATTAGTTATGCTCATAAACGTTGCACCCTAACAAGACTTTGCCCGGTAGAACATGCCTGTGAAGACAAATTAATTCTCCCAATTTTGTTTCTATCTCGCTCACAGTTACCATAAGAATATCTGTCAAAAACCAAAATCAACGAGAAGAAAGGTGTAAAAACATTATTCAAGTTCATATTTTTTAGTCTTCAAAAGTTTATGCAATAGTAACCTCCATTGTGTATAATCTTCTTGGGATTCTTCTTCTAAAACCTTTGCATTATCCTATATTTGAGGTATTTATCTTCATATCTCTGGAGATACTAATGAAATCTCGATGAAATCACAATGGGACCAATTCGAAAACGTACCCTACCTATTAAAAAAATAATCATTTGAACATACACACAAAAAAAACATACAGACGAATTGAGAACCTCCTCCTTTTTTGTGAAGTCGGATAAAAATTATTAATATTTTGAAAACTATCTGACCTTTACTCAGATACGGACACACCGCGGCATCCTGCGTGCACGATCAAGGCGGCGATCAGATAGCGCAGTAGTATTTCTATCGACTGGTTCACATCAAACGCGATCAGAAAACAATTGAATTGTACAGAGATCGCACACGCAGGACGCAGGACGCCGCGGTGTGTCCGTACCTTAATTATTAACGAAACTTTTTTTCAATAAAAATACTGGTTGTGCCACCCAGTTTCGCCTTCGCTAAAACGTATCCTATGTAGTCGTCCAAGTAATAAACTGAGTTCTAAATTTCATCTAAAGTTTAGGCGATTTTTGCGTGACTCAGGAAAAAAATATATAAACTGGCATTTACAATATAAACAGTATGAAGAGAATTTAGAAAATTATATTTACCTAGATGCGCTTTGCGGCTTCGCCCGTTAAAAAGTATCCTATAGCCTAAGCTATAAGTACTGGCTATCCCTACACAAAATTACAGCTTTATGGGTCCAGCCGTTTGACCGTGAAGATGTCTAAAACAAACTGACTTTCGCATTTATAATATTGGTGTGGATGTAGATGGATAAACTAACTATATCACCTCGATGACTCGAGTAGCAGCACTTCCCATTTTTTATCGATGATTATGCGACATAACCACTAGTTCCCATAAGTCGACAAACGCGTTTTTACAACTATCACATCACTACTTCCCGATTTCATTCAACTTAGTAACCTAATTAAAAGCAATGTTTGTAGTGAAAAGTCTCTGTTGTTACAATAAGTATTGCGAAACCCGATTTGAAATGGTAAAATGTATCCAAAAAAAATGCTTTAGGTATAATAAACTGGCCAAGTGCAAGTCGGGACTCGCACTCGTAGGGTTCCGTACCACACTACAGTATTTTATAAGATCGAGCAATAAATACCACTATCATTTTTCGCCAGTAAAAAATAATAATGAATAAACATTTTATTTTTTATACCGCCATCTAACGTCTAACAAAGGTGTTAGGGATCGACATTTCAATATAACGCCATCTATGGGACGTTTACCTAACTAAGCGTTAATAGATGGTGTGAAATGCCGAAAAAAAAAACACGTTTCTTGTTTGGGGACCCTCTATTATTTTAAACTTTATTCTGTTTCTAACCGACTTCAAAAAAAGGAGGAGGTTTCTCAATTCGACCGTATATATATATATTTTTTAAATGTTTGTTCACGGATAACTTCGTCGTTTATGAACCGATTTTGATTATTTTTTTGTTCGAAAGAAGATGTCCCAAGTGTGGTACTATGGTAATTTTATCGAGGTCTGATAAGTATCTCCAGAGATATTGAGATAAACATCTCAAAATTGGTACTGAAAATGAATAGCGCGACATTGAAGTCGGTTCTTTTTTAGTTTTTAAACGATATTATTAGTATTTGTTGATATAGCGGCAAGAGAAATACATCATCTGTGAAAATTTCAACTGTCTAACTATCACGGTTCATGAAATACAGCCTGGTGACAGACGGACAGACAGACAGACAGACAGACAGACAGACAGACAGACAGACAGACAGACAGACAGACAGACATACAGACACAGTAATAGGGTTTCGTTTGTACCCTTTGGGTACTGAACCCTAAAAAATGCTTTAGGTATAAAAAGTACAGTAACATAGCTCCTATACTAATTTGATTGTTAATGCTACACTTGGCGTTTTTACTTAGACACGACGACACAATATACATTTAATTTCAACCGACTACCAAAAAGGAGCAGGTTCTCCATTCGTCTGTATGTTTTTATTTGTACGTATGTTACGCGATTACTCCGTGAATTATGAACCGATTCGAATGGTTCTTTTTTATTAAAAAAAAGACGATTACGGTAGGATACATTTCTAGGTTGTTCTATTGTGATTTCATCGAGATCTTAGAGGATCTGTATACAGAGATATGACGGTAAATTGCCAAAAAAAAACTTGTTACTGATACTGACTCGCGCAGCATAGAAATCGGTTGTTTTAGTTTTTAAACTATCTTAATTGTTTATATTTGTTCGGATAGAACACTCGCTTATGTGATCAAATGACTAAAAGAGTTTGTTTAACACCAAAAATTATACAATTGGTACGGCTTCTTGGAGATAGTAGAAAGGATAGATTCCTTCTAATCGTAATAAACTTTTTTATCATCATTTCATCATTATCAGCCAATTTCCGTCCACTGCTGGACATAAGCCTCTCCCATGGCACGCCACTGAGCTCGATCCAGCTATTCGTTTCCAACCGCTGCCAGCCAGCTTCCGTATATCATCGCTCCACCTAGCTGGAGGGCGTCCTAAACTACGTTTGCCGAGCCGTGGTCTCCACTCTAGAACTCGTCTACCCCAACGGTTATCGGTTCTACGACAGATGTGACCAGCCCACTGCCATTTCAGCTTGCTAATCCTTTGAGCTATGTCGATAACTTTGGTTCTCTGACGGATGACTTCGTTTCGAATTCGATCCTTCAGAAAAACTCCGAGCATAGCCCTCTCCATAGCTCGCTGAGCGACTTTGAATTGGTGAACTAGTCGCACCGTCAGTGTCCACCTCTGAACTTTTATATGTATCTATATTATTATAATAATTCTTGAGTCAACACAGGTGATAGGAGCATTATATCAATGTTTCGTCTGATTTGCTACTAAAAATTGCTTACCACCATCGAATAGAAAGTCTGCCGCCAAAACCTTACGGTGTTCCGACAGCACAGAGCTCTGTTCACGACCTACGCTCGGAGTGCACCCAAACGCTCTAACCTCTCTCTCTAAGGGCGTAGGTCGTGAACGCAGCCCCGCCCTTGAGAGCTAGAGCATTCTAGGCCTAGCGTGTTCACTATCCTCGATCGCATAATCACTTACCATCACGCAAGGTACTTGTCAAACGTCAAGCCTGTCAGATACGAAAAAAAAACACTGCACTGCACTCCGGGAGTGCAGTCAGAATTGAAAACTTGAACGTAACGTTGATTAACGTTGTACATTTGGTCTACTCTCCCTCCGTCTTACGAATTTTCGATCAGGTCATGTGTCCAAACGCGAAGTCCTGACGAGAATTTAACATAATTTTACCAATCCCAAAAAGTTCACAACGCCGCTAAAGAAGTTTACACTTTAAATAAAACCAGCAAAGTCGAGTTGGACTCGCCCACCGAGGCTTCCATACCAACGTTGGTAGGTGCCAATTAAGCTAGACCTCTAAATTGTATGAGCGCTCATATAACTCAGAGGCCTATCTTAACTGGCTGATACTATGTATGTATGGGAACACTCTTTAATTTTGAACTTTTTTTTATTTTTTGGAAATTTTCCTTTATTTGTGCTATAAGACCTTGCTTCTTGCCAAATTTTATGATTCTAGGTCAACGGGAAGTACCCTATAGGTATTCGACCCAAAACCTATAGGGTACTTCCGGTTGACCTAGAATTGTCACTGTTGGTCACAAGCAAGGTCTTACAACACAAGCAAATGAAAAATTCCGAAAAATAAAAAAAGTTGTAAATTAGGGTAAATTTTGGTACTTACAAGTTTTCGCGAAAATCTAAATTGTCCCATATCTTTTTATCGTGTTGACCCAGGACCTTGATTTTTATTCACCTAATAGGGACTATAGACCTCAGTATTTGGTATAAATTTCAACTTGCTAGGTCGACCCGTTCCTGAGAAAATTGGTGGTGACACACGGACAGACAGACAGACAATCAGACAGACGGACAGACAGACAGACAGACAGACGGACAGACGGACAAGAAAGTGATCTTATAAGGGTTCCTATTTTACCTTCTGAGGTACAAAACCCTAAAAAACAGACCACCGCCAGCTTTTCTAATCGTTACCTACCTCATAACGTAAGTATATATAAACTCCACTAAGAATTGGTTAACGTTTATCAATTAAAACTGTTGTAAAATTTTAAGTAGGTTTAGTTTCCTTACATAATGACTGTGAAACCGACAATGTTTTACGTAGATTGTATCCAGGATGGTGACTAAGTGCCTGGTAATACTTAAATTGTGTAATAAGCTGTCAAGTCGATAGTTATTTGTTGGCGCACGGTTTCCTGGACACGGGAGTAAATCATACTGCGCTCACATTTTTGCCGATCGATGGAGAAAGTAAAAGTATGAATACTGTTTATAACTAGAATTTGATTGCATATTGCTGCATTTGTAACTGCGTTACATTTATAAGTATTGTATTTGCACCTTGCGGCTTAACCAGCGTCACATTGTTCTGTGTTATTCCACACATTCTGTGGGTATTCCTATGAACATTTTCAGATAAATCGATCTAGCTGTTTGACTGTGTAGTGGGTCTCAAACTAAAATACAAACTGACTTTTTCTTTTATAGTTTTGGTGTTGATATTATTAAGTGTTTTGTATATTTTATATACTGCTCGCCAGTTCTGTTAGCTTTAACTTGGCTTGAACGCGTGTCTAGATTCTTATAGCTTTACGAAGAACATCAATAATAATTAGGTAGACGTCATTGCTTACTAGAGGCGAGCGTCATGCGAGCGTCATGTTACATTTTATTATAAAAAAAATATATAACAGAACCCGGTAGTAAATAATGCACTTCGAGACGAATTATTTACCACCGTGTAAATGCTGAAGTTGTTCCAAACAATAATACCAGCCATTGGGTTACCATTGTTTGACCATGTAATTTTCTATGATGTTTCGTTTACTGTGCAATAAAGAGTCATTCTTCACTTATTGTTTATTCTGTACTATTGTTATAAGGCTGAGTTTACGCTGGCAAACTATTCAGATTTTTTTCGGACTTAATGTGGTCTACTGCTTCGGCCTCCTAAAAAATACAATTTTTTTTTTCTACTACATACTCCTACAAATCTAGGGCACAATTTCACCAAGACTCGAAACTATTGTTTTCGAATCACACCAAAAATCTTCAGTTTCATGCACAGGCTCACTAACCACTACATTAACTGAACAGTCTCTATGTGTGTGAATCTAGGTAATAAAACTATCTGTGTACCAAGTTCACTCAAATCCAGTAGCTCATCTTTCCTCTTAAGCGTGCCTAATAAACATAGGTACACACTTTTACATTTACTATCTATTCTTCTATACTAATATTATAAAGAGAGTACATTTGCATTTTTGTATGTTTGTAATGATTTGGCTCAAAAACTACTGAACCGATTTAAAAAATTCTTTTACTAATACAAAGAATGGACTTTCGGAATGAAAATAGGCTATATATTATCCCGTTTAAATGAAAGGTACATTCGTGGAGACCTAATTTGCAACCTAAGTCGGGAAAAAAACGGTCGAAAAAACACGTTTCTTACGAACGCTGCTTAATTGAAAATAGATAGAAGAATATTTTCTATGCAAGAGTTGTACAACTTAATAAGACCTACAAAAAAGGTCCGCGACAGCATTTGTCTATCTCTTAAGGTTGACTCACAGTAACCATTTTAATCTTAAAATTTTTGTTAAAAAATATTACATAACTTCCAAGACTATTTTCAAGTATATAGTATTAATCCTTATCCAAATAATTCACAAACACAAACACGCATCGCAAAATAATAAAATATTTGCAGTGACACCACAGATTAGGTCATAGTTACTACGAAAATATTATTATAGGCTTAGCTATGCTGTAGATCCCCACCGATCACAATCAATTTTCAATATAGTATAATAATATGATCTATTGCATAAAAGAATATTCATCAATATATATAATAATATAATATTTTAAACCACCCCAACTGGTCTATGTATAATCTTTTCATTAACAGCGTTCCAACACGACATTTAAAATCTGAGCTGTAAGTTGGCGAGGATTTGAGTATTTTGTAGAGTCCAGGAGATGTCCCAGCATCAGGTCAATGCTTCCATGTTCTTACAATATCGTTCAAGAAGAAGATTTTCGAATTGATCAGACCTATGAAAGTTGATTTCATAGCGCAATTAACTAGAAAAAAGCTCATAGTTGTATAACGATTGAACGAATTTTTATGAATCAAAGCTAAGAAAACTCTCGATGAAGACATCTATCAAACAAAAAAAAAACTATTAATAATAAAATCAAAATCGGTTCATCCGGTTGGGTGCTAAGAAGCTATAGACAGACACACATACACACGTTAAACGTATAATACCCCTTCTTTGATCCCATGATTTGATTGATTTTGATTCAATGATCCCACTACCTCTGTACGAAAAACCATGATTCATGAATGCACATAAAACTTTCATTGGTAGGTATATAGCTAGGATTAGAACCAACGACCGTCGGGTCAGAATCAGGGTAACTATCCTTTACGCCAAAGGGCCGTCCAATATCACTACGTAAGTATTATAAAACAAAGTCCATCACTGCGTCTGTCTGTCTGTTCACAATAATCTCAATAGCTACTGAACGGATTACCATGCGGTTTTCACCAATAGCCAGAGTGTTTATGAGGAAGGTTTAGGTGCATAATTCGTTAAGGTTTTGTGTAAATTGGTTGAAATATGACGATGATTGTTAAATATGTTCATATTTTATATTCGATACAACAAACTGATGCAAATTTTGTAGGCATACATGTTCTACCCGTGCGAAGCCGGGCGGGCTGCTAGTAATAAATAATTAGATTTTTATTTGACTAAAATCCGACTTCACATACCTTGTGCGTCAACCGACTTACAAAATGGAGGACTATTTAAATCGAATTATGTCAAGTAGCTTAACCATATTACCTTATAGTAGGATAGTAAGTAAGTTTTCGTGTCTTAACATTTACAAAATTTAAATTAAATTGTATATAATTACAAATAGCAACCAAATAGATAACGTGTAATTATCAGATCCAAAACTTGGAACGGCCCAGATACTTGATAGAAAAACGAGCAATTAATATGAATCTGGTTTTATGATCTAGGCACGTATATACTTGAGGCCCAGATTTGTGTACTGTTTAAATAACAAATAATTACTTATTTTTTAGAAGATTTTATGGCTTTGTGTATTTTTAACCCCCGACCTACGGATAAATAGTCAATTTATTCGTAGGTCCTCACTCCAACTCTCCTCACCAACTCCTCACCAACTTACATCATATTATGTTGTGTTTGTGCTCATTGTATCGGTTATAATGTGAAGATTATAAATAGATCAATCGGGGTGGTAATGAATTTTGAATTCAAGTATTATTGACGTATGATGTATACATTTTCATGATTTCTACTACAATGGATATATTATAGTTTTGATGTATTCCTATATTATTTTATAGGTTTTTGGGTTGGAATTTGAGCTTTGAAGATGTACCATGAATGAAACTCATACCATACCACAAACATACATTTGCAGGTAGAATGTAAAATGTCCAATGCATTAAAACTCCAATTATAAGTTTGTATGGATTATATAATATGTCAAAGAAATATTGTTTTTTTTTTCTATTGCGTACCTGCCTATTTTTAAGCAGGGTTATTCTCATTAATTCGAAAGCAAATTCGGATTTGGAAACCTAGCCTTTACTTCGACTTGGATCTTTACAATTCACAATACTCCAATCGGTTACTTTTGATATTTCGATTCGAAAAAGCCTGTGAATCTAATTGGAAAGGTTTCTGCGGCAAAATAGCTCACGGCTTAATAGCTTCAAATCCGAATAGGTTTTCGTATGATTGAGAATTAGGATCCATATGGTTATTTTTTACAAAGTTTTTAATCCAATATATTTATTAAGGATATATACATTATTATGAGATTATTATGACCTAATATAGAAGACAAACAAATGTGTAGCACAAGACGATTACCCGATTGTTATAGACGATGTCTGTCTAAGACAGATACTGTGGCATCCATTATCAAGATGCCCGATTACGCGCATGTGTCTAAAAACATCAGTAGCTCATCAGGCAATAATATATCTAAGTTAATGATTGTCCAGCTGTGGGCAAGTATAGACTTATAGGATGATGAAATAAGAGTCACATTATGTGGGTACACGTATATACATATGCATTTTGAAAAAGATTTTCTTAACCTTTTTTTTTGTTACAGGTAAGTCATTCTCAATTTTACCATTGCATTTACGCAGCTGTGTATACAGGTAAGAGACTTTATATCGCATTTATTTATCACAGTATTTGTATATAAAAATAGGTACGTATTTTGTGGTCACAGCGCCACAGACTCACATGTGGAAATCAGTGGAACTAAATAAGATACGCGCAAAATGAGTTTGACGTTCCTTTCATTTTTTCGCCTCGGATCTTGATTGACGGCTTGTTAGCTAGTTTATTATTTTGTTTGTAGATGGCGCTTATTATAATTATCTTGAAAAGCATACAAATTATAAACTCGGCAAATATTTTGTATGCTAACCGTATACTTTTCTAAATGTTTCTTAGACTCAACGTAAAGATGGCGTTGTGAAAGTTGGCTTTAAAATTATTAATCTCAGCATTTAATTCAATGATGCCTGAATTTGGAATTTGAGCTGATTAAAGTACATATTGCGCATTCGTAGACTTGGAAAAGGCCTATGACAGAGTGGTGAGGAATGAATTGTGGTCAACATTGTCTATGTATGGGGTGGGCGGCAGTTTGATACGAGCACTGAAATCACTCTATGAGGGTTCCAGTGCTTGTGTCAGAATAAACGGAGCGTACACAAACTGGTTTAACATCGAAAAAGGTGTTAGGTGTTAGGGATGTGTAGCATCGCCAGTGCTGTTCAACCTATTCATAGACAATTGCTTGACAGATCTGAAAGAAAGTGTGTACGGATTAAGAATGAATGATTTAACCATCAAATGCCTCCTATACGCTGATGATCAGGTGATATTAGCATCATCGGAGGAGGAGTTGCAAAGAATGGTTAATATTATGCATGACGCCTTAAAAAGCAAAGGGATGAAAGTGAATGTGAGCAAGACCAAAGTAATGGTTTTTGAAAGAGAAGAAAGAATGACGGATTTTATGTGACGATTGAAGGAGAAAGAGTGGAAAAAGTGAAAGAGTTTGTGTACCTGGGTTCTAAGTTTACGAGAGATGGTAAGTATGGAAGTGATATTGAGCGAAGAGTTTTGGCTGGAAACCAAGTGAGTGGGGCACTACATAACTTTATGAGAAGTCAGAACGTGTCTAAAAAAGCACGACTGGCTGTACATAGGGGAGTGTTGGTTCCCACACTCATGTATGGTAGTGAATGCTGGGCATGGCAGAAGAAACATGAAAGTAAAAATAATGTTGTAGAAATGAGAAGTTTGAGAAGTATGATCGGAGTGACTCTGATGGATAAGTTGGAGAACAGCGTGATAAGGGAATGTTGTGGTGTGGTAGAAGATGTAGTGACAAAGATAGAGAAAGGGATGCTTAGATGGTTTGGACATCTAGAGAGGATGGATGAAGAAAGATTGACGAAACAGATTTATGTGAATGGGCCAGTTGGTAGAGGCCGACCTAGGCGAACGTATCACGACCATATCGGAGACGTTTTAAAAAAAGGCCAAGTCAAAAGTACCTATAACCGGCGAGCATGTATGAAGACGCTCATGAAAGTGGAAGAAGCGAAGGAGGTATGTCAGGATCGTAGCATGTGGAAAGAAGTAGTCTCTGCCTACCCCAACAGGAAAAAGGCGTGATTGTATGTATGTATGTATGTAAAGTACATATAGCCTAAAACAAAAATATTGACTCATAAGCACATCTATAATGTACTTAATTAATTTCGTTAAAAATTTTCACAGTATGAATCGCATGGAAAAAAAAAAATTCCTGAAACGAACATCAGTAGATCTCTATGAGATTGCTTGTAAGACGGGCTGTTGTGATAGCTGCTCTATGTGGACTTTTTTATATCTTATAGGCTAGCGTTTGACCACTATCTCATCTGGTGGTAAGCGATTATGTAGTCGACGATGGTGAACACGCTAGGCCTAGATTACCCTGACTATGAAGAACTGGACCAGCCTATATAGCCAGTTACAATATCTAACTCATAACTTAAGCCAACCTGCTAACAAGTATGGGATAGGCCGGAGAAGGTCATTGTAACCCACAATACAGGCCCATAAGGGACCTAGTGTGGGTGAAATGATACATCGATGGTGCTACTCAAGGACAGTAATGTAATAAAAATAAAAGAACATTTTATATTATATTTATATTGCTATTTCCCACTTTCTGTCAAGCAGGATACTATCATCATCATCACTTACGTGCTTACGTAGTTTACCGTATGCAGAATGCGATTTTAACCATAAACATGAATCAACACCTCTGTACTACTCCTACTACTAATTAGGTAAATATTCATAGACCCGCTAAAACTGAAGTAATCGTTGAATAACGTTCATAATTACGCAGAATGGGAGCGGTCAGAATTACGGTTATTGTGTAAAGTGTACTATTATTTATTCTATGGTAAAGTGGGTACAATCAAGGTCACGGCCGTACGAGAGCGAAATGGCGTCGAGTCGAGACGCAATCGAGAGTGATACGCCATTGCAATGATAGTAAGAGTATGTTATAGTACAGTTAAATCCAGTATGGTGTGTTTCATTTTACATGTTTTTATTTTACTTGTAATGTAAGATAACCGTCGTAATTGATTTTTCGAGCATTTGCGGGGTGGGGTATATAAAGATAATAATACAGATATTGATTGTTATTTATTTGTATTGAAAATCATGACATGCCATATTAGAGTAGATATCTAGTTTATATATCCTTGTACAAAATAACTTCTTTTGTTTTTTCAACAAAATTTGACTATTATTTTGATATAAATTAAATTTCCGTGATTGGACAGTACATTATGTTTATACATATATATAAGTTTATGTTATACATATTATATACTCAGATATTGCACAGATGTGTTCTAATACAATACTGACTACTACTTAGTTACTCTACCACTACAGCAGGGCCTCGATGATCCGAACACCGAAAATTTATACCCTGTTCGGATGCACGAAGCGTTCGGATTATAGTATGTTAAAATTTTGAAGGGGATTTTTCGAAATAATTGATTGAGCGAGAATTGATGACGAGATGCCTTCTTTAATCTTGCCCAAAATCTCGCAGTTTTGTCCAATTGTTAGCGTCACGTGTTTTCTTTTCTTCGATGTTGAGGCCATGATGCAAATTTGAGACGCCAACACAATAAAATGGCGGAAAGGCGCGCGGGCAGACGAAAAAGCGATACGTGTGTTATCTAAAACGCACTGCGTGGCACTGCGGGACAGAAACTGTGAGAAATGGCGGTTGCGCAGGGGTAAGGGGGGGTCGTTCGGATTATAGAGGCGTTCGGACGAGCTGGGGTACGGATTATCAAGGCCGTGCTGTATATTAATACTTACAATAACTAATACAAATTTTTATACTATGTAGATTTGACTATGTACCTTCGTTTCGCTTTATGTCGCTATTGTGTTCTATTGCTACGTTGTGTAAACTACGCTATACGTAGCTACGTAGCTCAAGAATTCGTAGCGTTAGTCTACAACTACCCGACTAAAAACTTAGCTAAGCCATGCATTGCTACGGCAAGTAATATGGCTTTTCATTTAGTTAGTCTTTCTTTCATTCTTCTTTTTTTTTCTCATAGTCATTAGTTACATGCCTGACTATGTGAAACACACTATGTTTGTTGAACTGAGCATTGCCACTACACTTTGAAAATTGAGCTCTTCATCTACTGTTAAAAAAATTGCCCGAAGGTAAGTAATTAATACGCTTTTATTAGCTTCAGACGTATGTATGTTTGTATGTTAGTATGTAACGGAATCTTTGAACATGATTTTAACCCCCTTCAAAACGTCGGATTAACTCGAAATTTGGCATACTTATTAAGGACCGATGACAATAAATAAATAAAAAAAAAATAAAAAAAAAATATTTAAAAGAAAATTCGACTAAAAAATGAAAAATAAATAATAGTTAAAAAAATACGCTTTTATAGAAAATCCAACTAAAAAATAGAAAATAAATTTTAATAAATTTGAATTAAAAATAGTGTAAGAAAAAATGATTTTATTGTAAAAAAAAGCGTGGGGTGCTTTTCAGGATATTATCAAAATAACCCTTCTAGTCATATCTGTTCATATAATATTTGGAACTATTGATACCATGCACCCCACGCTTTTTTTTTACACTAAAATATTTTTTTCTTACACTATTTTTAATTCAAATTTATTAAAATTTATTTTCTATTTTTTAGTTAGATTTTCTATAAAAGCGTATTTTTTTAGTTTTTTTAAACTATTATTTATTTTATTTAATAAACTTACCATGTAAGTTAATAATTGCATTCGCCTATCTATACTGACATAAACAATTGAAATGAAGTCTGTCTCTTTCGTATGTTTTCACGATTTGTATGATTTTTTTACGGTGAGAGGCTTATATTATAGTGGAATAGTTTTTTTGAAGCAAAAGCTATGGGATGCAACTAGTCTATTAAAAAGCTGTTTTATTTTTTAACCGACTTCAAAAAAAGGAGGAGGTTTCTCAATTCGACCGTATATTTTATTTTTTTTAAATGTATTTTTGTTCGCGGATAACTTCGTCGTTTATGAACCGATTTCGATTATTCTTTTTTTGTTCGAAAGGAGATATTCCAAGTGTGGTACCATGGTAATTTTATCGAGGTATGATAAGTATCTCCAGAGATATTGAGATAAACATCTCAAAATTGGTACTGAAAATGAATAGCGCGGCATTGAAGTCGGTTGTTTTTTAGTTTTTAAACGATATTATTTAATTTGAGCTACTGTAGTGGTTTATATTGAGTCAAGACTATGTGTGACTTGCTGACCACAAACGAAAGTGAATGAAGAGTAAAGTGAAATGAATGAAAGTGAATCTGTTTTTATTTCTTGTTTTCAAGTGAATGTGTGATTAGCCTTAATTTATCGAATTTCTGCGGGATTGTTAACTCTCGAAAATCAATATTTTGCCGCTTTTTTAACCGACTTCAAAAAAAGGAGGGTGTTTCTCAATTCGACCGTATATATATATATATATATATATATATATATTATGTTTGTTCGCAGATAACTTATCGTTTATAAACCGATTTTAATTATTATTTTTTTGTTGGAAAGGAAATATCCCAATTGTGGTACCATGTTAATTTTATCGAGGTCTGATGAGTATCTCCAGAGATATGGAGATAAACATCTCAAAATTGGTACTGAAACCAATAAAGCGGCATTGAAGTCGGTTCTTTTTTAGTTTTTTAAACGATATTACTTTAAGTCATGTATATTTTGTTAGAATATTTCATCGACCGACTTCCACAAAGGTTCTCATTTTGAGAACCGATTTGAATGATTATTTTTTTCATAGGCAGGGTTTATTTCTGAGGTGGTTCTTTAAATGTTATCAAGATGTGATTTATATCTCCAGAGATATGACGATAAACATATCAAACATATAGTATTATTATATACAACTGATTATACTTGCGCGGCGCGGAAGTAGGTTTTTCTTCGTTTAGAAACTTAATTATTACAGTTGCTTTTATTATTTAATTGTTGATTAGCTACACATAGTATCCATATGATGAAAAGTGACGATCAAAAGTAATAAGTAACAGAGTGTAGTAGTTAGAAACATAAATAAATAAATAAGGACACATTATTTTATAATATTATCTTTTAAAATTGTGTATGTTAATGAAACCAGAGGCATAAAACTGCAATTTAATATTCCAGATTAATATAGATTATAATGTATGTTTTTGTAATAAAATAATATCGTTTAAAAACTAAAAAAAGAACCGACTTCAATGCCGCGTTATTAGTTTTCAGTACCAATTTTGAGATTTTTATCTCCATATCTCTGGAGATACTAATCAGACCTCAATAAAATTAATATGGTACTACACTTGAAATATTTTCTTTCCAACAAAAAAAGAATGATCAAAATCGGTTCATAAACGACGAAGTTATCTGCGAACAAACATAAAAATATATATATATATACGGTCGAATTGAGAAACCTCCTCCTTTTTTTGAAGTCGGTTAACAAATAAATGACTAACTTCATTAATCAACTTCCAAATCGTTACGTATTATTTCAATTTAAAGTTAATTTTTAATTTAAATAATTGCCAGCTACCAACCCTCAAGTTAGAAAAATCTGTCGCCAAACATAATAATGTGTTCCGGCAGCTATCCTTGAGAACCAGTTCCCATTCTAGGCCTAGTGTGTTTACCATCTTCAAACGCATCATCACTTACCAACAGGTGAAATAGTGGTCAAGCGCTAGCCTATTAGATATTAAAAAAAAACACTCCTTCTTTTAGCGTCGGGGATTAAAAAATATTGTTTTGCTCCTTGTAGTAGGCCTCCAGCTCTGTCACAATGGCATAACATCTACGGCTATGATACGACATGTGACAACTAAACGATTGCATTGTAACTTTGTAAGGATGGTTGCAAACAACTGTTTGTAGAGTCACTGACCTGTGACATGTGGTGGGAAGGTCAAATATGATAGAGCTGAATATGTTACTTCATGTTATGATATGCTATATTTACTTGATATATATATACATATATATATATTTATCTTTATGTACATCAAATATTTAAAAAAGGTAAATTATATAAAACTTTTAAAAAATTATGCTAAAACAATTTGAACTGACAACAATTAAACTGTTATAAATAAAAAAAACCGGCCAAGTGCGTATCAGGCCACGCGCAGTGTAGGGTTCCGTAGTAGCCTGTTGTTCAATGCAAGTCTTTTACCCCGTTTTACCCGTTATAAACAAGCAACAAGGTACTCCGTCGTTGTCACTTTAAAGGATTTTTTCTAAGGATTTTGTATTTGGTACAAAATTATCCAATACCCAAGTTCAACGACTATTACTGCTAAACTAATAAAGTTATCTTAACCGCTATAATTTTCCTTTAAAGTTTATGAAATGCGCTATTATCACGAATTTTTCCAGATTTTTCAAGTTAGCAGTTTATCTTTTAGAGGGGGGGAACAAAAATTTGTACTTTAAAATTTAATATTTCGTAAATGGAGCATTCAATTGAAAAATGATATTAGCAACTCGTAAGTCATTTTAAAATACCTATTCAACGATACCCCACACGATGGGGTAGATGATGAAAAAAAAATTCATCCCCACTACTCATATAGGGAAGCTACCCTAAAAAAAAAATATTTTTCAAAATTTTATTTCAGCACTTTGTCGGCGTCATTTATTTACATACCCCCACAAAATTACAGCTTTATAGTATTAACGGTCTCTTAGCAAAACCTCGGACAGACAGACAGACGGACATGACGAAACTATAAGGGTTCCTTGTCAGGACTACGGAACCCTAAATAGTTACAAATATAATTAGGATAGTAGAAAACTATAACAACTAACTTCTGCCGCGTATCGGTACGACCGCGGCGTCCTGCGTGCGCGATTTAGGCAGCGATTAGATAGCGCAGTGAAACGCGATCTACACAATCAGAAAATGATTGAAAATCAGGGGCTTTATTCAGTATGACCAATTAGATAACGCGTTCCTTAACGCGCCACGTTACGTTATTGAAAAATTGTATTCTGTATGCCACACGATAGGTAAATTACACAAAACGCGCGCGTTACACGTCCTCATATGTCACGATATTATGACAGCTCAAAACGCGCTCATAACCTTACCCTACCGAGTTTTAATTGGTATAGAGAATACCATAACGCGGAGATAACGTAACACGGCACGGTAAGACTTTAAAATGGTCATACTGAATAAGGCCCCAGAATGCAAACGCGCACGCGGACGCAGGACGCCCTGGGGCCTAATTCAGCATGACCATTTTAAAGTCTTAACGTGCCGCGTTACAAAATCTCCACGTTATTCGCATCAAAGGTATTCTCTATGCCAATATCAAGTTTGGCAAACGCGGTAGTGAGCGCGTTTAGAGTTGTCATAATATCGTGAGGTAAGATGGCGTGTAACGCGCGCGTCTTGATTTTTGAAGTAAAATTGACAGCAAGTGACATTTTGGAATTTAATCAAAAAGCGCGCGTAAAACTACGCATGCGCGGTGCACCATGATATATACATAAAAATATTTACAATTTTCATTATTGGCGTCTGTTTGTTGAACAAGTTATACAAGGATGACCAACATTACATTTGCAATAAGATGGACTAAGGGTAGGTTCTACTATATACAAAATAGCCTAAATTATGCGAGTAGTCAAAACTCATATTAAATAGTAAGAAAAGTAAAGACGTACCTAGGTACTTCTTTCCTTTTCTTCTCTGCCTACCCCAACAGGAAAAAGGAGTGATTGTATGTATGTACAACTTATATTAACAATCCTACTAATATTTACGCAAAAACAGCTCAACGGATTTGGGTAAAGTTTGGTATATAGATAGTTTATATACAATACTATAGTGTATAACTCATTGGATACTTTTTATCCCGATACATGATAGATTTCTTTTCAACGCAAGTGAAGTTGTGGGGCGCATGTAGTTATTAATAAAATGACAATGCAATGATTGACAATAATTGGCAATGAAGTTTTTATTGTCGTTCCAAAACTAGTGTATTCATAAGAAGATCCATTGATTATTTTCAATAAAAATATTTATAATTTATTTAATGTTTTTGAGTTTTTAAATTAAGCTACAGAATTGCTATTGAAGTTTTATTGCTGGCAAATCGACCAAATATAAAGATAAGACAGAAAAATAAAGAAATGTATGAAACCGCAAAATTACCGATGGAACCGGAAGTAAGGTTTATGAACGAATGGCATGGAATCGAAAATTGGACATAGAAAACATATTGTTTGGCATACAGAATACCATTTTTCAATAATGTGCCGTGGCGCGTTTGAGGAACACGTTTACGTTTAGAGCACGCTACAAAATTACACGTTTTTGGCAAGTTATCTCATTGGTCATACTGAATAAGGGCCCTGGTGCCTTATTCAGTATGACCATTTTAAAGTCTTACCGTGCCGTGTTACGTTATCTCCACGTTATGGTATTCTCTATGCCAATTAAAACGCCGTAGGGTAAGGTTATGCGCGAGTTTTGAACTGTCAAAATATCGTGACATATGAGGACGTGTAATACGCGCGTTTTGTATAAAATACATATCGTGTGGCATACAGAATACAATATTTCAATAACGTAACATGGCGCGTTAAGGAACGCGTTATCTCATTGGTCATACTGAATAAGGCCCCTGGTGTGGTCGTACTTTGAGTCAGTTTCAGAAGCAAGTTTGAGACGTTGATCTTCATATCTCTGGAGATATTATTTTATCTTATCAGACCTCGATAACATTATAATAGGACCACCTTGGAAATGTACACTACCAATTGAAAAATAATAAATGTATTTTAATAAAATATAAAAAGAATCGGTTCACAATTGACGGAGTAATCGCGTAAAAAAAACAATTAGACGAATTGAGAACCTCCTCTTTTTGCGGGTAACGTTACTAAAAAGATGGCAACTCTTACTTAACTCATTAAAGTTTGCTAGGCTAATCAGTTGGCCGAAGTAAACGCCAGCTCTTTGGTCATGACAGTGGTCTATTAAGCGTCTGGACAGCTTCAAACCTCCAAGCATCTTGACCCCAAGGACTCATTGCTTCGACCCCAAACGGTAGAAAAATGTTACTATCACCAATGGTAGCATATTTCCTTCGTTTGAGGGTTTCTACCGCATCTGCTGCCACTGTTATGAGATATATACAAATTTAAGTAGTCATGAGACAGATATCCGCTTTAGAAAATAACTTACAAAGAACACGGTTCAATCAAATAAAGCTGCATATATCAAACTAGAAGTGCCCCGCGGCTTCGCCCGCGTTAAAGACTTCTTTTATTTACTTTAAACTTTTACTTTGTAAAAAAAATTCTATCATAAAAGACATCAAAGAAGTAAAAGCCAAATCGGTTTACTAGTTTTCAAGTTATTGCATGACTAAGGGAAATAGGGATTCATATTTATAAAACCCGAAGACATGTCAGTCAGTCAGTATGTCAGGACAAAGATTCTTATAGTATTAGATAGAGTTAGGACGATCACATTGACTTGAGCCTTGAAGAGCTGTGTTCCGAAATCTCCATTTTAGACCAGTGGCGTTTTATTAGTCCCATTTAGAACCACTAGCGATCTGCCCCGGCTTTGCACGGGTAGAGCCTGTATGCCTACATTTTTTGCATCAACTTGTTGCGTCTAGTATGAATTTAACATCTTTGACAATCATTGTCATATTTCAATCAATTTATACAAAACCTTAACAAATTATATATTTAAACCTTCGTCATGAATACCTCTCTGTCCATTGGTAAAAATTGCATGAAATGCATAGTAGTTCTAGAGTATATCGCGAACAGACAGACAGACAGACAGACGCGGCGGGGAACTTTGTTTTATAATATGTAGTGATAAATTACTTACTGCAAAAACAATAGCTCTAGTATTGTAGAAGTTTGATTTTCAGATGTTGATGTATTTCCCATTAAACATTTAGCTTCACACATTGCTGCGTCATTAACTGAAGTATTTTATAGCGTCCTTAATGGTAGATACTTAGCGCATTTTTTTCTTGTTACTTTATTCTTGTAACACCTTTCAATAAGATTGGTTTGCGGATTGCAAGATATAAAGTTGACCTATTAGCAAACTGGTGATCAATCTTCTTTGGCTTTAACAGTATGTATTACCGAGCGTCCGAGCCAAGCCGTGGCATTTCACTGAATGTTATTATAGCAAGTTTGAAAATTACGATTTTGAATATTTCTCTGGTTTTTTTTACAGCTATTTTAATGAATTTACTTCCATAATGCTTAGAAGATGTGGCTGTTAGCATTACGGCTGCTTATTCTAAAATGTAAGTAAATCATAATTAAGATAGTTTAAGAACGAATCGGTTTGCAAGTGGCGGAATATTCGCGTAACGAACATACAAAAAAAATGAATAAAATACAGACGAATTGAGCACCTCCACCTGGAAAGTCGGTTGAAAAATCGCTTATGTTTGTTTTATTAATGAACGTTAATTGTTAATAATTTAGCAAAGTTTACGTTTTAATATAAACAGATGGGCCCGTATTGCAGCATCTTCTTCTCTATGACTCTGTATTAAAACTGAATTAAGATTATTCTACACTTTGGTAGCCAACGCGGTAACAGTTTGTGCATAAATCACAGAACAAAAATAATGCCCGGAATATTCAGCAAGACATGGCCTCTTAACAGAAGACGAATGTAAAAAAAACATGCTTTTAAAACATCTTAAAAATAAGTCAGTTATGGTCTAATTACCTCTCTATATATATTATCTATATATATACCTATATATACCTATATATATATATATCTCTCTATATATATACTCTATATATATTCTAATAACCTTGGAATATTTCAAACAACCATCTCTGCACACTTAAGCATAATTATGGCACTGTTTCACCTACTTTATGGATCATAATGACAGTTTCAAAATGCCTCCATTAAGTTCATGTAATGCGACTATGTGAAGCAAACTAACACATTGTGTGGAAACAGAGTGGGGAAACACGCATCAATATAACATTCTTTACACACTAGCGTATTTTCGCATGTTTCTTGATGAGATGCGACAGATGTACGTACGCAAGATGGTAATTTCATTGGAAGCCATAAAATTTGCCTGTGCGAAGAATCGTAGAAACTCTGTTACGGGTACGCGGAGTCCGTAAAGAAAACGAACTAGAAAACTAGTAAAAAGGTATCTTAAATAGCAAGTGCAATTTTTTTTTGTTATGGTGAAAGGTAGCAGGACAAACACGACGCTCGCCTGAAGATAAGCGATGACGTAGAGTATAAAAGATACAGCGGCATGCAAAATTCTGGCAGTCCAGAATTTTGCATGTCACTGCACTGCGCTTGTTACCTTGAGACATAAAGATGTTGAGTCTCACATGCCCTGTAATTTCATTGGACTGGATTTACTGGATTTTATACATATTGCAAAATTATATCTATTTTAAGCCTTATATTGCATATCGTCATCCACCAAATTAATAGAATCTACGCCGATTGATGAGATGTTTCGCAAAAATTATTGTTAAATCAATTCCTCGCATATTTAAGTACTTACATTTGAATAATACATGTCAATACTAGTTTTATTACGGACAAAGTTGCGTAAACAACGCCTATCGATTCTAAGTCTACACTTCTTACATAAAATCAGGTCTAGATTACGTATAAACCAGACCTAATTGATGAACGTTTATATTGAATTCCTTTTCAGACAGTTTTAGTAAACAGAATGTGGTTACGGGTTTATTTGCTTGCTGCTCGCTACTTGCTCACATTGCCGAGGTTGGATGCTCGCATGAATGTAAATGTAACTCGAGCTCGTGCCTCTATTAAGGTGCTCGCAATAGATAATCTAACAAGCGAGTGCAATGATTTCAAACCTTATTACGCAAAACAAAGATCGCTGGCCACATGTTGATTGTCAAGAGTAAATGTACCTTGTTTCAACACGCTACCCACCGGCAATCCGCTTACGATGCTTTACCAATCTAGGTCATATTACGCATTTCGCAAATTACTCACTTACCGCTCACAATCCATATTATAACGCGTTCTACGTAATTATCCGGGGAAACAAAATGCCAGTTACACATTTACTTTTTGGCAAAGCCAAAGTTTATTCACCGTTTCTTTGCTACATTCCAAATTTAATTTGTTGACAGAAAGTTTAGGCTTAAAAATAACAGGTACATAAACTCAAACGTAACACCGATAAAAAATCACAACAAAATTATTAAAAAAAAAATAAGACTATTTATAAAAAGAGTATTGTCAGTGCGTTTCGATCGCGGGCCGTGGAATACGCTCCCGATGGATCTGGAGACCGATCTCTGGCGATGAATGGAACCAGATTCGGACCACTATCAGTCGGGATATTCCACGAGCCTCGTTCGTATTAGTGCTAAGCTTATCATTAGATATCACATTCAGACGTCTGCTTCCTGCAGCCTTTAGTAGCTATCATGATGACCATATTCGTGGCCGTGTCCATGACCGACGTACACCGGGACTGCAACTTTGACGGGGTAGGGCACAGGCTTCTCGATGTGGACTGGGACGTGCTTCTCGATGTGCACGGGGTAGGGCCTGTCGACGGGTACTTTCACGGGGAATGGCACGTGCTTCTCTACGGGGTAGGGGATGTGCTTCTCGACGGGGTAGGGAGCGGGCACCGGGACCTTGACGGGGTAGGGCACGGGCTTTTCTACGTGGACAGGGTAGGGCCTGTCGTATGGAACCTTCACGGGGTAAGGGACGGGCTTCTCAACGGGGTAGGGCACGGGCTTCTCTACCGGGTAAGGCACGGGCTTGGGAACGTGTACGGGGTAAGGCCTGTCTACGTGAACCTTGACGGGCACATGGACCTCCTTGATGACAGGGTAGGGAGCGGGCACATGGACGGGCACCTTCACCGGGTAAGGAACCTTCTTCTCGACCGGGTAGGGAGCGGGGACGTGCACTTTGACGGGCACATGGACCTCCTTGGTTACAGGGTAGGGTTGGGGAACGTACACCTTGACGGGGACGGGTCTGTCGACAGGAATGTGCACGGGGTATGGGATCTTCTTTTCAACGGGGTAGGGTTGGGGGACGTGGACAGGTACTTTCACGACCTCCTTGACGGGGTAGGGCACGTGCTTGACGACGGGGTAGGGTTGGGGCACATGAACCTTGACGGGGTAAGGGATTTTCTTCTCTACCGGGTAGGGGATGTGTTTTTCTACGGGGTAGGGTACTGGCACGTTCTTAACGACCGTGATAGTCTTGTGAATTTCCTCGTGTCCGTGTCCACCATAGCTGCCTCCGAAGTCACCACCACCGTGTCCATAACCTAGGCCGATGTCCCACAGTCCTCTCTTCTCGTGCTTCTTGTCTTCCACGGCTTCTTTGTTGTCGGTCACTGCCACTTCTTTTTCTGCTTTCTTGGCTTCCTCGGCGTTTGCGAATGCCAGAAGAGCCACCAGACTGGCGGCCACGAGCTGTAAACATAATTAAAATTAGGACATAGCAGTAAACCGGAGCGAATGTGATTGTTCGATACATAGAATCGAAAGTAATTATTGCAGTCCACTAATTAGCAGGTATGAAAATAGTTTGTGGTCGTTGGCTTTAATGACCGGTCGAGTTAACATCGCCAGCACCATCGCACAAAGCGTGCATGCAACGTTTCCGTATTGCGCAACCCCATAAGTGGGACAAGGGAATTTGGCGTAATCCAGATTGCATATCCTCAGCACTGTCACAAGCACTTCCAGATGCACTGTCACTTAAATAAATAATAACACACCATGTGCCTCATGATGCTGCACTTGTAGGTTGCACTGAAGTCAGCGAAGTCCTGAATGCGAATGATGCGTGCTGGTCCGAAGCTTCGCTATATATATGCGGTAAGAGCGGCCGAGCGAAGAAAAAAAATGGCCGCACCGTAGGACTCTGTTACACTTTCGCTTTCAAAGGGGTTCTCTTTTGAGCGTGGAGCCAAAATGTTCCATATCTGTCGACCGATTCGCAACGACCGGTTTTGATATTAATTGTATAATATTCGCTGCAGACTTTAAGCTGCATATTGCTTTGGTGACAATTAGTTTTCTTGAAGGTCATTTTAAATAATTATGAGGCATTTTCTAGACTGTAGCGGAAGGGTTGCCTAAGACTACATGATAATGTTTTCATCATGAGTTTTGTGCGTATGTCGAAAATTAATGCTCATATTAGTATTAATGCCCTGTCATTGTAAACACGGAGAGTATGTAAACAGAATCAAGGCTGTATAGTGACGGTGCAATGGCGTACTAATTCCGTAGAGGCATTGAAAGTTGATGCATTTTTTGTTCATACATCAGAACTTGAAAATGTACTGCTGTGAAGCAATGATGCTTGATAAGGTAGCATAGTAATTTTTTATTGGAGAATCGAGAAGCTATATATATTTAATACGAAGAAAAAACCAAATAAAAAAAAGTGTATTTAAAATATTATTACAATACACGCAGTTAATTACATCTAGGTTTTAGAAACTGAAGATAACACTGCGCCCGAGAGAGTTTTTTTTTATTTACAAATAATAATATGCACAAACATAGGGCCTGCATTTTGGATATTTTTTAAGCACCTATGCCATCTACTGCTTGCTTAAATCAATGAAATTGTTTTGTTAGCTGCAAAAGTTATGAGGGAGAATTCAGAGATAAGCATATCAAATCACAGGTAAAAAAAAATATTACTAGGTAGCTTATACATTATGATTTTGTGGCTGCTTTTGTTCAATTTTACAAACTTACCGGGTTAATTGTCGTCTTAGATTGTAAGTAAGTTTGGTTGAGTGGGTTCCATCTTGGAAGCTAAGACCCACTTCCTGAAGTTTGGGTGGACTCCTATTTGGTATACATGCAAATATCTTTGGTGACAATACAATAATATGGTACAACCAAGCTGACCTGATAATAGAGCCAGGGTATTGGGACTGGCACTCCATAATGGATAATGGTAGCACAATCGAATTTAGGCTAGTAGGTATTGTTAGAATTTATGATTTTTATTACACATGATAAACTTGTGCACGACAAAAATTAAAAATGCTTGTCTTAAATTTTAAATGTCAACAATTATAATGTATAAATATTATTAAGAAACTAATGTTTTTATTCGATTTTAGTGATGCTCCGTATTTAAAGTTAGGCCAATCAATCGTCTTCACTAATCATAGGTACAGCAACATCTAATAGTGATAGACTAGAAAATAGTGGTATGACTAGACTCTAGAGAGTCATTAATTTTCCTTGAGACATTGCATTTGTGACATATTTTGTAATTATGCAAAGGTGCAGTAAATTTATGCACTTTCAAATGTCATATAGCATTTGCCAATTTTTTTGTGATGAGCACCACCCACGTAAAGCTCATAAATTATATGTGTATTTTAAGATATCTATTACACAAGATCGATTAACACATAACTTAAATGTTGTCTAAGGACGAAATCTTACAAACCAATCATCATCATTAGCCTATTATTATATTCACTAGTCTACTGCTGGACATAGGCCTCTTCAATAGCACGTCACTCAGCACAATCTTCAGCTACTCTCATCAAGCTCTTGCTAGGCTCGATTTGGCTCCTTATGTCATGACCAGACACCAATCACTTAAATCTAATATTACTTCTCTTTCATGAAGGGAAAAAGCCAAGAAAATAAATTTATCTAAACTGCTGTAGATCTTACTCCTTTAGAAAGCCTGTCTCGCGGGAAACTGCTATCAGGGTGCTGGAACACATTAGATTCATGGCGACGGATTTTCCAACTGGAGGGTGGTTGCTAGCCAGGCGTACACTGGATTTTGTCCTACCACCATGCCGGGGGTTGGGAGTTACTTGAAGATGTTCTTTTCTTCACTAGAGGGTCAATGTAACGCATACATTTTTCGTTAGGAAACTCCATTGCGGCGGGGATTTGAACTAATGGTAATAATTTTAGTTTGAAAGTTTTCGCGAAAATTATTCTATTTAATGTGAACGTACCGGCTTTTGTTTGCGTGTATTTACTTCGGATATGCTTTGTTGCGCCGGAAAGCGCGGGCAATACGACGTGCGTTGCCACCATCCTAGCCGCTCCCAGACGATAACCTATGTAATAGGTTGAAACCTGGTCGGAGCATATCCTAAGTAAATACACGCGAACAAAAGCCGGTACGTTCACATTAATCGTAATAATTGGAGACGAAACATATACTCTGCTTCTTTTTGTAGATCGGTTTTATTTATTTTTCCTTAGTGAGAAATCCTGTTTTGATGCATGGATTGAAGCCTAGATCTTCCTCTTAAATATAAAAGCATATATATCGCACTTTGCATAGGTACCCTTAAATGAATTTTGTATTCAATAATATTAATAAATATTATGCTCATAACTTTTTTTATGATACAATTATTTTAATATCTTTTTTTAATTTCATATTTTATTAATAGGATAAGCTAGCGTCTGATCACTTTTTCACTTGGTGGTAAGTGATGATGTGGTATTATGCAAAGTGAATATAACCACTACGTTAAGTATTATGCATAGATTAATGACAATAATTTAAGATAATCAAATAAAAACATGCAGAAGGAAGTGAAAAAGTTGACCTTTTCATATTAACCATCAATTGTTGTCTATATTGTGGGAAATTTCCTGTAAATATAAATATCACCGGATACCGGATGAGAACCGGAAGCTTATGTACATGCGAATCATTTTTATAGCCCTTGATGACGTCAGCAATGTCCGTGTAATTATTTGACAAAAAACGAAAAGATACAAATTAAAGGAAGAAGAAGGTAACATTTTGTCTAGTAAAAGAACTCGTTTCAGTAGTATCTTGTAATAAGTTGTACATCATCGCCAAATTCCAACATAGATTTACTAGTACACACGTAAGTTGTCTGGAAGATTTAGCTTTAGGTATACGGTAAAACTGCCGACTATACTTCACCGAATTAAGTTGTATTTATTTTTAGTATTTTCTTGTGTACAAAAAGGAATCATTATTTTCGTTTCTACTTCTTACGTGCTACATTAAATAGTGTTGTATGCACTTTGTATTTATCACTTTTCGCATTTATATTGAAAAGTAATTTACATGCCTTAAATGTACAAGTTTGCCGTTTTTATTTGAGAGTATGTAAACATTAAACACAATAGTACATGTAGCAGCATCTTTAGGCGTTTGACACTTTAAATTTTCACAATTAAAACATATTTACACAACTCAAAAAAAAAAATAGTTCTACCCAAAAATTACAGCATAACGGATTATTTATGTAAACTGAGATGTTAAAATTAGGGCCAAAAGGTCACTAGTTTATTAACCCCAGTGCCAAATTTAAAACCTTCACTCTGCCTACACCTTACACTCATCATATTATTGAAATCGAGCAAATCGATCAAATTCGAAAAAATCGAATCGATTCAAAAGTGTAACATCTGTTACACTTTTGAATCAGTTCAGTTCATTTATTAAATCATTTTTATCGATATTCAATTTTCCTCTTGCAATATTACTCACAATATAGGTATGGCGCCATTGATCTTTGGAAATCTCATCCTTAAACTTGGGTGATTGAATAAAACATCGATAAATACTATTGATTTTTTTTTCTGGGTTTTCTGGAATTTTAAGCTTAGAACACCGTAATATCGTCCAAAAGTCAATGTTTGGAAATTGGCAATAAAATTGTATTCTTAAAGCTATTGGGTATTTTTGAGTTTCAATTTTTCGACGAACCTTCTTTGAGATGCACTTCTCTCTGAAAAATATTCTCTCTTTTTGGGAATTCTCGGTACCTAAGAGAGATACCGCTTTTTGCTATTCATACTACATGTGTCCTATATCGCTTCTTATCTCTCCTCTTCACTCTATCCATGACGCCTGTTTCTGAGAGCTCGCACTCACTCATATCTTTTAAAACTACATCCTTCAATCTTATTAGGAGTCTTCCTGAACATCTGTCATCAGAAACGGATGCAGGATGCCAGTATGGTCGTACTAGAATCATTTAGTATAAAATGATCTGGAAATGGTCAAATACCTGTATTTTTAACCAACTTCAAAAAAAGGAGGAGGTTTCTCAATTCGACCGTATATTTTTTTTTTTTAAATTTTTTTTTTATGTTTGTTCGCGGATAACTTCGTCGTTTATGAACCGATTTCGATTATTCTTTTTTTGTTCGAAAGGAGATATCTCAAGTGTGGTACCATGGTAATTTTATTGAGGTATGATAAGTATCTCCAGAGATATTGAGATAAACATCTCAAAATTGGTACTGAAAATGAATAGCGCGGCATTGAAGTCGGTTGTTTTTTAGTTTTTAAACGATATTATAATACAATAAAACCTTAAGAACGGTAGTATATACTCAATTCGATCAAGGAGCCTACCATAAGCAATAATACAGTTTTGATTCAATTTTACTACGAGAGGATGATCTCGTGATCGGCTGTATATCCACATCCTATTCACCCTAGCAAAGTAAGACAAGAACAAGAATGCTTTAGACTTAATCGTAGGCTTCTAAGATTGCTTTAAGGTAACATGTGTATGTTAATTTAATATGAATTATGAAGTCATACCGTAGTGCCCATATGAATTACTACCTTCGATCAAGGATCCTTTAATTGTATCAATCCAATAAATCAAAACAACGCGAAACGCATGCAATGGTCTTAATTTCATATAATTATTTTTTTAATGGCTTTTGTATTTATTTCAAAAGAGGATAGGATGTAAATAAATTGGACTACTTAAGGTTATACCGATTAAGTTTCTCTTAATCAATTAGCAAATGGATTTATCCTAAATAATAACGGATGCTGTAATCAGGGTTCAAAATGATTTTATTTTTTAATGGTTTCTCAAAAGGAGGTTTTAACTCAGTTCGAGTTGGTACATAAGATGTTACCTTTTAATATACAGCGAAAGATGTTACATACACAGACCTGCTACTTAATATTAAACTTGACTGCGTACACCGGCCCCCAATGAGACCGACCTTGAACGGAGTTTGTCCCTTTCTTTTGTATGGACAACTTATATATATATACTATACATATAGTAGTATAGAACATATATAGGACTAGCAGGTTGTTAGACAAGGACACACTCCCAACCGGGTGTCTCTCAATTGGGCCGTTTTGTTCTACAAAGCAATTACAACCTTATTGTTAAAGCATACGCATTAAATTGAATGTGTCAAAACTTCTGCAGTGCACATATGAAAATTAGTGCCTAATTTTGGTAGTAAAAATAGGTAGGGAACCATATATATGTAATGTAAGATATAGAACGGTATATACGGTCCTAGAATTTATAACATTATAAATTCACCAGCGTAGTAAGATACAAATAAAAATGTTTTGGCACCAGTGGTAGACCTTAACTTCAGATTAATAATAACTTTCAAACTGAGCCTTTCAAATCAAATAACATTAAATTTGTGTAAAGTAAGAGGTACGAGTATTTAGTTAAGTTAGCTAACAGATTCTATCGCAATTAGCCTTTCTGATTCATGTCATTAATCGAACCTATACTAAATATTTTATGTCTTAGTCAATGTAGTGACCTTAAGTATTCATGTTGCCTGAAAAATATGTCCTATTTCTCATTTAAGGCTCCCGCAGACAACAGACTTTTAATCGACCGATTCTCTGTCCGCTTTATGATCAGTAAGAAGACCGATTAATTGTCTGCCGATATCTTATCGTTATAAATCTGCGCACTTCTATACATCTTCATGCTGAATAAAAAAACGGCCAAACTATCGGCCGAGAGAAAGTCTGTGGTCTGCGGGAGGAGGGGGAGTCATAATCAAATGACTAGGTTCCATAGATTTACCCCTAGACAGATGTTGCTTATTATCACATACATAACATCGAAAATGCACCACGCATGTCAAACAATAATCAAAATCGCTACGTTTGGCATCAGATATGTATGCAAGAAGTAGTTATGTGGTGAGCGATGAGAAAAAAACTGGCCAAGTGCAAGTCGGACTCGCACTCGTAGGGTTCCGTACCACACTAGTACTATACTACTATTTTATAACATCGAGCAAAAAGTACCACTATCATTTTTCGCCAGCAAAAAATAATAATTAATAAACATTTTATCAAAACAGTTGTGAGCCTTATAACATACAGTCCTATAACGCCATCTAAGGTCTATTTCTAAAAGCTATCTAAGTGAAAGTTAACACATATGTGTTATGGATCGGCATTTCAATATGACGCCATCTATGGACGTTTTTCTAAGCGGTCATAGATGGCGTTATATTGAAATGCCGAAAATAACACGTTTCTTGTATGGGGACCACCGATAATTTTAAACTTTATTCTGTTTTTAGTATTTTTTGTTATAGCGGTAACAAAAATACATCATCTGTGAAAATTTCAACTGTCTCACTATCACGGTTCATGAGATACGGCCTGGTGACAGACGGACAGACAGGCAGACAGACAGATAGACAGACAGACGGACAGCGGAGTCTTAGTAATAGGGTCCCGTTTTACCCTTTGGGTACGGAACCCTAAAAACCACCAATTGTTGTTGGCGTGGTTTTTTTCGTCCCTTCTTTTACTTTGTCTGCTATGCTAATATTTGACCACTGTATAGGTAAGCTATGGTGTGAATAGTAAACACGCTAGGCTTGGAATTGATTTACCTTGAATAGTATTTTGTTTAATACATTTGTAGTTAATGTCAGTTTGTGTATTTGTTGGTAACCTCTTTGCGGCTTAACTATGCGACCAATTTATCCGAAATTTTACTCAAGCATAGCTAGTATAAGAGAATAATATTTAGAAAACTTTTTAACGTGGTTAAATCCGCGGGGCGCCTCTAGTAATTCACAATTCAAGTAGAAATAAATAAAACTGGCCAAGTGCGAGTCAGCATCGCGTCTCTTATAGCACTCTTAGGGAGGGTTCCGTACAATACGAAACATATCAGAGTTTCAACCTCATTTGATATTACCAAGAATATTTGGTTTGGTCGCGATCTAGAAAGACGGGGCTCGTTTACTAGCGCCATCTATGTCATTTTGCCGAAACTAATTAGATAGATGGCGTTTAAAAACACGTTTTTTGTATGGGGACCTCCTTTAATTTTTAACTTTATTTTGTTTTTAGTATTTGTTGTTCTAGCGGCAACAGAAATACACCATCTGTGAAAATTTCAACTGTCTAACTATCTCGGTTAATGAGCTATAGCCTGGTGACAGACGGACAGACAGACATACAGACAGACAGACAGACAGACAAACGGACAGCGGAGTCTTAGTAATAGGGTCCCGTTTTACCCTTTGGGTACGGAACCCTAATAACACAGCGATGGCACCGCTCTAGGCACACTAACGCTAGTCCTAGGTCCCACCACTAAAATAGTACGACACCTCTAACCTTAAAATATTATAACAATAACACACAGTGTGTGTCAACACATTAAAAAGTTACGAAAGTGTGGCTCGAAATATATGTTGTTTCATTATAATTTCTCCTTGGAACATAAATACAGTGTAACTATACACGCTTACTTATAATTATGGTAGTAAGTATAGTTATATTCGGTTCAAGGACCTTATGACTGCATACTGTTATAATAAAGATAGTTTAAAAACTAAAACAACCGCCTTCCATGCCCCGCGAGTCAATTTCAGTAGCAATTTGGAGATGTTTATCATCATATCTCTGGAGATACTTATTAGATCTTGATAAAATGACATTGGGATCACATCGAAAAAACGTACTCTAACGATTAAATAAAGAATCGTTCGAATCGGTTCACCGTTCACGGAGTAATCGGGTAACATACATACAAAAAAAAACAGACGAATTGAGAACCTCCTTGTTTTTGGAAGTCGGTTGATAAAATAGAAGTATAATGTATACATAGATTGATAGATAGTTAAATATAACTATCAGGTTCTATTCCCGCCGTGCACCAATTTTTTTTTCTACCGAAATCTTTACGTGCGCATTCTGAATGGCCGGCCCTCCAGTGAAGGAAAAACATCGTTCAAAAACCCTCAACCCCCAACTGGCGAGCACCGCGGCGAACATAGAGAAGACATAGCTAACTAACAATGATAATTCATTTAGCTTCTAGGGATCACGTGTAAGTTAATTAAAATTTAAGCCTATGGACGCAGAAAGGCGCAATAATTACCCTGCTAGTAACTTGAAATTACAAGACATGGGAGACTTCACACCTTTATGTCTCAGGTTAACAGGCGCAGTCACGTGCAAAATTTGACATACCAAGAATTTTGCATACCACTGTGTCTGTAGTAGGTAGACGTCATCGCTTACCATCAGGTCAGCGTCGTGCTTGTCATGTTACCCTATACTGTTAAAAAAATATGGGTAGGTCGTGTTGTGGGTGTCAGTGACCCTCAATGTTGCATTGTAAATTTTAATTTTTTTATAACTTATAGGCTAGCGTTTGACCACTATCTCACCTGTTGGTAAGTGATGATGCAGTCGAAGATGGTAAGCACGCTAGGCCTAGAATGGGAACTGGCTCTCAAGGATAACTGCCGGAATACATTAGATGTTTGGCGACAGATTTTCTAACTTGAGGGTGGTAGCTGGCCAGGCGGACACTAGATAGTGTCCTACCACCATGCGGGGTCTGTTGGTTTCTTAACGATGTTTTTTCTTCACCGGAGGGCCACTGTGAGAAGCGCACAAAATTTTTCGATAGAAAAATCCATTGGTGCACTGCGGAGTTTGAACTCGGTACCACGGCATCAAAGCGGACCGTTCTCCCGATTAGGCCACCGGGCCCTCAACACACTTATTTCACATACAGCACAAACAATCGCTTAAGTTATAATAAGTTATTGTTCCTAATGGTCAGTAAGTACTCCGTAGACAATGTAATGTAGTTCATTTTCTATCGATACTTAGATGGGGTTTTCGTAATGCCACTGCACCGCAGTTTTGCACTTGTGCGAAAAAACGTCGAAATATTTTTTTAATTTCACTCTCTTCAAGGTCTTTGAGATTATTTTATATTTTACTAAGTTATTATTAAGTCATTTTCTTGTTTGTCTGTCTGTCTAAAGTTTCGGGTGGAATCTCGCAACTCAAATTTCGAGCACTTTTCGATTAGCTATCTGGATGAAACTCGCTCTTAATTTCTCTTTTTAACCGACTTCAAAAAAAGGAGGAGGTTTCCCAATTCGACCGCATATATGTATATATATATATGTATATATATGTATTATGTTTGTTCGAGGATAGCTTCGTCGTTTATGAACCGATTTCGGTTATTCTTTTTTTGTTGAAAAGGAGATATCGCAAGTGTAGTACCACGGTAATTTAATCGAGGTCTGATAAGTATCTCCAGAGATATTGAGATAAATACCTCAAAATTGAAACTGAAAATGAATAGCGCGACATTGAAGTCGGTTCTTTTTTAGTTTTTAAACGATATTATTCATTCTCCAATACTTCACACTGTTGTGTTTGGTGTACTAGTTTATTGGTATTTGAAAAATGGCATGCAAAATAAATATTTTATTTAATTTTTGAACCGTTACGTCACTTTTGCAGGCTCAGTTGCACCAGTTACTGATAAAGCTTCAAATAGTTCTGACTATAGTATCTAACATTATGATACCCTATAAAAAATGTCGAAAAATTGTCAAATAAGTTCCTAATGAAGTTATTAGAGACCGACGCAACTAACCCTTAATCAAATCTTTTTTTTTCAACTATACTTTTTTCAAGTATACTTTTTAGGGTTCCGTACCCAAAGGGTAAAACGGGACCCTATTACTAAGACTCCGCTGTCCGTCTGTCTGTCTGTCTGTCTGTCTGTCTGTCTGTCCGAGGCTATAGCTCATTAACCGTGATAGTTAGACAGTTGAAATTTTCACAGATGGTGTATTTCTGTTGCCGCTAGAACAACAAATACTAAAAACAAAATAAAGTTAAAAATTAAAGGGTCCCCATACAAAAAACGTCTTTTTTAACGCCATCTATCTAATTAGTTTCGGCAAAATGACATAGATGGCGCTAGTAAACGAGCCCCGTCTTTCTAGATCGCGACCAAACCAAATATTCTTGGTAATATCAATTAATCAAATATATGAGGTTGAAACTCTGTTATGTTTCGAATTGTACGGAACCCTCCCTAAGTGTGCGATAAGAGACGCGATGCTGACTCGCCCTTGGCCAGTTTTATTTCAACTATACTTTTTCAAATAGTGATATTTCCTGTTACTTATTCATATAACATAATTAAAGTAAATTTAATTAATATTAGTAAACGTTTTATAAAACGCCGCGTTTTCAATTGACCATTGTTTAGATATCTCAGATACTCGTGCAGTTTCGCAAACCCAGTCCAAGCCGATTTTGTTCGCTGTCATTCCTCCAAGGCCTTTTGTTTTGTGTATCATTTTATTTTTCTTTACATTCGTTAATACCCATTATGTGGGTGTTTTGTAAGATTTTAATATTCAGATATGATATAGTGACTGATATAGATTTTGTAAAGGTAGAGTACGAAATTATAATGAGTCAGTGAGGGCAAGATAGAATCTTTTTGAAATTTCAATACCGTTTCAATTTTTAGAGGGCACAGTGGTTTAGTTGGAGAATGGTCGGTTTTAACGCGAAAGGTACCGAGTTCAATCCCCGCCGTGCACCAATGGATTTTTCTATCGAAAAAATTATGTGCGCGTTTCACAGTAGCCCTCCGTTGAAGGAAAAACATTGTTAAGAAACCCCCAACTCCCTACACTACACAGTAGGGATACTGTACACTATGTAGTGTCCGCCTTGGCAGCTACCACCCTCAAGTTAAAAAATGTGTCACCAAACATCTGATGTGTTCCGGCAGCTTTCCTTGAGAGCCAGTTCCCATATAGGCCTAGCGTGCTTACCATCTTCCACCGCATCATCACTTACCAACAGGTGAGATAGTGGTCAAACGCTTGCCTATAAGATATAAGTATATATATATATATATATATTTATATCTTATATATAAAAATGGATCCCAATTGCCTTTGGTCACGGCATCACGCGTGAACGGCTGGACCGATTTCGCTAATTCTTTTTTTGTTGTGTTTTTTATCGTCAGGAGATGGTTCGGATGAAAAAAATAATTAAAATAAATAAAAGTTGTTTTAAACGCAGGCGAAGCCGCGGGGCACAGCTTGTATAATAAACTTATTAAAATTTAAATGTAAATAGGACCACCTTACGTAACAAAGTTACAAAATAAAACATACAGACGAATTGAGAACCTCCTCCTTAGTGGGAGTCGGTTGAAAATATGTAAATGAGTTGTCAAAAACTTTTCAACAACTTAAAGCAGGCAAATATAATAAATAATAAAAGTTATAATTATGAATGTGTCTTCTGATACATGGATTGAATGTAATCCTACTATTCTACTATCCTACTATCCTACTATCCTACTATCCTACTATCCTACTATCCTACTATCCTACTATCCTACTATCCTACTATCCTACTATCCTGCTATCCTGCTATCCTACTATCCTACTATCCTACTATCCTACTATCCTATTATCCTACTATCCTACTATCCTACTATCCTACTATCCTACTATCCTACTATCCTACTATCCTACTATCCTACTATCCTACTATCCTACTATCCTACTATCCTACTATCCTACTATCCTACTATCCTACTATCCTACTATCCTACTATCATACTATCCTACTATCCTACTATCCTACTATCCTACTATCCTACTATCCTACTATCCTACTATCCTACTATCCTACTATCCTACTATCCTACTATCCTACTATCCTACTTCCTACTGTCCTACTTCCTATCCTACTAATATTATAAATGCGAAAGTAAGTGTGTGTGTGTGTGTGTGTGAATGTTTGTTACCACGTATCTCGATAGTCACTAAACCGATTTTAATGAAATTTAAAAAGTAGATAGTGTAGGTTCTAACGTAAGACATAGGCTAATCTTATTTTAAGTCCAGTAGTAATTCTCTGCTATAAGTATTTTAAGAGACTATTAAAACAATTTAATAACTGCCATCATTAAGTATTTATTTCATAATGACATAAACAAATAGTTTTATTGCTTGATGAAAAACCTTTAAACACGATTTCAAATCTTACTAATATCACATGAGTAAAGACAAGTCTTTACTCAGTGCTAATTATTGAATTATGTTTTGGACAGTTACCGGAACAGTGCATTTAGTGTTTTCTGCAAAATAAAAAAATTGATTATTCCACTAATATTATAAATGCGAAAGCTTGTGAGTGTGTATGTTTGTGACTTCTTTACGCTAAAACTACTCAACCGATTGAGCTGAAACTTGGTATGTAGATAGTTTAGACTCTGAAATAACACGTAGGGTATAAATAATTAGGTAAAATTGCTAATAACCTAAATTAAATTACCTTACTAGCAGGATATCATGGTTTCACCCGCGCAATTTCCGTTCCCGTGAGAATACGGGGATAACAAATAGCTTATGTTAAGAAGAGAGTTTTCCATTAGTGACAGATTTTTTTCAATTGGTCCAGTAGTTTTTGAGTTAAATCGTAATACACAAACAAACAAACAATCAAATATTTCCTCGTTATAATTTTAGTTTAGATTCGTCAAAATCTACGGAGGAACGTACATAAATAATTTAAGATCGTTTAAAAAACTAAAAGAACCGGCTTCAAACATTGCGCTAGTCAAAGTAGCCAGTAGACGTAGTAACTATTACATAATCTGTGCCAGTAAGTAAATTGCCAGCCAAGTAGTAAGTCGTCGAGATAAGTAAATGCGTCGTAATACAAATGTTGATATATTAAAAACGGCTAAGCCGATTTCGTCAAAACTTAAATGGGCCCTCCTGGGAAGGGTACCCTTTGAAACAGTGTTCAGGCATCATCGAGTAATCGGTGAACATACATAAAAAAAAATTTAAAAAAAGGTTCCGACGAATTGAGAACCTCCTCTTTTTTTGTGAAGTCGGTTAATAAATACAATACAAACATACATACACTCATAGACTTTGAAAATCATAACCCTTCCTTTGGTATTCGGTTAAAAATAGTGTACATACGTTGTAATATTATTCGTAAGTGCTTGACTTAATATTGACTAAGAAGGGTTCTAGAAAACGCCGGCGGGTCGCAATGGCATGTGCCAGCTAAACAAACGCAGTGTTCCTCACAATCTTCATTTACTGTACATCCCCTTTGCGGCGTCGATACTGCAAAAAGTACAAGTTTTAGTTCTCTTAAAATACACTTGAATAACAAGTAATATTAAAAAAACCTTTTTAAACACAAGCTTTTACATAACCTAGGACGAGAGTAAGTCAAGACAAATCCAACGAGCCCAAATATGACTAGTATAACATATGTAGTTTAGGAGTTCCTTTGGCCACCTTCCAGCTCCATCATCATATCAGCACCATGTCGTCATAATATTGCATTGTCACGCGATTTACACATGTATGCAAAATTTCAGATCTATCGGTAGCCGGGAAGTGGATCAAATTTAATTTGCAAGATTTGATGACAAATATCAGGACAGGTGAAACTAAATAATAATATCGTTTAAAAACTAAAAAAGAACCGACTTCAATGCCACGCTATTCATTTTCAATACCAATTTTGAGATGTTTATATCTCAATATCTCTGGAGATACTTATCAGACCTCGATAAAATTACCATGGTACCACACTTGCGATATCTCCTTTCGAACAAAACAAGAATAATCAAATTCGGTTCATAAACGACGAAGTTATCCGCGAACAAACATAAAAAAAAATATATATATATATATATATATACGGTCGAATTGAGAAACCTCCTCCTTTTTTTGAAGTCGGTTAATAAAAGCTTGTAAAAAAGTATGAGTTTGTAGAGCTTGCGTTTTATTTATTTATTGTGTTTCATTATCTGAAGTACTGAAACATACATTGGGGGTGCACATAATGATACGGTTGGCAACCCTACATTAATCAAGGCAATTATACATATCTGTTTAGTGTGATGTTCGACATTTGGATGAAAGCTGAAAGGCTCATTCTTTTTTTTGTTTTTTGTATTCAAAGCAAAACCTTATATGCTTTTTGTATGAATAATTGTATTATTATTGATATAATCTATTTAATGTTTTTTGAAGAGTGTAAGTACAGATTCTATATGTGCTCATATACTGAACAAATGCTTTGACTTTTGATTTTTGACTCCTGAGCCTTTGACTACAAATCAGTTACTAGGCGTAACTGTATCTTTTCCCTCCTTAGGTATTTTAAATAGTATTTTATACTTTTAATATCTTACTTACGAAAATCTTAACTCATCGTATGCTGGTACGTGGATCAACACGAGACCCAACCCAGTTTTGATTGCGTAGCCCGGCATACGCCAAATTAAAACAATAAATATTGAGCTAAATAAAATATAAGTCAATGATTTAGTTAAAATCTTACCAGCTACCTGCACCATGAATAAAACAGCAAGTAAAGTCAAGAAAAAATACGTGTAATTCATTTTTGATTTACAAAAAGTGGATTTGTTTATACTATAAAGAAACACACGTTTGTTATTTTTGCGAATTTGTATCAATATTAAACTATAACTTGATTTTATACTTTTTAGTTATCTGGTGCAAAATCTGACCGTATTATTTTAACGTGTGTTTATAATTACAATTTATTGCTTATTATATTATTCAACCGATAAATTGGACTCTTGTCCAATCTTAGACCCATTAGACCCACCATTAGAATTTTTATTTAATTATTATGTTAGATTGTATTACAAGGGAGCAAAATTGTATAATAGCCACTAATTAACCGACGGAAAAAACGGAGGAGGTTATCAAGTCGACGCGTATATATTTTTTTTATGCGTCACTTTGCGTCACGCATAACTTTTTACAGAGTAGTCTGATTTTGATTATTCTTTTTTTATTGGAAAAGGTATACCCCCAAGGTGGTCCCATATAAATTTCATCGCAATCGGTCGAGCGGTTTTTAATAAATCTACAAAAATTATGGATAAAAGTAACATTATATTCTAGCGCCGACTCAGAATCACTTACGTATACATACTTACATTAGTTTAAGAACTTAGTTATTAGTTAAAAACTCAAAACAGTTACAAAAATATATACTTAGGTATACTAACAGTAGTTTAAGAACTTTGTTATTAAAGTTAAATAAAAAAGGTTAATTATTTTTAGCTTTTCAGTTTTTTCGGCGCTTTAATTTTTTTTATTTATTTGTATCCCTCGCTATGCTCAGGATTCAAATGTAGTGGCAGAGAGAAAGTATTTTCGATAATAATTAATTTAGATCAGATTCTATGAATATTACTAATATTTAAATTCAAAATTTATAACCACCCCTGACCGATCTATTCATAATATGTTTGCTGAGACGATTCCGATGAGTCCAAACACGACATCTATGCTGTAAGTTGGTGAGGAGTTGAGTATTCTGCAGATTTCAGGAAGTGTCTCAGCATCAGCTCAGCGCTACCAAGTTCTTACATTATCGTTGAAGTAAGAGTATACTGAATTTCGATTTGATCAGAATTACAAAAGTTTATCTCATAACATTCATCTAAAAATGCTCATAGTCTTCAAACGGCTGAACGGATTTTGATAATTAAAAGCTAAAAGCACTCTAGATTCTAACTATCAAACAAACAAAAAAATTACAACGGGTTGCACTGCGGAAGTGCCAGCACAAGTGAAAACCTGGACATAATCGTTGTGAATTTGGTCTACTCTCCCTCCGTCTTACGCATTTTCGATCAGGTCACGTGTCCTGACGCGAGGTCCTGACGAGAGTTTAACTTTTGGGCGCTACGATGCCACAGACATACACACACACGCCGATAAATAATGAAACTAATAACATCCCTTCTTTTTACGTCGGCGGTTAAAGAAAACTCATTGCTTCATTTGGTGGTAAACTGTCCATTCCATTTATATAGTTAATGTCGGCACTGTTAGCATCAGGGTTAAGGACCTCGTTAAAATGTTCTGCCCATCGAGCCAAAATTTCGTTTTGGTCCGTTAGACGTTTCTCGTCACGTGAGTAGATAGGGGCAGTTTTCCTAAGTTTTGGGCCAAATACAGACTTAATGCCTTCAAAGAATCTACCCGTTTGGTTTGCATCTGCGAAGCCTTGACGTTCTTTAGCTTTTTTTGACCACCTATTTATTATCCTTGAAGCAGCGAATTTTGGCCTTCAGGCTGTGATGTATTTTACTTCGGTCATTCATTGCTGTCAGATATCTAAGACGACGTCTATAGCCTTACACAAGCTTAACGATTTCGTAGTTCGTATCATCGAACCAGTCTTGGTGTTTTTTGTGTAGTTTGCCAATGACTTGTAGGGAGCACGTATGAAGGTTATGAGACAAATCTTTCCATCCATTTTCCACTGAGTCATCCTTGATTTCCTTCTGCAAAGTGCCAAAATCATTATCAAGTGTCTCACTTGTATCTGCATAGTGGACAATACGATTGATATTAAGTTTTCCTGGTAATTTGTGTTGGGCTCTACGTGGAGGTTTCAATGTTAGTCGTAACTTTGACCTGAGCAAGCGATGGTTTGTTCAGCCTTGGGCACCTCTCATAGCTTTTGTGATTAAGACATCTTGGATGTCTTGTTTTCGTACAATCACATAGTCCAGTAAATGCCAATGCTTTGACCTCGGATGCATCCATGTAGTTTTATATTTCTCTGGTAGTCGAAAATACGTGTTTGATATGCATAGGTCAAATTCTGCTCATAGTGTTAAAAGGTCTAAGCCGTTACTATTACACTTGCCTATACCATGCCGTCCGAGAACCCCATGCCATAACTGATGCTCCGCTCCAACTCGCGCGTTAAAATCACCCAGTAAAACCATTTTGTCTTTGGATGGTATTTTCTCGAGGACATGACGAAGATCTTCGTAAAATTTTGTCTTGTGTTCATCTGCGGACGGAACAGTGGGTGCGTAGATACTGACCAGATGTAGGTATTTATTGACTGAAAGTGTCATGCGCAAAGTTATGATTCGGTCATTGATTCCGGCTGGTAGTTCGCCCAAGCGCTTGCTAGTTTATTGCGCACAGCATAAACACAACCAACTCCATTAGCAGCTCTTTCCCCGGAGGGTCTTCCGCTCCAGTAGTAGGTATATCCACCAAGTGCTTCGCAGAGAGACCCACTGCCACTAAGATGTGTTTCGCTTATAGCGGCAATGTCAATTCTGTAGCGTGCCAGTTCCCTTGCTATTAACGCAGTCTTTCTTTCAGGACAGATGTTGGTATCGCTGTCTAATAAAGTTCGAACATTCCATGCTCCTATAATAATGTTTTTCTGTGTTTTTTCTGTATTTTTCGACCGCGTTTAATAATCGATGACCAGCCCGCGGTAAGACGCCTGGTTATGTTGGGGACGGACTATGTTTGGGCCACCTTTTGTAGGCCCCTCCTCCATTCAGGGGAAAGCAGAGTGATCCTAAACAGGGCTGATTTGTCATCAGACGTACTGCCGAACCTTTCCTCCGTCCCAGTCGATTCTAGGAGCGACCACTCTCGTCTGATCGCCTACGTGCAGAGTTCCAACTAAAGTACGGATACACCGATATCCCAACCTCACCATCAAAACTTAATCACCGCATGTCTTGTGATTCTCGTGTAGCCAGAAGATAATGCCAGGGTCATCTGCGCGTGAAAATGTTTTCAGTGGACGAGCGGTTGCGCTGGTGTAGATCCACTCTCTTGTCTCTATATTTAGAGTTCCAATGGATCAGAAAACTGATACGACTGGAAAGAAATATGAAGATGCAGTAATTGGCCTCAAACCATTATAAGATCCAAGTTAACGCCCTTTATGGCACATTACGATGCCCTGCTACGCCGCCATTGTTGCCGTAAACTTTTGCCATACTGACGGTGCCCGCCTTCCATACCGACGCAGTCTTCGTGTACATTCGGGGGATCACCCGCCTAACCACGCACGTGTTGGCGTGCGTAGCCCCTTCTGCTAGGTTTAGTCCACGAGTCGACGTGGCTTGCCAGGGTGTGGCCGCTGCGTACACAACAGCTTCGAGGAGCCACTAGCAGAGAGTTATGGAGGTCTGCTGTCCAGTCAGCAACTACTTTTTTTTTTTTTTTTTTTTTTATACGTTATAGGCTAGCGTTTGACCACTATCTCACCTGTTGGTAAGTGATGATGCGGTCGAAGATGGTAAGCACGCTAGGCCTAGAATGGGAACTGGCTCTCAAGGATAGCTGCCGGAACACATTAGATGTTTGGTGACAGATTTTCTAACTTGAGGGTGGTAGCTGGCCAGGCGGACACGATAGATAGTGTCCTACCACCATGCGGGGGTTTTGTTGGTTTCTTAACGATGTTTTTCCTTCACTGGAGGGCCACTGTGAGAAGCGCACATAAATTTTTCGATAGAAAAATCCATTGGTGCACGGCGGTTTGAACTCGGTACCACGGCATCAAAGCCGAACGTTCTCCCGATTACGTCACCGGGCCTCACTACCAAACGCGGGACGCGAATCGAAGAGTAAATGAAAGTGCTCGCTAATAAGGGTAGGCAACACACCGCCAATACCTCTGGTTTTGCAGATGTCAATAGGCGGCGATGACCACTTACCATCAGGTGGGCAGCTTGCCTGTATACCGCTTCAAACTATAAAAAAATAAATAAAATAAACCTTGACTGGTAGGACAGTTTTGGGGGCGATCAAGCTTACTGAGTATAAGGAACCAACCGAACCAAGGAACCAAAAGAAGTATGATAAGCTACCATCAGAAATAATTTATTTCTTGATTGCTATAAGGTATTAAGAAATAGTAATGAATCAATAAAACAATAATTATACATTTTGATGTTGTATTCGGTGATAAGAAACTCTTGGATAATGTTCAAAGCTCACTATTGTATTTTAAATAATATAGTTTCAACAGTTACTGGAACAGTAGTGAAAGATTATTTATCTGGAAAAAAAAAACAAAAATAAATTAGTGCTTATATAACAAATATATTTCATTATTCAATAATTTAACTAATTTAATAAAGACTGACTGTTGAAAAAAAAAACCTTTCTAATTTGGAACTATTAATAAATATGCATTTTAATCTTAATTTACTAATATATATAATGCAAAGGGCGGTCTTATCGCTTAAAGCGATTACTTGCAGACAACCAAACAGTATATAAAATAACGAGACTTTTTGTATTTACAGAGTTTTGCTTTTAATGCAATTTTACACAAAAAAAAACAATTTATGTTCGGTCACCCAGGTACTTATCGTACTCTTCACAATCGGCGATCATAGACGATCACACGCGAGCACGATCGTGTAGAAGGGCTACTCGCCTGTAGTCGGCCATCATCGACCTTATTCGTCGTCATGATCGCGGCGATCGGTCACTTGTCGGTTTTTCGGGCACGCATCAAAGGGAATCGCTTGTAGTTGGGAAGCGCGTGCCCACACGATCGCCGATCATTCATTCACCGGTACCCTTAGTATGAGTTTTCATCGTAAACGCTTTTGACAGATCTCACATAGTTTTCGACTTATTCTGGCTCCCTGATTGGTCTAAATTTAGTGACGTGTAGTAACCACTAGAGGCGCTGTATTGTTTTTCATACAAAATTTGTTCGAAATACGATATCGAGTTTGGTATGAAAACTCGTACTAAGGGTACGGAGGTCAGTGGAGCCGTGCGTGCGTCGCGTCGTTTTTTTGTTTTTCAATAAATAAATGACCGCTCAATAGATGATCACGGACGATCGTGTGGATGCTTACACAATGATCGTGACGATTACCTTGCCGATCATAGACGATCAACGAGTGTCGATCATCGCCGATTGTGAAGAGGCGCCATTAGATTTTAAAACAAAATCGTCTAAATCTGTTTGGAATTCCCACATTCGATGTTTGGATTGAGGTTAAAGTCACCAATTGATTATTGGTGACTTCATTTCAGTTACAAATAGGTTAATACCTATTAATATAAACTGGCCAAGTGCAAGTCGGACTCGCACTAGTAGGGTTCCGTACCACACTACATTATTTTATAAGATCGAGCAATAAATACCACTATCATTTTTCGCCAGCAAAAAATAATGATTAATAAACATTTTATTTCTTATAACGCCATCTAACGTCTAACAAAGGAGTTAGGGATCGACATTTCAATATAACGCCATCTATAGGACGTTTACCTAACTAAGCGTTCATAGATGGCGTGAAATACCGAAGATAACACGTTTCTTGTATGGGGACCCTCTATTATTTTTAACTTTATACTGTTTTTAGTATTTGTTGTTATAGCGGCAAAAGAAATACATCATCCATATAGACAGACAGAAAGACGGACAGACAGACGGACAGCGGAGTCTTAGTAATAGGGTCCCGTTTTACGGAACCCTAATAAGTATAATCAAAGTACAAATACAGAAAAAGTATTTGCAATCTCTTACAATAATAAAGTAGGTGTGTACCAAAATATTTTTCTTCTGAGCTTGAGCATTAAAAAAAGTTCTCATGCCGGCTGACATGAGTTATCTACACAAACCCAGCCATTTGGACAATCTTCATTTACTACACATTCCGTTGATACTGCAATCAATAAAAATAAAGTTAGCAAAAGAACTGAAAAATGTTTATATTTGTAGAAGGTATTCCTTGGACTGTTGGACTGGACACTATGAATTAAAATTTTAAACATAATAACAAACTATCATTGACGGAGTTTTGGCGGAAACGTGGAAAAGTGTGTGTGATAACATTGTATTTTTTCCTAAAACTTATGTTCTTCCGCGTGTTAATGTGTAATAAATGTGGATTATTAACCATAAGTGCCGGTGAATGTGTGCGAGTGTAGGGAAACTGCACAATGTTGTAAAACATGTTATTTGCGTTCTCACCAAAATTCCACTGAAAATCTTCAGTAAACACCACATCTTTACTGAAGGTATGACTTAGACTAGACTTTTACTTGAAAACTGACCTGAAATGTGACTTTGACCCATCTCTATGACTAAAATTAATAAAAACTTGAAGAATTTCAATACTTGACACTGGCTAAATACACTAATCGTGTGAAGCCATAATAAAACTAAAAAAAAAAACTATCATTGACGTTGCAAATTGAATGTACTAAAAAACTAAAAACTGACTTCAAATACCGCGTTAGTCAGTTTCAATACCAAGTTTGAGGTATTTACCTACATATCTCTGGAGATACTAGTCAGTTAATCGTGTGAAGTTTAGGAGTTCCGATGACCTTGAAGGTAGAAAGACAAGGATACGATAAATATGTAAAGTTCATGATTAAAACATTTCCTTACAGGTATGACAATTTTTCGAGTAGAAAATGGGCGTTTTGGCATCTATTTTGTTGGTGTGGCTATTGGTCGCAACGGGTGCGCAAAATGCTTCTATACGATCTATCTTGTCATATTTAGAGATAATTAGAGCTTCAAGTCATAAATAGATGAATTATTAAATAAAAATATATGTATATATGTATATTCTACATATGTCGTGGCACAACAACGTGGATTTTCGCGATGAATTTCATTTTTCGACCTGTTCCACTTGTTTTGATTATAAAAAACTTCTTCACAAAAGGTCTTTATTCACTTGGTCTCGTTCGTTGCTATTTACAGTTTACTAACGTATATTTCATTACATATAGTATAAAACTATATCGAGACACACCTATACATCTCTGTAAAACTAGCATACCCGTGACTTCTTTAAGTACACCAAGAATTTAGCAGCCTATGTTCATCCCCATGCTATAAAGTTATATCCTTGTTAAATTTCAGTTAGATCGGAACGTCCTTTAGCATCATTTAATAACAAACAGACAGAGTTATTAAAAGCGTTTTTATAATATTAGGTTGGGGAAAAAGTCTTCGCATTTTAGTTAGTATGAACTTGTAATAAAATCTCTTTGGCAATACTATTTGTATCTGGCTGGTTTTGGTATCATAAAAAGTTTAAATTTTTATGTTTATTTTCATAGTCTGAATTAGTTTAGTGAAAAACTTACCAGCTACTTGCAATATCAATAAAACAGCTAGTAAAGTCATTAAAAAGTACGAGGAATTATTCATTTTGAGATTATATTCTGATTAAACTTGTTACTTAAAATATAAACACACATTGGTTTAACTAATGTTGAATAAGTGGTAACAATATTACATGAATATTCGACTTTATACATTTTAGAACATTATGAAGTCATACCAATTATTTTAAAATGTGTTTCTAATTTCATTAATGTAAATTGTTAAACACAATCCAAAATTTTTCTTGTATTTAATTTTTTTTGTGTTTAACAATTTACAAAAATATATAGTGTGAAACACTTCAAAGAAACATAATATTTGATTTACGCAGTGCAACATCTCTCGTCGGATTTGAAAACTGTAATGATTTCTTCCGAATGATTAACTTACGTAATAAGTAGTCATAGATGGCGCCACCATTGCATAATTGGGTTAACAAATGCAATCCACTAATTTCGTCGTAACGATACTTCGCACCGTGGCTTAATTGGCAAAGCACCGGAACATGTCATTCCGGAGGTTGCGGGTTCAAGTCCCGTCGGTACGATGAAATTTTGGATTGTGTTTAACAATTTACAAAAATATAAAGTGTGAAACACTTCAAAGAAACATAATATTTCATTAATGTACCTATACGTATTTATTTAATTCGTCCGGTAAATTGGAATTTTATCCCAGCAAAAAAGCATGTAACATTTAAATTGGTCAGAAATGTAAACAGGCTACAGCATCATTATTTGCGATTAATTGCCGGTTTCTTGGTACATTTATTGAGAGTTTATCAATTCAATAACGGTACTTTTGAGTAGATAAATCTCTCAATAAACCGACATCAGAAACCGACCATAAGAGGCTTATACCCAGCCACTGGCGAATTTAGGCTAATAAACGAGTTGCTGGGTATAATAGTAAAATAACTTTTTTTTCTTTAATTAGTGTTATCTACGCTATATTTCATTATTATATACAAACCAAAAATTTTAATGACTAAATTTTTTTAGGTAGGTACTTTTAATATAGTAATTCCAACTGACTATAACTTTTAACATGCTTCTAATCGTCGTATCGAACTAAAACAATGTGAGTGTATGTAGTTCGGATGACAATTTTATCATTTGGTATATTGGAGCTGTTCTGATGATGGAGCCAAAAGGTAGATAGTGGAACTCTTTAAAGGCTTTTCAGTTAAGCCAATAGGAGCGCATCATTTTATACATTATTTTATTACTAGCTTTTATTTTTTATATCACATAAAGCAATCTCTTCCATACAACTTGACTGGTAGGACAGTTTTGAGGACGATCAAGAACAACAAGTAAATTAATAAAGCACCACCACAAAGTATTTATTTCTTGCTTAAGTACTACATAAACAAATGGTAATGGATCAATTTAATAATAATTTATATATATTATATTGGGTAATAAGAAACTCTTGGACAATATTCAAAGCTCACTATTGTATTTTAAATAATATAGTTTTAACAATTACTGGAACAGTAGTGAAGGATTACGATTCCTGAAATATAAATACAAAAATAAATTAGTTTACATGTACATTTCACAACATCAAAAACCGTTAGTCTGGGGTCGAAGATTTGTGTTCTAATATAATTTCGCGCCTAAAAACTGCATGGCGCAGAAAGGCCGCGCTGCATGCGCCATATTGGTAAAATTAGGCGCGGCCGATGGAGCGAAAGAAATTATAATCATCAAAACACGTAGAAAAGCAAATATTCGATCGCTTCGGTGTCTGATAAACATGATTTTTTTATTGGGCTGTATGGCAAAGTGTATAAATTAATTATTCTTTAATAGCTTTTCTATATTTACATAGTATAAAACAAAGTTGCGCCCGCTGCCTGAACGGCAACAAATTTATATGCAGTTACCACCATTAGATAGAGTGATTCAAGAGGAAGGTGTATAAGCAGAATCAAACGTCAAAAAATCAAAAGCCGCGGGGTGCACATCTAGTTTTTGGGTTCCGTACCCAAAGGGTAAAACGGGACCCTATTACTAAGACTGCGCTATCTGTCTGTCTGTCTGTCCGTCTGTCCGTCTGTCTGTCTGTCTGTCCGTCTGTCTGTCTGTCTGTCTGTCTGTCTGTCTGTCTGTCTGTCTGTCTATCCGTCTGTCACCAGGCTGTATCTCATGAACTGTGATAGTTAGACAGTTGAAATTTTCACAGATGATGTATTTCTGTTGCCGCTATAACAACACATACTAAAAACAGAATAAAGTTAAAAATAATAGAGGGTCCCCATACAAGAAACGTGTTTTCTTCGGCATTTCACGTCATCTTTGAACGCTTAGTTAGATAAACGTCCCATAGATGGCGTTATATTGAAATGTCGATCCCTAACTTCTTTGTTAGACGTTAGATGGCGTTATAAGAAATAAAATGTTTATTAATTATTATTTTTTGCTGGCGAAAAATGTAAGTGGTATTTTTTGCTTGATCTTATAAAATACTGTAGTGTGGTACGGAACCCTACTAGTGCGAGTCCGACTTGCATTTGGCCAGTTTATTATCTATAATGGTTCATAAAATCAAGCAAAAACGATGCAGAAACTACGTTTCTTGTAAGAGGGGACCCTTTAATTTTTAAGTTTATTCTGTTTTTAGTATTTGTATATAGTGTATTTGTATTTGTTATAGATAGTGCACAAAGTATTACATACTTTGTAAAAAAATCAGGAATCTACCTATTACGGTTAAAGAAATACAGCCCTGTGAAAGGCGGACAGACGGACGTAAATTCTCAGTAATAGGCTTCCGATGGTATCCTTTGGGGTCGTAACCCTAATAAGGAATAATGTAAGATCGTTTAAAAACTAAAAGAGCCGACTTCAAACGTCGTGCTAGTCAATTGCAACACTAGTTTGAGGTGTTTATCTTCATATCTCTGGAGATACTGAACATATCTTGATGAAATTGAAATGGTACCACCTGTGAAATAATATCATCATCATCATCATAATCAGCCGGTATCAGTCTACTGCTGGACATAGTTTTCCAAGACACGCCACTGAGTAGCCAGTATCATGTCATCGAAGTATACAAATGCATCGATGATTTTTTTAAATATATTAACAACTCAACCGATTTCTTTAAAATTTAAATAGGACCACTTGGGGAAGATACCCTTTGAAACAAAAAGAGAATTTTCTAAATCTGTTCATGCATCTTCGAGTGACCGGTGAATTAAAAAAATAAGATACCGACGAACTGAGAACCTCCTCCTGTTTTGTGAAGTCGGTTAAAAAGATCGACCAGTGAATACGAAACAACTAAACGATAGCCTATCGCTTGGAAGTTTAGTTTTCACGGTATTGTGCTTATGGTATGTGTTCTCATTCGCAATCGCTCATCTGTCTGAAGGTACGAGTAAGTCTTCCAGAAAAATGTATACTTACGTAGAAAATATTTTTCTTTCGAGCTTGAACATCAGAAATAATAGTTATCAGTGGTACCGCGATACGCACATGTAATGTACACAAATTTCGTTTTTTCCTTCACAATCTTCATCTTTCATACATCCAAGCCATGGTACCGATACTAAAATAAATAAAAGTAAAATTAATAATTTAAGATCGTTTATAGAACTTAAAGAGAGTTTTGGCGGGAATTTGGAAAAGTGTATGTGCTCTCATTGTATTTTTGACTAAAACTTGTGTTCTTTCGCGAGTTAATGTGTAATGAATGTGGATTATTAACCGTTAAGTGCCGTTGAATGTGTGCGAGTTAGAGATGGACGTTGATTAAATGAACTAGTTAAATAAACCGTCCATCGACTGTCAACGTTTTGACCGTTAACCGTTCACCGATCAGCTAGTTGAATCCATAGACGACAAAATTCAAGAGTATAGAGAAACGTATCAGTTGACATCAACGAACGGTTGATTTCGAACGGTAACATTCGTTATTAGACGGCTAAATTCGATATTAGAAAAGGAAATTGCAACTTCGTCGGTATTTTTTATTAAAAAAAGAAGGTGATCATGTATTAAATGTACGTATTTAGTAACATTAATAGCTCTATATGCAAAGACTTAGCATTTAAATTTCTCAGAAATTTGCGTCATAATGTAAAACTAAAACATACCTACTTAAAATCAAAATATATTTATTGTTGAAAAAGTTAAAATACAATTAACGTACAGCGCTATTTGGATTTAAACGATTGAATGAACCAATACTACGATAACGGTTGAATTCATACGAGCACTGCGAAATGGACTATGGTTAAAGCATTAACTAGTTAATCAATTCAACTAGTTAATCGACTAGTTGACGGAGGTTAATTCAACGGTCTAGTTGCGTAACGAAAAATACGTCAACGACCCATCGCTAGTGCGAGTGTGTGTGAAACAGCACAATGTTGAAAACATGCTATTTGCATTCTCATCAAGATTCCACTGAAAATCTTCAGTCAAGTCCACATTTTTACTGAGGGTATGACTTATTTGACGTCAACTTGACTTGAAATGTGACCTTGACTCTTTTATATGACTTAAAATCTCAAAAACTTGAAGAATTTCATTACTTGACACTGGCTAAATACATTAATCGTGTGGAGCCATAAGCCATAATACAACTTTAATAAACTGGCCAAGTTCAAGTCGGACTCGCACTCGTAGGGTTCCGTACCACACTACAGTATTGTATAAGATCGAGCAAAAAGTACCACTTTCATTTTTCGCCAGCAAAAAATAATAATTAATAAACATTTTATTTCTTATAACGCCATCTAACGTCTAACAGAGGTGTTAGGGATCGACATTTTAATATAACGCCATCTATGGGACGTTTACCTAACTAAGCGTACATAGATGGCGTGAAATGCCGAAAAAAAACACGTTTCTTGTATGGGGACTCTCTATTATTTTTAACTTTATTCTGTTTTTAGTATTTGTTGTTATAGAGGCAACAGAAATACATAATCTGTGAAAATTTCGACTGTCTGACTATCACGGTTCATGAGATACAGCCTGGTGACAGACGTACAGACAGACAGACAGACAGACAGACAGACGGACGGACAGCGGAGTCTTAGTAATAGGGTCCCGTTTTACCCTTTGGGTACGGAACCCTAAAAAACGAATCAATCACTTCTTCAAATGCTGCGCTAGTCATTTTCAGTACCAAGTTTGAGATGTTTTCTCCTTATCTCTATAGATACTGAAGATATCGCGATGAAATTTTGATGGGACCTAACAATATTTAAATTAATATTGTCTTAAAAGGTTATACCATTCTTCTTGCCATTACGGTCTTCAGGTCGCGAATGAAAAGGTATCTTCTAGGCAAGCTGAAAGCCATTGAGAGGAGAGCCAAGAAGCTTATTGGTGAAGATCTACAAGTAAGTAAGAGACTCCAGAGTCTCGCGCTATGCCGCAAAGTCGCTTGTTTATCGTTTTTCTATCGGTTACATTTTGGAGAGTTTGCTATGGAACTGCATAATTTGATTCCACCATCCCGATTTTACTATCGGACATCCAGAGACACTAAAAGGCGCCACCTACTTATGGTGGATATACCATCTACCCGAAAGAAGCGATTTGCATCTTCCTACATCATGCTTTACATCATTAGCTAAATCAAATGTATTAATATGAAATTCAATATCCTGTTACTTCAATGATATTGCAAAAATATGGTGAACTTGACCTCATGCTGAGACATCTCTTAGAATATGCAGAATACCCTCAACTCCTCGTCTGAGATGTCGTGTTTAGAACGGTCATTGGAATGGTCTCATTGAACAATATTATACATATACAAATCTGCATTTTACATAAAACATCTCATCATTATTATCATTAACATACAGTATTCGTCCACTTTTTGACATAGGACTCGTCTATAGCACACCACTGAGCTTGATCTTCAACAAATCTTGTTTCCAACCGCTGCCAACCAGCTTGCGTATATCATCGCTCGACTTAACTAGAGTGCGTCTTTTACGAGCCGTGGTCTCCACTCTAGACTCTATCCCAACGTTTATCGGTTCTACGCCAGATGTACGCCAGATGCCAGCCTACTGCCACTTCAGCTTACTAATTAATACTTCAAACTATGTCTATAACTTTGGTTCTCTGACGGATTATTTTGTTTCGAATTCGATGCTTCGATGTTTTTTTAATGTATTAAATAAATATGTGAAAATCTTACCAGCTACCTGCACCATACACATAATAGCCATTAGTACAGTCAAAAAAAAGTACGAGAAATTCATTGTTGTGTTGCAAATATATTAACGACACGTTGGTTATAATTATATAAAGTAAATGTTACATTATTATTCAAGTATTCGATTTTATAGTTTTTAGGTGGTAAAATCAATTTGTTTCTAATTTATTTATTATGTACCTACTTATATTCAATAAATTCAAACAATCGTAATCATGTTATATTTGATCTAGTCAATAACTTTTATAGCCACAGTAGTGGCTATAAAAGTTATTGACCCAGCAGTAGCTGGGTATATTATTTTTATTGATTCACCGTAACTGTGAAATAAGTTTTATACATGTATAGGTATTATGTTTATTCTACGTGTTACACACTTTATATATTTGTACATTGTTTGTTACACACAGTGCAAAATTTTATCGTACCGACGGGATTCGAACAGTGCCTCCTGGGAAACATTTCCTGGCGCTCTAAACAATTAAGCAATAGTACGATCCTTTCAATACGACGAAACTAATGGATCGCATTTTAACCATTTGACATAGATGGCACTACTAATGCGAAATTGGTTTAAATGCAATCCATCGGTTTCGCCGTATTGATGGGATCGTACTGTGGCTTAATTGCTTAGAGCGCCACGGAATGTTTCCCAGGGGCCCGGGTTCGAATCCCGTCGCTTTGATAAAATTTTGGATTGTGTGTAACACATGTAAAGATGTCGGCTAACCTTCCACCTAGTCCTTAGTTTTCTATTGCCGAACACGCATTCGTATAATAAGCATTCTACAATCGATATATATAATATATACATAGTATAAAATAAAGTCGCTCCCGCTGTCTGTACGCATAGATCTTTTAAACTACGCAACGGTTTTCCTCTATAGATAGAGTTATTCAAGAGGAAAGTTTATAACCAGGATTAAATACGGGCAAAGCCGCGGGGCGCAGCTAGTATATTATCACAGTTTTACAATCATATGATTGTAAAACTGTGATATTATGTAATCTTACTAGATTATAACCAGCGTGTGTTACTAGGCTAAAAAAATCTGTGCCTAATGTATTGTTTTAGTGCCCTAAAACCATCTTCAAATTTGCCTTTCTAATGAAACCGGTTTGGGACACATCGGTTGGATGGTTTAAAAATCTATAACAAATACAGGTGCATATTATGTTTTTCAAACATAAAGATAGGCTAGCGTTTGACCATTATCACGCCTGGTAGTAAATAATCAATCAAGAATCAAGAAGAATCAAAGCATTTATTCAGTATGTAGGCAGTATTAATATACGCACATATACACGTCAAAATCATAAATCATAACCAATTATCAAGTAAACATAGCAAAGGCAGAATTTTAACGCTTTGAATTAGAAAAAAAAAACAAAAGTAATGAACCATTCAGCTGTCATCCAATCGTTTACGTCAGAATATTAAAATAAAATAAAGTAGGTTAAAACCAACCATACATATAACTGTGTGTACTTCAGTACTTCAGACAATTTTTATATAAAAAATAAAAAGTAAAATATTGAAACACACCTTAAAGAAACGCATACCGATCACAGTACTTATCATGATCCGATTGGAACTGATAGTTCGTCTGTCAGCTGCATAATGTTGTTAAAATAAAAATGGCAAGCCTAGAAAGAAAATCTGCGGACAAAAGGGTAAAACTGAATGGCTGTTGAATCTACCGGTGTTTCGGAAATACTCCCATCAGAGAAGAAACACCAAGAAACTCTATGGGGCTTGTCTTGTCATTTTCTCTTTTTTAAATTAATTGTACATGTCAGCTTTAAAATTTCAACAAGATAATAATTATTATACAATTTATATTTATTCTTGGAACTTGGGGCATTCAGGCCATGCATTTTTGTCATCCATATAGTCACCTGTTGTATAGTATGATTTTTTCATCAAATTGGATTTTACATAGATTTTAAATTTGCTCATAGGCAATTGATCAATATCTTTAGGTAGCTTATTGTAAAAGCGTATACAGTTCCCCATGAATGAACCTCTAACTTTTACAGTCTGAAATTAGGTATAATTAATCTATTTTTATATCTTGTATTAAAATTTTGTACATCAGACCTTTTCTTAAAATTATTAATTTTCTTGCGTATGAACATAATATTTTCATAAATGTATTGACATACCACTGTTAGAATTTTAATTTCCTTAAATTTTTCACGAAGTGAATGAATCTCGCGACCTCATCTATACTTCTATACTAATACTAGAAGTACCCCGCGGCTTCGCCCGCGTTAAAGATTTCTTTTATTTACTTAAAACAGTTATTTTGTAAAAACCTTTCTACCATAAAAAACATCAAAGAAGTTAATGCCAAATCGGTTAAAACTTTGAACTTTCATACTCTTAAGGAGTGAATTTTGAAAAATCTTTTCTTAACGGATACTAACGTCAAAACAAATATCTGCATGCCAAATTTCAGTGCAATCCCACTTCGCCCATTTAGGGGTGGCAATTCGAAAAAGCCTGAAACACCTTTTTTCTTATTGACTTACTGAAGCACTTGTGTGAAGTTTCGAATAGAAAAAACTTTCTTATATTGTTTCTACATTCAAATTTTTGAACCCCCGTTTCATCCCCTTAAAGAGTGAATTCTGAAAAATCCTTTCTTAACGGATACTTACGTTAAAATAACTAACTGCAATTTTATTATAAAAACTCACGTTCATTTTAAACTTATAGATTTAAAAACGGGAATTTAACGTGACTTACGCGATGTCGATATAGCGATCGACATATGTTTCGGCCTCATCCGGAGGCCTTCTTCAGGATCTTGAGTGCGGGGCGCTCGCCGACGCGTTCAACCTCGCACTGCGGGCCGCTGCTCGTGCAGCGCGGGCGGACGGAGCGGGCGGCGGCGGCGGCGGTGGTGGTGTTGGTGGGGGGTGATGATGCGGTGTACATATTAGAGGCGCGGGATTAGGTTGGAGGGCTTCGTCTTTATCACTGCTGTTTACTTCAGACGAAACCTCATCCAACCGGCAGACGGAACTCAAGGTGTCCTCCTCACTGTTGCCACTGGTGACGTGCTTTCCATGAAGAACGGTTTTCCACGTATGTGACAGGTACCACCCTCTGTCTCTGTTGAAGTTACGACGACGACTGATCTCAATGGCTTCTCGGATTTTGCGGGGTACAAAGTACTTTTCACGCGCCAAGATCCGTGCCTTGTCAAATCTGATGTAGTGCGTCGTCCCAGATGTGAGAGCGTGCTCTGTAACCGCCGAGCTACCGCTGTCCACGTTCTTCATGGAAGCAATGTGTTCTTTGAGTCTTGTGGACACGTTTCTTCTGGTCTCGCCTACGTAGCTTGCACCACAGTCGCAAGGAACGACGTAGACCCCAGGAGCTCCTAGGGGATCCTTATCCTTTGGAGAGCGCAACAATTGCCTGACACGTGAGGGGGGGCGGAATATCGTCTTGATGCTATATCTTCGGCGTAACAAGTGTCCAATTTTGTCCGTGACCCCCTTGACGTATGGTAGGTACGTTGCTGCTCTCTCATTCTCATCTCGGTCTAAAGGATATGTCGTGTAGTGCCGATGTCTCGAACCACTCCATAAAAATATTCGCAACTACTGGAGCTATAGGAGAACCCATGGCCACACCTTCCGTCTGAATATAAAATTCACCGCGCCACTTAAAATACCCACTTGTCAGTATGTACTTTATTATGTTCATGTACTCGATAGGTATAAGAGCTCTCTGGAATAAATCCGTTATAATTTTGAGTGTGTCCTCTATCGGTACGTTCGTGAACAATGACGTGACGTCGAAGCTCACCATCAGTTCGTCTTCACCTAATGTTACTAATGTAATGAAGTATCTCTCACGCTCTCACGCTCTCACATCTGGGACGACGCACTACATCAGATTTGACAAGGCACGGATCTTGGCGCGTGAAAAGTACTTTGTACCCCGCAAAATCCGAGAAGCCATTGAGATCAGTCGTCGTCGTAACTTCAACAGAGACAGAGGGTGGTACCTGTCACATACGTGGAAAACCGTTCTTCATGGAAAGCACGTCACCAGTGGCAACAGTGAGGAGGACACCTTGAGTTCCGTCTGCCGGTTGGATGAGGTTTCGTCTGAAGTAAACAGCAGTGATGAAGACGAAGCCCTCCAACCTAATCCCGCGCCTCCACTATGTACACCGCATCATCACCCCCCACCAACACCACCACCGCCGCCGCCGCCGCCCGCTCCGTCCACCCGCGCTGCACGAGCAGCGGCCCGCAGTGCGAGGTTGAACGCGTCGGCGAGCGCCCCGCACTCAAGATCCTGAAGAAGGCCTCCGGATGAGGCCGAAACATATGTCGATCGCTATATCGACATCGCGTAAGTCACGTTAAATTCCCGTTTTTAAATCTATAACTAACTGCATGCCAAATTTCAGCGCAATCCGAAACGATATTGATTTCAGACTTTGTTTCTCCACTTCATCCTTTTAGGGGTGGCATTTCGAAAAAGTCTGAAACACGTATTAACTTATTTATTTACTGAAGCACTTGTAAGAAGTTTCGAATAGAAAAGTCTATTTTAGCTTGTTGCTTCATACAAACTTTGAACCCCCGTTTCCATCCCCTTGAAGAGTGAATTTTGAAGAATCTTTTCTATATCTGCGTCAAAATAACTATCTGCATACCAAATTTCAGCGCAATCCGAAATAATATTTATTTCAGACTTTGTTACCCCACTTCACCATTTTCAAATTTCAGCGCAATCCCACTTCGCCCATTTAGGGGTGCCATTTCGAAAAAGCCTGAACCACGTATTTTCTTATTCATTTACTGAAGCACTTGTGTTAAGGTTTGAATAGAAAATACTATCCAATCTTGTTTCTCCTTACAAACTTTAAACCCCCGTTTCATCCCCTTAAGGGGTGAATTTTAGAAAATCATATCTCAGAGGGAACTAACGTCGTAATAACTATCTGCATGCCAAATTTCAGCGCAATCCGAAACAATATTGATTTTCAGACTTTGTTACCCCATTTCACCCTCTTAGGGGTGGAATTTAAAAGAAAACCTGAAACACGTATTTACTTATTTTTGTACTGAAGCACTTGTGTGAAGTTTCGGATAGAAAAGACTATCTAATCTTGTTTCTCCATACAAACTTTGAACCCCCATTTCATCCCCTTAAGGGGTGAATTTTGAAAAATCCTTTCTTAGTACACCCCAACGTACTAAGACAAATATACTATCCAAATTTCAAGTCTCTACAACCAGCGGTTTAGGCTGTGCGTTGTCTGTCAGTGAGTCAGTCAGTATGTCAGGACAAAGATTCTTATAGTATTAGACTAGAAGTCCCCCGCGGCTACGCCCGCGTTAAAAACTCCTTTTATTTACTTAAAACTTTTCTTTTGTAAAAACGATTCTATCATTAAAGACATCAAATAAAAATTAGCCAAATTGGTTCACCTGTTTTCATGTTATCGCGTGACTAAGACAAATCAGGATTCATATTTTTAAAACCCGAAAAACCCAATAAAGCGCAATCCGAAACTATATTGATTTTCAGACTTTTTTACCCCAGTTCACTCTTTTAGGGTGGCATTTTGAAAAAGTCTGAAACTCGTATTTACTTATTTATTTACAGAAGTACTTGTGTGAAATGTCGAATAAAATGACTATCCAAAATTTGAAACCCCGCTTCATCCCTTGAAGAGTGAATTTTGAAAAATCCTTTCTCAGCGGATACCTACGTCAAAATTTCTATCTGGATGCAAAATATCAGCGCAATCCGAAACAATATTGATTTCAGACATTGTTACTCCACTTCACCCTTTTAGGAATAGAATTTCAAAAAGCCTGAAACACGTATTTACTCATTTATTTACTAAACTACTTGTGTAAAGTTTCGAATATAAGAGACAATCAATTCTTGTTTCTCCATACAAACTTTGAACCCTCGTTTCATCCTCTTCAGGGATGAATTTTGGAAAACCTATCTCAGAGGGAACTAACGTCGTAATTAATAACTATCTGCATGCCAAATTTCAGCGCAATCCGAAACAATATTGATTTTTACACTTTATTACCCCATTTCACCCTCTTAGGGGTGGAATTACAAAAAAACCTGAAACACGTGTTTACTTATTTTTGTACTGAAGCACTTGTGTGAAGTTTCGGATAGAAAAGACTATCTAATCTTGTTTCTCCATACAAACTTTTAATCCCCGTTTCATCCCCTTCGAGGGTTAATTTTGGGAAATCCTTTCAAAGAAGGATCTAACGTCGTAATAACTATCTGCATGCCAAATTTCAGCGTAATCCGAAACAATATTGATTTTACACTTTATTACCCCATTTCACCCTCTTAAGGGTGGAATTTAAAAAAAACCTGAAACACGTGTTTACTTATTTTTTTACTGAAGCACTTGTGTGAAGTTTCGGATAGAAAAGACTATCTAATCTTGTTTCTCCATATAAACTTTGAACCCCCGTTTCATCCCCTTAGAGGGTAAATTTTGGAAAATCCTTTCTTAGAGGGAATTAACGTCGTAATAACTATCTGCATGCCAAATTTCAGCGTAATCCGAAACAATATTGATTTTACACTTTATTACCCCATTTCACCCTCTTTAGGGTGGAATTTAAAAAAAACCTGAAACACGTATTTACATATTTTTTTACTGAAGCACTTGTGTGGAGTTTCGGATAGAAAAGACTATCTAATCTTGTTTCTCCATACAAACTTTGAACCCCCGTTTCGCATGGTGGTAGGACACTATCTAGTGTCCGCCTGGCCAGCTACCACCCTTAAGTTAGAAAATCTGTCACCAAACATCTTATGTGTTCCGGCAGCTATCCTTGAGAGCCAGTTCCCATTCTAGGCCTAGCGTGCTTACCATCTTCGACCGCATCATCACTTACCAACAGGTGAGATAGTGGTCAAACGCTAGCCTATAACGTATAAAAAAAAAAAATAAAAAAAAATCCCCTGCGAGGGTTAATTTGGAAAATCCTTTCTCAGAGGGAACTAACGTCTTAATAACTATCTGCATGCTAAATTTCAGCGCAATCCGAAATAATATAGATTTTCACACTTTATTACCCCATTTCACCCTCTCAGGTGTGGAATTTCAAAACACCTGAAACACGTATTTACTTATTTTTTTACTGAAGTACTTTTGTGGAGTTTCGGATAGAAAAGACTATCTAATCTTGTTTCTCCATACAAACTTTGAACCCCCGTTTCATCCCCTGCGAGGGTTAATTTGGAAAATCCTTTCTCAGAGAGAACTAACGTCTTAATAACTATCTGCATGCCAAATTTCAGCGCAATCCGAAACAATATTGATTTTTACACTTTATTACCCCATTTCACCCTCTTAGGGGTGGAATTACAAAAAAACCTGAAACACGTGTTTACTTATTTTTGTACTGAAGCACTTGTGTGAAGTTTCAGATAGAGAAGACTATCTAATCTTGTTTCTCCATACAAACTTTGAACCCCCGTTTCATCCCCTACGAGGGTTAATTTTAGAAAATCCTTTCTCAGTGGGAACTAACGTCGTAATAACTATTTGCATGCCAAATTTCAGCGCAATCCGAAACAATATTGATTTTACACTTTATTACCCCATTTCACCCTCTTAGGGGTGGAATTCCAAAAAAACCTGAAACACGTCTTTACTTATTTTTTTACTGAAGCACTTATGTGAAGTTTCGGATAGAAAAGACGATCTAATCTTGTTTCTCCATACAAACTTTGAACCCCCATTTCATCCCCTTAAGGGGTGAATTTTGGAAAATCCTTTCTTAGTACACCCTTACGTACTAAGACAAATATACCCTCCAAATTTCAAGTCTCTACGACCAGCGGTTTAGGCTGTGCGTTGTCTGTCAGTGAGTCAGTGAGTCAGTGAGTCAGTCAGTATGTCAGGACAAAGATTCTTATAGTATTAGATTATATAAAGAGAGAACATTTGTATTTTTGTATCTTTGTAATGATTTGGCTCAAAAACTACTAAACCGATTTGAAAAATTCTTTGACTAATATATAGAATGGACTTTCGAAATGAAAATAGGCTATATATTATGCCGTTTCAATCAAAGATACATTCGTGGAGACCTAATTTGCAACCTAAGTCGACAAAAAAACAGTCGAAAAAACACGTTTCTTACGAATGCTGCTCAATTGAAAAAAGATGGAAGAATATTTTCTATGGAAGAGTTTTATAACTTAATAAGACCTACAAAAAAGTCCGCAACAGCATATGTCTATCTCTTAAAGTTGACTCACAGTAACCATTTTTATCTTTAATTTTTTGCTTAAAATTATTACATAACATCCAAGGCTATTTTCAAGTATATAGTATTAATCCTTATCCAAATTATTACGTTTATTAGCTTGGCCACATATTATAGATTAAAATTGTCCTTTACAGTATATAATTCAAATAAAAACTCTAGAAGATATTACGAATTTCACAAACACGCATTGCAAACTTAATAAAATATTTGCAGTGAAACCACAGATTAGGGCATAGTTATTTCGAAAATATTATTATGCTTTTCTGTAGATCCCCACGATCACAATCAATTTGAAGTCAATATAGTATAATAAAATGATCTATTGTATAAAATAATATTGATCTATATATATATAATAATATAATATTTTAAACTACCCCGACTGATCTATGTATAATCTTTTCATTAAAAGCATTCCAATGACTCTAAACATCACCACAAAATAATGAATAGTACAAGACACGACATTTAAAATCTGAGCTGTAAGTTGGTAAGGATTTAAGTATTCTGTAGAGTCCAGGAGATGTCCCAGCATCAGGTTAATGCTTCCATATGTTCTTACAATATCGTTGAAGAAGAAGATTTTCGCATTGATCAGACCTATGAAAGTTGATTTCATAGCGCAATTAACTAGAAAAAAGCTCATAGTTTTATAACGATTGAACGAATTTTCATGAATCAAAGCTAAGAACACTCTCGATGAAGACATCCATCAAACAAAAAAAAAACTATCAATAATAAAATCAAAACCGGTTGGGTGCTAAGATGCTACAGACAGACACACAGATACACAGGGTACACAGGTAGTTAAACGTATAATACCCCTACTTTTTGCTTTGGGATGTTCTCCTTGGTGGTAAGCTACTTTTTGGTAGATTTAATAATCCCACTACCTCTGTACGAAAACCCATGATTGAATGCACATAAAACTTTCATTGGTAGTTATAATATAGCTAGGATTAGAACCAACGGCCGTCGGGTCAGAACCAATAGCCAGAGTGTTTATGAGGAAGGTTTAGATGCACAATTCGTTAAGGTTTTGTGTAAATTGGTTGAAATATGAAGATGATTGTTGAATATGTTAATATTTTATATTCGATGCAACAAACTGATGCAAATTTTGTAGGCATATATGTTCTACCCGTGCGAAGCCGGGGCGGGCTGCTAGTACTATATATAGAGCGAATAGCTCGTTTCTGCAAAACAAATATTGATTGGATTTCAGCGGCTTTCCCCCACAATAAAATGCCATAAGACATTATACTGAAATAGACCAATCTTGCAGTGGCTTCGTCCGTTAAAAATATAATTTTACGTACTGCGTATGCAGCGGAGCTTAACCTACCTGCTAGAACCGATATTTGAGAACCCCATTGAAGCTTTGAATCCAGGGTGATGCCCAAGAATGTTGTGGATTCAACAAGTTCTAATGGTTCATCATTTATTAATATACTTCTATTTTTATTTCTATTTCTATTTAAGGTGTAGCATCAGTAAGTAGCGTAAGTAAAGGTGCAGCGTCTTCCGACCTGCGGGCGCGATCTCAGTGCTTTTCAATTGTTTTCTTTCTGATTGCGTTTGGTATGAACCAGTCGGTACAAATATTACTGCGCTATCTGATCGCCACCTAGATCGCGCACGCAGGACGCTGCAGTGTGTCTGTACCTTATGCGATGATGATAAACATGCTAGACCTAGTTACTCTGACTCTCAAGGCCTATGTGTGATATCTTCAGAGCTTAACATACCGCACAACGTTGCCATAAGATACTTTAATGGCAAAGTGGGAGTAGAGACTTCCGGCAAATCAACCATAGGACCACACGGATTTAGGAGTAGGAATCACAGGGGAAATTGCTCATCAATTTGCTTCTTTTTTTATGATTCCGTTCTTCAAGAAAAAGCCTCAAAGAAAGTGAACATGGCAAAGCCCCAACACTGTGATTAAAAACGAGATTGACTTCATCATCGTAGACAAACTGCGCATATTTAGAGACGTCGAAGTGATTTTTTACTTTCACTAGGTTTAATACCAAAAGGGACCAACGACATGTATGAGGTGCGTTGGATATCGACTTCAAAACCGAGAGAGTCCGCTTTATGAATCCACACTCAATCCATACTCCTACCTATACAATACAATACAAAAACTCTTTATTGCATACCAATTACAACAATAAAAAATTATGTCTACGCGGTATTACAATGGGCGGTCTTATCGCTATTATTATATAATAGCACAGTACTTTTTGTACCACTACCTATATTTTACTAATATTTATATCTATACTAATATTTATACATACATCGTAATGCACTGTAGGTACCTTGTTACTATTTGCCGGAACTACAAAGTCAACTTTGTAATCGCAAATATTTGTATAGATTACAAACTTACTTATGCAGTTTCTATTTCTCTGAAACGTGGCTGATATTGCAATATTTTTGAATGAATTGATAGACTAAATAGAGTTTTGTTTAAAATGTAGAGGTTGTGGGTCTGCCTGAAGTACCTTAAAATTATAATGATCGACAGTCAGTCAGTCAGTCAGTGTATCAGTGACAAAACTAAAAAACTTTGACAGGCAGTAATTCTTTAGAAAAAACGTTCGATTGAATGTTATTTATAATGTATCTTAGCCATATAATACCCTATATTTCACTGAAAATTCAGGGTTCTAGCTTTATTCAACACAAAATTACAGGATGTTGAAAATGGCCTGAATGGCTTCGAGAAAAGGATGGTACGGGCGTGCCTCTTTGTTTTGATCGACTTGGAGATTTTATCTACGCAAAAAAGCGTGTAGCATTTTAATCTAATCAGAAAATAAACAGGATACAGCATCGTTATTGAAGTTATACTTCTTTTGGCGCGATAGAGAAAAATGATGAGAGTGAATTTTTACGATGCGCGCGCACACCGACACCTAAATTTAACACCATGAAGTTAGTTCTAGGTGGTACGATGCGCGCGCACACCGACACCTAAATTCTACACCGTAAAGTTAGTTCTAGGTGGCATGACTATGTTCAAGTTGTATATGTCATATCTAACGTCATATTTTTGCGTTAATAAAACCTTTTTTTATTTAAATAAAATCTTTTTGATTAATTTTAATATTTATCGTTAAGCACTACTGCATTTTAGTTATTTTTTTACCATACGCCACAGAAGTATAACTTCTAACGCGTGTACATAAGTTAACACACTATTTTTTTTGCGATTAAGATGCCTTCCTATACACAGCATCTAGTAAATTAAGGCTAATCAACCAGTTGATGTGTAAAGGCCTCTTTTACCACGCTTATAATATAAATAACTTCTTATATATTTATCTTCAATTGTAACTAATTAACAAAAAAATTAATAAAATCTTGGAAGTTAATTTTAACACCGACCACCCATTTCCACTATTGTCGCGAACCCACTCCAGACACAAGCATATTTAGCTTAGTTGGAGGGTTTAACAATAATACTAGTAGTGTGCAACCCACATTGCGAGTAATCTTTTTCTACAATAAATAAAATATGCAATCTCTTCCATACAACTTGACTGGTAGGACAGTTTTGGGGACGATTAAGAACCTAAATTAAAATAATAAAGTACCACCACAAAGTATTTATTTCTTGATTAAGTACTACATAAACAAATGGTAATGGATCAATTTATTAATCATTTATATATATTGTATTTGTTGATAAGAAAATATTTGACAATGTTCAAAGCTCAGTATTATATTTTAAATAATATAGTTTTAGCAGTTACTGGAACAGTAGTGAAGTATTACATTTTCTGAAATATAAAAGCAAAAATAAATTAGTATATTATATGTCTATTAAAAAAATAATTTCATAAAGATAACATGTTGTACAATATTATAATATCTTAAACAAACTCTTCGATTATTGGAATACACATTCCCCCTCAAGTGACGCGTCACCTTATTCAGGTAATTGCAAATATCTGCGCATGCATCAGGTTACGCGCCAGTTACGCAAATAATTATAATTGGGCGGGAATAATTACGAGCCATAGAGATGTGCTGCTCTTTAATGTAGGAAAAATGACAAAGATGACATCAAAAACCGTTAGTCAGGGGCCGAAGTTTTCTGTTCCAAGATAATGTCGCGCCCAAAAACTGCATGCCGCGGAAAGGCCGCGCCGCATGCACCATATTGGCACACCCCGGACACTCAACTAAATTCCCATACAAAGCTGAGTTTTAACGACCTATTATACAGACACTACACACATGTCGTTTTTCTATACGTGCACTGTTTTTAGTTGCACAAAGTTTCACGTTCACAGTTAAGGAAATACAGCCCCGTGAAAGGCGGACAGACAGATGGACAGTAAATTCTCAGTAATAGGCTTTCGATGGTACCCTTTGGGTTCGGAACCCTAATAATGAATATAACGTTTAAAAAACTAAAATAACCGACTTCAAACGTCGCACAAGTCAATTTCACTACTAGTTTGAGGTGTTCATCTTCATATCTCTGGAGATGCTAAACATATCTTGATGAAATTGAAATGGTACCACCTGTGAAATAATATCATCATAATCATCATCATCATCATCATAATCAGCCGGTATCAGTCTACTGCTGGACATACTTTTCCAAGACACGCCACTGAGTAGCCAGTATCATGTCATCGAAGTATACATATGTATCGATGATTTTTGTTGATATATTAAAAACTGCGCGAATGATTTCGTTAAAATTGGAACACCTGGGACAGATACCCTTTGAAATAAAAAAAGAATTTTTCCAAATCGGTTCAGGCATCTTTGAGTGAACTTTTGTGAACATAAATTAAAAAAATAGCTTCCGACGCATGGAGAACCTCCTCCTTTTTTGTGAAGTCGGTTAAAAAGATCGACCAGTGAGTACAAAACTACTAAACGATAGCCTATCGCTTGGTAGTTTAGTTTTAACGGTATTGTGTTTATGGTGTGTGTTCTCATTCGCAATCCCTCATCTGTCTGAAGGTAAATCTTCCAGAAAAATGTATACTTACGTTAGAAAATATTTTTCTTTCGAGCTTGAACATCAGAAATAATAGTTATGAGTCTTTCCGCCATACGCATATGTTATGTACACAAATTTCATTTTTTTCACAATCTTTATCTGTCATACATCCAACCTTCTCAAGTTCTGATACTACAATAAATAAAAGTAAAATTTAACATCGTTTAAAGAACTAAAAGGGAGTTTTGGCGAGAATTTGGAAAAGTGTATGTGCTCTCATTTTATTTTTGCCTAAAACTTGTGTTTTTTCGCGAGTTAATGTGTAATGAATGTGGATTATTAACCATTAAGTGCCGGTGAATGTGTGCGATGGTAGAGAAACAGCACAATGTTAAAAAACATGCTATTTGCGTTCTCATCAAAATTCCACTGAAAATCTTCAATAAAGTCCACAATTTTACTAAGGGTATTATAACTTGGGCTATATTTTGGCTTAAAATTTGACTTTGACCCTTTTGTAAGACTTGAAATCTCAAAAAGTCGAAGAATTTCATTACTCGACACTGGCTTAATACATAAATCGTGTGGAGCCATGAGCCATAATAAAACTAAAAAAAAAGAACTGAACAAATTGATCATTTATTCAAATACTGCGCTATTCCTTTTCATTACCTACCAAGTTTGACATGTTTATCTCCATATCTCTGTAGATACTGAAAATATCTCGATTACATTTTAATGTGACCTAATAATATTTAAATATCGACTAAAATGGTTACACCATTCTTCTTGCCATTGCGGTCATCAAGTCGCGAATGAATAGGTATCTTCTGGGCAAGTTTACTCCGTTTTTGGGCCACATCATCATTTAACATAATGTGAGATAGTGGTCAATGGCTTACTTATTCATCATAAAAAAAATGTTGAAGAAAGGAAAGGAATAACGTCATCAATATTTTCTGCTGTTAATCTTTAAGTGGACTACGAGAAGGTATTCGACTCAATCGAAACCTGGTCCGTTCTGGAGTTCTTACAGCGTTGCCAAATCGACTGGCAATATATCGAAGTGATTAGATGTCTGAATAATGCCGCAATGATGACTACACAAGTACAGAAACCAGTGAACTAAACATATTATCCGAATGCCTGCGTCGAGGAGTGAGACAGGAAGACGTCATATCCCCGAAACAGTTCACTAACGGCTTGGAGGATAATGTTTAACACGTTGGACTGGAAAGATTGTGGCAATAACATCAACTGCAAGTACATCTCTCACTTACGATTTACAGATGACATCGTCATTATGGCAGAGACGTTGCAGGACCTACAAAGGATGTTGAATGGCCTACCTGATTCTTCTCGTCGCATCGGTCGGTCTCTGGATGAATTTGAATAAAACCAAAGTCATGTACAACGAGCACGTTGTTCCGGAACCGATTGCCCTAGATGGAATCCCTATCGAAGTTGTTATTAAATATGTTCTCCTAGGACAGGCGCTCAACCTTGTACTTACTTAAAGATTCATCATCACCATGATCATCACCATCATCATCACCATCATCATCACCATCATCATCACCATCATCATCACCATCAACCGGTGTCAGTTCACTGCTAGACGTAGGCCTCTCCAAAGATGCGCCACCGAGCCCGATCTTCGGATCTTCTTTTCCAGTCACTACCCACTGCTATGCGTATGTCGTCGCTCCACCTGGTCACAGGACGTCTTACGCTATGTTTGCTGATTCGCGGTCTCCACTCAAGGACAAGTATACCCCAACGGTTATCAGTCACTGCCATTTCAGCTTACTTATCCGTTGAGCTATGTCGATAACTTTAGTTCTCTGGCGAATTACTTCGTTCCGGATTCGATCCCGCAGAGAAATACCGAGCATAGCTCTCTCCATAGCTCGCTGAGCGACTTTAAATTGGTGGACCAGTCGAACTGTGAGTATCCACGTCTCGGTTCCGTATGTCACCACAGGTAAAACACACTGGTTAAACACTTTTGTCTTTAGACACTGCGGTATAGGCGACGAGAAGACTCGACGTAGTTTTCCGAATGCTGCCCAGCCCAGCTGAATTCTCCTCTGGATTTCCTTCTCGAAATCGTGTTTGCCTAGTTGGATCGTTTGCCCCCAGCCCACTGCCACTTCAGCTTACTAATCCTTAGAGCTATGTCGATAACTTTGGTTTTCTGTCGATTTCGATTTGAATTACGCCCTTCAGATATACATACTCCGAGCATAGACTTTTCTATTAGCTCGTTTAGCCACGTTGAATAGGTGGATCAGTCGCACCAGTCGCATCAGTGTCCACGTCTCAAGTCCGTATAATTACAGATAGGATGGACTTACTGCAGTCTCTTGTCTTTAAAATCTTAAAAATTTGTGGTATCAGCGATGAAAATACTCAACGTAGTTTTTTAAATGCTGGGCAGCATCCCAGGTGTATTTTTCCACGGGCTTTGTTCTTGAAATTATTTCTACCCCATTGCAGGGTTTGCTTACTTGTTAAACTTACCAGCTACCTGCACCATACACATGATAGCCATTAGTATAGTCAAAAAGAAGTTCGAGAAATTCATTGTTGAGCTGCAAATATATTAAAGACACGTTGGTTATAATTTTATTAAGTTAGTGGTATATTATTATTCAAGTATTCGATTTTATAGTTTTCAGGTGGTAAAATTAATTTGTCTTTAATTTATTTAACATGTACCTACTTATGTTTAATAAATTCAATCATGTTATATATCATTTAGTCAATAACTTTTGTAGTCAATACTGCTGGGTATAAATATTTTTATTGATTCACTATAACTATGAACTAAGTTACATACATGTAAAGGTATTATGTTTCTTTAAGTATTACACACTTTATATTTTTGTAAATTCTAATACACAATCCACAATTTCATCGTACTGACGGGATACGAAACTGCCCCTCCTAGGAATCATGCCCTGGTGCTCTACCAATTAAGCCACAGTACGATCCTTTCATTACGACGAAACTAATGGATCGCATTTTAACCAATAGACATAGATGGCGCCACCAATGCATAATTGGTTAAAATGCAATCCATCAGTATCGTTGTATTGATAGGATCGTACTGTGGCTTAATTGCTTGGAGTGCCAGGGAATGATTACTAGGAAACGCAGGTTCAAATCCCGTCGTTACGATGACATTTTGGATTGTGTGTAACACATGTAAAAGTGTTGGCTAACCTTCCACTCAGTCCTTAGTATTCTTATTGCCGAAAACGATCGGTATATATCTTTACATAATATTTAACAAAATCGCTCCCGCTGTCTGTACGCTTAGATCTTTAAAACTATGCAACGGATTTCATCTATAGATAGAGTGATTCAAGAGAATGGTTTATAACCAGGAGCAAAATCGGGCAAAGCCGCGGGGCGCAGCTATTACTCATAATATTACTAGGCTAAAAAAAGAAATTGTGCCTAATGTATTGTTTTTGTAGTCTGTAATCTTCGAATTTGCCTTTCTAGTAAAACTGGTTTGGGACACATCGTTCACATCACATGGTTTTAAAATCTATAATGGATACAGGTAGATTTTTTTGTGTTTTAAATATAAAGATAGGCTGGCGAATTACCATTATCACGCCTGGTAGTAAGCGATGATGTGGTCGATGATGGTGAACATGCTAGGTCTCTCTCTCTAGATACTCTCATTCTCAAGGGCTGCGTCTGATATCTTCAGAGCTTTACACATCACCCCCAACGCTCAATACAACGATGTCATAGGCGACTTTAATGCCAAAGTGAAAGTAGAGACTGTCGGCAAATAGACCATATGACCACATGGATTTGGGAGTAGGAATCACAGGGCAAAATGCTCGTCAATTTCCTCCAAAAAAGGAGGCTTTTCTTGAAGATCCCGTTCTTCAAGTAAAAGCCCCAAAGAAAGTGGACGTGGCAAAGCCCCACCAAAACTATGACTAATAATTAAAAATCGTTTTAAAAACTAAAACAAACGGGCCATGTGCAAGTCGGACTCGTAGGACTCGTAGGACTCGCACTAGTAGAGTTCCGTACCACACTACAGTATTTTATAAGATTGAGCAAAAAATACCACTATCATTTTTCGCCAGCAAAAAGTAATAATAAACATTTTATCAAAACAGAGTTGGGAGCCGCGTGTTTATTTCTTATAACGCCATCTAACGTCTAACGCACGGTATCAAAGTGAAAGTAAACACAAAGGTGTTAGGGATCGGCAATTCAATATAACGCCATCTATGGACGTTTACCTAAGCGTTCATAGATGGCGTTATATTGAAATGCCGAAAAAAACACGTTTCTTGTATGGGGACCCCTATAATTTTAAACTTTATTCTGTTTTTAATATTTGTTGTGATAGCGGCAACAGAAATACATCATCTTTGAAAATGTCAACTGTCTAACTATCACGGTTAATGAAATACAGCCTGGTGACAGACGGACAGACAGACAGACAAACGGACAGACGGAGAGCGGAGCTTCCGTTAACAACAAATAGTTAATGCAGCGAGAAATAAGCCTATTTATTATAATAAACAACATCGAATTAAAATATATATATATTTTAATTCGATGTTGTGTATAATCAGTTTATGCATGGTCGTTAATTTACTTTATATACTTTTTGTTATGTAGTAAACATGTTTCAGATGAATGGATTTGTACTAATTTGTTTTATTTTTTTCAGGTAAGACTATCATCTGAAAGTACACGATCGTAGGTAAGTATTATTTCTAAAGTTTCAATAGATTTCAACTTGATAAATATTTTCTTTATTACCTGACTGCTCAACAATGTTATCTTCACTATTTATACGGGTGGAAGAAACCATAATAACATATATTATACGCAAGAAAATATGCGACTTAAACATATTTTTAAACATCGATGCAAAGAGAAGGGGTCATGTAAGTTTTTCGTGCTCTGTCCGCCCGCGCTGCACAAGCAGCGGCCCGCAGTGCGAGGCTGGACGCGTCGGCGAACGCCCCGCACTCATGATCCTGAAGAAGGCCTCCGGATGAGGCCGAAACATATGTCGATCGCTATATTGACATCGCGTAAGTCACGTTAAATTCCCGTTTATAAAACTATAAGTTTAAAATTAATGTGAGTTTTTATATAATATAAGATCGTATAAAAAACTAAAAGAACCGACTTCATACGTCGCGCTAGTCAAAGTAGCCAGTAGACGTAGTAACTATTATATAATCTGTTCCAGTAGTTAGTAGTATGTCGTCGAGATAAGTAAATGCATCGTTATATAAATGTTGATATATTAAAAACGGCTCAGCCGATTTCGTTAAAATTTCAGTGGGACCTCTTGGGAAGGGTACCCTTTGAAACAAAAAAAATAATTTTTCAAATCGGTTCAGGCATCTTCGAGTAATCGGTGAACATACATAAAAAAAGGTACCTACGAATCGAGAACCTCCTCCTTTTTTGTAAAACCGGTTAAAAAATAAGATTGACTTCATCATTGTAGACAAACAGCGCATATTTAGATTCGTCTCAGTGATTTTTGATTTTCACTAGGTTTGATACTGAAATTGACCAACGTCTTGTATGAGGCGCTTTGGATCAAAGAAAATTTACTGCGACCAAACCTACTGTTATTGGGTCCAAAATGCTCCAAATGAAAATAAGTTTAATGCTTTGGAAACTACAGATGACGTTTTTTTTTCTTATATTGTATAGGCTAGCGTTTGACCACTATCTCACCTGTTGGTAAGTGATGATGCGGTCGAAGATGTTAAGCACGCTAGACCATAGAATGGGTACTGGCTCTCAAGGATAGGTGCCGGAACAGATTAGATGGTTGGCGACAGATTTTCTAACTTAAGGGTGGTAGCTGGCCAGGCGGACACTAGATAGTATCCTACCACCATGCGGGGGTTGTTGGTTTCTTAACGATGTTTGTCCTTCACTGGAGGGCCACCGTGAAAAGCGCACATAAATTTTTCGATAGAAAAATCCATTGGTGCACGGCGGTTTGAACTCGGTACCTCTGGCATCAAAGCCAACCGTTCTCCCAATTACGACACCGGGCCCTCAAGATCAGATACGTAGATAGACGTAGAAGACGTGGATCACACTCAGAAGAAGGGACGTAGATTTGCGATAGCAAGCGTCTGGACAAAACTTTCACCCTTTCAGCAGAAACACTTCGACTGATGGAAGAGAGACGAACAGACCCATTGTCAGCTTCGTCAACTAACCAGGCGCGCAACAAAACCATAAAGAAGCTGGTATAACACAACCTCCGATCCTCTATAACGCTCTTATTTAATAACCTAATCGAGTAGGATCGGGGATCGAAATTGTTTGTTGAGTCTCCGGGTAGAAGCCACCTTACAAAGCTGATAACATCAACTGGGCAAGTCACCGCAACCAAGTTGGAGATTCTGTCGGAAGTTAAAGTCTTATACAGTAAGCTCTACGCCGCGCATCTGTTTATTAACCCCCGACGCAAAAAGAAGGTGTTATAAGTTTGACGTGTGTATCTGTGTATCTATGTGTCTCTCCGTGGCATCGTCGCGCCCAAACGGATAAACCGATTTTGATTTAATTTTTGAAAATTTTTTTAGGCTTACTGGGGTATTTGACGGAAGTGACGTAGCATCACGGTCCGAATCAACGGAAATGACGTAAGAAGCGTCATGTTATATTTTATGTTTATAAACGCCCTCTATTGTAGAACGGCGTAACTACGAAGACGTATTCGCTATCATTCGGGCATTCGTCCCGCTAAGTTCAACAGATGGAGTTGTACAAGAAAATAATTGCTGATGTCGAGAAATGGAAGTTTCACATCTAACGCGTTGCTTTCTACGCACCCTCTTTGTTTGTTTGATATGTGTCTTTATCGAGAGGGTTCCTTGCTTTGATTAATGAAATTTCAATCAGCCGTTTGATGACTATGGGCATTTTTCTCGACGATGGCGTTATGAAATATACTTTTGTAATTCTGATCAATTCAACGATATTGTAAGAATTTGGTAGCTGTGACCTGATGCTGGGACATATTCTGGAATCTGCAGAATACTCAATTCCTCACCAACTTGCAGCAGTGATGTCGAGTTTGGACTAATCATAATGGTCTCAATAAACATATAAATGAATAGATCAGTCGGGGTAGGTTTTAAACTTTGAATTTAAGTATTATTCACATCTATTTATTATTGATGTATGACTAGTAATGTTAGTTTAGTGTATGAGATGTAAGCTCGTATGGGGTATATGGATAGATCTAGGTACTAAATAATATTTATAACCAGAGCATTCTCTCCGAATCCACTTTGTTGTCTCCATGTGCTGTGTACGTATTATAGAATCAAGAATCAAGAATCAAAGCATTTATTCAGTATGTAGGCAGTATAAATATATGCACATATACACGTCAAAATCATAAATCATAAAATAAATCATAACCAATTATCAAGTAAACATAGCAAAAGCAGAATTTAACGCTACGAATTAGAAAAAAAAAGGTAATGAACCATTCAGCTGTCATCCAATCGTTTACGTCAGAATATTAAAAAAAAAATTAAAGTAGGTTAAAACCAACCATACATGTAACTGTGTGTTTCAGTACTTCAGACAATTTTCATATAAAAAAAATAAAAAAAGTGAAATAGTGAAACACAACATAGAGAAACGCATACCGATCACAGTACATATCATGATCCAATGATCCATGATATAGTCTAGAACACAATAACTATGTTACATGTCAAACAATATTATAATATCTAGACATATCAACAACCTAATTCGGTAATACTTTCGGCGGTCTAATCGCATAGAAAAATCTGTTCCAGACAACTTAAGTGTGGACTTGTAGGACAGAGGTTTATAGTGTAAGTAGTACCTCAGTATCATCATAAGGACCTTAAAGATAAAATAGTAAATTAACACCACAAAATATTTCTTTTTATTATTATTTATTTATTTGCTTATTGCTTCTTAAAAAAATGCTAATGGATAATAAAACAGTTGAATTGGGTGATGAGACACTTTTGGACAATGTTAAAAGCTCATTATTGTATTTAAAAAAAAGTTTTACAGTATTGGAACAGTAGTGCAGGATTATGTTTCCTGAAATATAAAAACAAAAATAAATTAATCTAATTAGTATAAGTTGCTATTAAAATAAGGAGGTAACGTCTATTAATCCGTGAGTTTGTTAGTTTGTTTGAGGCAGATTATCTCTAAAACTACCCATCCAATTAAAAAAATGTCCTCTGTCTTTTATATTTGAAATTGACTTTAAGCATGGACAAAGGCTATATTATCACGTTCAAATAATAAGTATTTTTACGAAGACATATCTTGCAACCGAAGTCGATAGTAAAACGATCGTAAAACAGATTGCTGACAAACGCAAGCAGCGTTTGTCAGCCAATAATGGAAAGAGATATATGAAAAGTTTCCATAGAAATGTTGTAAAGCTTAATATATTAATGTAGTGTTGTTATTAGTATTTATTATAAACAATTACATATAAAAATATCATTTATTTTACACATTATGTGTAAGCTATTTATAATAACCCTATATTTTCACACGCCAATCGACATGTTTTGAGAACATTTAATAAAACGCAAAATCTATACATCCACATATATGAATTATATATTATATGGATGTATGAAAACGTGAAATTCTACAGATATATTAATTAGATATAATAAATAATTTATTAGATATAATATATATAATTATATTAGATAGTGTCACTCTCACCATTAAGGTGATGACGCTATGAGATGTCCTTCTTTCATATGTCTGCTCAATTCGAAATTCGATATACTATTACTTCAACGACATTGGAAGAACATGGTAGCATTAACCAGATGCTGGGACATCTCCTGGAATCTTCAGAATACTCAACTTCTCACCAACTTACAGCAGATATGTCAAGTTTGGGCTCATTGGAATGGTCTCAATGATAAAAACACAGAACACGGATATCATGATGAAAACATGTGGAAAAACGAAGATGGAATCGCTGCGTTGTATGATAAAAAGATATGAAAAAATAAACCTTTGATTGAATTACAAAACGCATAAAACGCGTGAGGGGATCCGTCGCCCAAATCTGTTAGTTTCTCACTCCTGCCAGATGTTTTGAATGACAATTGTTGTTACTAGTAACTTCTTTAATTTAAAAACATCAAATATTATTGAAAATCTCATAAAATAATACTAAGACGGTGTGCACCAAAAGTAAACGAATTTAAGCTACAGCTAACAAATGAATGAGACCGACCAGTCAAAACAGAACCACTAAGCGATAACGCTAGGCTAGTAACGTTCTCACGGTTTCGTACTTCTGAGTTTGTTCTCATTTGTATTAGCTCGTCTGTCTATAATGTATTCCAGAGAGAAGTATACCTGCGTTAAAACATATTTTTCGTATGAGTTTGAACACCAAAAATATTAGTTCTCATGGTAACACAATTACGCATTGGCCTCCGATACAGTCTCTGTGTGGTGGACAATCTTCTTTTGTTTTACAATGAATCTCCTGCAAAGATACTGAAACAAATAAAAGTAGAGTAAGATATAAAGTTAAAAATAATTATATTTATTAAAAGAATCTATGACTTTGGCCTAGACTATGATTTAATCTTGACTTAAATGTAAGAAAGTGGTCAAGTGCTTGTCTGTAAGAAATATACAATAACTTGAACATTGCTGACTAATATATTGTTTTGATTCTGGCTCAATACTCAATTATTATCGCTTTAAGCTCAAGTTTTGAACTGGTTAGATAGATAAATATGTATACACTTTATTAAAACATCACTTACAAAACAGAAAACACTCAGGAACTAGAAAATTAAAACTAATTGGCTCAATGGGCGGTCTTATCGCTTAAAGCAATCTCTTCCAGACAACCATGCACGGAAATGATAACAATTTATATAGAAGGCGGTGGCTTATAACAATGTGACAATGCGAAATGTATAACAAATTTATGGACTTATTAATACTAATAACTTTATAAAAATATATATTCATGAGTAACTCTGGTTAGGAGAATTTGTAGCCTTCACTGGAATGCACACATTATTATATTTGTCTCTTTTCAACAACATCCTATTCCTTCCATATCTAAAGCTCATTGTTCAGATGATTACCTCAAAGAATCATACATTTTATATGCTAACCTTCATAGCTCTATCTATGAAAAATCATTTGTTGCTGTTTAACTAGCTGTTTAGCTCTAGAATGCGCTTCCAGTAGAAGTAAAACGCTCAGAAACTCTTACTACTGTTAAAAATTGCGTCAAAACCCTAACCTATCTAACGCCTATTTTTAGTAACCCCGACGCAAAAAAAAGGTGTTATAAGTTTGACGTGAGTATTTGTCTGTGGCACCGTAGCGCCCAAACGGGTGAATCGATTTTGATTCATTCATTTTGTTTTTTATAGGTGTCTTAATCGAGTGTGTTCTTAGCTTTCATTAATGAAAATCAGTTCAGCCGTTTGAAGACTATGCTTTGTAGGGTTCTGTAGCCGAATGGCAAAAAACGGACCCATTATAGATTCGTCATATTTGTCTGTCTATCCGTCCGTATGTCACAGCCACTTTATTCCGAAACAATTAAAACTACACAGTTGAAACAAGGTAGTTTTATGTATTCTGTGAACCACTTAACGATTCTTATACTAAAATCTCCTTAAACATGGAACTGAAATTAAAAAAATAATAATCAGACCGTTACGTGCGGGGTATGTCTATAGATAGGTCTTTAAAATGACTTTTGAGGTTTCTTAAATCATTTTTTGTGAAAGTTTATCGTTTAAAAGATAGAAAAAGGGAGAAATCTAAAAAATATATGCTGTTGATCTCTATTAACACTTTTAAAGAAAATTGTTTTAAATTGTTTATAATAATAGTCATATAATATATAATAGTCAGCAGAAATATGATGCGAAAAAAGGGGGCACTGCTGAAAATCAGCGAACTGCTGCAGTCAATGTAGTGATGCATTATGCAGAGCATGTGCCCTTTTCGTAGCCAACCTTTAGTTTTTAACCGACTTCAAAAAAAGGAGGAGGTTTCTCAATTCGACCGTATATATATATATATATATTTTTTTTTTTGGGATAACTTCGTCGTTTATGCACCGATTTTGATTATTCTTTTTTTGTTCGAAAGAAGATATCCCAAGTGTGGTACCATGGTAATTTTATCGAGGTCTGATAAGTATCTCCAGAGATATTGAGATAAACATCTCAAAATTGGTACTGAAAATGAACATTGAAGTCGGTTCTTTCTTAGTTTTTAAACGATATTATACTTACCGATATTGTAACTATGTACCTACTATTATGGCTATGCAGAAATGTGTTTTTTTTCTTTCTTTCTTTTATTATCTTATTGAGATATAGCACATTTTCAAACCGCAATATATAACTACCAACACTATGAAAAACATAGTTATTTTTTGCTGGCGAAAAATAAGAGGCCAAGTGCAAGTCAGACTCGTACTCCTAGAGTTCCGTATAACAGTAGAGTATTTTATAAGATCGAGCAAAAATTGTTGAAGCAACCGTTAAATTAAGGATCAGTCATTTTTCTGAGAAGCAACCATGAAATATGATTTGTAATGTGAGAAATTGTCATGTGTCTATAGCTCTGTAAAAAAAGTAAATATAATAGATACTTGACCTTTCTATTAATGTTAATATTTTTAAGCGAAAAGTGCCAGGCAAAAAACGCTTGTTGTATGACGATCCCCTTTTTACTTTTAACATTATTTTATTTTTACTGTTTGTTGTTATAGTGCACATAATTCTACATTCTTTGTAAGATTTTCAAGTATTTACATGTTATCTTTAAGGAGATACAACCTTGTGATAGGTGGGCAGACGGACGGACAGCGAAGTCTCAGTAATAGGGTTCCGTTGGTTCCCTTTGGGTTCGAAACCCTAAAAGCATAGCTGACTTTCGGTTACATTTTGAGTGGGTCATCTCATGAAATTCTTTTGGCAATTTATTTATTATTTTGATTCCTATACTATTACAATTTTTGAGGCATTACTTAAATTATATATCATATTACGTGAAAACTTACCAGTTTCCTGTACCATGCATAAAATAGCCACCAGTACAGTAAAAAATAAATACAAGAAATTCATTTTTGAGATGCAATAATAAACTTTTATACAATTAAACACACGATGGTTATTACAACAATATAAAGTAATTGGTATAAAAGCCGAACTCGATTCGGCTTTTATAGTCTTTCAGGTGATGAAAATCAATTGGTTCCTTATTTAATTCACAATTACCTACTTATGTTGCATAAACTAAAAAGAAAATAATGTTTTAAGGGTTCCGTACCCAAAGGGTAAAACGGGACCTAATTACTAAGAATCCGCTGTCCGTCTGTCTGTCTATCTGTCTGTCCGTCTGTCACCAGGCTGTATCTCCTTAACCGTGATAGTTAGACAGATGAAATTTTCACATCTGGTGTATTTCTGTTGCCGCTAGAACAACAAATACCTAAAAAAAAGGTTAAAAATAAAGGGGGGTCCCCAAACAAAAAAAAACGTGTTTTTTAGTATAGCACCATCTATGATATTTTAGGTGTCATCTGGGTTTTAACAACTCCTTCGTGTTTGTTAAGCAAACAACCTTTCTAATTAGTTTCGGTAAAATAACATAGATGGCGCTGACGAGATTTTCCGTGAACTCGTATACCTCAGAAAATGTTCTTGGTAATGTATATTAACCAAATGAGAGGTTGAAACTCTGTTATGTTTCCTATTGCACTGTAGTACGAAACCCTTCCTAAGTGTGCGATGCGTAGACGCGACTCTGACTCGCACTTGGCCAGTTTTATTTTATGTAATCAATAATATTTATTTAACCAAGTGACAGCATTAATATTTGCAGCTTTAATCCACCACTGCTGGGCATAATAATTTTTTACCATTGCCACTCGAAAAAGAGCACTTGATTTATGGATAACGATTTTTTTTTATTTATAAAAAGCTTACCAGCAATTTGGGTTGCACAATACTAGTATTCTTGTTATCCCCTCCAACTAAGCTAAATGTGCTTGTATATACTTAAGACAGCTTAGCGTGTTCACCATATTCACTGGAATTTAATAGGGATTAAAATAAATGAAATGACAGAGATGGACCTATACAGCCTGCATAGCCACGTCAACAAATATTCCCCCCCCCCCAAGATATCCCCCCCCCCCTGCGTCATTTAGTTTTTCTAATAACCTGATAAGTACTCGGCTCATGAATCCTGAAAACTCACAAATTATACAGCATGGAACAGCTAGTTTGCCATACACTTTTAAGGAACCTTACACGACACAATTTACGTCTGTTTATTGATATGTCTGATTAGTAATGGTAGTTGTTTTTAGCACGTTAGTTGTTCCGGCAGCACGCAGCTCTTGAGAGTCAGATTAATATAAACCTAGCGTGTTCACCATCTTCGACCGCATCATCACTTACCACCAGGCGAGATAGTGGTCAAACGCTAGCCTATAAGATATAATTATATAACCATACCAAAGTTCAAAATTTGAATGAATGAAAAAAAAACATGTATGTGAAATCAAGCTTTTTGATTATTACCATAAGTCTTGTTAAAATCTAATGAAATTGTATTTCATTCATTTCATTTATGTAAAATCGAATGCCAAATCAGTCTAAGTACTGCGGACTGCAAGAGCGACCGACAGTCGACTTGCCTGTGCAAAATCCAGACAAGCCGGATACCGTTTATTTTGGCCTAACACGCAATCAAAAAGCCTAACTTTTCCCGGCTTTATCCGGATGTCTGGCAACCCTAAATTTAGACCTATTAAAGTTGATTTCATAGCGCCATGGACTTGACGGTTCGTCCGTTTGGGCGCTACGATGCCACAGACAGACTCACAGATACACACGTAAAATTATAACACAACTTCTTTTTATGGGGTTAAAAAAAGGACAGTTTAGAAGACGCTTAAGTTTATTGAATTGTTCCTCAGTATTTTCTTAATGAATCAAAAAAAAAATATTAATAATGTACCACTATAAAATATTTATTTTTTTATTCCTACATTAACAAATGGTAGGGGATCAATTAGAAAATTAATTATACATTTTTATGTTGTATTGGGTGATGAGAAGAAACTCTTGGACAATGTTCAAAGCTCACTATTGTATTTTAAATAATATAGTTTTAACAGTTACTGGAACAGTAGTGTAGGTATGTTTCCTGAAATATAAAAGCAAAGATAAATTAGTCTATATTAATATTATAATGATATATGAATGACGATGATTATCATGATGAATATTATAAAGGTAACGTTTATAAATTCGTTAGTTAATATACATTTGTTTGTGGCAGGTTGCCAAATTGCTGCCAAACTTACATAATAATTACACTGCTGAAATATCATTAGGTTTTATATATATTTTGTATGTATGTGAGTATAAGTTAATAAAGTATATATTATCCTACTAAAAATACAAAGACAAAAGTTTCTGAGATTGTATATTTGTTACTTGTTTTCGCCATACTACTCAACCGATTGAGCTGAATATAGTATGTAGATAGCTACCCTGGAATAACGCATAGGGCACTTTTTATCCCGATATTACCACGGGAACGATGTCTACGCGGGTAAAACCGCGCGGGACACAACTAGTAAATTTATGTATTACTAGTGGATACCCGTCTCTTAAGCTTAATAATATCGTTTAAAAACTAAAAAAGAACCGACTTCAATGCCGCGCTATTCATTTTCAGTACCAATTTTGAGATGTTTATCTCAATATCTCTGGAGATACTTATCAGACCTCGATAAAATTACCATGGTACCACAATTGGGATATCTCTTTTCGAACAAAAAAATAATAATCAAAATCGGTTCATAAACGACGAATTTATCGGCGAACAAACATTAAAATATATATATATATATATTATATACGGTCGAATTGAGAAACCTCCTCCTTTTTTTGAAGTCGGTTAAAAATAAATATGGCCGGCATTGTTTTATAGTCTAATATCGTTATCCTGTGTTATACAGGGTGGCGCAAAATTAATCATCCAATTTTGTTTATGAACAATTTTTTAATAAAATAAAAAATGTTAGTTTGGACCTTTATAATTATTTTTCCTGTTAAGTGGAAAAGATGATATCCGTCAAGTGGCTGCCGCCAAATTAATACACAACTGTGCCCTTTTTATCGCATTTTTCATGACTTTCCGCAAGATTTCCGGTGATAAACTATTTGCTTTCCTGTCGAATATAAGGGCTGTGATTGTCTAAAGCTTGTTGGCATAAACCCGCGACTTTAAGTAACCCTAAAGAAAGAAGTCTGGGGTGGTTAAATCGGGTGATCTTGCTAGCCATGCCAAGTTGCCAAAAACGGAAGATAACGCGACCAGAAAATGCTTCCTTCTTAATTATTCCACGCTCTTGCGGAGTATAGCGCTTGTCTGTTTGTATTCTGCATCTGTCTAGTTTACAAATCTCAAATATGATTGAAGTACGACGCCATTTGCAAAAATTATAACATCTTCCGATATTCCGATTGAGTGATTAATTTTGCGCCACCTTGTACAGGTTGGCAAAATAGAGTAGAAATAAATGGGGGCGCCACTATTGCTATATACTAGTAACCCCGATAGCAGAGAGAGTGGCGGTAAACTTTAAAATTACTTCTTTAGTGGAACTACGGATAGTCTTATTCATGTCAAAACATATTTAAGTCGCGTAGGTTACGGAAAATATTAAAATACTACTATTAAGTTGCACAAAAAAACTTTGTTCATACATTTTCAGTCACTGACCACAGTTAACATAGAAAATTTTATCACAGATTATATTATTGCCAGGCCAGAAAAAAAATAGTTCCGTTTCAAGACGTTTTTGCCAACCTGTATATCATTGCAAAGTTATTATTGCATTTCTAATAAGTCTGGTTTGGGTCGGGGCATATCGGTTGGATAGTTTTAAAGAATATAACGGACATAGGTAGAAACATTTATTGTGTTTTATATAAATACATTTTAGTTTATGAATTGTACGCTACCGCCATGTTTTTGTTTTTATACTTTTTTCTTTTCTAAAGTTGTCTGGATGAAATTTCTTTAGGCGATAAAACCTCCGATTGTATTGCCACACCTTAATGTTTTAAAGTGGAACATTTATTGCGCCGCCTCAAATTTTTCGTCCATCTATCACACGTCGTATGTCGCATATCGCATGCCACCGGTGCTTTACCTTGATTGGTGGATATGATGTATGACACATAGGTTTAGCTGTAATTGGCGGTCACTTCCGCAGCCAAAATTGTATATATGCTAATGTGTCATGTCAACTGAGCTGTCATAGTAGCTAGCTACACATAAACAAAAGTTTCACTTGGATCGTGGTTTCATAAAACCAGATAATTTTTTTTATGTTTGTGTATTTGTACCATTTGTAATATTAGTAATCAATAATGAGTTTTTGTATTGTATTTTATTGTATTGTACTGTATTGTACTGTACTGTACTGTACTGTACTGTACTGTACTGTACTGTACTGTACTGTACTGTACTGTACGGTACTGTACTGTACTGTACTGCACTGTACTGTATTGTATTTTATTGTTATCTCTGAAAGGTTACTTACGTGGTTTCGTACTATAGCAAATATTCTCACTAGCGATAGCTCGTCTGTCTGTAGGTATATAGGTATGTCTTCCAAAAAAATATATACTTGCATTGGAAAATTTTTTTTTTTTCTAAATTTGAGCATCAGAAATAATAGTTCTCATGGCAACCATATTCCGCAAAGGTTACCTATACAATCCATGCTGTATAAACAATCTGATTTTGTTTTACATTTGAGCGAATATCCCGCTACTGCAATAAATAAAACTACAATTTAAAATTTAAACCACTCCCGACTGATCTATTTATAATATGTTAATTGAGACCATTTTAATGAGCCCAAACTCGACATCTGCGTACCCTTACAATTTATTTTCATGAATCTCTAAAAATACTCTCGATTAAAACACCTATCAAACAAAAGAAACCGAATCAAATCGGTTCATCCGTTTAGGCGCTGCGATACCACAGCCATACCTACACACTACACAGATTCACATCTAAAATTTACACCTCTTCTTTTTGTCAAAAATTACGTAAAAAACTTACCAGCTACCTGCACCATACATAAAATAGCCACTAGTAAGGTTAAAAAGAAAACCGAGTAATTCATTTTTACTTCTTCATTAGTAAATGGTAATAATAACTTGAACATTCGATTTTATAGTTTTTTTAGTGATGTGGTGAAAATCAATTTGTTTCTAATTTAATCAACATATACTTACTACAACCTTTCACTTAATGAGTACTAACTCACACGGCCACTAAATAAAAGGTGTATAAGTATAGGTATATTGGTTCAATTAGAAGCAATTTATGTATGTTTGAGTGGGTCAAAGCTTGGTGGCTAAATTGATTTTGAGGACCCAGCGGTGTAGTGGGATAATGGTCGGCTTTGACACCAGAGGTACCGAGTTCAATCCCCGAAGTGCATCAATGGATTTTTTTATCAAAAATGTATGTGCGCTTTTTGCAGTGGACCTTTGGTAAAGGAAAGACATTGATAAGAAACCTAAAACCCCCGCATGGTGGTAGGTCACTATATTTAGTGTCCGTCTGGCCAGCTACCACCCTCAAGTTAGAAAAGCTAGTCACCAAACATCCAGTATGTTTCGGCAGCTATCCTTGCGAGCCAGTTCCCGTTTTAGGCCTAGCGTGCTACAATCCTCGACCGCATCATCACTTACCAACAGGTGAGATAGCGGTCAAATGCTAGGCTATAGGTATGAAATAAATATATAGCGGCCATAGTAATACCTACTTTGTAAAGATTTCCAGTCTCTTCTATTATGGATTATATGGATTATATGGATTATATAAGTTCAAGCAAAAATCGCCGAAAAAACACGTTTCTTATATTGGGACCCCCTTTGATATATTTAGTATTTGTCGGTATATCCACTATATTAAAACAAACTTTGTGAAAATGACAAGTACCTTCCTATTAAGGTTAAGGAGATACAGCCCTGTGAAGTGCGTACAGACTTACGGACGGACGGACGAACGGACGGACAGCGAAGTCTCAGTAATAGGGATCCTTTAGTTTTCGGAACCCTTTAAAAATTGGAATCAAGTCCTGACTTTCAATTGGACTAAAATTTGGTACTTGCGAGTCTTCGGTGACAATGCAATAATATGGTACCACTGAGGTGACCTGATGATGGAGCCGGGCGGTAAGGACTGGAACTTCGTAATGGAAAATAGTAGGATAGCCGAATTTGAGCTAGTATATATTGTTATCATTAGTACTTTTCATACACTCGTAAAAGTTCGACCAGTCGTAAAACTACGACCACTCGTAAAGGTACGACCACTCGTAAAAGTACGACCACTCGTAAAAGTACGAACACTCGTAAAGGTGCGTGCGTGATCTAGGCAGCGATCAGCGCAGTAGTATTTGTACCGACTGGTTCACACCGACTTCAAATGCCGCGCTATTAATTTTCAGTACCAAGTTTGAGGTGTTTATCTCCATAGCTCTGGAGATACTTTTCAGATTTCGATGAAATTACTATAGTACTATTCTTGGGATATCTCATTTCCAACAAAAAATATTCATCAATTAATTCGGGTCATAAACGACGAAGTTATCCGCGAACAAATATAAAAAAATAAATATATAATCTCCAAAACATCTCCTTTTTTGAAGTCGGTTAAAAACGTTTTTTACCAGACTAAAGCATCAATATTTTCAGTTCCTAAGTCACCAGTTACTGAGTATAGGCTAACTATAGCTATACTTGTAACTAACTGACATACAATGTAACAAAATCTTTAGAAGTCAATTTTAACTTTCCTATAATTGTCGTACCGAAAATTTTTTTTGTGTACGTATTTTGGGTGACAATATTCTAATTTGGTATCTTGGAGCTGATCTGCCAAGTGAACCATGGTAACTCTACAAACACACATAATGCTGTGAGAACTACAAATAAAATAAATTACGCAAAATATTGATATAATAACCGTGTTTAAGAATGTGTAAACCTTACATAAAAAAGTGGCCAAGTGGTATTTGGACTTGCCTATGAAGAGTTCCATAGTAGCAAGCATAGATTATGAATATATGTAGAGAGGTAGCAAGTAATATTTGACTTGATTTGATTATTAAATGTATCGTGAGGATTACACATAATATTATTATTAAGAACGGTTGTACACTCACGGGTTTTTTTTTATCGGAATTGCTCCGACCAGTTTCGGACACGTTTGGTGTCCTTCTTCTGGGAGCCACGTCTACCGCAAGCTCCTCGCGCAACGAGCTTCGGCACTGCAATTCCGATAAACAAAAAAACCCGTGAGTGTACAACCGTTCTTAATAATAATATTATTTGACTAGATGTTTTTGTTGTAACTTTAAAATTTGCTATATCCCAAAAGCTGCTGATTATATTCGTTTAAACCATTTTTTTTAAAAGTGTTTATTGAGAAGAAGACTTTTTAGATATTTTACTCTGTTATTTCAAAAGTTAAAGAAGGGGACACATTTAATCACTTTGGAAGTATCTATATTTCAAAATACTGACTTTTTTGACTGTTTTTAAAACGCATTACGAAATTTTCATTAATGGAAATATCTATAAAAAGTCTAAAAAAAAAGTGTGTGTACTTATGTACACGCGTTAGAAGTTATACTTCTGTGGCGTATGGAAAAAAATAACTAAAATGCAGCAGTGATTAACGATAAATATTAAAAATAATCAAAAAGATTTTATTTAAATAAAAAAGGTTTTATTACCGTAAAAATATGACGTTAAATATGACGTTCTTACGAAATGACATATACAACTTGAACATAATCATGCCACCTAGAACTAACTTCACGGTGTAGAATTTAGATGGTGGTGTGCGCGTGCATCGTACCACCTAGAACTAACTTCACGATGTTTAATTTAGTCGTCGGTGCGCGCGTGCATCATAAAAATTCACTCTCATCATTTTTCTCTATCGCGCCAAAAGAAGTATAACTTCAATAAAGATCGTTTAAAACCCGACGCTGCAGCTACGGCTAGGTGACGACGCGCTTAAGGCAAGGCGTTACTTGGGAAAATGGTAGCGTATGTTTATCCTTATGTCAATGTCTTAACAACGATTTACCTATGATGAATAGCCCGCAGAATCACAACAACAATTAGTAAATATCTATCCTCACCGTAGATACATTCAAATACTTAGGTCCTATGCTCTCGACAGATGCCAAAGTTGATACAGACTTGGCCCATAGAGTCAGCACTGCACGGTGAAAATGGCGATCTCTTACTGGAGTATTAAATGTGCGGGTGTAACTATAACAAAGTCCGTAATTAACATATACATGGCAACTTTAAAGTCGCACCTATTACAGACAAAATTACTGAAAACCGTCTAAGATGTTATGGAAATATTAAAAGACGAGGCGAAGATCATGACTATGGTCCAAATAGATTATTATAGATTATAGATATATATGATGTTTCTTTGAAGTGTTTCACACTTTATATTTTTGTAAATTGTTAAACACAATCCAAAATTTCATCGTACCGACGGGACTTGAACCCGCAACCTCCGGAATAACATGTTCCGGTGCTTTGCCAATTAAGCCACGGTGCGAAGTATCGTTACGACGAAATTAGTGGATTGCATTTTTAACCGACTTCACAAAAAAGGAGGAGGTTCTCAATTCGTCTGTATGTTTTTTTTTTTTTTTTGTGTGTATGTTACGCGATTTCTCCGTCTATAGTGAACGGATCCAAATGATTATTTTTTTAATAGGTAGGATACGTTTCCGAGGTGGTCCCATTTTAATTTTATTGAGATCTGATAAGTATCTCCAGAGATATGGAGATAAATACCTCAAACATAGGAGAATGTACTGGTTTTAGTAGAAGAGTCCCAAGAAGATTATGCACAGTGGAGGTTGCTATTGGATATACTTTTGAATACTAAAAAATATGACCTTGAATAATGTTTTTACATCTTTCTTCTCGTTGATTTTGGTTTTTGACAGATATTCTTACGGTAACTGTGAGCGAGATAGAAATAAAGGTGGGGATAATAAATATTTTTTTTTTAAAATATCTTATAGGCTAGCGTTTGACCACTATCTCACCTGTTGCTAAGTGATGCTGCGGTCGAAGATAGAGAAGTGGACTAGAATGGGAACTGGCTCTCAAGGATAGCTGCCTGAACACATAAGATGTTTGGCGACAGATTTTCTAACTTGAGGGTGTTAGCTGGCCAGGCGGACACTAGATATGTCCTACCACCATGCGGGGGTTGTTGGTTTCTTAACGATGTTTTTCTTCACCGGAGGGCAACTGTGAGAAGCGCACATATATTTTTCGATCGAAAAATTCATTGGTGCACGGCGGTTTGAACTCGGTACCACGGCATCAAAGCCGACTGTTCTCCCAATTACGCCACCGGGCCCTCAATAAATAATTATATATTAATAATTATAATAAAAAATTATATATAAATATAAATAATTTGTCTTCACAGGAATGTTCTACCTGGCAAAGTCTTGTTAGGGTGCAAACTTTTTTAAACATACCTAAGATTTTTTGACATGACATGACGTTTGCCGAAGATGGCGGCCATTTCAGTCCCGCGACACTGCATACATTATTAAATAACTCAGAATTATGAACGTACTTTGTACCAACCAACACTGTAAAAAAAAAATTATAAGCATAATACCACACATTATATAATAGTTACTACGTAAAAAATACTTTCCGTTGTTAGGTTGGCTACACAGTGCTCTCATAATTCGGGTTTCAACAATATAGGGAAGTGCCTCTTATAACGTAGTAGAGTGATTCAGTACTCTGTTGGCCATATGGTGGCAAGTAATGTTAATAATCGCAAATAATACTTTTTTATATTTATTTTGGAATACAACTAGTCCGTGTTATAAAAGTATTTGGAATTATTGTAATAAAATAGACAATTAATTATCGTGTGTGTCAGATACTTTAATTGCACAGGGCCATTTTGGACATTGTCCTTTGATACCTTGATGACATAATTATTACTAGTGAATATTATTTATCACTTTAGTAAGGCATTTAAAGTCAATTTTTTTAGGGTTCCGAACCCAAAGGGTACCAAATGAACACTTTCTGAGACTTTGTTGTCCGTCCGTCCGTCCGTCCGTCCGTGTGTCTATACATATGTGCGCACTTTACAGATCTTCTTAACCGTTATAGGTACATACTTGAAATTTTCAAAAAGTATATATCCGTCAGTGTATAACGGCCCAGACACCAAATGTAATAGATGCATGTAATTTAATTAAGACTTGTTATGCACTAAACAGATGACGTAGACCAGAAACTCGAAGAAGTGGTGGAAATCCTCAGGGATGAAGGTACGAAGTTTTGCGAGAGCAAGCGTACGGGCAAAAAGTCCAAACTCTCGGCAGAAACACTTCGGCTAACGGAAGAGAGACGAACAGACCCTTTGTCAGCTTTGTCAACTAACCTGGTGCGCAACAAATCCATAAAGAAGCTGGTAAGACGCGACCTCCGATCCTCTAACACGCTCTTGATTAAAGAATCAATTGAGCAGAATCGGGGGTAGAAAGTGTTCGTCCAGCCTCTGGGTAGAAGCCACCTCACAAAGCTGACAACGTCAACGGGGAACGTCGTCGCATCCAAGCCGGAGATTCTGTCGGAAGTCGAAGACTTCTACGGCAAGCTCTACGCATCGCATGCTTCAAGGCCCGAACCCGATACTGAGGATTCTAGAGCCACCTTAACCCGCCACTTCACAGAAGATCTGCCCGAAATTAGCCGAGACGAAATCGTGATGGCCCTTGAACAACTCAAAAATGGAAAAGCCCCAGGAGAAGACGAAATCACAACGGAGCTTTTAAAAGCCGGAGGAGCTCCAGCAGTTCAACAGCTGCAGCAGCTATTTAATTCCGTTCTTTTTACTGGGAGAACTCCACAGGCATGGAACAGAAGCATGGTGGTTTTGTTTTTCAAAAAAGGAGAAAAAACCCTATTGAAAAACTATCGCCCGATTTCGCTTCTGAGCCATGTCTACAAGCTGTTTTCAAGGGTCATTACGAACCGTCTTGCGCGAAGACTCGACGAGTTTCAACCTCCGGAACAGGCCGGGTTTCGAAGCGGTTACGGCACCATAGACCACATCCACACGGTGCGGCAGATTGTACAGAAGACCGAAGAGTATAATCGGCCCCTATGCTTAGCATTTGTGGACTATGAGAAGGCCTTTGACTCAATCGAAACCTGGTCTGTTCTCGAGTCCTTGCAGCGTTGCCAAGTCGACTGGCGATATATCGAAGTGATGAGATGTCTATATAATGCCGCAACGATGATTACAAGTCAGACCAACAAGTACAAGTACAGAACCAGCGAACTAAACATGTCCACCTGCGTCGAGGAGTGAGACAGGGGGACGTCATATCCCCGAAACTGTTCACTAACGCCTTGGAGGATATGTTTAAGACGCTGGACTGGAAAGATCGTGGCATTAACATCAACGGCAGGTACATCTCTAACTTACGATTCGCAGATGACATCGTCATTATGGCAGAGACGCTGCAGGACCTACAAAGGATGTTGAATGACCTAGCTGATTCTTCTCGTAGCATCGGTCTCCGGATGAATTTGGACAAAACCAAAGTCATGTACAACGAGCACGTTGTTCCGGAACCGATTGCCGTAGATGGAATCCCACTCGAAGCTGTCACTAAGTATGTTTACCTAGGGCAAACGCTCCAACTAGGCAAACATAACTTCGAGAAGGAAATCCAGAGAAGAATTCAGCTGGGCTGGGCAGCATTCGGAAAACTCCGTGGAGTCTTCTCGTCGCCTATACCACAGTGTCTAAAGACAAAAGTCTTTAACCAGTGCGTCCTACCTGTGATGACATACGGAGCCGAGACGTGGACACTCACAGTCCGACTGGTCCACCAGTTTAAAGTCGCTCAGCGAGCTATGGAGAGAGCTATGCTCGGTATTTCTCTGCGGGATCGAATCCGGAACGAAGTAATTCGCCAGAGAACTAAAGTTATCGACATAGCTCAACGGATTAGCAAGCTGAAGTGGCAATGGGCTGGTCATATCTGCCGCAGGACTGATAACCGTTGGGGCAGACTTGTCCTAGAGTGGAGACCGCGAATCGGCAAACGTAGCGTAGGACGTCCTGTGACCAAGTGGAGCGACGACATACGCAAAGCGGTGGGCAGTGACTGGAAGAGAAGAGCCGAAGATCGGGCTCAGTGGCGCATCTTGGGAGAGGCCTATGTCCAGCAGTGGACTGATACAGGCTGATGATGATGATGATGATGATGATGCACTAAAAAGGGTAAAATAAGTTATTTTTCAAAAAAAATAAAACCGACTTCAGAATCACAAACAGGCACTCAAAAGCGAAAAATAAATTACTTAAAATTATTATAAGCGCTACCCACTTATCTATTTGAAGTCGGTGCCAGCCAAGTCTATTGGATAGTAGATAGATACTATGTATGTAGTAGTAGTAAGTAGGTACATGTAGGTTAGTAAGTAGGTAGATACATGTAGGTATTATCTATCTACTACCTATTAGACTTGGCTGGCACCGACTTCAAATAGATAAGTGGGTAGCGCTTATAATAATTTTAAGTAATTTATTTTTCGCTTTTGAGTGCCTGTTTGTGATTCTGAAGTCGGTTTTATTTTTTTTGAAAAATAACTTATGTTAACCCAATTATGCATTGGTGGCGCCATCTATGACTACTTATTACGTAAGTTAATCATTCGGAAGAAATCATTACATATATTTTTATTATAGATATATTATAGATATATAGATATAGATTATAGAACATTTACTCGAAACAAAGAGGTAGAGGCCACCCGCTAATAAACTGGTGGTCTAACATTGCAAAAAACTTCAAACAAGCCCGTATGTCTTGGCGTAGAAAAGTGAGGAGACCCGACCCCAAATAACCGGATCAAGGACGGAAGAAGAATGAGCATAACCCGCGAAATAAATTTGTACAGCTCTCTCCTGTTTGAATGTAATCTCTTTCTTGGCTTGGTTCCACAGGGGAGAGACGTTTTTTTTTATACGTTATAGGCTAGCGTTTGACCACTATCTCACCTGTTGGTATGTGATGATGCGGTAGAAGATGGTAAGCACGCTAGGCCTAGAATGGGAACTGGCTCTCAAGGATGGATAGCTGCCGGAACACATTAGATGTTTGGTGACAGATTTTCTAAATTGAGGGTAGTAGCTGGCCAGGCGGACACTAGATAGTGTCCTACCACCATGCGGGGGGTTGTTGGTTTCTTAACTATGTTTTCCTTCACCGGAGGGCCACTGTGAGAAGCGCACATACAGTTTTCGATAGAAAAATCCATTGGTGCACGGCGGTTTGAACTCGGTACCACGGCATCAAAGCCGACCGTTCTCCCGATTACGCCACCGGGCCCTCGAAACGTAAGAGCGTAGACGACAGACAAGCGCGCCTAGGGATTGATCGCGCACCGCTTGAGGTTCGGGAGATAGTCCCGTCCCAAGGCAAGACGATTACGTTACGATATAATGTGTGCCAAGCTTAAAGGGACTCAAAACAGACTGATGAGGATTTCATGCAGTAACTATGGAACTCTAATAACTATTAAATTCGGAAAACATATTGATACCACGTACTTAATTTACGTTATCGTCTGAACAATGAACATTTGTTATTCAAAGTAAACGTTTAGTATATCGACAATGAATTTCTCGTTCTTCTTATTGACTTTACTTGGAACTTTATTAATGGCGCAGTTGACAGGTAATTATTATTTAAAAGTGATTTTCCATATCATCCATTTGTATGTTCTGAAAATAGACCTAGATTACGACCCTGTAATTTCACCTAACATCTAATTGTCTCAAGGTAACGGGCGCAGTACAAAGTACAGTGACGAGCTAAATTTTGTTAAGAGTTTTGAACATTATATAGTAAAAAAAATAGGTACTAAACTAATCTGTCTGACTATCGGTAGTATAACTATCTCTTTCTCTCTTCCTGTTAATCTCCCATGCGTGGTGAATTTTTTAGCGCCAATATATGTCTACATCTGTTTTTGACTCATCTTCAGTGACAGACTAAGAACGTAAATGTGTGCCTAAGGTACAACAGAACATAACATACCGTAATCCCCAGTATTTTCGTACTTATGTGAACTACATCTATCTATATATCTATATCTATCTTTTATACTATAATTAAACAGTAACGTGAACGTTTGATGATATGAACGTATGAACGTTTTTAATAAGCCTATTCCCGGTTGTCGAATTTATTGGAGTCGTCGTTGATGAGTTCTGCTATCAATAGTTTTAAGCATCTACTTAGCTGGATTTTTTTATAAACATCAGCCATCGCTTTGTTATAGATTAAACTGATGTCCCGGGTGAAATATTGTCTTACTTTAGTCGTTACGAATAGTATAGATAGATATAATAGTATAGAATTAGTTCGTTCGCCAAGTGGCTGACTAAACTTTAAACTAGCGACCCGCCCCAGCTTCGCACATATGCCTGGGTAGAGCATATATGCCTGTATCTGTTTGCATCACTTTGTCTTTGTCGAGTATGAATTAAACTTTACATAAAACCTTAACGAATTATACACATAAACCTTCCTCGTGACTCACTCTATCTATTGGTGAAAACCGCAAATTCTGTAGTTTACCGCAAACTGACAGACAGACGCGGCAGGGGACTTTGTTTTATATTATGTAGTGATATAATAGTAAAATAAAGAGTTGATGCTTAATGAGATGCCGAGAATATCTAGGCGGTTAGTAATTGTCGTTATAGGTATATCTATAAATGTAGGAGATCAAACGTTGGACGAGCGCTTCTCTATGAGGCTGGATTTTTGTGCGGCTAGATACATTATAACGACGCTCTTATCTACATACCAAAGTACAATATTTGCCTAATTTTCGTTAGAAATTATATGTAAAAATATATGCAATTAAAAATTGTTTAAGTATTCCATTTAAAATACATTTTCATTACAATTGTAACCCTATCTACCAAACTGGGCAATGCAATAGTGCCCATATATTGATGGATAGTGTGGATTTTTTAATTTAAGACATGAATTGTGACATTAAAAATAAATTACAGCGTAGCAGATATAACTTCTCTTAGCCTAATCATAATGTAAGGCATAGATTTGAACCTTAATGAGACGAATAAAAAATTAAATGTAGCCACATTAACGTTAAGGTTTCGTTAAGTTTTTGTAGGAATCGCGAACGAAGTCGCGGGTACAGCTAGTAATAGAATAAAGCTCGCTTCACACGGTGCGAGATTCCACGGATTATCACACGCACGGTGATAACCATGCTCTTATGTCTTTACCACAGAAATAATAATAACCTCATTATTAATCTGTGGTCTTTACCTTCTTATATCCGCTATGGATTTGCTCGCACTCTGCCCGCGGTACGTTGGTTCGGGCTGGCCTGTCTGTTTGAAATATCACGTACCCGTGGCAAGCAAGCTTTACATAGGCATGTTTGATAATTTTTTTACTGAATGTTTATTTATTGTAGTATCGTCGCAACAGCCAGGGTGTTCTGTATATGTGGATTGTAGAAAAGACTGCATATGTTTAGTTGGAACATGCATATGCGGCCCACCGAAGAATTAGGCCCCATTATCAAGTTCAACCTCTAAAGAAAAATAGGCTCGCGACTTTGAGGCCATTTAATTATTTTTCATTACATAATTCTAGATAAGAACAAAGGTATTATCTATCATGCTTGATAATTAAATAGCAATAAAAGAGTAAATACTTTTTGATTGGCATTTTATTTCTGTAGTTATACCCACCCCATATCAAACATAAGCAAATCAACCACTGCTGGACGTAGGCCTCTCCCAATATAGCCCGATTTTCGGCTCTTCTTTTCCTGTCACTGCCCACAGCGTTGCGTATGTCGTCGCTCCACCTGGTATGTGACCTGGTCACAGGACGTCCTACGCTACATTTATCGATTCGCGGTCTTCACTCTAGGATAAGTCTACCTCAACGGTTATCAGTCCTGCGGCAGATATGACCAGCTCACTACCGCTTTAGTTTGCTAATCTTTTGAACTATGTCAATTACTTTATTTCTCTAACGAATTACTTCGTTCCGGATTCGATCTCGGAGAATAAGCATAAGCAAATAATTTATACAAATCAGTCGATCGGTTCAATTATACGGAGGTATTTTACTCCATATCACTGGAAATTTCACCAGTTCACAGTCACCAGTTTAAATCCTAGAACGGGTGTTCGTTCATAGGTGTAATGAGCATATCAATATAGTAATATCGATATGCCGCCTGACTTGCTACCAAAAAGTAGCTTACCACCACATAGAAGAAAAACTGCTGCCATAATCTCACGGTGTTCCGGCACGCAGCCCTTGAGAGTGAACCTAATTTGGTGATATAATTGGCGGTCTAATCGAATAAAGCAATATTTTCCAGACAACCTAAGTGTTTTGTAAATTGTTAAACACAATCCAAAATTTCATCGTACCGACGGGACTTGAACCCGCAACCTCCGGAATAACATGTTCCGGTGCTTTTGCCAATTAAGCCACGGTGCGAAGTATCGTTACGACGAAATTACGACGAACCTAAGTGTTGTTACACAGTTTTGGGAAAGATAAAGCTTACAATACAATAGAATACAATAACTTTTTATTAATCACCAGAAAAAAACACAACTTAAAGTAATACAACAATACTATGGTAATACAATCGGCGGTCGTATCGCTAAGAGCGATCTCTTCCAGAAAACCTTAGGATGCACTGGAGTAAAAATAAGAATAGACGGCGGTGCACAATAAAAAAGACATCTGCTACATATTTTACTAAATGCCTACTTACAATCTAATTCGGATTCTAATACACATATAGGCATAATAAAGATATACTAATATATATAGGTATAGTATTACTAAACGGAAAATAAGCTTATTGAGGTGTTCCTCAGTATTATCAGAAATAAACTGGCCAAGTGCAAGTCGTACTCGCACTAGTAGGGTTCCGTACCACACTACAGTATTTTATAAGATCGAGCAAAAAATACCACTATCATTTTTCGCCAGCAAAAAATAATTATTAATAAACATTTTATTTCTTATAACGCCATCTAACGTCTAACAAAGGTGTTAGGGATCGACATTTCTATATAACGCCATCTATGGGACGTTTACCTAACTAAGTGTTCATAGATGGCGTTCATAGATGGCCGAAAAAAACACGTTTCTTGTAAGGGGACCCTTTATTATTTTTAACTTTATTTTGGTTTTAGTATTTGTTGTTATAGCGGCAACAGAAATACATCATCTGTGAAAATTTCAACTGTCTGACTATCACGGTTCATGAGATACAGACTGGTGACAGACTGGTGACAGACGGACAGACAGACAGACAGACAGACAGACAGACAGACGGACAGACAGACAGACAGACAGACAGACAGACAGACAGACAGACAGACAGACGGACAGATAGACAGACAGACAGACAGACGGACAGACAGACGGACAGCGGAGTCTTAGTAATAGGGTCCCGTTTTACCCTTTGGGTACGGAACCCTAAAAACAAAAAGTGATAAAATAAAGTATTTATTATTTTATAAGGTATTTATTTCTTCATTGCTACTTACAAAATGGTAATGGATAAATAAAACATCAATAATATATTATTATGTTGAAGTGGGTGATGAGAAACTCTTAAACAACATTAAAAGCTCACTATTTGTATTTAAAATGATATAGTTTTAACAGTTACTGGAACAGTAGTTCAGGATTACGTTTTCTGAAATATTAAAACAGTAAAAATTAGTATATAATATGATAAATACATTTCAAAATCTATTTTGTAAACAAAAAAAAACAACGGGTTGCACTCCGCGAGTGTCGGCACTCGGCAGAAGTGAAAACTTGAACATTAACGTTGTGCATTTGGTCTACTCTCCCTCCGTTTTAAGAAATTTCGATCAGGTCACGTGTCTCCTGAATACTCAAAGCACTTATTAGATCTCAATTAAATTCCAATAGGACCAAAGGGGAAGCATTTTCTCTCAAACAAAAAATAATTTTCCAAATTGGTTAATTAATGACAAAGTTCTGAGGTAACAAGCACAAAAAAGTTTGGTGTGGTTTTATGAAACAACGGTACCAATGAAACTTTTTGTTTTTGTTGTGTTTGTAAGTATCAAGAGAATATTTTTATGAAAGAAAAGTTTGCATGTCGTCGACATGCATGTCGCATTATAGCCGGTGCTGATTGGTGGATATGATGTACGACATTTAAGTCTAGTTGTGAGTCCGTAGTAGGCCGTTATTCATTTTTTTTTTTATTTTTTATACGTTAGCGTTTGACCACTATCTCACCTGTTGGTAAGTGATGATGCGGTCGAAGATGGTAAGCACGCTAGGCCTAGAATGGGAACTGGCTCTCAAGGATAGCTGCCGGAACACATTAGATGTTTGTTGACAGATTTTCTAACTTGAGGGTGGTAGCTGGCCAGGCGGACACTAGATAGTGTCCTACCACCATGCGGGGGTTGTTAGTTTCTTAACGATGTTTTCCTTCACCGGAGGGCCACTGTGAGAAGCGCACATAATTTTTTCGATAGAAAAATCCATTGGTGCACGGCGGTTTGAACTCGGTACCACGGCATCAAAGCCGACCGTTCTTGCAATGCAAGTCTTTATCCGGTATAAACCAACTAGGTACTTCGTCTTTGTCACTTTAATAGATGTATTCTAAGGATTTTGTATTTGGTACAAAATTATCCAACACCCAAGTTCAGTGACTATTACTGCTAAACTAATAAAGTTATCTTAACCACTATAGTTTTCCTTTAAAGTCCATAAAATGCACTATTATTACGATTTTTTCCAGACTTTTCAAACCAGCAGTTCAGCTTTTAGAGGGGGGGGGGAGGGGACGCCTTACTGGAAAAATGTGCACTTACTTAAATGGTATTAGCAAATTACAGCTTTCTAGTATTAACGGTCTCTTAGCAAAACCTCGGACAGACAGACAGACAAACAGACAGACAGACAGACAGACGGACATGACGAAACTATAAGGGTTTCTTGTCAGGACTACGGAACTCTAAAAATACTTACGCTGGCAAATATATTTCTTTCGAGCTTGAACATCAAGAAATTATCGGCATACATTTGCCATCATCACAAAAACATTCGCAATGACAGTCGCTATTCACTACACATTCCGCCGACGATACTGAAAATTATTTAAGATCGTTTACAAATAAAAAAAACTGTCTACAAATGTCGCGGTAGTAAGTTTTAATCGATTTCTAAACGGAGGTTCATGTTCGACTGTATATATATTTTTTACGTATGTTAACCGATTACTCGAAGATGCTAAAACCGATTTGGAAAATTATTTTTATATTTAAAAAGGTATACTGCCCAGATAGTTCTATTTAAATTGCATCGTGATATGTTCAGTATCTCCAAAGATATGAAGATAAACACCTTACTTAGTCTTGAAAATGACTAGCGCGACGTTTGAAGTTGGTTATTTTAGTTTTTCAAACGATCTTAAATTATTAGTACCAAGTGTTTGAGCTGTTTATATGTCTGGGGCCTTATTCAGTTTGACCATTTTAAAGTCTTACCGTGCCGTGTTACGTTATCTCCGCGTTATGGTATTCTCTATGCTAATTAAAACACGGTAGGGTAAGGTTATGAGCGCGTTTTGAGCTGTCAAAATATCGTGATATATGAGGACATGTAACGCGCGCGTTTTGTATAATTTACCTATCGTGTGGCATACAGGGGCCTTATTCAGTATGACCATTTTAAAGTGTTACCGTGCCGTGTTACGTTATCTCCGCGTTATGGTATTCTCTATGCCAATTAAAACGCAGTAGGGTAAGGTTATGAGCGCGTTTTGAGCTGTCAAAATATCGTGACATATGAGGAAGTGTAACGCGCGCGTTTTGTATAATTTACCTATCGTGTGGCATACAGAATACAATTTTTCAATAACGTAACGTGGCGCGTTAAGGAACGCGTCATCTCATTGGTCATACTGAATAAGGCCCCAGAAAACAATTTTTCAATAACCTAACGTGGCGCGACGCGTTATCTCATTGGTCATACTGAATAAGGCCCCTGGAGATACTAATTCATCTCTCTCTCAATGAAATTACAATGGCACCATACGGAAAATATACACTCTAAAAGAATATTCCAAATCGGTTTTGTTTGGTGATATGACAATTTTTACTCTTTTTTAACTTTACAAAACTATCACAGACGTATTCTTTAGGCTTTTATAGAAGTTCATAGAAAATTTCATAGAATATTATTTGCAACCGACTTCGAAAAAGAAGGAGATTCTCAATTCGTCTGTATGTTTTTAGGGTTCCGTACCCAAAGGGTAAAACGGGACCCTATTACTAAGACTCCGCTGTCCGTCTGTCTGTCTGTCTGTATGTCTGTCTGTCTGTCTGTCTGTCTGTCTGTCTGTCCGTCTGTCACCAGGCTGTATCTCATGAACCGTGATAGTCAGACAGTTGAAATTTTTACAGATGATGTATTTCTGTTGCCGCTATAACAACAAATACTAAAAACAGAATAAAGTTAAAAATAATAGAGGGTCCCCATACAAGAAACGTGTTTCTTTCGGCATTTTACGCCATCTATGAACACTTAGTTAGGTAAACGTCCCATAGATGGCGTTATATTAAAATGTCGATCCCTAACACCTTTGTTAGACGTTAGATGGCGTTATAAGAAATAAAATGTTTAATAATTTTTATTTATTGCTGGCATCTTATAAAATACTGTAGTGTGGTACAGAACCCTACTAGTGCGAGACCGACTTGCACTTAGCCAGTTTATTTTAACTTTACAACACTATCACAGACGTATTTTTTAGGCTTTTATAGAAGTTCATAGAAAATTTCATGGAATATTATTTGCTACCGACTTCCAAAAAGAAGGAGATTCTCAATTCGTCTGTATGTTTTTTTTTTTCATTTTTTGTGTGTACGTTACACGATTACTCCGTCAATCGTAAACCGATTCGAATGATTATTTTTGTAATCGGTAGGGTTCGTTTCCGAGGTGGTCCCATTGTGATTTCATTGAGTAAGTATCTCTAAAGACATGACGATAAACGTCTCAAATTTGCTACTGTAATTGTCTCGTGGGGCCTTGAAGTCGGTTGTTTTAGTTTTTGAACTTAATTATATAGAATCAAGAAATCAGGAACATAGTGAGAGAGTTCTCCATCCGCTACACAGCTGTTACGGATGCTTATCTTCATATTATTTCTGGAATTACTTATCAGATCTCCATTAATTTACAACGAGATCACATGGGCAGTATACCATCTGAACAAAAACAAAACATCTATCAAGTCAGTTAATAAATGAAGGAGTTATGAGGTGACCAAATTTGCTGGCATTGAGTAAAGAAATACCGTTTCCTGTCACTGAAACTAATCATCAGATCGTCGGATTTTTTTCCTAAAATATCTTTTATAGGCTAGCGTTTGACCACTATCTCACATGTTGGTAAGTGATGATGCGGTAGAGGATGGTAAGCACGCTAGGCCTAGAATGGGAACTGGCTCTCAAGGATAGCTGCCGGAACACATTAGATGTTTGGTGACAGATTTTCTAGCTTGAGGGTGGTAGCTGGTGTGTGCAGAGAAAGTAAAGAACAGTTTATATGGGAAAATGAACTTATTGTTTTTACTATCTTCTTCGCAATAAAAGCTAAATCGGCCCAGCCGTTCTCGAGTTTTAGCGAGACTAACGAACGATTAATAATATTATTAGCATTTAGTTTTTCTTGTATTTTTTTGTTAAGTTTAGAAAATACTTATATATAGAATACACATTTTAGGATTTGCACACATAAGTAGACCTAAAATATATAATTGCAACTTGTACATTTTCCCATGCTCAACATTTTTAACTCTTCTAATAAGACCCTGGCTTAAAACAGTCATCGTGTATGCTGTAGAGCCATAATAAAACTAAAATACTTACCAGGTACTACCTGCACTGTAAATAAAATAGCCAGCAAAATGAAGAAAAAGTACGAGAAATTCATTGTTAAGATGCAAAAATAAACTTGTATATTGAAACACTTTTAGTTTGTTGTTCACGCGACAAAGTAAGTGGTAATAATATAACTCTAGTATCAATTTTATATCTAGTATCAATTTTAAATGGTAATAATATAACTCTAGTATCAATTTTATAGTTATTCGAAATGTAGCGTAAAATCTGACCGTATTATTTTTAAATGTGTTTCCAATGTTCTTATTTACAAAATTCATCCGATAAATTAGTATTTTATCAAATCTCAATCATGTGAAACTTTTTAATGATAGAAACAACGGGGCTACATCATCATCATTTGCAACATTTATGGCCGGTTTCTGAGTACATTAATTGAGAGTTTATGTACGCAATAACACGATCATTGAGTAAATAAATAATCAATATATGTACCTTAGAATTCGACCATTACTCCACTGCTGCTGGCTTTATATCGTTTTTTTAACGGACTTCAAAAAAAGTAGGAAGTTTCTCAATTCGACAGTTTTTTTTTATGTTTGTTCGCGGATAACTTCGTCTATGAACCGATTTTGATTAATCTTTTTTTGTTCAAAAGGAGATATTCCAAGTGTGATACCATGGTAATTTTATCGAGGTCTGATAAGTATCTCCAGAGGTATTGAGATAAACATCTCAAAATTGGTACTGAAAATGAATAGCGCGGCATTGAAGTCGGTTCTATTTTAGTTTTTAAACGATATTATTATATCTTATTTTCTAGCTTTTGACCACTATCTCTCCTGGTGGTAAGTGATGATGCAGTCGAGGAGTATACTAGGCCTAGAATAAGAACTGGCTCTTAAGAAGACAGATTTTCTAACTTGATGGTGATAGCTGGCCAGACGGACACTAGATAGTGTCCTACCACCATGCGGGGGTTGGGGGTTTCTAAACGATGTTTCTCCTTCACCAGAGGGCCACTGTGAAAAGTGCACATACATTTTTCAACAGAAAAATCCATTAGTGCACGGCGGGGATTAAATTCGGTACCTCTGGCGTCAAAGCCGACCATTCTCCCACTACACCACTGGGCTCTCAACATAACACATATACAAAATATACCTAGACATACCAACAATCTAAATCGATGATACAATCGGCGCTCTTTTCGCATAAAACAATCTCTTCCAGACAATCTAAGTGTGGACTTGTAGGAAAGTTTTAGCATCGCTCAAGCATATTGGGTCTTAAAGTCGCGAGTGAATAGGTATCTTTTGGGTAAGCGCGCTACATCATCGACCGCATCGTCACTTAACTTCAGGTGAGATAGTGCGATACCCATGTTCACTTTAAAAAAAAAGAGTTGTTCTTCAGTTTTGTCATAAGGAATAAAAAATAATATCACAAAGTACTTTAGTAAGGTATTTATTTCTTGATTGTTACTCAAATAAATGGTAATAGATGAATTAAGCAATAATTAATAATAATTAATTAATTAATATTTGATGTTGTATAGTACATATTTATATAGTTAATGGGGTTAAGAAACTCTTGAACAACGTGCGATGCTTACTTGTGTTTTTTTTAAATAATAAAGTTTCAACAGTTACTGGGATATTAGTGCAGGAATATGTTTTCTGAAATATTAAACAAAAATGAGTTAATAATATTTCTATTTATGCATATCAAATATTTACAAACTAGCTGTGCCCGCGACTTCGTCTGCGTGGAATAGTGCCTTTAGGTAGCTTTTTAAATTATTTTACAAATAGGACAAATGCGTATCCCCCTACACCGCACCGTACCACGCCGCGTAATTCCTCCTCCCCCCTCTCCCTCCCCCTCACCTCCCCTCTCTCATCCCCCCACTTCCCCCTCCCCTCCCTTCTCTCTTCCCCCCACTTCCCACCCCTCACTTCCCTCTCCCCCTCCCCTTTCCTCTCTCATCCCCCCACTTCCCCCTCCCCTCCCTTCTCTCTTCCCCCCACTTCCCTCCCCTCACCTTCCCCTCACTTCCCTCTCCCCTCCCGTTTCCCCCCATTTCCCCCTCCCCTCCCCTTTCCCTCACCTTCCCTTTCCCTTCACTTCCCATCCCCCTCCATCATTCTCCTTCCCCTTCCCCTCACTTCCACCTCCCCTCCCCTCCCTCCCCCTTCCCCCTTTTTTCATACAAACGTTCAACCCCTATTCCCTATTGTTATTTTTACACCCTTGAGGGTAAAACTTTTACAAACTTTGAATGTCATATTTATTTATATCGAATCAAGTTGATGTTGACTCAATCAACAGCCTAAAAAATAAGTTTCAAGCTTCTAGCTCCTAAAATGACGATTCTTCCATGCAACATTTCATCCCTCTTTTCAACCCCTTACAACCCTTTATTCGCATTAAAAAGTAGCCTATGTCCTTTCTCAGGCTCTACACTATCTGTCTACCAAATTTCATTCAAATCGGATCAGTGGTTTTGGCGTGAAAGTGACACAGACAGACAGAGTTACTTTCGCATTTATAATATTATAAAGTTGGATTAGATTAGATAGTAGATAGTATATGAATACAAGGTCTAACCTAAGAACTAACTAATGATAACATTAAAATAACAACAAAATACAATAAACAATACCTAAACTATAAATAAAAAATACAGAAACAATGTCACTATCTGCCGCGCCGGTAATGTTCCTAAAAAGCTAGTGACGTTACCTCGTTGTATAGCTAGGCTAATACGTTGGCCGAGGTCAACGCCAGCTCTTTGGTCACGGGTGATGTCAATGAGGCGTCTGGACAACTCCTTAACGAAACCCCGGGCATCTCGACCTCGTGAGCCCATTGTTTCGACCCCAAACGGAAGAAATATAATTATATCTATCACCAATAGTAGCATATTTCCTTCGTTTGAGGGTTTCTACCGTAAGTATCCGCTGCCCGGCCTGCTGACCGTGAAGTCCCGCATATGTGGGTTGCCGCTAATGTATCAACACATGTCACGTCATACATGACATATCATACGGCATACCGTCAGGTCGATCTCTTACCATCGTCACTTGATATACCCACGGAATATACCCTTCGGCTCTAATATGGCCGGCAAGTTCACGGCGGCAAGGGCCCGACGTACGACGTCGTTTAGTGTGGCGTTAAAATAAATAAGTAGAAATACATTTGAAAATAATACTTAAATTTAAAATTAAAACCATCTCCGATTGATTTGTATAATTACCACCAAAATACCAATGAACTGAAACACGACTTCTCAGAGTGACGGGTAAGTAGTGCGCAGAAGCGCCATTTCGATTTTTTTGACGTCCGCAATCAAAGGTCTGCAAAAGTTGCTATAGTAGTCTCAACAAACAAAAAAGAGCTGATAATATGAAACGACTGAACTAATTTTCATGAAACAAAGCTAAGAACACTCTCGATGAATACACCTATTACACAAAAAAAAAAACTAAATCAAAATCGGTTCATCCGTTTGGGCGCTACGATGACACAAACAGATACACCCCTCTTTTTGCGTCGGGGGTTAGTAAAGTATACTTACGTTGAAAAACATCTTTTATCTGAGCTTGAACATCTAAAATACTTATGCAAGCTTTTGCAAAATTTTCGGTACTAATGGCGGCTCACATACGCCATTAACACAAACAAAGCCGGAGCCACAATCTGCATCTGTTTTGCATGATACTAAAAATAAATAATATACATATATTAAAAAACAAATAAAATAATTAATAATTAAGATAGTTTAAAAACTAAAACAACCGACTTCCATGCCCCGCGAGTCAATTTCAGTAGCAAGTTTGAGACGTTTATCGTCATATCTCTGGAGATACTTATCAGATCTCGATAAAATTACAATGGGACCACCTCGAAAACGTACCCCACTGAGTCTTTACTTTAGTCAACTTTAAAATAAATTTAGCGAAATTATTGCTTGAACGCAGATTTTATAGCGTAGAAATATTTATGGCACATATTTGGAATCGCGTCCAAAAATACGAGATGTAGAATCTGGGTAAAAAAATAACCGTCGTGGCTAAACGATGAATTGATATTCAAAGGTAAGGAAGGAAGGAAGAATAAATCTACTAAGTACCACCCGATAATTATAAGAGTAGGTACTTCCGAAGGTACATCTCGTACATATAACATTTTAGTCGTATTGGCGATTACTCTGTCATTACAGAAGAATGTTGTCAACGCAACAAAAACAAACAAAATAGAACTATCGACATGCGCGCCCTCAATTTCTTGACTTCTGGATAACATGTCCATGTCCCAGTATAAAGTGTGTAACACTTCAAAGTAATATAATATTTGATTTACTCAGTGCAACATCTCTCGTCGGATTTGAAAACTGTAATTATTTCTTCCGGATGATTAACCTTCGAAATAAGTAGTCATAGATGGCGCCATCAATGCATAATTGGGTAAAAAAATGCAATCCACTAATTTCTTCGGATCGATAGATCGAACCGTGGTTTAATTGGCAGAGCACCTGGACATGTTATTCAGGAGGTTGCGGGTTCAAGTCCCGTCGGTACGATGAAATTTTGGATTGTGTTTAACAATTTACAAAAATATAAAGTAACACTTCAAAGAAATACAATATTCTAAAATACTCGCTTACTGACGAATGTGTATTTTAAAAATGACATGAAATGAAATGAAATATTTGAAAAACTTACCAGCTACCTGCACCGTAAAGAAAATAGAAAGTAAAGTCAAGAAAAAGTACGAGAAATTCATTGTTGAGATGCAAAAATAAACGAGTTTATTGAATTATGAATACTTGTAGTTCGTTGAATCCGACAAATAAAAGTGGTAACAATAGTACTCTAATATCTCAATATATAATTCTTTGTAATGTAGCGGAACGTCTGACCGTATTGTTTTAAAATGTGTTTCTAATTTAATTAAAATTTTTGTAATTACCTTAATTATCCAATAAATTAGAATTTTATGCAATCAAAGGCATGTATAATTTTTATCAAAAAAATATTAATGAGTCTACGGTATTATTATTTGCAGGCTATTAAATTTACTACAGCTGGCTATAAATAAGTCTCTTTTTAACACCTCTACCAAACAATGTAATAACACTATCGAAATGAAAGTTTATAATGTGTATAATAGTTTGGATGACAGTGAGAATGATGGCACCAGAAGGTGGATAGTAGAACTCTCCAGTTTCAGAGGCTATTAATAAGCCCTTCGGGTTTAAGTTAGGGCTCATTTGATTAGGTTTTTTTTAATGCGAAAATGGGTATTGCTTGACCGCTATCTCACTTGATGTTAAGTGACGATGCGGTCGATGATGTAGCGCGCTTACCCAAAATATACCTATTCACTCGCGACTTGAAGACCCCTATATTGTATCTAATCGGAAACACAGACTCGGGCAGGAAATTCCATTCCTTGGCAGTACGTATGATGAAACAAGAAGTGATTTTTTTTCGAAGGTTTGACTAGGACAGTATATCGGACGTAGTAGAGATAAGGGGTCTGATGATTGAGCCAGGAGTCTACTTATTAGTTCAAGCGAAGTTTTTGATCTAAAAGTCTTTGATATAAAAAATAGTGGACTAGAGTATATCTGGTGTATTAAGAAGAAAATACAAGCGCGTGTACAGAGTATCAGTCCGTTCTTGAATGTGTAGTACTAAGTAGTGAAGTGTGTGCGTTTGTTCTTCGTCGTGGCGCAGGCTGTTTGCTTTTATGTATGCGGCGCTTGGCGTCAGTATATTACATACAATCATTCCAACCGGTTCAGAATTGACGGAGTAATCGCGTAAAAAACACAAAAAAAAACGTACAGACGAATTGAGAACCTTCTCCTTTTTTTTTGAAGTCGGTTAAAAGTAGCTTACCACCGAGGAGAACATTAGCCGCCGTAACCTTACGGTGTTCCGGCAACAGCTATCGAGAGTCGGACCATTCTAGCCTAGCTTGTTCACCGTCCTCGACCACATAATTATTTTTAATCCCCGACGCAAACATTTGTGGTATTATACGTTTAACGTGTGTATATGTGTGTCCGTAGCATCTTAGCACCCAAACTGATGAACCGATTTTGATTTCATTATTAATATATATTTTTTGTTTGATAGATGTCTTCATCGAGGGTGTTCTTAGCTTTGATTCATGAAAATTCGTTCAATAGTTTTAAATCTATGAGCTTTTTCTAGTCGATGGCGCTATGAAACCTTCATAGGTAGGAACTTTCATAGGTCTGATTCATTCGAAAATCAACTTCAACGATATTATAAGAACATGGAAGCATTAATTTGATGCTGGGACATCTCCTGGAATCTACAGAATACTCAAATTCTCAGTCCTCAACAACTTACAGCTGAGATTTTTAATGTCTGGTTACTCACTCATTGGAATGTTTGTAATTATACATATATCAGTCGGGGTGGTTTTAAATTTTGAAAATCAGTATTATATACCATAGATCATTATTATTTTATACAATAGACCATATGACTTCAAAATGATTAAATTGATTTATTAATTTTGCGATACGTGTATTTCAAATCTGTGATATCTTTTAAAGTTTTCATATAAATTATATACTGTAAAGAACAATTTTAATCTATAATATGAGACCAAGGTAAGTAACGTAATTATTTTGATAAGGATTAATGCAGTATTGTAGAAAATAGCCTTGGAAGTTATGTAATGTTTTTTTTATTAAAGATTAAAATGGTTACTGTGAGTCGACCGTAAGATAATATATATATATGCTATCCCGGGCTTTTATATAGGTCTTATTAAGTTCTATAAATATTCTATAGACACTTCTAATATTTAGATCTATAGACATTTCGAGTATTTATTTTTGTTTAAGCAGCGTTATTGTTGACTTAGGTAGCAAAATAGGTCTGCACGAATGTACCTATGATTTAATCCGGATAATATTATATAGCCTATTTTCATTCTGAAAGTTCATTCTATATATTAGTGAAAGTTTCTTTTAAATCGTTCCAGTAGTTTTTGAGCCAAATTAATACAAACATACAAAAATAAAAATGTTCTCTCTTTATAATATTATTCTGATAGGTCTGTTTTACTTTGCCCTTGGCAAGGGTTAGGAACAAGTCACACTACACAACCCCCCTCCCCCTAAATACCAACTATGGAGGTAAAACTCGTATCTATTCGTGCCTATATAGGTCTCATAGCGGAGACGTGGAGACAACTCATCTATTTGAGCACATCGCACAAGGCGCAGACAAGGTTTCCGAACAGTACGCTTCTGCTGAATTGGTGGTTCTCAGTGATTTTAATGCTCACCACACCGAGTGGCTAGGCTATATTCCAAACTCTGTGGTACGTCAAAGTGGCCGGAATCGTTCATGGTTCAACAAACCTTGTGCGAATGCTTCCCACCTGAAACAATCAGCACACCGAGCATGGACTGAAGCACACGCATGTCAAGATCCAAATACATCAGCGTTGAAGAAAACACTAAATGCGGTTTGTCCTTCTAGCAAGAAGTCATGGTTCAGGCTCGAGCAGGACACATCGGCAGAATTGGAAACCGTCTGACTAGCTTTCCTTCTGGAAGTCGAGCTTTTTGGTCCCTGGCCAAAGCTGCCGAAGGCAATTTCTGTCAGACCTCCCTATCTGCTTGGCAAAGGCAGGATGACTCTCTGGCACACTGTGCCAAGGAGAAAGCCGATATTCTCAGTGATCTATTTGCCGCAAACTCGACACTCGACGACGGGGGCGCCACACCACCCGTCATACCTCAGTGTGGGAGTTCCATGCCTGAAGTTCGCTTTTCACAGGAAGCGGTACGGAAAGAACTCAAGTCCCTCGCTGTACGTAAATCGAGAGGCCCAGATGGCATCCCGGCCTTCGTATTAAAAGTTTGTGCCCCTGAGTTGACTCCCGTGTTAACGCGCCTCTTCCTGCCTTTTCTTTTACTGCTAATATATTTAACCGTTGTATCGAAATGAAAGTTTATAATGTAATATGTAGTTTGGATGACAACACTTTATTTGGTATCTTAGAGCTGATCTGATGATGGAACCAGAAGGTGGGCAGTAGAACTCTTCAGTTTCAGAGGCTATTAGTAAGCCTTTCGAGTTTGAGTTTGGGCTCATTTTCGTTTTGACTAGGACAGTGGATCGGACATAGTAACAAAGGTTTGATGATTGAACCAGGACTAGGAGTCTACTTTTTAAGTGTAACATTTTAAGGCACACTGGGATAAAATTTGACGGAAGATAACAAATAAAGGACTCAGTTTATGAATCTTGAAAATTCGCGAGTAACCTATCAGGGAGCAGTCATATTTAAGCAACCATTTATACACAGTCCACTTTATCTAAACATGTTATTTTTGTCTAAAGAACCTTATCTGTGACATTATCTTGACATATCAACAACCTAGTTTGGTGAAACAATCGTTGGTTTTTTGTCAAAGTGTTTTCGCGTAAAGCAATTTCTTCCAGGCAGCTAAATATAGACAACTTGGACAGTTTGGACACGAACAAGCTCGAACTCAGTAAGAATTGTTCCTCAGTATTATCATAAGGAACAAAAAAAATAAAGTACCACCACAACATATTTATTTCTTTATTGCTACAAATGGTAAAGGGTTATCAAGGTATTATCTCTTGAACAATGTCAAAGCTCGATATTGTTTGTTAAAGTAATATAGTTTTATGAGTTACAGGAACAGTAGTGCAGGATTATATTTTCTGAAATAATTTAAAAAAAAAGTTAGTACATAAATACATTTCAAAATTAATTGTATAAAGATGGACCTGTTGTGTAATAATTATAATATTTGCAAAAAGAGCATCGATTATTGGAATACAGATTCTGAGAATGAAAATATATACCGCATGAAAGTCATCGAGATAATAATGTACTTCTTGCTAGAGAAGCACAGTTTTATTCTATGAAAAAATATTTTACATTACAAAAAATATATATTACAAAATCATAGACTTCATGCATAATTATAGAAATATGGGGAGCTGTTTCCACTGTTTGTTGCTATAGCTGTTATAGCAACATAAACTTCTTGAAAATTTTAAGTATCTACATATTACGATTAAGGAGATACAGCCCTGTGAAAGGCTAATAGACGGACAGAGGGACGGACGGACAGACGAACGGTCTGTATGTCTTCTAAAATAAGGTATACTTACGTTTGAAAATATCTTTAATCTGAGCTGGTACATATAAAATAGTACCCATAGCTACTACTCCCATTCAACACATTTGCCACTTATACAAGAGAAACCGGGGTGACAATCTTCATCAGCTTTACATAGGCGTTTAGACGATACTAAAAATAAAAAAAGTTAACAAATAAACTAAAACATGTTTATATTTACAGAAGGTCGGCTTAAATTGGAATGCACCAATACTTAAAATTTTATAAAAAAATTATATCATTGATACAGCAATATCTTAGATAGCCATCTTAAAAATAACACTATAACACGCGAATTGTTTGTAAAATGTGTTTAATTCGATTTCACAGAAAATCACAATAGCACAAGGTAGGTATAAGTTATATAGGTATACAGAATAACGCTGGTAATAGAATCGCGGAGGAAGAGTTCAGATAAATTCAGATAAAAGATCGCGCAGCTAAACTGTTGCCAATGGAACTCCCGCGTCCCGCTTGGGGCGCTTGCGTCGTGCATCCTCGCCGTTTGTTGCTTTCTGCGCATGCGCGACGGATATCGGCGATGGAGGGACCGTACAGATTGCGCGGCGGTCGCGTGTGAATCGTAATATTCAAAAATCCCCGCGCGCGTTATATTCAAAAATCCCCGCGTTACACTTAAATTAAAAATTTATATCCGATCTATTCATAATTAAAAAAACTTACCAGCTACCTGCACCGTAAGTAAAATAGCCAGTAAAGTCAAGAAAAAGTATGCGAAATTCATTGTTGAGATGCAAAATTAAATTGTATATTGAAATATGAACACTTTTAGTTTGTTGTTCACAAAAAGTAAGTGGTAACAAATAGTATTCTACTATCTAATTATATAGTTATTTGTAATGTAGCGAAAAATCGGACTATATTATTTTAAAATGAGTTTTTAATTTAATTAAAATGTATGGAATTACATGAATCATGCGATAAATTGGAATTTTATCCAAGCAAAAGCATGTAAAATTTTGATCAAAAAAATATTAACTAGGCTACAGCATCACCATCTGCAGGATTTTAAATCTACCATTGCTGGCAAATATAGGTCTCTTTTTACCACGCTTTTTTTAGGGTTCCGTAGTCCTGACAAGGAACCCTTAAAGTTTCGTCATGTCCGTCTGTCTGTCTGAAGTTTTGCTAAGAGACCGTTAATACTAAAAAGCTGTAATTTTGTAGAAGTGTGAAGAATATCGATTACGCCCACAAAGTAGTAAAATAAAATTTTGGAAAATATTTTTATTTTAGGGTAGCTAGGTTGGATGAAGATTTTTTTCGTAGTCTAACCCTTCATTTGGGGTATCGTTAAATAGGTCTTTTAAAATGACTTAGGGGTTTTTAATACTATTTTTCGATTTAATGCTCCATTTACGAAATATTAAAATACACATTTTTGTTCCAGTTTGGCGTTCCCCTCCCTCTAAAAGCTAAACTGCTAACTTGAATAATCTGAAAACATTCATGATGATAGTGAATTTCATGAACTAAAGGAAAATTATAGCGGTTAAGATAACTTTATCACTTTAGCAGTAATAGTCTTTGAACTTGGGTATTGGATAATTTTAAAAATAATTATGTTAAATATTATAATATTACGGAACCCTACACTGCACGTGGCCTGACACGCACTTGGCTATTTTTTTTTAATTCTATAGTCTTGTAACTTACTAAATTTAAAAAGAATGTGCCTAATACAATTTTAAAAGTTAATTAAACACATTTTAACCCTCGTATCGAAATGAAAGTTTATAATATAATAAATGTAGATTGGATTACAACCCTTTATGTAGTATCTTGAAGTTTTTTTATAAATATATACATATATCTTATGGGCTAGTTTGACCACTATCTCACCTGTTGGTAGATGATGCTGATGCGGTCGAAGATGATAAGCACGCTTGGCCTAGAATGAGCTTATCTTATGATGGTACCAGAAGGTGGATAGTATAACTCTTCAGTGGCTATTAGTAATCCTTTCGAGTTTGAGTTTGGGCTCATTTAATTCGTTTTGACAAGGACAGTAGAATGGACGTAGTTACAAGGATCTGATGATTGGGCCAGGAGTCTACTTTGAAGTGACACTTCTTAAGTGGGGTAAAATTTTACAGAAGATAACAAATAAAGGACTCATTTTATGAATGCCGAAAAATCGCGAATAATCTTACAGGTAGCAGTCAGTATGTTATTAATATTTAAGCATCCATACACAGTACAGTCCACGTCTCTTTATTTTAGAGGGACATAAAGTTCGTTTTTTTTTAAATCTTAAAGGCTAGCGTTTGACCACTATCTCACCTGTTGATAAGTGATGATGCGGTCGAAGAAGGTAATAATCTATATATATTATAGATTTTTATATAAGAACTATATCTATTATATCTCAGCTGACAGTAGGGTAGGAAAGTGTGTATCGGGTAGATACATGAACAGATAAATATATGGCTTGTCCTTTAATTTTTAGAGTTCAGTACCTCAAAACAAAAAAGGAACTCTTATAGGAACACTTTGTTGTTCGTTTGTCCGTCAGGATCGCGTAAAGGTATCAAGTTAAAACTTATATGAAATACACGAGTCTACTCTCTCATTTGACTGTAAAAAATCAAACTCGTAAGTTAACGCGATCAAAATTATATGACTGTTCATGTCGCATATTTTTGCATATTTTGTAATTTTACTCGGGAATCAAAACCAGAGTACGTCCCGTTGACCTAGAATTTGCCAAAAAGCAGTGTCTTAAAGCACTACATAAAGGAAAATATTTGAAACACTGTAAACATTTAGTATAATAATAAAAGTGAATTTAATATTTGTAAACTTATTATTTACGGTTCGTGCATTAACCGTATCTAGTCATCGGTCTAGGGAACGAACTGCAGAGTTAAGTTTGTACTTTATGTTTGATTTAGTTAGACAAGTTTGTACGGAACTCTCATTGCACGAGTCCAACTTGAACTTAGCCGGTTTTGTAAACCGATTATTGTTTTCTAATCCAAATCCAACTTGTCGTCCCCATGCACTGTGGAGGTTTTATAGAATGGAAAATAAAACATTTTATTGTGTTTTTCTCTGGGCACATAAAAACGCTTAATATGTCTAGACAATGTAATTTTTGTATTAATAACATGTCTAGACATATTTACAACCTAGTCAAATTGGGGAGCACTCTAAAGACTTTTTAAAAACTAATTAAAATCAAAATTAAAATACGTGTTGCCGATCTAGAGGCTTTAATATTAATGAATTAAATCTAGTTACAATATCTCTTAGCTAAGCTTAAGTCTACTTACATCTCTTGGAATACTTGCTCAGCATTACAAGAAATGCATCAGCTTTTGCTGAGCAAGCTGTCTCAGTCTAACACTGAAGGGTGAGGGGTAACCATAACTCCTCCATCCCTAAGAGCGAAATTATCGGAATTATCGATTTGAGAAGTTTTCCGATAATTTTGCACAATTTTCATGATATTTAAACGATAAAAATGCAATAAAGTTACAATTAAACATATGATGACAAGGCCTAAGGTAATATAAAATAAAACACTGATTTTAGAGTCTGTTTCCCTGTCAATAGCACTATTCAATATTTCACTATTCTGTAACGCGTATGACATATGCTTCACTTCATCCAGGTTGACCGCGTGCATGTTAAGTGCGCGTGCACTTGATAGACTCACGTTACGCAGTGACGGTAGGTTAATCATAGGAATTGGAGTTAAGTAGTTCGTCTCAATGTAGGTACGATGTGAACGCATCCAAATTCCATGGATTTCTAACTTGCAGGGCTCGTCGAGAGTTACGAGATAGGATCCGAATACAGGGTGCTTACTTATTTCGTTGTTACACTGTTGAGTTATAGTTGTCCTTAGTCTTGTATATAGTATCCAGTTTGCAGGATCGACCTTTTGCACCTTAACCTCTTCAATGTTAATCTGATGTTGCAAACAGCAGGTAAGATTGTTGCTAAAATTCATAAGTTGCTGCACACAAGTGACTCCAGGATTCATAGGTATCTCCTCATCAGTGCACAGGAACTGGTTTCTAGCGGCGAGAGAGCGACATGGTTTCGAGACCGGTAGGTATTTTATTCCTTTCGCCAAAAGGTAAGGGTACTTAGGAAATATGGATAGGGTTCTATTTTCGGTTTCATTGAATATAGGTAAGGAATATATTTTAAAATAATTATAGGTACTATTATCTGTAAGAGGAATTTCCATAATGAACGTGACTCGGTTTCTCTTAACATATGATTTTACACAAATATTTTGTTCTAATTTTACCAAATTTTCTTCAGTAGGTGAATACATTAGGTTTTCAGAATTAGATATGAGTTTCAAATGAGTTAATAGCTCAGTAGAGTTTATAATAGACATATGTAATATAGAGTTCTTACTTAATGCTAGAGCGGTTTCAATTTCGCTTAGCCTAATGTAAATGGTACGAAAACTGCTTATAAGAATGTTAAATAAACCTAAAATGTATGTGGCATATACCCAATTGTCCTCCTTTGCAGCTAAATCTATTAACATTACTTCAATTCTTTTTAAACGATCATTAAACATTGCTGAATTATTAGTCATAGTTTCTGTAATATTTATAAAACTACTAAACATTTTGGAGACCAATGTAAGTTTCTTAGATATAATTGTTTGATCATATTTTAACTCAGTAGTCAATTTATCATATTTTAAAGCGTCAGCATGATCGAGGTTGCCTGTGATAATTTTAATTATAGAGCCCAGTGGATTAACCAGACCTCTCCTAAAGCGTTGTTGCGGAAAGAGTTGCCTATATTTATCTGTAGTTAAGTCACGTATGAACTCTGTATGCATTCTTATATTTAGAAATTCCTTATGATATGGCTTTTTCCAATCGATTAATTCGCTTAGTTGGTTTAAACTATTAACTATGTAATTTAAATCCTTATAAATCGTTTCTAAGTTTATGACCTTGATTATTGTCCAATGATCGATTTGAACATATGCTTGACCTTCCTTTATTGGTAGTATGCCTGGGTTTCCCTCAAGAGCCTGAAGATGAAGGGCCTGCGCCGGCATCCCTATCATGAGCAGAATGCACCACCTGTGGAGGGCGTTTAATGTTTATAATGGGCGCTTTTGTATTTCTTTCACCTATCTTGATCGGAACTATATTCCTTTCAACCTGATCTACTACTTCTGCTTTAGTATACCTTGGCTTGTCTTTACTTTTTCTTTTATTGACTCCTTTTACAAACACGGTTTTTCCTATTGGAAATTCCATTTCCACTTCACCACCTCTCTTTTCTCTAGCCTTTTCTTTGTTAATTGCCATCTTTTCAGCTAAGTGTTTGTATAAACATTTAGTACGCTTTTCATGATCTTTGACTAACTGTTGCATGTACATCTTTTCAAAATCTATATTATAAGGACTATTTGTATCTGTGTGTCCAAAAACTATTTCGAACGGTGTTAAGCCGGTAACGGAATGTATGGTATGATTATAAGCCATGACCGAGTATGTCATGACTGAGGCCGCGTCTGTACACCTTTTTTCGTATTTCGCCAATCTATAAATTTCGGTAATAGTCGAATGGAAACGCTCTATAAGTCCCATCGAGTTGGGGTTGTTGATGGTGCCTATATGTAGTTCAATTTTGTGTAAGCTTAAGAACTCCTTCATCAACTCGTTATTAAATTCCATTCCTGGGTCTGAGCTTATCTTTTTTGGAATTCCGTAAAACGAAAAGTATTTCATAAGTGCTCTTATTACTTCAGGTGTTGATTTATTGGATACTTCAACAGCCTGTCCTAACTTGCTAAATGAGTCGATAAGCGTCAAATAATATTTACCTTCTATTGAAAAAAGATCGATAAATATCTCTTGAAACGGAGCATCTTGCGTCTGAGTCAATTGAATAACCGGTTTGATGGGCTTTCGATCATATTTCATTTTACTGCAAGCTTCGCATGCGTTAATAATCGCTGTAACCGTTTCTTGCATTTTATCCCAACAGTAACTTCTACGAAGCCTAGTTAACGTTTCTTTAATGCCGCGATGACAAGTCTTACCCTCATGATACTTTAATACTATGGCCTTTTGTTCATGCTCCTCCTTCACGAATACTACACGTTTAGTACACTCATACAGTTGTACCATATCTTTCTTGAACAGCTGAATAACGATGTTACTAAATTGTCTACGGTGTTCGTCCTCTTCAAAATAAATAAAATATTTAATCTTTGGTCTAATGTATTTTTTTAGGAATTCTTTGATAAGTTCAGGGTTGTTTGTAGGTAGAAATGCTTCTAAAATTTTATGTCTATCTCGAGAAATGTCCTTGACATTCAACTCATTTCTGAACCATGAAAATACTAGTATTTGATTTGGTTTAGTGTCGATAGCCTCTTGCAAAATTGGTATCCCCGTGGATTCCATATCTATAGCTGAGTGAATAGTTTCGGATCTACTGCTTCCTGAAGCGGAAGGTATTACAGGTTTTTCAAAATCAGATATTCGTTCTGTATTTGAGAACGTTGACGCATCAGAAATAGACTCGTTCCCTGCGGAATCCGTACTGCTATCCGAGATAGTCACGGTTGCTATCTTGTAAGTATCGTCTTTGTGTGCTATCGGTTTTTTTGTTGTGATCTGTTCTATAGTTTTAACTACATCATTTAAATGTTCCTGAAGTCTCTGTTCCCTATCGTCTACGTTAACCATCATCGAACTTCCTTCATCATCTGAATTTAAGGCGTTAATTTTTATTCTTGATAGAGCATCTGCGTTGGTGTTTTGCTTGCCATTTTTATAAATGATTTCGAAATCGAAATCCTGTAGGCGTAACCTCCAACGGGTAAGTTTACTGTTTGGATCTTTCAAGGAGTTAAGCCACGCTAAGGGGCGATGATCAGTATAAATGTAAAACTTTCGACCGTACAAATATGGTCTGAAATGTTTTGTTGCCCAGATGATTGCAAGTAATTCCCGTTCTATCGTGCTATAGCGTGTTTCGGTATCACTTAACGTACGGCTGGCGTACGCTATAGGTTTGTCGCTTCCTATTTGGCCTTGAGACAAGACGGCGCCTAAGGCTACATTTGAGGCGTCGGTAGTTAGCACGAATGGTTTTTCATAGTCGGGGTATTGTAACAATGGGGCGTTCGTCAAGAGTTCTTTGCATTTGTTGAAAGCGTCAATGTACTTTTGGTCAATAATAATTTTGTTTCTTTTCTTTAAACAAGATGTCAGTGGTTGCGTTATTCTGGCGAAGTCAGGTATGAATCGGCGATAATATCCTACTAGTCCAAGAAAGCTTTTGATGTCAGTTGTAGTTTTAGGTAATGGGAAATTCAGTACAGCATTAATTTTGTCATCGTTGGGTTTGAGTCCGTCTTTTGTAATAGTGTGACCTAGGTAAAGTACTTCCTTTCTTAAAAACTCGGATTTATCAAGTTGAACTTTCAGATTAGTTTGTCGGAGTCGGTCAAAAATTAGTCTTAGTTTCTGCAGGTGTTCGTCTAGGCTGGATGAAAATATTATGACGTCATCCAGATACACCATGCAGTGCAGTCCTTGTAGTCCTCTTAGTACATTGTCCATAGTGCGTTGAAAAGTTGCGGGTGCGGTCTTAAGTCCAAATGGCATTCTGAGGAACTCAAAATGACCATTTTGTGTACTAAAAGCTGTCTTTTGTCTGTCCTGTTTTTCGACTTCAATTTGGTGATAGCCACTGGCTAAATCTATCGTGCTGAAGTATGTACTTTTACCTAACTTGTCGAATAAGTCGTTAATGTTCGGTAAGGGATATTTGTCATCTATCGTTATGTCATTAAGTCGCCTGTAGTCAATTACCATACGAAATTTCACTTCACCGGATGCATCTGTCTTTTTAGGCACTAAGTGCACGGGTGCATTCCATGGAGAGTGTGATTCCTGTATGACGTTGTCTTGTAATAGTTTATGCACTTGGTTATTTATTTCATCGGCTTGTACCGGTGCTTGTCTGTAAGGTTTGACAAAAATCGGGTCTTCATTTTTCGTTCGAATTCTATGTTTAACTTGGTTGGTAAAACTGAGAGGCAGTTGGTCACAGTGAAAAATGTCCTTGTACTCTTGGCACAGTCTGTATATTTTGTTGTGTTCCTCGTCATTAGTATGGTCTAGTCGGAGTTTATTTAAATTTTCCTCAAGTAACTTGTCGGTCTGTATGTCTGTCGTGTCTGTAGTAAAGTTTAAGTCACATTTAGTATTCAAATGTTTAGTTACCGCTATAGGTTGTGTTATGGTCAACGCTAGGCGTTTTTCTGAAGTATTCTGTATAACAGTTGAGGCGTATCCATTTATACAGTTTACTAACGCGCTTGGCGTGCGGATGCCAGGTCCAAACTCTATAAAATCAATTATAGCTTCTCCCGAATATTGGTCGGTAGGTAACTTCACGCGCTGTTCACAGCGTGGGTGTAACTCAACAACATAATCCAGATTGTTATTAACAATTGGAATGCAAGTGGTTTTTGTTTTTAACACCAGGTTTTTAAGGTCTATAATTGCATCCAACTGTTGTAAGAGGTCATTACCTATAAGTCCGTCATAACGAGAATCAACATCATACAAGTAAAACTTGTGGTACTCACTACTTTTGAATGTTGGTAGAAGTGGTATCACAATGACCTCGTTGTGTCTACTAGATGCGTGCGTACTGACAACTTCGAATGGTTCTTGCTGAATATTTTCTTTAAATATTTGGTAAGCCTTTTGAGGGCTCAAGAACGACCTTGTACTACCAGTATCTATCATCATTTTTGAGTTGATTTCGGGTATATAGATATAGGGTAATTTGAGATTAGGGTCACAATTTAACTCTATAATTTCTTGTTTTTGGTCGAGGCACGCATAGGAAAATTTTCAACTGCTTGACCTTGAGAAGAATCTGTTTGATTTGGCATATACGTCATGTCTTCATTTTGTCCGTCATAAGCTGAAGCTGAAGGCATCAAGTTAGAGTCATCATAACTACCTAAGTCATAACCGTAAGCGTCGTTGTCGTATGCGTCATATTCGTAGTCGTCACAAGTATCCTGATCCTGATAACACTGTACTACGTCACCGTTATCATTCAAGGTTAGCTCGTTAAGTCTAAAACCTTGAGGTCTAGGCGGGGCTGTTCTCATCGTTACATCTGTCGATTGAAAGTTTGGTTTGTTAACCTGAGGAGGCCTGTAACCAAATTGCTGTGTTCCAAAATTTGGTTTATAACCGAATTGTTGCGGGTTGTTTCCGAATTGGGGGCGGTAGCCCTGTTGTGGCTGATAACCTAATTGCGGGCGGTAACCGAACTGTGGCGGTTGATAGCCTAGCTGAGGACGGTACCCGAAATTTTGTGGTTGACCTTGAGCCAATTGGGGCATCCTATATGGTCTTGGTTGAACACCAAAATTAAATTTGGGTGCCGCATTGTTATTAGCAAACGGAACCCCAAATCTAAACCCAGTGGGTTGCTGACTCGGCTGTGGATTACCACCAAACTTAAAACCTTGACCCTGAATTGCCGGTAATAAGGGTCGTTGCACACTACCACTACCAAAGATACGATTCCGCATGTTATACTGATCGTGGAAGTTTACTTCCTCCAGTACTGTACTAAGTGCATTCTCCAAGGTCGAAGTGGATTTAAGTCTCACTATCCTAACCATATTTTCAGGCAAATTGTATAAGAACACATTCAAGGACATGTTATTATATATTGCAATTTTAGCTCGTTTTAAATCCACATCATTTAATAGATTAACTTTTGAAATTAATAATGATCGAACAGATTGAATTCTGTTACAAAAATCTAAGTAACTTTCCCCGGATTTTATTTTTAATGATTCTAATTCAATACTAATACACTGTTCACTACGCGGATCTCCAAAGTGCTGTTCGAGCAGTTCTTTTAACTCGGACCAAGACGCAACATCATCACGCTCCGATAATAGCGCAGATGCGTTATCCGTGAGGCGACTAGTTATCGCATGATACACATATAAATTTTGAGCCTCATTGCCTCTATACCTGGTAATTACATACTCACTTTTTCGCAAAAATAGATTTAATTGTCTCTTATCTCCTCCAAATAAGGGGATCAGACGTAACATTTCATTCGGAATAGCTACGATTTCTTCTGCCATTTTTAGGTAGAGTAATTAGCAAGTCAGAGATTACACACAAGTAAATTCACACACAATAAAATATAGCGTAAAACACACACAAATATAATATAGACACAGCTTATAAAGTCAATAAACAATAATTAATTAATATACACAATTTTTGTAAAAGTTGTAGAAATTTAATAGAAATATTGTCTATTTAATACATTTATTTTATTCCTAACAAAAGTTTTATTCACCAGATTAGTAATTAAGATCTATATAGAGACCAAATTTTATGATTATACACTATTCTATAATTATTACAGATTAATAATTTTCTGTATTCTCTACATTACACTACTCTATGTTATATGTATCAGCTTACACTGATAAGAAGGCACGGTAGAGTTTAATACCGAGAAACCAGTCACGTTATAATGAGCGAAGATCTATCTCAATAATAACACAATATGAAAATGAAAAATATGGGAAGGAAAATTAGGATGGCGAAAATTTCACTCACCAACCGGTCGCTCCCATACTCAGCTCTCTTAGAGTCCCTTTGACGAATTTGTTTTGGTTCGAGGATTTGCCTTGCAGCTATTCGCGCCGTAATCACGGAAAAGGTAAATTTGGATACCTAAAATCACGAAAAGACGGCACAGCCTTTAATAGCAAATCCTACCGGCTGCGCCAGTCAAATTGGGGAGCACTCTAAAGACTTTTTAAAAACTAATTAAAATCAAAATTAAAATACGTGTTGCCGATCTAGAGGCTTTAATATTAATGAATTAAATCTAGTTACAATATCTCTTAGCTAAGCTTAAGTCTACTTACATCTCTTGGAATACTTGCTCAGCATTACAAGAAATGCATCAGCTTTTGCTGAGCAAGCTGTCTCAGTCTAACACTGAAGGGTGAGGGGTAACCATAACTACCTAGTTCGGTGATACAATCGTTGGTCTTTTCGCATAAAGCTATTTCTTCCAGGCAGATCAGTGTAGACTATTAGGACAGTATTGGAGACAAACAAAGTAACTGAGTTTTTCCTTAGTATATTATCAAAAGGAACAAAAAATAAAATATTATAATACCACCACAAAGTATTTATTTCTTCAAAATATATTCATTGTTGAAACTGTGTACAAGGTTTTTTTTTCATATCTTATAGGCTAGCGTTTGACCACAAGTAGACGGTAATTTCGTTACATGGTAATATCAATTTATACAGCCGTATTATATTAGCCATCTTCGGGCGTACAATTAGTTACAAGTTATATTTTATGAATCTAAGCTTTAAGTTATCTTTAACTTTAAATCTAACTTTAGATCTACAAATTGTAATGGATCAAATAAATAATAATTAATGATGGACGATAAAAACTCTTGAACAATGTTCAAAGCTCACTATTGTTTGTTAAATTCACATACTCATGTACCTATGAGTTAAATAGAAGGACTTTTTTGCTTTAATAGTCATCTGTATTGCACTCTACTTATTGTGAATAAATATATTTCATTTCATTTCATTTCATAAATAATATAGTTTTAAGTGTAAGTGGAACGGTAGTGCAGGATTGTGTTTTCTGAAATAATAAAGAAAAATAAGTTAGCAAATAAATATAATATAATTCTAAATTAATTTAATTCAGATGGACCTGTGGTATAATAATTATAATTAATGAATTTTGTGTATGTCTATTATTTATTTATTCTATTTTTATCTATTTCAGTTATAAATTGTACGCTACCGCCATGTTTTGTTTTTATTTTATTTTTTCCATACTAGGTTGTCTGGAAGAAATTGCTTCAAGTGATAAGACCGCCGATTGTGTTGCCATTCAGATATATTATATTTTATTGTTTTGTTTTTGTACAATTTGTTTAATTGGTAATCAATAAACAGTTTTTGTATTGTATTGTATTGTATAATGTTTGCAAAAAGAGCATCAATTGTTAGAATACAGATTCAGAGAATGAAAATATATACCGCATCAAAGTCATCAATCATCATCATATACTAATGTACTTCGAGCTAGAAGTACAGTTTTATTTCATGAAAAAAATATTTAACATTACAGTATCAAAGACTATTTGCAAATAGAAATATGGGGATATCCCTTTTATTTTTATTTTATTCTGTTTCCAGTATTTGTTAATAAAGCGGTTATAGCAATACATACTTTGTGAAAGTTTTAAGTATCTACCTATTACGATTGAGGAGATACAGCCCTATGAAAGGCGGACAGACTAACAGACGGACGAACTGACGGGCGGTCTGTGTGTCATTAAAATATACTTACGTTAGAAAATATATTTAATTTGAGCTTGAATATCAAAAATAGTTCTCATAGCTATCCATCATATTCCACACAATAGCCATTTATACAAACGGCACCGGGCATACAATCTCCATCATCTTTACATTTAGGCGACGACGATACTAAAAATAAAAACGTTAACAAATAAACTGGGACATATTTATATTTATAGAAGGTGGGCTTAAATTGGAATGCACTAATACTTAAAATTTACTACAACTATCATTGATACAGCAATATAAATTCAAAATTTAAAACCACCCCCGACCAATCATAATGAAAAACTCACCAGCTACCTGCACCGTAAATAAAATACCCAAAATAGTCAAGAAAAAGTTCGAGAAATTCATTGTCGAGATGCAAAAATAAACTTGTTTATTGAAATATGAACACTCGTAGTTTGTTATTCACGCGGCAAAGTAAATGGTAACAATTGTACTCTATTATCTTTGTATATAGTTCTTTATAATGCAGCGAAAAATCTGACCTTATTGTTTTTAAATGTGTTTGTAATTTAATTTGAATGTTAGTTATTACATAAATCATCCGATAAATTGGAATTTTATCCAATCAAAAGCATGTAAAATTTTTATCAAAAAAAATGTTAACGAGGCTACAGCATCATCATTCACATGGTAGATATTAAATCTACCACCTGCTGGCTAAATAGATCTCTTTTTAATGCGCTTTTATTAATTTCTCTTGTAACTAACCAAATGCCAAACAATGCAATTAAAATGTATAAGTAAATTTGAAAATATTTTAACCGTCGTATTGAAATGAAAGTTTATAATAAAGTAATATGCAGATTCGATGATAATACTTTATTTGGTACCTTGGAGCTGATCTTATGATGGTACCAGAAGGTGGATAGGAGAACTCTTCAGTGGCTATTAGTAATATTTATGAATCCTTTTGGACAGTGGATAGGATATAGTAACAAGGGTCTGGTGATTGAGTCTAAAATCGCGAATAATCTTTTAGGGAGCAGTTAGTATGTCAAACATATTTATCCATACACAGTACAGTCCACATCTCTTTATTTTAGAGGGACCTAAAGATCTTAGATATATAGATTTTTTTTATTAGAACTATATCTATTATATCCCAGCTGACCGTAGGGTAGGAAAGTTTGTATCGGGTAGATGACGGTAGGAAAGTTTGTATCGGGTAGATGACGGTAGGAAAGTTTGTTTTGAGTACATGAACAGGTAAATATTTATGTAATCTTTAACATGGTAATCAATAAAGAGTTTTTGTATTGTATTGTAAATATTTGCCTTTACTTATATTTTGAAGGGGTTCAGTATCTCAAAAGAAAAAAGAAAAACCCTTATAGAATCAATTTTTTGTCCGTATGTCCGTCAGGAACGCGTTAAGTTATCAAGTTAAAAAAAAATCAAATACTCGAGTTACAGTTAGTTTAAACAAATACTACGGTTTTATTTGGCTACAAAAATCAAACTTTCAAGTTAAAGCGATCAAAAGATAATAATTATGACTGTTCATGTCGCATGTTTTTGAATATGTTACGATTGTACTAGGGGATCAATACCTATAGGGTACTTGCCGTTGACCCATAATTTATAAATTAAACTTATGATTTACGGTTGGGCATTAACCGTGTCTAGTCATCGGTCTAGGGATCGAACTGCAGAGGTAAGCTTGTTCTTTAACTTAGTTTGACAAGTTTGCACGGAACTCTCGGTGCACGAGTCCAACTTGAACTTGGCCGGTTTTTAACCCGATCACTGCTTTCCAATCCAAATCCAATTTGTCGACCCAATGCACTCTGGCGGTTTAATAGAATAGAAAAGAAAACATTTTATTATGTTTTTCGATAGGCACATAAAAAACTCTTTATCTTGACATGTTATTTTTAACCGACTTCACTAAAAGGAGGAGGTTCTCAATTTGACCGTTTTTATTTTTATGTTTGTTACCTCTAAACTCCGTCAAATCTTATCTGATTTGAAAATTTCTTATTTTGTTTGAGAGATTATGCCTCCTAATATAAAAACAATATAAACACATTTGTATACCTTGATGATATGCTTATGACTACAGGCTACTTTGACTATCGCGGCATGTGAAGTCGGTTTTTTCGTTTTGTAGGATATTAAATTATTGTTAAAATAACATAATGTCTACACATATCCACAACCTATTTCGGTAAAACAATCGTTGGTCTTTTCGCACAAAGCATTTTCTTCCAGGCAGCTCAGTAAAGAATACTAGGACAGTCTTTGAGACAACCAAGGTAAACTGAGTTGTTCCTCGGTATAATCATAAAGTACAATAATTAAATAATAAAGAACCATAACTTCGTATATATTTCCATATTGCTTCAAATGGTAATGGATCAATCAATTAATAATTTTTGAATGACGATAAAACTCTTGAACAACATTCAAAGCTCACTGTTGTTTTTTAAATAATATAGTTTTAAGAGTAACTGGGGCCTTATTCAGTATGACAAATGAGATAACGCGTTCCTTAACGCGCCACGTCACTTTATTGAAAAATAGTATTCCTATATGCCACACGATAGGTAAATTATACAAAACGCGCGCGTTACACGTCCTCATATGTCACGATATTTTGACTGCTCAAAACGCGCTCATAACCTTACCCTACCGCGTTTTAATTGGCATAGAGAATACCATAACGCGGAGATAACGTAACACGGCACGGTAAGACTTTAAAATGGTCATACTGAATAAGGCCCCTGGAACAGTAGTGCAGGATGCAGCAGCAGGCAGTTATGTTTTCTGAAACAATACATACAAATCAGTTAGCAGATAAATACATTTCAAAATTATTTTAATGAAGTTGGACATGTAGTATAATAATTATAAAATTTGCAAAAATAGCATCGATTAATGGAATACAGATTCAGAGTATGAAAAAAAAAACCACATCATAGCCATCGTTATAAAAATTTTCTTCGTGCTAGAGAAACACAGTTTTATTCCATGGAAAAATATTTAAATTTTCAGAATCAAAGACTATTTGGATAAAGAAATATGGGGATCCCCTCTTTTGTTATTTATTTTGTTTCCAGAATTTTTGTTATAGTGGTTATAGCAATACATACTTTGTGAAAGTTTTATGTATCTACCTATTACGATTGAGGAGATACAGCCCTGTGAAAGGCGGATAGACTTACAGACGGACGGACGGTTGGACAGACAGACGGACGGTTCTGAATGTCTTAAAAATATACTTACGTTAGAAAATATATTTAATCTGAGCTTGAACATCAAAAATAGTTCTCATAGCTGCAACTAATCCCATCCCATACATTCGCCATTTACACAAAGGGAACCGTGGACACAATCTTCATCATCTATACATTGGTGCCCCGATGGCGACGATACTAAAAATAAAAACGTTAACAAATAAACTTAAAAATGTTTATATTTATAGAAGGTGGGTTTCAATTGGAATGCACTAACACTTAAAATGTATAACAAAATAATTTATAACTGCAAAATAAATTCAAAATGTTTAAACCACCCCTGACCGATCAATTTATATGGAAAAACTTACCAGCTACCTGCACCGTAAATAACATAGCCAGTAAAGTCAAGAAAAAGAACGAGAAATTCATTGTTGAGATGCAAAACTAAACTTGTTTATTGAAATACGATATGAACGCTGTTAGTTTGTTGTTCACGCGGCAAAATAAATGGTGACAATGGTACTCTATTATCTTATTATATAGTTCTTTATGGTGTAGCGAAAAATCTGACCTTATTGTTTTTAAATGTGTTTCTAATTTAATTTGAATGTTTGTTATTATATAAATCATCCGATAAATTGGAATGACGTATCCAATCAAAAGCATGTAAAATTTGTATCAAATAAAACTTTTTAACAAAAAAAATTAAACCGCCGAGAAACTGAAAAGCAAAAAATAACAAAACTTTTTTATTAATCCTTAATAACGAAGTTCTGAAACTACTGTTTGTAAACCACAGTATATATTTTTGTAATTGTTTTGAATTTTTAACTAAACATAATAACTAAGTTCTTAAACTAATGTAAGTATGTATACCTAAGTAATTTTGAGTCGGCACCAAACAAGTAAATTAATTAATTACGTAAAGCGTAATGAGCGGCGGAGGCATGGCGCGACACGCCAGTTCGCCGGAAAATGCCGAGTGTTGACGAAGTTAATGTCAGCGAGACTGCAACCCGAACAAGCACCACATAAATAGGAATCTATAATGGCCCGTGACGGGCACACGTCGTTGCGAGTGGTCGTGCATCTCTTTTTAACCGACTTCAAAAAAAGGAGGAGGTTTCTCAATTCGACCGTATTTTTTTTTTATGTTTGTTCGCGGATAACTTCGTCGTTTATGAACCGATTTCGATTATTCTTTTTTTGTTCGAAAGGAGATATCCCATGTGTGGTACCATGGTAATTTTATCGAGGTATGATAAGTATCTCCAGAGATATTGAGATAAACATCTCAAAATTGGTACTGAAAATGAATAGCGCGGCATTGAAGTCGGTTGTTTTGTAGTTTTTAAACGATATTATTAGTCTGTGGGTCGTGTGGAAGCGCATTTTGGAATGTTTATGTTCATCGCTAAAGATTTTACGTTGCATTGTTAATTTGATTTGATTATTTCTTTAAATTTAAGAGGTTATTTAGTGATCTTTGCTTATTGATTATTTGGCGCCGACTCAAAATTACTTAGGTATACATACTTACATTAGTTTAAGAACTTAGTTATTATGTTTAGTTAAAAACTCAAAACTATTACAAAATATATACTGAGGTATGCAAACAGTAGTTTCAGAACTTCGTTATTAAGGTTAAGTAAAAAAGTTTTATTATTTTTTGCTTTTCAGTTTTTTCGGCGGCATAATTTTTTTGTTAAAAAGTTTTATTTAATATTTTTTTGTGGCCATAATCTACTATGTTAAAATCAGGCTCATTGCCTGCTTGCTTGCTTACCCCTGGCCTAGACAAAAGTTATATAGAACATATATGTTCTATAATAATAATAAAAATAATTTAAGATCACATAAAATACTAAAAAAACCAACTTCCAACGTCACGCTAGTCAATTTCAAAACTAAATTTGAGGTGTTTATTTTCATATCTCTGGATATACTGATTATATCTCGATGAAATTCAAATGGTATCACCTGTAAAATATCATCATCATCATAATCAGCCGGTATCAGTCCACTGCTGGACATATGCCTCTCTCAAGACACGCAACTGAGCCCAATTTTCGGCTTTTTGTTTTTTCCAGTGTTTGTTGACATACTCGTACATTGATGATACGGTAAAATCATCAAAATAATGATACTTTTTTTGCATTATTTTTGTTGATTTATTCAAAATGGCTGACCGATTTCGTTAAAATTTAAATGGGACCCCCTTGGGGGTATACTTTTTCCAATAAAAAAAGAATTATTGAGATCAGACTACTCTGTAAGAAGTTATGCGTGGTCATACATAAAAAAAATATATACGCCTCGACTTGATAACCTCCTCCGTTTTTTTCCGTCGGTTAAAAATGTTAACGAAGCTAAAGTATCATTATGAATAGGCTACCACTGCTGGATATATAGGTCTCTTTTTAACCGACTGTAAAAGGAGCAGGGTTTTCGAGTGTTTGTATGTATATATATTTCGTTGGCACGCCCAAGGGCCTAAACGGCTTGTCGTATTTTTATGTGAGTGATGTCAATAGATTCGTCTAAGTCGTGAAAGTGAAACTGGGAACATCAAAATCATAAAAAAAAAGAAAATTTCGGATTTTTGACGCCAAAATGTAATAATATATATGTGTTCAAAATACATAGAGGGTTGTATCAAAATAAAGATTTTAAGGAGATTTTTAACGGTGATTACGAATATACATATATTATATTATATATATGCATATATTATATATATGCATATATTATATATATACATAATTATATGTTTTATTGGAGTTAGGAATCGGAATTGCCAATAAATCTTTTTTTCCCGCAGTCGTATTTTTTGTACTTTTCAATACCTAATTCATTTGTATTAATTTCTCTTGTAACTAACTAAATGCCAATTTTCAGAAGTTAATTTAAAAATTATAAATGGTATTTTTACAATTTATTTATTGTATTTATTTTGTGAAATGGCCATGTAGCTGTATAAGTATAAAAAAAATACTTAAGTGGTGCGGTCCTGAATGTGAGTGCCAGCACAAACTTATGGTTTATTGGCACAACATAAAAATATGTATGTCATTATTAAATAATTAAATAAATAAATATAATACAAACATATTTTAACCGTCGTGTCAATATGTAAGTTATAATTTAATATGTAGTTTGGATGAAAATCATTTATTTGGTATCTTGGTGCTGTTCTTATGATAGTACCAGAACGTGGATAGTAGAACTCTTCAGAGGCTTATTTGTAAGCCTTTCGAGATTGAGTTTGAGCTCATTTGATTCGTTTTCACTAGGACAGTGGATCGGACATAGTAACAAGGGTCTGGTGATTGAGCCAGGAGTCTAGATCGTATAAAACGAAAAAAACCGACTTCGCATGCTGCGATAGTCAAAATAGCTAGTAGTATCATATAGTCATACAAATGCATGACGTCAAGGTATTTAATTTGTTTGAAATGTTTATCTCTATATCTCCGGAGATAATTTGTCATACCTCGATAAAATTTGAATGAGACTAATCGGGAGGTATAGTCTCTTAAACGAAAAAATATTTTTTGACGGAGTTCTGAGGTATAAAATATAAATAAAATACAGTCAAATTGAAAACCTCCTCCTATGTTGTGTAGGCGGTTAATAAAGTACTCAGTTTATGAATCTCGAAAAATTGCGCATAATATATCAGGGAGCAGTTAGCTAGGCTATTCTGTAAGCTATCTCGACAGCGGAATCCGCGGTGATATTCGAATTTCGTACTACGAAATTCAATCGTGTCACGTTCGTAATACGGTTGAATTTTGTAGTACGAAATTCAAATCTCACCGCGGATTCCGCTGTCGAGATAGCTTACAGAATAGCCTAGCAGTATGCTAATCATATTTAAGCAACCATACACCGTACAGTCCACATCTCTTTATTTTAGAGGGACATAAAGTTCTTAAATCTATATATTATATATATTCTTATTTTAGAACTATATTTCTTAAATCTTAGCTGACAGTAGGGTAGGAAAGTTTGAATCAGGTACATGAACTGGTAAATATTTACGTGTACTCATATTTTTTAGGTTTCAGTACCTCATAAGGAAAAACAAACCCTTATAGGATCACTTTGTTGTCCGTCTATCCGTCATGATCACATTAAGGTATCAAGTTTAACTTATATCAAAAACTTGAGTCTACGGTCTCATACGGTTGTAAAAAATCAAACTTGCCACTTAAAACGATCAAAACATCATAATATTGACTGTTCATGTCGCATGTTTTTGCATATTTTGCAATTGTACTAGGGAATCAAAACCAGGGTACTTCCCGTTGACCTAGAATTTTGTAATATGCCAAGGAGGAAGGTCTTGAAGCACTACATAAAGGAAAACATTTGAAATCTGTGCATATATGCAGTAAATATGCAGTTTAATAAAAAAGTTATTTTTGTATAAATAACATATCTAGACATAACAACAACCTCGTTTGGTGAAACAATTGATGGTATTTTTGCATAAACTTTTTTCTTCCAGGCAGCTCTGTATAGACTTCTAGGACAGTATTAGAGACAAAGGTAACTGAGTTGTTCTTCAGAAGTATCGTAAAGTATAAAAATTAAATAATGAAGTACCACCACATACTATTTATTTTTTAATCCTACAAATAGTAGTGGATCAATAAATCAAAAATGTATCTTATATGATTAAAACTCTTAAACAATGTTCAAAGCACGCTATTGTTTATGTTAATAATTATAGTTTAAATAGTTACTGGAACAGTAATGCAGGATTATGTTTTCTGAAATAATACATTAAAATAAGTTAGCAGATAAATACATTTCAAAATGAATTTAATGATGGACCTGTGGTATAATAATTATAATATTTGCAAGAAGAGCATCGATTATTGGAATACAGATTCAGAGAATGAAAATATATACCGCATCAAAGCCATCGAGATAATAATGTTGTTAGTGCTAGAGAAGCATAGTTTTATTCTATGAAAAAATATTTTACAATACAAAATCAAAGACTATTTGCATATGGGGGATCCCCCAAAAGGCGGATAGACAAACAGACGGACGGACAGACGGACGTTCTGTATGTCTTAAAAATATACTTACATTAGAAAATATATTTAATGTTAGCTTGAACATCAAAAATAGCTTATAGCTGCAATTAATCATATTCCACACATTCGCCAGTTATACAAAGGGAACCGGGGGGACAATCTTCATTTTTTTTACATTTATGCCCCCACGGCGTCGGTACTAAAAATAAAAATGGAAACAAATAAAATGTTTATATTTATAGACGGTGGGTTCAAATTGGAATGCACTAATACCTAAAATTTACTACAACCATCAGCATATGATACAGCTAAATAAATTAAAAATTTAAAACCACCCGGACCGATCCATTCATAATGAAAAACTCACCAGCTACCTGCACCGTAACTAAAATAGCCAGTAAAGTCAAGAAAAAGTGCGAGAAATTCATTGTTGAGATTCAAAAATAAACTTGTTTATTGAAATATGAACAATTGTAGTTTGTTGTTCACGCGGCAGAGTAAATGTTTACAATAGTACTCTATTATTTTATTATATAGTTCTTTATAATGTAGCAAAAAATCTGACCTTATTATTTTTAAATGTATTTCTAATTTAATTTGAATGTTTGTTATTATATAAATCATCCGATAAATTGGAGTTTAATCCAATTAAAAGCATGTAAAATTTGTATCAAATAAATGTTAAAGAGGCTACAGCATCATTATTCGCAGGATATTGAATCTACCACTGCTGGCTATATGTGTATCTTTTTCCCCGACTGTGAAAGAAGGAGTGTTATGTTTTTCGAGTGTATGTATATATATATTTAATTTCATTGGCACGTCCTAGAGCCTAAACGGCTTGTCCTATTTTTATGTGAGTGATTTCAATCGATTTGTCTTAATTGTGAGCGTGACACAGGTACATAAATAACATAAAACAAAACAAAAAACATACAAAATCATAAAAAAAGCAAAATTAAGGATTTTTGGCGTCTAAAAGTAGATATGACACAAACTTGAGTTTAACCTTACAAAAAGCCCCGCTTAGCATCTAAAAAAAAATTCGCTTTATTACAACTGCAATCCTAAATGTAAATTTTCAATGGACAAAACATTTTAATCGTGAAATGACATATGAAAAGGTAGCCAAGTTGCATTTTCTACAAAAGCTAGAGAATTCTCCAATCGTAGTTTTGGACCGTTATCAAGCGATCGCCGAAACCCTGTAGAAAGCGCTACGTAAATGGCGTGGTTCAGCTTTTCTAAGACTCGTTGTGCTTTTCGAGATTCGTGCTGCTTTTGCACTAATATATTTTCCTCTTACCATTTAAAAAGCATACTTTAAATGTTATGCAACGATTTTAGATTTTCGATGCTTCCGTTCAATACCTACGATTGAAATCTTCTATAAAAGAGATCGCCAAATTATAAGATCAAATACAGTAATAATTAACAGCTCCTATCTAAAAAACTGACTTCGATGCCGCGTGAGTCAGTTTCAGTAGCAGGTTTAAGACTTATATCGTCATAATTCTGGAGATACTTACTTATCAGATCTGAATAAAAATTTAATAGATTCATCATAGAGATGAGCAAATTAGCGAAGTAATCGAGTTGTTACCCGATTACTTCACATACAAATTAAATATACAGACGAATTGAGAACCTCCTTTTTTGGAAGTCAGTTGAAAACAAAGATCTCCCGCGCATCTGTGCCGTGCATGAAGTACTCAACCGTGACTTTGACTGAGGTTTATAAAAGCGATCACCACAGAAAATAAACATTTTTTTCAAATTCCCATTGTAGAATCAGCAGTGTTGATTTGCCTAGCAAGGAATCTCTTTCTACAACGCAATCACTGACTCGCTACCAATCACACGCTACCACAGTTTGCATTAGGCCTAGTCCCTCTGGTACATGAGCTGATATATATTTACCTGCACTAATATTTTTGAGGGTTCAGTACCTCAAAAGGAAAAAGGAATCTTTATAGGATAACTTTCTTGTCCGTCTGTCCAACTGTCCGGCAGAAACGCGTAAAGGCATCAAGTTAAAGCTTATATCAATAAAAACTGGCCAAGTGCAAGTCGAACTCGCACTCGTAGGGTTCCGTAACACAGTAGAGTATTCTATAACTTTGATTTTTCGCAACTACAAAATTAACTTTGTTTTTCATAGTGTTTGTATGAAAAACAAAGTTATCTTTGCGGTCGTCATATCTCTAAAACTGCTGACTGTATCTCGTTCAAACCAATTTTCGTTGATAGTTTTTATTGAGATCTACAGCATATATTTTTTTTTTTTAGATTTTTCACTCCCATACTTTAAAAGTTAGAGGGGGGGGGGGGGACACACATTTTACCACTTTAGGCGCGCCTATCTTTCAAATGATTGACTTTGAGAAAAAATGATTTTAGGAACCTCAATATCATTTTTAAAGACCTATCCATAGACACCCCACACGTATAGGTTTAAAGAAAAAAAAAATTTTTGTTTCAGTTCTATGTATGGGATGCCCCCCCTTAAAGTTTTATATTTTTTATTTTTGTATAAAAATCGGAAAGCGGTTCACAGAATACATCTACCTACCAAGTTTCAATTCTGTAGTCCTAACAGTTTCGGAATAAAATGGCTGTGACATACGGACGGACAGACAGACAGACAGACAGACAGACATGACGAATCTATAAGGGTTCCGTTTTTTTCCATTTAGCTACGGAACCCTAAAATCTCGAGTCTACAGTCTCAATCGACTGTAAAAATCAAACTTGCAAGTTATCGCGATCAAAAGGTAATAATTATGACTGTGTATGTCGCATGTTTTTGCATATTTTGCAATTGTACTAGGGAATCAAAAACTTTAAGGTACTTCCCGTTGACCTAGAATTTTGAAATTTGCCAAGGAGCAAGGTCTTGAAGCACTACATAAAGAAAAATATATGAAAACTCTAAACATATTGTAGTTGACAAATTTGCACGGAACTCTCGGTGCACGAGTCCAACTTGAACTTGGCCGGTTTTTAACCAGATCATTGCTTTCCAATCCAAATCCAATTTGTCGTCCACATGCACTGTGGCAGTTTCATAGAATAGAAAAGAAAACATTTTACTATGTTTTTCGATAGGCACATAACAACTCTTTATCTAAACATGTTATTTTTGTATAAATTACATATCTAGACATAACAACAACCTCGTTCGGTGAAAACAATAATTGGTATTTCCGCATAAGGCTTTTTCTTCCAGGCAGCTCAATATAGACTATTAGGACAGTATTAGAGACAAACAAGGTAATTAAGTTGTTCCTCAGTAATATTATAGGGTACAAAAAATAAAATAATTAAGTACCACCACAAAGTATTTATTTTCTTGATTGCTACAAATTGTAGTACTGGATCAATAAATTAATCATTTATGATGGACGATAAAAACACTGAATAACGTTCAAAACTCACTGTTGTTAGTTTAACTAATATAGTTCTAAGAGTAACTGGAACAGTAGTGCAGAGTTATGTTTTCTGAAATAATATACATAAATAAGTTAGCAGTTGAATACACATTAAAATTAGTTTAATAATAATGTTGTATAATAATTATAATATTTGCAAAAAGAGCATAGATTATTGGAATAATTCATAATTCATAATTTATTGGTAAAAGTTGCGTTTCACAGGTCTACAACGGTAAAATCATATTAATATAATAAATACAATTTTGTAATAACACGTCATATAAAATAATATCTAATAATTAATCATTTATTAATGGAATTTAGCATTTTTCAATATTGTCCTCTAGGTATTCGCTTACCGAGTAGTACGCTTTTTGTACTAGCAACCGTTTTAATTTAATTTTAAATACGTTGTCGGAAACTGCGTCTTTCATTGTTTTTGTCAAATTATTATAGATCCATGCTCCTTTTCTGTAAACAGACTCGCTTGATTTGGTCAAGCTATGTGCTGGCGTCTTCAACTTATATTTGTTTCGTGTCTGATACTTATGACATGCACCAAGACATTGGAATTTATTCAAGTTAGCACGCACGAATAGAGAAACTTGGTAGATTTGTATAGACGGGACGGTTAAAACTCCTAGTTCGACAAAGAAAGGCTTTGTTGAAACATCCCATGGTACCTGAACCATCGGGCGCATCGCCCTCTTCTGTAGGATGAAGACTCGCTCACGATCGGCTGCGTCTCCCCACAGCTCAGTACCGTACATAAGTAAGGAGTGAACTGTGGCAAAATAACAGTTACGCACAGCGTGTCTGGGTGCTGTTTTCGCGAGTCGACTTATTGCGAAGCAAGCTTGGGCTAATCTCGCACACAGCATATCAATGTGGAAATCCCATTTGAGAGCATTATCCACATGGAAGCCCAGAAGTTTGACTCGCGAGACTTGAGACAGACCGTTTCCGCCCACGTCCACAGACAACGCCCCTTGAGATGTGTTAGCTAAATTAAAGTGCATAAAGCAGGTTTTATCTAGATTTAAAGCCAGACCATTTATTTGGAACCATTTATGCAGTTATCCAGCGACTGCACCAATCTTGCTTTTGAGCGCAGGTATATCGCGAGCAGTCACTACCGCCGCGACGTCGTCCGCAAACATGTAGATTTCTGCGTCTTTTATGTATCCAGGTAAATCGTTCAAAAGGAGGAGAAGGTGGTGTTAGAGAGGCACGATCCATGCGGGACTCCGAGATCGGAGATTTCTTCATTAGATTGCACCTTTCCGTCGTCTCCCGTTACAATCTGGGCTCTGTTCGTGACGAAATCCAACATCAGGTTAGCGGCTGCTCCTCTCACGCCGTAATGTTCAAGTTTCTTATTCAACAGACTACGATCTGCTGTGTCGAACGCACGCGAGAGGTCGCAGCATATGAGTGCGACCTGATGTTTGTTTTCCCGCGCTTGTAGCACCTTCCAGATGACCTCACGCACCAGGGCAGTAGTGGAACTGGCGGGCCGGTAAGCGTACTGTCTGTCGGTGAATATGTTACAAGCGGTGAAACATTTTTGCAGGCGGTGATTAATGCCGACTTCTATTATCTTGGCTAACGCTGGCACAATCGATATAGGCCTATAATTTTGAATTGATTGTTTTTCGCCTTTTCCTTTAAAGATAGGTACTATTTTATATATATATTATATAATTATATTATATATATTCTATTTAATACAGATTCAGAGAATGTAAATATATATTACATCAAATATATTGATTTAATAATGTACTTCGTGCTAGAGAAGTACAGTTTTCATCCATTTAAAAATATTTTACAATACAAAATCAAAGACTATTTGTATATGCAAATATAGGAATTCCCCTTTTATTTTTTCTGTTTCCAGTATTTGTTGTTATAGCAGTTATAGCAATACATATTTTGTGAAAGTTTTATGTATCTACCTATTACGATTGAGGAAATAAAGCCCTATAAAAACAGGATAGACTAACAGACGGATAGATGGACGGAGAGACGGACGGTCTGTATACTTACGTTAGAGAATATATTTAATCTGAGAATGATCAAAAATAGCTCTTATAGCTGCGACTAATCATATTCCATACATTCGCCATTTACACAAAGGAAACCGGGGGGACAATTTATATCTTCTATACATTCAACCCCCCACGGCGTTGATACTAAAAATAAAAAAGTTAACAAATAAACTGAAACATTTTTTATTTATAGAAGGTGGGTTTAAATTGGAATGCATACTTAAAATTTATAACGAACTATCATTGACACAGGAAAATAAATTTAAAATTTAAAACCACCCCGACCGATCCATTAATAATGAAAAACTCACCAGCTACCTGCACCGTAAATAAAATAGCCAGAAAAGTAAAGAAAATGGACGAAAAATTCATTTTTAAGATTCAAAAGTTGTTTATTGAAATATGAACACTTGTAGTTTGTTGTTCACGCGGCAAAGTAAATGGTAACAAAAATATACTACTCTTTTATTTTATATAATATTATATTTTACTTTATAATGTAGCGTAAAATCTGACCTTATTATTTTTAACTGTTTCTAATCCAATTTAAACATTTGTAAATCATCCGATAAATTGTAATTTTATTCAATCAAAAGCATGTAAAATTTGTATCAAAAAAATGTTAACGAGGCTACAGCATCATCATTCACAGACTATTAAATCTACCACTGCCGGCTATATAGGTCTCATTTTAATGCGCTTTTATTAATTTCTCTTGTAACTAACTAAATGCCTAACTAAATGTTAATTTAAACATATTTTAACCATTGTATTGAAAAGAAAGTTGATAATGTAATATGTAGTTTAGATGATAGAACTTGAATTGGTATCTTGGCGCTGATCTGATGATGGAACCAGAAGGTGGATAGTAGAACTCTTCAGTAGCTATTAGTAAAGTGTTTGAGTTTGGGCTCATTTGATTCGTTTTGACAAGGACAGTATATCGGACATAGTAACAAGGGTCTGATGATTGAGCAGGAGTCTACTCTTAAAGTGAATCATCTTTAGGCGCACTGCGGTAAAATTTGACGGAAGATAACATATAAAGGATTCAGTTTATGAATCTCGAAAAGTCGCGAATAATTTATCTGTGAGCAGTCAGTATGTTAATCATATTACACAGTACAGTCCACATACCTTTTTTTTAGAGGGACCTAAAGTTCGTAGATCTATATATAATAAAGATTTTTATATTAGAACTATATCTCTAAAATCTTAGCTGACAATAGGGTAGAAAAGTCGAAATCAATCTATCAACTTGATACTAAGCCTATCGGCTTAGTAACAAGTTGATAGACCGATGAGTCAACTTTTTAGTTCAAGTTAGTTAATTTAGTTTTATAAGCCATAAACTATTGGCATTTCCTTACGATCATACACAGCCTCCACGTCTTGCCTAAGCAAGACGTGGAGGCTGATTCATGAGGAGGAACATTCATACAGTTGTCAACCGCGTGCACAAACCGTGACCCGTTGGCTTAAAAGGTACATTGTAGGCTTGACTCCTTAGCGAGAGGTCAGTTATAAAGCTTACCACCATCAAGGAGAAAATCTGCCGCCACAACCTTATGGTGTTCCGGCAGAACACACAGCCCTTGAGAGTCAGAACATTCTAGATACGTGTTAACTATCTTCGATCACATCATTACTTACCAACAGGTGAGATAGTAGTCAAATGCTAGATTATCAGATACAAACTGCGCCCCGCGGCTTCACCCGCTTTATAAAGTATCCTATGGCCTAACTCAAAAGTACCTATAACCGGCGAGCAAGTATGAAGACGCTCATGAAAGTGGAAGAAGCGAAGGAGGTATGTCAGGATCGTAGCATGTGGAAAGAAGTAGTCTCTGCCTACCCCAACGGGAAAAAGGCGTGATTGTATGTATGTATGTATGTATGTATGGCCTAATCCACTATACTGGCTATCCCCGTGCAAAATTTTAGCTAAACCAGTCGAACTGTGTGACTGTTAAGTGAAATAAAATTAAAAAAATTACCTATCTGGGAGGTCCCAGATAGGTAATTTTTTTAATTTTATTTTTTAAATTTTGCCTGTACTAATAAATATTTTAATTAATAATATTTAAATCCACTGAGTCGTCCCCATGCAATGTGGGGGGGTATTATAGAATAGAAAACTCTTTATTGTGTACCAAAAAATACTTTCATACATATTAATAATCTAATTAGATGATACAATCGACAATCGTATCGCATAAAGAAATCTCTTCCAGACAACCTAAGTGTGGACTAGTATAAGGACAGTTTTAGGGTCGCTCACGCATTCAGGGTTATCATAAGGAGTAAAAAATAATATAATAAAGTAATTTCATAAGGTATTTATTTTTTTATTGATACATAAACAAAAAGTGATGTATGAATTAACAAAAAATAATCATATATTTTTATGTTGTATTGGTTGTAGAAACTCTTAAACAATGTGTAAAGCATTTTCAATTTTTTTTTTTTATCATAAATAGTAGTGCAGGATTTTTTTCTGAAATATAATTACAAAAATAAATGAATGTATCTATGATAAATACATAATTTAATGATACTTAATGACTATAGTTTGATAATATATGATAATACATTTTAAAACAAATACAATTCAAACGTCTCCCAAACCTAGTGTTTACTGTTACTTGTGACTTTCAATCACGAAAGCGAATGAAAATAAAAGCAAAAGTGATAAATGAAAGAGATCTACAAGTGAGGACGAAACTACCAAGCGAATAGCATAGCGCTATCGTTTGATAATTTATTTGTTCTCGCGGTATGATACTTTTAACGTTTATTTTCATTCATGATCGATCGTCTATCTGTATATCACCTAGAAAAAAAACTGGCCAAGTGCGTGTCAGACTCGCAGTCACGCACACGTAGGGTCCCGTACCACAGTACAATACCGAACTTTTATTAAAATGGAGTTGCCAGCCGCGTACTTATTTACTATAACGCCATCTAACGAATATCTAACGAACGTCTAACGCCATCTTAGTGAAAGTTAACACAAAGGTGTAAGGGTCGTTCATAGATGGCGTTATAGTAAAATGCCGAAACAACGCGTTTCTTGTATGGCGACCCCCTTTAATTTTTAACTTTATTCTGTTTTTAGTATTTGTTGTTATAGTGGTAACAGAAATACATCATCTATGAAAATTTCAACTGTCTAACAATCACGGTTCATGGGATACAGCCTGATGACAGACAGACATGCAGACAGACAGACAGACAGACGGACGGACAGCGAAGTCTTAGTAATAGGGTCCTGTTTTACCCTTTGGTACGGAACCCTAAAAACAACTGTCATTCGAAGGACTGCATGAAGCATAAAAATAAAACACTTGCATGTTTTAACTGAGTACATCGTCAACTATCGGATTTGTTAGGAACCATATAAAACGTCTTTGTTAGAAACTTAGGAGCCGAATTAACCCGAACGTGACCCGAACGAGCGTTAACATTAACTCGGTATAATCCTCATGTACCCGAACTTGGGACGATTTGCCCAAACAAGCCAACTTAATCCAAACGAGCGTTAATATGACGTCGGTATAACTTGTACTGGCTTCATTTTAACGCTCATTCGTGTTAACTCGGGGTATACGGTATAACCCGAGTTAACCCGAACAAGCGCGTGTGAGGACTCAGTCTCGATCACTAGCCACAAAATAAAGCATAAGGCGCGTCAGTGCCTAGAGCGTCGAGCGTCGGGCGGGGCGGAGCGTGCAGCGATCTTTGAAATATATGCTATCACGTAGTAGCGTTCGCGGGCTGCGCTTGGCTGGCACTTGAGACACTATTACGCACCGTGTTTGAAACGAACGCTGCGTGCCCCGCCCCACTCGACTCTTAACTAGAGGGGGCACTCAGGTAGTACACTAAAAAAGTCATTTAAAAAATACTACTTACGTTGGACTACATGGTTTCGTTCATCTTATAGTTTCATATATCAATAATAGTTAACATGGTTTATTCATCTTAGCATATATACTGTTTACATTTACTATTTTCACAACGGTAACGTTGGGGACAATCGGTATCCACTACACATGGTATCTCCGCCGACGATACTGAAATAAATAATACTTAAAATTTGAATCCGACTTATTTGTATATGTATAATTTGTTCATTGAGACCATTCCAATGAACACGACATCTCAGACGAATAGTTGAGTGTTCTGCAGATTCAAGGAGATGCAGAGAACATTAGGTCAAGTTTACCATATTCTTGCAATATCATTGAAGTAACGGGATACTAAATTTCAAATTACTAAATTTGAGATGTGTTTCAACTGTAAAAAGCGTAGTTAGTTTACATAAGTCTAGTAGCTCGGCCTAGCAAACTGGGCCCCGTAACTCGGGCATTACTCGACTCTCCTTCACCATTTACATTAGTAAGAATTGTGCCCAGGAAACCACTTTGAGAAGGAGGCTCGCAGAAGGATACAGCTAGCATGGGCATCATTCGGAAAACTTCGTCTTAGTCTTTTCATCACCACAAAGCCTAAAGAAGAAAGACATTAACGAGTGGTTCCTACCTGTTATTACTTACGGAGCCGAAACGTGGACTGACGGTGCAACTGGTTCATCAATTCAAAGTCACTCAGCGAGCATAAGAAAGGGCTATGCTTGGAGTTTCTCTGAAGAATCGAATTCGAAACGAAGTCAACCGTCAGAGAATCCAAGTTATCGATATAGCTTAAACGATTAGCAAATTGAAATGGCAGTGACCTGGTAACATCTGTCGTAGAACTGAAAACCGTTGGGGTAGACGAGTTCTAGAGTGGAGACCACGGCAAACGTAGTGTAGACTGGTAGAAAATGCTATACTAGCATCGTCCTTCGTGTACAAGTTTTGTGTGCAAAAGTATAAATAAATAATTAAATAGTATGCCCTCCAACTAGGTGCAGCGATGATATACGCTGGCTGGCAGCGAAGATCGAGCTCAGTGGCGTGCCATAGGAGAGGCTTATGTCCAGCAGTGGACGGAAATTGACTGATAATATAATGATCATGAGCTCAATCACCTCTGGTAAAACTACTGGGCTCAGTTTATGAAATGTATCAAATAGGCGGTGGGGGACAACTCGGCCGAGCATTAAGCTCCGCGCGAGACCACACGACTATATTTAATATATTTTATATTAAATAATTATATTTAAATTGTCTTTCGTTAATATGTAAAAAATAAATTTAAAAAAAGACAATTTAAAAATAAATTAAGCGAATGTTTCCTTTTACATAGCTTTTACAGCATGGAAGATTTTATGACGTTTGCTTATTATTTAATCCATATACTTATTCATCTAACCTACTCACAAAATTTCACGTAAATTGGTTGAGAAATGCAACCTGTTGAGGAGAACAGCCGTATCCAGAAATTCGCTTTCGCTCGCTCTTTCAATGATTCAAGTCGCGAGTGAATAGGTATCTTCTAGGCAAGCGTGCTATTGGACCACATGCATCGTCACTTAACATCAGGTGAGATAGAGATCAATCGCTTGTCTATTGAGCATAAAAAATAAGATTAGGTACGTGAAAAAACGACGGGACTCCACTCCGGGAGTGCCGGCAGAAGTGAAAACTTGAACACGTCATTTTTGAATACTTTGGAATTACCCCTAGCGCAAGCGCCCTGCGCAACATAAACATGTTTTACCCATCCCAAAAAAAATTTACAATGTCGCTAAAGAAGTTTTTACTTCAAAAACTTACCAGCTTCTTGCACCATACATAAAATGGCCACTAATAAAGCAATGAAAAAGTACGAAAAATTCATTGTTGAAATGCAAAAATATACTTGTTTATTAGAATATAAACACGTTGGTTTTCGGATTAAACTACACTGATGTTTGGAAGAATACTAAGTTAGAGGTAATAATATATATACTGGAGTATTGATTATTATAGTGTTTAGTTGCGAGGTGAAAATAAAATCAATTATTTAAACACATTTAATTTCATAAAACATTAACGTTTTTTAATTCAACCGATAAATTGGAATTTTATCTAAGCAAAATCATGTAACATTTTATGTAATCAAATACATAATTAAACTAGGCAATCATGTTAATTTACGCCATTAATCCACCACTGCTGGGTATAGACCTATTATTACCACGCTTTTAATAACTGTAATCTCGTGTAACTAACTAACAAACAATGTAATAAAATCTAATAATTTAAGATCGTTTAAAAAACTAAAAGACTTCAAACATCGCGCTGGTCAAAGTAGCCAGTAGTTAGTAGCATGTCATCGAGGTATACAAATGCATCGTAATACAAATGAAGATGTTTTAAATACGGCTCGACCGATTTCGTTAAAATTTAATTGGAACCTCTTGGGAAGGGTACCTTTTAAAACATAAAAAGAATTTTCCAAATCGATTCAGACATCTTCGAGTAATCGGTGAATATACATAAAAAAAAAAAGATTCTGACGAATAGAGATACCTTTTTTGTGAAGTCGGTAACAAAGTCAATTTTAAAATACATGCTTCATAGTCGTATCGAAATAAAACTATTTATGTATAATGCAGGGGAAACGACCTAGTGGCAGAATCCATAGTACTATTGTCTTTTCTGTGGTAGAATACCAACTCGATGGTCTGACAGTATCAAATAGGTAACCATAAACAGGCATAACTATTGCACTGGCCACAGAGACATATGTCTAAATAACATATCTACATAATGGTCACGATCCTCATTAGCGAGGAAACGATGAAGAAGAAGAAGAAGTTCGGATGACAGTACTATAATTTGGTATCTTGGAGCTAATCTGATAATACAGACTGAAGGTGCATTGTAGAACTCTTACACTCAAAAACTTTTCAGCAGTAAGAATATTATAGTGTTCATATAATACAATAACAAATATAAGTTTATACGCAAAATACTAAAAAATTTTTTTGTCTGTAATGTCGGTTTACGGACGATAATTTTACGTGATAACGTCCGTGATAACGTCATACGCCCTTAATACGAGTTTTCATACCAAACTCGATATCGTATATCGAACAAATTTTGTATGAAAAACAGTACAGCGCCTCTAGTGGTTCCTACACTTAACTAAATTTAGACCAATCAGAGAGCCAGAATAAGGTTAAAACTATGTGAGATCTGTCAAAAGAGTTTACCATGAAAACTCGTACTAAAGGTAACGATCATGCCTCTCTATCGCTTGTTCCGCGCTCTCGCTTGCACGGGGAACGTGACACATTTACGTGCGTACAGCCAGCGTACATATCAAGTCAACAACCTATTTCAATGTGATACAATCGTTGTTCTTTTCGCATAAAGCTATTTCTTCCAGGCAGCTCAGTATAGACTACTAGTACGTAGTATTATTATCTTTTCCATGCTTCTAGGACAGTTTGAAGAAGAACAAGCTTTCTAAATTGTTCCTTAGTATTATCATAAGGACCAAAAAATAAAGTAATATAGTACCACCACATCGTATTTATTTCTTGATTTCAATAAATGGTATTGGATCAATTAATTAATAATATATGTTGCGCGATAAAAAACTCTCGCACAACGTTCAAAACTCACTACTGTTTGTTCAAGTAATATAGTTTTAAGAATAAATGGCACAGTAGTGCAGGATAATGTTTTCTGACACAATACATAAAAATAAGTTGAAATGTACTTATCTACATTTCAAAATTAATTTAATGAAGATGGACCTGTAGTATTATAATTATAATGTTTGTAAAAAGAGCATCGATTATTAGAATACAGATTCAGAGAATGAAAATATATACCGCATCAAAGTCATCGAGATAATAATGTACTTTGCGCTAGAGACTTACACTTACGTTACGGAATATCACGTAACGGAGCGCCTGGAGGAGGCCTACCTCTCATTACGGGATCAAGGGAACCTAGACAAGATAAACTACAGGAGACGGGTATGACAGTTATATTCCTATAGATTCTACCATACTCTACGATACTTATCTTAATTAACACTTAGAGTTTATCACTGCTCTTCTACAAAAATCCTGTATATAGACCTTGTGACGCATATCAATTCAGTAGCCAAAGTCTGCATCTTAGCTTGTCGCAGCTCCTCCCGTATGAACATCATTTCTGGACGTAGCTGTTGGTGAGCCTTCGGACCCATGCCAATGGTCCGTTGAGTGTCTATACCCGCTAGCTGCTGGTCGAATCTGGCTCCCACATCGGCTTCCAGGACGCCAGCATCTATCATGCATCTCATTGAAGGCTCTGGATACAATTCTGTTTTAACGATTTCATCGTAAAAGAGATACGTTAGAAGATTTTCTACCATAACCATTGGAAGACCCATCAATTTAATTTTCTCTTGCTGCTTACAGAATCTTGTTTTCTATTTTTTTATCATTATTCGTACATTTCTTTGTCCAGACTGACTTCTCCATGTAATCCGTCATAGTTTTTTCGTTTTTCAAATTTGAAAACGTTCCGTCATAAATCGTTTTAATACAAAAGAGTATATGTATGATATATGAAAATGTATGAGGTGATTAAAGATATGCCACAATAATTTCAAAATCAAATACTATTTGCATATAGAAATATGGTTCCCCCTTAATATTTTTTTTCTGTTTCCAGTATTTGTTATAGCGTTTATAACAATACATACTTTGTAAAAAAATTTAGGTATCTATCTTTTACGATTGAGGAGATACAGCCAAAAAGGATAGACTAACAGACGGATGGTTTGAATGTTTTCTTAAATAAGTATACTTACGTTATAAAATATCTTTATTCTAAGGTTGAACATCAAAAATAAATCTAATAGCCGATACTAATACCATTTCACACATCTGCCATTTACACAACGGAAGCCAGGATGACAATCTTCATCTTCTTTACATTCATCCTCCGACGGTGACGATACTAAAAATAGAAAATTTTGACAAACAAACTGAAACATAATTGTATAGAAGGTGGATTTATATGGGAAATTTACTAATACTTAAAATTTACAACAAGCTGTCATTGACAGAGCAAAATAAATCAAAATTTACAACCACTCCCGACCGATCCATTTATAATGAATAACTTACCAGCTACCTGCACCGTTAATAAAATAGTAAGTAAAGTCAAGAAAAAGTACGAGAAATTCATTGTTGAGATTCAAAAATAAACTTGTTTATTTAAATATGAACACTTGTATTTTGTTGTTCACACGACAAACTAAGTGGTAGAAATAGTACTCTACTATCTTAGTATATGTATTTATTTGTAACGTAGCGTTAAAAGCTGACCATATTGTTTTAAAATGTGTTTCTAATTCAATAAACATTAATGATCCGATAAATTAGAATTTTATCCAAACAAATGCATGTAACATTTTTATTTAAAAAAAAAACAGTTAACGAGGCTACATCATCATGATTTTGCAGGCTATTAAATCTACCACTGCTGGTTAATTATAAGTGCGCTTTTATTTGTAGTAAAATTTCTTGAGGGGTCGGTCGATTCGTGTGGTCATTGATGTTCGTCAAGGGTCAGTACTCTCTGCAATTATTTTTCTGCTGCATATCAATGATCTCCTAAAACCCGGTATTTTTGGGTACGCAGATGACAACACCGTTGTGGAGAGTAATATATCTAGTGCACCAACCAGTGTATTACAAATCCAGTCTCATAGAGAAGCGATGGTTCAGCGCTTGAACTTTTCCTTGAAGGCAGTCTCCGATTGGGGCGATGCCAATCTGGGTAAGTTTAATGCTGTTAAAACCCAGGCGTGTCTTTTCTCCGCCAAACGGAGTTCATTTCAACTGCCTCTTACTTTCGGAGATGTATCTGTGCCTATAAATGACTAGCTGGAGCTTCCTGTCATTAACACATATAACTCTCAATATTGGCTCTTACACTGAGTCTAAAGCCAGCTTCCCTCCAAAAAGCTTGGAATTTTGTCTAAGGTGAGACAATACTTCACACGGGGACAGTTGCTCAATCTCTGCCAAGCACAAGTCCGGTCATGTATGGTTCTCACCTCTGGGATGGTTCTGCCAAATACCAGCTGGAGAAACTGAAAGCTATTGAGAGGAGAGCCAAGAAACTCATCAACGACGACCAACTTGTAAGCAAAAGTCTTCAGAGTCTCAAGCATCGCCACAAAGTCGCTTGCTTATCGGTTTTCTTATCGGATTCATTTCGGAGAGTGTGCATCGGAATTGCATAATTTGATTCTGCCATCCTTATTCTATAATCAGACAAGCAATGATACTAAGAGGCGCCACCGCTTCATGGTAGATATACTATTTATCCGTACAAAGCGATTTGCTTTCTCTTTCATCATACGTACTGCTAAGGAATGGAATTCCTTGCCTGAGTCTGTTTCCGATTGGATACCACATTAGGGTCCTGAAGTCGAGAGTGAATAGGTATATTTTGGGTCAGCGCGTCATCGCTCTTCAATTTATCGCATCATCACTTAACATCAGCTGAGATAGTGGTCAAGCGCTACCCATTTTTTCCTAAAAAAATCTAAGAGGTTTATTACCTACTTCTACTTGTCGTATCGAAATGAAATTTTGTATGTATATGTAGTTTTGATGATAATACTTTATTTGGTATCTTGGAGCTGATCTGATGATGAACTCAGAAGGTAGATAGTAGAACTCTTCAGTGGCTATTAGTTTCACCTTATTTTGATTCGTTTTGACTAGTCCAATAGGCAGTAACAGGATGATGGATCTATGAGTATACTTTTTAGTTCAAGTGAGTTTATTTCGTTATAAAACTATTGGCATTTCCTTACGATCATACACAGCCTCCACGTCTTGCTTAGGGAACATTCATACAGTTGTCAACCGCGTGCACAAACCGTGACCCGTTGGCTTAAAAGGTAGATGGCTTGACTCCTTAGCGGGAGGTCAGTTATAAAGCTTACCACCATCAAGGAGAAAATCTGCCGCCACAACCTTATAGTGTTCCAGCAGCACACAGCCCTTGAGAGTTAAAAAATTCTTGATGCGTGTTCACCTTTGCTATCCCTGTGTAAAATTTCAGCTAAACCAGTCGAGCTGTGTGACCGTGAATAGGTTCCAAATAAAAGACACAAATATGCAAACTGACTTTTGCATTTATATTTCGCTAATAAATGTTACTTAGTTAAAGGGAATATATCAAAGACGACACAGACTTATATTCGTTTTAGTTGAGAGTAGGGAATGGAATGTTTGTATCGTATACACAGATAGATAAATATTTGCCTGTACTCATTAATATTTAAACCCGATCATTGTTCTACTGTAAACCAAACATTACTTTAATACGTATCAAAAACCTTAAGGTACAGCCACACCGCGGCGTCCGCGTGCGTATTCGCAATCTGATTTGAACGTGGTGTGAACCAGTTGGTACAAATACTATTGCGCTAACTGATTGCCGCCTAGATCGCGCACGCAGGCCGTCACGGTGTGGTCGTACCTTAATTCTATGATACAATCAAAAAGGCAATTTAATCGCATAAAGTAATCTCTTCCAGACAACCTAAGTTTGGACTAGTAGGACAGTTTTGGGGTTGCTCAAGCATATTGAGTTGTTATTTAGCGTATATAAGGAGCAAATAATAAAATATTAAAGTACTTCCATAAGGTATTTATTTCTTGATTGCTACATAAACAAATAGTGATGGATGAGTTAAACAATAATCATATATATACCTATGTTGTATTGGTTGTTAAGAAACCCCTAAACAGTGTAAAAAGCATTTTCAAATTGTATTTCTTAATAAAAAGTAAGCTTAGTGCAGGATTATTTTTCTGAAATATAATTATAAAAATAAATTTATGTGATAGATATATTTTAAAACAAATACATTTCAAACGTCTCCCAAATCTAGTGTTTACTGTTACTTGTGACTTTCAATCACGAAAGAAGTTTAGCAATCTCAATCAATAATAGAGTCGATGCGTACCCACCAAAAGCGAATTAAAATAAAAGCAAAAGTGATAAATGAAAGAGATCTTTAAGTGAGAACAAAACTACCAAGCGAATAGCATAGCGCTATCGTTTGGTAATTTATTCGTTCTCGCGGTATTATACTTTTAACGTTTATTTTCATTCGTGATCGATCGTCTATCTGTATATCACCTAGAAAAAAAGCTGGCCAAGTGCGTGTCAGACTAGCAGTCACGCTCACGTAGGGTCCCGTACCACAGTACAATACCGAACATTTATTAAAACGGAGTTGCCAGCCGCGTGCTTATTTACTATAACGCCATCTAACGAATATCTAACGAACGTCTAACGCCATCTAAGTGAAAGTTAACACAAAGGTGTTAGGGTCATTCATAGATGGCGTTATAGTAAAATGCCGAAACAACGCGTTTCTTGTATGGCGACCCCCTTTAATTTTTAACTTTATTCTGTTTTTAGTATTTGTTGTTATAGTGGCAACAAAAATACATCTGTGAAATTTTAACTGTCTAACAATCATGGTTCATGAGATACAGCCTGGTGACAAACAGACAGACAGACGGACGGACGGACAGCGAAGTCTAAAGTAATAGGGTCCCGTTTTAGCCTTTGGTACAGAACCCAAAACAACTGTCATTCGAAGGACTGCACGAAGCATAAAAATAAAACACTTGCATGTTTTAAGTGTGTACATCGTCAACTATCGGATGTACTCGAACTCGGGATGATTTGCCCAAACAAGCCAACTTAATCTAAACGAGCGTTAATATGAAGTCGGTATAACTTGTACTGGCTTCATTTTAACGCTCATTCGGGTTAACGGGTATACGATATAGCCCAAGGGCTATATCGTATAACCCGAGTTAACCCAAACAAGCGCGTGTGAGGACTCAGTCTCGATCACTAGCCACAAAATAAAGCATAAGGCGCGTCAGTGCCTAGAGCCTCGGGCGTCGGGCGTGGCGGAGCGTGCAGCGTTCTTTGAAATACATGCTATCACGTAGTAGCGTTCGCGGGCTGCACTTGGCTGGCACTCGATATACCATTACGCACCGTGTTTGAAACGAACGCTGCGTGCCCCGCCTCACTCGACGCTCAACTAGAGGGGGCACTCAGAAACTACACTAAAAAAGTCACTTTAAAAATACTACTTACATTGGACTACATGGTATCGTTCATCTTATAGTTTGAATACCAATAATAGTTCACATGGGTTATTCATCTAAGCAAAATATAAACCTGCAACATGTGCTATTTTTACAACGGTAACGTCGGGGACAATCGGTATCCACTACACATGGTATCTCCGCCGACGATACTGAAATAAATAATGCTTAAAATTTGAATCCGACTTATTTGTATATCTATAATTTGTTCATTGAGACCATTCCAATGAACACGACATCTCAGACGAATAGTTGAGTGTTCTGCAGATTCAAGGAGATGCTGAGAGCATTAGCTCAAGTTTACCATATTCTTGCAATATCATTGATATGTGTTTCAAATTTAAAATGCGTATTTAATTTACATTAGTCTAGTAGCCCAACCTAGCAAATTAGGGTCAGTAACTCGGGCATTACTCGACTCGCTTTCCACCATTTACCTTTACCATTACCATTTACAATTTTTTCACCATTTACCTTTTTTAGTAAGAAATGGTGCCCAGGAAACAACTTCGAGAAGGAGGCTTGCAGAAGGATACAGCTAGCATGGGTAGCATTCGGAAAACTTTGTCGAGTCTCCTTTTTTTATCGCCCATACCACAAAGCGTAAAGACGAAAGTCTTTAACGAGTGCGTCCAACCTGTTATTACTTACGGAGCCGAGATAATAATAATAATAATAATAATAATAATAATAATAACACCGCGGACCCCTATCCCGTGAGGGCTAAATGAGACCCTCTGACCCCCGGCTTGCCTTGACCGGCCGGCCGGTGGTGGGAATCGCAAGAGCTAAGACCAAAGCTCCAGGGTGGAAGTGTTAAAGGCATAAAGCCGCTAGTAGCGTTTAGTGAGGGTGCAGCACACCTCTCAACACCCTTAGCTGTCCACGCCAGTGTTGCCCCTCGGTGCCGACATAACGGTCCGCCTTTATGGGGGGTCCATTCAGTGTATAGCTAGTCACCACCCGCCTTAATATTTTGAAATGAGGCATAATTGGCGGGTGCCGTACCTCATCCCATAGACCAGAAAACAGTCATCAAGCAGCACACATTCATAGCCATAATAAATTATAGTACCATCTTTTTATAGTTTTTAATGTCTCCATCCACAAATCATATTTTTATTTAATTTAATATTGTAAAGGGCCTCTTGACGTTGGCTTCGGCTCCGTCAATGCCTTCCAAAGGACCGGGCGATTTGCAGCCCGTGATGTGAATTGAATAAAGAGTATAATAATAATAATAATAAATTTATTTATTTCCAAAATGAGATATGTACAGAGGATGCATTAGAAAAATGTGTTACATTGTGTACTTAAACTAGCTGAGACATGTTAATTAACCAACGGCCCCACACTAGGCACAAGGCCCGTGTCGTGGAAGCCTATTTATACGAAAGTTCTGAGATATTACATGGAGGCATCCTTAATATTACATTTTTAAATACATGTTTTATTGTTCATATATGTTCGTATGTGTTTGAGTTAGTGTGTTTGTGTGTGTGTGTGTGTGTGTGTGTGTGTGTGTGTGTGTGTGTGTGTGTGTGTGTGTGTGTGTGTGTGTGTGTGTGTGTGTGTGTGTGTGTGTGTGTGTGTGTGTGTATGAGTGAGAATGAGACTGTATGGGTACGAGTGCTGGTACTACTAATCAATTGTTCGTTCTGTGTCATCATAAGATTGTGTCAGAAGCCATTTGTGTACAATACGACGTGCCGTAACAGTGTTTTCTTCTTTTATGTTGCAAACCTTGTTAATTTTATTATAAATGTAAGTGAGTAGATAGTTCGGGTGACGTTTAGCGAAGGATGAGTTAATAGATGGGAGAGGCACCCTAAAAACGCGTCTTTTAAGTATGTCTTCCCAAAAATCAGAACAGCGAATTTTTTTGTGAATTAAACAGACAGCTTTTATAATATACAATTGTCGCACTGTTAGAACTTCGGCTTCTTGGTACAGAGCCCTTGTAGAAAATCTGAAAGGCTTGCACAACATCACCTTCAACACAGCTCTTTGAGCTCGCTCTAGTTCTATCATCACTGTTTTAGGCGCCCCACCCCATGCCAGATTGCAGTAAGATAGTATAGACTGGCAGAGAGCAGTGTAGACCATCGTGATAGTTTTTTTATCACAGGAGACTCTAAGTGCCTTCATTATATAAATTATCTTCCGTACTCGTGCTGATAGAGTTTTAATATGTACTTTGAAACTAAGGACTGAATCCACCATAACACCTAAGTACTTAATGTGATCAAGATGTGGACACTGACGGTGCAACTGGTTCACCAATTCAAAGTCGCTCAGCGAGCTATGGAGAAGTCTATGCTTGGAGTTTCTCTGAAGGATCGAATTCGAAACGAAGTCATCCGTCAGAGAATCAAAGTTATCGACATAGCTCAAAGTATTAGCAAGCTGAAATGGCTGTGGGTTGGTCACATCTGTCGTAGAACTGATAACCGTTATGGTAGACGAGTTTTAGAGTGGAGACCACGGCCAACGTAATGTAGTGTGCCCTCCTGCTGGGTGGAGCGATGATATACGCTAGCTGGCTGGCAACGATTGGAAACGAATAACTGAAGACCGAGCTCAGTGGCGTGCCACAGGAGGTTTATGTCCAGCAGTGGACGGAAATTGACTGATAATATATTGATGATGGGCCCAGTCATCTCTGGTAAAAGTACTGGGCTCAGTTTATGAAATGTATCAAATAGGTGGCGGGAAACAACTTGGCCGAGAAATTACGCTCCGCGCGAGACCGCACGACTATAATTTAATATATTTTATATTAATTAATTATATTTAAATATATTAGTGAATGTTTCATTTACATAGCTTTTACAGCATGGAGGATTTTATGACGTTTGCTTATTATTTAATCCAGCTACTTATTCATCTAACCTACTCACAAAATTTCACGTAAATTGGTAGAGAAATGCAACCTGTTGAGGAGAACAGCCGTATCCGGAAATACGTATTCGCTCGCTCTTTCAATGATTCAAGTCGAGAGTGAATAGGTATCTTCTAGGCAAGCGTGCTATTGGACCACATAGTCACTTAACATCAGGTAAGATAGTGATCAATTGCTTGTCTATTGAGCATAAAATATAAGATTAGGTACGTGGAAAAACAACGGGTTCCACTCCGGGAGTGCCGGTAGAAGTGAAAACTTGAACACGTAATTTTTGAATATCTTGAAATGACACCTCGCGCAAGCGCCCTGCGCAACTAGAACATTTTTTTACCCATCCCAAGAAAAATGCACAACACCGCTAAAGAAGTTTTCGTCTCAAAAACTTACCAGCTTCTTGCACCATACATAAAATGGCAACTAATAAAGTAATGAAAAAGTACGAAAAATTCATTGTTGAAATGCAAAAATATACTTGTTTATTAGAATATAAACACGTTGGTTTTCGAATTAAACTACACTAATGTTTGGAAGAATACTAAGTTAGAGGTAATAATATATATACTGGAGTATTGATTATTTATAGTGTTTAGTTGCGAGGTGAAAATAAAATCAATTATTTAAACACATTTAATTTCATAAAACATTAACGTTTATAAATTCATCCGATAAATTGGAATATTATCTAAGCAAAATCATGTAAAATTGTATGTAATCAAATACATACGAGTATTTAACTAGGCAATCATGTTTATTTACGCCATTAATCTACCACTGCTGAGTATAGACATATTATTACCACGCTTTTAATAACTTGTAATCTCGTATAACTAACTAACAATCAATGTAATAAAAGATCGTTTAATAAAATCTTTTTCAAAAAAATAAAACCGACTTCATTACCACAAACAGGCTCTCAAAAGCGAAAAATAAATTACTATAAGCGCTACCCACTTATCTATTTGAAGTCGGTGCCAGCCAAGTCTATTGGATAGTAGATAGATACTATGTATGTAGTATCTATCTACTACCTATGAGAAATCCTGTAAAGGAGAACCAGACCATGAAAGCATTTTTACCCACGCTGATACTACAGAATACTTAATAGTACTACGTACTGATACCAAGATTTCTGTTTTGCTCGGTCAATAATAATATAACAATAAAACAATATTGTAGGTACACATTTAAAATAAATATGTTTGATTTTATGCTTGTTTGCTAAATAATAATATAAATATAATAGTTAATATAATGGTTACGAGCACATGGTGTCATGCTTAGTCTAGGGTTCCGTAAAAAAAAGCGGTTCAAATTAAACTGACATCTTTTTAATAGTATTATTTGTCTCTAAAAATCTGCATTGCGTTCTAAATTACTAAGTCAGCCACAATTAAAGAGCATCTTAATAATACTATTCAAGTCACTTATTATATTTGCTATGTGAGCCACTGTAAATCACCAGTACCGTGGTTTTTTTTAGCATCTAAATTTGTAACACGCATTCAAGCATTAAACTTCTAAAATAATGTTTAATGACATTGCACATGCGACATGCGACTATATGGGGATATCGGGATATCGGGATCGGGCTCAGTGGCATGACTTGGGAGAGGCCTATGTCCAGCAGTGGACTGATACCGGCTGATTATGATGATGATGATGATGCGACTATGCGTATAAAGGAAACGTCGCCGCGGCAACGGCTAGAAGACACCGCGCTTAAGACGAAGCGTTACCTGGAAGAATAGCAGTGTATGTTCAACTCTAACAACCTTATGTCAATGTCGTTTCAATTATTTTCAATAAATAACCGCAAAATAAGTGGGTACAGCTCTCTCCTGTTTGAATGTAATCACATGACTTGGTGCCGCTAGTATAAGCAGAGACGTCAACGCGTCGACTACTGACAAGCGCGGCAACGGCGACTTGAGTGCGCGCCGGTTCGGGAAATTATCCCGATGTGAGGTGATGTGAGATTAGGCCATTACGTTACGATATAATGTGCGCCAAGCCTAAAACGCTCGCCCCTCTGATTCTCAATCATTCAAAAGCAAATCTGCATTCGGAAACTTTTTTTAACCAAACTTCACAAAAAAGGAGGAGGTTATCAATCCTCAGAACCTTTTTTTTATTTTTTATGTATGTTCACCGATTACTCGCAGATTCCTGAACCGATTTGAATAATTCTTTTTTTGTTTCAAAGGGTACCCCTTCCCAGGTGGTCCCATTTAAATTTTAACGAAATCGGCCGAGCCGTTTTTAGGGTTCCGTACCCAAAGGGTAAAACGGGACCCTATTACTAAGACTCCGCTGTCCGTCTGTCTGTCTGTCTGTCTGTCTGTCTGTCCGTCTGTCACCAGGCTGTATCTCATGAACCGTGGAAGTTAGACAGTTGAAATTTTCACAGATGATGTATTTCTGTTGCCGCTATAACAACAAATACTAAAAACAGAATAAAGTTAAAAATAATAGAGGGTCCCCATACAAGAAACGTGTTTTTTTCGGCATTTCACGCCATCTATGAACGCTTAGTTAGGTAAAAGTCCTATAGATGACGTTATATTGAAATGTCGATCCCTAACTCCTGTGTTAGACGTTAGATGGCGTTATAAGAAATAAAATGTTTATTAATTATTATTTTTTGCTGGCGAAAAATGATAGTGGTATTTTTTGCTCGTTCTTATAAAATACTGTAGTGTGGTACGGAACCCTACTAGTGCGAGTCCGACTTACACTTGGCCAGTTCATTAATATATCACATATTCATTTGTTTGTATTACGACGCATTTACTTATCTCGACGACTTACTACATGGCTAACACTTTACTTACTGGCACAGATTATGTAATAGTTACTACGTTTATTGGCCACTTGGGCTAGCGCAATGTTTGAAGTCGGTTCTTTTAGTTTTTTAAACGATCTTAAATTATTATCATATGAGACTAAGGGGGCTGATGAGGATTTCTTGTAGTCTCTATGGAACTCTTATACATCTATAAAATCGAATATTATTAATGATTTTATGTATTTTACGATCGTTATCGTCTGAACAAACATGAACAAACAACAAAGAACATTTGTTATTCGGAGTAGGTATACGTTTAGTATATCGACAATGAATTTCTCGTTCTTTGTCTTGGCTTTACTCGCCATTTTATTAATGGCGCAGTTAGCTGGTAATTGTATTTTTTTATAAATTATTTTGCATAATTTAATTATTTACATTATTACTTACTTGTTTTATTTACCATTTACGTACTTTTTTTAACCATTTTTACAATTTACGGTATAAACATACGTGAAGATCGAACGAATTCAGTGAAATGTCCAGCGAATATAAAAGTTAAAAAAAATAATAATAAAAAATAAAAATGACTCATAATGTATCTAATTGTCTCATTGGTCGCAGTGCAGAAACGCGCAGAATTCTGTCAATCGAGAGTTTTTAACTTCTTAGGGCCAGTTTCACCGGTTCTTGATAGCGCTAATATGAAGAAATCTGACAGATTTTTGACAGCTTTTATATGGCGTCATGTGTCAGATTACTATCTAACGTATTGTCAAGAACCGGTGAGACTGGCCCTTAAAGTAATAAAAAAACTTGTAGTAATCACTTATCTGTCTGATTGTCGGTAGTATGACTATCTCTTTCTTCCTACCTGTTAATCTCACATGCGTGGTGACAGCATCAAAGAATCAAGAATCAAAAGAATCACGTCATCAATGATTTCGTCGATCAATCATTCGAATGATTCTATTTTTAATCGATAGAGTATGTTTTTGTACCATTGTAATTTCATCGAGATCTGATAAGTATCTCCAGATATATGACGATAAACGTCTCAAACTTGCTACTGAAACTGACTCGCGGGGCATTGAAGTTGGTTGTTTTAGTTTTTAAAGTATCTTAATTATTTTTATATCTTATAGGCTAGCATTTGACTACTATCTCACCTATTGGTAAGTGATGATGCGGTCGAATATGGTAAACACGCTAGCCTAGAATGGGAACTGGCTCTCAAGGATAGCTGCCGGAACACATTAGATGTTTGGCGATAGATTTTCTAACTTGAGGGTGGTAGTTGGCCAGGCGGACACTAGATAGTATCCTACCACCATGCTGTTGGCCATATACATGTTTTTTTTTAAACTTTATGTTCATTTACTGTAGTAACGTCAGAGCAAGGGTGTTCTGTACAAGATGATTGTGAAAATGACTGCATATGTTTAGTTGGAACATGCATATGCGGCCCACCGAGGACGAAGTAAAGACCATTATGTATCAAGTGCAACGTCTGAAGAATATAGGTTCCAGAATTTGATCACATTTTATTATTTTCTATTACATTATACTAAATAAGAACAAAGGTATTATCATTCATGCTTGAATAATAAAAATAGCAATAAAGAAATACTTTGTAACGGGCATTTTTCTTTTACAGCCATATCCACCCCATTTTGAACAAAACCCCTATAATTCCTAAAATCCCATTCTAGGCCTAGCGTGCTATCATCCTCAACTGCATCATCACTTACCAATAGGTGCGATAGTGGTCAAACGCTAACCTATATGATATTAAAAAAACCTTATAATTTATAAAAATGGGTTCACGGGCCAGAGTTTTCGAAGGTATATACTTTACCTGACTTATAGCTAATATCCATGATTAGGAACCTAGCCTGGCCTCCCTGTGAACATCCCGCAGATGCTTATCCCATCCACACAGAGGCTTACCGTTTATTTTAAATCTCCCTGGATTGTACTCCTGCATCCTATAAAGCAAACCCGCCTGCCCAACGTGGCTATTAGGGCATTCCTCCCAAAGATGGAAAGTCACACACAGAGCCAAGGCCCCAAGGCAGTGACTGGAAAAAAAGAGCCGAAGATCGGGCTCAGTAGCGCATTTTGGGAGAGGCCTAAGTCCAGCAGGGGACTGATACCGGCTGATGATTATGATGATGATCCTATTAAGCGCTATAAATTTAAAATAAAGATTATCTTATACTAAAAAATGCAGATGTCCAATATGATTACAAATGCTAAAACTGCATTTATCAAATTGCGTGGGGAAATCAATTACACGCAACTTAGAATTACACGTAAAATAACTCAATAAGATATCCAATTGTTTCTAATTGCATTCTTTTTAGCCACAGAACCTTGTCACATACATACATACAATCACGCCTTTTTCCCGAAAGGGTAGGGAGAGACTACTTCTTTCCACATGCTACGATCTTGACATACCTCTTTCGCTTCTTCCACTTTCATGAGGGCCTTCATACATGATCGCCAATTATAGGTACTTTTGACTTTGCCTTTCTTTAAAACGTTTCGTTAAATGGTCGGCCTATAATGGCTGGCCCATTCACAGTCTAGATGTCCATTTAAACTATCTAAGCATCCCTTTGTCTATCTTTGTCACTACATATCTTACCACACCATAAGTGACCACAACATCCCACTTACATTCTGAAATCACATCTATATATTGGTTTTCTATTCGCCGAAATAGAATTTTTTTTTTATATCTCCTACTGTTTGATGTATATTTGCATTAACTGTTTTTTTATAACATAGCATGACGAAATGCAAAACACAATTATTTAAAATCCTTTATTAGTTGCGTGTAAACCAGAAGCAGTTAGGAAATAAAATCATTTCCAATATATGTTTTTTAATGTAGCGAGAAATAAGCCTATTATTTTTAATCCGATGTTGTGTATAATCAATTTATGCAAGGTCGTTAAATTACTTTATTTACTTTTTGTTATGTACTAATTTTTTTTATTTTTTTCAGGTAATACTATCATCTGAAAGTACACGAACGTAGGTAAGTATTATTTCTAAGGTTTCAATAGATTTCAACTTGGTAAATTTTATATTTATTACTTGGCTGCTCAACAATGTTTTCTTCACTATTTATACAGATGGAAGAAACCATAATAACATATATACATAAGAAAATATGCGATTTAAACACATGTTTAACCCTCGACGCAAAAAAAGGGGTGTCATAAGTTTGGCGTGTGTATCTGCATGTCTGTGTATGTATGTCTGTCTGTGGCCATATGAGTAAAGAAACGGTTCGTATCGCCCAAACGGATAAAACCGTATTTTTTTTTATAGGTGTCTTAATCGAGATTTTTCTTGGCTATAACTCATTAAAATTCAGCTTTTTTATGACTATGAGATTTTGTCTAATTGATGACGCTATGAAATCAATTTTTATAAGTCTGTTATTTTGAAACCTCTTTCTTGAACTTGACCTGATGCTGGGACATCTCCTGGAATCTACAGAATCCTCAACTCTTCACCAGCTTACAGCAGATTTGCCAAGTATGGGTTCATTAGCATGGTCTCAATGAACAGGTTATACCGGGGGGGTTAAACGGGGTATATATAGTCAGAGTGGTTTTACATTTTGAATTTAAGTATTAATAAATTATTATTTTTTTTATTTTGATTAGATTTATTTGTTTATTTATAGTTAGGTAGTTTTAATTTTAATGTATATACTATTATGTAAATAACTTCTGTAAATAAAACATAGAATTGCTCTTTAACCTAAAAAAATATTCATAATGCCAAATAGATGATACAGTTTTAAGAATCAAAATGCTTTATGGAACCATCTGAAGTGTACTAGGAACACATATCATATGAAGAGGGTTTTCTGTACTCATAAGTCAGATGTCAGAAACCTTAATTTAAATCTAAAATTTCTCTTAGATTTTGTAAACATGTATAATTTTCCATGTGTAAAGACTTACATCAAGACCAATAGATGTGATTTCAGTGCAATAATTTGCTTCAGTTACTCATATTATTGCATTTACTTTTGTATGGAAATCGTACTACCTATTATAGAAACCGGGATGTAAGGGAGTCCAAATACCACCTCAGTGCTCTCAGCCAACCTAATCTGCCCGTGGTGCATTCTGGCAAATGGCGGTATAAACATTTCAAATTATGGTGTAGCTCAATACTACAGGCCGGTGACGGGCAGCACCGGCGTCACCGGAGCGAGGAGCTACGTTCTGCGATCGCCAACCCGCCTGCCCAGCGTGGCGATTAGGGCATATCCCTACCAATGAGCCGAAGATCGGGCTCAGTGACGTATCTTGGGAGAGGCCTACTTCCAGCAGTGGACTAACACAAGCTTATTATGATGATTATAGAACCTGTGGTGACAGGCAGACAGCAGACAGCAGCTTTCTGTGCTAATATTCTGCTTACCTACAATTCTCAGAATCTTATACTAATTATATTACCACTTTGTATATTATTTACTAGCTGACCCGGCAAACGTTGTTTTGCCATATAATACTAAAATGGCTATAAAAAAATAAGGGTTGATCGTAGAAGGGTGAAAATTGAGGATTGTATGTATTTTTGTATGTTGTATCATAAAAAAATAGAAATTAAAAATGTTGTCTAAAAAATAAAAAATAAAAATTAGGCGTGGACTACCCCTAACATTTAGGGGGATGAAAAATAGATGTTGGCCGATTCTCATAGATACCGGATAAGCACAAAAATTTTCATCAAAATCGGTCAAGCCGTTTCGGAGGAGTATGGCAACGAAAACTGTGACACGAGAATTTTATATATTAGATAGGTATCTTCTGGGTAAGCACGCTCCATCATCGATCGCATCATCACTTAATATCAGGTGAGGTAGTGGTCAAGAGCTACCCAGTTCGGTGTAAAAAAAGTATTAAAATTACAATTTAGATAATAATACATATCATGCACGAGCAGGACACGAAATAGACACAAATGACATAATATATATGTACGTATATGTATATTTAGGTAGAATTTAAAACTGCTTAACTCGATGCTAAAAGATTACAACCTCGTTCAGTTTGGAACGGCAGCAGGAATTTTATGTAATGTAGGTACCTAAATGCTATTTAGATCATTTAGAAAGTGCCTAGAACTAGCAACTGCCATTGAGTCATCCGGTTTACTAAGTCGATACTTATTCGGTCACAAATCTACATTGTTTTAGATCCTAGCTATCGTAAATATGTTAGCGACTAGGTTCTCAGGCCTCAAATATTTACTGTTTTAGTAGATATGTATGTATCTAAAATTATAATGTAGATATTTTAGGTTCTTAGTCTTATCGGTCTAAACTGTATGTTTATGAAATGCAAAATAGTTTTAGCTGAAATAGCCCTCCGCCATTACGTATGCATTTATCCAGTCCCTACATAGGTTGTCTGGAAGATATTGCTTGATGCGATAAGACCGCCGATTGCTTTACCATTATGTTATTGTTTTTTTTTTTAATGAAGCTATTGTACATTTTGTATTTTGTGTTTTGGTAATCAATAAAGAGTTTTGTATTGTATTGTATTGTATAGATAAACATAGATTTGACTATAACAAGGCTGTTGTGTTTCCCAGGCTATGTTAGGTATAGCCCCAATACGTGAATGTGTGATATATAGCTTCAATAAAGCCTAGTTAGGATTTACAACAACTATCTTTATTAAAGCAAGTTTGAGGTGTTTATCTCCATATCTCTGGAGATATTCATACCTGTATGAAATTAATACACCGGAGATATACCTGCGCTACATATACAAAAAGAATAATTCAAATCTGTTCTTGGGACTCAAGGTATTCTAGGCTTAGCGTGTTCACCATCTTCGACCACATCATCGCTTACCACCAGGCGGGATAGTGGTCTAACGCTAGCCTATAAGATATTTAAAAAAATAAACGAGAAACTACTAGCGAATTTTTTTTTTTCAAAAATGTTATCCAATATAATGGCATATCATTAATATTACAATCTAGTCTTAAGACTAATAAGTAATTCACATTTGAACTAAACTGCTAATTATTGTTAAACTGAGAATGTGTCCATTGGCACTTTTCTTATTGTCTCTATTAAGGCGAAGACACTATTGTATTGTGTTCTTTGAAAGCAGTGTTCACTAATTTAATGTCACTTCACTTCACTAACTCAAAAGATTTTATCCTTTTCAGTCTTCTCACTATGTCCGTGTTGTCGAGAAGCTGGATAGCCTCGACGTTCACATGGTGATGAAGTCTACGATCGTGAGCTTCGGCATATTTTGAAATTACACTAATAACGTCATCCACTTTAAGGTCCCGATGGAGGTCGTTGTTTCTGATATACCAAGGTGCATTTACGATGCTTCTTAGTATTTTGTTTTGGAATCGCTGGATGATTTGGATGTTGCTTTGACTGGTACAGCCCCATAGCTGAATTCCGTAAGCCCATACTGGCACAAGGACTTGTTGGTATAAGAGTAATGTTTTGTTGTGTGTACCGACAGCGTGGAGTGTCTTCCTAGCAGCCACTGCATCTTTTTGTAGCGAAGCTCCAACTCTTCGCGTTTCTTTTTTACGTGTGCTTTTCAGCGAAGCTTTGCGTCTAAAGTCATGCCTAAGTACTTGGCTCTATTTTCGTATGGTACTGCCGGTCCATTTATGAACACCGGGTGGTAGTGTTGTTTTTTATAAGTAAAATCAATGTGGATTGATTTCGTTTCATTGAGTTTTATCCTCCATTTTTTCGTCCAGTCAAAAATAGTATTGACAGCCGTTTGAACTTGCTTTACTGCTACCTCGTGATTGGCTCCTATAGCCATAATAGCTGTATCATCCGCAAAGGTGGCAATTATGATGTTATTCTCTAATTTTGGTATATCACAAGTGTATAATAAGTACAGGACCGGACCCATTACGCTTCCTGGTGGTACCCCAGCTTTAATTTGCTTCAACTGCAAGTATGCATCTTCTTGTCGTACTCTAAAAGTTCTCTGACTGATAAGTAGGATTCCAAGATGTCAGCAAACTGTTTGGGAAGCATTTGTCTTAGCTTATATATTAGGCCTTCGTGCCAAACTTTATCGAATGCCTGCGCTACTAACGAATTGATAGATAAACAACTTAACTTACCACTTTGTGGTACCACTTTGTGGTCTCAAAATGGCTACTCTTCGTTTATTAGGGTTCCGTACCCAAAGGGTAAAACGGGACCCTATTACTAAGACTCCGCTGTCCGTCTGTCTGTCTGTCTGTCTGTCCGTCTGTCACCTGGCTATAGCTCATTAACCGTGATAGTTAGAGAGTTGAAATTTTCACAGATGGTGTATTTCTGTTGCCGCTAGAACAACAAATTCTAAAAACAAAATAAAGTTAAAAATTAAAGGGGGTCCCCGTACAAAAAAAACGTGTTTTTAAACGCCATCTATCTAATTAGTTTCGGAAAAATGACATAGATGGCGCTAGTAAACGAGCCCCGTCTTTCTAGATCGCGACCAAACCAAATATTCTTGGTAATATCAATTAATCAAATGTTGGTTGAAACTCTGTTATGTTTCGTATTGTACGGAACCCTCCCTAAGTGTGCGATGAGAGACGCGATGCTGACTCGCACTTGGCTAGTTTTATATTTAACTATCCTGTATCCTGGTATAAACCAATACTTTGTTTTATACTATGTAATAATAATATGCGTTACTTAGCATTTACCTTCACGAATGAAGCAACGAAGCGAGATGCCCACGACACTCGTATGTAGAGCAAGACGGACGGATACTCTTCGTTACACTATTCATTATTATATCTGGCGAAACTGCTGAAATAAATAAATCTTAATTGGAAAGTATCAAGATTATTTATAAGAACAATAGACACACTAACGTAATACCTTGTAGAGGTATTTCCATGATCTATGGGTAAAACTAACTGCAAAAGAAGGTAAGTACAATCCGGAGATTTTTTTTTATTTTTTTTATATGAAACTGGGCAGCACTTGACCACTATCTCACCGGATGTTAAGTGATGATGCGGTCGATGATGGAGCGCGCTTACCCAAAAGATACCTATTCACTCGCGTATTGAAGACTGTATATTGTATATATATAATGTATATTGTATTTAGCCGGAAACACAGACTCAGGCAGAGCATTCCCTTCCCTGGCGGTTCGCATGATGAACGAAGATGCAAATCGCTTCGTTCGGGTAGATGGTATATCCACCATAAATCGGTGGCGCCTTTTAGTGTCTCTGGATGTCCGATAATAAAATGGGGAAGGTGGAATCAAATTATGCAGTTCCATAGCACACTCTCCAAAATGTAACCGATAGAAAACCGATAAACAAGCGACTTTGCGGCAATGCGCGAGACTCTGAAGTCTCTTGCCTACAAGTAGATCATCACCAATGAGCTTCTTGGCTCTCCTCTCAATGGCTTCCAGTGTCTCCAGCTGGTATTTGGCAGAACCATCCCAAAGGTGAGAACAGTACTCCATGCACGATCGGACTTGTGCTTGGTAAAGATTGAGCAACTGTCCCGGTGTGAAGTATTGTCTCACCTTTGCCAAAATGCCAAGCTTTTTTGAGGCTAGCTGGGCTCTACGCTCAATATAAGAGCCGAAATTGAGAGTCGGTGTTAATGAGATGCCAAGAAGCTCGAGATGGTTACTTATCGGGACGGATACATCTCGGAAAGTAGGAGCCAGAAGAAATGGGCTCCGTTTGATTCTTTAAAGTGATACTTTAATTACATAGCCGCAAATGTTTTCATCTACCTATCGCATGTTGCATGTCGCCAGTGCTTTAATTTGATTGATGGATATGATGTATGTATGACATTTAGGTCTAGCTGTGATTGGCGGACGCTTCCGCAGCCATATTTGTATACATTGTAATGTGTCATGTCAACTGCTGTCATAGTGCTAGCTACCATTGCTATACATAAGCAAAAAGTTTCACTTGCATCGTGATTTCATAAAACCACACTACACTTTTTTGTTTACAAATGAACGGATTGGTGATCAAGAGATTTGATTTTAGGTTTCGGTACCTCAAAAGGAAAATAGCAAAAAATATTTTCTGCTTTGCTCTAATCCTGCTATGGGTGGACTGATTCCTTACTCAGCATCTTCGCACATATCTTGATGTGTCTTGGTGGCAATGTAGCGTAAGGGTGAGGACATAAAGAGGCGGGTTTCCGATGCAGACAAACCAGTACGGGTAGGTACCGATCTGTACTAGTATAAAATATTCCAATATATTATATATATATTATATTATATTATATATATATATTCGCATATGCGCTCACGCATAAAGAAACAGGTTGGAGATAATTTATGATCCTACAAAACGAAAAAACCGACTTCATATGCCGCGATAGCCAAAGTAGCCAGTAGCCAGAAACATGTCAGCTAGGTATACAACTGAGTTGGAGATGTTTATCTCCATATCTCCGGATATGATTATCAGATCTAGATAACATTTGAATGGGCCCAAACGGAAAGCATAATCTCTCAAACAAAAAAAGAATTATTCTAATCGGTTAAGGTTAAGAATTTGACGAAGTTCTGAAGTAACAAAAAATATCCGTCAAATTGAGAACCTCCTCCTCTTTTGTAAAGTCGCTTAAAATGAAGAAACAATGGAATATTTTACCTGTACGAATCGGTACTTACCCGTACCAGTTTGTATGCACCGGGAACCCGACTCTTTATATCCTCACCCTAATAAACCAAATCTATGCTAAGATTTTCACTAATTGACCTTTGTGCGGCCAGCGCGAAACATTGAGTGATGCTGCGATGGTAATTTCGTGCCTATTACTCGTTTCGTAACATTTTTATGGTTTAAGTTGTAGATCAAGATGCAAGGTCGATTCGTCGATAAATATAAAATTTAGGCGCCGACGATTTCATGTTAACACGCAATTTTTATCAACTTATAACTTGAACAATTATTTTAGAGGACGTGTTTAATATTCGATTTGAATATGACTAATACTTCTTTTATGGTCTATTTTTAACCGACTTCACAAAAAAGGAGGAGGTTCTCAATTTGTCTGTATGTTTTTTTTTTTTTTATTTTTTTATATTCTACTGTTGCGTCAAAAAATTGTTTGAATAAAGTTACTTGATGTGACGCAGCAATATGGTGTCCATCTCTAGGGGATTTCTCTCTAGGTATCAGACATAAACAATAATTAACATAATCTGATTTCAAAAGAAGCGCTAGTAATTTTCAGTTGCAACTTTGAGCTTTTTATCTCCATACCTCTGGAAATACTCCTCAGATCTGATGAATTTACAACAAGACCACATCAGAAGTAAATAATTTTAAAACTCAGTTCACAATTGACAGGCAAGCCGGTGAACATTAAAAAAACTTACAGACGAACTACGAACCTGCTCCTTTTTTAAGTCAGTTATAAAGCCGTTGACCTTATTAAAATATTTATAACGGTACAGTTAAACGTAATTATATTGTAACTAGAAGTCCCCCGCGGCTTCGCCCGCGTTAAAAACTCCTTTTATTTACTTAAAACTTTTCTTTTGTAAAAACGATTCTATCATTAAAGACATCAAATAAGAATTAGCCAAAACGGTTCACCTGTTTTCATGTTATCGCGTGACTAAGACAAATCAAGATTCATATTTATAAAACCCGAAAAACCCAAAAAAGCGCAATCCGAAACAATATTGATTTCACACTTTACCCTCTTAGGGGTGGAATTTCAAAAAAACCTGAAACACGGTTTTACTTATTTTTTTACTGAAGCACTTGTGTGAAGTTTCGGATAGAAAAGACTATCTAATCGTGTTTCTCCATACAAACTTTGAAGCCCCGTTTCATCCCCTTCCAGGGTTAATTTTGGAAAATCCTTTCTCAGAGGGAACTAACGTCGTATAACTATCTGCATGCCAAATTTCAGCGCGATCCGAAACAATACTGATTTTCACACTTTATTACCCCATTTCACCCTCTTAGGGGTGGAATTTCAAAAAAACCTGAAACACGGTTTTACTTATTTTTTTACTGAAGCACTTGTGTGAAGTTTCGGATTGAAAAGACTATCTAATCTTGTTTCTCCATACAAACTTTGAACCTCCATTTCATCCCCTTACGGGGTGAATTTTGGAAAATCCTTTCTTAGTACACCCTTACGTACTAAGACAAATATACCCTCCAAATTTCAAGTCTCTACGACCAGCGGTTTAGGCTGTGCGTTGTCTGTCAGTGAGTCAGTCAGTCAGTCAGTCAGTATGTCAGGACAAAGATTCTTATAGTATTAGATAGATACGGGGCTTATAGCGCTAAAAACATAATTTTATTTACCTCGACGTTTCGATCAAGTTGCATTAACCGTGGTCACGAGAAGACTGAAGTTGTGGGTATCAGCATTGTTATGATTGAGAGTAGTTTGAAACTACCCTCATTTGATCTTGATCGGAGTTGCCATTGCGACACACAATACTGACGACATCGGCAGTATTGTGTGTCTTTAGCGCGATAAGTCCCGTTTTACAATATAATTATGTGTCTAAATCGCGAAAGAAAGTTATTTACAATTACTAAGTATAATTTTAGTAATTAAAAGAAAGGCGTTAAATATGCAAAGAAACCTAGCACCTAACTATGCATTTAAATATTGCATTGTTTCTCTTTATGTAACAAATTTAAATAGTGTCAGAGTTTCAGACGTAATATGCTAATGTAGGTATTACTATTTAGGTATTATGTGTATATTAAGCTGTCAAAATATTACGAGAGAGTTAAAATCTTATAATATAGCGTTGCGTTTTCTTAGGTCTGTGGTTAAACAACTGTCCTGCTTGGGTGACATTTAATTATGGCATCGATGTGTGCTGTCTATAATTAAGCAGACACAACTCACGCGTATTCATAAAAATGTTATGAACGAACACATCGGGTTATTCGAACCAACCCACCACTATCCGTTGATTAGTAGGTCTTTTTGAATACGGGTGAATCTCTGTTTGTCAAGTAGTGTACTGACTGTGATAATGTAGATTGAAATATTTATTACCGATTAGTTTCAATTTAATGTGTATTTTCATAGTAAAAACATATTTTTAAAGTTTGTTGCCAACAATTTTATTTTATCTGGAGCCAGAAATTTTGGGAAATAGCGATTTTCAGTGCATATAACAGTTGATTACATAGTATAAAACAAAGTAATTACCGCGTCTGTACGCTTAGAACTTTTAAACTACGCAACGGATTTTAACGCATTTTTCATCAATAGAGATAGTAATTCAAGAGGAATGTTTATAACTAGGTTTAAACGCGGGCAAAGCCGCGGGGCGCAGCCAGTTTGCTATAAAAGATATCAAAATCTGTCATACATACAAAAGTTAAAAGTACAACCACATATTATGATCATCTATAAAACTTTCAAAACTATAATAAAATAGCTTGACAGTGTCTAATGTTTCATTCGTATCAAATTTCGAAAGTGTACAAAAAATTAAAAAAATATCAGACCGCAATTCGTTGCTTTGCTGCTTGCCGAAATACCATCTGCTTTTGACCAAATGCAGGCTAAGTATGTTAAGTACGTATAGCTAAGTAAGTTTATGGGTGGTCCCCACAGAAATGAAAAATTTATGTGCGCTTCTCACAGTGGCCCTCCCGTGAAGGAAAAACATCGTTAAGAAACCAAAAACCCCCGCATGGTGGTAGGACACTATCTAGTGTCCGCCTGGCCAGCTACCACCCTCAAGTTAGAAAATCTGTCGCCTAAACATCTAATGTGTTCCGGCAGCTACGAGTATCCTTGAGAGCCAGTTCCCATTCTAGGCCTAGCGTGCTTACCATCTTCGATCACATCATCACTTACCAACAGGTGAGATAGTGGTCAAACGCTAGCCTATAAGATATAAAAAAAATAATAAAAAAAATGTGAATAATATTTCTGTGGTGGTTCTCATACAAAAAACATATTTTTTTTCGGCGTTTTTTTGCTAAATTGAACGGTTATAGTTATTGATAGGCACTTGAAATTTTCAAAGGGTGTTTATAATTATGAACACTTGAATAACAAACAATATATTTATATACTATACTAGCTGACCCGGCAAACGTTGTTTTGCTAAAACCCAAATATCTTACGGAACCCTATTTTTTTCCAAATAGCCTATGTTACTCGTGGATAATGTGGCTTTCGAATGGTGAAAGAATTTTTAAAAACGGTCCAGTAGTTTTTGAGCCTATTCATTGCAACCAAACAAACAAAGTTTTCCTCTTTATAATATTAATGTAGATAAATGTTTTTTTTATTGAGCCTGTTTTGTCCCACTGCAGGGCTAAGGTCTCCCTTCCCTCCTTCTACACGTCACGGTCTTTTGCTTGTTGGGTCCAGATGCTAGAATAGTTATCCAGTTCTTCTATTTATCGTCGTCTATCTGTGGAACCCACTCTGTAGAGAGTTTTGCCCACAGATCGTCCGACATGCGGCATATATGTCTGGCCCAGTAATATCATTAATATAATTTAATATATGTATATATACAAATTATATTCATGATATTATATATAACAGGGGGATCCCCATACCTGCATACATACGAGTAGTACATATAAATATATGTATAATTATTATATTAAATAAACATATAATTATTTTTAACATATTGTACGGTGGTACGGAACCCTCTAAAAATAACCTTAATTATGGTCATGATTTTGAGATTATTTTACAATCCAAGATGATCAATATGATAAACTACTTGCCATATTTTGAATGAGTTTTGAAATCAAAAGATGTAATGTGTATTGAGCACGTTTAAATCGTTTTTGGTCTCGAAGCAGCTTTTTTATTACATCGTAAGGAGACCAATTGAAATAATGTAATACGCGAAAGGCTGCCTTGTATAATATAAATTATCATTCAATATCATTTCGAAAATGGTCAAGTTGTTCTGAACTTCGTCTCACTACCGCCTTTTATATCCAGTCAAAACATCTCTGAACATCAAGTAAGATTACTTAATTATTATGGATACATATTTCTTCCGTTTGGTGTCGAAACAATGGGCCCATGGGGTCGAGATGCCCGGGGATTCGTAAAGGACTTGTCCAGATGCCTCATTGACATCACCCGTGACCAAAGAGCTGGCGCTTACCTCGGCCAAGGTATCAGCCTAAGCCTTCAACAACGAGGTAATGTCGGTAGCTTTTTGTGAACATTACCGGCAGGTAGTGGATCTAGGTTCTGTCTTTTAATAATTGTTTAAGTATTCTTTATTATAGTAGTAGTTTATATAAAAATTAATCCCAATTTCCCTTGGTCACGGCATCACGCGTGAACGGCTGAACCGATTTCGCGAATTCTTTATTTGTTGTGGTTTTTTTATCGACAGGAGATGGTTCTTATGAAAAAAAAATAAAATAAATGAAAGTTGTTTTTAACGCATGCGAAGCCGCGGGGTACACTAATAGTTTATATAATTTTGATATTGTTATTAGGTACTAATTTTTAAGTTGTTTAAATAAATGCTACAATTATAATACACTCTTACTCATTACTTACACCCTGGTTTCCGTGACCAGGTGGAGCGAAAATATTCGCAAAGCGATGGGCAGTGACTACAAAGAATCTTGGAGATCGGGCTCAGTGGCGTGTCTTGGGAGAGGCCTATGTCCAGCTGTGGACTGATACCGGCAGATTATAATGATGATGTTTCTGTACCAGTGTGTTTCAACATAATAATTTTGTAACACCTAAACATATTGGCGCTAAGTGTTCATCTTTAATAGCGTTATTATGCTCTTTGCCAATAATCTCGAATGACCAGTTTGCAATAGTGGGTGTTAATTATATTTTATGACCTTTCAAAACTTTTATAGATCGTAACACATACTACTTTACACTCCCGTTCTATTGAACTATTGAACCAATCAGTATTGACTAAATAGTCAATGTACTAATTGGTTAATTATTTTGACGATCTAATATTGATCATTTAAATTAAATTTTTAATATGTACTCAAGCGTAACTGATTTATGTAAATTTAAGTCAATTTATGTTGCATGCATTTTTATTCATTATTATTGCGCAATTTATTCAACTTTTTTGGTAACATTATCAGTATGTTAATTTGTATCTATACTAATATTATAAAGAGGTAACGTGTATAAGTTTGTAGCTTTGTATGTTTGTAAGTATAGATGTTACTACTAAACTTCGAAAGTATTCGTCTGATTTCGAAAATTCTTTCTCCAATTTATAAAATAGCATTCCTAACCGGTCATAGTCTAACCAAAAGAGCTTTTTTGTGGAGACCTATTTATACCATCCTAGTTTACCATCTTCGACCACATTATTGCTTACCATCAGGCGAGATAGTGGTGAAACGCTGGCCATGAAAAATAAGACATAAAAATTACAAATAAGACAAAAAATAATCAGCGATTATGTATGTGAGTTTCCTAGAGTAGGGTTCCTTAATTACGAACAGTTTAAAGACAAAATCGAACTAGTTTTGGAGAAAAATGGCAACATGGATTTGCACAAACAAATGTTTACTGCAGCGCCCCCTGGTAAGTTGATACCGTAACACTTATTTAAGAACATGCACCAATCAAACACAAACCCATAACTGAAAACTGCATCAAAATCGTACTAATAGTTTTGGAGAAAAATGGCAATATGGATTTGCACACACAAACAAACAAACATCCTCTCACCCCAAACGCATATACATTCTCCGTTCCGTCGTGGGTAATAAAACCGCTAATCGGATTTGGTTGTTTAGAATCGAGATATTTTTGAATTAAAACATAGGTAACTTTTATTTTCAAAACCGCGGGTATAAACGCGGGGCACAACTACTCACGTAATAGTAATAATATAATATTCATCAAGGTGGCATAATATATCAATCAGCGTCATACATTCGCCGAGTTGGTTTCGTGAAAGGTATGTGTACATGCGAGTAGACAAAATAAAACGAAAACTACAATAGCTTATTACATTTTGAGTTACGAAACGACATCGCAACTGCTACTTATTGATGACGAGCAACCCGCCTCGGTTTCGCACGGGTAGAGCATTATTCCGTGAGTAAGTATGAACAATCGTCGTCATATTCCAACCAATTTAGAGAAAAACTTAACGAATTATACACCTAAACCTTCCTCATGACTCCACTCTATGGTGAAATCCGCATGAAAATCCTTTCTAGTGTTTGAGTTTATCGCAAACAGACGGACAGACAGACGCGGCGAGGAACATTGTTTTTTTTAATAATTATTATGTAGTGATTTGAATTTGGTAAGAATCATTTTGGTACAGAAGCTATCTAAGAATGTCAAGTTCGGAATCTCAACTTGACATTTGAATTTATTATTAAAATAAATAAAAAATAATTTTATTTTTATTTTTTAAATGAAATGCTATTTGTTGGTAAACGCGTTACTTGAAAGCAGCTTTTTTATATTTGAGAGGCTAGCGTTTCTCCACAATCTCGCCTGGTGTTAAGCGATGATACGGTCGAAGATGGTGAATACGCAAGGCCAAAAATGATCCGACTCTGAAGAGCTGTGCTGCTAAAACACCGTAAGGTTAATGCGGCAGATGAGGAGATATGGTGGTAAGTTACTTGTTAGTAGCCAGTCAGGCGGAACATCGATATAATGCTCCTACCACCTGAGGAAAAAGTTGGACCGATTAAACTAATTTTTATTATTCAAGACAATGTGTTTTTCACGGCTTCACTTACATTGAAAAGTTATACTTAAGTATATTGCAATTCGGGAATTTCACGCTCAAACATATTTTTTTATTTACCTCGATTATTCGACCAAGTTGTATTACTTATGTAGATCGTGGTCACGAGAAAACTAGAATTCATAGACTCAGATAGTTTATAACCTCATAGAATATGTTTTTATTGTTGACTTTATTACAGCCGGCACGGTAAGTACTCATACAAATTATGCTACACAATAAATGCATAGACATAGAAAATAATAAATGTATAGACCTCTATCGGCAATATTGTGAACTACGTAAGTAAATATCGCGTAAACGCTACAAACTTTCTAAATCAAGCAATGTCTCTACGGATGTTTGTTGTGCACTCGTTTGCCCATAGATGGCGCCTTTTGAATAGGCATTGTTAAGTTAGTTTAATTGTTATATTATTTTATTTTATGAATTATAATATATAATTAATAAAATTTTATCCTATCGTATCCTATAAGTAGGAATATAACTTACTGAGGAAGCACAAGATCTTGATGTCTAACGATACCAAATGTGCGCAAAGGGATGTGCCGTGCTACACATAATTCAGAAAATTCATGATTTCGTGTGGCACAACAACTGTTATAAATAGAAATCATCGGTTACAATTGGGCGAGCGTTTTGCTTCCTCTGGAGAAATACATAATCATCAAAAACCAATTTGGATTCAGAATTTGGTTGTTATTTGACTCGGTTTTTAACCGGCTTCAAAAAAAGGAGGAGGTTTCTCAATTCGACCGTATATTTTTTTATTTTTTATTTTTTTTTATTTTTTTTTTTTATGTTTGTTCGCGGATAATTTCGTCGTTTATGAACCGATTTCGATTATTCTTTTTTTGTTCGAAAGGAGATATCCCAAGTGTGGTACCATGGTAATTTTATCGAGGTATGATAAGTATCTCCAGAGATATTGAGATAAACATCTCAAAATTGGTACTGAAAATGAATATTTTTTTTATGTTTGTTCGCGGATAACTTCGTCGTTTATGAACCGATTTCGATTATTCTTTTTTTGTTCGAAAGGAGATATCCCAAGTGTGGTACCATGGTAATTTTATCGAGGTATGATAAGTATCTCCAGAGATATTGAGATAAACATCTCAAAATTGGTACTGAAAATGAATAGCGCGGCATTGAAGTCGGTTGTTTTTTAGTTTTTAAACGATATTATTTGCTATTCACAATGCTCCGATCATGAAAATCAGGGATTCTTATCAGAAAAGTTTCAAAATTCGAATCGAAATGAGAATAACTTTGCTGGTATCATAAACGAAATACAGCTGGTTAGTGGTTTATGTTATGGCTAATGGAATAAGAGGCAACTCTGTACGGTCAGGATATACCAGAATTAATTTTTTTCTGCCATTTCGATATACTTATTATATTTTGTTGAGCCATCTGAAATAAAACTGTATTTATATTTGTATGAGTAGAAGTCTTTCTGCTAGTCCGCCTAGGGCGGTACCACCACATTGCCAATTAATTTAGCCGTGAAATTGGTATTTTCCGTTTGAATGACAAAGTATGCAGTGAAATTAAGGGCATGTTTAAGTCTCGAGGTGCAGTGACTGCTGTATCTGTAATAGGTAGACGTCATCGCTTACCATCAGGCGAGCGTCTTGCTTGTCTTGTTACCTTATTATATCATTAAAAAATATATAAAGGTCAGCCTAGACCTAAATATTCGAAGGTATCAGAGCACGAAAAGACTGGTAACACGATTCTTCGTTCCTCTAGATAAAAATCTTATAATTTGCGAGGTATTTTAGCAAAATTGCAACAGTTTTCAGGCTTCCTGCCCCAATTGTGCCAAACAGTGGTTTTAATGAATTTTAGTCTCAGTATAATGTTACTTAAATGCAATTGAGAAGGTAGAATGCATTGCGTTTTTGTAAGGTTTAGGCAAGTGTTCTCAGGGTGTGTATAATTTTGTGCATTGTGTATTTGGGGCTTTGTCGAAAGATTCTTCGTTGTATTTTTTGCTTTGCTGCAATTGCACACATGTTTCAACCAACTTCCGAAAAGGAGGAGGTTCTCAATTCGTCTGTATGTTTTTTTTGGAATGTATATACGAATACACGGAATAATCTCGTAACAATATGAGATATTACCGTCAATTGAAAACCAATTATAATTGTTATTATTTTTATAGGTATAGTTCATCTCCAAGATGGTCCCATATACATTTTTTAAAGATTTTATGAGTATCTCTGGAGATATGATAATAAGCTTTCAGGCTTGCTACTGAAACTGACTTTTTAAACTATTTAAATTACTGAATATCGACAACCTTGGAATGGCATTATTTTTTTAATAAACCTGTAATGAAGTAGTCTTTTTACATAAAAGACAAAGTTGAAACCTGGTCGGAGCATATCCGAAGCAAATGCACGCGAACAAAAGCCGGTACGTTCACATTAAAAAGACATAGTATTTGTAAAGTGCGAATTTAATCCTTTATGGAATTTTTAAGCATCTTCCATAACACGCATTAAGGACGGATCTTTTGCACGCCAGAATTCGAATCCCAGCACTCCCAATCCAGTCTGTTATACTATTTATTTATTTATTACAAAAGAAAATACAATGATTCAAATTCATATTATCTAAAAACCTAAAAAGATTTGTCTTAGGCAATAGCATAGAATAAAGAAAATAATTGTTTATCTATGGCAATAGGTTCTCGATTAAAACTCGCCCTATACCTGCCCAAATTAAATTACTACCAAACAAAAAAATATCTTCACACATTTCTTCAGCGTTTTGCGCCTTACTTAATAATTCAGCACGTCAACAATGCTATTAATCTCAGTAAAACGCCCCGGAAAGGTCAGAAATTCATTGTACATTGTTAGCCAATCAAATTGTACTCAATGCATGTACTCGTATATCTATGAAAATCCGTGTGAGTTCACGACAATAACACAATCGTTCTTTGTTTAAGCGAAAATTAACAGACGAATACGTAAGTAGACATATGTAGACGAATATACAAGTGTATATACACCAGGTTCATGACTCTAAACGTAGTTTTAGAATTGGGAGAGTTAGAGAGGTTTGGTTTTAACAGCTTACGCACTATTTGCTCATTACCTAAGTATTGTTAAAAACTGCGCCCCGCGGTTTTACCGGCGTAGACATCGTTCCCTTGGGAATATTGGGCCAGTTTGCTTCAAAAAAGCTCGGTATTCTGGCCAAGGTGAGACAGTACTTCACACCGGGACAGCTGCTCAATTTGTATCAAGCACAAGTCCGATCGTGCATGGAGTACTGTTCTCACCTGTGGGATGGTTCAGCCAAATACCAGCTGTAGGTGGTGGAAGTAATTGAGAGGAGAGCTAGGAAACTTATCAATGACGACAAACTTGTAGATAAAAGGCTCCAGAGCCTAGAGCATTGCCGCTAAGTTGCAAATTTATCGGTTTTTTATAGGATACATTTCGGAGAGTGTGCCATACAATTGCACGAATTAATCCCACCATCCCCTTTCTTCTATCTAACAACCAGACGTACCGATGTGCGCCATCGCTTTATGGTGGACATTTCATCTACCCGCACAAAACTTTTTGCTTCATCATTTTATCAAACGTACTGCCAAGTAATAGAATTCCTTGCCGGTGTGTGTGTTTCTTCTATGTGTTATTCTAGGGTCTAGGTCTAGTCTCTACATACCAAAGTTTTAGCGTAAAGAAGTAACACACAAAACCTACCTAATCACAAACTTTTGCCTTTATAATATTAGTAAAATTAGCCAGGTGACAATCCGGGGTTATGAAGAGAAGGGTTAAGAGAGTCTTGAAGGGCTCGTAATAAAACGTGTCACTTGATCAAGTACCAATTAAAACAAGATGTCAACAATAATACAAAAACACATAAAAATGTCAATAAACGAGTTGATGTTCACCAGGTCAGTCGGTTACTCCACTTCACGTTGACCTTATGTTACATAATGCAACCGCCTTTACCCGGTTGCACAGCTGCCTGCGAATACTCGGGACTTGATTCTTTAACAAATAAATACAATAATTCATCATTTATTTTTGGGTATTGCGTGTGAAAATGACCACAAAGTCTAATTGTATCTTTTGCTATGTGTTATGCAGTACGTCAAATTTGGATTACTAACAGTGAATAATAATCATCGATTACTACCAGGCGAGATGGTGGCCATAGTCTAGCCATAGGCCATATGTAAAATAATATCGTTTAAAAACTAAAAAACAACCGACTTCAATGCCGCGCTATTCATTTTCAGTACCAATTTTGAGATGTTTATCTCAATATCTCTGGAGATACTTATCATACCTCGATAAAATTACCATGGTACCACACTTGGGATATCTCCTTTCGAACAAAAAAAGAATAATCGAAATCGGTTCATAAACGACGAAGTTATCCGCGAACAAACATAAAAAAAAAATATATACAATATACGGTCTATAAAATAATATACGGTCGAATTGAAACCTCCTCCTTTTTTTTGAAGTCGGTTAAAAATGTGTACAAGTGTACAAATAGCGTAATGTTAATTAATAAAACATGCTACTTACTGTATTCTCTTCAAATCTCCAGTGAAGCCTATAGAAAACCATCTAGAGTTTTGTAAATCTGAGGTCTCAATATACTCATAATATTGGTATTGTTTAGAAAATAACTTTTCTGTTTCCATAGCTCTAGTTTAGGAGTGCAATTTTACCGGATAAAGACTTATGGCCAAACCATTTGCAATGGTTTAGCTAAATCACTTTGATTTAATTTTGTCGCAAGTACTTTGTTTGCAAAATCTATAAGTTACTATCCTATTAGTTTTCCTGTCAAGCTCTATGATTATAATAATAAGCGGCCAGACGATCGGTTTCTCAGTGCTGACAATTTGAACGACCGCACATGAAATAGATGATATTCAGATCTAGGTTTACCTAGGTTTATCTAGGTCTTACTCAACGGTCTTTAGCAACATTTAGCTGTTTTGTTATTTAAATGCGATTTACCGGACAAGTCGAGTCCAGTAAAATTACTACATTTCAAACATTATCATATCGATGTGAAAGTAAATATTATGCAATCATTTGCATATTGATCTAGTTTTGAAATGGAACAAATAATAATAATCTTATTGGTTCATTGGGTTTTACTTAAATAGTTAAGTTACATCTGCCTGTATGGTTATTCAGAATCTAATTTTATTTTGGTGAAATAGTATTTAATTCGCAATAAGGTAACCATCTTGTTTTCTATGTATTGGCCAAGTTCAAAGTTTATATGTTCGCAGTACTCAGTCGTTTGCTTTCACGCGAATCAAACATTTTATTAGTTACTATCCAACAAGTACCGTAACTATAGCAGCGTGAAGGTCACCCATTGTCTCTTTAACCACACCTCGATGTTTATTTCCATCAATCATTTCCTAAATCAAACAACCAGGTATATTTTTAACATTTTATTTTCAGTTAATCATAGCTTTACATTCGACTTAACCTAAAATGGTAACCTTTTAATATCACTACGTACACGTACGTCCATACATACATGACATTATATACAAAGAAACGATCGCTTGCTGGTGTCCCGGCCATCGATCCGAGTGGCGAAATTCATTATCATAAATACTTCGATGAAACACTCGACGGTACTAAACTATACTACCCTATTTTAGTGGCTGTAGTAGCCTCCGTAGCTGTGTTGGTCAAAATGGCCGTGGTGGTCAAAATGGCCGTGGTGGTCGTGGTCGCTCACCAGAACCGGGACCTTCACGGGCACGGGGTAAGGCTTCTCAACGGCGACGGGGTAGGGCTTCTCGACGGCGACGGGGTAAGGCCTGTCGACGGGCACCTTGACGGGCACGGGGTAGGGCCTGTCCACTGCGTACGGGACGTGTTTGTATACGGGGTAGGGCTCGGGCACTGGCACCTTGACGGGCACAGCCACGGGCTTCTCAACATGGACGGGGTAAGGCCTGTCTACGGGGACGTGCACGGGGTAAGGCACGGGCTTCTCGACGGGGTAGGCCACTGGCACAGGCTTCTCAACGGGGTAAGGCGCGGGTACGTGCACGGGGTAAGGCCTGTCGACGGGAACCTTGACGGGGACACCGACGTGTTTCACGACGGGGTAGGGCTGGGGCACGGGCACTTTAACTTCCACGGGGTATGGCACGTGTTTCTCCACGGGGTAGGGCTGAGGGACGGGCACTTTCACGGGGTAGGGAATGTGCTTCTCAACGGGGTAGGGCTGGGGTACCAGAACCTTGACGGGGTAGGGCCTGTCAACGGGAACGTGGACGGGGTAAGGCACCTTCTTTTCAACAGGGTAGGGAGCGGGGACGTGTACGGGAACCTTGACGTATTCCTTGACGGCGTAAGGCACATGTTTGATGACCTCGTAGGGTTGTGGTACGGGGACCTTTACGGGGTACGGGACGTGTTTCTCGACGGGGTACGGGACGGGTCTGTCGACTGGCACAGCGACAGGGTATCCTTTAACCAGAGTGACGGTTCTGGTGACATCGGTGTGGTGGCCGAGGTTGAGGTTAGCGTATCCACCATAGCCGCCGTGGGCGAAGGCGCCGTCATCAATGACGTTGTAGGCGCCACCGATGCCATGTCCGCTGCCGATGTAACCAACGTCGAGCCCGTCTATACCGTACCCGTAGCCGAGGTTCAAGAGCCCTCTTTTGTCGAGCTTCTTGTCCAGCGGTTCCGCTTTTTTGTCTGTCGTCTTCTTCTCGCCGGCAGCCGCTGCGGCTACCAGCAGGAAAACTAAGCAGAGCTGTAACAAAACAAACAAATCTTTATTATCTCATATTACCGGAGTGTAATTTGTGGAACCTATAATTAGACTACACCATTTATGACTATGAGAGTTTAAGTAGTATAGCGAGGTGATTATGTGGAATGGATGAACCATATTTCACAATGTCAAGTTACAGCACACTTCTGATGTATCACCATTAATCAGTCATTAAATAATGAAACAGTTGAAGTGTGTAAAGTTATTTATTCAAAAAGTGCTCAGATGCGCGACGGAGTTCCGATAATCTATCAATATTTTCTTTTACATCATGAGTATATAACTTTACGTTGTTTTTAGCGGATCGGTTTTAAATCATGGAATCACACTTACTTATGATTAGTAATGACTTTCAATGATGACTTGATTTTTTCTTTTACTGTTGGAATTATTACTATATAAAACTAAGCAATCATGAAAAGCTGTACTAAAACATAGGTTTTTTACAGCCTTTGTCTTAAGTGGCCGTTTTATAATACCTATACTTTTCAATATCCGGCATTCCAATATGTACGAGTAGGTAATGCAAATGTAGTGTCACTCTGGTGGTTTAACTTATTACTTCTTTACATTCGGCATGCTAATTTTAACCAGTTAAGATACAAGTTACGCAACTAAAAACTTGGTTTTATTAATTTATGTACCTATTACTTAAGTTACATTGACTTCGGGGCTTTAAACAGAAAAAGAAAACATTCGACAAAAATCTGAGAGTCAAATATTGTTTTTAATAATTTGACTTAAAATTTTGAATCAAGAAGACGACCTTTGTCTTTCACATACTGATTAAATGAAAGAGAGTTTTTAATATTTTAATAATACTACTAAAACAATATTTATCCTTGCTTCAAAATTAATCATTGAAACCTTTTAAGACCAACAAGCAAATCGAATATACAAAGGCAGAGAATTTTAAGTTGATCAACTTGAAGAGCCAATTTTCCCGAACGCTCCAAAACAATATCGGGGTCGGAGTCAATTAAAACTTCAGACTAGTTTTCAATAGAGCCCGATGACAGAGATTGAAACCGAATCAACCCGAATACCAATTCGAGTAGAACCAGTTATCGATTAAAAGAATTTCGAATGAATATGCCTAAATCGAGTACATCAATTGCAACCGGTTAGACTTAGTGACCGTAACTATAGCACTAGATTACGTAAGCGATTACATATGTAGGATATTCGAAACCTGTTTTCAATAAGTTTACAACTTTAGGATTGCGTCTTCGTAAGGGTACGTTCTAGTCCTTACACTACTTCAACATTTTCTATGACTTCATGTTGGCTCACAGTACTAGATATTTTAGGTATCGTAGGCGTTTATTTATTTTTGGTTTCGGCAACATATCACATTATATGAAACATATTATTGTGTCTCCTTATAGTATTCCACCTAAGTGTGGATGGAATGCGTGCTGGAAGATATGTTTGTAAAAGGATTGGAGACAGAAATGACCATGAATATTAACCAGGTAGTCTTTGGTTCATGCTATCACTAGCTTTTCCCCGCGACTTCACCCGCGTTAATAAGTATCCTATAGCCTGCTCCACAATTCTGGCTATCCCTGTGCAAAATTTTAACTAAATCGGTCCTGCCGTTTGACCGTGAAGAAGTCCCGAACAAACATTAAACAAACTGACTCGCATTTATGATATTGGTGTTGATTAAAATCATCGCAACTGCTTATGACTTCCTTCCTTAACTTTTTTGTAGATAAACTTAAACATTACAAAATATTAACATCGTGACTCACAAAATTGTCGTTAACATCTAAATAACAATATGTATCACTTTTGCTGTGTGTACCTTTATTAGACTTATCAATTTATTATTTTGCGTACCTTACAAATCGGTATACACGTTGCATTGCAAACGATGATGACAGTTCATCATTTGTTGCGCAACTGTTGCACCGGTCCCATGGGTTAGTGTAATGTCGCTAGCTTGTTGCCGACGTGAGAAACTGGCGATTAGCTGTAATCGGCTACTTGTGATCTTGCGACATGTTCAGTTTCTATAGCCAATGGTGTGATTATCCATTGGAACTGACTTTAGATATTGCCTTAAAATAAATGAAATTGACGATATTTTGTCTATTCAAGTTATAAAGAAAGCTTATTTTTATCTTCTCAAGTCTAGTAAATAATATGACAATTTTGCACACAAAATTCTTGCAATTAACATTAAAATTTCCAAATAAAAAAGTTCAGAAATTGGCACTAATTGTGAACTTGACTAAAAAGGATTCTCAAAGTAAGAAAACAAATACAATTGCATTTCATAAAACATATTTGACTACCTTTTTGCCGATTGAATGTCAATCTGTAAGCAAATATTACGAGACATGCCAATGAACGTGAAAATTGACGGCTCAATGAAGAAGACCTAGTTAAAGCCTAATATTCTAAGAAAGTTACGCAAGGTCAAGATGCTTTCTGACCTTGGATAACTGACAATAACCTACTTTAGACATTTTAATTCATTTCGGATTCTTAATTTATTTATAGCGGCAATTTTTCGTAACACCTTGGGATTTGTCGTAACATTTATAAATATTTTGAGGGACCATGAAAGTATATCAATGTCTTTTTCTGAATATAGAATTTTATATGGCTACTTTTGAAATTGGCCGATGAAAATGTTCACTAACACATTAGATTTTCAAAGTTGATGAGTAAATTTTCTTTAAAAAGATAATTGATTTATTTTATAGATTTTGAATCTTTTGTTCATTTTGCTTGATTCTAATGAGCTAATAATGAACGTAGTTAATTGTAATGATGATGGGTAATTTGACGCGTCGAATTTCGCCATTGTTGCATTAGGATCGACTCTGTTGTTTACAACTTTTTGTATTTATACAAAAAGTTAAATTGGCTTTCATGTGCAGGGTTCGATTTGTTTCAAGGAAGTTTTCTTGCCTCTTGACTTTTTTTCCATTTTAATGGTATTTCAGATCTATCAGAGTTATGGGAAAAAAGTTTTCTTCCCAATGGCAATCGAAAATGTCCATCACAAAGCAGCTGTGATTGCGGGTTACAGGCGAGTGTGGCGCAACAGTCTCACAGTCGATCACGATTCTTTTGTTAAACATTTCCCATAGTTTTTATTCAAGTTTTCCATCTAAGTTGCCTAATCTTACACACGGATGTGATAATATAGACATTTTCTTTTTGTGCTGTTGATGTAATATCGTTGTTTATGAAGGATTTTGCTACTTATTAGTACATAATTTACATTGTATTTTAAATTCAGTAATAAAATTAATAGCAATAATTTTATGTGCACTGTTATTTGTTTTTGATTACGATTATATAAAGCTCTGATCAATTCTATATGGAAAAAACTACTAAAATAATCGATTTTGTATGATTGTGATTGTAGTCGTGTTTTACGTAATATAGGAGATACTTAATTATTTCAATGTTTGTTAAACAATTTCAATAATTTATATCGGTCTTAACAGATGTAATTTGATGTATAAAATTACGCAATTGACGATTGCGATGATCAATTTTACAATAATAAATATTGAAACAAGTTAAACAGTCTTAATTAACGCCTTTATCTTTAAATGTCATACGGTAGCTTAATGTTAAGTTACTGTAAGAGTGAATCACTCATAGCAATCGGTGTCAGAAGTGTAATTATGACGTGTTGTTATTTTAAATCTCATCACGATAGTCTTGTTTGCTAACGGCAAATGTCAGATCAATGATGCATCTGACGTGTGTATACTCGTGTGTTTCTTAAGTTATTCCCAACACGTGCTTTTGTTGGTATACGGTAAAACGTGTAACTTTACGCGTTGTATTATTATATAATTGGTGATTATTCTTCTCATGACTTCGACTGTTTGGTTTTTGTTGTTTCGCATGTTTATTTTTCTTTTCTTTCATTTTGTTAAGGAGTGTTGAGCTGATTTGTAATAATGACATAAGTATTGTCTAAGTAATGGATCCTTTTGCGTGTGACTTTTTTTGATGTGACGTATATCTTCCAAGGACTTTTAAAATGACTCTACATGAATAGTACCTACTGTTCTTGTTCTTCATAAATAATGTTCAAAGGAAATAAGATTACGTCATTTTTATTTGATAAAATATTATGTAGAAATATATTTAGGGTTCGTTCAACTGTTGTATTAACTGCATCGTTTTACGCAATCTGAGTTCTACACAAACCAGATCGTAAAGACAAAAGCTTTGTTCTACTAACGATGCTAATCAAAGTACCAATTGAGCGAGGTCGAATCGCCTTGGGATCGCTTATGGTGTGCTTTCGTAATGGCTACTTACCACAATGCTACCGAAGGGCCTCGGCCAATAATAACAATTTCAGACCTTGGACAACAATTAATCATATTGCAGTTAATTTATATTTGAATAAAATTAATAGGTAGTCTTTTATAAAGTTTCATCTATGACTTAAACATCTACGGCTTAAGATATCTTATGAAAAAATAATAAAGTGTCTTCACTTTTGAGAGGGATAATATGATCCTTAAATGTTAATAGACACATTTTTAGTATTATTCTAATAACAAATTAATTTAAAATTAAATTTCTTATAAGCCTAGTTGTAAGGCTAGATTATAATAGAATTGAGGCATTTCAAAGAAGACAAATCACTTTAACAAAAACGAAAACATTAGGCCAAAAAGCTCTAACAAACATTTAGGAATCTTAGTCAAGTTTCTTATGCAATTTTTGTCTTTAAATTTTACTAAATTGTTTCAAGTACATGTAAATATTAGGACACCTTTACCATAATGATCTGTATAATGGACGACCATCAGTTTAGGCGATGAATCTTTTCTGACGTAATTTGCGAAGTTAACTTGCTCACTATCCATCATTATTGCGTATGCCACCATTGCTTAGGTTATTACAACTATTTCTCACTTCGTTGGAATCAATAATAATATCTTTACAAGGTAAAGTAGGAAATCTGTTGATGTTGTTTCTATCATTGTGATTCGTAAAGTGTTATGTATATATAGGAACAAAATGTTTATGGAACTACATATTTTGTTTTATTTCTTATTTCTTTCTCGTTGCTTCTTTCTGTGAGTGGATTGTGTATCATAGATTCATAACCTTTTCTTTTTATTATTTTGGTTCTCAGTTTTTTAACTATCAACACAATATCTTTGTTAGAATCATTTCCAACTTAGCCATTACTTCTCTTTTTTTTTAAGTATGTATATTTACTTTGTTTTTATGTTTTTTTTAACTTAGTAATACTACTATTCAGGCGTTTTCAGCCATATTCGTTAATAGTGGTTCAAAAAGAGAAAACATTGTCATTTATCGTAGAGTAGACTCCTTATCCAATCAAAATTTAATTCCAGTATTACGAAATAACAAGAATGTTATCGGTAACCGGGTCCGAGGCGTGACGAATGTAGATTTCCTGGATCCCTTCCTAGTTCTAGACTTGTTGGGCACAGAACTAGCCTTTGTGACGCAACACCGATGAGTATGGGGTTAGTTTTCACTGCGTTATAAGGTAATAGTTTTGTTAATCGTCGCTTAGAGGCGCATTACTGGCTTAATGGGTAGTTATGGTTTAAACTTGTGGTTATATTTGTGAAAATGTCTTTCTAGTTGTATGGTTTATTTTCTGTTAAGCATCTGAATTTTCAAATAAATGGTTTTCTTTAGCTTTCTTAACTTCACGGAACTTTTGAAGGTGGTTTATATAATGCCTGTGATGTTTTTCTTGGAATCTCTTCTTTCAAAGTCATTCATTTTAATAATTGTGTAAATTGGCGTAGTTAGTATTTTCGGTTTAATTCAGATATTTAATATATTTCTAGTTACTTGCGTATCTATCAAATTATTATTATCATAGATTATCCTTAAATTTTTTGATCACTAATTTAGTAAACATTTTCAAGACAATATTAATATAACAATTTCCTTACAAACATTTTTATTTAACCACACTTTTCAAACTTATGCATAATATGGTAAATACAATAAAACCGTTCCGCATCCCCTAACATAAACGAATTCACTCGTAATTTGAAAACAGACGCAAATCCGTGAAGGGTTGACTTCAAAAAAAGTGTATCATGTGAACACCACATAATATAGAACACTCGAGAAAACACTAAGTCCGCGACACACGATCCACTTTTTTGAAGTCAGCACTTCACATCACTGCACTGTTATTCACTTGTTTTGAGCCACTTCACTCACCGTTGTTTTCATAATGCCTCTTCAACGGTGTTTGGCGGGAATCGAACTAGATGCAGGCTCTGCCGAGTTGTGAGTTTTTATAGGTGGTTATTTAGTGATACTTTCGCCACTGCCCCCCTTGTTACTGGAATAGGCCGCTGGTTCAGTGTGTGCGAGTCCTTGTGTATTCGGCCGTCCATTGGCGGGAGACAGACGCGCCGCGCGGTTCTTTATTAAAATTCGAATCTTGATTTTTCTTTAAATCTTATTTTTCTTCTGTTTTATAAAATCTTTAGGAGTTTCCAATGCGAGTTACAAACGGCCAGTGCAGTTTGATTTTTTATTGCCTTTGCGTTTGATTAATTAATTATAATTATGAGTATTAGCTTATTTTAATTAAAGATTTATTGCTATTGCTCATACATAACATAAACAAAGTCAATACATTTGATCTACTTTTAACGATTGCAGTGTCAATTTGATATTTAAATTCATGATTTATTGCTCTTCTACCAATGCATCATTTAAATTTGCTCTAAATCTTTCAACTTCTTACGAAAAGTAAATATTATAAGAAGTTAGTATTTGTGTATATCGATAGATCGAAATATATATTTATGTTTTGCGTTACTTACATAATAATTTTGTCATATAGCAAGATTGCATATTTCAACCCAGTGAACTCATTAATTATTCATCACACTTGACACAAAATGTCACTTTATGTCATAATATAACAATAACAACCTCATCGTGATTAGCGAAGTTTTAACGAATACTTATTGTAGCATATATTTTGCCAATATTTATTTTTAACCGACTTCAAAAAAAGGAGGACGTTACTCAATTCGACCGTATATATATATATATTTTTTTATTTTTTTTTATGTTTGTTCGCGGATAACTTCGTCGTTTATGAACCGATTTCGATTATTCTTTTTTTGTTCGAAAGGAGATATCCCAAGTGTGGTACCATGGTAATTTTATCGAGGTATGATAAGTATCTCCAGAGATATTGAGATAAACATCTCAAAATTGGTACTGAAAATGAATAGCGCGGCATTGAAGTCGGTTGTTTTTTAGTTTTTAAACGATATTATAACGCAAAAGGTTTAAATTAAATGTATTTTATAGGTTTTAGACATAAACCAACGTCATATTTTTACTAGTACATAATAATAATAATCACATACTAATCAATTATCGCAATGCATTGACTTTTCTAGTCTTTATGACTCTATGTTATTTATGGTCATATTTTTTGCCTTTACATTAAAAACCCCATGATTTGGCGGTATGGCCGTATAGGGCTTTTCTTAGGCGCAAAAAATTACATTGTCAGCAAAAAGCTCTCTATGAGGAGAAAACGCGATCTGCGCAAATATATTGTAGGACCAAATTTTGGGACTGCTCCAGTTATTAGCACCTTTTTTTTAATTAGCACCTGAATTTAAATAAAAACTGTAAGTTAATGTATATGACTTTTATATTTTTAAGTTCTACGATATACGATAAATTATTAACTGCGTATTTTGTTATACTTGGGAATTCAAAAATCATGCATAACTTACACTTTTAATTTATAACTCAGGTACTAATAATAACTGCACTATTGTAAAATTTTGTTTTTTTTTTACACTTATATTTAAAAATAAAACTTGTATTTATTTAAAAAAAAGTAAACAATAATTACCAGGTGACAATTACCCTTTTTAGATTTCTTTTACTTGCCTTTATAAATAATAAAGTGTACCCGTTCCGTTGAAACAATTAGATAGGTTTCATAAAAAAAAAACTTATATCTTTTAATAATCAAACAATAAAAACAAATGCAAATGTACATCATATTAACCGTCAATTTTGATGAACTTACTTTTTATAAAAAACATTCCGTCCCGTTCCGTCAAAACATGCAGATAGGTTTCATTCCAAAAGAAAAAAAAACGTATAACTTTAAAAAAACGAACACAAAAACAAATGCAATCGTACAATACATTCTTCAATTATACTTCGATTGTTTGGTGCTTAATAAGATAATTAATAATAGCTAAACCGTTTCATTTATGTGTGAATAGATGATTTTATCTAACTATCTGTTTACTGCTTCCCTTGTTTCAAGTCTGTTATTATTTTAACCCAGCGAAGCATTGCTAACTGTCTGTTTACTCGCTTTACAATTCTATTACATTGCATTTAAATATTAATGTAAATAGTAACTTACGTGAACTTAGAGATTATTTTATGCAAATATGGTTATACCACCAGCCTTCTGAATGTCGCAATTTGCAGTGTTTGTCCTATCCGGAATAGATTTTCTCTAAATGTTTCGAGTAAATAAGTTAATCGTTGGTTAGTGTATCTATTAAATAACTGCACCAAAGTATTTGTCAAAATGTGAGGAGTGTTATAGAAGAATAATTTAAGATCGTTTAAAAAAACTACAAGAAGCGACTTCAATTGCAACACCAGTAATTGTCAGTTACCAAGTTTGAGGTGTTTATCATCATATCTCTGGAGTACTTAACAAATGTCGATAAAATTTAAGTGGAATCTCTTAAAAATTATATCCTTTGCGACACACAAATAATTTTCTAAAAAAGGGCCAGTCGTCTTGAGATAATCGGGGAACATAAGTACATAAAAAATAAAACATTTCAACGAATTGAGAACCTCCTCCCTTTATGAAGTCAGTTAATTAAAGTAGTCGTACGTCTGACTAGTTCATTAACAAACGAGTAGCTTACCATAATCATCATCATCATCTTCCTACACTTATCCCACTTAAGTGAGGTCGGTGCAACATGTCATTCTCTTCCAGTTGGTTCCATCCGCAGTCATTTTCGCATCCACTCCTTTTACATCCATATCTTCTAGCACACAGCCTATTTACACTTTTTCGGGCTTCCTCTTCCTCTATAGCTGAGTAGCTTCCTAATAATGTTTAACCGACTTCACAAAAAAGGAGGAGGTTCTCAATTCGTCGGAATCTTTTTAATACATAAACTTTACTTGGTTTAAAACAGAAATAACATTTTAGGGTAAATTGTACCATGGATTAGGTTATGGGATACTTTTACGGGCGAAGCCGCGGGGCAAAAATAGTAATTGAGGGTTGCATTAGGATTACTTCCCAACAAAAAATCTGTAGATAATCCATAACCTAACACGGCAATTCCAACCCAAATTAATTTGGGATGCAAGGAAAAATAAATAAGAAAAATATCTACTAAACTAAAACAACAGTAGTAAGTAAAGTTTAACTTCGTTTTAATCATTCAGGAAACAAGTTTTTTGCGAGACTGTAACATTGAAAAGGTTTTTCGAGTCCTTGCACGTGCACGATAATATCGATACCAATGCGGAAATAATCGATTTTAATATCGATACGAAAAATTGTATCAATGGTTTGTATTTTGAGATTCGATTTGAGGGCTAAGGTTATAATAGCAAATATTAAAAACTATCAAGGGTAGACTCTGTATCCATTTTGTGAGAATTCAAAGTATTCGTTAAGAATTAATTAGCTAACTCCTGTCGCGGCTTCGCCCGCAAAATAAGTGGTATGCTATAACCACACATATTTATTCCACAGCATATTATATCAATGTTCCGCCTGACTGGCTACTATAAAATAACTTACCACCAGCAAGGAGAAAATCTACCGCCATAACCTTACGGTGTTCAGGCAGCACACAACCCTTGAGAGTCAGAGTAGTCTACGTAGAGTAGTCTAGAGTAGTGGTCGAAATTGGTGAACTCGCTAGGTGTTTACCAATTTCGACCGCATCATCACTTACTACCAGACGAAATAGTGGTCAAAAACTAGCCTATAAGACATAAAAAAAAGTGGCAGGATGTAACTAGTTTCAATAAGATCCATTGCCTTAAGGTACGGCCACACCGTGGCGTCCTGTGATCTGCGGGCCCGACGTGAGTATTTTTCAATTGTCTTCTGATCGCGTTTGGTGTGAACCAGTCGGTACAAATTCTACTGCGCTATCTGATCGCCGCCTAGATCGCGCTCGCAGGACGCTGCGGTGTGTCCGTACCTTTAATGGTATCGATGATAAATGTAACCTCTCTGCTAATACATGATGACTATCATAAAATAGTATTCAAATACCTTCATACAATATTTGACCTAGTGAGACAAAGTCAAAGTAGGCAATTGCGTACTTAACGATAAATTACAGGAAATTACCATGTGTAATAATATCTCGATATTGAAACCAGTTTTGACGGAAATTGGTATATTATTTCTTAGTCTGAGTGGATTGTAATAATTTAAATACCTATCTACTAAGATATTGGCGAGCATACCAACATCTTACTTATCTTCTTATCTTACTTAGTAACTATTTACTTATCCTAATAATGAATGTCAGAGTTTGCATGTTGAAGTGAAACACGCAAAAACGGGGTAATGCATTTAAACATAATTTAAGGTCGTTTACAAAACGAAAAACCGACTTCACATGCCGCGATAGTGAAAATATTATAGTCGTAATGATGTCATCAAGGTAACAAATTTGTTTATATAGTTTATCTCCATATCTCCGGAGATAAACGTCATATCTCAATAAAATTTGAATGGAACCATACGGAAGAAATAATCTCTCAAAAAAAATAATTTCAAATCCGTCAAGATTTGACGGAGTTGACAAACTGTGGTAACAAACATAAACAAACAAAAAAAATACAGTTGAATTGAGAACCTCCTCCTTTTTTGTGAAGCCGGTTAAAAATACGTCCAATATGTAACAGATTTCATTTTGGAGTATATACCATGCTCTAGCATTATTTTTACATTCTGAACTCTCTGACTATGGTCAGACAAAATTTTACATCACATTACGATACCAAACGTCACCCGATCTTTGTAACATTACATTCGGTCAGATCTCATAATCTAGGGTATCGGCTTAATACATAATAGAGTTGTTACTTGTACATAAACAAGCACATAAATAGGTTAACAATAGCATATGTAGATCTAATCTGAACTATTCGAAAGGTACCCGATGAAGCGTGCTGTAAAACGATCGCGTTTTAGACCTAGAGCTGGCATCCGATATTGTTACACTCTATTTGTACAGTAATGTACAATACATGTACAGTAAATTACACGCAAACTTTCGGTATGCAGGTTAAAGAGTATGGTAGTGTTTTCTTTTTCAAACTGCTGAACGCATTTTTAAAAGAGTTTTATTAGTAAATATTGTTAGCATATATCTGTAAATAACATTGTAGGAAAAGCTGATTGTTGCATTAATCCCACATAAATGAAGTGCCAATTGAACCCTACCTCATCAGCAAAGAAATTTTAAAGAGGAGATTTTATTTTTACATTTACGCCCTAACTAATTAATATCATAAGTGTAAAACCACATTTTTATTGTACGCCAATACAAATTATAGCAGCATTAAACTCTTATAATTACGATCGTTTAAAAACTAAAACAACCGATCATATAACCTCCTCATCAGATCTCGATGGAATTACAATGGGACCACTTCAGAAACGTACCCCTACCGATTACAAAAATAATTATTCGAATCGGTTCAGAATTGACGGAGTAATCGCGTAACATACACACAAAAAAAGAAAAGAAAAAAAACATACAGACGAATTGAGAACCTCCTTCTTTTTGGAAGTCGGTTGAAAATACAATACAATGGGCGGACTCTCTTCCATTTGACCGGTAGATGGAGAAAAGTATAAAATTATTCAGCAATAAAAATTCTGATAAATTTTAAACTGGTTATTAAATTACAACTTACAATTAAAAATTACTAGAATACGAGTATACAGGTATAAAGTGTAAACAAGGAATTATAATTCAAATAACGAAAAACTCAACAGAGGTCAAGCGCCTTGCGACACATAAATAAAAGTCTCAAGTAATGAAAGTCTAAAATGACGTAGACGCCGGATTATCATAATTTTCAAATCTAATTACATAAAGAAATCTCAAAGGCCGACTCGGCCAAGGTCTAAGCTTACTGCGCCGTTGAAAGTTAACAAGTATATCGGAGTAATCGGTCTCTATCTCTCGGACTATTAAGACAACCGGTTCCGGTTGGTGCGACCTTGAACTCGTACAGTTTCCCTAAAGCTGTTGCAAAGTAACTGATACTTAGTAAAAATACATTCTAATTTTGTTCAGTGCTTAAATAGGAGCAGAAAATAGATATTTATTTCCGTGTATGATATTTTTACCTAACAATAGGAGGGTTAGCTCACCGGATTAGCAAACTGAAGTGGCAGTAGGCCGGACATATCAGCCAAAAAACCTCAACCGTTTAGGGTTTACGAGCTCTTGATTGAAGACCGCGTATCGGCAAGCGTAGCGTAGGATGCCCTCAGACTAGGTGGAGCAATGAACTCCTCAAGATGGCTGGCAAGAGCTGGATGAGAGTTGCGAGCATCGTGCTCAGTGGCGTGCAGTTGAAAAGGCCTATGTCTCTAGCAGTGGACTAACATAGGCTGATGATGATGATGATGATGATGATAGGAGGGTCGTGATTTTGACTGGTAGGTACGTTCATCTGTTCTATATTTTTCATAATATTATATGAGGTATTGTTGAAAACGTCTCGTTGCTCGCGATTTTAGGTGCATGCACCCAATAATTGGATATAATTTCTTAAATTTGAGCGTCACTTTTTAGTAGTTGGGTTTCATATTTTAAACTTACTTTTTATAGTTTTTAAAAGCTTAATTTAACTTGCAATGTATTTTATTTATGTATGAAGCTGATATCAGTCCACTGTTGGACATAGGCCTCTCCCAAGAGATATTCCACTGAGCCCGATCTTCGGTTTTTCTTTTCCAGTCACTGCCCACCGTTTTGCGTATGTCGTCTGGTCACAGGACGTGCTACGCTCCGTTTGTCTCCACTCTAGGACAAGCTTGCCCCAACGGTTATTAGTCCTGCGGCAGATATGAACAGACCACTGCCAGTTTAGTTTGCTAATCTGTTGAGCTATATCGATCACTTTAAATAGCTGGTAAATTACTCCGTTCCGAATTCGATCCCGCAGAGAAACACCGAGCATAGCTCCTTTGCAAAGATAGGTTACTGTAGAAATATTGTTAAATCAGCCAATAGTGTAAGCTAGAACATATGAACCTATGAACCTTTTTGTGAAAGAAATAAATGATTTTTTATTATTATTTATTATAGCTCTCTCCATAGCTCGATTAGCGACTTTAAATTGGTGGAACGGAATAGTTTAAATAATAGATAAAGAATTACATTTTATAGCCAAATAGGTAAGCCCCGCGGCTTTGCCCGCGTTTAATCCTGGTCATAAACCTTTCTCTTCAATCACTCTATCACTCAATATATTGCTGAAAACTGCACTAAAATCCGTTGCGCAGTTTAAAAGATCTAACCGTACAGACAGCGGGAGCAACTTTATTCTATACTATCTATATGTAAAGATGATATTTCCTTATTTACAAAAAGGTTAGCGCTTCTTTATCTAGAAGTCTAGACCACATTGTAAACTACCTTCGTGTTTTACGAACATTAATACATAACTGGTAATGTCAAGTTCACCAACCTACTTGAAATTTAGATCAATAGCTTTGTTTTATTGTTATTTAATACGAAACACCTATTATAAAATTATTTACGATGGAGCGAAATGGTATGAGATCTTTACACGTGTTCTTTCCTAAAATTTAAGCCTGCGAAAAAAATCTTAGGGTTAAGTACAAAATATGTATTGATGGAAATAGTGGAATATATTTCAAGAAAAATCAATACTTTTCTTCTGTTTGTTTTTCGGACATTTATCAATGAATAATTTAAGATCGTATACAAAACAAAAAAAAACCGACTTCACATGCCGCGATAGTCAAAGTAGCCAGTAGTTATAAGCAAGTCATCAAAGTCACAGAACACGGACCAAAGTATATAAATTTGCTTACATTGTTTGTCTCCATATCCAATTTAAATGGAACCATACCAGGCATAATCTCTCAAACAAAAAAGATTTTTTCAAATCGGTTAAGATTTTACGGAGTTCTGAGGTAACAAACATTAAAAAAAACAGTCGAATTGAGAACCTCCTCCATTTTTGTGAAGTCGGTTAAAAATTAAATGTTGTGTATACCACTGTTTTTAACCGACACAAAAAGAGGGGCGCTATAAGTTGGATGTGTGTACCTGTGTATCTATGATAACGATAAGTGACTCTGTCTGTGGCATCGTAGCGCCCGAACGGATGAACAGATTTTGATGAAGTTTTCTGTGTTTATGTTTATGTTTATAGATCTTTATTCTCATTAAGACAAAGTCACTTACATGAGAACACAATTATAAATAGAAATGACTATATCACCGTAGGCTTAACAAACAAATTACAGTTAGTTTTTTAAAACAATAAGTTTTGTACGACAATGGTGCTAACTCCAATGTACGATAACTAACCGATAATAGTTCTAACTCTAACGAAGGGAAAGAGGCCGCATTATTATATAAGCCGTGAAATTTTAGTTTAGTTTAGAAGCTGCCCATCAGAAATCGGCACCACTGTCTGAGCTACTACTCACTTAACGTATTCTGTATTTAAAATTTACTTTTAATATATTTAGCTAGCTGTAGTTTGAATAAGTTAAGTGAGTTTACATTTTTTATGTGTGAGGGTATTTTGTTATATAGTTGAGATCCTTCAAATGTTATCATTTTTTTACCATAGTTAGTTCTACATTTAGGTAATACTAAGAGACTAGCTCTGCGATTTTGGACGTTTCGTTTAGTAATTTCTTTTAGCTTTGTGAATTTAATATTAGTGTGAATATTTCTATTAAGTGATTTACGAATGAACATACATACGCTGTAGATATATAGTTGCCGAATTGTCAGAATATTTGTTTCTGAGTAATTTTTTTTAGTAGATATATTATATAATAGATATAATAGTTAGTTTAGATACATACGTCAAACTAATAACACCTCTTTATTGTGTCGGGGGTTAAAACTGCTTATAAAAGTATCGTATCATTTTAAATGATAATTTCTAACCATGGTAGAACGTCATTCTTTATCAATTAGGTAAATACAACCTTTGAGTAAACAAAACAACTTAAGAGTAGATTTTATTAATAACTTAAAGTTAGCTTATTATGAATGCATATTATTTTATTACTTATTACGTGCATTTATTGTACAAGGTCAATGGCCTTAAAAATAACTTGAACTTGAATAAGTAGAACCTTTCTAAAGTAGCATATTGTGGTTTTGTACATTTATACACTTTAATGTTGATTTTAAACCGACTTAAAAATAATATCGTTTAAAAACTAAAAAACAACCGACTTCAATGCCGCGCTATACATTTTCAGTACCAATTTTGAGATGTTTATCTCAATATCTCTGGAGATACTTATTATACCTCGATAAAATTACCATGGGACCACACTTGGGATATCTCCTTTCGAACAAAAAAAGAATAATCGAAATCGGTTCATAAACGACGAAGTTATCCGCGAACAAACATAAAAAAAAAAAAAAAAAAAAAAAAAAAAAATATACGGTCGAATTGAGAAACCTCCTCCTTTTTTTGAAGTCGGTTAAAAAGAAGGTTCTTAATTCGTCTGTATGTGTTTTTTTGTACGTATGTATGTTACGCGATTACTCCGTCAATTGTGAACCGAATCGAATGATAATTTTTTTAATCGGTAGGGTACGTTTTCAAATTGATCCCATTGTAGTTTCATCGAAATCTGATAAATATCTCCAGAGATATGACGATCAACGTCTCAAACTTGCTACTGAAATTGACTCGCGGGGCATTGAAGTCGGTTGTTTTAGTTTTTAAACCTTAATTATTAGAGTTTCAGATATGAAACTATAATTCGAAACTGTTTTAGTAAATATTACTTAGATATATTTCTCGAGGTAGTGTATGAAATGAATTTCTTCCTACCTCAGCTCTGGTTTGATTTTTTGTATTTGAAAATGTTACTGAGAGCCCCGTTAGCGTAAGAAATAGATGGCTATACTTCTAAGCGAGAGGTGGCCGGTTCAAACCTAACACGGGTATTCGTCCATTCATATTATATTAAAAGCTATGTATTGTTTTAACACTATCAATTTCTCACCTGTTGGTAAGTGGTGATGCGGTCGTGGATCTTAGCACGCTAGGCTTAGAATAGAAACTATTATAATCTCAATAGAGGGTTACTCTATTAGATACTTTGTATAAGATCGTTTAAAAAACTAAAAACAACCGACTACAATGCCGCGCTATTAATTTTCAGTACCAATTTTGAGGTGTTAATCTCCATATCTCTGGAGATACTCATCAGACCTCGATAAAATTACCATGGTACTACACTTGGGATAGCTCCTTTCTAACGAAAAAAGAATAATCAAAATCGGTTCAAAAACGACGAAGTTATCCGCGAACAAACATTTAAAAAAAAAAACATATATACGGTCGAATTGAGAAACCTCCTCCTTTTTTGAAGTCGGTTAATAATAGAGCATGTTTTTAAGTACACACAGTCACTTGACAACTATTTCAGCAGCTGTTAATTGACGATGCGGTCCAAGGTGAATAGTGAATAGTTCTTTAGGAACGAAAAATAAACTGGCCAAGTGCAAGTCAGACTCGCACTCGTAGGGTTCCGTAACACCGTTAAATATTCCATAACTATGATTTTTCGCAACTACAAAATTAACTTTGTTTTTCATAGTGTTTGTATGAAAAACAAAGTTATCTTTGCGGTCGCCATCTCTCTAAAACTGCTAACTGTATCTCGTTCAAACCAATTTTCGTTGTTAGTTTTTATTGAGATCTACAGCATATATTTTTTTTAGATTTTTCACTCCCATACTTTAAAAGTTAGAGGGGGGGACACACACTTTTTACCACTTTAGACGCGCCTATCTTTCAAATGATTGACTTTGAGAAAAAATGATTTTAGGAACCTCAACGTCATTTTTAAAGGACTATCCATAGACACCTCGCACGTATAGGTTTGAAGAAAAAAAAAAAATTGTTTCAGTTCTATGTATGGGATGCCCCCCTTAAACTATTATATTTTTTATTTTTATATAAAAATTGGAAAGCGGTTTACAGAATACATCTACCTACAAAGTTTCAATTCTGTAGTCCTAACAGTTTCGGAATAAAATGGCTGTGACATACGGACGGACAGACAGACAGACTGACAGACATGACGAATCTATAAGGGTTCCGTTTTTTGCCATTCGGCTACGGAACCCTAAAAACGGTACTGTATACATTATTGAATCTTAATCCTAATAACGCAATTATCCAAATTTATGTTCAAAGCGTTTTATACTTGGAACTACTTTAAAATATTAGTATAATAAAGTATAAGTATAAAATTCTTCGCTTCGATGACTTTAACTATGATTGCAAAATATTTGGGCCTCCGTATAAACAATGTCGTAATACTATAAATTGATATTTTTCAAAATGTAAATTATTCCGACATTGATTGACCTTAGAAAATTTAGGTGAATGCCACAAATGTTTACATACTTTTGTTTGCCCTTATATTTAACCATCGAAACAAAAAGAGGAGGGTTATAAGTTTGCCATGTGCATCTGTGTATGTGTGTTTATGAGTTGTGTGTGTCTGTCTGTAGCATCATAACTCCCAAACCGATTACGATAGGGTAAGAATATATTTTGGGTAAGCGCGCTACGTCATTGACCGCATCATCAATGAAAATCAGGTGACCCAAGACAATGTGAAGTAAAGGTTACTTATTTTGGCATAAAGAACCTAACCTAATCAATGATGTAAAATCGAAAACATAGTATTTGCTCTCAGACGAGCGTTTCCGATGCTGTTACCACAAATCATAAGAGCTATATGCTACATAATAATGTAACAGAGACTTCTTGTGATGCTATAGCATCATGCTACAAGGAAGTAAAACTGGAAACGATCCAGTGTCGATGAATAACAGTAACTCTTGATGCGTTACGGCGCGCCCCCGGCGATCAAATTATCTTCGCCCTTTATACATTGAAAGGGTAAATAAATATAACCTGAAGTTGTTACAACCTGTTTGATCAGTTAGTTTGTAATAACACTATCTATTTACAAGTGTGAAAGTACCAATTATACTATATATATATTTTATTGGTAAATTATTTTTTTCATTTTACTTAATAGGAAAACCTCCGTCTTTTTTCTTTGTTTCAATAAGTCCTCTCCATTCAACGGTTGTCTGGCAGAAAATATCGCTTTCAGCGATTAGGCCGCCCATTGTTACACTAATAAAATGAATGCCTTGTATTTTAGATTTATAGTTTTTTTTTAGTTTCTTTATGGCTCCACACGATTAGTGTATTTAGCCAGTGTCAAGTATTGAAATTTTTCAAGTTTTTATGAATTTTCGTCGTAGAGATGGGTCAAAGTCACATTTCAAGTCAGTTGTCAAGTAAAAGTCTAGTCTAAGTCATACCTTCAGTAAAGATGTGGTGTTTACTAAAGATTTTCAGTGGAATTTTAGTGAGAACGCAAGTAGCATGTTTTTCAACATTGTGCTGTTTCCCTACACTCGCACACATTCACCGGCACTTAATGGTTAATAATCCACATTTATTACACATTAACTCGCGGAAGAACGCAAGTTTTAGGAAAAATACAATGAGACCACACACACTTTTCCACGTTCCCGCCAAAACTCAGATTTATAGTTATCGTGAGTTTGAATCATGATTATAAAATACCGACTATTTTACTCACTACTGTTTGTTGTCGACTGTCTCGACCTAGGTTTCATGCATGGTCGTCGCGACCTCGCTGCGTAAACTCCCGAGGATGTGCATCGGGCATGCATGAAACCTAGGTCGAGACAGACGACAACAATTATTAGTCAGTATAATAGTCGGTAATTTATAATCAATGCCTTGTATGTTATTTTTAACCGACTTCAAAAAAAGGAGGAGGTTTCTCAATTCGACCGTATATATATATTTTTTTTTTTTTATGTTTGTTCGCGGATAACTTCGTCGTTTATGAACCGATTTTGATTATTCTTTTTTTGTTCGAAAGGAGATATCCCAAATGTGGTACCATGGTAATTTTATCGAGGTATGATAAGTATCTCCAGAGATATTGTGATAAACATCTCAAAATTGGTACTGAAAATGAATAGCGCGGCATTGAAGTCGGTTGTTTTTTAGTTTTTAAACGATATTATTAAGTTATGAGGTGTGACAATAAAGAATTTTCTATCTATCTAACTATTTCCAAATATTACTGGGTAGCCAAATAAATAAAGTGTACATACCCGTGGTCATAAGGCTTACTTCTATCCTATGTTTGATTTTGCAAAAAGAAGTAGGTTCTCAAATTCATCTGTATGTTTTTTTTTTGTCAGTTACGCGATCACTCCACCAATTGTGACTGATTTGAACGATTCTTTTTATTAGCTTTTTATTAGCTTCACCTGTATGTGTGTATGTTTGTAACCGACTTCTTTGGGCGCGATTTTGACCCACTTTAAACGGCCAGATTTCGTTCAAACTTTGTAGATTTATCGAGGACCGATGACAATACACTAATTTGATAAAAAAATATTCCATTTTTCAACTAAAAAGTAGAAAATAAATAATAGTTTAAAAACTAAAAAACACGCTTTTTATAGAAAATCGAACTAAAAAATAGAAAATAAATTTAAATAAATTTAAATTAATAATAGTGTGGACAAAAAAAAATAATATGTTTTTTGATTCACACTATTATTAATTTATATTTATTGAATTTTTTAACACTATTCCTAATTTAAATTTATTTTCTATTTTTTAGTTCGGTTTTCTATAAAAAGCGTGTTTTTACCCGACTGCGCGACGTAAAGGAGAGGTAATGTGTTTATTTCGTTTTTTTAAACTATTACTTATTTTTACTGATAGGTACATCGCCGCGGTGTTCTCATGTTATTTTATCGAGATGTGATGAGTATCTCAAAAGATATGGAGATAAACACATCAAACTTAGTACTGAAAATTACGAGCGCGGCATTTGTAGTAGAGTTTTTCGTTTTGTGAACAATCTTTAATTGGTGCAATACACTGCTGACTATTAAGATCCACTTGTTTCCTCCATCTTTGAATATCACTTTATAACTACAACAGTATCAATCACTACATATTTATTATAAAACAAAGCCCCGCCGCGTATGTCTGTCTGTTAAACTCAAAATCTCTTAAACAGATTTGCATGCGGTTTTCACCAATAGACAGAGTGATTCATGAGAAAGTTTTGTATGAAAAATTCGTTAGGGCTATGTGTAAATTAGTTAAAATATAGTAAATTTATATATATATATATATAAATATATATATATAATATATATTTATATTTATTTATATATATTTATAGTAAATTTTAAGCTTTCGCAATTTAGACTCAATTATATTGTAATACGGGACTTATCGCGCTAAAAACATAATTTTATTTACCTCGATGTTTCGATCAAGTTGCATTGACCGTGGTCACGAGAAGACTGAAGTTGTGGGTATCAGCATTGTTATGATTGAAAGTAGTTTGAAACTACCCTCATTTGATCTTGATCGGAGTTGCCATTGCGACACACAATACTGACGAAATCGGCCGATTTTCGTTGATTTAAACTTCGACTGGATCACTTGGTAATTTGGAGTGAATCCAGTTTGGGTTGAACTTCACGACCCTAAAATTCTCTCCACCGAACGTCATTATTACTCCCGTATTGTACGTGAAGCGGTTGAAATAAAAAAACATCCGAATTTCAACTGGGAGGATGGTTTTAGGTTGGCCAACGAAGTTCATCGAGTCGTTCATTCATCCAGTCGAAGTTTAAATCAACGAAAATCTGCCGATGTCGTCAGTATTGTGTGTCGCAATGGCAACTCCGATCAAGAATAAATGAAGGTAGTTTTAAACTACTCTCAATCATAACAATGTTGATACCTACAACTTCAGTCTTCTCGCGACCACGGTCAATGCAACTTGATCGAAACGCCGAGGTAAATAAAGTTATGTTTTTAGCGCGATAAGTCCCGTATTACAACATAATTACAGTTAAAATATGACGATCATGGTTGAAGACGTTTATTCATAATTGAAGCAACAAACTGATGCAAACAGATTCAGACTCGTGCAAAGCCGGAGCGGGTCATTCGTTTAAAATATAACAAAGACTTTCTAAGGCCAATTATTCTGGAAAAACACAACGCTTTAATATGCCTTTCACAACTCAGTTACAAATTATAACAATTAAATGAAAACAAACACCATCTGGGTCACATATCCACACAGAAAGGGACCTTGGATCTTGAAACAAAGAGTTGCAGGAGGAATTACTTGGTGACGCAAATGTTGCCCACGCGCGTAGCTGACATTTTTAATTTCATGGTTATGAGAGCCCAGTGGCGCAGTGGAAGGATGGCATCCCCACTCTGCACCAATTTAAAAAAAAATCTATCGAAAAATATTATGTAATTCCGCGAGTTTCACAGTGGCCCTCCGTTGAAAGAAAATATAGGTAAAAAATCCCCAAGCCCCGCATGGTGGTAGGACACTATCTAGTGTCCGCCTGGCCAGCCACCACCCTCAAGTTAGAAAATCTGTCGCCAAAAGATCTAATGTGTTCCGGCAGTTATCCTTGAGACCCAGTTCCCATTCTAGGCCTAGCGTGCCACCATCCTTGACCGTGTCATGACTTACCAACAGGTGAGATAGTGGTCAAACGCTAGCCTATTTTGGTATTAAAAAAAATATATACACACTAAACCTGAAAAGACTTTGTCTTCAAGTCGAAAGTAAACATTGAACAGGTATCTTCTAGGCAAGCATACTACACCCTCGTCCATCTAGCAGATTAGTTCCTTAGTGAAACTCGCCCTTAGTGTAATCACAAACGCACACGATTATCAACCGAGATCTGATAAGTATCTTCAGAGATATGACGATAAACGTTTCAAACTTACTGAACTAGTTCTACTACTTCGTTACAAGCTACTGAAATTGACTCTCGGGGCATGGAAGTCGGTTGTTTTAGTTTAAACTATCTTTATTATGATTTAACTATCTTAATTATTTATAATACTTACTTAAGATTGTAAGTTAAAATTAACCGCCAAATTATCTACGACCTCCAAATTCAGTTACATTTCTATGTTACATTGACCCATATTACATCAGGTAGATCTTTATATTCTGAAATCAATAACTGCCGTATTGTTTCAGTATTACACAATCGTGGGAATATCTTACAAGGTAATATTGTTATACTGCTCTGATCTGTGGGATATGGTATAAATAACGTTAGCAATCGTTTCTTTATCTGTATTTACAGGCAAACGTTACTGACTGACTGACTGAATCACTGATCTATCAACATAAGCTCAAACTACTGAACGGATTGCGCTAGAATTCGGAACGCAGATAGTTATTATGACGTAGGTCAGGAGATGAAACGGGGGCCCAAAGCTGGTATCGAGAAACAAGATTAGATATTCTTTTCCATTCTAAACTTCATACAAGTGCATCCGTTAATAAATAAGTAAATACGTATTTCAGACTTTTTTACAATTCAACCCCAATTCTGAATCCAAAAACTGAATATAAATGTGTTTATTCGGGTTTTATCAAAATCAATTCCTGTTTCCCTAGGTCACGCCATAACTTGAGAACGGGAGGACCGATTTGGCTAATTATTTTTGTGTTTTATGACAAAAAGTTTTTATAAAAGAACAGTTTTAAATTAATGATAGTAGTTTTTAACGCGAGCGTCTACGCCCGCGAGTGTTGGATAAATAAAGTACAGCGTAAGCGTTGATTTAACATGTATTGTGGCATCGTTGCTAATATTTAGGAGCCTAATTTTTTTATTCAAGGGCTATATATCATATATCAGAGTATTTTGAGCCTTACATGTTCACCATCTTCGACCACATCATCGCTTACCACCAAGCGAGATACTGCTTGAACGCTAGCCTATAAGTATATTAGAAAGATTATACATTTTAATGAAGAGGAGTTTGTGAGACGTAGGAACGAAAAGATATTGTCTTTAAAAAAAAGGAGGAGGTTACTTAATTCGATCGTGTATATATATATAGATATATATACGTACGATATATATATATATATTATGTTTGTTCGCGGTAAGTTGTCGGTTCATTTTAGTTTTTTAATCAATCGTATAAGCAAGTTATCACTTCATCAGTCACACTATTTGTCATTAAAGATAATATCAAAGTCAATATTTTGAAACATGAATCGATAATGACATATACATTATGATATTCTGATATATGGATATAGATTAATGCGTGAAACCTAATGAGCTGTTCAAGGATACTTCATCGACTAGAATAGATGTAAAATACGCGTGCAAATGTCACTAGTCTTTCATTAATGTCTAAAGATAATTTATATTACCCAATGCCTACGAATAAATTGCCTTTATTTATATTGGATAAACATGCCTTTGACTCTCCATTCGGTTCCAAAGAAAACTTAGTACCTACTATGCAATAATATAACAGCAATGCGGATTTAACATAGCAATGCCAATTTTGTGAAATTTATGGATACCTATCCATAATAGCGCATTTCATGAACTTTAAAGGAAAATTATAGCGGTTAAGAAAGCTTTATTAATTTAGCAGTAATAGTCGTTGAACTTGGGTGTTGGATAATTTTGTACCAAATACAAAATCCTTAGAATAAATCCTTTAAAGTGACAAATACGGAGTACCTAGTTGCTTGTTTATAACGGGTAAAGACTTGCATTGAATAACAGGCTACTACGGAACCCTACACACACTGCGCGTGCCCTGACACGCACTGGGCCGGTTTATTTAACCAACACTCGCGGGCGTAGACGCTCGCGTTTAAAAATTACTTTCATTTATTTAAAACTTTTCTTTTATAAAAACTTTTTGTCATAAAACATAAAAGTAATTGGCTAAATCGGTCCACCCGTTCTCTAATTATGGCGTGACCTAGGGAAACAGGAATTGGTTTTGATAAAACCCGAATAAACACATCTATATTCAGTTTTTAATTAAATTTATATTACCCAATGCCTACGAATAAATTGCCTTTATTTATATTGGATAAATATGCCTTTGACTCTCCCTTCGGTTCCAAAGAAAACATAGTACCTACTATGCAATAATATAACATAGCAATGCGGATATAACATATAACATAGCAATGCCGATTTTGTGAAATTTATGGTTACCTATCCATAAATTTCACAAAATCGGCATTGCTCATCAGGCGGCTATAAAGCAATTCAAACATATAGTTATAAATATTAAAATACGGAACTCGGACTTAGTCAAAACGTCGAGGAAAATAAAATAAATGTTTTAGCGCGATAAGTCTCGTATCTTTAACCCCCGACGCAAAAACAAGGGGTGTTATAAGTGTGACGTGTGTATCTGTGTATCTGTGTGTCTGTCTGTGGCATCGTAGCGCCCAAACAGATGAACCGATTTTGATTTAGTGTGTTTTGTTTGATAGATGTCTTCATCGAGAGTATTCTTAGCTTTGTTTCATGAAAGCCTGTTTAGCCGTTTAGATATTATCAGCTCGTTTTTGGTTAAAAAAACTACGATAGCAATTTTCGTAAACTTGTAGTGCTTTGACCGCAAACGTCAAAAAAATCAAAATGGCGCTTCTACTTACCTGTCACACTGCTGCCGTCTGTTTAGCGTAGTTTACATTAGTCAAATCACATGTATTCATTGAAAATTCAGTATCTTGTTACTTCAATGATATTGAAAAAATATGGTAAGCTTGATCTAATTCTGAGACATCTCCTTAGAATGGTCTCAATGAACAAAACTATACATATGCTGTGATTATAAACTCGGATTACATACATACATACATACAATCACGCCTTTTTCCCGTTGAGGTAGGCAGAGACTACTTCTTTCCACATTACGATCCTGACATACCTCCTTCGCTTCTTCCATATTTCATGAGCGTCTTCATACATGCTCGCCGGTTATAGGTGCTTTTGACTTGGCTTTTTTTTAAAACGTCTCCGATCTGGTCGTGATACATTCGCCTAGGTCGGCCTCTACCAACTGGCCCATTCACACACGTCTCATAAATCTGTTTCGTCAATCTTTCTTCATCCATCCTCTCTAGATGTCCAAACCATCTAAGCATCCCTTTCTCTATCTTTGTCACTACATCTTCTACCACACCACAACATTCCCTTATCACGCTGTTCTCCAACTTATCCATCAGAGTCACTCCGATCATACTTCTCAAACTTCTCATTTCTACAGCATTAATTTTACTTTCATGTTTCTTCTGCCATACCCAGCATTCACTACCATACATGAGTGTGGGAACCAACACTCCCCTATGTACAGCCAGTCGTGCTTTTTTAGACACGTTCTGACTTATCATAAAGATTAAACTCGGATTACATATATACAAATCAGTCGGGGGTGGTTATAAATTGTTTAATTTAATTATTATAATAAATAATGTCTTGCTTCCAGTACTACAAGCAAATTAGGACGCAGAATAAAATAAAAGTACAAAGAGCTTATGACTAATCAGTACACATACATACATTTACTAAATTACTTTATATACACACTTGTTTACATTTCCTGGCACGATAATACGACAAATGTTCATGCAGCAGGATATCACGTATTTATGATCAATTAACGTCAATTTAACATTATTTGTTGATAATAAAATAAATGTGAACGGTGTCCTTTGAGTATCAATTTGATAGATCAGTACGAAGCACGTTTATGACATTTTGTTTAGGAGACAATAACTAAATAAATACAACCTAATTATAGGTTGGTTTGGTTAAACTAAACTACAACAGTTCGGTTTGTTACGTTAGCGAAAACAACAGGGTCCAGGAGCAATTTATTTTTGTTTTTAAAGTGTTTTCATTACTAAAGATCTTCTACGATAACATGGCCCGCCCCTCTAAATTACTGTTTTAATGTGTGTAGTCACATACTTACGAAAGAGTTTGTATGTAGTTTTAATTATTTGTCTTCAGTAGCTGGCAGTACCAGTACGCACACATGCGTGGTGGTGCGTTGTAAATACTTTCAAACGTTTTGAATTTTGGAGGGTCGGCATGTTATCGTACAAGATCTCTAAATTCGCTTTAACAACGAATAGAAATAAACTAGCTATGTGCGAATCGGGCTCGTACACGTAGGGTCCCGTAACTCAGTACAATGTTAAACTGGTTCTTCTCACTAGAGTAAAGTTTTACTTACGCATCACGGTCTGAAGTGACGTAAGTGTCATGTTATATAGGTTCATTAATAGTTTCTTAAAGACTTTTTCCTTCATCAGAGGACAATTATGAAATGTGCATATATATTCTACTAAAGAAAAATTCAATATGCATCAATGATTTTTTCGGCATATTCTGGTGGGATTTAAACTACCTCTGGCGGCAAAGTCGATCAATACCTCAATATGCCACAGCGTCACGAGCATCGAAAGTTGGAGAAGACAGGAGGTGCTAAATAATTTTGTTCAAAGATAACATAAGAAAAAAAATCTATATGATAATTACACATACATTTAGTCCTTTATCTTTTTGTAAAATGCAATGAATACACATTTGTTACAGCGAAATCTGAACACCCAGTTTCTGACAGTAAATGTTTGCAATTTGTAGAAAAACTGGCTATTTTTGAAAAGGGTGATTAACTTTGAACGCAAACGAAAGGTTCCGCATTTCCGCGTTAAAAAGGTAAACCTTGAGGTATTTTGGTGGTCGACAGTTTTTTTTGTAAAACATAAACAAATACCTAATAATTTGTAGATTTATTACCGTAGTCGAATTAAACATGCTATACAGTCAAACTTACTTTATATATTTACAATATTATTAACTTTATTTATTTACACTATTTGGTACTATGCCTGCAATGTATGAATACCACTACAAATTTTCAATACCAATTCGGAAAACCAGGAGGAAAAATATCTTGATATTATGAATTCATAATATCAAGTAATAACTCTCTCACTTCTGATACTGAAATTGATGGTACAGGCATAGAGTTTTTTTGGCACAGAAAATAGAGAACTTTTTCTGTGCCTATACCATTCTGCTGACTAAATTGTAAATATCTACGAGAAATAATACTTTTGATTTTGTTTTTGTTTAGGTCTAGTTTTTTTTATTGTTATTCTAAAATCGTGATTCATAATAGTGTTTTAAACAAAACTGTCCTCATCTTACCAATGTGAAATAAAAACACTCTCGACACTCTCCTAACCGAGAAATCTAGGTAAACTATGTTTTCTTCGAAATTAGTCCGAAAGCTTCCACATGTGATAAAGAAAAGGAAATACGTGGCATTTTTCCAAAGGACTGACTATCGGTAAAAACTTGGGGACATTTCCCCTGTTGCCAATTTCTAATTAATTAGGTATGCTTTTACGTTACTTAGTATTCTAGGTACTTTTTGAAACTGCAAATTTTAATTTCGAAGAATGTGTGTTTGCTCATATATATATATATATATATATATATATAATATATATATATATATATTATATATATATATATATATATATATATATGAGATATATATATATATATCTCATATATATATATGAGATATATATATATATATATATATATATATATGATATATATATATATATATATATAATATATATATATATATATATATATATATATATATATATACGGTCGAATTGAGAAATCTCTTCCTTTTTTTGAAGTCGGTTAAAAAAAGGCAAACTTTGATTTAAAAAAAACACTTGAAAATTCACAGATTTTTCGTAAAATTCCACTTTGAGCAAACACACATTCTTATATTATTATATTATATTAAACACATTATTTTATATATATATATATATTTCTTTTTTGTTTGTTCGCGGATAACTTCGTCGTTTATGAACCGATTTTGATTAGATCTATTCTCCAGAGATATTGAGATAAACACATCAAAATTGGTACTGAAAATGAATAGCGCGGCATTGAAGTCTGTTCTTTTTTAGTTTTTAAACGATATTATTACCATTCTAATACAAAATAATTATATAATATAATATTAAGATAAATTAAAATTAAATAAAAAATTTTTTTAAATTAAATTAAATAAAATTAAGATAAGTTTAAAAACTAAAACAACCGACTATCAGATGTCGATGAAATTACAATGGAACTACTTCGGAAACGTACCCAACCGATTACAAAAAGAATCATTCGAATCGGTTCAGAATTTACGGAGTAATCGCGTAAGATACACACAAAAAAAACAGAATGGAGAACCTCCTGCTTTTTTGTGGAGTCGGTGAAAAATATACAACATTATTTTTCAAATGCAATTCATATTATTATTATTCAGAAATCATTGTTTGTCATATTCCCTTATAATATATGGAAAAAAATACACATACTTTTTTAATATCTTATAGGCTAACGTTAGACCACATTTCACCTGGGGCCTTATTCAGTATGACCAATGAGATAACGCGTTCCTTAACGCGCCACGTTACGTTATTGGAAAATTGTATTCTGTATGCCACACTATAGGTAAATTATACAAAACGCGCGCGTTACACGTCCTCATATGTCACGATATTTTGACAGCTCAAAACGCACTCATAATCTTACCCTACCGCGTTTTAATTGGCATAGAGAATACCATAACGCGGAGATAACGTAACACGGCACGGCAAGACTTTAAAATGGTCATACTAAATTAGGCCCCTGGTGGAAAAGCGATAACGTGATCGAAGACGGTTAACACGCTACGCCTAGAATACTCTGACTCTCAAGAGCTGTGTGACGCCGGAGCACCGTAAGGTTACGGCCGCACATTTTCCGTGCCTTACCAATGCTAGTAAAGCAAAAATACGTGAGATTCTTATTATATATTCTTATATAGCTATTCTAGGCTACAAATCGGTCAAAATACGACACCATTCACCTATCTCGGCGCAGTTATTAGTAAAAGTTTGAATGAAGGACGTAGCGTAGTGGCTGTGGCCGGATGTTGCGATATTGCCTCGCTTAGGATGTGGATAAAGCGATGTAAATGTTAATGTATAGGGATATAGGTACAACTTGAACATATAAATTCGTCTTATCTGACACATTTATGCGCGCCGTAGTTTTAATTTCACTTTTTCACTTGTTTCTTAGTGACGATTTAGTAAAGGATGTGATGCCATCTTCGACTGCATCGTTCATTACGAATAAGAAAGAATATACTGGATATGGTTTAAAGATCATACCCAGTATTTTTAGCCGACTTCCAAAAAGGAGGAGGTTCTAAATTCATCTCTGTTTTTTTGTATGCATGTTACGCGATTACTCCGTTAAGTATGAACCGAATCAAATGATTGACATTTTCAAGGTGGTCTTATTGTAATTTCATCAAGATCTGGCAAGTATATTCAGAGATATGGCGATAAACGTCTCAAACTTGTTACTGAAATTGACTCGCGGGGCTTTGAAGTCGGTTGCTTTAGTTATTAAACTATCCTCATTATTATGGCTACTATTCATAAAAACGATACATTGACGGGCTGTTGGCGTACAAGATGGATACCTAGACTTCTAACCCAAAGGTCACCGGTTTTAAGCCGTGTATCAATGGATTTTTCTATGTGCATTCATGGGTGCTTGCCTACAGAGGGTATGCGTATATATATGTTCCACCTGATTAGCTACTAAAGCCTCAGGCGAGAAAGTGGTCAAACTGTAGTGTTTAAGATATAAAATTAAACATTACTGGCAAACGGAATCCTTTGCAATATTATTACATATTTTTAAATTTAAATTTACTTAAAGGGGCTTAAAAACTTACTGCAGTCATCATCATTAACAGCCAGTATTCGTTCTGCTGGCATAGGACTCTCTTATGGCACGCCACTGAGCTCGATCTTCGGCTCTTTGTTTCCAACCGCTGCCAGACAGCTTGAGTATATCATCGCTCCATCTAGCTGGAGGGCGTCCTACGCTTCGTTTCCCGAGTCGTGGTCTCCACTCTAGAACACGTCTACCCCAACGGTTATCGGTTCTACGACAGATGTGACCAGCCCACTGCCACTTCAGTTTGTTAATCCTCTGAGCTGTGTTGATACTTTTGGTTCTCTGTCGGATGACTTCGTTTCGAACTACAGCATATACAGCTAATTAACCGACTTCACAAAAAGGAGGAGGTTCTCAATTCGTAGGAACTTTTTTTTTATGTATGTTCATTTATTACTCAAAAATGCCTGAACCGATTTGGAAAATTCTTTTTTTGTTTCAAAGGGAACCCTTTCCAGGTGGTCCTATTTAAATATTAATGAAATCGGCTGAGTCGTTTTTAATATATCAACATTTGTATTACGACGCATTTACTTATCTCGACGACTTACTACTAACTACTGGCGCAGATTATGTAATAGTTACTACGTCTACTGGCTACTTTGACTAGCGCGACGTTTGAAGTCGGTTCTTTTAGTTTTTTAAACGATCTTAAATTATTTTGATATGTGTACATATTCTTGCTTCCTACATAACTGATGACATCTATAATTTCAATAACCTTGAATCATAAATGCCAATAATATTGACCGTAAAGTTGTTTATAGCTGCTACTGCTGTTGAACCATAATTAAATAATAACCATGATTTATCATTATAGCGCCTTTCTACATGTATACAACATTATTTAATTTTAACCAGCGGATTCGACAGACGTTGCTCGTCCACATTTTTAGGGTTCCGTAGCCTGACAAGGAACCCTTATAGTTCTGTCATGTCCGTCAGTCTGTCTGTCTGTCTCTCTGTCTGTCCGAGGTTTTGCTAAGTGACCGTTCATACTAGAAACCTGTATATTGTATGTAAATGTAGAGGTATGTATATAAATTACGCCAACAAAGTGGTGAAATAAAATGTTGATAAATATTTTTTTTAGGGTAGCTCCCCTGCATTAGCAGTGGGGATGATTTTTTTTTCGTCGTCTACCCCATCGTGTGCATTATCGTTGAATAGGTCTTTTAAAAAGACTTAAGGGTTGCTAATACCATTTTTTGATAGAATGATCCGTTTACGAAATATTAAACTTTAAAGTGCACATTTTTGTTCCAGTAGAGCGTCCACCCCTCCCCCCTCTAAAAGCGGAACTAATAATGTTGTAGCAAATACAAAATCCTTAGAATAAATCCTTTTAAGTGACAAAGACGAAGTAACTAGTTGCTTGTTTAGAACGGGTAAAGACTTGCATTGAATAACGGGCTACTACGGAACCCTAAACGGTGCGTGGCCCGACACGCACTTAGCCGGTTAATATTAATATGGGTATCTCCTAGGAAAGCGAGCTACATCGTCGATAGCGTCACTTAACATCAGGTGAGATAGTGGTCAAACGCCTTATCTATTATAACCTATCTAGTATTAAAATTATTTTTTTTTTCTCTTTATTGCATTTTTTTGCATTATTTGGACTACTATGAACATTCGGAAAACATACACACAAAAAAAAACATACAGACGAATTGAGAACCTCCTCCTTTTTTGTGAAGTCGGTTAAAAAAACAAATCGGACCCGCGCTGCTCAAATAATGTAAATACCAACAAAAAAACAGTACTTATATGTTTTTTTTTCTGTTATTCTGAATAGGCAAGCGATTACCTATATCTCACCTGATGTTACGTGACGATAGGCCTACGACGTAGCAAGATTGCCTAGAAGATATTTATGAACTCGCTACTTGAGAATGCTTCAGAATCTGCACTGCTGGCAAGATTAGAAGATGGGAGTTTGGTTAGTTAGAGTATGTGCATTGGACTTAAGTCAGTTGTGCTACGTCTCGTAGATTTTACAACCAACTTCCAAAATCCTCCTTCCATCCTTCCAATTCCTTCTCAAATCGTATGTATGTTTTTTTTCTTTTCTTTTTTTGTGTGTATGTTACGCGATTACTCCGTCAATTCTGAACCGATTCGAATGACTCTTTTAGTTATCGGTAGGGTACGTTTCCGAAGTGGTCCCATTGTAATTTCATTTAGATCTGATAAGTATCTCCAGAGATATCTCGATAAACGTCTCAAACTTGCTACTGAAATTGACTCGCGGGGCATTGAAGTCGGTGGTTTTAGTTTGTAACTATCTTAATTATTTTATATTTGATAGATAATAGGGTATTGACCTCTATCTTGCTTGTAATAAATAACCGATGGTGTGAGGATGGTGAAAACTGAACACACTAGGCTTAGAATGGTCTGACTCTCAAGGGCGGAACATCGTAAGGTTATGGCGGCAAATTTTCTCCTTGATGGTGGTGATAAGCTACTTTTTGGTAGCAAGTCAGGCCGTATATCGATAAAATGCTCCTACCACCTGAGACTATTGCCGTCTTTAATTTCCAGACACGCACAATCATCTAAGACCTCATGGTCACGTAGCACTAAGTAACAGCGGCCAAGTTCTTGCCTGTCAGAACAAAACATAGATAAGTAATAATAACGTTTTTATAACATATTAGCTGTGCCCCGCGGCTTCGCCTGCCTGCCTGTTAAAAACAACTTTTTTTTTTTTTTTTTTTTCATAAGAACCATCTGCTGTCGATAAAAAACACAACAAAAAATAATTAACGAAATCGGTCCAGCCGTTCACGCGTGATGCAGTGACCAAGGGCAATTGGGATTCATATTTAGGGTTCCGTACCCAAAGGGTAAATCGGGACCCTATTACTAAGACTCCGCTGTCCGTCTATCTGTCTGTCTGTCTGTCTGTCTGTTTGTCTGTTTGTCTGTCCGTCTGTCACCAGGCTATGGCTCATTAACCGTGATAGTTAGACAGTTGAAATTTTCACAGATGGTGTATTTCTGTTGCCGCTAGAACAACAAATACTAAAACAAAATAAAATTAAAAATTAAAGGGTGTTCCCATACAAAAAACGTGTTTTTAAACGCCATCTATCTAATTCGTTTCGGCAAAATGACATAGATGGCGCTAGTAAATGAGCCGCCCCGTCTTTCTAGATCGCGACCAAACACAATATTCTGGGTAATATTAATTAATCAAATATATGAGGTTGAAACCTCATATATTTGATTAATTGATATTAACCCCTCCCTAAGTGTGCGATAAGAGACGCGATGCTGACTCGCACTTGGCCAGTTTTATTATATATAAGAATATTTGAACCTTCATAAGTCACAGTGAGCATTTTCCGCATTCAGTAGCAAAAATCATTATCATAACAAATTATAATAACATTCTTTTATAATGTTTCGATACATTAATTGTATGTATGACTGGCTCGTTGATAATTCAAATTGTATAATACTTAGTTGGCTTATATAATTACTTTAGAATATATAATAGCTTCCTCATTCTAAAAAATATTAAATACTAGCTAATACCCGCTACCTCGTTTACGTACACCAAGAATTTATACCCTATGGTCATCCTCATGCTATAAATATAGTATCTCCCATTGAAGACGTAGTACATATATATCGATGGTATCTCCTTGTTAAATTTTAGTGAGATCGGATCACCCGTACCCTTAGCACAATTTTCTTAGCACAGTTTTCATACCAAACTCGATATCGTATATCGAACAAATGTTGTATGAAAAACAGTACAGCGCTTCTAGTGGTTACTACACTTCACTAAATTTAGACCAATCAGGGAGCCAGAATAAGTTGAAAACTATGTAAGATCTGTCAAAAGCGATAACGATAAAAACTCGTACTAGGGGTTCCGTTGGCGAGGCGTGATTAGGTAACAAACAGAGTGTCAGAGTTACAAGCCTTCTTCAACCAACTTCCAAAAAGCGATTACTCCGTCAATTCTGAACTGATTCGAATGATTATTTTTGGAATCGGTAGGGTACGTTTCCGAGGTAGTTCCATTTTATTTTCATCGAGATTTGATAAGTATCTACGTTTATCGTCATATCTCTGGGGATATGACGATAAACGTCTCAAACATGCTACTGAAATTGACTCGCGAGGCATTGAATTCGGTTGTTTTAGTTTTTAAACTATCATAATTATATAATGTTAGTATGGAAGTATGGATTAATTAAACAGTAACATTAATATAATTAGAAAAATATGACTTTATTCTCAATACAAATAAAATTATTTATAAACATTCGTTCTAAGGAAGTGGTTCTAATGTAGCTTCTAAGATTTAATCCACATGCATATATACATACTAGAAGTGCCCCGCGGCTTCGCCCGCGTTAAAAACTTATTTTATTTACTTAAAACTTTTCTTTTCTAAAAACGATTCTATCATTAAAGACAATAAGAATTAGCCAAATCGGTTCACCCATTTTCATGTTATCGCGTGACTAAGGCAATAAGGATATAAAATATATACATATATATAAAACCCGAAAAACCCAAATTTTCAGACTTTGTAAAAATCCTATAACACGTACTTTATCTCATTTTGTTTCGCCATACAAATTTTGAATCTCCGTTCCGTATCCGGAGGATTTTTTAGAAAATCCTTTCTGAGCGGATACCTACGTCATAATAACTATCTGCATTCTAAATTTCATTTAGACTTTGTTACCCCAGTTTATCCTCTTAGGGTGGCATTTTGAAAAAGTCTGAAACTCGTATTTACTTATTTATTTACAGAAGTACTTGTGTGAAATGTCGAATAAAATGTCTATCCAAACTTTGAACTCCCGCTTCATCCCCTTGAAGAGTGAATTTTGCAAAATTCTTTCTTAGCGGATACCTAAGTCAAAATAACTATCTGCATGCCAAATTTCAGCGCAATCCGACACAATATTGATTTCAGACTTTGTTACTCCACTTTATCCTTTTACGGGTGGAATTTCGAAAGAGCCTGAAACACGTATTTACTTATTAAGTACTTGTGTTAAGTTTTGAATATAAAAGACTATCTAATCTTGTTTCTCCCATACAAACTTTGAACCCCCGTTCAAATCGTTTCATCCCCTTCAGGGGTGAATTTTAGAAAATCCTTTTGCAGAGGGAACTAACGTCATAATAGCTATCTGCATGCCAAATATCAGCGCAATCCGAAACAATATTGATTTTAACACTTTGCTACCCCACCCAATTCACCCTCTTAGGAGTGGAATTTCAAAAACACCTGAAACACGTGTTTACTTTTTTTTTTTTTGGAGCACTTGTTTGAAGTTTCGAATAGAAAATACTATCTAATCTTGTTTCTCCATACAAACTTTTAACCCCCATTTCATCCCCTTTAGGGGTGAATTTTGGAAAAATACTTTCTTATAGGTAACTAACGTTGTAATAACTATCTGCATGTTAAATTTCAGCGCAATCCGAAACAATATTGATTATCAACTTTGTTACCCCATTTCACCCTCTTAGGAGTGGAATTTCGAAAAACCCTAAAACACATGTTTACTTATTTATGTCCTGAAGCACTTGTGTGAAGTTTCGAATAGAAAAGATTCTCTAATAATGTTTCTCCATAGAAACTTTGAACCCCCGTTTCATCCCCTTAAGGGGTGTATTTAGGAAAATCCTTTCTTAGTACACCCTTACGTACTAAGACAAATATATACTCCAAATTTCAAGTCTCTACGACCAGCGGTTTAGGCTGTGCGTTGTCTGTCAGTGAGTCAGTCAGTCAGTATGTCAGGACAAAGATTCTTATAGTATTAGATTTACATGGCAAATTAAATAAAAACTTGTAATAAGTAACAAAATAAAATTTTTGAATAAACACCCACGACAATGTCCTTTAGAAAATTAACATCATAACATCTATTTAAGAACCACCACTGATTAATTACGAACCGTTTAAAGATAAAATCGAACTAGTTTTAGAGAAAAATGGCAACATGGATTTGCACAAACAAATGTTTACTGCAGTACCCTCCGGTGAGTTGACACCGTAACACCTATTTAAAAACATGCACCAATCAAACACGAACCCATAACTGAAAACTGCATCAATATCGGGCAAGACGTTTTGAAGAAAAATGGCAACATCGATTTTCACCAACAAATGATTACTGCAGCGCCCCTGGTGAATTGTCACCGTAACACCTATCTAAAAACATGCACCAATCAAACACGAACCCGATCTCCAATCTTAACACGTCTAGTGGTATTATAATCCAAATCGGTGATTGTTTGGACACACTAACTATCTATATAACTATTTCTATACAGTTCTTCTTCAAAAGCCTTTTACAAATACAAACTAGTCTTAGTGAATTAGGTTCAAAGAAATTTTATTTACCCATAAAGAATTGAACAATTCGCTTATAATGAGCTTACATACTTATTTATAACTAATTTCTATAACTAGCTATATTTAATATTGAAAGTTCCGGAGTTAGATTTTGATGTTTGTATATATCCATTGTTTTAATTTAGTTTTAAATATCATAATACTTTCATCAAGGTCGTTAGGTAGTTTATTATAAAGTTGTGCACCCTCAAACGTAATATTTTTTCTGCCGTATTGCGTCCTTGCAGACCGTAAAGTTATTTTGTTGGTATTTCTAAGGCTGTATTTAAAATATTCTTTTAGTAAATGTGATTTGTGTGTGTATTTTATTTATTAATATTTTTTTAATTAAAAGACAAGTTGTATATATATATATAGTTGTTCTAAATTGAATAGTTTGGTTTCATTATAGATAGTAGAGGTGTTCGTTAAATATTCGTAGTTAAAAAGTGTTTTTATGGATTTGTTTTGAGCGATCTGGAGACTTTTAAGGTTGGTGTTTGCCGCACTTCCCCACACCTCAATCAGATACTCCAAATGTGACTTGACAAGCTCAATTGACTACACATTGACACGACCTAGTGATTCAGTTCGAACTGGTCCTAAGTTCTAGTGTCGCTAGGTTTCGCAATAGGCACGTTAACTACCACCTTCCGGCGGGTCCGCTTGCCTGCTGTTCCGTTCTTGCGACATTCATGGTAATGCTGCTGGTTTAGGGATCTTGTCACAACGAACCTTTGCTGCATTTGATACTAGCTGGGAAGCAAAATGGATGAATGCCGTTGATGATGAAATACGATGAAAGAAAGTTGATATATACAATGGCTAAAGTGGGAAAAGAAGACCGAAGAAAGTTTGGACTGCGTTGTGGAGAATATTATTATAAAAAAGGATAGTGATTCGTTCAAATATATGGTATGAAAAGGATAGACAGTAATGATATTGATTAGAGCTAAATGGCATGTCGAAAGGACTCCGCGTAGGTTGAATAAGGGTAAACTATGGTTGATGATGTAGAAACACAATAAAAGGACTATGTATCCTTGATGTCTCGCGAGAAAGTGCTGTATCAAAATATGCTACATTACTGCCAAAAGAAGCTAAATCTACCTACCTAGTCGCTGATGTCAAGGACTGTTTGGAATAGTTGAGCTATGTGGATTAGGCTAAAGTTAGTTGTCCAGTGCTTCGTCGCACTGACCATATTCCAGTACCATATAAATATAGATAAAGCATAAATCCGTCTTAGACAGCATCATCTTTCAAATATAATTCATAAAAAGATGCAATGCTTGACCTTCCGGCACAAAAAAAAATATCACGCGTATAGCAGCTATATCCGCTTAGGGCGAGTTAGCTGCAAGTAACTAACTTGTATGCAAGGTCAGACTGCACCCAGAAGAACTAAACAAAATAATCTAATTCAAGAAATACCCTGTACAGCACAAACTGATGAGTATGCTATTCTTCATGGTACAATCCTTTTAAACCATAAAAATAATTTTTATTTTTCTTAGTATCATGCAAAGAGGTACAAAATACACCTTGCGACAGTTGGAACGGTGATTAACAACACGCATTGCGTGAATTATAATGTCTACATCTCCGTGTTCCACTACAAGGGGCCTGATGAAATCTTAATCTCGCTTTACACTCAACTCATCATAAAAAGTGCCAACGGAATGGCATGGCAATAGAGTGAATTGTTATCTTTCAGACACTCGGTCAAATGCTCGATTACCAAGGGCATATCATATCTTAGAGTTCTCGTTATTTATAATATCTTTAAGATTTAGCATCAGACAGTGCTAAAATACTGGCTTAAATGGTGCAATAAAACTAAATCAATGACTAATAAATTACTGGTATATCGGAATTGGAGCGACCAATTTGGATGGATCATTTTAGGACTACTTCAATTTCTCTTTTCTTATATTTTTAGGACTATATCCTAAGGGATACTAATCCCAGGGATACACACATCCGAACAAATGAGTGTGACACAGTGATGGTTGTCTATGAGCACATACAAATTCCTTTGAGATCTGCCTAAGTTACCAATCCACTACTAAGTTCTACATAAGCAGTTAGAACACATCTTTAGAAGTTTGATGACGGATTTACCAATGATGGTGGTATTTAGCTATATAGTGTCGCAAAATCATCATACTCAATGTTAAGACAATTGGAGTTTTTTAATCTTAAATTAGTTATATGACTCACCGCCCCCTTCAAAATCTAGGTCTGAATGAACTTGCAGTCAATGTTGCTCGAGCCCGCAATAAAGGCAAAATTTCGCAAGCACTAATTGTTAGTATTTATTATCCGTAAATAGATTAAAGTAAACACTGCGACGTAGACGGAGAGAGGCAGCCGGCGCCCTTCGACGGGTCCGGCTATGAGTTCCGGTACTTGCCACTTTGTTTCTGCTCCCCTGGTACTATTACTTTTGGATGTGGTACTTGCAAGTATTCAATTAACTGTTTAATGTCTAAAAACTGAATTAAAATGCAATCGTCATGAAAGTGGACGGCTATAGAGGAAGAGGAAGACCGAAGAATGTGTGGATGGACTGAGTGATAGAAGATATGGATGTAAAAGGAGTGGATGCGGAAATGACTGCGAATAGACCCAACTGGAAGAGACATGTTGCACCGGGGATAAGGGTAGGAAGATGATGATGAGTGTCTTAAAACTAGCATTTAACATGACATACCTACACAGACCAACTCGATTATTTCAGTTTAATCGGAAAATTATAAAAATGACTATGAATTTATGAAGCCTTCTTGAGGATCTTGAGTGCGGAGCTTTTGCCGTCGCGTTTCAATTTTATTTTTATTGGTGATGAACCAAACTGGACTGGAACTTCAAATGATCAAATACCTTGCCGAGGATTGAAGCTAAAATGTAATCAAATTCGCATTGGGTGTTTCTTGAGCAAGCTATCCCGAGCAACAAACAATGCGATAGACGTACAATCAATAAAATTACCGCCTCCGTCCCGCCTCAACATTCGGACATCTCTTGGCCGTATGACACATTGCAATACCGAACATATCCCCTAACATAGCTAACTATAATTACACTTCATTCACATATAGATTATCTGGCGATATCGCGTTAAGATATACTAAAGGTGATATAGGTGATATATAAAGGTGACATACATACTTGCCACTTTAAGTTCCCAAGATATCCTATCACTTACTTGTTTGATCTACCTACCTTAACCTAAACCTTACCTTACCTTACCTTACCCTTCAAAAGCTGCGTTTGTACCGGTTCCGAAGGTCTGTAAAAAATAAAGACAAGTGCGTATTTTTTTACTTGCGTTCACTTATTTTTATATCTTATAGGCCTAGCACTATCTTGCCTGGTGGTAAGCGATGATGTGGTCGAAGATGGTGAACTTGCTAGGCCTAGATACTCTGACTATCGAGGGCTGTATGCACCGTAATTTGAGTATTCGTTTCTTTCCGTATTTCTTCAGGGCCTTTTACAAGTAAGCTGTTATTTAATATGTACTCTTCATCCCTTGCGTCACAAGCTTTTGTGGGTAGGCGCAAAAATAATTAATCACAAATAATGTAAGGTGAACTGAGATCGATCATGTTTTTATATACACAAACAATATCTTCTTTGGCACACACATCTTATCACATCTTAAAGTACAGAACAGATAATAATACTACGTGCTAAAAGTCAACTCGTACTCAAAGTTGTTCGCTCGCAAACGCTAATAGTTGCAGGTCTACAAAAGTAACAATCCAAAACATTCATCGTAACTGGTAGAGCAGTGTCCTTGTGCTGAACGGATATGTGTGAAACATTGATCAATGGAGTGTGGATTGAGGTCGGTTTTGGATAACTAGTTCTAGTTACTTATATAAGAAGCTTTACATTTTGGCTACAAAAAATAGAGATGTAAGAGTAAGCAGGTTTTGAAAAGTAGGGTACAAATTGTAGGTTACATTTTTGTTACTCGTTACCAACAATTTAATGTGGGCGATGGGTGTAATAAAATTGTTTAATTGTAAACAACTTTAAATTGCGAAGTTTTGTTTAATTTAGGGTTATCTCTAAAGTTACTCGTATTTATTGATGGCATTTAAAAATATATACTTGAGATTGACAGAAGTCTAAATAATAAGAAAATATGTATTAAGACTTCTGTCATCTGTGTCCTTAAAAACGATAGTATTTTTTTTACTCTGCGCATGGCGTAACAGATATAATTCATCGCAAGCTGGCTGGCACCGCGTTGAAACAAAGAGTTTGAAAATCAACCTCAGTGGCGTGCCATAGGCCTATGTCCAGCAGTGGACAGTGATATTATGTCGATTATGGCGTACCAGCGTTGATAGCAAATATATTGACGATGCGGCCACGCTTACGACTAGAAGATACTCACAATTTTAATTATTAAAAACGCAAAGTATTCCATTTTTAAGCAGTTAAAATCACCCAATTGTTGAGAACGAATAAAATAATCTTCCATCTATTACTATTGTCAGTTAATGAGTCGGTTTGTGTTAAATTTGCCAGACATCATAATAGCAGTCTGACTGAAACCGCAAATAATAACAACTCACTCAACAACTATATAATCAACTGTTTTCAAAATGTCAACGAACCTATAATGTTGACAGTAATGTCAAGGATAGAGGCACGCCTGACAAATGTCACCAGACTTTCAGGAGCTTTGTATGAGACAATGACTGTATGAGAATTGAACAAAAGATCAAGTGCTACCCAGTTCGGAATTAAAAAAAAAAAACAACTTTAGTGCCCACTACCTACTCTACCTTATCGACATATGAAAAAATAAAAACAGTTTTTTTGCAGTATTATCTGGCATGTGGCTATAACACAATTCAGGAAGGACAGGTATAAGGAACTTTTTATAGATGTTATGCCTGATTTCCTACTAAAAATTAGCTTATCACCATCAAAGAGATAATTTGCCGCCATAACCTTGCGGTGTTCCGGCAGCACAGCTCTTGAAAGTTGGAGCATTCTAGGCCGTGTTCACCATCACCAAGCGAGATAGTGGTCAAAAGAGAGCTTAACAATAAAAAATAATAAACTGGCCAAGTGCAAGTCGGACTCGCACTCGTAGGGTTCCGTACCACACTACAGTATTTTATAAGATCGAGCAAAAAATACCACAATCATTTTTTGCCAGCAAAAAATTATAAATATTAAACATTTTATTTCTTATAACGCCATCTAACGTCTAACAAAAGTGTTAGGAATCGACATTTCAATATAACGTCATCTATGGGACGTTTACCTAACTAAGCGTTCATAGATGGCGTGAAATGCCGAAAAAAACACGTTTCTTGTATGGGGACCCTCTATAAATTTTAACTTTATTCTGTTTTTAGTATTTGTTGTTATAACGGCAACAGAAATACATCATCTGTGAAAATTTCAACTGTCTAACTATCACGGTTCATGAGATACAGCCTGGTGACAGGCGGGCAGACAGACAGAAAGACAGACAGACAGACAGACAGACGGACGGACAGCGGAGTCTTAGGTCCCGTTTTACTCTTTGGGTAAAATACGATTCTAGGAATACCCTCATGTACAAAAACATATTTAACAACCATGTGGCAGCAAACCAGCAAATTTGCGCGGTTCGTATGATTAATAAAGAAGCTGATCAAGTCACAGTCAAGTATCGCTTTCCTCCAGAAAACTATCAAGCGTAACCTTAGACGATCCACATTATCTAATACTATAAGAATCTTTGTCCTGACATACTGACTGACTGACTGACTGACTGACTGACTGACTGACTGACTAACTGACTGACTGACTGACTGACAGACAACGCACAGGCTAAACCGCTCGTTTTTTATATGTAGAGCATAACAGCTAAAGATGTAAGTAATTGCAGATTATTTATAACAATTGCAGTCATAAACTAAACGAGACCGGTCCTGTAAGTTAGTAGTACTGTCTTATAAAATTATGTACCTAACCGATGACACCAGTTTACGAGCTAGCTTTATCAGCTGGCTTTGATCGGGTCGTGAGTGCTATTGTAATTCTAAATGTATTGTACATAATATCAATAAATTAAAGAACTTAAATAAACCAAGCGAGACGATGAACATTATTAGTATATATTTGAAATTGATGAAAATGATGTTTAGTGAATAAGATTACTAGCGACCTTTTTTAAACCAATTTTTAAAATAAAATAAAAAACTATTTCATATTCCTGTTCTATCTTTGAAAAATTCTTGCAACGTATAATATGCCTTGTTGATTAAACTTTTTGTTACTTGTCGTCTCCGATTGATGCAGGCAGTAAGTGGGAGCCCTGTTAAAAATATTTTTTTTTTTTAAATATTTAAAAAATAATATTACCTACCAATTATAGTATCGCAATGGGCAATCTTATTTCTATCACCGATCTCACCTATTTACGTCGGATCAGATCTTAAATTCAGATATGATTGGTGTATTATATAGCACAGACGTCAACAAACGAATAAACAGATGGGACATGAATCCACTATTTTTCAATCCTGAAAGCTCTCAAAGTTCTACACTATTAGGTATTCAAAGTCAAAGTCAAAGTCAAAGCATTTATTCAATATATGGGCAAATTAAAAATTTGCACTTACACACGTCAAATAACATTAAACAGATCATATTCAATAAAAATATTATAGATATAACAGAAACATAACTTATTGCTTTGAATTTACAAAAAAAAACAAAGGTATTGAGCCATTCAGCTTTCATCTAGACGTCGATCGTCACACTTAAAACACATGTTTAATTCCCCTGATTGATGTAGGGTTGCCAACCGTACTATTACGTGCACCCGCAACCCAGTGCATGTTTCAGTACTTCAGACAATTTTTATCCAAAAAAATTCCATTGTAATTTCCAATGTAAGTACCTACTACCACAGAAACAGTGCTTCTACTAAAGTTAAGCAATCAAGGAAAACATAGGATACATGTATCTTAAATTTAGATGGCATAAGCTAGACCATTTCTCGCTCATTAAAGTCTGACTGAGGCTCTTAAATCAGAGTTAATGAGTCGTAGCCTACTTTTGCGCTATTATGTTAAGTAATAGTATTGATTTAATTACTATTTAACATGGATGGACTCATAAACATAAGCGGTGAGGAATATATTTGTATTCTTATCGAATCAGCTCTACAAGTTAATATTGACATTATTTAAACCGTCTTCACAAATAGGAGGAGGTTATCTATTCGTCGGATATCGTTTTTTTTTGTATGTTCACCTATTACTCGAAGATGCCTGAACTGATTTGGAAAATTCTTTTTTTGTTTCAAAGGGTATCCTTACCAGGTGGTCCCATTTAAATTTTAACAAAATCGGCCGAGCCGTTATTAATATATCAACATTTCTATTACGGAGCATTTACTTATCTCGACGACATTACTACTAACTTCTGGCACAGATGGCTACTTCGTCTACTGGCTACTTTGACTAGCGCGATATTTGAAGTCGGTTCTATTAGTTTTTTAAACGATCTTAAATTATTGTTATATGATATAGGCTAGCGTTTGACCACTATCTCGCCTGGCGTTAAGCGATGATGTGTTCAAATATGGCGAACACGCTATTTACGATTTGACTCTCAAGGGATGTGTGCTGCCGGAATACCGTAAACTTATAGCGGAAGTTTTTCTCCTTGATAGTGGTAAGCTACTTTTTGGTAACAAGTCGGGTGGAACATCGATATAATGTGCACTTACCAACTGTGGAAAAAGCTTTTCTTCTACAATTTACTCAACCAAACTCAACTCTCAAACATAATTTATTTTAAATGATTATAAATTTACGAATGGTGATTTAAATTATGACATCATAGAATTCATAAATAAATAAAAAAATACCAGTTTTTGATGATATGCCTACAGGTCAAGGGATCTGTGCTTGACCTTCGAAATTAAGAAATAATAATAATATTAGCATATTTATGAGTGTTGAGGATCAAATTTTAGATTTCTATTTATGTATCCTTACTGAGTGACGAGTGAAACTTGTTAGAAAATAATGTATTACAATTTTTAAGTGACAAGATTTTGTTCATTAAATTTACATACATACAAATATCAAATCACGCCTTTTTCCCTTTGCGGTAGGCAGAGACGACTTCACAGACAGACAGACCTATTTTTCTTCTTCCACTTTCATGAGTACCTTTATAAATGCTCGCCGATTATAGATACTTTTAGCACGTAATGGTACGGTTGGCAACCCTACATTAATAAGGGGAATTAAACATGTGTTTTAAGTGTGACGTTCGACGTCTAGATGAAAGCTGAATGGCTCAATACCTTTGTTTTTTTTGTAAATTCAAAGCGTTATGTTTCTGTTATATCTATATTTTTTGTTGAATATGATCTATTTAATGTTATTTGACGTGTGTAAGTGCTAATTTTTAATTTGCCCATATACTGAATAAATGCTTTGACTTTGACTTTGACTTGACTTGGCCTTTTTTTAAAACGTCTCCGATCTCTTCGTGATTATTTCTATAAAGATGAACTTTATAACGTTATAGCTTTATAACGGTAATGACATTCATTTTTAACCGACTTCAAAAAAAGGAGGAGGTTTCTCAATTCGACCGTATATTTTTTTTTTTTTTTTTTTATGTTTGTTCGCGGATAACTTCGTCGTTTATGAACCGATTTCGATTATTCTTTTTTTGTTCGAAAGGAGATATCCCAAGTGTGGTACCATGGTAATTTTATCGAGGTATAATAAGTATATCCAGAGATATTGAGATAAACATCTCAAAATTGGTACTGAAAATGAATAGCGCGGCATTGAAGTCGGTTGTTTTTTAGTTTTTAAACGATATTATTGTAGTAAACTTACTAAAGGAGTTAGGTATTCAATTCATGCACGGGCAGGTTCATGTTGTTTTTTGTAATGTTTAAAATAGTACTTCGTTTTTGTTACATTGTAGGCATCCAATGATCAATTTGGATTATTATTTATTGTTCAATAGGATTTCATAAAGACTACGCGGGTGATTTCCAATCACACTAACAAAAAGTTTATAACATGGTGTATGTACATCACATTCAAATAATCTTTTTGCAAAAATTAAGAACATCACACTATCTTAAACAAAAAGCTCTCAAAACTGCGGACATCACCTGAAAGACTTCCTGAACGTAACGAGCTTTCATTGGTTAAATGTTATAAAGCTAAGTTCAAGTCAAAGCCTGTAATGTGCCCTCTGCCTTGAAATCTATTGAATACCTCGCCTGCCCTTTCACCTTATAAAAGGGCAGTCAGTTTCTAGCTTGCATGTATGTGAACCGAACTCTGTATAATGTTATCATAGAACTTGCTTAGGGCTGGTTGTTTCTAAAAAGTAACTTATGTGTTTTTTATCGCAAACGTCTCTTTTTAACTGACTTTACAAAAGGAGGAGAATCTCAATTGGTCGGAATCTTTTATTTTTGATGTATGTTCCCCGATTAGTCGAAGACGCCGGGACCAATTTGGAAAAGTAATTTTATTTAATGGGGTTTATTTTTCAGGTTGTTCTATTTAAATTTCATTGAGACCTGATAAGTATCTGCAGAGATATGGAGATAAACACCTCAAACTTGGTACTGAAAATTATTAGCGCCGCATTTGTGGTCGTTTTTAGGGTTCCGAACCCAAAGGGTACCAACGGAACCCTATTACTGAGACTCCGCTGTCCGTCTGTCTGTCTGTCTGTCTGTCTGTCCGTCTGTCACCAGGCTGTATCTCATGAACCGTGATAGTTAGACGGTTGACATTTTCACAGATGATGTATTTCTGTTGCCGCTATAACAACAAATACTAAACACAGAACAAAGTCAAAAATTAAAGACAAGTTTAAAAAAAGTTTTTTTTTAACCGCAGCGCCACCTATCTAGTTGCTAAGATGGCGCTATCGTCTTTACCTTAATCTGAATCTCGGAAGCGGCTCCAACGATTAAATAAAATTTATTATACCTACAGGGGATTTCGGGGGCGATAAATCGATCTAGCTAGGAGTCATTTTCAGAAAATGTTGTTTTATTCGTGTTTTCAATAATCAACTTTATTGATAATCAACTTAAAATATGACTCTTCCCGACATCTATTGGCGAGTAGAAGTACTGTATCAGTAAAGCAGTTGCTCTCAATTAAAAAAAATAGTATTATTATTCGTCAATAGATGTCTTGAAGAGTCATATTTGTCTGTTTAAGTGGCAAAAAATACCGAGCAAAGCTCGGTCAACCAGATATTTAATAATATTAATTACTACAATTACTATTACTACTATATAATACTATTCTACCTTTGTGTTATAACGTTTACTTAGTTGGTATTAGAAGTTCGTTAGAAACTCGATAGATGGCGTTCGGAACCCTCCGTGTGCGGGACAAAGTCTGACTCGCACTTGGCCAGTTTTATTTTTAAACGATCTTCAATTATTAGTATATAAGCTAGGGTTTGACCACTATTTCATCTGTTGCTAAGTGAAGATGTGGTCGAGGATAGTAAACCTGGCTGTCAAGGATAACTGCAGAAACACATTGGTATTTGCCTACAGATTTTCCAACTTGAGGGCGATGTCTAGCCAGGCAGACACTAGACAGAGAATCTGACCATCATCATCAGCGCATCATTTAATGTTATTCATCAAATTTGTATACTAATTTTACATACATACATACAATCACGCCTTTTTCCCGTTGGGGTAGGCAGAGACTACTTCTTTCTACATGCTACGATCTTGACATACCTCCTTCTACCTACCCGCTTCTTCCACTTTCATGAGCGCCTTCATACATGCTCGCCGGTTATAGGTACTTTTGAATTGGCCTTTTTTTAAAACGTCTCCGATCTAGTTGTGATACGTTCGCCTAGGTCGGCTATATAATATTAAGAGAAACAAAACTAAAAAAACTACTTCCTTGCCCCGCGAGTCAGTTTCAGTAGCAAGTTTGAGACGTTTATCATCATATCTCTGGAGGTACTTATCAGATCTCGATGAAATTGCAATGAGACTACCTCGAAAATGTATCCTACCGATTAAAAAAAGAAACATTCGAATTGGTGTGCAATTGACGGAGTAATCACGTAACATACATGCAAAGAAAAAAAAAAACAGACGATATAAGAACCTCCTCCTTTTTGTTTAAGTCGGTTGAAAACCCGGATTTGTTTTACTGCCTCAGAACATTAATGGTTTTGCAACCTATGTTCCTTGTACAGAACGGTCTCTGTAGTAGGTATAGTAATTCTTAACTGTAACTTAGGTATTGATGTCGTTTTACACTCGTATCTCAATGCCAATCTGCCAATAGAGATATATTCATTTAGATGTGCAATTTACAATGTGGTAACTGTATTTATAGTGAGGTCGTATGTTATAAATGTAGGCCGACGAAATTTCGCCGACCTTCGCCTGTGATCATCGTATACGTTTGAGATGTTACTACATTTCGTTAAGAAACTCGGCCTAACGAGAGATCGAGGGAGATTACACGTTGCGATCCGATCACGATACGACGTTAGATATATTAAGCTCCAGCAGGGCTAGCATGACAAGAGGACTATTTTGTCTTTACACCTATCCATGTTTTGTTTGGTGGAGAAGGCAAATTATTAAAGTTTTTCGACAATTATAAACGCCCGCTGACTTTAAATCAATTCTTTTTTAAACTTTTTAATACTCAACAAAATCAAATCTCGGGTTTAAACATCACCAAGCGTTTAAATTGTTGTTTTGATCTCCTGTCAGTGGCGAAAAACAAGGAAATAATTTTGTCTTTCCCCCGGGGATAAGGCCATGTTGAATACTGTTAAATCTGGTGATTTTTAACCGACTTCTTAAAAAGAAGGAGGTTCTCAATTTGTCTGTATGTTTTATTTGTATACATACATACACGTGAGTACTCCGTTAATTTTGAGCCTATTCGAATGAATATTTTTTAATCGGTAGAATACTGTTACATCGCGTCGTCGAGTCGCGATGTTTCGCCAAGCTTCTCGAACAAAAATACCGTGGGAAAGAATAGACTAATTAGGGGCTATAAACACCCGACCCGACCGTCATAAAAGTTAACCTTCCGGGAATTCAGACCCTAGTCAATGTACCTAGTTTTGTAGTTAAGATTGAACCTTATTCATAAGTAGTTAGAGATCAAATTAGCATGTATGGTAAAGTTGTTTACGTCAGATGCTCAAAGGAAAGCCACCCCTTTTGTTTGTGATTGTTATTGCTTTGTTTTGAACGTCTTTTGTCTATTGTTTCGAGTCAATACTGGAAATTTCTGTAGAAATATTCTCGTCCTATATAAGACGTTGAAACCGCGGCTTGAGGCAGTCTTTCTCTGGAAGCGACAGTGTAACTATCTAAGCGCGGATAGCGACCAAGTGATCGTTAAGTGTTATCAGTGAACTAGTGTTGTGAACTGTGAACAGTGAAATCAGTGATTGTGATTACCAACGACCTCAGTGTGTGTTAACGGACTTTTGATAATTGTGCAAGACGATTTGGACAACTACTGTGGAACATTGTGCTAACCTAGTGATCAGTGGAAATAAACGTTCATCTCATCGGATTGGCATTTTAATACCACCCCGCACGTAACAATTGGTGTCAGAAGCGGAATGTCAATCACTCCGAGGGAAGATACGCGTACTCCACGCACCAGGCGCCAGGCGGAGATGGATGCAACCCGGCAGAAGGAGCTCGAAGCATCGGGAGCAGGAACATCCACATTGGAAGAGCCAGCAGCAACACCGATGGCACCCACTATGGCAGCGCCACCTACAGCACCGCCGGTGAGCCGAACTACGGATGGAGGCCTGGAGGCCATGCTAGCCGCTCTCCTAGCTGGACAAGAAGCTGCACGCCAGGAACAAAAGGCTGTACGTGAGGAACAACAGGCCGCACTACAGGCTGTACAGGCGGCACAGGAAGAAGCTAGCCGTAAACAGGAAGAAGCTAGCCGCAAACAGGAGGAAGCTCGCCAGGAACAACAGGCTGCACTACAGGCTGTACAGATGGCCCAACAAGAAGCACGCAAGGAACAGGAAGAAGCTAGCCGCAAACTGGAAGAGACAATTGGACGTCAGTTGCAGAGCGGGCTTGCCGGTATGGGCGAGAAGATCAAAATGGTGGAAACCAGTATCAAGGAAGTAGAAGGGCGGCTTGACATGCATGAGCAGACCGTGAATGACTTGGCCAACGAATTTCAGAAACTGAAGTTACGAGGAATTGGACCTAGCAGCCAGGGTCCCACTATGAACTCGCCCTTCAAGCTAGATTTGCCGCACTTCGACGGAACATCTTCGTGGGCAGCCTACAAATTTCAGTTCACGACGCTTTCTAAAAGCTGTGGCTGGACAGATGAGCACGCAAATACAGCGCTCACATTAGCGCTGAAAGGAGACGCTCAGCTTATCCTGGAACGCATACCTGAAGAGGAAAGGACGTTGAAGACCCTGCTGGAAGCCCTCGAAACGCGCTATGGAGACAAGCACATGGAGCATGCGTACAGGGCACAACTACGTGAGCGAACCCAGAAGCCCACAGAGACATTGCAACAGTGGGCAGATGAAATCGAGAGGTTGGTCCGACGAGCCTACGTGTCGACGCCATCAACCATCGAGGTTACATCACTGCAGCACTTTGTGGATGGAATCAGGGATGGCGAAGTACGCGCTGCTGTACGACTGGGACATCATCAGACACTCAAGAACGCCCTGGTTCATGCTTTGGAAGTGGAAACTGTGCGACGAGACACCAAACCGTATAGGGTTCAAGAACTGGTTACTGAACCCAGGAAGCCCCGTTATGGACCGACATGTTACGGGTGTGGAGAAAAGGGGCATATTCGGATTGATTGCCCGAAGACGAAGAAACAGGACCCAAGTGGCAGAAGAAACGTCGTCATAGCTGCGGGACGGGCGCCGTCTGATCGAGAGAGAGCCCCCGCCATCACTGTGACACAAGTGTGCAACGGGAACAGCTTAATCGTCGAGGGAACCCTGAACAACAAGACCTGCAAGTTCACAGTGGACACAGGAGCATCGCGCACAATTGTGAAGCCTGAATTCCTGCAACGAGTTATATCACGGAAACATCGATCCGCAGCATGCTCACTACGGACAGCAACCGGCCAGTCAGTACCTGTCCTTGGCGATACCGACGTGGAGATAATCATCGGTGAGCACTCTTACATTCATCCTGTGCTTATTGCCAACATAACTGACGATTGCATTCTGGGATTGGACTTTTTGGAGAAGCAGCAGTGCATATTGGACGTGGCCCGTGGTGTACTCCGGTTTCCCGAGCAAGAAGTGTTCTTCGAAGGAACGGCACCGTGTAAGCTTTACTGCCTCAAGGACGTCGTGTTGGCTCCAAAATCGCAAAATATTGTTCGAGTGAAATTTCCAAATACAGTCAAGAGTGGACTATGTGTAGTTGCCGAAGATGAGGGCACTCATCCGACCTGGATTACTGCAAGAACATTGCTCATGACAAACAGAACGGCCAGTGTGCGAATTCTTAACCTTGGCAATGAAGAAGTTCATCTGAAGAAAAACAGCATAATTGGAAAATGTCAAGAAGTGAAGTACCTGCGACGAACGGATATTACTTCTACGGAACCAAGCTCGGAAGATCAAATATCACAGCTGCTGGAATCATCCAAAGACAACTTAACATTCGCTCAGCTGTCACGAGCAAAACGTCTGTTGATGCGGTATAAAGACGTCTTCGCCGCTGGAAACAACTGTGGACGTACCGGACTTGTTAAACACAAAATTGACACTGGCGACGCAAGACCTATACGACAGAGGCCACGAAGGATTCCATGGGCGAAAGAAGCTGAAGTTGCAGACATGATACGAGACATGGCCAAAGAAAAAGTCATCGAACCATCTACAAGTCCTTGGTCATCGCCAGTGGTTCTGGTGAAAAAGAAAGATGGCTCCACCAGATTCTGCGTAGATTACAGAATGCTTAATGAAGTCACAAAGAAGGACAGCTACCCCTTGCCTCGAATAGACGATACACTGGACATGCTCAGTGGAATGAAGTGGTTTTCAACGGTTGACCTGAAAAGTGGCTACTGGCAGGTAGAAATCAGTCCAGAAGACAAAGAGAAGACAGCATTCAGTACGGGCATTGGAAATGGACTCCTGCAATTCAACGTCATGCCATTTGGACTGTGTAATGCTCCAGCAACGTTCGAACGTCTCATGGACAGAGTAATGGTTGGATTACTGGGAGACGTATGCTTGGTGTACCTGGATGACGTCATCATTTTGGGCCGTGATTTTACTGAACATCTGCAGAATCTGGAGAAGGTTTTGAACCGTCTACGTGAAGCAAACCTGAAGCTGAGTGCCAAAAAGTGTGACTTCTTTAAATCCAAAGTCAGCTACCTTGGACACATCATTTCGGAAAACGGGGTACAAACTGATCCTGACAAAATCAAGGCTGTTCAAACTTGGCCTACCCCGAAGAATAAAACTGATGTAAGGTCGTTTTTGGGACTATGCGCTTACTATCGGCGGTTTGTCAAGAACTTTTCTGGAATTGCCAAACCCTTACATCGGCTGACAGAAGAAAAGCGCACATTTGTATGGGACTTGGAGTGTGAAACCGCCTTCAACGATCTAAAGCAGCGACTGTGTGAAACGCCGATCTTGGGATACCCTACCAGAGATGGAAGATTTATTGTGGACACTGATGCCAGCAACACGGGAATTGGAGGAGTTCTCTCACAAATCCAAGGAGACAAAGAAGTGGTCATAGCATACTTCAGTAAATCATTATCCAAACCAGAACGAAACTACTGTGTCACCCGCCGCGAGTTGCTAGCTGTGGTGAAGACTCTTCAGCACTTCAACAAGTACCTCATCGGAAGAGAGTTTACGCTCAGAACTGACCACGCTGCTCTTAAATGGCTTCTTCAGTTTAAGAGCCCGGAAGGTCAAGTGGCACGATGGATCGAGCAACTTCAAGAGTTCAATTTCGTGACAGAACATCGCAGTGGAAAGGGCCATAGCAACGCCGATGCCCTGTCAAGAAGACCTTGTGCAGATGACTGTAAACACTGCGAGAAGCACGAGTCTCAAGAAGAAGTCAGAGTCATCAGGATGGACAGAACAGATGACGAATGGAACGGCGAAAATATGAGACAAGCACAATTGGAGGACAGAGATTTACGACCTGTACTGGATTGGATAAAGTCTGGAAACAAGCCCCAGTGGAGCGACGTGTCAGCCTGCAGCCCAATCACAAAAAGTAACTGGGCTCAGTGGGACAGCCTGACTCTGGAACAAGGAATCTTGTACCGAAAATGGGAAAGCAGCAATGGAAAAGAAACTACGATGCAGGTCGTTGTTCCCCGGAGCAAAGTGGCATCTCTACTACGACACATTCATGATGGAGTTTCTGGTGGACATCTAGGAGTCAAGAAAACTCTTGTGAAGGTTCGTCAACGATTTTACTGGGTACACAGCCGCGAGGATGTGGAAGATTGGTGCAGGAAGTGCACCGCGTGCGCATCAGTAAAAGGACCGAAGACAAGAAGTAAAGGACAACTAAAATTGTACAACGTTGGAGCACCATGGGAGCGCATTGCCGTGGATGTTGCCGGGCCATTTCCCGAGACTGAAGAAGGCAACAAGTACATCATCGTAGTACAAGATTACTTCAGTAAATGGCCTGAGGTTTTCGCGACACCAAACCAGGAAGCAAAGACAGTCGCAAATAAGTTGGTGCAAGAAGTGATCTGTCGATTTGGTGTACCGATGGAACTGCATTCCGATCAAGGAAGGAACTTCGAGTCTGCCCTATTTCAGGAAATGTGCACCCTCCTCGGGATCCAAAAGACGCGGACAACGGCAGCTCATCCACAGTCAGACGGAATGGTTGAGAGGTTTAACCAGACGTTGGAGAATCACCTGGCTAAAGTCGTGGACGCACATCAACGTGACTGGGATCAGTACATACCTCTGTTCTTGTTGTCATACCGTTCCGCTACCCATGACAGCACTGGTATGACTCCTGCAAATGTGAATTTTGGACACGAACTAAGACTTCCTATCGACGCCATCACTGGTTCCCCGCCAGATGCTCCGAAGCCTGTAACCGACTATGTCAGTAATCTTCGTAGTCAGCTGGACGAAGTGCACAGGATAGTTCGAGAGAATAGTTTAAAAACTGGTGAAAAAATGAAGACCCGGTACGATCGTAGAGCGAATACGATGGGTTTCGAAGAAGGAACTCTCGCCTGGTTGCACAACCCACTACGAAGGAAAGGAAAAAGTCCGAAGCTGCAGGCTCATTGGGAAGGACCATACCAGATTATCACGAAGATAAACGACGTTACCTACCGCATTAAACGAGGCCAGAGAGGAAAGCCGAGGGTAGTACACATCGATCGACTTACACGATACCATGGAACAAATGATGATCGGGACGATCATAACTAAGAAGGGGATAATGTTACATCGCGTCGTCGAGTCGCGATGTTTCGCCAAGCTTCTCGAACAAAAATACCGTGGGAAAGAATAGACTAATTAGGGGCTATAAACACCCGACCCGACCGTCATAAAAGTTAACCTTCCGGGAATTCAGACCCTAGTCAATGTACCTAGTTTTGTAGTTAAGATTGAACCTTATTCATAAGTAGTTAGAGATCAAATTAGCATGTATGGTAAAGTTGTTTACGTCAGATGCTCAAAGGAAAGCCACCCCTTTTGTTTGTGATTGTTATTGCTTTGTTTTGAACGTCTTTTGTCTATTGTTTCGAGTCAATACTGGAAATTTCTGTAGAAATATTCTCGTCCTATATAAGACGTTGAAACCGCGGCTTGAGGCAGTCTTTCTCTGGAAGCGACAGTGTAACTATCTAAGCGCGGATAGCGACCAAGTGATCGTTAAGTGTTATCAGTGAACTAGTGTTGTGAACTGTGAACAGTGAAATCAGTGATTGTGATTACCAACGACCTCAGTGTGTGTTAACGGACTTTTGATAATTGTGCAAGACGATTTGGACAACTACTGTGGAACATTGTGCTAACCTAGTGATCAGTGGAAATAAACGTTCATCTCATCGGATTGGCATTTTAATACCACCCCGCACGTAACAATACGTTTCCGAGGTATAACCATTGTAATTTCATTGAGATCTGATAAGTATCTCCAGAGATATGACGATAAACGTCTCAAACTTGCTACTGAAATTGACTGGGCATGGAAGTCGGTTTTTTTTAATTATCTTAATTATTTGAATATTCATTTAGCTCCAATTTAAAATAAAAATTGAACTAAGAGTGGTGTGTTGTTGGGATTTGATAATGCTTCTTAGATACAGTGAAACTAATATTAAGAAGACCTTTGGTCTAAAAGTTATTTTTAAGGTGAGACTTTTAGTCAAATTATCTATCGCATGTCGCCGGCGCTGATTGGTGGATATGATGTATGACAGTTAGGTCTAGTTGTGATTGGCGGACGCTTCCGCAGCCATATTTATTGCTAATGTGTCATGTCATCTGCTATCATAGTTTCTGGCTACGCTACACATAAACAAAATTTTCACTTGCACAATTTTTTTTTTCAATTTGTGTCAATAATTAGTACTTGAATTGTATAGTGAACTAGAATTAACCACAAAACATGAAGACTCATAATTCATATTAAGTAACCATTTATCACGATGAGTTTTTTACAATTGAAACGTATTATTTACTCTTTATTTCCTTTATTTCTATTTTATTTATTTATTAACTGTCTGATAATAAACATCGCTTCAATATGATTTTCCGGTATTTGTTTTCACGAAATTGTTCACCCATAGCCATTTAGTCGTTGCTTATAAAACACCTAGAAACTCAAGGAACAAGTACGAGTATATAAAATTACATAAAGAGCTCATTCCGTAATTACATACGGTATTTATGACTCTGGTTAAATACCAACATATTGATACTTAAATTTACTCAACATTCAATACGTTATGTAAACATGTCAATATCATAAATATTGTAAAGAAAAAGTTTTATTTTCTTTTAAATTATACATTTTAAAGCAGCCCTCAGCACTTTTGATGGCAGTTTATAGCGAAAAATGACCATCTTTACTGATACACTTTTTAGGGTTCATGTCTGTCTGTCTGTCTGTCCGTCCGTATGTCACAAGCACTTTATTCTGACACTATTAAGACTACAAAGTTGGAACTTGGTAGGTATTCTGTGAACCGCGAGTTAAGAGTTTTATACAAAAATAAAAAAATAAAATATCATCCCCATATATGGAACTGACTCTAAAATAAGTTATTTTTCAAAAAAAATAAAACCGACTTCATAACCACAAAAAGGCACTCAAAAGCGAAAAATAATTAACTTAAAATTATTATAAGCGTTACCCACTTCTCTATTTGAAGTCAGTGCCAGCCAAGTCTAATAGGTAGTAGATAGATAATACCTACATGTATCTACCTACTTACTAACCTACATGTACCTACATACATAGTATCTATCTAATATCCAATAGACTTGGCTGGCACCGACTTCAAATAGAGAAGTGGGTAACGCTTATAATAATTTTAAGTAAATTATTTTTCGCTTTTGAGTGCCTTTTTGTGGTTATGAAGTCGGTTTAATTTTTTTTGAAAAATAACTTATTTTACCCTTTTTAGTGCAATAAAAGTTTTAATGAAATTACATGCATCTATTAAATTTCGTGTCTGGGCCGTTATACACTGACGGATATATACTTTTTGAAAATTTCAAGTATGTACCTATAACGGTTAAGAAGATACAGATCTGTAAAGTGCGCACATATAGACACACGGACGGACGGGCGGACGGACGGACGAACAGACAACAAAGTCGCAGAAAGTGTTCATTTGGTAGCCTTTGGGTTCGGAACCCTAAAAAAATTGACTTTAAATGCCGCGCTAAAGTGAAAATATTCACTAGTAATAATGATATCATCAAGGTATCAAAGGACAATGTCTAAAATGGCCCTGTACAATTAAAGCATCTGACACACACGATAATTAATTGTCTATTTTATTACAATAATTCCAAATACTTGTATAACACGGACTAGTTGTATTCCAAAATGAATATTAAAAAGTATTATTTGCGATTATTAACATTAATTGCCGCCATATGGCCAACAGAGTACAGAATCACTCTACTACGTTATAAGAGGCACTTCCCTATATTGTGGATACCCGAATTATGAAAGCACTGTGTAGCCAACCTAACAACGGAAAGTATTATTTACGTAGTAACTATTATACAATATGTGGTTTTATGCTTATAATTTTTTTTTGCTGTGTTGATTGGTACAAAGTACGTTCATAATTCTGAGTTATTTAATTATGTATGCAGTGTTGCGGGACTGAAATGGCCGCCATCTTCGCCAGATGTCATGTCATGTCAAAAAATATTAGGTATGTTTAATTATTTATTATAATTATTAATATATAATTATTTATTGAGGGCCCGGTGGCGTGATTGGGAGAACGGTCGGCTTTGATGCCGTGTTACCGAGTTCAAACCGCCGTGCACCAATGAATTTTTCTAACGAAAAATATATGTGCGCTTCTCACAGTGGCCCTCCGGTGAAGGAAAACATCGTTAAGAAACCAATAACCCCCGCATGGTGGTAGAACATATCTAATGTCCGCCTGGCCAGCTACCACCCTCAAGTCAGAAAATCTGTCAAATCAAGAATCAAAGAATCAAAGCATTTATTCAGTATGTAGGCAGTATAAATATACGCACATATACACGTCAAAATCATAAATCATAAAATAAATCATAACCAATTATCAAGTAAACATAGCAAAAGCAGAATTTAACGCTTTGAATTAGAAAAAAAAAGTAATGAACCATTCAGCTGTCATCCAATCGTTTACGTCAGAATATTTAAAAAAAATTAAAGTAGGTTAAAACCAACCATACATGTAAGTGTGTGTTCAGTACTTCAGACAATTTTTATATAAAAAAAATAAAAAAGTGTAATAGTGAAACACAACATAGAGAAACGCATACCGATCACAGTACATATCATGATCCAAATGGAACTGATAGTCCGTCTGTCAGCTGCATAATATTGTTTAAATAAAAATAAAAATGTCGCCAAACATCTAATGTGTTCCGGCAGCTATCCTTGAGAGCCAGTTCCCATTCTAGTCCACTTCTCTATCTTCGACCGCATCATCACTTAGCAACAGGTGAGATAGTGGTCAAACGCTTGCCTATAAGATATTAAAAAAAAATATCCCCACCTTTATTTCTATCTCGCTCACAGTTACCGTAAGAATATCTTATATGCAATAGCAACCTCCATTGTGTATAATCTTCTTGGGACTCTTCTACTAAAACTAGTACATTCTCCTATGTTTGAGGTATTTATCTCCATATCTCTGGTGATACTAATCAGATCTCGATAAAATTAAAATGGGACCACCTCGGAAACGTATCCTACCTATTAAAAAAAGAATCATTTGAATCCGTTCACAATTGATGGAGAAATCGCGTAACATACACACAAAAAAAAAACATACAGACGAATTGAGAACCTCCTCCTTTTTTGTGAAGTCGGTTAAAAAATTAAAATGATAAACAAAGTTAATTTTTGCTGGCGAAAAATGATGTTTTTTTGCTCGATCTTATTAAATATCGTGGTGTCGTACGGAACATTACGAGAGCGAGTCCGACTTGCACTTGGCCAGTTTATTTGTGAAGTCGTTTAAAAAAGAAGTTCAAAAATAGTCCAACGCTTCGGCCTATATTTCTGTGACCCTTTCCAAATGTCATGGATTTCAGATAATATGTTAAAGACCATCCAATTTATGTAATTAAGTGTTCTCAGTAATTCACATCTGTCTGAGATAAGATTAATTTTGATTCATTATGTCCATTGGTATGTATGACATATTATGCTGGAGGAATGCCCAGAAGCAATTTAAGGTCACAATATGCATTACAATTAATGTTACTTCAAGAGTTGGTGCTTAACTGTTCTAGAGAATTAATAAATCTGACTTTATACAGAAAACAGTTTGATAGTCGTTGATGTTTTTAACCCCTGATGCAAAAATAAGGGTTTTATAAGTTTGGCGTGTGTTTTGGTGTATCCTGTGTCTCTGTTTGTAGCATCAAAACAAATCAACCGATTTTGATTTAGTTTTTTTTTGTTTGATGGGTGATTTAACTTCACTAGCTTTTTTCTTAGATTTTACTCATGAACATCTGTTCTGCAGTTTTAAGACTATGAGCTTTTTTCTAATTGATGACGTTATGAGATCAACTTCTGTTCTGATCAATTCGAAATTTTGTTATACTCTTACTTCAACTACTGACAATGCAAGAATATAGTAAGTCTGGTATTGATGCTGGGGCATCTACTGAAATTTGCAGGATACTCAACTCTTCACCAACTTACAGCAAAGTTGTCATGTGTGTTCATTGGAATGGTCTCAATGAATAGATTATACATAGATCCGTCAGGGGTAGTGTTATATTTTGTATGTATATATTATATTGTAATACGGGACAACACATAAGTTTAGATAGCGAAAGTTAGAAAAAATAAAACTGGCCAAGTGCGAGTCAGCATCGCGTCTCTTATCGCACACTTAGGCAGGGTTCCGTACAATACGAAACATAACAGAGTTGCAACCTCATATATTTGATTAATTGATATTACCAAGAATATTTGGTTTGGTCGCGATCTAGAAAGACGGGGCTTGTTTACTAGCGCCATCTATGTCATTTTGCCGAAACTAATTACATAGATGGCGTTTAAAAACACGTTTTTTGTATGGAGACCCCCTTTAATTTTTAACTTTATTTTGTTTTTAGTATTTGTTGTTCTAGCGGCTACAGAAATACACCATCTGTGAAAATTTCAACCGTCTAACTATCATGGTTAATGAGCTATAGCCTGGTGACAGACGGACAGACAGACAGACAGACAGACAGACGGACAGCGGAGTCTTACTAATAGGGTCCCGTTTTACCCTTTGGGTACGGAACTCTAAAAAACCAAGAGAAACTACATAAAAAGTTTATGTCACTAAAACAAAAATATTAACATTCCGATTTCGCCGCAGTCGGGTAGAAAATTGTTTTTTGTTGAGGGTTTTTATTATCTAAGCTCAGTCAGTTTATTACCTTCTAGTAAAATCTGTGTCGCTAGTATTGCATAAATGGAGCCATTTAAGGCTGATTTTATGACTTTAACCTTTATATATATTTACGATGTCGGTCTAAAAATGCAGATTTAGCTAATGGTATGTTAATAAGTACATCGATTATGAAAACAATAGGTTATACTGGTTGCATGGTATGCGGTAGTTGAATGCATTTTCCGACTAATATAAAAGCGGGTGGTTGATTTGGCTGTTTTTCATTTTTATCTATCATCATAATTATAATCTGCCGGTATCAGTCCACTGCTGGACGAAGGCCTCTCCCAAGACACGCCACTGAGCCCGATCTTCGGCTCTTTGTTTTCAGACACTGCCCACTGCTTTGCGAATGTCATCGCTCCACGTGGTCATTTTTATCCGTTGGCCCAAAGATGTATCTGCTGGCATAACCTTAAGGTGTTCCGGTAACACAGCCCTTAAGAGTATTCTAGGTCTGGTGTTTTCACCATCCTCGACCATATCATCAGAACAGTGGTCAAACGCTAGCCTTAAGATTGGTCAGCTTTGATCCTAGACGTACCAAGCTCAATCCCCGCCGTGCAATAATTTATTTTTCTATCGAAAAGTTTATGTGCGCTTTTCACAGTAGCCCTCCGGTGAAGGAAAAACATCGTTAAGAAACCACCAACCCCCGCTTGGTGGTAGGACACTATCTATTATAGTGTCCGCCTAGCCAGCTACGACCCTCAATTTAGAAAATGTATTGCCAAACATCTGACGTGTTCCGGCAGCTATCCTTGAGAGCTAGTTCCCATTCGAGGCGTAACGTGCTTACCATCTTCGATCGCATCATCACTTACCAACAGGTGAGATAGTGGTCAAACACTAGTCTAAATATATAAAAAAAATTATAACAGTGTAAAGACCAGACACTGATGGTAAGAAAAGGAATTTGGGGTAATGTCTGGTTTTCCTGTCTTTGATTTGTCTACTGACAAAAGAATATTTTTAAAAATTATGAATGTAGTGATTGCTGTTTCCGATAGAAGATTTTATATGCAGTTGCAATGCAGTTGCCTTGAATGGCACTACAACCAAAGAAAATAGTTAATAGCTAATACATAAACAATATTTAAAATAGGTACAATAAATAGCTGTCAACTTTTTGATAAAATAATATGAAGACGGGTCGCATAAAACATTTTCATAATTGGATATAAGTGATTAATATCTTAATGGATGAATAATAAGGCAATATTTTACATTTTATATGCGGAAATCATATTTTTTAGTTATCATTGAAACGTAACTCTAAAGTTTAGTTGCCCGGATTAGTTGCATCGTAAAACAGTTTAGGTTTCCTCTATAAAATGATAATTATAAACGTAATTGATAACTCTGCTAAATCGATTTGAATGCATGAACTTTAATAATATTATACTCAGTTAATACCTACATTAACATATGGTTAAGACGTTTATGACTTAGGTTAATTTATAGTGTAAAATATTTTGTGCTTATAATTTTGATGACCGTAATTAGAAACTCAATATAAACACACTCCCTAAAATTTAGGGACAGACTAGTTTCTAGGTCGTAAAAATACGACTAAAGGTACGTGAATTACAGGTATATATTTTTTTCAATCAATCAAATAATCAAATTGTTTATTTGTAATACACAGGTTATGGTAATATTAATATGGTGTTAATAGTAGTTTTCAAAAAGAACATACTGTGATCAGCCACTGAGGCATAAAAATATTGGGTATTAAATATGCAAATTAAAATTAAGATTCATTATATTAGGCAATGTCAATTATACATTTTATAGATACCTATTTTACTAAAATAAATATGAATCAGTCATGAAAAAAAAAGAAATCGTCATTATTACGTTTATAGTTACATTTGAAAAAAATCATTCATTTTTGTATCATATAGGCTAGAGTTTGACCACTATCTTACCTGTTGGTAAGTGATGATGCGGTCGAGGATGACACATAACATTAATAACAGACTAGTTCCTCTCTGACTCACTATCTCTCTTCACCCTTAGGTTCTCACTACCACAGAATAATGAATAGTACAAGCCACTACCTACACCTTTAAACTATCCACAGAAAGGAAGCGATTTTGGCATGCTTTCTTTAGTTTAGTTCATGATTATCATCCGAAGAACCATTGGACTAGTATAGGCTGATAATATCCGATCATGCTCTATCTTTCTATGTAATTTTTTTGTATGTACTTTAGATTTCTGTTTTTCTTTTTTTTATGATAAATTTTTAGATTATGTTAAAATGTAGTACTATAATGATGTTATTAATTGAACATGCACTCTTTTATTTTTCTATAAAGATTGGACATAATCAATCTCAGGCTATAATTTAAAATAATTAATATTAAACTAAACTAATATTAAGTAAGGGATATCCGTGTGGTAAAGTGCCAAGAACAATAGCTGCATTCCCGCGTTGAATCGCTATAGAAATTCTTATATAATATTTCTTATACTCTATTATTAGTAAATTACATACATTTTAAAATAATAGTAACATATTGCTGTTTCTCATGCTACCAAACGATGTAATTTATGATTTCAATGTGTCTCTAATACACCCACTACTGCCTTGACGACATCGCTGTTTAGCAGTAAAGGTCGCCGATTGTACTGTATTATTTAAAAATAAATTTAATAATTTATAAAAAAAATCATCAATATTGCACCTTACTCTAAGTGTTTAGTACAGTAAAGCGTATTCTATTTATATATGTCATGTTAAAATGTCAAGTTAAAAATAAAAACTATACGTAACTGTCAAGCTTACAATTTCTCAAAAAAAAAACAACGAATTGCACTCCAAGAGTGCCGGCAGAAGTGAAAACTTGAATATTACGAATTTTCGATCAGGTAACGTGTCCTGGGTGGAAGTCTCTACATTGATAGCGATGCGTCCTGTCATCGCAAACGTCTGCTAGAGATGCAGCTAGACAATTGTTATCTGCATCTCTTTTCGTATCGACGATTTTCGGTCGAAATTCATCGCTATGCATTTAGAGACCGGCCCTGACGAGAAGTCCTGACGCGAGTTTAAAATTTTTTACCCATCTCAAAAAATTCACAACGCCGCTGAAGAAGTTTTCGCTTCAAAAAATAATCTTTGAGCTAACAAACTAAAAAAAAAACTGCTGATTTCATTGTTTAATATTTATTTTTGTAAAATAAGTTATTTAATAATTTTAATAAACTATTTTTGTATCTGTCAAAAATGCACATTTCAAATAATTTTTTATATCTTACTTATTTTGGACAAAGTGCTGTCAAGCATACAACTGTGTTCCCAATGATTACCACCGATATCGCAACAGCAACTGATAGGTCGAACTCAATCATTAACCGCTACGATTGGATAATTCTATTGATAGTCATAATTACCGCGGACTTATTACGCACTCATTGTGTCAATACGCATAAATTACAATGTTAGTTAATTTGTGCGTCCGTTATGCAACAAGGAATGGTTTTCACAGGTGTTAATAGCATTATGTCGATGTTCCGCCTAACTTGATACCAAAAAGTAGCTTGCCACCATCAAGGAAACAACCTGCCGCCATAACCTTACGGTGTTACGGTAGCACACAGCACTTGAGAGTCAGATTCTTTCTATCAGAGAGCCATTCTTTACCAATTACCTTTACCATTTACCTTTCATTACATTTACCTTTACCATTTAATTACCATTACCGACTACATCATCGCTTGCTACCAGGCAAGATGGTAGTCAACCGCTAGCCTATAAAATAATAAAAACAAAACTGGCCAAGTGCAAGTCGGACTCGCACTCGTAGGGTTCCGTAACACAAACACAACTACAAAATAAAACTTTGTTTTTCATAGTGTTTGTATGAAAAACAAAGTTATACTTGCGGTCGCTATATCTCAAAAACTGCTGACTGTATCTCGTTCAAACCAATTTTCGTTGAAAGTTTTTATTGAGATCTACAGAATATATTTTTTCTAGATTTTTCACTCCCTTACTTTAGAAGTTAGAGGGGGGTGGACACACATTTTACCACTTTAGACGCGCCTATCTTTTAAATGATTGACTTTGAGAAAAAATGATTTTAGGAACCTCAACGTCATTTTTGAAGACCTATCCATAGACACGTATAGGTTTGAAGAAAAAAAAAATTTTTTGTTCCATTTCCATTTCCAGGGATGCCCCCCCTTAAACTTTTATATTTTTTTATTTTTGTACAAAAATCGAAAAGCGGTTTACATAATACATCTACCTACCAAGTTTCAATTCTGTAGACCTAATAGTTTTAGAATAAAATGGCTGTGACATACGGACGGACAGACAGACAGACATGGCGAATCTATAAGGGTTCCGTTTTTTGCCATTCGGCTACGTAACCCTAAAAAACATTCTAATACTGTCTAATCTAAAGTACAAACAAAGTCAGTAGCTCAGAACTAACCAGGTTTTTTCTAGTAGAATGCCGATTAACTAGTTGGAGCTACAACTGCTAAGTTGGGCTGACAGCTGAAAATAAAGAGTTGAATATTAAGCGCTGTGTCATGTCATATGAGGCCTGTATAAAGAACATCAGTGAACGATATCAAGAGTTTACTGACGCTATTTTTTAAAATTTCTACCGTATGTCTAAACACAAAGAAAATATTATTAAACCGTGCTTCATTTCATTACCCACATCAGCTGATCGAGTTCGTCTAACAACGTAGCCCAACCACAGTTTATTACAATAGCTACTGCGTCAGTAAATCATATCCAAAATTAACGAAATCTGCCGCCAGCTACCTACCTACCTATTTACTTCGCAACCATAGTTATACATTTAGTATTTGTTACCTCATGACTATACTTCATATAACCGGCTCGTTTCAAAATTTACTCGCATTTAATGGACCAAGAAAATGATAGCTAGGTTCCCTCGATTTCTAATTGATATGTCAGAAAAGCATTCTTGATGATGTAGTAATGTGTACTAGAAATGTCTTAGATACTTAGGTAGCATTGATTTCTTTTTAAGTGATTTAAATAGTACATAGAACAAGCAATTTAGGCATAGGTATTTTCTATTTATACATGGTTAAACTGTGTTCTCGTAGTTAAGTGATGAGATAATAGTGTTATGGAATAGTGTTTCTTTGGAGGTAAAGACGGTAATGAGAAATACATCATATTATAGACTCCCCACTCAGCTCACCCTCATATTATAGACACGCGGTTCTCCCACACAACGCGTTTTAAGCGTTTGTTGTTTCAGCGTACGTGCCAGAAGTGAAATGGACCTTATTCACGTTGTTTTACCACAGAATGTTGATCTGAGTTACATACTAGCAATGTGGTTTGCACATTACTAGTATTCTTGTTAACCCCTCAACCTCTAATCGTGGATGGACCCTTGCTTCTTTGGAAGAGGCCGACGCGCGACAGCCAACAAATGAATTTATTCCAATTACGCAACTATTTCAAATAGTCTTCTTCTGCCATCTGCTGTTTTCCCGCAGAGCTATAACATGGAGTCCTTCAAAAGGGGCGTAAAAATCAATTTGTCGGGTTGGCAATGCATGAGTGATACCTAGTGTTTTATGTGTTTATAGGCGACGGTGACCACTTCCCACAAAGACATTAAAAATGTCTTTGACATAAAAAAATCCTTTTAAAAACTATCTAAACATGGCACAGGTATGACACAACTGTGTAATAAATTGCACAGTACGTAAAGTAAACCTTTATGTAGTCTTCATACCAAGACGGTTTGGTTTTTTAAGTTAAAAATGTGACTAAACAGGATATGCCATATTAGAACAGCTAGGTAAATTACCCAGTTAGCAAGATTGATTAGGGCAAGTACAACAAAGTACGTATACCTTGATGTACAAAGAATGATGTCTTTGTTTTATTCAGCAATAAAACTTTTATGATTGATTTGTTGACTCGAAACCGTGCAGCCATCGAATTATAAGTGCAGCTATTTTATTTTGACTGAATGTCCAATTTTAATGTTTTTCGGGCATATTATCTTTGATAAAATTGTATTGTCTGTCTTTTTATTGTGTAAATGTTATTGTTAAAAACATTTTAAAAGTATACTTATTAACATTCACTTAGTCGTTCAGGCGTCAAGTCATAGTAATGTCATCGTTAACAACATTACCAACACCCCAACACATTTAGTGCCAGTTTCACCGGTTCCTGATAATTTCAGATAGTTATCTGACGTATGACGCCATAAAAGTTGTCAAAAATCTGACAGACTAGTTCCAGATAAGGCTATCGGGAACCGGTAAAACTAGCCCTTAAGACACATAACTTAACAGCAAGAAGCTTCAACCTGTTACTCGTTACATAAAGATTCATTAATCTTAGTAATTTTGCGGATAAATAAATCTCAACGTCTGAGAATTTCCTCTAAGGCTAAGTACGCCATTCAGAGAAATACGAAGACCGCTTTTTCCATGTTATCTCTAATGCACGTATAAAAACATTTATTACGTGGTTCTTGAAGTCCAGTTACACAAGTTTACCTAGATGTAACGTTTATGTAATGTAATGTAAATGGTTGTAAGAGTGTAACATGTACTACAGGGTCGTAGGGTCATCAGCTGATGAAAGTATTGCAGTAACAGTGAGCAACTTTTCAAGTACCGATGCCCAAAAAGGTTGGCAGTAATGTGCCCTTTTCTGTAGCAATTTGTGAAGAAAAAACTTAACATTGTTTACGAAACAAAAAAATCGACTTCACATGACGCGATAGTAATTTTCAGTAATAAGTTTGAGGTGTTTATCCCCATATCTCTGGAGATACTCATCAGATCTTAATAGAATTAAAATGGGACTACCTAGGAGATATACCCTACCGATAACATAAAAATCATATGAAACGGTTCACAATTGGGAAGAAATTGGGCAAAATTCCAAAAAAAAAATTCTGACGAATTGATACCATTCTCTTGTTTTTTTGAAAATTGGTTAAAATTATCTTAATATATTATTTTAGTAAATACTAAAATGAAATCATATTTTTACACGACGCACATGTACCTAATATTAGATCACTAGCTGTGCCCCGCGGCTTCGCCCGCGTCAAAAAGTATCCTGAGGCCTAATCCATAGTACTGGCTATACTTGTACAAAATTTCAGCCAAATCGTTCCAGCCGTTTTACCACGGAGAAGTACAGACGAATTAAATTGATATCTACCTCCTCTTTTTTGGAAGTCGCTTAAAATTTACCGACTTCCAAAACAGAGGACTAGTATCTAATATGTTAAGTAAGTGTTAAAATGAGTTCATATTTACACAATGTGTACCTAATACATTATATTTTTTATTATGTATTACGTTATATATAATAACTACTAATTATAAACAAACTAATTGTCGCATTTGTAAAATTGGTGTTGAATGGTGTTGATGGTGTTTAGAAAGCTGCTCGTAAAAAGCAAAGGTATGATAAGATTACAAACAAATCTAAGCTAAGTATTCGGATTGTATTTTGTACAAACCCATGTGTTATTTTTACCAAAATATCCAATATCCTCAATGTTAGGTATTGATATAAATTCAGCACCAATGTAGATTGTCCTGGAGGGCTACCACACCACAAAATCTTAAACACTCTTATTTTTAACCGACTTCAAAAAAAGGAGGAGGTTTCTCAATTCGACCGTATATATATATATATATATTTTTTTTTATGTTTGTTCGCGGATAACTTCGTCGTTTATGAACCGATTTCGATTATTCTTTTTTTGTTCGAAAGAAGATATCCCAAGTGTGGTACCATGGTAATTTTATCGAGGTATGATAAGTATCTCTAGAGATATTGAGATAAACATCTCAAAATTGGTACTGAAAATGAATAGCGCGGCATTGAAGTCGGTTGTTTTTTAGTTTTTAAACGATATTATAATATTACTATGATTGAGAGAGGTAATGTTGTTCAATGGCTGTATAGCAGTTTTTTTTGCGAGCACGGGTGTTAGATTCTACAACAGGTGGTAGGAGCATATTATATCGATGTTCCGACTGACCTGCTACCAATTAGAAGCTTACCAACATCAAGGAAAAAATCTGCCGCCATAACCTTTCGGTGTTCCGACAGCACACAGCCCTTAGAGTCAAAATATTCTAGCCTTAACGTCTTAACAATCATCATCATTTACCACCAGCCGAGATAGTGGTCAAACACTAGCCTATAAGATATGAAAAAATATATCCAGGGATAGTCATATAGATATAAAATCTACGCATATAGACACGTGGACAACAATAACCTCTTCCGTGGGTGCCATTATCCCAAAAACCTCGTAGTAGGACCCCTGAATTGAACCCGGCCAATATCACCGTCTCATCTGCGATTCAAGTGTTTACCTATTCGATTGGATGAGACCATTTTAGAATTAATACAGTTTACATAAATATTCAGCAGCCTCGGCATACAAATATAGCGATATAAATGGAAGAAACTGCTTTATGGCCAGTGATAGATTTTCATATATGACCAAGTTCTTTGGATAATGATTATTTATCTAAGTTTATTGAAGGTTTTTTTCATGATATATTAAAAGATGTTTTACAAAGTTTAGATTGTAGAGTGTAGACAGTCTGAACAAATCTTTAAATCCTTTCGAAGAATTAGTTTATATCAGTCTACTAAGCCCTATCCCTATATTCATTCTTCTTTAACCTTGTCACAGGATGGTCTGAGCAACTTTGGACGTTTTGTGGTTTTTACTGTAAAACCATGGTTTCCCAACGATTATCAGTCCTGCGTCCTGTCCGCTGGCTGAATCGAAACTAAACTAAACTGTAGGGCTATTCTGTAAGCTAGTTTACGCATCTCGCAAGCGGTGAGATCTTTATTTCGCATTACGTAATTCACCCGTATTACAATCCTATTACGATTTGAAATTCGAAGCACGACTCACCGCGGATTCCGCTTGCGAGATGCGTAAACTAGCTTACAGAATAGCCCTACTGATCGTGAAACTTTTGATCACTTTGGCCCTCTGTCACAGAATAATTAATAATACAAGCCTCTGTCAAATAGGGATGTTACTAATATGATAATAGCCAATTATATTCCAACCTTTTTCAAAAGTTTTCAGATAGATAGATAAACACTTTATTACACACCAATAATGCAGGAAATAATGAACATAAAATACTTATCATAAGCAATGTAAAGGGCGGTCTAATCGCTTAAAGCGATTTCTTCCAGAAAACCTTGAACAGAGTTCATATTGAGAGACTGTGCGGAACGAGTACAGTTTAAAGTGTACCTACATCAAAATAAAATAAAATTAACTGTACAGTTCAAATAATAATTAAGACCTACCTAGTAGTATTTTAACTGTTTTCTATGTGAGTGATGGTTTCCGAAATTATCGTAAATAAGAATTGGAATTCGATTTCTACGTTTAAGGCTTAATTTTTGTAATTTCCTGCTAATTTTTGTACCTAAACTTATACCTAAGTTTATAAAATGTTTAACATTTCGCTGATTGCATATAGGTAACAACAAATTAACTAGTATTATAGCTTCCCGTAAGACAGATATAGATTCAACTAGATAACACAACTAGAGTCTGTGCAAAAAGAGATCCGTCGTTGCTTTACGATGAACTTACATTCAAAAGTAAAGGAAGTAAGGTATATAAATATATATAATATATACCTGTATGTATGTATATAAGTGTGTATGTATATAATATATACCTACTAAGGTATCAAATATTTTTTGTCGTATTGGCAATCACAGACCAATGTTGTCAACGCAACAAAAACAGTAAATTAGAACCATCAATACGCGCGCCCTCAATTTCTACGACGGTTCTCTTTTTGCACAGACTCTACAACAATGTAAAACTATGCGCATCTATACGTAAGTATTTATCAAGCAACATTTAAATTTTCCAGTCACTGCCCACCGCTTTGCGTACGTTGCGAGGGTCAGTTTGTTCTGGCGGCCTACCGTAACCCCGTAGAAGAGAAGAGCCGAAGATTGGGCTCAGTGGCGCATCTTGGGAGAGGTCTACGTCCAGCAGTGGACTGATACAGGCTGATGATGATGATTTAAATTTAAGAAAAATTCTTACCTTAGTAGTTAACTTTATACATAGCACATATCTATGAAGAAATACCGATTAATTGCAAACTGCCTATAGAAAACTGCATCCAATTATGTTCCGGCAATAAAAGGAAACATTTGTTTTTTACCCTAGCAACAGTAGCAACCTCTCACTCTAATGCATAATTTTTTTTTTTAATTCGTTATTGTCAAGCGTTTGACCACTATCTCACCTGATGTTAAGTGACGATATGGTCGACGATGTAGCACGCTTGGCTAGAAGATACCTATTCACTCGCGACTTGAAGACCCCTAGATGGTACCTTTCCGGAAACACAGACTCAGGCAAGGAGTTCCAATCCCTGGCGGTACGTATGATAAATGTGGAAGCAAATTGTTTCGTTCGGATTGATGGAATATCCACCATGTATGTACTTTCTATAGCTATATTATAACAAGCTGCATCTAGGTCACTCGCTGTTTTCGTATTAATAGTTAGCTCTGAGTTAACCTATTTCCATTACAAATATAATCAGAATTCGTACAGCCATTTCGAAGAAAAGAAGTAACATATCATAAATTAAAATAAATATAAACTTAATTTCAAATTCTTAATATTAATTAACTTTAGTATTATGATTAGTGTAAGGATTTATGTTTGACTTGCGTTGTCAATCTTAATCTATGTGTGTGATGATTAAGTAGCTCGGATCATTATGATATTCATTTTGTAATGTTTTCAATTAGTAGGTATACAATAACAGCAAGGTTATGTAGACTGTAATGATATTAAATTATCCCTAATTATGATTGTAGTTTAGTTTATTCTAAACGGATGTAGGGCGTTTCGTTTTAATTTGACTTTATAGGGGACGAGACAAGGTCGACTTTATTGGAACCAATTTGTAACCACGCTGCAAATGGTTTTTTTTTTAATAAAAAGTTTTCATTAGAAATACATTTTAAAAACCTGGCACATCACATCTTCACTTAGGCTTGCTTATCCATACTTCCATACTAATATTTTAAAAACGTTTGTAACTCTGTAACTGTCTGTTTGTTACCTAATCACGCCTTAACAGACCATCCGATCTTAATGGGATTTAACTAGGAGATACGTTAAACCTGGCACATCACATCTTCACTTAGGCTTGCTTATCCATACTTCCATACTAATATTTTAACAACGTTTGTAACTCTGTCACTGTCTGTCTGTTACCTAATCACGCCTTAACAGACCATCCGATCTTAATGAGATTTAACAAGGAGATACTTTAAAGCATGAGGACGAACATAGGCTACTAAATTCTTGGTGTAAGTGAACGAAGTCGCGGGTATCAGCTAGTCTACTATAAAACGACCGTAAAGGCCCATAGCACACGGCGTATTTTAAGCGCGCAGACGACGAGCGTTTCAGGAACGCGCGTCTTCGGCGCCGTAGACGCTGATTGTTGCGTTTGCATTGATGATACAAGCGCGCGCATGAAGCGCGTATACGCGCGTTTGAAGCGATACAAACGTAGTTATAAATAATATAATAAATAATACAAACGCGATACAAACGCGCGTACAAAGGAGCGGAGTAGGGGCAGGGGGGGAACTACAGGCAGGGGGGGGGCGACTACAGCGCGTCTGTATCGCTGTATCTGCACGTATACGCGCAGTAGAAGCGCGTTTCACGATCGCCCCGTGTGCTTAAGTTACAAGGTTGCGATCGAATCCCGTTTGAATCGCGTATACGCGCGTAATCTGCGCGTCGTCTGCACGTTTAAAATACGCCGTGTGCTATGGGCCTAAGCCACATCGACGACGTAAAGCAGCTAATATTCCATTATAATGAGCACATATCTTCCTTCTTTCCAGATACTTCGTGAGCACGATACTCCAGTTCCAGATCCACCGCGCCCTCTGTGAGAGAACTGGGCAGTTCATCCCTGGAGACCCGGCCAGGCCTCTGCACAAGTGCGACATCTATCGGAACCCGGAGGCTGGCAGAATACTTACGTGAGTTGTTTAGATCTGTTCACCTTACAGCCCGGTTCCTATTTTTTTATTACATACTAGAAGTCCCCCGCGGCTACGCCCGCGTTAAAAACTCCTTTTATTTACTTAAAACTTTTCTTTTGTAAAAACGATTCTATCATTAAAGAGATCAAATAAAAATTAGCCAAATTGGTTCACCTGTTTCCATGTTATCGCGTGACTAAGACAAATCAGGATTCATATTTTTAAAACCCGAAAAACCCAATAAAGCGCAATCCGAAACTATATTGATTTTCAGACTTTTTTACCCCAGTTCACTCTTTTAGGGTGGCATTTTGAAAAAGTCAAACTCGTATTTACTTATTTATTTACAGAAGTACTTGTGTGAAATGTCGAATAAAATGACTATCCAAAATTTGAACCCCCGCTTCATCCCTTGAAGAGTGAATTTTGAAAAATCCTTTCTCAGCGGATACCTACGTCAATATTTCTATCTGGATGCAAAATATCAGCGCAATCCGAAACAATATTGATTTCAGACATTGTTACTCCACTTCACCCTTTTAGGAATAGAATTTCAAAAAGCCTGAAACACGTATTTACTCATTTATTTACTAAACTACTTGTGTAAAGTTTCAAATATAAGAGACAATCAATTCTTGTTTCTCCATACAAACTTTGAACCCTCGTTTCATCCTCTTCAGGGATGAATTTTGGAAAACCTTTCTCAGAGGGAACTAACGTCGTAATTAATAACTATCTGCATGCCAAATTTCAGCGCAATCCGAAACAATATTGATTTTTACACTTTATTACCCCATTTCACCCTCTTAGGGGTGGAATTACAAAAAAACCTGAAACACGTGTTTACTTATTTTTGTACTGAAGCACTTGTGTGAAGTTTCGGATAGAAAAGACTATCTAATCTTGTTTCTCCATACAAACTTTCAACCCCCGTTTCATCCCCTTCGAGGGTTAATTTTGGGAAATCCTTTCAAAGAGGGATCTAACGTCGTAATTAATAACTATCTGCATGCCAAATTTCAGCGCAATCCGAAACAATATTGATTTTTACACTTTATTACCCCATTTCACCCTCTTAGGGGTGGAATTACAAAAAAACCTGAAACACGTGTTTACTTATTTTTGTACTGAAGCACTTGTGTGAAGTTTCGGATAGAAAAGACTATCTAATCTTGTTTCTCCATACAAACTTTCAACCCCCGTTTCATCCCCTTCGAGGGTTAATTTTGGGAAATCCTTTCAAAGAGGGATCTAACGTCGTAATAACTATATGCATGCCAAATTTCAGCGTAATCCGAAACAATATTGATTTTACACTTTATTACCCATTTCACCCTCTTAAGGGTGGAATTTCAAAAAACCTGAAACACGTGTTTACCTAATTTTTTACTGAAGCACTTGTGTGAAGTTTCAGATAGAGAAGACTATCTAATCTTGTTTCTCCATACAAACTTTGAACCCCCGTTTCATCCCCTTCGAGGGTTAATTTTGGAAAATCCTTTCTCAGAGGGAACTAACGTCGTAATAACTATTTGCATGCCAAATTTCAGCGCAATCCGAAACAATATTGATTTTACACTTTATTACCCCATTTCACCCTCTTAGGGGTGGAATTCCAAAAAAACCTGAAACACGTCTTTACTTATTTTTTTACTGAAGCACTTATGTGAAGTTTCGGATAGAAAAGACGATCTAATCTTGTTTCTCCATACAAACTTTGAAGCCCCATTTCATCCCCTTAAGGGGTGAATTTTGGAAAATCCTTTCTTAGTACACCCTTACGTACTAAGACAAATATACCCTCCAAATTTCAAGTCTCTACGACCAGCGGTTTAGGCTGTGCGTTGTCTGTCAGTGAGTCAGTGAGTCAGTGAGTCAGTGAGTCAGTCAGTATGTCAGGACAAAGATTCTTATAGTATTAGATAGGCTAGCGTTTGACCACTATCTCACCTGTTGGCAAGTGATGATGTGGTCGAGGGTGGTATCACGCTAGGCCTAGAATGGGAACTGGCTCTCAAAAATAGATGCTGGAACACGTTAGATGTTTTACACAGATGTTTTACAGATTTTCTATCTTGAGGGTTGATAGCTGACCAGGCGGACACTACATAGTGTCCTACCAACGTTATTTCCCACATATGCGACTCTCATTGGCGTAAGGTCAAGCGAGCAGCACGTTTATCCTACAGCACGCATATTCTGTGAAGTATTGAGTATTATACAAGTGTGCGCATTACGGTGAAATATTTTAATACACATATTATTTTCTCTTTCGGTAGAATACGTTAATTGAAGCGGATGAAGCCGTGGGAGCAGTCAGTTAATATTGTTAATTCTTGTTTGTAAAACCGTAGTAGAACCCATGGACCGCACTAAGCTGCCAATGAAAATACCTACTGACATCAAACGTAACCTTGCTCCACCATAATTGTAAAATTTAGTTTAGGCCACAGCGGTGGGAAATAATAAAAATCAATTCCGTTTTAATTTTGCGTAAAATCGATACTGATCTACCGTAATATGATCGAAGCGATTATTTACTATTAAGGTGTGTTCAGACGTTGATTACTATTATTCTGAGTGTCTTTGTGCTTACATACTCATTCAATATTTGAAGATATATTTAATGTAAATAAAATTAATCGTTGATTAATTATTGATTCTCAAATAATCTAAAATAAAAAGCGGCAACAGCCCAATGGATAGGGTGTCGGACTGGCGATCGAGAGGTCGCGAGTTCGGTCCCCACCCCACCCATTGCACTATTGACGTGAACCCACTCCAGACACAAGCATATTTAGCTTAGTTGGAGGGGTTAACAAGAATACTAGTAATGTGCGACCCACATTGCCAGTAATCTTTTTCAAAAAAAAAATAATTAAAATTAATATTACTGCTAATAAAGAAATATAAGATCCTAAGGAAGAAATAATATTTCAAGAAATATATGAATCTGGATAATCTGAATATCGTCGAGGTATTCCAGCTAGTCCTAAAAAATGTTGTGGAAAAAATGTTAAATTTACTTTTTTTTACGTTCAAAAGTTACTCTGTCTCTCCGTCTATTTAATAAGTTTCAAGTCATTTAAATCAAAATATTACACAGTATTATCAATAGAATTTAAGATATTTGAACGAGATATCAATCACGTTTTCTCTAATTATATGAGCACGGTAAAAAAAAGAAAAATAATATTATAATTATATTATATTACCGTGTTTATGAGCTTCCCAAGATAAAGATACCGTTCAAGTAGCTTATGAGCGCTAGCGATCTTAAATAATGCGTATAAAGAATATACACTACTAACTTTTAAACTTAGGGAAAGACGCAAAGCGCAACTAGTATGAAGGTACCAGTGACGTATCTTGGTAGAGGCCTAGGTCCAGCAGTGGAATAACACCGGCTGATTATGATGATGATGCTGAGACACTCGTATGTTTCTACACATCGCTTGCTTCTTTCTTCAGGCAACATTCACGCGAACCAATACATTTTTTAACCGACTTCAAAAAAAGGAGGAGGTTTCTCAATTCGACCGTATATATATATTATTTTTTTTTATGTTTGTTTGTGGATAACTTCGTCGTTTATAAACCGATTTTGATCATTCTTTTTTTGTTCGAAAGGAGATATCGCAAGTGTGGTACCATGGTAATTTTATCGAGGTTTGATAAGTATCTCCAGAGATATTGAGATAAACATCTCAAAATTGGTACTGAAAATGAATAGCGCGGCATTGAAGTCGGTTCTTTTTTAGTTTTTAAACGTTATTATATAAGCCTAGCTTCCCAAGTCTCTATCGGCTACAGTAACCATGCTCAGTGAAAAATAGACTTAGGTGTAAACTCGGCTTAGATACCATAATAAGTACTAGGATATAATAAAATGTAGTGGTATATAGTGTAGAAACCTTGACCGCTCCGTGCAAGGTGAGACGTTTCCCAGCTAACGTTATAAGTACTGGAGCGGAACAATAAAGGCGTGTCGGGTATAGTTTTTAAAGTAATTGTTTTATATATTACCCAATATTACTACCCATTGTGTATTTTGACTATTAGAGCAATGGTGCTATATGGGTAAATTGGCAATAACTATGTATTTCATAGCGCCGTCAAGTAATATATACATTGGCCGTGATAAAATGTTTGTATCCTAAGTACTACTTATAATGTATGCGAAATGTTTATAAGGAGTTTAAATTTTAAGATATTAAGATTTCAGATTACTGTCTGAAAGTTTACTCAGAACTGGTGAAGCTGACCTTTAATAATGTCCGACTGCAAATGCCGACTTTCTGTAAGATTACTAAAAATGTCTGCTAAGATACAAACATCGACATCTAGGACGTCGATGATACAAAACATCCCAAACAGGCTCTATAATATTTCTTTTCTTTACTATGATATGTATATCTAATATATAAAATTCTCGTGTCACAGTTTTCGTTGCCATACTCCTCCGAAACGGCTTGACCGATTTTGATGAAATTTTTTGTGCTTATCCGGTATCTATGAGAATCGGCCAACATCTATTTTTCATCCCCCTAAATGTTAGGGGTAGTCCACCCCTAAATTTTATTTTTATTTTTTAGACAAAATTTTTAATTTCTATTTTTTTATGATACAACATACAAAAATATCAACCCTTATTTTTTAATAGCCATTTATTTATATTGTTACATCGCGTCGTAGAGTCGCGATGTTTCGCCAAGCTTCTCGAACAAAAATACCGTGGGAAAGAATAGACTAATTAGGGGCTATAATCACCCGACCCGACCGTCATAAAAGTTAACCTTCCGGGAATTCAGACCCTAGTCAATGTACCTAGTTTTGTAGTTAAGATTGAACCTTATTCATAAGTAGTTAGAGATCAAAATAGCATGTATGGTAAAGTTGTTTACGTCAGATGCTCAAAGGAAAGCCGCCCCTTTTGTTTGTGATTGTTATTGCTTTGTTTTGAACGTCTTTTGTCTATTGTTTCGAGTCAATACTGGAAAGTTCTGTAAAAATATTCTCGTCCTATATAAGACGTTGAAACCGCGGCTTGAGGCAGTCTTTCTCTGGAAGCGACAGTGTAACTATCTAAGCGCGGATAGCGACCAAGTGATCGTTAAGTGTTATCAGTGAACTAGTGTTGTGAACTGTGAACAGTGAAATCAGTGATTGTGATTACCAACGACCTCAGTGTGTGTTAACGGACTTCTGATAATTGTGCAAGACGATTTGGACAACTACTGTGGAACATTGTGCTAACCTAGTGATCAGTAGAAATAAACGTTCATCTCATCGGATTGGCATTTTAATATCACCCCGCACGTAACAATTGGTGTCAGAAGCGGGATGCCAATCACTCCGAGGGAAGATACGCGTACTCCACGCACCAGGCGCCAGGCGGAGATGGATGCAACCCGGCAGAAGGAGCTCGAAGCATCGGGAGCAGGAACATCAACATTGGAAGAGCCAGCAGCAACACCGATGGCACCCACCATGGCAGCGCCACCTACAGCACCGCCGGTGAGTCTAACTACGGATGGAGGCCTGGAGGCCATGCTAGCCGCTCTCCTAGCAGGACAACAAGCTGCACGCCATGAACAACAAGCTACACAGGCTGCACTACAAGCTGTACGAGAGGAACAACAGGCTGCACTACAGGCTGTACAGGTGGCACAACAAGAAGCTAGCCGTAAACAGGAAGAAGCTAGCCGTAAACTGGAAGAGACAATTGAACTTCAGCTGCAGAGCGGGCTTGCCAGCATGGGAGAAAAGATCAAAAAGGTGGAAGCCGGTGTCAAGGAAGTCGCTATGAAAACCGACTGTTTGGAAGGGCGGCTTGAAGTACACGAGAAAACCATGCATGACCTGTCTAATAAGGTCCAGAAACTGGAGTTACGAGGAGTTGGACAGATAAGCCAGGTTCCCGCTACGACCTCGCCCTTCAAACTGGATCTGCCACACTTCGACGGAACATCTTCATGGGCAGCATATAAATTTCAGTTTACGACGCTGTCCAAAAGCTGTGGCTGGACAGGCGAGCACGCAAATACAGCGCTCACATTAGCGTTGAAAGGAGACGCTCAGCTTATCCTGGAACGCATACCTGAAGAGGAAAGGACGCTGAAAACCCTGCTGGAAGCCCTCGAAACGCGCTATGGAGACAAGCACATGGAGCATGCGTACAGGGCACAACTACGTGAGCGCACCCAGAAGCCCACAGAGACATTGCAACAGTGGGCAGATGAAATCGAGAGATTGGTCCGACAAGCCTACGTGTCGACGCCATCAACCATTGAGATGACATTTCTACAGAGCTTTGTGGATGGAATCAGGGATGGCGAAGTACGCGCTGCTGTACGACTGGGACATCATCAGACACTCAAGAACGCCCTGGTTCATGCTTTGGAAGTGGAAACTGTGCGACGTGACACCAAACCGTATAGGGTTCAAGAACTGGTTACTGAACCCAGGAAGCCCCTTTATGGACCGACATGTTACGGGTGTGGAGAAAAGGGGCATATTCGGATTGATTGCCCGAAGACGAAGAAACAGGACCCAAGTGGCAGAAGAAACGTCGTCATAGCTGCGGGACGGGCGCCGTCTGATCGAGAGAGAGCCCCCGCCATCACTGTGACACAAGTGTGCAACGGGAACAGCTTAATCGTCGAGGGCACCTTGAACAACAAGACCTGCAAGTTCACAGTGGACACAGGAGCATCGCGCACAATTGTGAAGCCTGAATTCCTGCAACGATTTATATCACGGAAACATCGATCTGCAGCATGCTCACTACGGACAGCAACCGGCCAGTCAGTACCTGTCCTTGGCGATACAGATGTGGAGATATTCATCGGTGAGCACTCATACATTCATCCTGTGCTTATTGCCAACATAACTGACGATTGCATTCTGGGATTGGACTTTTTGGAGAAGCAGCAGTGCATATTGGATGTGGCCCGTGGTGTACTCCGGTTTCCCGAGCAAGAAGTGTTCTTTGAAGGGACGGCACCGTGTAAACTGTACTGCCTCAAGGACGTCGTGTTGGCTCCAAAATCGCAAAATATTGTTCGAGTGAAATTTCCAAATACAGTCAAGAGTGGACTATGTGTAGTTGCCGAAGATGAGGGCACACATCTGACCTGGATTACTGCAAGAACATTGCTCATGACAAACAGAACGGCCAGTGTGCGAATTCTTAACCTTGGCAATGAAGAAGTTCATCTGAAGAAAAACAGCATAATTGGAAAATGTCAAGAAGTGAAGTACCTGCGACGAACGGATATTACTTCTACGGAACCAAACTCGGAAGATCAAATATCACAGCTGCTGGAATCATCCAAAGACAACTTAACATTCGCTCAGCTGTCACGAGCAAAACGTCTGTTGATGCGGTTTAAAGACGTCTTCGCCGCTGGAAACAACTGTGGACGTACCGGACTTGTTAAACACAAAATAGACACTGGCGACGCAAGACCTATACGACAGAGGCCACGAAGGATTCCATGGGCGAAAGAAGCTGAAGTTGCAGACATGATACGAGACATGGCGAAAGAGAAAGTCATCGAACCATCTACAAGTCCCTGGTCATCGCCAGTGGTTCTGGTGAAGAAGAAAGATGGCTCCACCAGATTTTGCGTAGATTACAGAATGCTTAATGAAGTCACAAAGAAGGACAGCTACCCCTTGCCTCGAATAGACGATACACTGGACATGCTCAGTGGAATGAAGTGGTTTTCAACGGTTGACCTGAAAAGTGGCTACTGGCAGGTAGAAATCAGTCCAGAGGACAAAGAGAAGACAGCATTCAGTACGGGCATTGGAAATGGACTCTGGCAATTCAACGTCATGCCATTTGGACTGTGTAATGCTCCAGCAACGTTCGAACGTCTCATGGATAGAGTAATGGTTGGATTACTGGGAGACGTATGCTTGGTGTACCTGGATGACGTCATCATTTTGGGCCGTGATTTTACTGAACATCTGCAGAATCTGGAGAAGGTTTTGAACCGTCTACGTGAAGCAAACCTGAAGCTAAGTGCCAAAAAGTGTGACTTCTTTAAATCCAAAGTCAGCTACCTTGGACACATCATTTCGGAGAACGGGGTACAAACTGATCCTGACAAAATCAAGGCTGTTCAAACTTGGCCTACCCCGAAGAATAAAACGGATGTAAGATCGTTTTTGGGACTATGCGCTTACTATCGGCGGTTCGTCAAGAACTTTTCTGGAATTGCCAAACCCTTACATCGACTGACGGAAGAAAAGCGCACATTTGTATGGGACTTGGAGTGTGAATCCGCCTTCAACGATCTTAAGCAGCGACTGTGTGAAACGCCGATCTTGGGGTACCCTACCATAGATGGAAGATTTATTGTGGACACTGATGCCAGCAACACGGGAATTGGAGGAGTTCTCTCGCAAATCCAAGGAGACCAAGAAGTGGTCATAGCATACTTCAGTAAATCATTATCCAAACCAGAACGAAACTACTGTGTCACCCGCCGCGAGTTGCTAGCTGTGGTGAAGACTCTTCAGCACTTCAATAAGTACCTCATCGGAAGAGAGTTTACGCTCAGAACTGACCACGCTGCTCTTAAATGGCTTCTACAGTTTAAGAGCCCGGAAGGTCAAGTGGCACGATGGATCGCGCAACTTCAAGAGTTCAACTTCGTGACAGAACATCGCAGTGGAAAGGGCCATAGCAACGCCGATGCCCTGTCAAGAAGACCTTGTGCAGATGACTGTAAACACTGCGAAAAGCACAAGTCTAGAGAAGAAGTCAGAGTCATCAGGATGGACAGAACAGATGACGAATGGAACGACGAAAATATGAGACAAGCACAATTGGAGGACAGAGATTTACGACCTGTACTGGATTGGATAAAGTCTGGAAACAAGCCCCAGTGGAGCGACGTGTCAGCTTGCAGCCCAATCGCAAAAAGTTACTGGGCTCAGTGGGACAGCCTGACTCAGGAACAAGGAATCTTGTACCGAAAATGGGAAAACAGCAATGGAAAAGAAACTACGATGCAGGTCGTTGTTCCCCGGAGTAAAGTGGCATCTCTACTACGACACATTCATGATGGAGTTTCTGGTGGACATCTAGGAGTCAAGAAAACTCTTGTGAAGGTTCGTCAACGATTCTACTGGGTACACAGCCGCGAGGATGTAGAAGATTGGTGCAGGAAGTGCACCGCTTGCGCGTCAGTAAAAGGACCGAAGACAAGAAGTAAAGGACAACTAAAATTGTACAATGTTGGGGCACCATGGGAGCGCATTGCCGTGGATGTTGCCGGGCCATTTCCCGAGACTGAAGAAGGTAACAAGTACATCATCGTAGTGCAAGATTACTTCAGCAAATGGCCCGAAGTTTTCGCGACACCAAACCAGGAAGCAAAGACAGTTGCAAAGAAGTTGGTGCAAGAAGTGATCTGTCGATTTGGTGTACCGATGGAACTGCATTCCGATTAAGGAAGGAACTTCGAGTCTGCCCTATTTCAGGAAATGTGCACCCTCCTCGGGATCCAAAAGACGCGGACAACGGCAGCTCATCCACAGTCAGACGGAATGGTTGAGAGGTTTAACCAGACGTTGGAGAATCACCTGGCTAAAGTCGTGGACGCACATCAACGTGACTGGGATCAGTACATACCTCTGTTCTTGTTGTCATACCGTTCCGCTACCCATGACAGCACTGGTATGACTCCTGCAAATGTGAATTTTGGACACGAACTAAGACTTCCTATCGACGCCATCACTGGTTCCCCGCCAAATGCTCCGAAGCCTGTAACCGACTATGTCAGTGATCTTCGTAGTCAGCTGGACGAAGTGCACAGGATAGTTCGAGAGAATAGTTTAAAAACTGGTGAAAAAATGAAGACCCGGTACGATCGAAGAGCGAATACGATGGGTTTCGAAGAAGGAACTCTCGTCTGGTTGCACAACCCACTACGAAGGAAAGGAAAAAGTCGGAAGCTGCAGGCTCATTGGGAAGGACCATACCAGATTATCACGAAGATAAACGACGTTACCTACCGCATTAAACGAGGCCAGAGAGGAAAGCCGAGGGTAGTACACATCGATCGACTTACACGATACCATGGAACAAATGATGATCGGGACGATCATAACTAAGAAGGGGATAATGTTACATCGCGTCGTAGAGTCGCGATGTTTCGCCAAGCTTCTCGAACAAAAATACCGTGGGAAAGAATAGACTAATTAGGGGCTATAAACACCCGACCCGACCGTCATAAAAGTTAACCTTCCGGGAATTCAGACCCTAGTCAATGTACCTAGTTTTGTAGTTAAGATTGAACCTTATTCATAAGTAGTTAGAGATCAAAATAGCATGTATGGTAAAGTTGTTTACGTCAGAAGCTCAAAGGAAAGCCGCCCCTTTTGTTTGTGATTGTTATTGCTTTGTTTTGAACGTCTTTTGTCTATTGTTTCGAGTCAATACTGGAAAGTTCTGTAAAAATATTCTCGTCCTATATAAGACGTTGAAACCGCGGCTTGAGGCAGTCTTTCTCTGGAAGCGACAGTGTAACTATCTAAGCGCGGATAGCGACCAAGTGATCGTTAAGTGTTATCAGTGAACTAGTGTTGTGAACTGTGAACAGTGAAATCAGTGATTGTGATTACCAACGACCTCAGTGTGTGTTAACGGACTTCTGATAATTGTGCAAGACGATTTGGACAACTACTGTGGAACATTGTGCTAACCTAGTGATCAGTGGAAATAAACGTTCATCTCATCGGATTGGCATTTTAATATCACCCCGCACGTAACAATATGGCAAAACAACGTTTGCCGGGTCAGGTAGTGATATATATATGATATGTATTGATTGTATATATATATTCTACAAAAAATATCATATCATATGATATGATATTTTTTGGTATAATAATTAATAGGTCTTCAATATTTCTATGTGCAATAATCCCTATCCATCAAATATTAAATTATATTGCTAGATTTTCTTTCAAAAAACTCCAAATTCAAAAAGCTTTTGACCACACTCTTCCCTACTTGTTATATTATGAGGAGATACTAGCAGCGTCTCGCGTTTTTACCCGTATAGTTCCCGTTCCCGTGAGAATACGGGGATAAGATAAAGCTTTTGTTACTTGCTGATAATGAAGCTTTCCATCAGTGAAAGAATTTTTGAAATCGGTCCAGTCATTTTTGAGTTAAATCGTAACAAACAAAACATCAAATCTATCCTCTAAATATTAGTTAGGATTTATTTTTCTGTTATTATTCATTTAAATTCAAATTTGTGAAAAAAAAGCAGAACAAAAAACCTGTAAACACTTCACGTCAACACGAAAATATTTCGCGCTTTAACCGAATAAATTAACCCCGACATTCGATCCCAAAATGCATTTAAAATCCAATAAAAACCACTTTACCATATCACTAATTACTCAACCACAAACGAACAACAACGATCCTTAAAACATGGTGTATAAAATCGATTATCGTATGAATTTACTTATGTAAAATAGAGAATGATTACTATAACTGGCTTATACGATTGTCACCTCTAAAATATACACGATAAGGTTGATATTTGTATAGAAGTTTTATGTAAAAATAAAGCACCGTGTACACTGTACACAATTGCCGGCTGTCTGCTCGGAAGTCGCCACTTGACAAAGCTATGCGGGTTTCATATTGAGTTAAAGTCGTAATATCGGCTAATGTGGCTATTGTCCACGGTATTGTTGATTTTATATTGGGACAGTGTTGTGTGTAGGCACGGTAATATTATCCACACATTACCGTGGTGTAGGCTAGTAGCAGCAGTAATTTTCATTACAAGTTTGTAATGTTTATATCCTTATCTCTGGAGATACTCTTCAGATCTCAATGGGACCAAACGGAATATATACTCTCTTAAACAAAAAATAATAATACTCAGTTACTCCGTGAACATGGCGCTTGCAACAGAGCCGAATCGGAAGCTCATAAATAATAAAATACATGAAAAATATCCCGTTAAAATAACTAGTGAAATAATTTTCCAAGTCAGTGAATAAATATCATAGTTCTGAGGTAACAATAAAAATATATACATTCAAATTGAAATCCTCTTCTTTGTTTAGAGTCGGTTCAAAAAGTGAAGAAACCGTGTGACATAAACACAAAAAAAATACACAAAAAATAACTGACCTTTTATGAAAAACAGGCTAAAAACAACACACATAAACACCTGATATAATACATAAAAGCATATTCAACCCGACCAATGTAACTTAAACCAATAAATTAGCACAGAATCTTATATAACCGTATCGATTACTATGAAACAATGCCTCCAGGTTACCTAACGATATCTAGACTAGACCAGACCCTTCCTACTCTAATCAAGTTACTGGATTCCGGCATTCGTGGTTTGCTAAGTCTGAATATAATAGCCGATGATATAATTGGTGCTTGAGGGTGTAAAGTTTAGGCCGTTCTACGGACGGGAACAATCGCTACGATTGATTCGCAAGTTGACGTAGCAGTGGGCTCGTCACAGCTGTCAAATAACCGATAACTGGCGGAGTAGTCGTGTTTTAAAGTGGAGACTACGGCTCGGTAAACGTAACGCAGGACGCCTGTTTAGCCCTCTAGCCCTCCCGCTAGGAGGCGCGATAATAATATGCAAGGGCAGCGGTTGCTAACAAAGAGCTGTATTGAGCTCAGTGACTTGCCATAGTAGAATCCTATGTCTAACTATGGACGGAAATTAGCTGATAAAGTTGAAGGACTGGTAATTATATATTAATATCTTTACATAGTATAAAAATGTCGCTGCCCGCCGTCTGTCCCTCCCTCTGTATGCTTAGATATTTTAAATAGCGGCACGGATTTTAATGCGATTTTAATCGACTTCACAAATATTTTAAGATTGTTTACAAAACGAAAAAAACCGACTTCACATGCCTTGATAGTGAAAATATCCACTATTCATAATCATGTCATCAGGGTATCAATTTTGTTTATATTGTTTATCTCCATATCTCCGGAGATTATAATATCAGATCTAGATAAAATTTAAATGGGACCAAACGGAAGGCATAACCTTTGAAACAAAAAAATATTTTTTCAAATCGGATTTCTTTTGGATTGGGAATTCTGAGGTAACATTTGAAGTCGGTTATTTTTTTATTTTTTACGATAAAAATATCATCAATAGATAGAGTGATTGAAGAGAACAGCAATCCATCAGCAAGACAGGATTTTTAAGAAAAATATCCCACAGGGATATAACTAGCAGTTACATTTACTGTAAACTACGTGGGTACAGAAACAAGGCATATAATTCATATTTATAGGACCTATATTGAGCCCTTGAGCTATACTTAAATTATTACAAAACACAGACTTCCAGACAGGTTTTCCCAATTGATTTGTGTATTATGTTATTTATCTACACAACTTAAAATTTTACGTTAACTGTATCGCTTCAGCCTCTATAAATCAATTCTACTACCTCAAAAATAAGATTGCAGAAATTTCACACTTTAGGCAGATAATAAATAACAGTCGGATAAGCATAAAGCTGCAGATCCATTACATAATGAGCGAAAAGCTTAACATCTATAATATTGCTGGAATGTTCCAAGCGCTTTCCTTCTCGATACTAAATAACTTGAATCCAGCATATTAACTTAGATTAGTATCTAGGAAGCTACTTCTTCTGGGTATTGTAGGTAAATAAATGTACTTACAAAATAACAAAGGTACATAATATACAAAGGTAGGTACTTATGTAAGTACTCTTTTTAACCCCCGACGCAAAAATAAGGTGTTATAAGTTTGATGTGTGTATCTGTGTGTCTGTGTATCTGCGTATGTGTGTTTGTCTGTGGCATCGTAGCGCCCAGACGGATGGACCGATTTAGTTGTTTTTGTTTGATAGGTGTCTTCATCGAGAGTGTTTTTAGCTTTATTTTATGAAAAGTCCGTTCAGTCGCTAAACACGTTCCCTGCCAAGGGAAAAAATGCATTTTCTCGTTCAGGCCGCGTCAGTCAGTGCTGATTGACATCTAGAATTTCCGTTCGGGCCGCGTCAGTCAGCGCTGACCGCATTTTACGAGGGTTTTCGTTTCGTTGTTACAGGCCGTCGGGCAGTGCTATCAAAGTAAATCCCATATGCATTGACCCGCATGGCCCTCTAGTTACTCTAAATAAAGTTGGTTTTTTGAAGCAGAACTGTGATTTTTTTCTAGGCCTAAGGGGAAAGTTCGCTGTCGGTCAGCACTGACCGCGTCGGCAGAGAACGGTTGGTTTTTTGAAGCAGAACTGTGATTTTTTCTAGGTCTAAGGGGAAAGTTCGCTGTCGGTCAGCACTGACCGCATCGGCAGAGAACGTGTTAAATATTATTTAGACTATCGACTTTAGTAGTCCTTTGACCGCGGACGCCAAAAAAATCAAAATGGTACTTATGCGCACTACTTACCTCTCACTCTGCTGCCGTCTGTTTAGCTAAGCGTGCAAAAGCACACCGGGGTTTGACCGGGCATAGAATTATGAATTACTAAGCATAGTTACTACTACTATTATTTATTCTGTGGCACAGTTTGAAAAAAAACTCTGTATTTAAACTAATTTGTTCCATATTTACATTATTTTGGTACTACATTTGTATTGACATTTTTTTCGAAGTTGTCCTTATATGGACTTAACAATAAAGCCCTTGAAAGGGAGATATTAGAAATTTCGAATCTCACTCCCTATCCTATGATTTCATTAGCTACTTTAGATTATTATTAGATATACTTTAGATTATTATAGAATTATTTATTGTCACACCTCATAACTTAAAAAATAACATACAAATCATTCATTTTATTAGTGTTATAATGGGCGGCCTTATCGCTGAAAGCGATTTCTTCCAGGCAACCTTTGACTTATAAAAAGAAAACAATAGACGGAGGTGTTTCTAATATAAGTTAAAAGCAAAAAACTAATATACCTACTAACTTTACTTCCTAAAGATACTAACCTACCCTACTAATTAAAGACTTACTAACTAAGTTTAATATACAAACCAGTATAGGGGAAAATTTACAACATTTGATAAATAAATAGCGATTTCAACTTTATAATAATATCTGCAGTAGCAAATGTCTAGGATTGTTGACGGAGAAAATGATCTTTGACCTGCGTCCTGAATGTATTATGAGACTGCGCTTTTCTAATGTTTACAGGCAGTGCGTTCCACAGACGTGAAGCGCGCACAGCAAACGATCCGTCATAAAAACCAGTACTGTGACTGGGAATCTCAAGGACAAGATTCTCTGATGACCTCAGCTCAAAACTATTAGAGTTGCAGAGACCATTGAACCAACACACATTTCTGTTTCACGGATGAATAGTTGACAAAGGGACGAGATTGACTACTGGTCCAAGGGGATAAGCAGATGTTCTTATCTTTATACTTAAATATTGTGTTTGTAATGTTGAGTTACAAATATGAGTATCTAGTACAAGGCGTCTGTCTGTACATAACATAGGGTTGCCTGATAAAAAGACTATAATATCTGAGCAAAATTTCAATATGTCTGGATTTTGGGATTAAAACCGGGGAAAATAAATAACATGAATCAAAGAGTTAATGTTTATTATCAAAGTTTTAATATACTGCGCTAATCTATTTTAGCACCAAGTTTGAAGTACTTATCTCCATATCTCTGAAGATGCTCATCAGGTCAATAGGAAATTTTAATGGGACATTTCCGGAAATAACTTGTTACGTGAAAAAAATAATTCTGCAAATCCGTTACGACGGAGTTATGCCCGAACATATACAAATTATTAAATAAATATTAAATATATATTATGTACATATATCTTATAGGCTAGCGTTTGACCACTATCTCACCTGTTGGTGAGTGATGATACGGTCGAAGATGGTAAGCACGCTAGACCTAGAATGGGAACTGGCTCTCAAGAATAGCTGCTGGAACACATTAGATGTTTTGGCGACAGATTTTCTAACTTGAGGTTGGTAGCTGGCCAGGCGGAGACTAGATAGTGCCCCACCATGCGGGGGTTGTTGGTTTCTTAACGATGTTTTTCCTCCACCCAAGGGCCACTGTGAAAAGCGCACGTAATTTTTTCGATAAAAAAATCCATTGGCGCATAGCTGGGATTGAACTCGGTACCTCTGGCATTAAAGCCGACCGTTCTCCCACTTACACCACTGGACCCTCAGAATGTCCGAATTGAGAACCTACTCCATTTTTAAGTCGGTTAAAAAGTACTTCTTAACGCGGGTGAAGCAGCGGGTAACAGTTAGTATGCATTATTCTTGATACTTATCAAATTCACCGTGCTCTGGAGATTTCGAGCTATTGACGCAACATCCAGAAGTATAGATCCTAAGTAAATTTTATGTAGGTATACAAGTTTCTGTATCTTATTTTCACAGACATAGATAAGGAAAGATGATTCTATATATATTTATTTAAACAACTTAAAAAACCTAATGACAATATAAAAATTATATAAACTACAATATATAATACTTAAACTATAAATAAAAGACAGAACCTAGGTCCACTACCTGCCGGTAATGTTCCTAAAAATCTTGTGACGTTACCTCGTTGTATAGCTAGGCTTAATACGTTGGCCGAGGTAAGCGCCAGCTCTTTGGTCACGGGTGATGCCAATTAGGCGTCTTAACGAAACCCCAAAGGAAAGATTTTTCTATTTCACCTGATTTTACGCGACGATGCGTTCCTAAAATGGATTTGTATGCAATAGACTTGTCTGAAAATTGATGACTGCAGTGTGATGAGGCAAAGGACTTAAGCCTGATCTATACAGAATCACATTTTTAACTGACGTTGCAAAATAGGAGGATTTTGACAGTTTTTTTTATATGTTGGATACCGCCGTCATTTTTTAACAATTTGGAAAATTCTTTTTGTATAACAAATACACATCCATTATAATTTTACCGAGATCTATGACTATGAGAAAATGATTAGCATGGTATTTAAGACTTTTTTTCGTTTTGGAAACGATCTTAAATTATTCGTGGTTTCTCTACTACTATCAGTATGTATGTACAATCTAGTATGTATGTACAATCTTCTTTAACGTTACAGATCTAAAGATTTTATATCAGGTCACTTGCGGCAGTTGCGGCGTCTTGTTGAATCTGTATCTGTGGCTGCATTACTATCTCCAAACATTTTATCGTCAGCCGGTCTAGTTAGTGTTGCAACTGATCTGTCCCATTTACGTCCCTTCCTATAGTACGTTTATTCCATGGTAATTTCTAGCAACAGTCACGATTGTGTTCGTTTACACTTTGTACTACCTATTTCAGATTGGTCTCTTTACATTGGGAAAGTAGGTTGTATTGGATAGACATATATATAGTAGTAATACATCTATCTAAAGAACGGTACGCAGCTTATGGTGTTCCAGCAGCACACAACCCCCAGAGTCAGACCATTCTAGGCCTAGCTTGTTCATTATCTTTGACCACATCATGATAAACGTCAAACTCTAGCCTATCAGCCATCTAGTTAGAAAGATGATTAGCAGAGGATTTTGTGTAATGGAAATATTGTTTTTAGGGTTCCGTACCCACAGGGTAAAACGGGACCCTATTACTAAGGCTCCGCTGTCCGTCTGTCTGTCTGTCTGTCTGTCTGTCCGTCTGTCACCAGGCTATAGCTCATTAACCGTGATAGTTAGACAGTTGAAATTTCCACAGATGGTGTATTTCTGTTGCCGCTAGAACAACAAATACTAAAAACAAAATAAAGTTAAAAATTAAAGGGGTCCCCATAGAAAAAACGTGTTTTTAAACGCCATCTATCTAATTAGTTTCGGCAAAATGATATAGATGGCGCTAGTAAACGAGCCCCCGTCTTTCTAGATCGCGACCAAACCAAATATTCTTGGTAATATCAATTAATCAAATATATGAGGTTGAAACTCTGTTATGTTTCGTATTGTACTTGGCCAGTTTTATTTTTTATGAAACGCATATGATAATCAAGATGCTCGTCTGATGGTAAATAATAACGTATGCCTCTAACAGATACAGTGGCACGCGAAACTCTAGTTTGTACTGAGCCTGGTTGCTACTCTAAAACTTTTACTTACAAGTTTGATTTTTTCAAAGCTGAAAGATACCGTAAACCTGAATATTTGGTATAAGTTTTAACTTGTATATCTACTCACATACTTACTTGATACGCGATTACTCCGTCAATTATAAATCGAGTCGAATGATTCTTTTTGTAATCAGTAGGGTACGTTTCCGAGGTGGTTCTATTGTAATTTCATCAAGATCTGATAAGTATCTCCAGAGATATGACGATAAACGTCTCAAACTTGCTACTAAAATTGACTCGCGGGGCATGGAAGTCGGTTGTTTTAGTTCTATCTTAATTTGTATTTTTTTTGAGTACGGAGCCCTAAAATATCAGAAGATTTATTTATATTATTACGTACGTATGTAATTCCCAATAAAATGCTTTTTGTTTATAAAATAAATAAAAAATTAAAAAAAACTATCAATCAACACTCCATGGCACAATTTAAATTACCAAGATTAAATATTTAATTGACCGAAATCATACAATTACCATTTTATACGTTCAATACTGTCGACATAGTAATTTAATTAAAATCAATGAGGGCTTGAGGCAGGGCACAAAAAGCGGTATTACCGACCATTCTCAAAAAGATCACGATAAATACCCCTCAATGGGGATATAACACTCCGTAACGTCGGTATGTAATGTGGACAGAATTGTAGGGTGTGAAAACTGGAATCTGTTGCGTAAATGTAACAATACCTACTTACTGCAAAGGTCGTGGTAATACCGGTTAAAATATTTTATTTATTAATAAGAATTAATCGGTATGGGGTCATATAGGCCTACCGAAGAACAGTGCTCTGTGTACTTCCATATTCTAAAGTAATTCAACACTTCTCTCGAGGTTCTCAATTCGTCTGTATGTTTTTTTATGATTATTTTTCCGACCAAAATATCGACCAATAGAATTGCACCATTCGACGTCACGTGGTACAACCTACATGGTATTATACTGATAATTTTTTGAAAATTTTCTCTGTTGTACCACGTGACGTCGAATGGTGCAATTCTATTGGTCGATATTTGAGTCGGAAAAATAATCTCCCGAATACCACACGAGCTTCAAAATGTATCTGGCATTTCCCTCAAGGTTCCCTGCAAACAAATGAAGTCGTCAAGTTTTTCAGGAAAAATCACTCGCCGCGCTCGTGATTTTTTAACCTGAAAAACTTGACTCCTTCATTTGTTTGCAACGAACCTATCGGGAAATATCCGATAATTTTGAAGCTCTTGTGGTATTATAAGTGAATGTTACCCGATAACTCCGCCAATTGTCAACCGATTTGAATGATTTTTACAGGTAGGGCTCATCTCTAAGGTATATAGTATCTTCAGAGATATGTCGACAAATGTCTCAAACTTGCTACTAAAACTAACTCGTGCGACGTAGAAGTCGGTTGTTTTAGTTTTTAATCTTAATTAATATAGGATGAATCTAGGTTAACTGCGACTTCAAGAAATATGTTTAAGACTTCGTTTAGGGACTTTATTTCAAACTGTTTATAACGTTCTTACCTTAGTTGATTACACAAACTGTAACTATACCTACTCGTATTTACAGCTCATTACTCACTACCCAACACGCTAAGTCGTAAAGAGTAGTACCATAACTATCATAGTTATCTCCGCTTTTCCCTAACAAGGTAGTCTCTGCAGCAATAGAAATACTCTAAAACTTTAGGCTACGACAGAAGTTAGTTGAAAGCCCGACTTTGCGAGTTACTCAAGTTATGTAGGTGCTTTAATCTTTGAGCGTAATTTAAAGAGGAATAGGCATTGGGAATGTTGGGTTGGATAATTTCAAATAACTCAAAGTTCAATTAATTCTTCGTTTTACTTCGGATTACTTTGAGTGAAATGAAATAAATATGTATCGTATTATTATAAATGTTAAAATTGGTACGTTTAGATGTTTTTTCAACCGATTTCCAACAAGGAGGAGGTTTTCAATTATTCGTTTGTATGTTTTGTATTTTATATTAAATATTTTTTTGTATGTATGTTACGCGATTACTCCGTCTGAGGCGAGAGAGAGAGTCGAGATCTGACAAGTATCTCCAGAGATATGACAATAAACGTCTCAAAATTGCTACTGAATCTGACTCGCGGGGCATAAAGTCGGTTGTTTTAGTTTTTAAACTATCTTAATTATTCTGAAACACGCACAAACGCCTGAATGAATATGGATAAAAGAAGCAAAGGTACAGATAGTAAAATAAATAACTTCTCTTATTTCACGATAGATAGAGTACCTACTCAAAAATAACAAATAGCTAACAGTCCGAAATTTTCGATTGTGTTTAACAATTTACAAAAATATAAAGCGTAAAACACTTCAAAGAAACATAATATTTAAATAGCTAACATTTAATTATTTTAAAAGGTCTACCAACGATTGTTAAAACAATACATAAAACAAACTAGGTAATACATTAGTACCACATACAGCACAAATATCATAAACTAAACACGAGCGGTTTGTTTAAAAATAATTTAAAGCTATTTAACATTGGGATGAGAATGTGAAATTTCAACAGTTCAGCAGCAACCATATTCTATGAATTACAGCATCAGACTGAACTGAGAAAGTTGCCATTACTCCCATAAATCAACTTCAATTCACGACCTTAATTTTTATAAATCTGCAACTTCATCTTAACATACCATCTACGGCACACGGCGCAATAAGCATATTAAAGTTATTCTAAATCACAAGTGACATTTTCGAAATCATTTTTTACGACTCACTAAATTCAGTAATAAGCTTACATAACTACGCATTCTGGCCAGTTTAAAGGCATCTCGAGTAAGACAAATATAGCATGTGATCTTTTTCTGGTTGTGTTGTGAAATGGTCATATTTGGACGTGAATTTGTCACATTGTATCTCCGTTGCACCATGTTGCATGTGACTGTTTGTCTTGGACATAACGGGTCATTTTACTTGGTTGTCTCTAAGGAACCACAGCTTAAGTAATAGGTACTAAGTCAATTACAGTTCTGTGGGTGGTATGGTCTAGTTAGCATAGGTTAAGAGACTTATAGCACCTTAGCATAGGTTAAAGACTTCACTGGCCAATACTCGCCAAATTAAATTTTGCTTCATGGTTGAAAAACATGGCAGAGAGAGGCATACTTAAAATATCGGTTTAAAATCCGAATATGTAACAGTTTTAAAAACCGAATACAGCATTCTTAATTTAAAAAGCAGACTCCAGGTTCCTTTTCAGACCATCGTTATACAGCCCAATCTATTGAACTAGTCAAAACGATTCAAATGAGCGCAAACTAGAGGGATTGACCATGTCAGATAATGTTCTACGGTATTTCGCTGCACATCTCTTGATTGAGACTGCCACAATTCAGATCGATTAACGATGTCAGAGTTATTAGGAATCATACTTAAATACTTAGATGGAAACATTTTAAAACCTTTTAATTAAATGTAATACACCTCTGCAGTAGGTTGGTGAATAGTTTAGCAGATTAAAAGAGATACCTCGGCATCAGGTTAAGTTTACCGATCTGACTATAACTTGATTATTGCAACTATTCTCATGAGCACAAACAGTCACACACAGTCACACACTAGGTCTGCTTTATGTTGCACAGGAATTTGGTCAAGGTTGCCATGTTATTTCTTTATCATTGAAGTAACATGATACCAAATTTCTAATCCATCGACCTGTAGCAGAAGACGAAGTTAATACGTGCAGCATTCACGAGAATTGAAAACTTTTTCTTTTGTGCATATATGGTCAAAAACTAGCCGACGGTCTATCAAAATAGAAACCTTTACATTTTCATTACATTATGTTTAACAGTGTCCTATTCTTCTTCCAGGCGTCTAATGGAGCGAGGATCATCAGCGCCCTGGTCGCAGATCCTGCAGGAGTCCATCGGTGAGGGACGTTTAAACGCGGAGGCGATGAGAGACTACTTCCGACCCTTGGAGGACTGGCTGAGGAGCGAGAACCTAAGGACAGGGGAGTACCTCGGCTGGAGCTATGACGGAGACTACTGCAAGTTTAGGTGAGGGTTTCTTTCAACTTCCGTTCATCATCATCATTATCAGCCGTTATCAGTCCACTGCTAGACGTAGGCCTCCCCCATGACACGCCCCTGAGCCCGGTCTTCGGCTCTTTGTTATTAGTCAATGCCACCGCTTTGCGAATGTCGTCGCTCCACCTGGTCACAGGGCGTCCTACGCTACTTCTCTTATGATTATATTATCATCTTGGTAAACAATGACGTCTTACAGATACTATGGTAACTGGCAAAAGTCTGGATTGTTAGCCTTTAGGATTCGTTTGGCTAGTTTTAAATTATGGTAGGCAAGACGTAGACTGCAGCACAAAAAGGGTAGGTCTCAGGCAGGCGGCTGATTGTAAAATATATGCATTAATCTTTTGCTACATAAATAGAAGAATAGTATGTACATGTTGAGCCGTCATCAAACAGCACTAAAAATAAAGGCTACAAGAAGTAAGCATTATTTTTGCATAAGACAAGGCTATAAACATATTTCTATAGTATATGAATTGTAGGCCATGCCAGAGAGTTTCAGATTGTTCTCCGCCGTTTAGGAGCACTTCGACTGAAGGCTTCGACTGAGGGGAAAAATGTAGGTAAGCATATAACACTAGACTTTGTGTTATATGCTTACCTACCTTTTTTTATTATGTAAGATAACAAGACAAGCACGGCGCTTGCTTGATGGTAAGCGATGACGTCTATCTATTACAGATACATCGGCATGCAATTTGCATGTCACTGCACTGCGCATATTACCTCGAGACTAAAAAAATGTTAAGGTTTACATGCCCTAAAATTTAACTGGACACTTCCATTTCAACCGAAAAACATTCCTATTTCACGGCTGAATTAATTGGCAAAGTGGTGGTACAACTCCAGGCGGACTAGTAGAAGTCCTAGAAATATAATGGTACAAAAGAAAAACCTCTTTCATTATCGATACATCAGCATTTGAACACAGACTTTTAATTAGAGTTTTCTTCATGAGTCGTTAGTAATACCAAGTTATCTCTTTCCAGCATCGAGACAGCTGGCCTCCAAGTCTACGGCGGGTTCTACAACGCGGCGGTCAGAAGTTATGACGTCACAAGCTTCTTCACCATCCTGCTGGCTTCCACCATCATGTCCTTTGTCACTCTACAACGGAGATAGGTTATCTTGATCTAAGGATATGGACAAATCTATCGTTAGGCGCAAGTCAGACAGAAGTGACGTTCTTTTTGTTTTTTATCACGAGATTTTCTTACATTTTGTATGAAAGTCCATTTATAATACGTGGATGTCCTCGCGCCGTCCGCACCTTACATTATTTCTTTGCTTGCATTTGCGCAATTTTTATAGATTGTCATGCAATATCTGTATGCTCATTACTTAGAGCATAGCTGTAGAGAAGTCTCACGTACAGACAAGGTAAAACAAGAAAATAGAAGCCAGCGAAAAATATATGGATTCCTTTTCGCCTGCTTAATTTTGCCTGAACGCATCTATAAGCGAGCATACCTACGCTTTCATCTTCTTCATCAATTACATGTAATGTTTTGTTTTTCTCTCGGTATCGCAAAATATTTGATGCAATGCCTTTCACTAGATATTCTTTTACTAGATTTGTCCATGCCTTATTTAAATTTAGATACTGTGTAAATTACCTAGATTTTTAAATGTTTGTTAAGAGATTTCATGTAAAGTAATGTTAACTTTTGCTTTCTGATCCAATTTTGATAAATTATATAATTGTATAAATAAAGTACAACTACTTCATTTATACAATTATATATATTTTTTATTACATCAAATATTTACAGCAAATATACAACTTAAAAATAAATAAAACTATTTGAAATGTTATAAATAAAAATGAAACTAGTTATAAATAAAAAACAGAACCTAGGTCGCAGCTGTCTGCCGGTAACGTTCCCAAAAAGCTGGCGACGTTACCTCGTTGAATTGCTAGGCTAATCCGTTGGCCGAGGTAAGCGCCAGCTCTTTGGTCATGAGTGACGTCTATTAAACGTCTGGACAGCTCCTTTACAAAACCCCGGGCATCTCGACCCCATATTATATATATTATATATTATATTGGTATATTTGAATTTGTTTCTAGCTATATGCATTATAAACAGAAATAAATCAAGTCAGTGTTATTTTGTATGTACTTTAAGACAAATAAATTGTAAATAGCAATTAACATGAAGATCTGTGTAAAATGTTTAGGAGTTGTGATAACAGCTAACAAATAAAGTTTTAATTAAAGTTATACTGGCCTTTTAATATATTATAATATATTCCTTTAATATATTATTTAATAATTTAATAATATAGGATACAAGTATTATTAATTTAATTTAATATAATAATTATTCCTTTTCTACTCCTACTAATATTATAATTGCAAAATGTTATTTAAAATGTATGACGAAGCAAGTACAGTAATTCTAAAATCGCAGAAAATATCGTCTGCGCGATGCAGGATCTCATGCATTTAGGCAATATTTACAAGCAAAAATTTGCAACCTACTCCAGCGCCATCTAGTTGCTTTAATATTAAATTTGGTAAGCATAGATAGATGGATGTTTTTACAAGTTTTTATTTAGTTTCACCTGTCCCTTGTATATACATCTGTGCCTGTCCCGTATTTGTCATCCAATCTTGCATATTAAATTTTATCCACTTCTCGGTTACCGATTGATACCCATTCATTTTGCATATTTGTGTAAATCGTGTTACAATGCAATATTATGATGACATGCTGATCTGACGATGGAGCTGGAAGGTGGCCAAAAGAACTTCGCAATGAAACGACAAAACCTCATCGAGTTTGGGCTCATTTGAATTGTCTTGACAAGTATTTTTCATTCCATATCATTATGTCTTTAAAATAAAACCGGCTAAGTCGAGTTGAACTCGCCCACCGAGGCTACCGTAACAACCAATTAAGCTAGACCTCTAAATTGTATCAGCGCTCATATAACTCAGAGGTCTATGTTAATTGGCCCTACTATGTATGTATGGGGACACCCTTTAATTTTCAACTTTTTTTTATTTTTTGGAATTTTCCTTAATTTGTGCTGCTTGCTTCTTGCCAAATTTCATGATTCTAGGTCAACCGGAAGTACCCTATAGGTTTTCGACCAAAAACCTATACGGTACTTCCGCTTTACCTAGAATTGTCAATTTTGGATATAAGCAAATTCTTAGAGCGCAACTAAAGGAAAAATTCCGAAAAATAAAAAAAGTTGAAAATTAAGGTAGATTTTGGTACTAACAAGTTTTTGCGAAAATCTAAATTTGCCCATATCTTTTTATTGTGTTGACTGAAGACCTTGATTTTTATACACCCAATAGGAACTATAGACTTCAGTATCAGGTATACATTTCAACTTGTTAGGTCCACCCGTTCCTGAGCAAATCAGTGGTAATACACGGACAGACAGACGGACAGACAGACGGACAGACAGACAGACAGACAGACAGACAGACAGACAGACAGACGGACAAGAAAGTGATCTTATAAGGGTTCCTTTTTTTTACCTTTTGAGGTACGGAACCCTAAAAAGCTTGCGTATAAAAAAGATTTTACTCTTAATTTGTCTTGTTTTTTACATTTTATTATGGTTTCACAATACACATGATTAATGTGTCAATATTTGGAATTTTAAAGTCAAATATTTAAAACAACCGACTTCCATGCCCCGCGAGTCAGTTTCAGAAGCATGTTTGAGACGTTTATCGTCATATCTCTGAAGACACTTATCTGATCTCAATGAAATTACAATAGAACCACTTCGGGAGTATAACCTTCTGAATTAAAAAAGTTGTTTTTTAAACCGGTTCACAATTGGCGAAAATATCGATGAGCATACACAATAAAAAACACACAGACGAACATAGCACCTCCTTCTTTTTGGAAGTCGGTTAATTAAAGCTACTCTTATCTTCCTGAAATATCAACTAGAGATGCTTTGATATTACAATTTAGCAGAGAACATTACATTGAACATTTTTTATGTCCATCCAAAGGTTCTCTGGTAGAAATCACTCTATGCGTGTTTGATCAACTTGATTCGTACAACGTAATTTAAACATTTAAATAAATAAAAATAACTAATCTTAAAATAATTGTATTCAATCAAATTGTTGCTCACTATTATAACTACAATATATAAAAAAATAAAACTGGACAAGTGCGAATCAGACTTTTGTCCCGCACACGGAGGGTGCCGAACGCCATCTAACGAACTTCTAACACCAACTTAGTAAACGTTAACACAAAGGAGTTAGTAATTAATATTATTAAATATCTGGAAGACATGTTTTGGCGAATAATAATACATTTTTTTTTAATAAAGAGCAACTAACTGCTTTAACTACACAATAACTCTAAAGCTACTTCTACTCGCCAATACATGTCGGGAAGAGTAATATTTTAAGTTGATTATCGATTAAGTTGATCATTGAAAACACGAATAAAACAACATTTTCTGAAAATGAATCCTAGCTAGATCGATGTATCGCCCCCGAAATCCCCTGTTTACTAAATTTTATGTAATCGTTCGAGCCGTTTCCGAGATTCAGATTCAGATTCCGAGATTAAGGTAAATTAGATGGCGCTATCGTAAAAAACACGTTTTTTGTTTTAAACCCTTTAATTTTTAACTTAGTTCTGTTCTTAGTATGTTGATTATGTTGTTATAGCGGCAACAGAAATACATCATCTGTGAAAATTTCAACCGTCTTACTATCACGGTTCATGAGATACAGCCTGGTGACATACGGACAGACAGACTGACAGACAGACAGACGGACAGACAGACAGACAGACGAACAGCGGAGTCTCAGTAATAGGGTTCCGTTGGTACCCTTTGGGTTCGGAACCCTAAAAATATCATGCTAGCGTTTAACCACCATCTCACCTGTAGATAAGTGATGATGCGGTCGAGGATGGTAGCACGATAACTACAAAACAACTAGTCGAACTTGATTTCAATCTAGCACAAGCAACTTCTAACTTAAATGCTTAAACAAAGACCATCGACAATTAAGTTATCAATCTCAAATGATTTCATCAATGCGGGCTGTGGGTCCAAGTTATTATTGATCTGTCCAATTTGTCTGCCCCTAGCTGATAAATTATAAAGATCACCAAATCAAGACCAAGTTGTAGATAAGTTGAAATTGAGTTATAGTTAAGTTATGCTGGACTATTTGGGTACTGCTATCTTAGATTTAAAAGTCTGATTAAAAGTTCCACCCGTTTCTCTTAATGGGGTCCCTTTGGAGCGGGTGGAGCACTTTAAATATTTAGGGCATATAGTCACGTCCGACCTAAGGGACAATGACGATATTGATCGCGAAAGAAGGGCCCTATCCAGAAGAGCAAACATGATTGCTCGCAGGTTTGCACGTTGTTCGGGGGAGGTGAAAGTGACGCTCTTCAGAGCGTACTGCACCTCCCTCTGCACGTGTAGTCTGTGGGCCAACTACACACAGCGTGCTTATGGAGCCCTTCGCGTTCAATATAATAACGCTTTTAGGACGGTGGTGGGGCTGCCCCGCTTCTGCAGCGCTTCAGGTATGTTCGCGGATGCACACACCAGCTGCTTCCACGCGAGTGTGCGCAGACGCAGTGCGTCCCTGGTGCGCAGGGTGTGGGGCACCAACATCGTCCTTAGGATGATCGCAGAAAGGTTGGACTGCGCATATATCCGTCACTGCTGCAATAGACATGTTCCCAGTAGTGTCAGATGTATGTTGTAGTAGTGTCAGTATATTAGGAGTACGAGGATTTCATTTTATTTTTGATATGACGTAAATATTAAATATTGTAATTATTAATCTAATCTTCTTTTGATTATTGTATGACAATTGTAATTTAATTTTAGGTATAATTTAATCTTTTTAGTCTGTGATTGTGACATTTTTATTACTTTTACGATTTTATTTTAATATGTTGTGTAACTACCATTGTAATTCGTCCAATATGGGCATGAGCCTGAAATAAATACATTTTAATTTAATTTAAAAAAAATAAGAGAGCGACAGATGCGATACGAGGCAAATTAATTTTTCATAATACCAATTATGATTTTTTTTTGTAATTTTGCAATGTTTTGTTGACAGTCATACTTAACAATATACATCTATATAATTTATGTTACTAGAATGAGAATGAAGAATGTTACTAGAGTATAAGATAATTAATAAAAAAAAACTAAACACCGACTTCAGACGTTGCACGAGTCAGTTTCAGTAGAAAGTTTGAAACGTTTATAACCATATCTCTGGAGATAGTTACTTATCAGATCTTGATAAAATTTATTTGAAACCACCTTGGAAATAAGCTCTAACTATGAAAAGAAGAGGAAATAATTCAAATTAGCGGAGTAATTGCGTAATAAACATACAAAAATACATACAGACTAAGTTTTGGGGGATAAAGTATAAGTAAGGTATTTCTTGAATCACCTTAATTCAATTTTCATGATTCATACTTTTTAATATAAGATTGTTATGTAACTTTTATTTGAGAACGATTTCAAAATTTGAAATATTTAAAGAATGACAGCGGAATATATCGGGGACGGAGTTTGTGGTCATACATAGAAATAACCGGCCAAGTGCGTGTCGGGCCGTTGAACATTTTTTTTAAAATTATGGTTATGTAAATTGAAATGTCAATACATGTTTTATGTATGTTGGTCAAACTGTTCAGTATTTTCCAACGTCAAAAATTAATTAGTTGATTAGAAGTACAATAATGTAATAAGAGATTTCGAAAATATATCAATTTATTTACATATTTATTCAAGGTCTAGTCTTCACTAATGGATGGTTGTTTACTCTTCAAATATAGTTTAAATCAATTTGTAGTCTATATAATGTTGCCAATTACTAACGTTAAATAAATACAGTTATAAACGATGTACCTAGTAGATTTTTAACCGACGTCACAAAAAGGAGGAGTTTCTCAGTTCGACTGTTTTTTCAACCGACTTCCCAAAACAGAGGAGGTTCTCAATTAACATGTACTATCGAGGGACAATAGTCCAGTAGCACCTCAATGTTCATAGTAGCCTGCACGATATTTCTGTCGAATGTTCCAACGCAAACATTAACACGTAAGTACGGCATAGATGGCATGCTTAGCCAGACCACAGATGAATAAAAAGGTGAAACGTAGCGTCAGATACATTTGGCAAACATCAAATAGAGATAACAATTTTCCACTGTATACTCTTCCTTTTGTTGAGTTAACATAACGTCGAGTAAGCTACGCAACAAGTAACGGATGCTTAAATTCGAATGAGTAATTAATAGCATCTTGGTCGAGTGGTCGATAGTCCACCTAGGACTGTTAAGGAAGCAGGAGGCCCCGAGTTCGATTCTCTATCCACTCCATGATTTTGTTTTAATTTTGAGGGTCCGGTGGCGTAATCGGGATTTGATTCCAGAGGTGCCGAATTCAAACCGCCGTGCACCAATGGATTTTTCTATCAAAAAATTATGTGCGCTTTTCACAGTGGCGGTGAAGGAAAAATATCGTTAAGAAACCAACAACCCCCGCATGGTGGTAGGACACTATTTAGTGTCCGCCTGGCCAGCTACCACCCTCATGTTAGAAAATCTGTCGTCAAACATCTTATGTGTTCCGGCAGCTATCCTTGAGAGCCAGTTCCCATTCTAGGCCTAGCGTGCTTACCATCTACGACCGCATCATCACTTACCAATGAGATAGTGGTCAAACGCTAGCCTATAAAATATATAAAAAAATATCAATTATTAATACAAACACAAACACAGGTAAACAGTTTACATAAAGATGCACGTAGAACCAATTATAAAGAGGAAATTGTAATAGCTACACAAAAAGCATCATCGACATTTATCGGCGGGTCCCAAACTAGGCATAGCCTGTATCTTGGGAACCCTTTCAGTAGCACTTTTCTGTATACTTTTTGTCTAGGCGCTTACTGTACATGTATAATTATATTGTTATTATTCAATTACATATTCCTATATATAACAGCGTTATCTGAATAATTATATATAATAAATTGTATACTTTTATCTCGATAAGTACAAGATCAGTTAAATTTCTGTAGATATATTATACTACATCGAATTATAACCTATTATACTATATGACTCCGTTTATGCAATCACATAGTCAGGATAGATCATTCATAGACCAGAGTTATGGTATAAATAGTAGCGCAACGTATGTGTGAGTGTGTGTGTGTGTGTGTGTATGTGTTTGAGTGTGTAAGAGGAACTTAATATCTATAAATTAAGGATTTATGTTTGTTGTAAATGGTAATTTATCATTAAAGTGGGCTTTGTAGCCCACTTTAATGATAAATTACTCATATTTCTCTGCATATAATAAGTCTTTCTGTTTCTTCATAGTTGAGAGACAGTAACCACTTTTTTATTTTATTTTTTGCTTCCCAGTAGTTGGAATTTCTGAATTCAATTAGTCTACAAACAGCGTTGAAGCAGTATACGTGGACGTACCTTGGCAGACGTTCGGCAAATACCTTGTGGATTTTCGGCAGTTCTTGTTTAGCTGGCTTGTACCTTATTTCAGGGTCAAGTTGACGAGTAGGAAACGGGTATCTCTTAAGTACTGCTCGAAGGACGAACAGTTGACGTACTCGTAGTACCAGTACGTCCTTATAGAGTTCTTCGGTAGGATAGCGGCGGGGCTTACCTAGCATTACTTTTAGGACTGCTCGTTGAGCCCGTTCGAGTACGATAATGTGGCTTTTTGCTGCCCCTCCCCAAACTCCTATACGGTACTGTATAATTGACTGACACATTGCTACATAAACCAGTTTTGTTACACATAAGGTGGCAGCTGATCTTAAAATTTTCATCACGTAGATTAGTCTGCGAACTCTTTTTGCAAGAGTGTTTAGATGATTCTTGAAGGACAGATTTTGGTCCACAATTACTCCTAAGTACTTAATTTGCTGAACCATTTCAATAACATTGCACTGACAACTCTCTTGACTCCTGTTTACGCTGTTGCTATTTGCACATAATGTCTGGTGAAGCTGTAGATTTAGGTAATCTGGTCTGGTAGCGCGTGTAATGTGAAACGGGATGTAGTTTGTTTTGTTAGAGTTTAAGGTGATTAGGTTTGCGTCAAACCACCGGGCCAGCTCAACCACTCCATTTTCTGCGGCTAATTTAGTCGATATCCAGCTGTCTCCGTGAAAAATGGCTACGGTATCGTCTGCGTAGCATATAAGTTCTACGTCCTTTGTTTTAGTCCTGAATATGTCGTCCATGTAAACCGTGAACAGGGTGGGAGACAGAGTGCTACCTTGCGGGACGCCAAAGGCAATGTTTGAAACACCGCTTACCTGTTGTCCTATTCTAATACATTGCTGTCTGTTGCTTAAGTAGCTAGAAAACCAACTTAGAGCTATTCCTCTGATGCCAAAGCACTCGAGCTTTTTCAGTAAGATATTAGTAGATACTGTATCGAATGCTTTGGCAAGATCGAGAAAGACTCCGATACACCGCTGGCCACGGTCCAAGTGGGACGAAACAGTTTCAGTTAGTAATTGAATGGCATCTTCTGTGGACTTACCTTGTCTGAAACCAAATTGGCGTTCTGAGAGAAGTTCATGTTTCTGGAGGAAGGCCATCAGTCTTTTATTCACTATCTTCTCAAGGATTTTGGATACTACACTTAGCAACGAGATTGGCCTATAATTGTCCAGACTTGTTTTGACACCACCTTTATGTATGGGAACAACTACTAATAGCTTGTAATGTTTATAATATATATATATATTATAAACAAACTTAGCCAATAAAGGTAAATTGATGATCTATGTTATATGTGAAATAAAACAAATAGCACGGTGATGTTATTTTAATAGTTTTTGAGGAAATATTTATTTGTATAACTAAGAAGAATACACAGCAACAATGTTTTTAAAATAACTGATTTTCAACATATCGAAATATCATAAACTATTATTTTTATTTAATATTATATTAAATTGAAACCGTCTTCATTGACAATTATCTACTTTGACAAAATAACACTGTCAATTGGTCGCATCTAAGAATTGCTCTTACCTTATATTGATTATTTGAGGTTATAAGCTTAATTATTCATTTTCTCTAGGAAAAGAGGATTGAAGCTTGATCCTTTATAATCATAAGTTACACAATCATCGCCTAGTTTTTATATACTTTTAAATTAATATTTCGTGTTTTCTTGTTTTCGATGCAGATAAGAAGCCTTCGTAATCCACTATATTTGCACATGTTATGTTTGTCGCGTAAATTTCCCCAAACTAGATCCAGGGGACTACAGGACTACACTACAGCTGCTCAGGACATCTCTCGTCTCGTGCTTCTCACCTTTGCATTATTAAACCCCATGGAGTGCGCGGCGAACTCTCCGTATATAATTCGTCTGAAAACGCCAAATCTTATTAACACACTTTATTAACAATCTACTTTCACAACTACGATTTCTCAACACTTATCACTCAGCAATAACTTACACTTACGCCGCTTCCACTATACATTTCAGATAATATAATTTATTTAGTCCATTTCCATGCAATGCCTCAATATTCGCCGTCTTTAATATATTATATATATATTTGCTTGCATTTTGATTTTTTAAGTTATTTATTAACCAAACTTCAACCACCACCGAAGTTCACCAACCGACAATTTTATGTTCATACATTTAAGCCATCAATACATTTTGTTTGAAATCTACCCTCATTATTTGTATAACTGATAAAAGAAGCAAAACTGGTCTAGTTATTCTACTAATGAATAAATGCACTCTTTCTAATTGGTTCATAATGAATGAGTGCGATATATGGGTCTTTCTATCTCTTCTATCTTTCTCTTTCATTGTGTTACTTTAGAAACGTCTTATAGAAGAAGGTCGTATGTGCATATTTTGCTGTCATGCTATTGCTTTTTGAGACTGCTACTCCAATTTTGACCGATACTGTACCTATGTTTTTTTTTATTGTAACGCAAATGCATGTTTTTCAACATTGTACTGTTTCCCAACACTCGCACACGTTCACCGGCACTTAACGGTTAATAATCCACATTTATTAAATTACACACTAGCTGACCCGGCGAACTTCGTACCGCGAATATAAATGAACTGTCCAAGTGCGAGTTGGACCCGTACACGCAGGGTTGCGATTGAACAATATTTGCCGGAAAATACGTTTCTTGTGTGGGGACCCCCTTTAATTTTTAATTTAGTTTAGTTTTTATTATTTGATCTTATAGCAGCCATTGCAATACACACCATGAGTAAATTTAAAGTTATCTATTAAGCTTTGTAAGATCGAGCATAAAAAGCCTCAAAAACACGTTTCTTGTATAGTGACGCCCTTTATCATATAATTTTATTTTGTTTTTATCGGTTTTTATACACAAATAGCGAATACCCATGTATGGAAGCGCCATAATGATCTTGATGATCATTATGTCAATACAATAAGAAAAATGTCTGAACGAACCAACAATGACAACCTGGGATAACCATCAAAAGTCAAAATATTATTATTAAGATAGTTTGAAAACTAAACAACCGACTTCAATGCCCCGCGAGTCAATTTTAGTAGCAAGCTTGAGACGTTTATCGTCATATCTCTGAAGATACTTATCAGATCTCGATGAAATTACAAGGGGACCACCTCAAAAACATACCCTACCAATTACAAAAAGAATCATTGGAATCGGTTCACAATTGACGGAGTAATCGCATAACATACACAGAAAAAAAAAAGAAAAAAAATACAGACGAATTGAGAACCTCCTCCTTTTTTGTAAAGTCAGTTAAAAATTTAAATACCTACGCGATAATTCCAGTAATGTGGATATATTATGTTGGCGATCCAAAACCCTTAATAACCCTTACCTGCTTCAAATTTCAATTCGAGAGTAGAACAGAGTCTACCCTGCCGTACCGAAAAGACGAATGTCAAATGTTTGACGGGAAAGTAGGTAGAACAGTTTGTATGGGAAAAATGAAATTGTCGTTTTTACTATTTTCCTCGCAATTTTTCCAAATTTTCTAACCGTTCAAACCTTCCCTGGACTACGACAAACATTTCAAAACCAAAATAAGCTAAATCGGCCCAGCCGTTCTCGAGTTTTAGCGAGACTAACGAACAGCAATTGCTTTTTATATACAGGGTGTCGGGTTTCATATGGTCCACATGAAAACCATCGATGGAGGACTCCAAGGGCTACCCAGAGAACCCCCATGTATGCTCCGCGAAAATCTATAGTTTTTGAGAAAATTGAGTTTTACTTGTTTTCGAGTTAGTCCCCGAAATGTTGCAATTTATTTAAATTTTCTCCCAAACTGTAAAGGCCAGAGCCCTAATTTTTTTGTGGGACTATGTACCACTAAATAGGTGTTTCAGGGTAAACAACATTTTTTTTATTTAAGCTCATTCTTTCCTGAGAAAAAAAATAAGACATCATTGAACTTTTCCTTTGGACAGGCTTTTATCCAAAAAACACTGTAGACAAAAAAAAGGTTAACGATTTTAAAAACTTGTCTTTTTTGTGGACCTGCTACTTGCCAAATTTCGTACGGCTACGACAAGAGGTTCTCGTCTAAAAACATAATTAACGAGATAGAAAAGATTTCAATAGTCAAATTATTTCTTCTGAAATACACTTTGGTAATCTCTTTCTTACAGAATTAACTCATATGAAGGAAACAAGTAGTGATAATATCCCAAAATCTTTGAATTAAGGAACTTTAAGAATAAACATTGAGGTTTTATGTTGAAAAATATCGACAATTTTTCTAGCCTATCTCTTGTCATTTTTATAATAAAAGTTCAAAGTTACAGCTATGGACATGATATCTCTTAGTAAAGTTTATTTTTAGATGATAAAAGGAGTGATTGATCACTTTTAGTTTTCTTCTTCTATGATTATTTTAGTTTGGTGTTTAATTTACGTAATAGGCAAGCGTTTGACCACTATCTCAATTGATGATATGTGGTGATGTGGTGATCAACCATGATGTTCGCTTTCTTAAACGATACTTTTACACTCGCGAGCTTGGGTCGTTCTTCCATATTAAGAATCAAATAATTTGAGGTCAGGCATCTTGATGGCCAGAGACAGATCCATCGCGCCGGATACATAAACATGTGTAAGTGTCACCCTAAAGATTTCACTTCTCTATAGCGAAATGAATAAAAAATAAATACCAACTTAAACTAGGAGATGCACAAAAGAAGAGAAGTGAAGACAATGACTTCTTTCATCATATCAGAAGAAACTTCATAATGCGTTATCGTATGTGCAATAATGAGCATTGTTGTAAATTATGTAAAGTGCTGGGTCACTTTGCTTGCATTGCTGTAAAGAGACACTTAAAACTTTTATATTTGACAAGAAAATTAAGAAAATTGTCGATATTTTTCAACATAAAACCATTTAATTCAAAGATATTGGCTTTTATTATAATTTCGACTCTTCATTTGAGTTAATACTGTATAAAAAAAGATTACCAGAGTGTATTATTGAATAAATAATTTGAAAATTTAAATCCTTTCTATTTCGTTTATTATATTTTTAGACCTGCAGTGCACCTCTTGTCGTAGCCATATGAAATTTGGCAAGCAGCGGGGGTACATAAAACAGACAAGTTTTTAAAATCGATTGTAACTTATTACAAGCTTTAATTTAACTTGCAATGTATGTATGTATGTATGTATGTATGTATGTATATATGTATGTATGTATGTCACTATGTATGTACGGGTGGAATCTTGGAAGCTAAATTAGACCCACTTCCCGATGTCCGATTGGACTCAAATTTGGTACACTTATGTATCTTTGGTGACAATACAATGATATGGTACCACGGAGCTGGTCTGATGATGGAGACGGAAGGTGGCCACGGCATCTCTGTGATAAAACAACATAACCCCACCGAGTTTGGGCTCGATTGATTTGTCTTGAAAATAAATTTGCGCCTAGATATCCAGGGTCTGATAATGAAGCTGGAAGGTGGCCACGACATCTCTGTGATAAATCAACATAAACCTACCGAGTTAGAGCTCGATTGATTTATCTTGAAAATAACTTTTCACCTAGATGATATCTAGGGTCTGATGATGAAGCTGGAAGGTGGCCACGGCATCTCTGTGATAAATCAACGTAACTCTACCGAGTTTGGGCTCGATTGATTCGTCTGGAAGAGAAATTTACACCTAGATAATATCCAGGGTCTGGTGATGAAGCTGGAAGGTGGCCTCGGCATCTCTGTGATAAATCAACGTAACTCTACCGAGTTTGGGCTCCATTGATTTGTTTTGAAGAGAACTTTACACCTAGATAATATCCAGGGTCTGATGATGAAGCTGGAAGGTGGCCACGGCATCTGTGTGATAAAATAACGTAACCCCAGTTAATTTGGCTCAAGTGATTTGTCTTGAGGAGCACTTTACACATAAATGATAGCCAGGATATGATGATGAAGCTGTAAGGTGTCCATGGCATTTCTGTTATAATGCAACATAGCCCCACCGAGTCGATTGATTTTCCTTGAAGAGCACTTTACCCATAATCACATCAAATATCCTTGGAATATTTTAAAACATTATGCCTTCTCTTAAATACTTAGGTAGTAGGTAGGTAGTCGGTATTTATACCTACCTACTAAAAGGTTAAAAATAAATAATTTAAGTAGGTAAAAAATATCTTTAAAAACAAGCTTTTATCTGGGACAATGGACTAAAATTTTAAAAATAAATTCTAGTAAGTATTTGGCGTGTAGGTACTTATCTATATTTTTAAAAGCTTGAAGCACTGAAGTATAATAATTACCTAGCCTGAAAAACGGGTAGTGCTTCAAGCTTTTAAGAATATAGGTAAGTACCTACACGCCAAATACTTACTAGAATTTATTTTTAACATTTTAGTCCATTGTTCCAGATAAAAGTTTGCTTTTAAAAATATTTTTTACCTACTTAAAATCTATTTTATTCTGGGTTTTTATTTTTTTTATTTTTTAGGTTTTTTGGAGAAAAGCCTGTCCAAAGTAAAAGTTCAAACATCGTCTATATAAAAAATGTAAAGTCATATTTTTTTTCTTACAAAAGAATAAGCTTAAATAAAATGTTGTTTACCCTGAAACACCTACTTACTGTTCATAGTCCCACAAAAAGTTAGGGCTCTGCCTTTGCAGTTTGGGAGAAAATTTAAATAAATTGCAATATTTCGGGGACTAACTCGAAAACAAGTAAAACGCAATTTTCTCGAAAACTATAGATTTTCGCGGAACATGCATGGAGGGGTTCTCTGGGTCGCCCTTGGAGTCCTCCATCGATGGTTTTTGTTTGGACCATCTGAAACCCGACAACCTGTATAAGATTAACTCGCGGAAGTTTTAGGAAAAAATACAATGAGCGTACACACTTCCACGTTCCCGCCTAAACAGCATTGAGAAGTTCTGTGACTTCTTCTCTTCATAATTATCTCTGAAGATGAGTATAGAGTATAGACCAGAGGTTCATAAACTTATTTCGTCCAACGCCCACTTTGAAAATCAGTTATATTGTGTAGCGCCCCCCATTTCTTTTTCACCTTAAAAACCTCAATAACATATTAGTCTCGCCTGGAGTTTAATTAAACTTATATTCTAAACGAGATATTTCTAACCAGAGAGAGCAATAATAATGCAACTTGACAATATGAAGAGTGTATTTTATTCAAATTTAACAATAATCAACATTGAGCAATAATATACAACTTTACAATATTAAGAGTATCTTTTACCCATTCAAAATTTAGGCCCCCTCTGGACACCCAACGTCTACAAGGGGACATTATCACCCACTTTGGGAAAGACTGGTATCAAATTACGCGAACCACCAAATTACTTATTTGGTGTACCCTAAGTTTAATCAAAATTCGCAATAAAAATTCAAATCTTTTGTTTTTTTTATTTAGGCAGATTGTTATTTTCCAAAAGCAATCATTTTCTAAATACATTTACAGCGATAACTTATTTATGAAATTTCATTTTCTCAAACATGAATTATTAAATAATTCATGAAATTTTCATAATCGAACAATGTTTTCGTCACTTACCTACGTAATTTATTTTCTCATTTCGTCGCCATACATTATCAAATAAACACTGCATCCCTCGTCAGCGTCCCCCTGCTGATAATATTATGGGGGATAAACAAACTTTACTATCAACAACGTTGATACAATTCCCAACCTTACTTACAACACAACAAAGTTTAAAATTGTATTTGTTTTAAAATGAATAATGCAGGGAGAAATGGCGCCTGTCGGCCGTCGACGCCAGTGTGACGCCACCTTAACATTCAGTTAGTTTCCGATCGACTCCTGTGTGTTTCTGCTCGCCTAGTACTTTGCTCTGCTTATGAAATAGAACAATAGAACTTTTTTTGATACAGAAGATTTTCAAATTGGACATTATCGGAAGATCACTCACTTAACTTGTCTGAGAAGGGAAAGCAAGACCGAACTTGTGTTTTTGGAGAAAACAATGTTTTTGTTTCATTATTGTTTTTGTACTGGTTCATTGAGTTAGTTCGGTTTCTTTTATAGTTTCAAGAATGTGCATCTAGGTATCTCTTTATCAAAAAAATGCTTGCTGTTAGCATCAAGTAAGCATCTGAACTGAAGTCCTAACAAAACATGATTAGACGATAAATTATTAGTTCTAGATACCAACCTTATTACTAATTATCACTAAATAGTTATATGTAGGACGAATAACATACAATTTAAGAATGAACAGTTAATATGTTTTTAAAAACCTTATAACTACTTTTTTAGGTAAGCTACCTTATGACTTTATTTCCAGTAAGTTTTCACAGTAAGTGACTTGAACAATTTTAGAGCAACCATATTCGAAGATAAACATAACAAGGCTATTTTTGACTAGGTATATTATGGGAACCCCTTGGAGCCAAACAAGCGTAATAACTTCTTTACTGCATTCTGTCGCTTCCCGCCAATCTGTCGCCACGATTATTGAATCTATCTCCTGCATAATTATGGGTTCCTGGTAATTTAAACAGTAGTTCCAGCTGAGTTGTTCGATCGATCCTGGTAGTTAGTTAGTTTCTCTTTAATACCTACCTCATTTTTTACTGTAGTTTGAAATTGACTATTTAGGTGCTGACAACTAACTGTTACTATGGATGTATCAATTCGAACTGGAAAAGGTTTCACAAAATAATTATGCTTTTAAGAGCACCTAATATGACCAGATCAAAGGGAAACTTAGCTGTTATTTATGATACAAGCCAAGACACAAACACTACACAAAGAAAAGGTGTATGATTAAGACCACACGAGTGTAGTGAAAAGTGTATAAATTCTATCAAGGCTTGTACTATTATATATTCTGTGATCAAGGCAAGGTTCATAATACGAAATAGTCGACTCGGGCCAATTTTACCCAAACCAAAGACAACTTTACCCGAACGAGCGTAACATAGCTGAGCATGAAGACTCCATCTCATTTAATACCCACAAAATAAACAACTCAGCGCGCCTAATGAAGTGATCACCAAAAAAATCACAACATTTCTGTGCATCAGTAGCTCGCAGAAATGTTGTGTTTACAGAAGAGTGAGCATTTTGAAGTGAGTAGATAAAAATGTCATATTCGCTCTTTCAGCTCTTTGTTTATCCATTGCCATTTCCGAAATGCTCCGAAAATGGGTAAATAAAATTGGAGAGCAAAGCACCCCTATGATTCTATCGACGTCTATATGCAATACCCTCTAGCGTCCTGAGTCCTGACATAGAATAGCCTACAGTAGGTAAGTACTACGTCCCGGTCCTCCAGGCAGCAGACTCCAGTTGAATCCCGGCCGCGGCGCGCTTCGCTCGCATCCTTGCTATTCTGTGCGCCTGGTACCCCAATCTCGTGGTTTTGTTGTGATTGTTGGATTTTTGTTTAATTACGGACGACCAAATTTGGCTCGGCAGCAAGGTAAACAAACAAACAAATAAAATATTAATTATAATAAATATAATTTTTGGTAAAAAAAACTTCACCAATATTTGAGATGTTGAAGGAAATTAGAAGAATAAATTAAAGACTTGGATTAAAGAAAATCGAAAGACGAACTTTCGATTCCAAGTCTTTAATTTATTCTATGAAAGACTCTAATCTAAGAAAGACTCCAAGTCTCTAATTTCCTGTTCCTCAAAACGACAACATAATTTTAAAACTTTTTGATAAAAGCTTGTAAAGCAAGTTCCATCAGTACGTTTAAATTACTTTTCGCTATTAATTGCCATTAAAAGCGTAATGTGCACGCACACTTACACGGTAATGACATTTATCACAATGATGCCTATGATGATTATTATGTCTATCGACAGCGACATTTATTATTATGAAAAGGACGATGAATTACATTGTAACCCATTGACATAAAATATTATGTTAGTACACGTGTCACAAAGTTGGTTTATTGTCCATAATGTCCATCAACGCTAAAAACCGATCTGTACTCATGAATTATTGTAACTTTTATTCATTGATTATATTATTTCTGCAATGGTTCGAACATTATGGGATTATCATGTAAACAAACTTTTAGGTAATTTTCCAATTAAATTGCTAACAAGGCTTTATCGAAACCAAGTCAATTACTGCACTAGGCATAAATAATATTAGGCGCAGGTGATACTGAAATTACTGTCGTAACTTGATTCGAAAATAAGTTAACTTGTTAGGCGTATGCAAGGTTTGAAAGCAAAGAATATGTTTCTGCTACCACGGAAATAGAATTTCAAACTGCAGCTTTGAACGGTTCATTCATGAATTTTGGAAAAAATAATCAAAGAGACCGCGCGCCATGCCGCGGGATGATAAGGCTACGTTCACATGAATATTTTTTCTTGGCGAATAGCAATGACAATGATAGACAGGTAGATCTGTATTACCCAAATAACTAGATTCAATGCTTAACAATTTGAATAGCTTGCCTTTTTTTCAAGTTCTTTTGGGAGATTAATCAGTCGATTTACATGTTAAACTACTGTTATTTTAAAGATATCATATGAACGAACGTAAACTTGAACAAACTTAAATTAAATAGGTACAGATCTTGATGCCAAAATAAGCATTATTAACATTTCTTCACTAAATATTGGTCTTCACATTGTATTACTCTGCTACAGCACATTTGTTTTTATTTTTGTACATTTCTTGCTGAGCAGAGCAGTATCTATTTTTTATCCATCACAACTAGTTTTATAACTCTACTTAATTCACATAAAAGCAAGACGTTATAAAGACTAGGCTCAGCAAAAGGGTACAATTCTTAATTAGTCCGTACAACGCGTTAATTAATTAATTATCATTTATTTGATCAACGGTTATCATCTAGAAATAAATTTTAAGTTATTTTTTTTTATCCTTGAATACAATTTACATCTGTTCTATATTTTGGTCTAAATGAGATAATATTCTATGATTTGCTGTATATTTAACAAAAATATTATTTAAGCCGTTAGTTATTTTCTGTAAGTGATAGCTGGTAATAATTTACAACATAAAATATTAATATATTTATCTATCAATTTTTATTGTTATCATCATACTAGTCGGCTAATAGCGAGCCGCTAAATAATAATATAATAATCATAATCATAATTTATTCATCAATTTAACTTATTACAACTTCATATGTACCTACCTTTACAATTTTAAACTAGTTTTATATTAATGTAAACAAATAATGAGGGTACATCTTGCCATTGTCAGCCGTGCTAGGTCGTACCTGTGGTACAGCTGACAATCACTTCCAACAGTGCGCTCACACCAATATATATAATTATAATTTAAGTAAATCTACATTTAACTGTTAGATTTGAAAATAAAAAATAGGTAAATTATAAATAAAATATAACTAGATAAGTGTCTCCCATATTGGCCAGTGTCAAAACTAGATATTACTCGCAAGCCGTCGGGGCTGCAGTCCTCGCATTGGTGGTTTGACGACAAAGTAGGTGCGATAAGCCATTGTATTTCGCAGGTAAACGCTTAGAATGGGACACAAACAAGTGTGGAGTAGTTTCGTATATAAATAATTTAGTTAATATTATTATTATTTTTTTTTACCTTTTTAATTTAAATATCGAGAATGCAATATTAAAGGCAAGTAGGTTTTGGTAGGTAAGTAGAAAAAGTATAAAAGATATGGATATAGATAATTATATCACTCTCGATGTTGGCTGATAATATATTATTTTTTTTTTTTTTTTATTCTTTATTTATTTTAAACAGGGTTTTATCAGAATATGTCACCCTTATATGCTAAATTTAATTAACTATGTATTAAGTCTATACAATAATCTTCCTTAATTTTACGGCTGTTTGGTAAATTTCACGCAGTTTCTGAGCATCCTCGGAATATGGCTCGGATAAAATACAATTACATCCACCAACCTGCCAGAAAGCGTGACCGTTAGCAAACAGCTGCTGACGGAGGCCCGCGATCCTGGCACATTCCATTACTACATGGTATATGTCTTCCACTATTCCGCAACATTCGCAATTTGGGGATTCAATTTTTTTCATCATATGACCAAACTTATTGAAAGGAATGTGCCCTGATCGAAGTCTAAACGTCGAAACTATTTCATTCCTTCCCATGTCGGCCCTCGAAAACCATGGGAAACGAAGAAGAGACGACTGGACCGTTTTGTACCATATACCTTTTGTCAAGGATCTTTTATCAAAATATTCAGACCATATTTCAAAAGAACTCTTTTTGGCGTGTAAAGTCACATCAGTATAGTTAGGTAAGTAGTCAAATGATTGACCATCTACAGCAGCCTCTTTCGCCAGTTTATCTACTTCTTCATTACCTACCAGGCCAATGTGAGAAGGTATCCATTGAATTTTTATACATTTATTATTATTTTTAATATTTATTATACTATTTAATGCATCGTAAGCTATGGGTATGCCACGAAAGGTCGACCCACTGACACAACGAGCTAAATGTAAGATAGCACTTTTAGAGTCAGTAAATATGACAAACATATTAAAATCTATTGATTGAATATACGATAAGGCTTCAACTATTGCAATTAGTTCTAAATTCATTATACATATTTTAGCACGTACTGCAAGTTTAATGTAAGAGTTAGTTTCAGCATCTAGAAAAGAAAGACCTTGTCCCGCTGTAGTCAAGGACGCATCTGTAAATATCTTGTAAAAGTTGATATACTTTTCTTGTAAATATATACTGCATTTAAGTTTAAGTTCATAAGCATTATAATATCTTTTGGGTCTATCTATGGCATTTATGTTAGGTTCTAGTACATCATTTAGGTTTATATTCGTTATCCATGTATTTAAACTAAATAATTCTAATTTATGACTTTTATAGATGCTTTCGATTTTCAGTGTATTATGAGCAGTTACTAGTAAAGGTTTCTTTTTATGATTCCAATATGGAGTCTGCGATTGATAGGACAGCTCTTCTAGCAAATCGATGATAGCACTATTATGAAACGATCTACACTTCAACCAATATTTACTAGCTAGGTAATGTCTACGTACAAATAGAGGTGGAATACAAAGTTCTGATTCCATCACGTGGATAGGCGTACTCTTGATGAAGCCTCCTATAACTCTTAAAAATATGTTTTGTAATTTATCAAGTTTATTTATTCTTGTATTGCAACAATTATCGTATAAGAAGCTCGCGTAATCAAATCTGCTTCTCACTATAGCTATATATAAACGGCGAAGGTGAATAGGGTGCATGCCCCACGAAGAACCTGTGAGAACTTTGAATATTTTTGTATATTTTACACATTTATTATGTAATTCACTGATCTGTTTAGTCCACCGAATGCCCCGATCTAACCAAATCCCTAAATATTTAATATTATCTACTACTTTTAATTGTGTATCATTAACTTCTATGTTTAAGATATCCCTGTTATACCCCCGTTTAAATATACAGACTTTGCTTTTTTGAGGTGAAATATCTAAACCTAAATTAGCCAGAAGCAGGCCTAATTTCTTCAAGGACTCTTCTAATTCACGTCCTCCAGCCGTTATACTATTAGTACTACATTGATTATAAATCACGAAATCGTCTGCGTATTGAGTAATATTAATGTCACTCTCCAGTGATTTACAAATGTTTGTCGTAGCGACGTTGAATAGAATGCTTGACAGTACGTCACCCTGTGCTAATCCTACACTGGTAGTCCGTGTCAAATTGTGTTCCCCAACATTTAAATTTAAGGTTCGTTCCTTTAGAAAATTCCACAAATATGTGCATGTCTTAGGGCCAACGTTCATTTTATTTAATTTAGATAGTAGCACTCGCACATCTATGTTATTATAAGCATTTGTGACATCTATAAAGCATCCGATCGTGGCCTTACCTTCAGAAAATCCTAACTGTATCCTACTTACAAGTGAGCTTATATTATCTATACATGATTTAGATTTTCTAAAGCCAATGGTATTTGCAGAGAAGACATTATTATATTCAAGAAACCATTCCAATCGCCTGCTAACTATCGTATGAAATGTTTTGCATAAACAAGACAGTAGTGAAATAGGTCTTAAGGATGACACTTCGTTTGGATCGCGCCCTGGCTTAAGTATAGGCACTATACCTACGGTTCGCCATTGAGCAGGTACAAAACCATCCGCGAGACATCGATTATAAAATTCCAGTAGTAGACACTTACCGTTACTAGGTAGATGTTTTATCATGGTATAAGAAACACCATCGCATCCAGGAGATGTATCCTTAGATTTAATACACGCCTCTAGCTCCTGCATGGAGATTTTTATATCTATTTGAGAGTTAGTACAATCGAAAACCGGTTGTTCTGGGATGACGTAATCGGGGGCGATTGACTCGAGAAGTTTAGTCGCTTGCATTTCATTTATATGTTGGTGGTTGTGCCGCTTGCCCTTGACCCATTTCATACGTTGCCACATCTCTGATGAACTAGTATTTGCGTTAATTGAGGAACAGTATTGAAGCCACCATTCATTTCTAGCCTGTTGAATTAATTTTTGTGTCTCATTTATTTTTGTATTCAGCATATCTAAATGTTGCGGTGTAGGATTACTTCTGAACTGAGATAGTGCTAATCTTCGTATAGCTACTGCCTCAGAAAGGCTAGGGTTCCAATAAGGTTTGGGTGAAAATGTGGATTTAGGGTCATGGGATATTTTAATAGAAGGAATGTGTAGATCTGTTGCTAGGTATATACTATCTATAATTATGTTATATAATAGTTGATTATCGGCAGGTGTTATAAGGTTTTCAAAAATATTATTAAGAGACTTAGTGTACCCTGGCCAATCAGCTTTTTTAAAGTTTCGTTTGAATGTTGGTTTCCGATTTGAATAAAAATTTGTGGATAATTTTATAATTAAGTGGTCACTACCTAAGCTTTCCTGTAAAGTATTCCAATTGAAGTTTAACGCAATATCTGAACTTACTATCGATAAATCTGGACTTGATTTTTGTAAATGTCCATTTACTAATTTGACCCTTGTTTCGCGACCATCGTTTAGAGCAACAAAATCATTATCTAGCAATGCATCAAAAATTAAGATGCCCCTGTAATCAGTCTTATATGACCACGACGCGTGATGCGCGTTTACGTCACCCAAGATAAGAGTACGTCTGCTAAATAGAGAAAAAATACTATTCCAATCGAATTGACTAGTTCTAGCGCTTGGTGAACAATATATCGATATAATGTTGTCAAGGCACTTGCAATTGAGTATCCTGACACACACTATTTCTATACTGGGATTATTACATATTTGCATATGATGTTTTTGAGACTTGATAGATTTATGAGTAAATATAGCAACTCCGCCATACGAGTCAACACGGTCGGATCGATAAATATTATATTGACTTACGCTAAAAGAGCTATCCGGCTCCAACCACGTCTCATTTAAGGCCACGATATGGACCTTTTCCTGTAGTAGTAGCTGTTCAAATGATGTTAATTTGGGTCTGATACTTTGGGCGTTCCACTGTACGATGTTCAGTTTGGATAGTTTTGTGCTATCCATCGCGGTTCATAAAACCGATTATATAATAATAATATATTATTATATAATCATAATATATTATTATAATATATATTAATATATATTATAATCAATAATATATTATTATATATTATTATATCAATAATATATAATATATATTATAATCATAATATATATTATAATCAATAATATATTATTATATATTATTATATAATAATATATTATGCATGGAAGTTGTGTGAGTGTGCGGGTGTGTGTTTTATGGTACGTGTGTGCGTGTGCGTGTGTGCGTGTGTGTGTGTGTGTGTGTGTGTGTGTGTGTTTTGAGTTATGTCACATTTTATATATCATCAACTTTTCAGTATCATTATAATTAAGAGTTAGCAAATATTTCGTGGCATTTGCTTTACACCTATAAAAAGTCAGGGGATAGATGTTAACAATTTTATTTAAGCTTTTATACAGGAATGGACCCAAAAAACATAAGTGTCTATGGGCATAAGCCGACGAGAATTTAGAGAGTTTCACTAACGAATCTTTCCTTCGTTTATTGTTATAGCTTACTAAGTCACATGGAGTAATAGTATGAGTCTTTAGAATAGCCTTCAGGATGTAAATCTGCCTGACTGTGAGTAGGTTTGTTTCACAGTATAGTTGCCTGGTAGAAAATCTAAAGGGTTTGGATAACATCACCTTCAGTATTGCACGTTGAGATCTCTCTACCCGTAGCATAAAGGTTTTGTATGTACCACCCCAGACTAGGATACAATATGATATCAGAGAGTGACAGAGAGCAAAATATATCATCATTAACACTTTTTTGTCTTCTAAATGTTTTATACGCTTGAAAATGACAATTAATTTGCGTACCCTGCCAGTTAGGACTTTGATATGTTCCAGCCAAGTCAGTTGCTGATCCACAATAACCCCGAGATATTTAATAAACTTTACTTGTTGTAGTAATGGACACGCACAATAATTGTAGTCAGAACATATATGAGCTTTTATTTGATTGAAACCAGTTATGTTCGATTTATCTGCAGCAGTCTTTGAAAAGGTAATAAATTTGGTTTTACTGACATTTAGTGTGAGTAGATTTTCTCTTAGCCAAGACATAACTTCTTTTAGCCCAATTTCTGCAAGGTTGAACACCTCGTTCCATGTCTTAGCAGTAAAGAGTAGTGCTGTGTCGTCTGCGAATGACACAGTTGTGCCTTCTTTGAGTTTGAGATTACATAGGTCGTTAACATACACTAAAAATAAGCTAGGTCCTAATATACTTCCTTGGGGAACTCCATAATTAATCGGAAGCTCGTCACTTATGAATCCACTAACTTTTACTAATTGTTTTCTATTGGAAAGGTAGTTTTTAAATAATTCCAGCGCCGTTCCTCTTATACCTATTTCTTCCATTTTTTTCAATAGTAATAAATAGTAATAAATTCAAGAATCAAAGCATTTATTCAGTATGTAGGCAGTATAAATATACGCACATATAAACGTCAAAATCATAAATCATAAAATAAATCATAACCAATTATCAAGTAAACATAGCAAAAGCAGAATTTAACGCTTTGAATTATAAAAAAAAAAGTAATGAACCATTCAGCTCATCCAATCGTTTACGTCAGAATATTAAAAAAAAATTAAAGTAGGTTAAAACCAACCATACATGTAACTGTGTGTTTCAGTACTTCAGACAATTTTTATACAAAAAAAATAAAAAAAGTGAAATAGTGAAACACAACATAGAGAAACGCATACAAATATGAATTGACCGTGAGCGTGGTGAAGTGTGAACGTAGCTTAAAAGCTGTAAAGCGTGCATGGGAGAGTCATATAAAATTATCTCCCATTGAGATCGTTAAATGTTCAATTTAGATGGTGACACGCAGCGGTGCATGTTTTAGTCGTTATAGCAATTAGGTGAAGCAGATGTTGGAGCCATCAACATTTTGTTGAAAGCTTAGGGGACTTCATTCCATAGTTATTTTCACGTACAAGTTTTTTAATTGCATGTTACAATTTAACCAAGGATTCAATTGAATATTGATTAGCCAGATTATAAAGAATTTCAATGAATATTTTATGTTTATAATTATAATTATATTTTTTATATTATAATCCACCTAGTGAGTGTAGTGGAAAGTTTTGTTTGTTATGAAAACGGCTCATCAAGCCGCCTCAAACCAAATTAGAAATCCAGACGGAGCCCCGCCGAACAACGTACCGAGGCCGGTAAAATTTCGTAAATTACGCCTCGCCGTTTACATACACAGATACATGCACACACATATAACTAAACTTCGCCTTACCTTGTCAGTGGCGCGGAGTATCACGCTGTAATAATTCGAAATTTTTAAAGAATAATTAAGATAGTTTAAAAACTAAAACAACCGACTTCCATGCCCCGCGAATCAATTTCAGTAGCAAGTTTGAGACGTTTATCATCATATCTCTGGAGATACTTATCAGATCTCGATGAAATTACAATGGGACCTCGAAAACGTACCCTACCGATTACAAAAAGAATCATTCGAATCAGTATACAATTGACGGAGTAATCGCGTAACATAACACAAAAAAAAGAAAAAAAAACATACAGTCGAATTGAGAACCTCCTTCTTTTTGGAAGTTGGTTGAAAATTGCTGGATTGTGTTTTGAAAGTTTGCAAAAACCAATCTTCGAAAAATAAAATGCAGGATGGCAGCTAAGTGCACACATGTTGACGAAACCGACCTCACGTCATTGTTGACAGCGCTTCGTCTTGACTTCTTATTTGGTCTGAGCGAGCCGCATATATACATATAAAAATACGATTTATATTATGACATTTAATGACGTTTCCACTCCCTTATCTAAAATTGCAGTAGGTACCGACGTGCAGATAAAACGCGGTCGGTGTAGTGTAGAGAATGCCTCTGATTTTACTTTATCAAACAATTAACTACGCAACAACGCGTGATATCTAAGTGGCACATCCTCTGGTAGCCACGAGAATCTAGTTCCCTACTTTGAGGATTAGAATTTACTAGGTGTGCCCCGCGGTTTTACCCGCGTAGACATTGTTCCCGTGCGAATATCAGGATAAAAGTACCCTATTCCAGGCTCTAGGCTATCTACACACCAAATTTCAGCTCAATCGGTTGAGTAATTTAAGCGTGTAAAACTAACAAGCATACACATACACACATACACATATACATACACACATACACACTCTCAAACTTTCGCCTTTATATATTAGTAGGAAGTAGGATCATACGACGAGTGATAGAAATTCTTGAGTTTTAAATTTGTCACTTTTCTTTTGTACCTGTAGTCTTTTTGTATGTATTGTATTCCTCACTTAACAGGGAAAGAAATCGGTTCATCCGTTTGGGAGCTTTGATGCCACAGACCGACGCACAGACACACAGATCAACAACACACGTCATATTTATAACACCATTATTTTTGCGTCCAACGGCGGATCCAGGGGTCATGGGGGTCATGACCCCCCCCCCCCCCCCCCCTATGACCTGGTTCCAGGACTTAGGTGGACCACTAATTTAACATAATGATTTTATTTATATATTTTGTCACCATACAGATTTTATGTAACTACATACCTTCAATACTTACGTACATTAATAAAATACCTACTTTTTACTTGTATCTATTGTTATCAAAATTAAATTATATGTTCTTGACTTGACCACGACTATGTGACCCCCTCCTGGCGCCAAAGCTGGATCCGTCCTTGGATGGGTCAGGGAACAAAAAGTTACGTATCATAAATACTGTTGTTCTAGTTGCTGACGAGCAGCTTGGTTACCTTTCACAGAATTTTTTGTATGGTAAAAGGTAACAGGACAAGCATGACGCTCGCTTGATGGTAAGCGATGACGTCTACCTATAACCGATACAGCGGCATGCAAAATTCAGGACTGCCAGAATGTTGCATGTAACTGCACTGCGCCTGTTACCTTGAGACATAGAGACGTTGAGTTTCACATGCCCTGTAATTTCACGGGACACCTTGCCATTTCAACCGGAAAACATTCCTATTTCACAGCTGAAAATTATTTGGCAAAGTGGTGGTACCGCCCCAGGCAGACTAGTAGAAGTCCACTAAAAAAGGATACAACAATAAAACAATATATAAACAGGGGTTGTGATAAATCACAATTATCGCTATGCGCTGTTATCCTCAATCCTACAGAGATCCTGTTAACGTATATGTACCTACATGTCTATAGCAAAATATTACTTAAATATAAACCATTCCTAGAATCTACCCACACACATATAATATTTATAACACAGTACCTGTTATTACTCATTATTTTTCGGATAATAACATAATACATATCGTTTATTTCACATTGTGAATGTTGTGATGAAACAGGTTGTTATCATTCTTTAGATTTTGCTAACTTATATCGAATTTTAGTATTCGTAAATAAAACCTATAGTAGCATCGCTATAAGCTACAACACTGACTTAAGATTTGTTTATGAATACGAAATTAAAGTCAGTTTAAATTTTTCAGTACAAAACAATCTGAGACTTACTATTACATACAGTCCAAATTTTCGCCACCGTCAACCCGAACCCGACACACTTTACAACGATTGAAAATTTATTGATGATGAGCAGTTTTCAGAAAAAACCTTGTATAATGGTTTCAAACATCGGTGAATTAAATTTAAATTGGATATATCAAGATAAAAAGAGGGTGAGTAGAAAACTACGCGTTAGAAGAGAAACTTCCTCCACAGAGTGAGAATTCAGAGTAATATTCATTAAATTTATTTCTGAACATCACTAATGTTATCAACCGCCTTTGTTTTTTTTTGTTTGTTAAGTACCTCAGAACTCGGTTAAACCTTAACCGATTTGAAAAAATATTTTTTTTTTTGAGAGATTATGCCTCCCGTTTGTTCCCATTCAAATTGAAATCTGATAATTATCTCCTGAGGTATGGATATAAACATCTTAAACTCGAAATAGATGCATTTGTATATCTAGATCACATGATACTGACTACAGGCTAATTTGATAAACGCGGCATGTGAAGTGGGTTTTTTCGTTTTGTACGAACATACATTATTTTTGTAGAACTCTATCTGTTGAACTTAGCGGGACGAATGCCCGAATGATAGCGAATACTTCTTCGTAGTTACGCCATTCTGCAATAGAGGGCGTTTTAAATATAAAATATGACATGACGCTTACGTCACTTCCATTGAATTTTACTTCAGTGCGCCTAAAAATGATCACTTCAAAATATCTATATACGAGTACATAAGAAGTTGTATGCTTTAATAATTTCAGCAAAACCCTTTTTGAATATAATATTCAGAGTAAACCCGCACCCAAAACTAAAGATACCTTTTTCAATAGACGATATCATCCCGTCCTGGAAGCGGCTATTATTCCTACAGTGTTTACAGCTAACGGAAGGAGGTACTTTAACCCTGGGCCCAATAGACCCCTGGGGTCCATTAGACCCATTAAATCTAGTTGTGGTAACGTCGCCTGACAAAATATTATCACAAGGGAGCGATTGATGAATGTTGGTTAGAAGGGACGGATAAGGACGGTTTGGTTACGGCAGCAGGAAAGGGATCGATCATTTATTGGTTTTAATATGTCGATAAATATGGTGCAGTGAAAAATTTAAAATCGTTTAGAAAACGAAAAAAAAACCATCGAGCTGAATGATGGAGCCGGGCTGTAGGGACTGGTGTAATTTCAAATGATGGAGCCGAGCTGTAGGGACTGGTGTAATTTCAAATGGTAGTACAGTTAAATTTGGGCTAGTATGTATTTTATAAATTAAAATTACTAATGGTTATCCATTAGTAATTTTAATTACACAATATGATAACGTCTTTACAGAAAATTTGTGAATCAAAAAGCTTTTAACTTTTATTTTATTATTATGGTAAAGTAGAGGGAGAATAGAATAACTATATTACTCACAGCACCTAATAAAAATGGGCATGACTAAAGTAGCCGCATTTAAATTATATTTAATTAGGTAACAGAACACGTAAGACTCCTTCCTGATCAAAAACTCGTAATAGACACTTTGAGCTACAAAACTCTGTATTCCCAGAGTTTTGCGCATCACTACACTGCATCAGTTAGCCTAGGACAATTCAAATAATTTTACTGGACATTTTGTACATTAAACCAAAAAACTATACTTAATGATAGCGGACTAGCAGAAGTCCTATCACTAAAATCTAATACTATAAGAATCTTTGTCCTGACATACTGACTGACTCACTGACTCACTGACTCACTGACAGACAACGCACAGCCTAAACCGCTGGTCGTAGAGACTTGAAATTTGGAGGGTATATTTGTCTTAGTACGTAAAGGTGTACTAAGAAAGGATTTTCCAAAATTCACCCCTTAAGGGGATGAAATGGGGGTTCAAAGTTTGTATGGAGAAACAAGATTAGATCGTCTTTTCTATCCGAAACTTCACATAAGTGCTTCAATAAAAACATAAGTAAAGACGTGTTTCAGGTTTTTTTGGAATTCCACCCCTAAGAGGGTGAAATGGGGTAATAAAGTGTAAAATCAATATTGTTTCGGATTGCGCTGAAATTTGGCATGCAGATAGTTATTACGACGTTAGTTCCCTCTGAGAAAGGATTTTCCAAAATTGACCCTCGAAGGGGATGAAACGGGGGTTCAAAGTTTGTATGGAGAAACAAGATTAGATAGTCTTTTCTATCCGAAACTCCACACAAGTGCTTCAGTAAAAAAATAAGTAAACACGTGTATCAGGTTTTTTTGAAATTCCACCCTTAAGAGGGTGAAATGGGGTAATAAAGTGTAAAATCAATATTGTTTCGGATTACGCTGAAATTTGGCATGCAGATAGTTATTACGACGTTAATTCCCTCTAAGAAAGGATTTTCCAAAATTAACCCTCTAAGGGGATGAAACGGGGGTTCAAAGTTTATATGGAGAAACAAGATTAGATAGTCTTTTCTATCCGAAACTTCACACAAGTGCTTCAGTAAAAAAATAAGTAAACACGTGTTTCAGGTTTTTTTGTAATTCCACCCCTAAGAGGGTGAAATGGGGTAATAAAGTGTAAAATCAATATTGTTTCAGATTGCGCTGAAATTTGGCATGCAGATAGTTATTACGACGTTAGATCCCTCTTTGAAAGGATTTCCCAAAATTAACCCTCGAAGGGGATGAAACGGGGGTTGAAAGTTTGTATGGAGAAACAAGATTAGATCGTCTTTTCTATCCGAAACTTCACATAAGTGCTTCAGTAAAAAAATAAGTAAAGACGTGTTTCAGGTTTTTTTGTAATTCCACCCCTAAGAGGGTGAAATGGGGTAATAAAGTGTAAAAATCAATATTGTTTCGGATTGCGCTGAAATTTGGCATGCAGATAGTTATTAATTACGACGTTAGTTCCCTCTGAGAAAGGTTTTCCAAAATTCATCCCTGAAGAGGATGAAGCGAGGGTTCAAAGTTTGTATGGAGAAACAAGAATTGATTGTCTCTTATATTCGAAACTTCACACAAGTAGTTTAGTAAATAAATGAGTAAATACGTGTTTCAGGCTTTTTGAAATTCTATTCCTAAAAGGGTGAAGTGGAGTAACAATGTCTGAAATCAATATTGTTTCGGATTGCGCTGATATTTTGCATCCAGATAGAAATTTTGACGTAGGTATCCGCTGAGAAAGGATTTTTCAAAATTCACTCTTCAAGGGATGAAGCAGGGCTCAAATTTTGGATAGTCATTTTATTCGACATTTCACACAAGTACTTCTGTAAATAAATAAGTAAATACGAGTTTCAGACTTTTTCAAAATGCCACCCTAAAAGAGTGAACTGGGGTAAAAAAGTCTGAAAATCAATATAGTTTCGGATTGCGCTTTATTGGGTTTTCGGGTTTTAAAAATATGAATCCTGATTTGTCTTAGTCACGCGATAACATGAAAACAGGTGAACCAATTTGGCTAATTTTTATTTGATGTCTTTAATGATAGAATCGTTTTTACAAAAGAAAAGTTTTAAGTAAATAAAAGGAGTTTTTAACGCGGGCGTAGCCGCGGGGGACTTCTAGTTAGCAATAAAAATAAAAATAAAATAAAATAAAATACGTTTATTTCAAGTACCTTTGACTCATGACATACTAAAATGTGATAGAATCACAATCAATACGAAATCAGCTCTCACAACCAACGTTCGCTGAAATAAATCAAACAACACGATCTTAAAGTACCTATTATAATCAAATTTTCCTAAAGTTGAAGCAATGCTCGACAAAGGAATTGTGCTCCAAAAGGTCGACGGCTCTATTGATAAGCATACGTCAATCAGTGTATCCTGTCGCCAATTGAAGCTCCCATGTGCGAAGATCTGTAACACACTCGCACTTGAGCTGGCGAGATTACAATTAGGGCCTAGCAATAATATGCCGGCGAACGCAAAGGCAAAATATTTAGCTGTTTTTGGCAGTCTGTGTGTATATAATACATAGGTATTACGTATGTTCCACCATAAGGTAAGGTCAAAATCGAGTGAGTGGTTTAGGTGGTACATAAGTACCACTCAATTTTGATGAATGAAGATCGATTCGTTTCGTCGATCGATTCGTTATGTTCAGAATTATGGTCCGAATTCAAATTGTATTTAAATGGAGTACATTTGAATTAATAAGCGTCAGTTTAAATTTTGAATATGATTTGGGTGAGCAATTTTAAACTTTTCTAATTAGAATATCATATTTTTACAAGCTTTATCTCTACTTCACGGCGAATTTATTTGTCCGTCACAAATCTTGCGATTGATTTTAGAGCGACTAAAATTTTAGCGCAATCGAACCCCTGGACGATTGCGCTGAAATTTTGCATACATTTGTAAATCGTTGTGCTAATCTGATGATGGAGCTGGAAGGTGGCCAAAGGAACTTCTAAACTACACGTGTTACCCGTCGTGTTTGGGCTCGTTGGATTTGTCTTGACTTACTCTGGACCTAGGTTATGTAAAAGCTTGTGTTTAAAAAGGTTTTTAAAATATTACTTGTTTTCAAATTTAAATATAGGTATAATGTTTTCGATCGGAGCACTGTGCATTGCAAAGATCCGAGTTTGACTTCTGTATTAATTTGTTTTCGAATGATTGTGAATAGCCCTGCAGGTGATATAGGCTACATTTTCCAACGGACTTCCAAAAAGAAGGAGGTTCTCAATTCATCTGTATGATTTTTTTTCTTATTTTTTTTTTGTATGTATGTTACACGATTGCTCCGTCAATTGGGAACCTATTCGAATAATTCTTTTTTTAATCGGTGGGGTACATTTTCGAGGTAGTCCCATTGTAATTTCATCGAGATCTGATAGGCATCTCCAGAGATATAACGATAAACGTCTCAAACTTGGTACTGAAATTGACTCGCGGGGCATGGAAGTCGGTTGTTTTAGTTTTTAAACTATCTTAATTATTGATGTAGTTGGGTTAGTCATTTTCCGTAATGTGGCATCTTGTTGCATCGACGTTTTAGATACATCGTTTGCAAGAGCTTTTAGCAACCATGTTTCAAGTTGTTTCCTTAAATTCATATGCTGTTTTAAAAAGCTTGTTGTGAAAATATAGATAAATGATTTGCTTTAAAAGATGTCCAGTACACGTTGACAACGTGCCAAGGCAATCAGTGAATAATTCTTACTTCATTAAAGATTTAATTTAAACGTTGTTAAAAAAACGAACACTATCATCAAATCATGCCAAGCATTACAACTAAACTAAACAACCCTGTGCTACTATTTCAGTATTATGTAATGTTGGTTTGTGGATAGCCAGTCAATCTGCCCATCCGGCCAATTTTCGCGGAGTGCTTATGACACGCGAGCCACACGCACGAGAAGCTTCCGATGAGAGAAGGATGTAACTTATCAGAGGATAGTGTAAGTTCAATATTAATGATAGTGTACTCTGATATTTATAGCGCGGGTGAAAGATATGAGTTTTATTTTGTAAAAAATTAAGATTACTTCAGATCAGTACCTTATAGGTACCCTTGAAAACTTCTAACTCCGTTTGCTCTTCCATTTCGTAGGACAGTGCTAGGTTCGAACTCTCCTGTAGCTAGAATGTGTAACCTTATTAATGAGAAATGTAAATTCATTGATGTTTTTGTGGATACACTACACACTTTCAAAAACACTTCGAGACAGCAACAACATTTGTGTTGTTGTGTATATATATTGTATGTATCGGAGATTTATTGTATTATTGTTATTATACTTAGTGGATATTTAATGTTTTACAATTGTATTTTCTCTTTAGATTAATTAAAGTTAAGATGTTATTCTTGCACTCTATCTTTATACTTTTAACATAGTTCGTAATATTAAGCGGTTGTCTGGAAGAGATCGCTATTTAGCGATAAGACCGCCGTTTGTACTGTGTTTTTTGAATTATTCTTTGTATCATGTTTCGTGTTTTTGTGTGCAATAAAGTGTTATCATTCATTCATTCATTCAACTCTTACTCTAATTTTGTAAACTACATAATTACAAATAATATATTCTGTTAAAACATGCGGTGCTTACCAACAAATAGTGCATTAAAATATTGTGTTATGCTAGGTTAATAAGAATGTAAGAATTAAATATTATTTGTTGGCCAAATAAATAAATAAATCAATTTGATAAATTTCTTGATGAATAACCATTAAGTGCCAGTGAATGTGTACGAGTGTAGGGAAAGAGCACAATGTAGAGAAACATGCCATTTTGTGTTCACACCAAAACTCCACCGAAAACCTTCAGCACAGAACAGATAAATAAACAAAATCCATACCTTTGCTGAGGGTATGACTTGGACTAGACTATGACTTAAAACTGACTTGATTGTGACTTAAACTGGATTTGTATTTACAAAAACTTGAATTTATTTTTATACTTTGATACTGGCCAAATACACTAATCGTGTAGAGCCGCAATAAAAAAATAAGAAGAGCAATATTTAGAGTATCCCGATCAATGTAGAGTTAAGGTGCCACAGTGTCTGTAATAAGCAGACTATCGTTTACCATCAGGCAAATGTCTTGCTTGCCTTGTTATCAAATAACACAGTAAAAGTAAAAATAAAATAATGTACATAATGTAGAATAGATCACCTTATTAATGTTTCATTTATAATTTAGGGACATCAACAAAACGGAAATAAAAGACTTCAAATGCCACTGTAGTCATTTTAGTACTAAGTTTAAGGTGTTTATTTCCATATCTCTGAAGATACATATCAGATCTCGATGAATCTACAATAGAATAATACTATGAAAATATACCCCTACTAATTAAAAATAAGAATCATTCGAATCTGTTCAGAATTAACGGAAAAATCGCGTAACATACATACAAAAAAACATACAGTCGAATTGAAAACCTACTCCTTTTTGGATGTCGGTTGAAAATTCAATAGAATCGGAGCTAATGTAAAGAATTATAATCGTTCTTCTCGACACCGCGAGAGAGCTCATCCACATATTGTTGACACGTGGACATCGCATACGGTACGTTTTATGCGGTCGTTTCTTCCGCGGACTTGCAAAATGTGGAACGATCTCCCACCAGAGGTTTTTCCGCTACGGTACAACATGCAGCGATTTAAGAGAGGGGTAAAAAGAGTCCTCTATGCAAAAGGTAGGCAAAGCACGTGCAATACTACTTGTATTGCAGGTGTTTATAGGCGGCGGTGACCACTGTCGATCAGGTGGGCCGCTTGCTTGTTTGTCAACTTTGACATAAAAAAAAATTGTCAGCCTGCGTAATGGAAGGCTATGGAAGCTTCCGACCGTATGATGAAATTAATTGAGTGATGGTGTAATAGGGACCCCGTCCATTAACGAATTATTGTTTTAGAATAGAGCTTAACCCACTTCTGAAATAATTGACGGGTCATGTGATAGTTCCCTTTGGCGAATGAGTTAAACATGATTGTTTTAAGATTGTTCACGTAACAAAAAAAACGACTTTAAATGGCTCGCTCGTCATTTAAGCTTGAGGTATATCATATCTCAGGAGATACTTATTAGATGTCGATAAGATTACAATGTCACCAAACGGGAAGATGACGGAGTTCTTAGGTAATATATAATCAATCTTTTTTTGTAAAGTTTAAATAAATGAAGCTAATAAAATTCATTTAGAAATAAATGTGATTTAGCAAGGTCTTAGAGCACAAGTAAAGGAAAAACTCCGAAAATGAAAAAAGTTAAAAATTAAGGTAAATTTTGGTACTTACAAGTTTTCGCGAAAATCTAAATATGCCCATATCTTTTTATCGTGTTGACTCAGGACCTTGATTTTGATACACCTAATAGGGACTATAGACTTCAGTATCTGGTCGTAGAAAAGATAATAATACTCTGGTATAAATTTCAACTTGCTTGGTTCACCCGTTCCTGAGAAAATCGGTGGTGACACACGGACAGACAGACAGACAAATAGACAGATGGACAGGCAGATAGACAGACAGATGCACAGACGGACAAGAAAGTGATCTTATAAGGGTTCCTTTTTTTACCTTTTGAGGTACGGAACCTTAAAAACATAAATATCGGTATACAAATGGCAAAGTAATTGAGGCACACTGAAAAAAATCATACAGACGAATTGATAAACTCATTAAATTAATTTGTAAAGAATGCCTTGTTTTCACGCTAATGTACAATAATGTACGTTATAGCTGCCGTGTGTGAAGCGCTTTTATTTTCATGTTACTGAAGATTAAATAGACAAGATAAAACTTAAGGTACCACCACACGCGTCCTGTGTGCGTGATCTAGGCGGCGATCAGATAGTATTTGTATCAACTGCTTCACACCAAACGCGATCTACGGCGATTGGAAAACGATTAATAACCGGCCAAGTGCGTGTCGGGCCACGCGCAGTGTAGGGTTCCGTAGTAGCCTGTTATTCAATGCAAGTCTTTACCCGTTATACAAACAAGCAACTAGGTACTCCGTCTTTGTCACTTTAAAGGATTTATTCTAAGGATTTTGTATTTGGTACAAAATTATCCAACCACCACAATCCACCCAAGTTCAATGAATATTACTGCTAAACTAATAAAGTCATCTTAACCGCTATAATTTTCCTTTAAAGTTCATGAAATGCGGTATTATCACGAGTTTTTGCAGATTTTTCAAGCCAGCAGTTTAGCTTTTAGAGGGGGGGATGCCCTACTGGAACAAAAATTTGCACTTTAAAGTTTAATATTTTGTAAATGGAGCATTCAATCGAAAAATGGCATTAGCATACCTTTAGTCATTTTAAAAGACCTATTCAACGATACCCCTCACGATGGAGTTGACGATGAAAAAAAAAATCATCCCCACTTCTTATATAGGGGAGCTACCCAAAAAAAAATATTTTTCAAAATTTTATTTCAGCACTTTGTCGGCGTAATTTATATACATATCCCCACAAAATTACAGCTTTTTAGTATTAACGGTCTCTTAGCAAAACCTCGGACAGACAGACAGACGGACATGACGAAACTTTAAGGGTTCCTTGTCAGGACTACGGAACCCTAAAAAAAGCGTGGTAAAAAGAGACCTATATTTGCCAGCAATGGTACAAAAATGGTACAAAATTACAGCTTTTTAGTATTAACGGTCTCTTAGCAAAACTTCAGACAGACAGACGGACATGACGAAACTTTAAGGGTTCCTTGTCAGGACTACGGAACCCTAAAAATCAGGTCGCGAACGCGCACGCGGATGCAGGACGCTGCGGTGTAGTCCTTACATACTTGACGTTTATCCCCTTCCGATTTTGCAAAGTGTAAGATTGAGCACGTTTGTATAGTTTGCAGTTTTCGTAGTACTGGCACAGAACAGATAAGTACTGGGTTCATTGACATTTTACGAGTACCAGGAAGCTGCAATTGATAATTTTATTATGATCGTAAACGAAAACTAGCCGAATTGCTAAATATACAGAATGTCCCTTTGGAGACGAGCAAAATATACCAGATAATGATAGTAATCAGTATAATTAAGATAGTTTAAAAACTAAAACAACCGGCTTCCAGGCCCAGTCAGTTTCAGTAGCAAGTTTGAGACGTTTGTCGTCATATCTTCAGAGATATTTATCAGACCTCGAAGAAATTAAAATGGAACCATGAAATGCACCCTACTAATTAAAAAAAAAAACAACGGGTTGCACTCCGGGAGTGCCGGCAGAAGTGAAAACTTAAACATGTCATTTTTGAATATTTTGGAATGACACCTCGTGCAAGCGCCCTACGCACCGTTGGAATGACACCTCACTCAAGCACCCTGCACTCTCGGTCTTACGAATTTTCGATCAGGACACGTGATCTAACACGAGTTTAACATTTTATATCCATCCCAAGAAAAATGCACAACCCCGCTAAAGAAGTTTTTACTTAAAAAAAAAACAACGGGTTGCACTCCAGGAGAGCCGGTAGAAGTAAAAACTTGAACACGTAATTTTTGAATATTTTAGAATGACACCTCACGCAAGCTCCCTGCACTCTCCGTCTTACGAACTTTCGATCAGGACACGTGACCTGACGCGAGTTTAACATTGTTTACCCATCTCAAGAAAAGTGCAAAACGCCGCTCAAGAAGTTTTCAATTCAATAATCATTCGAATCGGTTCAAAATTGACGGTGTAATCGCGTAATTACAGAAAAAAGAGTTTTTAGGCAGTCGGTTGAAAATACCTAACTGTTTTGCACAGGCAATACAAACTAGTTCAACTCGTCCCCTGAAAACAGCTATATTGGTCCAAATAAAATTCAAATAGCAGCTTCCTACTGTGGTGATGAAGTATTCATGCGGGGTCAACTAACTCGGCAGGATGGGGGCCGGTATGCAGGCCACCGACTAATTGTCGTGCGATAAATGTGACCACATCATAGAATGATGGATCACGGAATGTAATGATAATCCTACTAAAATTATAAAGGCAAATTTTTGTTACTTTTTCACGCTAAAACTACTGAACCGATTGATCTGAAGTCTAGACCTTGGAATAACACATTAGCACAGAAGAATGAATAGCACAAGTACGGAAGATGTACTCACTGCGAGCAAAAATGCGAGATTAAACCTAGTTATAAGTCGGTATCGTTTAAAATAAGCTACGCGCCTTGGATGCGACCTTCAATTTGCATCACAGAATAATTTAATAGTAACTAGGAACCGCGTGTTGCGTACCGTAAAATGCACCGAACCGCGCTGCGAGAGTCTGTAACACTCAGTCAGCTCGCGGGCCGTCAGATGTCTCTTAGTGTAAGGTTGAGTGTTGTGAGAAAACAGATTCAATCGTAAAGTAAAGGTGTGCGTCCGATCGAGAGCGCGCGTGACACTACTGACTAAACTAGTAGCCGGCCGGCTGCCTATATGTACTAATATTGTCATAGCTACAGCGCGGAGTGCAACAAGAACAACATCTGGAAATATGAAGATACTAGCGCGCCATTTGAAGTCGGTTAATTTAAATTATCTTTCCATTCATTCATATGTATTATTTTTTTTTACAGATAAATAATGCGCCTTAGTTGAAACTCACAATGTGAACTAAGATATGGATTTCGGGCATAAGTTGTAAAATGGTGACAGTGACAAATGTGAGGTTCAGTGCAAGGACACAGCTATGGTTCGGAGTGATGGTGGTTGTGATGGCGGTGGTGGTCGAGGTAGCTGCCCTCAACGGTCCCAATGTCTGCATGGTGAAACAGAAGTAAGTATAGTTTTAGTAGTGGTAGGACTTCTACTAGTCCGCCTTGAGCCTTACCACCCCTTTTCCAGTTAATTTAGTCGTGAAAGAAGAATGTTTTTCGATTTGAATGGCAACGTGTTCAGTGAAATCATAGAAAAGATAATAATACTGTGAAATTACAAGCCATGTGAGACTTGGGTTGATTTAACCATTTACGCTACTAATCGAGATTTATTGAACTAAGTTCTACTAAAACGTGTTCAAATGTGGATGTTGATCTTGGTTTACGCGTACTTGATTTTACCACCTCCCATCAGGCTCCATTTGATCGAGTTTACCAAAACCAAGATTTTATGCTATTACGCACAATGGAACGTAAATTTCGTCAAAGAGCTGTCGTATTAGATGGTTTTGGCATTGTCAAACTGAAAAATTCATATAACCAAATTCGTTTCCGTGTCCGTGCATGGTATATATTTTTGTGTTCAGAATCGTGAATTTCGAATTTTAAAATGTAGCCCGATAATTCAAATATTTATAATTTTAATAATGAAATAACAAGACGTCTCGTCTTGTTATGCCAGGCACGGACACGGAAACTAACGCGCAAAATACGAGTGACAGTGGCTGTAAACAGTGTAAACGGGATCAAGAGCGATAAACGCCCAAAATCGGTAGTTCAGAATTAGAACTCGTTTTAACTGTAACCGCGTTCAGTTTGTGGTGGTAAAATGGAAAATGCCGGTTTAATCTCAGTTAAACACGTAAACCAAGTTCAAGTCGACCTGTTGGCGTTTATACTGGTGAAATCGGCAAATTCGTAATTTTTTTCTTTCTTTCTTTCTAACGTAGGTACCTATTAGAAAAAGGTTAAGCAAAATCATTAAACCTCTAGAACACAATAGATTTTAAATTTTCCAAATTGAAATGGTTAAAATATACTTATTTACACAGCTCCACAGAAAGGCTAAAGTACCCAGTGAAATTATCTGAGAACGTGACACTCAGAATCTAATTGTCTCCGGGTAGTAAGCGCAGAGACGTGCACAGCTTTGATAATTTGATATTGTTCCTGGTTCTGAGTGTTATCATTTTCACTTGACTTCAGATTAGGTAATCTGCTACATCTCGAGTCCTTGACCTTCAAGTATCAAGTATCAACACTTAACATTCAGTAGGTAGTTTCTTTATACACGACATACATAGTACAGTCGACTACAAAAAATAGTGAGTAAAAAGCTGGCAGCAATAAACTATTTGACGCGTCCATCAGCCGCGACTGACGGTCGCGGCTGTAGAATGTGCATGGTTACTTCGGACGTCCCTTATTTTTCATTTCCTAAAGCGTATTCTAGACGGATGTAATCCAGCGTCCTAACAGAGGTGACCATCTGCGGATTGTGTTATGGCTACACGGATGTCATCCACGCGCCAACACGCTAGCGGATGGGAACTCTCACCCGTACTCCAAGGATGTTAAAGGTCAAATCGAAATTGTATGCAGTCTAGATGGATGGCAACAATCAATGTCAACAATGTTACGACGCTAGATTACATCCGTCTGGAACATCTTACGACCGATAGTTTGCACAGCAAGTGTCTTATGTACTGTCCAGGTACGAATAAGCCGCGTCCGTCAGTCGTGGCTGATTAACACGTCCGATAGTTTGTTCCCAGCTTAATAGTCGTCTATTTTATTTTTATTTGTATACGGCTCCAGACGATTAGTGTATTTGGCCAGTGGTAAAAGACTAACATTTTTCATGTCTTTGTACATTCAAGTCGTAAAGTCAAGTCAATGCCACATTTTCATGTAAAGTTGAAATCTGGACTATCCAGTCTTAATCATACTCTTTCACATTCCTACCAAAACCCCCGTCGGGACTTTATATGTATAATCAATCAATAGTTTATCGGCCTATCAATTTAGGGATTGATTATAAAATTTGTATCACTAATGTAATAAAAACTGAAAATATATACTCTCTCGAAGTATCGATTTATAACAAGCTACTCGTACTACTACTGTTCAGATACGTTGTTTCGTTTGTTCCCAGGTACAATATAACAAAGCGAGTGAAGTACAGAGCACCGATGTCGGTGAGGACGTACGAGTGGTGCATGGCGATACCTCCGCGGTGTTCCAAGTGGAGCACCGAGATGCGGGATCTCACAAGGCTCGAGGTTGGGACCAATGCTATTTCTTAGCTATACATTTTTACTTTTGAATACAGATTGAAAATAGAATGATTCATTAATGTAGGTACTCTAAATAAAGAAAAGTAATAAAAAACATACATAAGAGATTTGTTATATAATGGGCTGTTATATCGCTTAGAGTGACATAAACCCAAAATGTTGTATGAATCAATTTATTTATTTTTAGTATGTAAATGATTAAGTATAAGTACTTCAATTGTACACATTGTCACTCTTTTGATGTTTGATGTCCAAGTGTGTTCTACTCTGTGGTACTATTGCACCTAAAGATAAAGAAATAAATACAATACAATACCTGTACTAATAAGACTTTATCAGGCACCTGTTAAACTGGCTATACAACGCTAAAAACTATGGCTGTTTATACAACGTTCCCACCATAAATGGTTTTAGGACGGTTAGAGAAATAATAGTTAGTTTTACCAACCGACTTCCAAAAAGGAAGACGTCCTCAATTCGGCTATATGTTTTTTTTTTATGTATGTAAGGCGATTTCTCCGTCAATTGAAAATCGTCGTCACGGACAGTTCGTCCGTGAACATGGCGCTTATAACAGCACCAAAATATCGCAAACTCACATTAAAAGAAAAACATGGTAAATATCCCGTAAATAATAGTGTCAGTGACCATGAAAACCTAAAAACTTATAATTGAAAATCGTTTCAAATGATTCTTTATGTAATCGGTAGGTAACATTTCCGAAATAGGTTCATTGTGATTTCATCGATATTTTATAAAAGTCTCCAGAGACTGACTGAGATGACGATAAACGTCTCAAACTTGCTAATGAACCTGACTGGCCGGGCATGGAAGTCGGTTGTTTTAGTTTATAAACTGTCTTTATTATTGATTCTCTAGACTGTTATAAAGCAATCTCCATATGATGTGAATTGCCGATACAATCTTGCTACAACTTCAGAAAGTTCAGAAATTGGCTTCCAACAATAATATTTGTGCTTCACAGTCACAATGTTTACCTAATCTATATGAAATAAAGATAACCTTATTACTGTTTCTCTCCCCTGTTTCTTCTCTTTCTAAATGACTAAGTAACGAGTTCCCTTTGACCTTTCCTACGACCTTTTCGTAGCAATTATATACATTAGTTAAGATAACATATTGAAATAAAATCCTTACTAAGAAACTGGTAAAATTCCAAGGGAATATTGTCTCTTAACTAGATCACTTAATTATACAGATCTCAGACCAAACAAGTAGTCAAGACCCTCACCGCCGAGCAACGCACTAAGGCCGGTTTTATAAACATGTGTGCACTTAGTGAGTGTTGCCGTACAGTAAAAACTTTGTGATGATATGATGAAAATATGATTCCATCCTACTTTTTATTTCTCAAAGATGGGTTTACACAACACAATTCAGCAGTTTTACTTTCAAAATTTCATATTATTATATCGTGACAAATCGCGCGCCTGACAAGGTAAGGCGTAGTTTCGTTATATGTGTGTGCGTGTAACTGTGTATGTACACGGCGGGCGAGGTGTAGTTTAAACCGGCCTCAGTGCATTGTTCGGCGGGCCGTCTTGACTTTTTATTTGGTCTGAGATACAGATATATTAATTGTTACCTTGACCGGCGAGAAATGCGATTAAAGCTGTATCAATTACGATTTACTGTAACTGACTTTAAGTAGATTATCATTGATACGACCTAGCATCATAAGGCTTAGTATCTTATAGTCTTCTATTCACAGAAAGACTAATAGAATTGCTTCTTTTATCTTAATTTTAGTGTTTTTAGGGTCCCGTACTCAAAACAATGAAGGATCAAAAAGGAAAAAGGAACCTTTATAGCATCACTTTGTTCTGCGTCTTTTTGTCTGTTTGTCCGTCTAATATCAAGACCTTTTTCCTCAGGAACGCGTAAAGGTATCAAGTTGAAACTTAGCCTTAGTCTAGGCGTATCTATCTGCTGTTAATAAACTAAACTTGTAAGTTAACGCGATTAAAACACACAAGGGAATAAAAACCTATAAGGTACTTCCCGTTGATCTAGAATCATGAAATTTGACAAGAAGCAGGGTTAGTTATTTTTGGTTTGAAATTATCGTGAACCTTTAGTCGAATTTTCGAACTTCTAGAACGCGCGTCGCTTCGTCGCAACGCGTTACAAGAACTCGATACCCGGAACTGGAAAAATTAGCAAACCGGTTTCGCCATAAATGCCTAAAACCTTTTTTTGAAGTTTCGTTCTACCTTCATGCAAATAAGGGTTTTCAAGTGGTTTCGTTCGAAAAACCGGTATAGAACGAATTCGTTTCATACTTTTCCAATTGAAATACTACGTACGAGTAACGATAATTGCGAGAGAGATAAAAAAAAGATGTGCATATAGTCGTTATAATATAGCTTCCGCACACACGCTCGTATCAATTTATGTTAGGAATTTTGTTTGGAATGCAAATGTTGCAAATCACTCTCCGCCTATCACATTATTAACAATTATGGTATTAGCAACAGTTACAATCCTTGAGAAAAACTAGAACATTTGTACAGTGAGGGGTAACAGTCACTTGCTTTAATTGTTACTGCATTCTTTATAGCAGTGTTAATAACTGGTGCGGGCTGATCTGAATATAAATGTGTTACAAAGACTTTATGCTGTTATTTTCCATTGAAATAACAGATGTGACATATTAATATGTATCATGGTAACGAGTTTGGTAACGCGCAACATTTTGAGGATCCGAGATCTTGGCTTTGGGAAAGGTCGTCAGTTCAGCAGTGGACAAACGTGGGCTGATAATGATGATGATGTTGAGATTCTGGCATAGTCTTTGTTTTTGGTAGACTAGAAGTTAATGCTTGGTTTGCTAGTCAGTGTAGCAAGATTATGTCTGCAAACATTATGTAGAAGCTTATATTTGAACTTTGTAATAATATACAATTTTAAATGGGTAATCCATCCAAATAAACAAGAAAACTACATACAGACAAACTTTGTTGATGATCTGAGTAACCAAAAAATTTAATATTCTACCCTCGCTGGTCTTTCCCCCGAAATACAACTTGGGAATGTTCAAGTCAAGAACGAATATGTATCTACTGAGCGTGTCTCATCTTGGTTTGCATCGTCATTTACCATCAGGTGAGATTGCAGCCAAATGATTATTCAGTCAGTTATAAAAAAAATCTATCGCGATTGGATGTTTTGAATGTTTATAATCGAGACTGATTTTACTGATGGTCATTCTTAACATCGCAGTACTTGACTTGAGAATTAAATATTTTTATAATGTAACATTTAATTTGTTATGGTAAATATATTTCAGACCGAAGAAAGGACAGCCGAGGTGGCTGTCTGCTGTCCAGGATACAAGATGAGGGACATATCCTGTGTGCCCATATGTCCTAATGGGAGAACTGGACAAGGATGCTCACAAGGTATGTAAAAGTGTTACAGATAATTAGGATAGTAAAGTAAAACAATCTGAAAGACTGCCGGCGCTGATGGCTGACTGATGGCGCGCGAGTCAGTTTCAGTAGCAAGTTTGAGACGTTTATCATCATATCTCTGGAGGTACTTATCAGATCTCGATGAAAGGACATTGGGACCACCTTTGAAATGTACCCTACCAACTAAAAAAAAAAAATCTTTCGAATCGGTTAACAATTACACGAATTGAGAACCTCCTCCTTTTTAACCGACTTCAAAAAAAGGAGGTTTCTCAATTCGACCGTAGATATATATATATATATATATATATATATATATATTTTTTTTTTTTTATTATGTTTGTTCGCGGATAACTTCGTCATTCATGAACCGGTTTGATTTTTTTTTGTTGGAAAGGATATATCCCCAGTGTGGTACCATGGTAATTTTATCTAGGTCTGATAAGTATCTCCAGAGATATGGAGATAAATACCTCAAAATTGGTACTGAAAATTATTAGCGCGGCATTGAAGTCGGTTCTTTATTAGTTTTTTAAACGATCTTATTGGAAGTTGGTTGTAAACAGACAAGGTAGTATGAGCATATTATATTGATGTTCCGCCAAATTTGCTACCAAAAAGGAGAAAATCTGCCGCCATAACCTTACGGTGTTCCGGCAGCACACAGCCCTTGCAGAGTATTCTAGTCAGGTCGGAAATTGAAATAATGGTTCTACCACCTTCGAAAAATCGTGTAAAATAACAATAAAAATTAAGCCATAGTCCAACTTTCACTGAAGTCTTTCGGTGAAATATAGTGTGCAGTGGACACAAAATTATATGTTTTTCAAAATTGTACTCTTTCGCTACACTCATATACTTTCACCGGCACTCATTGGTTATTAATAATCCACATATATTTTAGTACTTACATATTAATTCACGGAAAAACACAAATTTTAGGAAAATAAAACAATGCGAGCACTTCATTTTCCTACCTAAACCATCTAAATCCTTATACGTACTGTACCACTGTATGCAAGTCCTACTATTAGTTTTGGTTATATAAAGTAGTATTGACCTTTTCTTTTTCTTGGTAGAAAGCTATCAAACTGTCCCTTGATAACTGTTTTTCATCCCGTCTTTTTCATTTTCGTCCTTTTTATCGCATTACAAATAATTTCTCCCTAAGGCATCATAACGATCAGCTTTCTATCTCTACACAAAATGTACAGGACCCTGGTGAATTTTCCCAATTCTAAAAGTCAAAAGTCAAACCATTATTCAATATATTAGCACATACACACGTCAAATTACATTAAATAGATCATATTCAATAAAAAAAGATTATAGATATAACAGAAAAATAACTTATTGCTTTGAATTTACAAAAAAAAACAAAGGTACTTAGACGTCAAACGTCACACTTAAAACACATGTTTAATTCCCCTGATTAATGTAGGGTTGCAAACCGTACTATTACGTGCACCCGCAAATCAGTGCGTGTTTCAGTACTTCAGACAATTTTTATCCAAACAATTGTGAAATAATGAAACATAATAGATAAATAAAACGCAGACTAATTGCAGTACAAATCATATTCCGAATGGAACTGATTGTCCGTCTATCAGCTGCATAATACCGTCGTAACAGGCAACCCTAGATCTGCAAACAAAAGATGAAAACTGATTGTCTGTTGAATCTACTGGTGTTTCGGAAGTACTCCCATCAGAGAAGAAACACCAAGAAACTCTATGGGGCTTGTCACTTATTTTAATTCATTTTTAGGGTTCCGAACCCAAAGGGTACCAACGGAACCCTATTACTGAGACTCCGCTGTCCGTCTGTCTGTCTGTCTGTCTGTATATCTATCTGTCTGTCTGTCTGTCTGTCTGTCTGTCTGTCCGTCTGTCACCAGGCTGTATCTCATGAACCGTGTTAGACGGTTGAAATTTTCACAGATGATGTATTTCTGTTGCCGCTATAACAACAAATACTAAGAACAGAACAAAGTTAAAAATTAAAGGGTTTAAAACAAAAAACGTGTTTATTACGATACGATACGATACGAAATTAGTTCACCTCGACGCAGCTAGATGGCAGCACAGGAAAATTAGCACGCGGAAGCGTTTCATTTGTTAAATTTGTGGGCATCGGTCGATTTTTTTACTTAGTTCAGATTTATTTGCACATATGTAGTGTACAGTATTGAAGAATATATCTACAATTTTAGTACTTAAAGAGCTTCAATTAGTTGGAATCAGTAGAAAGTTAGTCAAAAGAGAATATAAATACTACGTAAAGTTGTACGAACACTCGGTCTTCTAGATATTTAATTATATAATTATATATTAATTATATTAATTATTAATTACCTTTGTTTGTGTTAATACTTACTTATTAAATACATAGTTGGTGTTAGAAGTTCGTGGCGTTCGGACTTTGGAAATTCGGAACCCTCCGTGTGCGGGACAAAAGTCTGACTCGCACTTGTCCAGTTTTTATTTTTAATTCATCTATACTAATATTATAAAGAGAGAACATTTGTATTTTTGTATGTTTGTAATGATTTGGCTCAAAAACTACTGAACCGATTTAAAAAATTCTTTCACTAATACATAGAATGGACTTTCGGAATGAAAATAGGCTATATATTATCCCATTTAAATCAAAGGTACATTCGTGGAGACCTAATTTGCAACCTAAGTCGGCAAAAAAACGGTCGAAGAAAAACACGTTTCTTACGAACGCTGCTTAATTGAAAATAGATAGAAGAATATTTTCTATGCAAGAGTTGTACAACTTAATAAGACCTACAAAAAAGTCCGCGACAGCATATGTCTATCTCTTAAGGTTGACTCACAGTAAACATTTTAATCTTAAAATTTTTGTTAAAAAATATTACATAACTTCCAAGGCTATTTTCAAGTATATAGTATTAATCCTTATCCAAATTATTACGTTAATTAGCGTGGCCACATATTATAGATTAAAATTGTCCTTTACAGTATATAATTCAAATGAAAACTCTAGAAGATATCACGAATTTCACAAACACGCATCGCAAAATTAATAAAATATTTGCAGTGAAACCACAGATTAGGTCATAGTTACGACGAAAATATTATTTATTTTTTAATATATTTTAATGTATGTTTTTGAAAATATTATTTATTATAAGCTTAGCTATGCTGTAGATCCCCATCGATCACAATCAATTTGAAGTCAATATAGTATAATAATATGATCTATTGTTTAAAATAATATTCATCTATTTATATAATAATATAATATTTTAAAACACCCCGATTGATCTATGTATAATCTTTTCATTAAAAGCATTCCAATGACTCTAAACACGACATTTAAAATCTGAGCTGTAAGTTGGTGAGGATTTGAGTATTTTGTAGAGTCCAGGAGATGTCCCAGCATCAGGTCAGCATGCTTCCATGTTCTTAAAATATCGTTAAAGAAGAAAATTTTCGAATTGATCAGACCAATGAAAGTTGATTTCATAGCGCAATTAACTAGAAAAAAGCTCATAGTTTTATAACGATTGAACGAATTTTCATGAATCAAAGCTAAGAAAACTTTCGATGAAGACATCTATCAAACAAAAAAAACTATCAATAATAAAAACAAAATTGGTTCATCCGATTAGGTACTAAGATGCTACAGACAGACCAAGTTTCAATACTGTAGTCCTAACAGTTTCGGAATAAAATGGCTGTGACATACGGACGGACAGACAGACAGACATGACGAATCTATAAGGGTTCCGTTTTTAGCCATTCGGCTACGGAACTCTAAAAAACTATCAATAATAAAAACAAAATGGGTTCATCCGGTTAGGTGCTAAGATGCTACAGACAGACACACAGATACACACGTTAAGCGTATATTACCTCTACTTTTTGCGTCGGGGAACGCCGTAAGGTTAAGGCGGCAGATGTTCTCCTTGGTGGTAAGCTACTTTTTGGTAGATTTAATGATCCCACTACCACTGTACGAAAACTCATGATTCATGAATGCACATAAAACTTTCATTGGTAGGTATATAGCTAGGATTAGAACCAATGACCGTCGGGTCAGAATCAGGGTTACTATCCATTACGCCAAAGGGCCGTCCAATATCACTACGTAAGTATTATAAAACAAAGTCCATCACTGCGTCTGTCTGTCTGTTCGCAATAATCTCAATAGCTACTGAACGGATTATCATCCGATTTTCACCAATAGCCAGAGTGTTTATGACGAAGGTTTAGGTGCATAATTCGTTAAGGTTTTGTGTAAATTGGTTGAAATATGACGATCATTGTTAAATATGTTCATATTTTATATTCGATGCAACAAACTGATGCAAATTTAATAGGCATATTTGTTCTACCCGTGCGAAGCCGGGGCGGGCTGCTAGTATTAAATATTTTTTTTAATTTATTCATAGACAACCCCCCTCATGTATAGGTTTGAAGAATTTATTTTTTGTTCCATTTCTATGTATTACGCCCCCCTTAAACTGTTATATATTTTATTTTTGTATAAAAATCGGAAAGCGTTTCACAGAATATCTACCTACCAAGTTTCAATTCTGTAGCCTTTATAGTTTCGAAATAAAATGGCTGTGACGTACGGACGGACAGACAGACAGACATGATGAATCTATAAGGATTCCGTTTTTTGCCATTCGGCTACGGAACCCTAAAAAGTAGCTTACCACCGAGGAGAACGTCTGCTGCCGTAACCTTACGGCGTTCCCCGACGCAAAAAGTAGGAGTATTATACGTTTAACGTCTATCTGTGTGTCTGTCTGTAGCATCTTAGCACCCAACCGGATGAATCGATTCTGATTTTATTATTGATAGTTGTTTTTTTTTGTTTAATAATTAGATTCTTCATCAAGAGTGTTCTTAGCTTTGATTCATGAAAATTCGTTCAATCGTTATAAAACTATGAGCTATTTTCTTGTTAATTGCGCTATGAAATCAACCTTCATAGGTCTGATCAATTCGAAAATCTTCTTCTTCAATGATATTGTAAGAACATGGAAGTATTGATCTGATGCTGGGACATCTCCTGGACTCTACAGAATACTCAAATCCTTACCAACTTACAGCTCAGCTCAGATTTCAAATGTCGTGTTTGAGTCATTGGAATGCTTTTAATGAAAAGATTATACATAGATCAGACGGGGTGTTTTAAAATATTATATTATTATATATATAGATCAATATTATTTTATACAATAGATCATATTATTATACTATATTGACTTCAAATTGATTGTGATCGGTGGGGATCTACAGAATAGCTAAGCTTATAATAATATTTTATAGTAACTATGACCTATTCTGTGGTTTCACTGCAAATATTTTATTAATTTTGCGATGCGTGTATGTGAAATCCGTGATATCTTCTAGTGTTTTCATTTGAATTATATACTGTAAAGGACAATTTTAATCTATAATATGTGGCCAAGCTAATTATTTGGATAAGGATGAATACTATATACTTGAAAATAGCCTTGGAAGTTATGTAATATTTTTTTAACAAAAAATTAAAGATTAAAATGGTTACTGTGAGTCAACCTTAAGAGATAGACATATGCTGTCGCGGACTTTTTTGTAGGTCTTATTAAGTTGTACAACTCTACCGTAGAAAAAATTCTTCCATCTAATTTCAATTGAGCAGCGTTCGTAAGAAACGTGTTTTTTCGACCGTTTTTTTGTCGACTTAGGTTGCAAATTAGGTCTCCACGAATGTACCTTTGATTTAAACGGGATAATATATAGCCTTTTTTCATTTCGAAAGTCCATTCTATATATAAGTGAAAGAATTTTTTAAATCAGTCCAGTAGTTTTTGAGCCAAATCATTACAAACATACAAAAATACAAAAATACAAATATTCTCTCTTTATAATATTAGTATAGAACTATGGATACAACCTACATACACATATAGTCAAAATACTAGATAATTATATCCATACAAGTACAAATACACTTACATATAACATTATAGATTCCGTACCCAAAGGGTTAAACGGGACCCTATTACTAAGACTCCGCTGTCCGTCTGTCTGTCTGTCTGTCCGTCTGTCATCAAGCTATAGCTCATTAACCGTGATAGTTAGACAGTTGAAATTTTCACAGATGGTGTGTTTCTGTTGCCGCTAGAACAACAAATACTAAAAATAAATTAAAGTTTAAATTAAAGGGGGTCCCCATACAAAGTACGTGGTTTTAAACGTCATCTATCTAATTAGTTTCGGCAAAATGACATAGATGGCGCTAGTAAACGAGCCCCGCCTTTCTAGATCGCGATGAAACCAAATATTCTTGGTAATATCAATTAATCAAATATATGAGGTTGAAACTCTATTATGTTTCGTATTGTACGGAACCCTCCTTAAGTGTGCGATAAGAGACGCGATGCTGACTCGCACTTGGCCAGTTTTATTTTTCGTTTTGTAAACGACTTTAAATTATTCTTAAATGTCTGAGTGACAAGAAAAACTAATCAGCAGTATTCCCTTCCTAGTATTTAATTTTCCATTGCAGACTGTCCTGATGGTAAATGGGGTCCTAACTGCGTCCACGACTGTCCCCCTTGCTCAGAGTATGGGACATGCTCACCATACTCCGGAGAGTGCTCCTGCCAGGATGGATGGCAAGGTGAGAGGTGGGTTACCACTTGTTATTTCCTAGGTAGATGGAATCGGAAGTCTGGTTCAGACAATTGGGCTGTGTGGATTGGAAAATATTCGGTTGTCCAGCGCCTCGGCTCTCTACCAAACTGCTTACCACCTCAGCCTCGACCACACCATCACTTCCATCAGGGAAGATTAGGGGGAGATAGTGGGTCAAATGCTTGCTTAACATTAGGACGTCTCTCTTAATGCTGAACAGACAAGAATGTTTATATATTATGTTAAAGCAGAATAATGATCGGTGTAGTATCATTATAATTAATTGTTTTCATATATTTCGATATATGATATAATATAAGATGATGATATATAATTAACTTGAATATGTTCCATGACTTAATAAGTAAAAACTATTTGGATCGGCCGTTATAGGAGAAATATTATTCAACGGTCAATTTTTTTTATTTTCCAGTTGTGAAAGCCGCATGTCTTCTACCACAAGTACGGCCACAACTACAACTGCCCGGGTAGAAGAGCTACTAACAAAAATACCTGCCACTAAACCCACTCCGCCTATCACTTCTATTATTCCTTCTACTGCTAGAACAACTTTAGTAGAACCTTCTTCAACAACTAGTGCAACAACTGTATTAGAAACAACGACACAGTCTAGTCTTACAACTAAGCCTGAGACCACTACAACACCAAGCATTGTACATTTTAAACTACCTATCTCAACCCCCAGCATGACTACTGTGAAAATGATTGCGAGTCCAAACAAAAGTATCTCAGAGAGTACTACAAGGTTGACATCTACATTAGAGATTGGTGCCACGACGGCGGTTCCTTTAACAACAATGATTACAACAACGTTAGCAACTGTAGAAGATAAAATATCGACAATACCAGTTAATTCTTCACCAAATGTTACAAGTACTCCATTTGTTTCTGTCCCTGTAATAGCTAGTACCCATGTTATACCTAGTCAATTGACAATAGCAGAAAACAATCTTGAGATGAAGAGTAATAAAGATCTCAAATCGAAAAGTAAATTAGAAGCCCCCACAACTGAATCTTATAAAACCACTACAAATTACAGCAATATGACAATAAAAACTTTAGATACGACTAAAACATTGAATCCGACTAGACAAATCACACAGAAGCCAACATTGAAACCAATTTATGATAGAACAATAACTCCAGAAGAAAGTAGAAAGTATGTCAAAGAAGTTCACGTTGAAATCAAAACTACCCCAGTAAAAATCATTAAAACGAGCGAAGCTTTAAGCACTACGACACCGCATAAGAATACTGCTGTGAGTATCTTTATTGAAACTCCAAGAGTAACTTATCCTCAAGTGACGGCAACTACAGAAGTGTTGACAAAATTAGAAACAACAAGAAGACCAGATGCCACCATAAGATATTTTCCGACAACAGTGAAGTTCAAGCCAAAAGAGATATGGATACGACCGGCGCAAAAAGGTGAATTTTTTACAGAGACAAAGAAAGTGAACCATGATTTACATATTAGACATCGAGTTGCCACTAATAAGGAACCTTCTCCAAATACAACCCCGAAGACTATAATAGTATCTATAATACCAACATCAGTGTCTTACACAACGTTTAAAAAGATCGCTCTTACCGCGGCATCGCAAACACAATCAGATCATACGACGCTGAGGTCTTATAACATATCTTCTACAGAACAAGGATATACTAAGTCAATGTCAGTCGCGACTACTCTATCACCCTTAACTTCTAAGTCAAGTACACCTGCAATCTCTCGTGAAAGTACAATTAATCTAAGCCCTTCGAAAAGTCTGAACACAACACATTTTCACAAAGTTGCAAAAACTGTTTCAACTTTATTTAATACGGGAACGACTTGGAAGAGTAAATTTGTGCCTCTGAACGGAACTAACAGCATGACAACTGTACATCAGAATCTGAATTCTTCTAACTCTATAACACAAACTGTCTCTTCAACTAACTCTTTACCGACTACACACGAACCGAGCATTACCATGGACAAATATGTCACAAGACATGTTGAGAGAGTAACAAAGCCTGTAATAAAAAAAGTGACAGCAACGCCTCGACATACGACGGTACATGTGTCCGAGAAAAACGATACAAAAGTTGTCACAACGCTAGAAAATAGAGAAAAGACTAACACCACTAAAACTAAAGGCATTGCTAACGCTAAGACTTATAAAATAACGACTGAGAGTCCTGACGATGAAGAGACGTTTCATATTTTGACAGAACCGGAGCATATAACGGCTGTAATGGAAGGGAAAGGGAAGGAGAGGACGTCTGTTGATCTGATATCCGTGATTAGTATAGCTGGAGGGATCATGATGGCTGTCATCACGGTGGCAGTGGTCATAGTGATGGTGGAGAGATGCAGGAGACCACGATACGAAGACGTGAGGAAAATGAACGATATTCACATGCAAGTGATGATTGATAATAACGATGTACCGCCGCCTTACGTGAGGAGCATTTTTCATACGCCTTTACCTGGTGAGTTTGTATGTATTATATTTATTACTTTACTAGCTGTAATATGCTTAGCCAAGCTACGGCTTTCGATTTTTGTGTTAAAGAAAACCATCAATTATATTTTTATATTTTTGTATTACGAATAATTTATCTTTTATCACTTACTTCGCAACCATGTGAATCCAACTCGCACCTGACTAAATGTTTAAAGTCCAGTGAAAGTATTATCAGTAGGTACATAATATGGTGTCGGGTTTCATGTGGTCCAAACGAAAACTATAGATAGACGGGGCCCATGGGCTACCCAAAGGATAAAATCTCTATGTAAGTTCTGTGAAAATTTAATGTTGTGCTTATATTGTGAGAGTAATAATAAAAAGTTTATTCGGATGATTTTTTAATTTATTCATTAGGCAGATTTTTCTGCATTACAAGTGCTTTTTCATCTGTCGACAAAGACTAAGTAACTACGTAGAAATTTTGAATTAAAATCAAATAAATTAGAAACTGGAAAAGTCTCGTTCTTAATTTTGAGTTAACCCGTGTAGTGAGCTTTTAGATCACAGAAACCTTTTGATTAGTATGACTGATTATGTCGAATTGAAAATCTCAATCAGTCAATAATTGTACGGCTTATTGCACACTGTGAATTTACTTAAGTCAATAGGGTATATTACTCTATATGAGAAAAAACCTAAAAATATATTATTGAGATAGCTTAGGTTCATTAGCACTATAGAATTGAGATACTTTTCAAAAAAACTGGCCAAGTGTAAGTTGGACTCGCACTCGTAGGGTTCCGTAACACAGTAGATATATTCTATAATTATGATTTTTCGCAACCAATAAATTAACTTTGTTTTTCATAGTGTTTGAAAAAAACAAAGTTATATTTGCAGTCGCTATATCTCAAAAACTGCTGACTGTATCTCGTTCAAACCAATTTTCGTTGAAAGTTTTTATTGAGATCAACAGAATATATTTTTTCTAGATTTTTCACTCCCTTACTTTAAAGTTAGAGGGGGTCACACATTTACCACTTTAGACGCACCTGACTTTGGAAAGAAGACTTGAAAGAACGATTTTAGGAACCACAATGTCATTTTTAAAGACCTATCCATAAACACCCAACACGTATAGGCTTGAAGATTTTTTTTTATTCAGTTCCATGTTTGTGATGCCCCTTCAACTTTTATATTTTTTATTTTTGTATCAAAATCGGAAAGCGGTTCACAGAATACATTTACCTACCAAGTTTCAATTCTGTAGTCCTAATCGTTTCGGAATAAAATGGCTGTAACATACGGACGGACAGACAGACAGACAGATAGACATGACGAATCTATAAAGGTTTCGTTTTTTGTCATTCTGCTACGGAACCCTAAAAATGGGTGTAATAACGTAGTATTATTGTGTGTTCTTTGGTAATACCTTATCATTGTCCATCGTTTAATCTCAGAAGGAAAGAACTGTGGTCTCATAGACGTCTTTCCAAATACGCCCTTCGATTGTTTTTTTTATATTAATTAAAGTCAAGCGTTTGACCACTTTATCACCTGCTTTTAAGTGACGATGTGTCGATGATATTGCACGCCTACCTGGCTAGAAGATACCTATTCACTCGTGACTTGGAGTCTTCCAAGTCACGAGTGTGTCCTTAGATGGTACCTTTCCGGAAACACAGTCTCAGCCAAGGAGTTCCCAACCCTGGCAGTAAGTGTGATGAATGTGAAATTATGACACTCTGATGTGAACGGATAACATGTCAAAGATCAAAGCTGTATCAGAAGATTTTTCGTCCGCAGGGTTAAGACTTAACAACCCAACATGCGATCACGGGGTCCAGTACTAAATGTTTGACCACTAGACTTCGGCCGTGGTAAATACATTACAAGTCAAACCTCCCACTGAAAAAAGAAATGTCGCCTCCGGTATAATATTTAATACGAGCCAATTTGAAAGGCGGGCTGTGATCTTTGCTGTCTTTATTTCTAGATGTTTCTATCTTTTACCCTATCATCACAGATGGTGGACATGGCTTTGTCTGTCCAGCATAAACATTATGTGGCTTTTGGTTGTCTGGAAGAAATCGCTTTAAGCGATAAGACCGCCCTTTGCATTTCATAGCTTAAGTATTTTTAATTTGTTTATGTTCAATGTTTATTTTATGAGTGGTGTGCAAATAAAGTGTTATCTATCTATCTATCTATTTATTTGTCATAGGCACAGTTTAGTAAAACATAATCCTCTTTTTTGCTTCGCCGTAGTCGGGTAAAAAATTAGGCTACAGGTAGTTTCGATGTCATCGACTACTTCCAGATTTCAACTAACTGGGATGATCAATAGTAATAAGTCCACTCGAGACGGTATTGCATATTTGTTTTGTAAGTTGTAAACTTAAAATTCGTCACAAGGTTCATCGGCCCATTAGCTCAGTTGGTTAGAGCGTCGTGCTAATAACGCGAAGGTCGCGGGTTCGATCCCCTCATGGGCCACAAATCTATTTTGCTTATATTTATGCTTTTTTTTTATTTTACAGATCCACCGACATCAGATAAATGCCATTATCAACCAATTTCAACTTTGGACAGAAATCTAAAACAATTTATGAGACCAGTTGTGGTACAAGCTATTTCACCAATGATGCTTGAGAATTTTAGAGGTTAGAGACATTATATTTTGTAATGAATTTTAATTTTATACCAAACGGATTTATCTTCTCATTATACATTTTAACTGAATTTATTTTTCAGGGATATTAGAATGCCACTACGATCATTTACCAAGAAGAAGCCAAGATTACGAGGCTAGACAAAAACATTGCTCAATAGCGCCATCTATCGACGATGCTGACGAACTTACTAACTTACGGCCTTGCAGCATCGCAGAATCCACAATAGACGCGCTGAAATGTGAAGCCAGACTTGATGTTATAGATTCAACAACTTCAGAACCACTTTACGCTGAAATACCTTTCTGGAGACCACCATCAGAACATGCAATTGAAATTATTAATTTAAACGGAGAGGCTGTAACGGAATTATGACCATTTTCACAAATCATAATGCACAGACAAAGACGATTGCAAACTAAAATGTAAAGGTGGAGTTAGTTCAAGCGCATTAGCTTAGATGGCGCTGTTTTAAATATTGTGTGTTAAACCAAAGATTTATTTCGTGTGAAATTGTATTTTAATGTTAATAATTATTGCAATTAAATAAATTAACTATACTTCGCTATCCTTTATTTACCCCAGCATTAAATGTTTACATTAATCGATTATCAATCTGAATAACAAGATAATGTTGTTGTGATATGGTAATACAAGCAAGATAGGTATTCCTAGAAATGACAATGAAAATTAGATTATCAGGGTCAATGTGAATAGATTTCACATGATCATAATAAAGCTTTTTTGTGCGGTTACTTATACTTACTAATAATTGTTAAATAATTACGACTTACTAATTAATTTTAGAAAGTCATAATTAATTAGTAATCATTCAATAATTAAATATTGATTTTAATTAAATATTTTGCTCTTATTTCATTTTTTGTATTTTTGTCATAACAGCGGCGAATAAGCTTCGGACCTATCTGATGGTAATTATACTTAGCTACCGCCACTTAAAGAGGCCATAGACATCCAATAAAAGAGGTACCTACTTTTTTTTATGGTAATAGGTTACAGGACAAGCACGACGCTCGCCTGATGGTAAGCGATGACGTCTACCTATAACAGATACAGCGGCATTCAAAATTCTGAACTGCCAGAATTTTGCATGTCACTGCACTGCGCCTGTTACCTTGAGACATAAAGATGTTGAGTCACTCTCTAACGAGACATGCCCTGTAATTTTACTTTGCCATTTCAACCGAAAAACACTCCAATTTCACGGCTGAAAATACTACCGGTGTGTCGCCTCTAGACCCCCTTACTGGGATAATTCTCGTTAGGTGCTTTTTATTTGAAAACAGTAATATTAAAACTATCCAGATTAGGTAACACCATTTTTAGGGAAGGTTTAGGATAATTCCAAAACCTATGGACTTACCATCGTCAGCCTATCTCTTTCCACTGCTGCATACAGGCCTCATCTACGAAAGGTACGATACTGAGCTCAATTTTCAGCTCTTTTCCGCTACCACCTCAGCTTGCGTATATCATCGCTCCACCTAGCTGGAGGGCGTCCTACACTACGTTTGCCTAGCCGTGGTCTCCACTCTAGAACACGTCTACCTCAACAGTTATTCGTTCTACGACATGTGACCAGCCCACTGCCACTTCTGCTTGCTAATCCTTCGAGCTATGTCGATAAATATTTGGGTCTAGTTCGATGACTTTATTTTAAATTTGGTTCTTAGCCTGAGTACAGTGCCACAAGTATAACTTGGCGGTCGTGGTTTTTGGAACACATTTTTTTAATTGAAACTGTGAGTTTAACGTTTGAGAGATTACCGCGACATTATTGTTGATAAATCTGCTACAATAAAATAGTTCAATAATGCCAAAAGTAATTAAAAGTGGTTTAAGAGAAACTGTTATCAAAGAATAAAGTAAAAGCACAGTGGCGCACAGGCACGCCAAGTTATACTTGCCGGACTGTATTCTTACTTTAACTCATCTATGGAAATCTATGGAATTTAACCGTAGTAACAATAACTATTACCGGTGTTTTTGTATGGACTATATGTATGTATATGTTTTTATTTGGACTGATTTGTGACGTTTGTTATAGTTAAAGTAAGATGATGCAACTCACCCTTAGAAACTCTGAGCTTAGTGCTACATAGCTCACATATCAATATGAATATGTATATGTATGTATATGTAACTATAGGTACATATTTATATTGATATATGATGACTCAATACCATAACAATTTATTAAAAGGTAAAAACAACAATGAAAATAAAACATTAAATTAAAAAATCAAAAAACCCGACTGCGCAAAAAGTGAAGTGTTAAAAAACGAACTGAAAAGAAAAAAACAAGTTAGTCTAGTAGTTTAGACTTCTGTTTAGGGATATCAAAAAACTATACCATTTAAATTCTTTCTCGGTCGATACACTCATAAAATAAATTATACTTTGTTATATGGAATGTAGAGACTTTAACAGTCGGGACACATTAATGACTTAACGAATGGGGATTAATGTGTCCCGACTGTTAAAGTCTCTATATTCCATATAACAATGTATAATTTATTTTATGAGTGTATCGACCGAGAAAGAATTTAAATGGTATAGTTTTTTGATATCCCTAAACAGAAGTCTAAACTACTAGACTTACTTGTTTTTTTCTTTTCAGTTCGTTTTTTAACACTTCACTTTTTGCGCAGTCGGGTTTTTTGATTTTTTAATTTAATGTTTTATTTTACACTTTTTAGTTAAGTAAATGACGGCAAATTCCGTAATCTTCTCATTTCATTTAAAGAGTTGATGTCATGTGGATTATTGAGTAGTTTCCGGGGATCTAAACTACTTATTACTAGTCCATCTAAAGATCTAACCCAGCTCAATGCTACATAGGCTTAACCTTTCGCAAAAATGCGTGAACTTAAGTCGACCACAGCTTTGTCCAAGGTAGTACCTTGTAATTTATGGACAGTTACACCCCAACATAATATCAACGGTAACATTTTTCCTTTTTAAGCTTACTTACTTTACAGTTGTACTATTAAACGACTATAACAAAAGGAAGAGGTTGTTTGTTACCTCAGAACGCCATCAATTCTTAACCGATTTGGAAAATTCTTTTTTTGTTTGAGTTAATATAATTTTCGTTTGGTCTCATTGTAATTTTATTGAGATCCGATAAGTAACTTCAGAGATAAGCAACGCAAACTTGTTACTGAAAGTGACTAACGCGGCATGTAAAATCGTTTTTTTTTTCGATTTGTACGATCATAAATTATTTGTTATAAATATGTTTGGAATCTCCATTTTAAGACCTTTAATTCGATACCCCACTCGATAGGTTTTGAAAAAAAATTTTTTTTTGAACCCCAAATTTTGGCGTCTGAAATCCGCCATTTTGAATTTTTCAATTTTTTATGTTTTCGTTGACACTCGCGCTAGCATGGCGAATCTATTGACGTGCCAATTATCAAAATCGGCCCACGCGTTTGGTCTCTAGTGTGCCACAAAGGAACAAACATACATACATACATACATATATAGACTGATAAACACATTACCTCTCCTTTGCGTCGCGCAGTCGGGTAAAAATGGTCTTAACACAAAATAATTGGAGAAGTTATAATTAGATATTATCTGAGAACCAAGGTATATTTCACTCTGATTTCTAAGGATAAATTCTAAGGAACCAATTTAATCTCAGTTCAACGAATCTCAATGACTCACAAGACGAGATGACCACATATCTTAACTTAGTAAACTCAAAACAACAAGTAAATAAAATCAGTACATAACAAAACTTGGTGCAGAAAACAAGTCTAAGTGCCTCAGTGCGTCGCTAATCTGTAAGTATTGTTCGAATACACACTTTATTCCAATGTGAAAAGGTTGAAATTATATGGTGCTTTACTTCAAATTATGTCATACATATTATCATGTTTTTTTTTACTTGACATTGACATCTTCTGGCGGCATTCTGAGAAGGCAACAGGAAAATTTGTGCTGGAAGACGATTCTTGTCATGTTTTTTTTACACAAGCACTTGACTATCATCTTAACTGATGGAAAGTGATGATGAGTTCTAAGACGTAAAGCTTAACAAGAAAGAAGAAGGTGAGAAGATGTCGTCAGACCACAGTTTGCACAGTAGGTGATGACCTAATAGTTGATGCCAATAGTGGCATCGATTGTATAAAGTACAAGTAGGTCTGAAGTTGACACTCTTGTTCTTTGAGTCATCATCATCATTCTATACTAGTCCACAGCTGGACATAGGCCTCTCAAAATGCACGCCACTGAGCACGATCCTAAATTGTGGGTACCTGGTTATTTAAACATTCTGTGTTAAATTAATTGGTATTCACCTGATGCTACTGTCTGACGGTGCGGAGGCACCGTCAGACAGTCATAAGTGCCTTAAATAAGAGCTTTTTGTGACATTTTAGGGCAAGAGCATTTGAAAAAGTTTGTACTTGATAGTTAAAGACAGTTTACAAAACGAAATAACTGACTTAAAATGTTACGCTAGTCATTTTCGGTACTGAATTTGAGGCTTTTATCTCCATAGCTCTGGAGATACTAATCAGCCTCCTGAATCTCAATCATTCGAAAACTTATTCGGATTCGGATGCTTCATTTTGAATTTTTGAATATTGATAAATCCGTGAGCAATTTGTAGCTGAAACCTTTCCAATTATCACTAACTTTTCGAATTGAAATATCAAAAATAACCGATCGGAACATTGAATTGCAAAGATCCAGGCCGAAGTAAAGGCAGTTTCCGAAACCGGGTTTGCTTTCGAATGATTGAGAATAAACCCTGCTGATCTCGATAAAATTACAATAGAACCAAACTCTCTCAAACAGAAAAAATAATTTTCAGAAACTGTTTATAAGCGACGGAGTGCTGAGGTAACACACAAAAAACATAATAATACAGGCGATCCTTCTCTTTTTTAACCGACTTCACAAAAAAGGATGTATGTTCACCGATTACTCGAAGACGCCTTTTGGAAAATTCTTTTTTTGTTTCAAAGGGTACTTCCCAGGTGGTCCCATTCGGCCGAGCCGTTTTTAATATATCAACATTTGTATCACGACGCATATACTTATCTCGACGACTTACTACTAACTACTGGCACAGATTATGTTCTATAGTTAATAGTTACTACGTCTACTGGCTACTTTGACTAGCGCGACGTTTGAAGTCGGGTCTTTATGTATTGTTTATTGATAAATATATTATTTATGTATTATATGTATCTGCAGTGTAGTGTTTATGTATTTACTTATTTATTTTAGTTAAGGTATTTAACACCATATTTACCCCGCCATGTTCATTAAACAAATCCTCATTACCCAAAGGTTGTCTGGAAGAGATCGCTCTCAGCGATAAGACCGCCTTTTGTAACACTTTTTTGTGAATGTTTACTTAAGTTTTTTAATGTTTTCTGAATGGTGTTTAATGAAGAGTTATTCTATTCTATTCTATTCTTTTAGTTTTTTAAACTTTATTTTTATTTTTAACCGACTTCAAAAAAAGGAGGAGGTTTCTCAATTCGACCGTTTTTTTTTTTTTTTTTTTATGTTTGTTCGGGGATAACTTCGTCGTTTATGCACCGATTTTGATAATTCTTTTTTTGTTCGAAAGGAGATATCCCAAGTGTAATTTTATCGAGGTCTGATAAGTATCTCCAGAGATATTGAGATAAACATCTCAAAATTGGTACTGAAAATGAACATTGAAGTCGGTTCTTTTTTAGTTTTTAAACGATATTATAATATACTTTATAGGCTAGCGTTTGACCACTATCTCACCTGTTGGTAAGTGATGATGCGGTCGAAGATGGTAAGCCCGCTAGGCCTAGAATGGGAACTGGCTCTCAAGGATGGCTGCCGGAACACATTAGATGTTTGGTGACAGATTTTCTAACTTGAGGGTGGTAGCTGGCCAGGCGGACACTAGATAGTGTCCTACCACCATGCGGGGGTTGTTGGTTTCTTAACGATGTTTTCCTTCACCTGAGGGCCACTGTGAAAAGCGCACATACATTTTTCGATAGAAAAATTCATTGGTGCACGGCGGTTTGAACTCGGTACCACGGCATCAATGACGACCGTTCTCCCGATTACGCCACCGGGCCCTCAAAAACAAAACTTATCTTTAATTATTTGAGAAGTCGGTTGATAAATAATTCTGTATCCCGTATGCAGCAATAATGTGGCTGATTGTACTAGCCGCAGCACTGAGCTGTGTCAACAGCCAGTACGTGAAGACTGCCAACTATGGCGTGAAGGGAGGGTCCGGAGGTCATGCAGCACATCAGTACAACTCAGGGTAAGTGGCTGTTATTTTTATATTATTATAGGCTAGCGTTTTACCACTATCTTACCTGTTGCTAAGTAAAATTGTAGGAACATCATATTATATCGATATTCAGCCTGACTTGCTACCAAAAAGTAACTTACCACCATCAAGGAGAAACTCTACCGCCATAACCTTACGGTGTTCCGGCAGCACACAGCCCTTGAAATCTGCGAGTTCTAGGCCTAGCGTTTACGTAGTAACTATTACATAATCTGTGCTATCGTGTGCACCATCTTCACCCACATCATCGCCTACCACCAGATGAGATAGCGGTCAAACGCTAATTTATCACACGTAAACAGAAACTCGTAAAGCCGTAAACGTCGTAGGTGTTCCAAAAAATATGTGACTTTATCTAGATCTGGTTTTCCAGTAACTACGAATATGAAGTAACGTTAAAAAAGACAACTTAATATTTTAATAAATAGACTTAATATTTCTATTCGAAAAATCAATGATTCTAATTTGAAAGGATTCCATGACCACATAGCTCACGGATTTATTCTACTGATAATTTATGATCGTATAAAACAAAAAAAAACAAATTTTTGAAATCGGTCAAGATTTGACGGAGTTCCAAGGTAACAAACATAATTGAAATTTATGTTAATTTTTAGTGTTCCGTACCTCAAAAGGTAAAAAAAGGAACCCTTATAAGATCACTTTCTTGTCCGCCTGTCTGTCTGTCCGCCTGTCTGTCCGTCTGTCCGTGTGTCACCACTGATTTTCTCAGGAACGGGTAGACCTAGCAAGTTGAAATTTATACCTAATACTGAGGTCTATAGTCCCTATTGGGTGTATAAAAATCAAGGTCTTAAGTCAACACAATAAAAAGATATGGTCAACTTTAAATTTTCGCGTAAACTTGTAAGTACCAAAATGTACCTTAATTTTCAACTTTTTTTTATTTTTCGGAATTTTTCCTTTACTTCTTAGGTCTTGCAGCACGTAAGACCTTGCTTATAACCAAAATTGACAATTCTAGGTAAACCGGAAGTACCCTGTAGGTTTTGGGTCGA